>JAROYE020000001.1:540000-2940000 GCA_029619315.2 Dynastes maya | reverse complement strand
ATTACGGAGCTCAGCGGTTAAGTAGCGTTAAATAAGACGCAAGGTGCCGTGAAGCGTGGCCTGGGCCTAATGGGTGACTTCGTGCCCGGCACGCCGATGCTGTCGTCATCTATCCGGGGTGCAGCGCGCTGGCAAATTAGCGAACGCGCTTATTATCGGCCGCGTTCATCGCCAGCTCGAACTAATTGCATTATGCCTAAGCCGAGGAGACGCGAGAAACTTGCTCAGACAAGCACGCCGATCTGTGTTTAACGGTTCCGATGCCTTATCAACGCGGAACACACACGAACTGGGGTGGTAGTTGAACATGCAGTCAGTAGAAGTCCAGGGCGATCTTGATTAATTTAAGACGATGTTAATATTCACTTAAATGTAATCAATTTACTATAAATTTGTTTTGGTAAAAATATATATCAGAGAAAGTCAGAGAGATGGCACCATTGGTGCAAAAACTTAAAGTATTTCAAACTTCCATCTTCTGGTACGATAGTTTGAAGGTTGTTGTTCCTACAATTTGTAGGTGATCTAAATATAACCGAGAGCATTAGACTAGATGGGTACCCATTTGTAATAAAGATATCAGAAAGTATTTTCTTATGGGGATATTTGAAATTCTATTGTTGATCGCTCACAACAGTGTATTGAGTTGCATATTTATGGAGTGATTTGAATAGAAGTTAATCTACCTATCCGAAAATGTTGGTTTTGTATACCAACTTAATATAATATCTTGATTATCAAGACGTATGACCTTAGTGTCCAGGAAGGGAACAGAGTAATCAGTAGAGCCCGGTAATAGGGAGCCGTGCCATAGCCGTACCTGCCTAGTATACAAAAACAATAGTAAGAAAATAGAAAAAAAATAACAGAACTAATACATAATTATAATATGTGAAAAGTAGTGAAACACTCGCCCTTTTAAGCAGCCTTGGCTACGGGACAGTAAAACTAGAAGCACCATTATCAGTATTAACATCATATGGATAAGAGTGGCAAAAAGTTGACACCATTAGATGCGTTTCCACAGTTGTCTCGGTGAGCGATGTTCGCCGTGGTGAGAAAATGAGTTTATATTTTGAAAAAGAGCGTTCAACATCTACCGATGTTATACATGCATGATTAAAATACTCTTTGTACTTAGTCAGTGGATTATTCGATACACCGTCACAAATTTGTTTTAGTGTGCTAAAATCGGGATCTTTCTGTAGCACACTCTCGAACTTTTCTAAAACGCGATTATATTTTGCGTCATGTATAGTCAGTAGCTGTGTATGCACTCCGTCCATAATTTGCAGAGACTCCAATAATGACAACGATTTATTTTGTAATTGGTCTATTGCGTCACCTAATCCTTTATAGTAGCTACGAATATTTTTTAAATCTGTTTCAACGGAAATATCTTGAAATTTTGACTGGCTCTCCTTAATAGCTGCAGCTTCGGCTGGATTGAATTGTGCAATAACAGCTTTTACTATTTCGAAATGCTCAGCATAATAAAAAGCTGCCTGCAACCGTGTTCCCCAACGTGTAAGAATTGGCTCCGGTGGTTGACGAATACCAGGATACTCTGTGTGAAATGATCGTAGGTGTTTGGGAAATTTCAAAAATACTTTTTTTGTGCTTGCTATTAATGCATCTACCTCGGGAGAGCATTGTCGAATGGTTTCTGCCACAAGATGTAAAGCATTCACTTTACACGTAATATGTAAACACTCGTAACCATGTTCAAGAAGAGAACGGCCTACCGAACGCATTATCGCTGCGCCCTCGCTCATAAACATCAACACTTTATCTTTTGAAATTTGAAATTTTTCCAACGTACTAAGTACAACCTACGTAATTGCTGCAGCAGTACACTCTTGTAGTCTTCGGCTAGCTAGTAACAGTGGTAATGTAGGTTCACTAGGATCTAGTATGCGTACCATAATATTTACAATTGAATTTTTTTTACAGTCTGCTGTCTCGTCAACACATAACCAAAGAAACTTCTTTTTTCAATATGCGTTTCATTTTCTTTTCCACGTCATCGCGTACAAATGCAGCATGCTTACGTGCCGTTTTCTCCGTTGGCAACCGCAACTCGGGATTGTATTTGTCCCAAAAGTCCTTAAACGGTTGTTTATCGAGTAAGTCTAGTGACAAATTACAGTTTATCAACATAAGAATTGCATCAAAAAAAATGCTTCTCGGTGGCATGCCCAATTTTCGTTTTCTATGCCGTGTAGAATTTACGTGTCTTGTACAGTTCCACTTCTTATCTGACACCAAATGTATTTTGCACACTTTACAAGCTATCTTACTCCCGTTGTAAAACAAATCGGGAAAGTTAGAAATAAACTTATTTACTATGTCTTGAAAGGGTCGTTTTTTAGCCTTCGACATGTTCACTAAAAACTACAATTAATAACTACGTCTGTATCAATAAAATCAACACGCCCTATCCGCTATCCAATGCTAAACTGAACTGAGTGATGATTTGTCGTGTCGTATCATAATCGACCAGCCCTCCCCGCCCACCTAAACACAGTGACACCGCCGCTGCGATTGTTCTCCAGTTACCGGGCTCTATTTATAAGTATTTGTATCATTTAGCAGTTGGTAAGATTTATCTAAATAGTCTAACGTGTTTAGTGCAACAGTAACCTGGCTTTTGTCAGCCCTAAATAGCAATACAGGATCGTTGGTAGTCTCATTAATCTTTAAAAAACGTTTAGTTTGTGAATAAAATGATTAGAATCTCATAAAAGAGAGTTTTTATTTTGTTTGGCTGATATCCCCAGGATATTTCTTTCCATCTTCTAAAACCGTTATTCTATTTTTTCTTCTCATAATCTCATAATATTTAAACTTAAACAACAAGGTATATCGTTCTCCATTTCGGACGAAAACAAGTACCGCATTATTGGTAAGTTTATAGATATGGAGTCACGATCTAGCATTATACGTGGACAATATAAAGATAGTTGTTTGATCGCGAACAACCAAGCAATAGAGTGTATTGATACATTTACGTAATTTATATAATGTACGGTGTACGATAACTTGGATTTTTTGCACTCTATATAGTCGAGCGGCAAAATGATTTTATGCGGTATCGAATTTCGTCGTGCTAGAAATGTAAATGAAGTCATTACATTGCGAGACATTAGTAATATGTTTTCATGTTCAGAGGAAAGGTATTGTTTCTAGCGTTAATTCTATATACCAGGGGTGGCCAACAAGTCGATCGCGATCGACCGGTCGATCGCGAAGCTAATTTTGGGCGATCCCGATGTCTTTTTAATTCTCTAGAAAAATATTTAATTCAATATTTATTCTTTACATTGTAAAGAAAATTGAAAATTTGCGTAAGTGTGGATGGAACAACTGATACACAGAAACACAGCGTGATTCATGTTGTAGCGCGTCCTTTAAAACGAAATGATCTAGCAGCTTCCTTGTTATTAACCTGTAAAAGGATTGAAAAAAGTGATGCTGAAACCGTTGTGAAAATAATAAATAGAGTTTGTCAAAAAGGTGGTACCGGCAGTGGCGCACCGCATAAAAGTAGATACGTAATATATAATATTAGTGAAAAATAATATTGTTACCTTTTCCTGTCGTCTTGATGTCCACTGTGGCAATTGGCAACCGCCCTGGTAAGCTACGTAGAATTGCAACATCAGCAACTCTTCCATTGTAGATTTATTCAGCCGTCGACGGTGTTGTGAATACGCTGTCCTATACTTCGAAAATGATCGTTCGACATCCAGTGAAATAAGATTTGCAAATGTCAGATATTCCTTTTCCTCATATGGGAACTCTTGATTTTCAGTTATAGACCGAACCTTTTGTAAATCGGGATTTTTCGTTAAAATTGCACCAAAGTTTTGAGCAACATCGACTCCTATAGTGTTCAAGTTTTCTAGAGCGGCTTGTAAATTGTTTATGCAATTTAATGCGTGTCGTGCAGGCTTTATCCAAGATTGTTGAGAAGGTAGTAGATCTCCAAATAAGGGAGTTCTTAGAATTACATTCTGTTTTGCCGCCCCAGCAATCTGGATTCCGACCTGGTTTCAGCTGTGCGACTGCTTTGGTGTCTATTGTAGATGATATTCTTTCCAATATTGACGTGGGTAGGGTCACTGTATTGGTATGCCTCGACTATTCCAAGGCTTTTGACACAGTAGACCATGAATTGCTTCTAAGCATACTGAAATACATTTGCTTCGGTAATGAAGCTGTTGCATTCTTTAGAAACTATTTGACTGGCAGAACACAAAAAGTTAAAGTTCACGGCGCTACGGTCTCTAATAGCATTCCTTTGGCTAGAGGTGTTGCACAAGGCAGCGTAGTGGGGCCTCTGTTGTACACCGTCTACACCTCGTTCCTTCTCAGTAATTTAAGGTACTGCAAGCACCATATGTATGCCGACGACGTGCAAATTTGTTATTCCTTTGCACTATCTGATGTTGATTTGGCGGTGCAAAGAATTAATGAGGATCTGAAACTTGTTTCTGAAACCTCCTTAAAGCATGGATTAAATTTAAATCCTAAAAAGACAGCAGTACTGGTACTAGGGCGTTCAGCAGCTCGGTTAGGCGTATCAAACAAGCTGAAACTTATATTGAACAACTGCCGGCTTCCGTTAATGCAGTCAGTGAAAACTTTGGATGTTGAACTGGATGGTGATCTGAGATTTAAGAAATATGTTACTTCGTTGCTCGGGCTGGCTTATGCAAAACTTAAGGTACTCTACGGTATCAGGGAGTATCTGAGCCTTGGGCTGAAGAGAGTGCTGTGCGACGCATTGGTATTTTCTCATTTTAACTATTGTGACACTGTGTATGGCCCATGTTTAGACTCTATTGATACAAGACGAATACAGAAAGCGCAAAATGCTTGTCTTAGGTTCATACACGGAATAAGAAGACCTCATCCGATTTCACATACTCTAAAATATAATCAGTGGCTGAACATGGCGCATCGCAGATCGTTGCATTATGCAGTCCTTTCACATAAGATTATTCTCTCTCGATCACCGCAGTATTTGTATTCCAAAATATCTTATAGAACTGATGTTCATAATCTTAACCTGAGGTTTAGAAATTTACTCTCTCCCCCCATACATCGGACGGCTTTGTTTACTAGGTCCTTTTCATATAATATTGTTAAGATTTATAACGCTTTACCCAACCGGTTCAAGCGGCTGCCTATTCGAATGTTCAAAATCAGGGTAAAAACTTACTACTATGGGGCCAGTGACTGCATCTGCTTTTGACTTGATTCTCTGCATTGCAACAGTTATTTTATTTCATTTTTCTTACTTATATTCTATATACTCATTCCATGTGCGCAAACCTACTACCTATAGATAGTGCTTGTTACCTACGCGTGTGTGTGGTTCTCTGTATGCGGGTCTAGGGGAAGATCAGTAAACTTATTGCTGACCTAGATCCTTTTGCTCCAGTATTGCATTTGTCCTTATCTAACTGATACAATTAACACTATTATATATTAAGATACGAGTCCAATGTTTTTGTACAATTTTCTACTTTATTTCTAATACTGGCACAATAAACGAATATTATTATTATTATTATAAGTGACTGTTTTCTAATTGCTCAATGCCTTGTGTAACTTTAGAATAGTTCATGGAAATTTCATCTATTTGTTGTTGATGGTCCGAATTGGAAAAAAGTTGCTGACTATCTCGAACTGCTGCAGAATCATTTGAATCAAATTTCAAGATGACATTTTTTACTTGTGAAAAATATTTCTGATAGTAAGATACTGCCTGGAGCCATGTTTCCCATCGCGTTATTATAGCCTGAGGTGGTGGTGGTAATTTCGGACACAATTGTTTGAATACACGGATGTGTTTGGGAGATTTGATGAACACTTTTTTGGTAGATGCTATTAACTTATCCACCATCGAATACTTCTTTCGAATGGTTTCTGCTACGAGGTGACATGCGTGTATGAGGCATGTTATGTGAAGAAGAGTCGGAAAGCATATTTTCAACATCCTACCAACTCTCAGCATTGTTGTAGCTCCATCAGAACTAGCATTGTGACTTGGGCTCCTGCGATACAAAATTCTCTCAACGAATCTTTTATTACCTTAACAACGATTTCGGCATTAGCTTTCTGAATCCTTTTACTGGATAACAACAATGAAGCTGGTGGATCATCACTTTTTAAAGAACGCGCTGCGACATGAATGACGCAGTGTTTCTGAGCGTCAATTGTTTCATCCACACATAGGCAGATTTTCTTATTTCTCAACTCGTCTTTTATACATTCTTTTACTGTACCTTGCACACGTGGCAAATTGTATCGTACTTGCATAGATGTTGGCAGCTTCCATGACGGAACGTACTTAACCCAAAAAAGACAAAAGTGTTCATTAGATAGGCAAAGAGTGCGTTAGATAGGTTTCTTAGAGCTACGGCAGTTGTGTGCGGCGAGGCTGGCCGGCGGGGATAAATGCAAGGAGCCAGATCGCGCTACGTACAATATACCTCGTAGCCCGATGAGACCTGGGCCAACATGTGCATAAAATCAAGGATACGCATAACCAACCCATCTATGTTTTGCTAATAATTTCTGTCAATTACGCGGAACACCAACTTACTATCTAAACCTATATTTCTCAAAGTGCAAGGAATGGAGCAAAATGACCAGAAGACTAACTACGGCTGAACAAAATTTAGTGTTTCAGATAGGATGCCAGCAATTAGGTTTAATTTCTGAAAATTGAATTTATACAGGAAAAAAGCCCAGTACTTATTAAATTCCCATTATAAGGGTGTCTTCAACCTTCACATTGACCAAATTTACAAAACTGAAAAACCATTAGAAAATCTAAAGGAAGGGTTAAGAAATAAAACAAAAAAGCAACTCTTACCTAGTTTTATTTTTAAATTAATTTTTGAATCTCAGAAACGTAAAACAGAAAATATCAAAGGTAAAACAAAAAACAAACAGAAATAAAACAGAAACATTGCAAAACACACCGCAATTAATTTTAAAACGAAAATAAATTCTTATGACTTAACGGAGAGTGGAGAGAAAACTTATATTAATGAATATATTAGTGTAAGTAAAATACAAAATTTAAAACAGTTACGCAAAATGAAATTAGATGTAAAGTTGTTAATTTGTTAACCAGCTATCAAAACAGCAATAGAAAAACTAAAATTATTAGCTATCCTTTAAACAAACGAATTAATTTTGCATGTCTCAAAAGACATCCAGAATTATATATGTATGTATTTGAAAAGTTGACAAATCTAGAAAGACCACTGTGATGGATAAAAAACAATATGAAGAAAAAAAAAACTTAAAATGCAGTTTAGAATGGGGAATCAGTAGCTCTGGGTTCTGGAATCTGGTGCTTATCCTGCATTACGGACTACTGCAAGAAAGTTTTTGATAGCTTTTCCATCTTTATACCTAGTGGAGAGGAATTTCTGCGCCGCCAATCTTCTTACAAAAGAAAGAAATCGGTTTCAAATAACTGGCCGCGAAGATATGAAGTTAAATTGAAGCCAAATAGTGAACAATTGCTTTCAAAGCATTAGGGTCATCCCTCCCACTAACAGAACCATTTGTGTATTACCTATGTACATCCTAAACTCGTTCAATTTTATGTAATTTTACTAGGTTCTGACTTGTTTCGTCAAAAATCCAAATATTCACTTGCATTTTGTGTCTTTTCGCGATACAAAATTCTCTCAACGAATCTTTTATTACCTTAACAACGATTTCGGCATTAGCTTTCTGAATCCTTTTACTGGATAACAACAATGAAGCTGGTGGATCATCACTTTTTAAAGAACGCGCTGCGACATGAATGACGCAGTGTTTCTGAGCGTCAATTGTTTCATCCACACATAGGCAGATTTTCTTATTTCTCAACTCGTCTTTTATACATTCTTTTACTGTACCTTGCACACGTGGCAAATTGTATCGTACTTGCATAGATGTTGGCAGCCTCCATGACGGAACGTACTTAACCCAAAAAAGACAAAAGTGTTCATTAGATACTAGATGTTGTGGGATGTTGCACACACTTAACATAAAAACAAAATCATAAAAAAATTGCCAGTATGGAATACTGTTGCTTAAATTCAATACATGACGTTTACTTTTACAATGTTCTCTACATTCAAACCTATCGCGACTTAGCAATCCGCTATTGTATATTGTACAATAAATATGCGGACTTCTATATTCTGATCCAGAGAAATGCCTGAGATATTTATTCACATTCGAAGGGAACGTTACACCCTTTGGGCGTCCCATCTCCGCGTACTTATTTGGCGTGCAGCGTGCAACGTACTGTCGCTTTGAATTCTCTCGTGTTACTGTCGAAATCGACTCCTAGTTGAAAATTACCCCTACCCACGCGGCTACCGCTACGCTACTGCCATCCGGTACCACCTTTTTAACAAACTCTAATAATAAAAGATTCGTTAAGAGAATTTTGTATCACAGGAGCCCAAGTCACAATGTTAGTTACTGTTGGAGCTGCAAGTATGCTGAAAGTTGATAGGATGTTGAAAATATGCTTTCCGTCTCTTCTTCACATAACATGTCTTATATACGCGTATCATGTCGTTGCAGAAACCAGTTGAAAGAAGTATCCGATGGTGAATAATTTAATAGCATTTATCAAAAAAGTGTTTGTGTAATCTCTCAAACATATCCGCGTTTTCAAACAATTGTGTCCGAAACTTCCACTACCACCTCAGCCTGTAATAACTTGATGGAGAACATGGCACCAAGCTGTATTTTATTATCATAAATATTTCGCAAATGTGAAGGATGTGCTTTTAAAATTTAAATCAAATGAATCTGCAGCGATTGGAGAGAGTCAGCAACTTTTTTCCAATTCGGACGTTCAATTACAAATAGATTAAATTTCCATAAACTATTCTGCAGTTGTACAAGCTATATCGTTGTTGCAAAACAGTCACTTATCTTTGCGATTCTCATTAAAAACCTTAGATAATTTACAAGCCGCTCTAGAAAGCTTGACGGATCCTATAGGACTAGATGTCGCTCAAAAATTTCGTGCAGTTTTAAATAAAAATCCCGATTTACAAAAGGTTCGGTCTATTACTGAAAATAAAGAGTGCACAGAAGAGATAAAGGTATATCTGAATTACGCAAATCCTACTTCGTTAGATGTAGAACGATCATTTTCGAAATACACGAAAGCGTTTTCAGACCAACGTCGAAGGATAAGTGATTCGGCAATGGAACCGTTGCTTATGTTGCGGTTTTACGCGGCTTACCGGGGCAATAGTGTTTTGTCGCAGTGGACATCAAGATTATTTTGTAATAATACTGTATCTCACGTACCTACTTTTGCGCGATACGCCTCTGATGTTACACTCGTTTGTCGAACCTTAATTATTATTCATCTATCACTTTGAGTTTCAAAAAGACACTTTAACAAATTTAATCTTTATTTTTTATTATTCATCACAAGCTGCATGGTTCTAGAGCACCTTACATATGCGTATTTTAAGTTGAGAGAATCTACCGAACCGAAATTTTCTCATAATTCTAACTGTCAATACGTGGAGTACCGTTACTTATTATTATTATATCATCCATATAATGAACTGATTCTTCTTCTTTTTATAACAAAAATAGAAGACCATGATCGGGCCGCTCTACTTATTGTTAGTCAAAGTTCAAAGTGATTATTGTTAGCGTGTTGTGTGCTCAAGTTCAGGTCACGTTGTTCTAGATTCTTGCGTTCTTTTCTTCTCTTTTCGTTTTTTTTTTGCCTGGTCGAACTATGTACCTAATGAATTCTCTGTATCGAAGGAGAATGAGATCTAATTGTAGCTACCTTGCCTTGTACCTAGGTTACATGTTACAAGTAGGTGAATCAATGCTTTCTTCATGTTCTTATTCTTTATGTATACATTACATTATCGATATTATTAATACCTATAGGTATTAATCTTTGAGATTTTCGACAAAGCACTTCTATTTCCCATGTCACGGGATGTGTTGTTAACTTACTTAAAAGTTCTTGACTCAAACAAATATGCATTCAGACAACCAAATCGTACTTTTAAATGGCGGCAAATATCTAGACTTTTTCATTTAAAGAAATAATTTTGTTGACATCGTTGTTTGATTCAAACATATGATATCTTGAAATGAATAAACATCAAGTTTGATTTGAAAATATATCTAAAATATAATTAATCATATTATTTGCATAACATTTTTGTATGTTTTAAAATACCAGGCGTGAAAATTAATGACACTGATTTTTTATTTACCAAAATTTTTATTTTTTTCAAATAATATCCCCTTCAAAGTAGGTCCCTTGGGCAGCTATACACCGGCGGAGTCGTTGTTCCCAGTCTTGGTAGCAGCGCTGGAAGGCTTCAGCCGGTATGGCCTTTAGCATGTCCGTCACATTCTTTTGGATGTTCTCCAAAGTCCCAAAATGACGTCCTTTTAAGACACTTTTTAGTTTGTGGAAAAGAGAAAAGTTGCAAGGACTGAGATCAGGTGAATAGGGGAGCTTAGGAACCACAGGGATGCTTTTTGATGTCAAAAACTCCGTGATGGAGATGGCCGTGTGACACGGGGCGTTGTCATTATGGCCCATCCACTTGTCTGCAATGCCTGGTCTCACACGAATCACCCTTCTTCTGAGTCTTCCAAGGACACCCTTGTAAAAAACTTGGTTGACAGTTTCCCCTGGAGGTACAAATTCTTTGTGAACGGTACTTCTACTGTCAAAGAAGCAAATCGGCATTGATTTGATCTTTGATTTGCTCATTCGAGCTTTCTTCGGTCGGGGAGAATTTTTAATGTGTCACTCTTGGCTTTGCCGCTTTGTCAATCCTTACAGTGCGTAAGCCGGAAGGAATGTCTTTGCGCCGGGCAGAGGGAAAGTCAAAAGACCGAGTAAATGCATATTTTGATTTACTTAGAACGGTGATGGAAGGAAATAATTTGTTTGACCAACCTGCGATGCTATTCAACATGGATGAAACAGGATGAAACAGTCCTACCTATGTGATAGCTACAAAAGGGTCGAAACTAGTACCGTCAGTAACTTTGGCTGAGAGAGGAGAAACAATAACTCTCATTGCATATTGTAATGCCGAGGGAACTTTTCTTCCCCCTACATGTATAATGAAAGGAAAGTACAAGAAACCTGACTATGAAAACAACTTGCTTCCCGGTGGTTCTGTCTACATGTCCGAAAAATCTACTTACATCAATGCGGACATCTTTTTGAACTGGCTTCAAACGAAGTTTCTACCAAGAAAATCGCAAGGAAAAATCCTGTTCCTTGTTGATGGACACTCATCTCACTGTAGTGTCGAAGCACTTGAATTTGCTGAAACAAATGACATAATTCTCTTAAGTCTACCTAGTCATACCACACACATGTTACAGCCTTTGGATCGGTCTGTTTTCAAAGCATTAAAAACTGCATACTCTATAGCATGCAACAACTGGATAAAGGCGAACCCCTCCCGAAAGATTGGAAGGCTTCAATTCGGACAACTTCTTTCTGAAGCTTGGGGAAAGGCAACGACCCACAGAAATGCTGTTTCAGGATTTAAAGCCATTGGAATGTACCCCTTCAACCCTGAAGAAATTCCAGATTATGCGTTCCTGGCGGAATCTGAAGAACACACAGAACATCCTCGTGTAACAGCAGATACACTACAAGCAGAAATGCAAGTAAGACATTTGGCACCAGTTGCAAGGACTTCTAAAGATTTTGTTGCAATTGGAATGCCAAGCAAAAATGCCGAGAAAACAGAAATATCACCGGGGAAAATACTTCAGAAAATTAATCCCGTGCCAAAAGTAGGAGCCGTAGAACAAGTCCGGAAACGGAGTAGAAATGTGGCAGCAGTTTTGACTTCTCCACGAAACATAGCCGCTAAAAGACGGAACCTTCAACAGAAAAAGAAGGAGTCTGAAGGAAAGAAGAACTTACAACTGAAAAGGAGAGGCAATCGCAAAGTTCCTACACGTCAGCGAAGATCCAAGAACTACGACAGTACTTCTGACGAGTCAGACGATTTGCAAATGACACTAGACGATTCAGACATCGATATTTCTTCTGATAATGACGATCAATGTGCCGGTTATGGAGAACAGTATCGAAAAACTACCAGAAAAGAAGACTGGGTTCAGTGTCTCCATTGCAAGGCATGGTTTCATGAAGGTTGTGACCCGTGTGGAAGAGTGTTGGCTAAAACAAAGGGGAAGAAATAGTGGGGCATATCTCCCTCATCAATGAGGCATCACTCCCGCATATCTTGGTAGAGATTGCTATTAATTTACTTGCTAAACTGTGGTCACAAAAAAGATATTTCGAAATGTGGGGTATCTCTACTACAATTACCCTATACTCCTTAGGCCAAGGTATAGTCGAAACAGTGGACTGCGTAGGGTGAATCGGCTCCGAAAAAGGTGAAGACTGTTCTATCGGTCGGGAAGGTGATAGCGACTTTTTTTTGGATAGTAATGGAGTTGTACTGGTCGACTATCTTGAAAAAGGAAAAACAGTAACGAGGACATACTACGCATAGTTACTTGACAAGCTGTAGGGAGAAATTGCGAAAAAGCGGCTGCATTTGAAGAGAAGGAAAGTTCTATTTCACCAAGATAACGTACCGTCTGACACTTCGGTGGGCACCATGGCAAAGATTCGCGAAAGATTAGTTGTTTCTATGTTAGGCATATTTTTCTAATAACCTTTCCTTTGACATGGGGCGACTGTCCCGGAATTACCTTCATTAGAAACGTTGTAGCACATAAAATTCCTAATACTGACACGAAATTTATAAGATATTCTAAACTAGTTTACACTACCAACAATTATAATCTCATAACTGTAAAATCTAACTATATGCATGCAACACACGAAGGCCCATCCATTTTATTTTTTTCTTTCCCGGTATTACACTTCCAACTTCAACGCTAACATCGAAGCTGTCCGGAATGACTTATTTATAATACAATGCGCGATATAACTCACGTATGATCTCGTTATAAACACCCACTGTTTTGATAATATTAATCTAATATTCTGACAAACACAAAATCGAAATGAGAAAAAAAGAAACTATGCTATCCTAGACGAGACCTAGTGGTCAGTACGAGCTAACCGTATGTACCATTTCTCACTCTTATAAATTTTTTATTTTTAATATAGCGCAATATATTATGCTTTACCGATTTATCACTGTCTAAAAAAAAACTGCTAACCGCTAACTATGATCACGGTGGCGACAAACATAAAGTAGCAACGGAATGAAATTCCTGTATTTGGCTTTTATACATATTTGACATATATATCTAGTATGTTGCCAAGGAAAGATGAATAGGGGAAGTAATAGAGGCAAGAACGCCTTGATTAATTGATGGAACAATAGCTTCTTGCCGTCAAATTTCTGCTGACAATGACGGAGATTGACACTACTGCTACATAGAGAAAAAAAATTCTTGAATCAAACGAATATATATCCTTGAAATTATTTAACTTATTTGAATGTACAAACGTTTTTATTTTACATAATTTTGTTGGGTCAAACAAATATACGTTAGAATCGCGCGCTTCCCGCGTCGTCGGCAATTTCCGTTGCGGGAACGCAGGGCAATCGCAATCGTTGTCCTAGTTTAGGTTATGTGAGATGGTGGTTTGTAGGCGGTGAGATGTTACTGAAGAAAATAATAGGTAAGTAGGATGATGGATTTATATATTTTTATCATTGGATAATTAACGTTAAAATTTCTGTATAAAAAAAATAATAAAATAGTTGTAGGAATTCCTGTTTGTTTTAGGGATTCGCGAAAATTATAAAAATTTCGCCGATATCGTTTTCAAGGCCAGTAACACTAATGATCGATTTGATTGATTTTCCTACCAAAACAGGGCTGGTCTTTACATCCCTGCTTTGGTAGGAAATGCTGAGGCTTAATAGCCTATTGTATTATTCCTGCTTCGGTTTTGTTTTACTTGAACAGGTTAGTTCCCGAAATCAGGTTTAAGAGCCTATGTAGTAAATCTTTCTCCATTGGTAGTTCAATTGTGCTTCGCGTAGCGAATTTGCGTTGAGCTAGCGCTGCACATTCGAAACTAATATGAGGGGCTGTTCCCTCCTCCTTATTGCAAAGTCTACATAAGGGTTCATCTTTGTACATCCACATCTTATGCAAGTGGCCTCTCAAACAGCCATGTCCTGTTAATAGAATATATTTTATCAATTCAGATTCTTTGATTTTTGAGGTAAGGTACCCTTGGTGGAATTATATTTCCCGGTGAAGAAATCGGCTATGATTTTACTTTGGGAGTTTCTTCCCAGTATTTGAAATGTTTTAATCGTCATCCTGACATCAAATCACGTGGTATATTTATTTCCTTTTCCTCTTACTATCGTAATTTTAGTTTCTTTCGCGTGTTTTCCGTTGTTTTCAAACGTCAAATAAACTAGTATACGTGTATACCTAGTATTGTTGGCGTGATCCTTAGCAAAACCGTCCGAAACGATTAATCTGTTGCGATCAAGCGATGGCCGGTGAGAGAGCGACCCGTAACATTGCAATCACGATCGCCGCGACCCTATGGAGTTTGTTCTCCGTGGCACTGGCATTGGCGATTTCGCAGTCTGGGCACTGAAGGCGGTCTAACGCTGCGGGTTATAGGTAAGCCGATTAGCCGTGTAGCGTATTATGGAAATTGGTTCGAAAACGTGAGCGATAACGCTGGTGGAATTGGAATGGAACTGCGTAAATTGTCGCCGACAGCGTTTTTAGTACGGTAAATAAGATAAGAACGGTGTTACTTAAAAGGGAAGGCGTCCAATTTGTAATATATCGAGTTGCGATTCTTATTTAGTATGGCTAACAGTGAAATATCGAAAAATTAGTACCTAGAGAAATTTGAAACTTCATTTATTATCACTGGAGCAACATCCAACTATTATCGAAAATATAGCGTGAATAAGTTCTAGGATATTTTTATTATTAAAACCTATGTATAGCAAATACACGTGGAAAGAATGCCTAGTAACAATAACCAAAAATTAATGCTAATATGGCTCATGGTATTGGTGGAATCATTCCCGGCAAAAACAATGTAGCAGAGAAAATAGCGCTAACACATGAACATGTTTTTGCCTACCCGGCGTCATCAGCATGGTTCTGAGCACTATCTTCTGCTGCTACACTCCGGTTTGCCTTGCTACCCTCTGGGACGGCGTGACAGTGTCTCTTGGCGATAGGTGTCGCCGAGAGACATATTCAGTGCTGTTTTGGAGATTAGCAGCATAAACCGAGAGGCAAACGCAATTGTAGCAGCAGAGGATGGTGCTCAGAACCATCCTGATGACGCCGGGTAGGCAGAAACATGTTCATGTGTTAGCGCTATTTTCTCTGCTACATTGTTTTTGCCGGGAATGATTCCACCAATACTATGAGCTGTATTAGCATTAATTTTTTGTGATATCTTGATTGACACTTTTATTTGTATTTGCAAACTTGGAGCTATATGCAACGAAAATCCAAACGTGAATCTCTAGTGAAAATACAGATACACTTTGTCAACCGTGCGGTGTATATTTAAAACAATTAAGCATGGCAGGGGTAATATCATGGTCTGAAGGTGTTTTAGAAAATATTACATGGGAAAATTAGTCTAAATAACAAGAATATGAGGAAGAATGTGTATCTGAGTAGAGTTCAACATAAAACGTATATATATTTATTTAACGCATTATTCGCCAAATTTTTTCAGCAATAAAAAATATACAGTGGTGATCGGCGAAAACGAGCCCGTTTTAAGCGAACTACCGGTTGTTGCGAGGGCCCCGTTATATTTGCCATAAAAATAATATTAAAATGGACATGAGAGCTGAATACATGGCCCTGCTATACTATTGCAGTTCACGATGGCTTTCACGTGGCAACGTCTCATTCGTACGTCAAGAAATTCACACTTTTCTACAAGAGAAAGGTCATGAGAACTCCAGATCCGAACCCGACTTATTGCTGAAACTAACGTAATTGTGCGATATATTTGACAAGCTGAATGCCCTCAATTTGTCTCTGCAAGGCAATAATATGCATATTTTGAAACTTTTGAGGAAGGTTGCGGCATTTAGACATTGAGGTTCGGGAATAGATGCAAATCGGAGGGAGCCAGATCTGGTAAATAGGGTGCATGTTCCAAGTGTTCGTACTTTAATTCGACCAATTTCGCTTTCACAACACCGCTGGTATGAGCAGGTGCATTGTCTTGGTGATAGATGATTTTTTTCTTCTGCAAACCAGGTCTTTTCTCACGAATTTTGTCATTCAGCTGGTCCAAAAGGTTTTTATAATATTCTCCTGTTATTGTTTTACCGGTTTGAAGGTAATCAATTAACAAAATTCCTTTTGAATCTCAAAATACTGATGCCATAACCTTCTTGGACGATTTCGACCCCTTCACTTGCTTCGGAGCTGGACAACCGGGTTCAGTCCACTCTGCGGTTTGTTGTGGCAGTTTAGGCTCGTAGTGGAAAACCTAGGTCTCATCCATAGTTACGAATCGACGCACAAAATCTGTTTTATTCTTTTGAAAACGGGCCAAATGTTGAGAAAGTCTTACTCGAATGTGTTTTTGATCCAGCGATAACGAATGCGGCACCTATCTTGTCAATAGTTTTCGCAGGCCTAATTCATTTTTTAAAATATGCAGAACCTGTTCAGTTGAGATACCCATAGCCTCAGCAATATCACGCTTGGTCAATCGTCTGTTATCCATAACCATATCATGTACATAATTAATCATTTCTTCAGTAGTAGCACTTTTTGGACGTCCAGAGCGAGGATAATTTTCGAGGCTTGAACGATCACAACACATTTACCATTTCGTTATGAATTTCCATTGCCTTTAAATCTTTGTTCACAAAGAATTTTATTACAGCACGATGTTCAATTGTTTCCATTAAAAAAAAAACACTATGACACGTCTACTTTCAATAGCTTGTAAACAAAGACTGAAATGACATATCGACTCGAAAGTTTTTGTGGGTTCATTCCAAGAATGAATACGTTTAATACAGTTATAAATTTGTTTCTACTAGTGGAGCATATGTGTCGCTCCGCGAACTTTTCAACCAGCCTAGTATGTGGAAAAGCCATGTATTATATTTTCAGAAATTAAAGTTATTATTAAAGCTGGCCAATTTGCTCAAACACTTACCATTTTTAGAGTCCTCCGTGAAATCACAAAGTGAATAATGTCTGTTAAATATCTACAACATTAGATATGTTTCAACTGTTGTTTCGGCAAAACTAGTACGGCATGAGGAAAAAATGCGTTTATATGCAGAGAACGAACGTTCTACATCTAGTGACGTAATATTTGGGTAAGTAAAATAATCTATCAAATAACTAACGATTCTATTGACGCACCTTCATAAATGTGTCTTAATGTGCCAAAATCAGAATTTTTCTCAAAAACACTTTCAAATTTTTCTAGAACAGAAACATTTTTTGCGTCTTCAATCGCGCATAGCTGTGCGTGAACATGTTGCACTATTTGTAGAGATTCTTCTAACGGCACCGCAGGATTTTGTAATTTTTCTATTGCATCTGCTAGCCCGAAGTAATTGTCGTGAATGATTTTTAAATCCATTTTAACCTGACTATCTTGAAATTTCGACTGGCTTTTCTGGATAGCGGCAGCTTCCTTTGTATCGAATTGTAAAACCACGTTCTTAATATTGTCAAAATATTTACGATAATAAAACGCGGCCTGTAACCATGTTCCCCAACGAGTTAGAATAGGTTCTGGTGGCTCTGGTATACGTGGGCACAGTCTGTGAAATTCGCGAATACGTTTTGGTGATTTGACGAATACTGCTTTGGTATGCGCTATTAAAGCGTCTACCTCAGGATAACATTTTCTGATACTATCCGCCACAAGATTGAGAGCATGAATTTTACACGTAATGTGTAACAAATTAGCAGAATGCTTTTTAAGAGACCGGCCTATAGAAAGCATGTTTGCAGCACCATCACTCACTAACATCAAGAGTTGGTTCGTTGAAAGTTCAAACTTGTCCAATGTATTTAACACTAACTTTGAAATTACTTCGGCAGTACACTGTTGTATTCGTTTGGAGACTAATAGAATTGAAGGTGCCGATTGATGAGGTTCCAGTTTGCGTGCCGTTACATTAAGAACAGAATGTTTCTTCCGATCTGTTGTTTCGTCGACACATAACCACAATTATTGATCTTTCAACTCCGATTTTATTTTTTGTTCAATATGTTCGCGCGCAGATGGCACAATTCTTCGTAACGATGTTCGACTTGGTAATTTGCACTCCGAATAGTTATTCCAAAAGCAGATAAATGGTTCCTTGTCTAGTAAATTAAACGGTATATTACATGCAATAAACGTAACGCATAAATTAAATATAAATTTTTCATTGTCTCGTGCGCAATTTCTTTTTGAGACATGCTTTTCACTATTTACGTGTCGTAGACAATGTTGTCTGGACCAACACATTAACGGGATTTTACAGATTACACATTTAATTTTAGCACCTTCATATATTAAGTCTGGAATTTCTACAATAAATTTTCGAAGTTTGCCCGACTGCGGTTGTTTTGCTGACGAAATCATAATTTTTCTAGGACAGATAAACAATTGCGCAAATGACCGGCAGCGAAAATGTCCGTACTGCTCCGCAGACGAAGTAATACTACCGTTCCTCTCGGTCCGAACTGATTCTACGCCGATGCGCGGTACCGCTCGTGGCCAGCGTTAGTTATTATTATTTCGAAGATAGGATATGTTTATTAATCTCAAAAATTGCCTTGGAATATAAAGGTTTCCATAGAACCTGAAGGTCAAGTCCATAGATGCTTGATTTGTCGAGAAATACGCCATCTCGTAGTAAGAACAATAAATTGAATTTGACGTCCGTGCATGTACATACGCTTCACCTTATATCACACTAAATTTTTTACGTACAACTTCGTAAACATAATAAAACCACATTAGCATATTTTTAAGCATCCCAAAAACATCTTCAAAACGATTCGAAAGGAGAAAAGAGGATACGAACGTAGATAACGTACAAAGAACACATAAAGCTATATAGATGATCATTTACCTACGCAACATTCATCCTACAATCGCAGCCACCTACGCCGTACATGGGACTTTTTCGAAACAACAAGAACGACGGCCGAACCGAAGAGCCGACCCGACAACGCGGGCCGAACAAGTGATCTAGCCCGTTGTTCAGGTGCAACGAAAAGACTCTATTCTTATTGAAGCGCGCGGCTATTGTCCCTAAGGTGCTCGGCGCGTTTCAGGTTACGCGCAAGGTTAACCATTGTACGGCATGGTTCGGTGTATTTAAAACATGTGAACTCGGCGACGACGAGAGATCGTCTTTTGTTCGGCGATAGATGGTTTCTAGGGTACCTACGTTCATTTGTCTTCTTTTTTTTTCTTTCTAAACACTTGCCGATCGCTTTTTTCCTGCGTTTGTTTGGTTCTAAAATATGGAGTAGGGGTTATGGTTTTGTTGCGTAAGGGAGGATGCTTCGAACTAGATAGGATCCTTTCATGTATATTTATTTATAAGAAACAATGAGAGGAATCCGGGAAAAAATATGTACGTATATTGTGTTTTATAATAATTAAAATTTGTTCAAATTTTAGATTATATAGAAGGTGATTTGAAAATTCTACACCAACAGCCAACAGCATTGTTCATTTTACTTCAAATGGCCCAACTAAGCCAGCAACGTAATGAATTCTTTAGGTGATTGCTTTAATAACAGAATAATACGCTTAAATTTTACCGTCAGGTGCGAAATTCGTGCTGTGATACGTTTTTAAAAGCGAAAGGGGTTTCACCTATAGGCATTCATCGTCAATTAACCGAAGTTTATGGAGAAAAGTGTATAGCTGTTCAACACGTCCGCAAATGGTGTAGGGAATTCACTGGAGGTCGGACGGAAATTCACGATCAAGAGCGGAGCGGAAGACCATTAGTTTCAGAGGAAATCGTCGAAAAGGTCGAGAGCATACTGCTTGAAGATCGGAGGGTCACCATTCGTCAACTCGCTCTTCGGATTCCTGAGATTTCCAACACCACAATTGAGGTTATTCGATTCTTGAAAGGACTGGCGGTAGAATTTTACGACATGAGGATACAGAAGTTGGAGCACCGTCTGCAAAAATGCTTGGATAGAAATGGCGATTATATCGAAAAATAGCTTAAGTTCTTACCTTTAAAACGATGTGTAATGTTAAGGAAATAAAGAATGCTGTCTATTTTCATAAAATATGGGAACCTTATTTTACGATCATCCCTCGTAGTAATAACCTTAGTTCACTTTTCTTAATAGGTAATATTGTCATTGTTTAGCTACATGTGTCGATGCAATGTTGTTGCGGAGGAGCATAAGGCTGTGAGATGCTCTGTCTATAATAAACTAATAAAACTTATGTACATATGGACACAGGGGCGTTGAGTTAAGCACGGCTGAAGTTCGAACCATCACGCATTAAAACAAAGAAGGGGTTGTCATAGAAATGTCGCGATTGTCCTGATATGAGAAACACGGCCGGGGCAATTCGGTATAAGCGTCAGTATAACTGCGACTCGAAAGCCGATCTGTTGTGTATGCATCTACGCTGTCGTATACTATATCGTAGTTCTACGTTTGTTTTGAAAATGTTTCCTACGTCGCGAAAACGACCAAAGTTGGACACAATAAGAGAATTTGTTGCAGAAATGCCTGATTTAAAGTGTGATGGCGCTAAAATTCAACACGAGATTATGACAAATTTGCATGTAATTTACCATTTCATTTACTAAGGAAGAAAGCATACGTCTCGTTTTGGAATGAATATTCGGACTTTAAGTTACCAAGTGAGAGAACATTACAGAGAGTTGTGCCGTCTGCTCGTGAGCATGTCGAGAAAAGAATTAAATCGGAGTTGCAAGATAAAGAACTGTGGTTATGTGTGGACGAAACAACAGATCGTAAAAAACATTCTGTGGTTAATGTAATGGTACGCACAATGGAACCACATCGACCGTCACCCTCAATTTTACTAGCTTCCAAACGAATACAACAATGCACTGCCGAAGTAATTTCAATGTTGGTGTTAAATACTTTGGAAAAGTTTGAACTTTCAACAAATCAACTGTTGATGTTTATGTTAACATTGTGCTAACTTGTTGCATATTACATGTAAAATTCCTACTCTCAGTCTCGTAGCAGATAGTATCAGAAAATGTTATCCCGAGGTAGACGCTCTAATAGCACATACAAAAGCTGTGTTTGTAAAATCCCCAAAACGTATTCGAGAATTTCATAGACTATGCCCCGGTATTCCTGAATCACCACAACCTATTCTTACTCGTTGGGGAACATGGTTAGAGGCTGCATTTTATTATCTTAAATATTTTGAGAATATAAAGAACGCGATTTTAGAATTCGACCCAAAGGAAGCTGCGGCTGTCAAGGTAAGCCGCTTGAAATTTCAGGATAGTCAAGTTAATACAGATTTGGAAATTATTCAGAACAATTACGTGGGACTAGCGGATGCGATAGAAAAACTACAAAATTCTTCGGTGTCGTTAGTGGAATCTTTGCAAATAGTGCAACATGTTCACGCACAGCTATGCGCGATAGAAGACGTAAGAAATGTTTGTGTTTTAGAAAGGTTTGAAGGTGTTTTAGATAAAGACTCTGATTTTGGCACATTAAGATAAATTTGTGAAGGTGCGTCAACAGAACCGTTAAGTTATTTGAAAGATTATTTTACTTACGCAAATATAATGTCACTAGATGTAGAACGTTCGTTTTCGGCATACAAAAACACTTTTTCTTCACGCCGCACTCACTTTGCTCACTTTGGAAACAAATCTAATGTTACAAATATTAAATAGACATTATCCACTTTGGGTAAGTGTTTGAGCAGGCATTATTTTATTTTTATTTAACAACTACGTGAAAGTATTTACGACAGCAAACATCTACACACAATAGCTGTGGTGGAACCCGAGGCCTAATCGAAACAACGCCGCTGGCCGTTGGCGCGCGTGGCCAACTCTAGATATAAATGAAGAAAATAATAGGTAAGTAGGATAATAGATTTATGTATTTTTACCATTAAATCTGCGACAGTTAAATAACATTGTTGATGTTAATGGAAGGTTATTGGACCTTGTGTTCTCGAATGTTGACTTCTTGATTGTGTAACTTCGGTCGTCATCCCGTTTCAACACTCAATATACATATTAGCACTTGAAAATAAAAAAAATGCGAGCGAAGATTTCGAGGGGTTGTTTAATATCGTGTACTTTATTTTGTTCTTTACTAGTTAGACGAATATGATCAACTGTGAGAGCTAAGTCAATTTATTTCAGAACACATTAACACTATTTTCGTTCCTAAAATTATGCATAATATACAAGGTTATTAAAATTCTTTCCATTTACTGTATGCTATACAAGTTACTTTTCTTTTTTTTTTAGGGTAGGAACTTTAATCACTGCATAGTGACACACGAACATGCTTCATGTCGTATAACAATATCATGCGATCATTCGATGTTACCACCGATTACTGCCACGTCCATCGCAAGAATGCAGCAGCGCAGAAAAGAAAGGTATAAGTAGGATGAAAGAAGTAAATAAATATATGAAGTGCGCGTTGTATACGAAAAAAACGAAAAAAGAAACAAGTAACAGGCGCGAGAATGAACTTTTTACGATTTTTAAACGTGCATAAAATGAAACAATGCGACTTTCAAGAGAAGTTTACGATCATTTCGGCATTCGAATGCTAAGATTATGAACGTGTCTCGTATACGAGGTATGATTGTTTACTCTCGTTTCTTAATTAATAGACTGGTGAAATTCCATACAATAAAGAGCTTAAATGCGTAAAAAATGTAGCTGTTTACAATGGTTACTTTTCTATAGATGTCGACCGCATTCTTAAGAAAGTCCAACATTGGCATTATGTAAGAAATTCCACGACTTTGATCCCGGTAGAAACCCGCGACAAGAAATTTGTGAAACTTCCTTTCGGCAGAATATTCAAAGGTATTAGTAAAGTTTTTAGGGGATAAGATATGAATGTACAGTACCGTTCATGGAAGTTCGGGCAAGCCGACAAATTATATTAACTGTTTAGGAAAAAAAATTAAAATTATATAATATACATTTCTGTGAGGAATTATTAAAACTAACCTTTTCTGGAAGTCTTTTACCAATTTCCAGGTAGTATTTGTCTATTATAAGACCGTTATCATAAAATATATAATTATGTTGGAAATCCCCAATAATTACAGTGACAATAAAGCTTTATAATAATCCCTAGGAGGGGTAGCTGATTCACTCGTGTTACCTGGAAATATTCGTATACCCTTTATAAAGTATTATAACATTTGTAAACGCAGTAGTTCTGAAGAGATTGTTATTGTGAAAGTATCTGTGGTCGTGCAAGTGAAAAATAAAATAATTTCGGTTTGACTGCTTAAAATGCCCCGTGGAAAGCCTCTAGCTGTTTCAAAATGATCTGCTATTATTACCTTGCATCAGGAAGGGTACGCAGAAAGACGGATTGCGGATAAATTAAAAATAAAAAAATCTACAGTACATGGTACTATAGTTCGATTTAAGACAACCAGTGACGTGCAAGATCGTAATCGGCCAGGACCGTCAAGAAAAACGACTCCTGCGGAAGATTTACAAATAAAAATAATTAGTAAGCGCAATAGAAGACTAACAGCATCAGAAATTGCTGCAGAATTCAATAATGAGCGAGATTCCAAAGTTTCTGCGAGTACTGTGAAACGTTGGCTGAAAGAGACTGGGTTGCATAGGCGAGTGGCTTGTCGAAAACCGTTACTCCGAAGAGGAAATAGGCTGAAACGACTGAAATGGGCACAAGTTCAGAGATTGGACAGTGGACGATTTTAAAAACGTTTTCTGGACTGACGAATCCAAGTTTGAGGTTTTTGGAAATAGACGGAGAGTTTTCGTACGCAGATCACGAGGGAAAAGAATGTTACGGGAGTGTATAGTTCCTACGGTGAAGCATGGAGGCGGATCTGTAATGGTTTGGGGTTGTTTTTCCTTAATTGGAACAGGGGACTTGCTCAAAATTGAGGGCATAATGAAAAAAGAAGAATATCGGAAAATCCTGGAGGAAAATTCCATACCGTCAGGAGTCCGAGTAATTGGTCGTGGATTTGAATTTATGCAGGACAATGACCTCAAACATAAATCTAAATTGTGCACAGATTACCTGCAGCAAGAAGAATATGAAAGAACCCTAAAAATTATGGAATGGCCGCCACAGTCCCCCGATCTGAACCCGATAGAGTTGTTATGGGAAGAATTAGGCCCATGTGTTAGGAAAAAGTGTCCAAAATCGAAGGAACATTTGTGGACAAGCTTGCCCAATGAAACATTAGCAAAATTAGTGAATCGGATGCCGAGAATAGTGGCAGCAGTCCTAAAGGCAAAAGGACTTTTCGATGAAAATCGGATTTAAATTATTTGTATTACATTAACTTTTTCTTTTTAATAAACTTGTGTTTGAAAATATGTAAAATCATGTAAGTAAGTAGTAAATACAATAAAAAAAAATGGATTTGTTTTCGCAAATATATCTTCCAATGTTGTCAATGCATTCGTTAATAATATTACTGATTTGTTCCCCTTGTACTTTCTAGTACGATCCGATGATGTGTGTTCACACGAAACCCTGAGGTATTAATTTAAAAAAATTAATAGTAAAAATTATTGTGACGAAGTGGATCAATTTGTTTCATTTATCATTAACAATGAACTCACATAGAATCTACATAGATGGTTTACGTATTATATTTAATTTTTAATTTTAATGCTAACAAATCGTTATTATTATTATATTCTATCAAGTTAATAAAAACCATTGGAAGGCTTTAGCAGCATATACAGTTAGAACTGATAAATTTAAGAGCGAAAGTGATTTTAATTCAGTTAAAAAGAACAACGCAAAACAATAATAATCATAAACGTTCTCCTTGACATTTTTTGCGATTTGACAGCCTTAGGCGCGAAATTCAAATTTAAAGTTCTGATTACCAAACCAGAGCATTTCGAGGATTAAATCGTGACACCTCGTAACTACAGACGTGGACGATGGAACGGTGACACGGGGGAGAAGTTAAACGAAAGAAGAAAAGAAGTACGACGACCACGGATACCCATTCAAAAGGTGACCCACCGCACGCTCGGATCTTACGACTTCCTCGGTCGTAAATAACGTTTTCGGGAAAAATAAAATTTGGCCTAAATAGGACACAAAAATATTAATCATTTTCTGCGGTACGTTCTTTGCTTCCTCTTCTTTTTTCTTACTCCAATGCGTATTGGATATTGGGTATTTATTTATTTTAAGGCTCTAACGGTACTCGCTACAGTTAAAAATACTCTGTTGCTAAATTGTTTTCTCTTTTTAACGGCCACACGTAAGAGAACAAGTCGTAGTCGTTTCTTATTGTGCTATGCTTGGTAATAAACGGATTCGTTTCATTACCACCTTCAGCATCTATGTAAGTGTATCGTATGAAGAAATTGCATACTTGTGAATATATAATCTTGCGATTTAACAGTGTTTGCTGTTATGAATCTGTAACATTTTTACAACATAGTATTTCTAAGGCAACTTTTATTGGTTGTAATGCTGATATTGTATTAGAAAGCAAAGTAAACTCGTTATCAGTGAAACTGATATCTGACTTCAAATCTATAAGACTCCTTCTAACACAGTTTATAATCTTCGAAAAACGCTCTAGTATAATCAGTAAGCTATTCCAACGTGTTTTACAATCCATTACACTGGGGAACAGCAATTTCGCTGTCTTAAATCTGTGACTTGGTTTCAACTAACTTTTGGCCTCTGGATCCAAAAATAACCACAGTTTTTATCAATCACGTCAACTTTTTAAGCTACAGGATACCCTCAAAAGTCATACACATTGTGCATATAAAGGAAAATAAAGTAAAACCTTACCAAATATACTGTTTATAAAGAATAATTTTATTCATACAAAGGCTATAATAGTTACTGCAAGTTAAATTGTGTTCACACAAATAGTTGTTTTTTTATCGAACGGTAATTACATATTAAGGCAAAAATTTTCGCTTATAGCTTTTTCTGGAATGTTTAATCTGTGGACATTCTCGCTTGATGCTCCAACAATAGTCAACCATCATATGTACATCCCATCTACCTCCATCTACCTACGGTTGATACCGTGCCTCCATGACCTTCAAATCCTGGTGAAATCGCTCACCCTACTCATCACTGACTGCACCAAGATTTTCCGGGAAGTTAGCAAGATGGCCATGTAAAAAATGCAATTTGGTGCTCATGTTGCAACCTAGCAGTTTGAAGCTCTCCAAGAGTTGCTGGACAATTTTGGCGTAATCCTGTGCTCGTGTATTTCCAAGATAGTCTTTAACAATGTTTTTGAATGCCAACCAAGCATTCTTTTCAATTTCTTGTGACATTGTTCCGATGAAATGTTCACCTTTAACAAGCTGCCGAATCTGTGGACCATCAAAAACACCGGCCTTTATTTTTTCAAATGACAGGCTAGGAAATGCCGATATGAGATACTTGAAACAGTCTCCTTCAATTGGCAAAGCCTTAACGAATTGCTTCATGAGACCAAATTTTATATGCAGAGGTGGAAATATAATGTTCTTTCTGTCGACAAGTGGCTGATGTACAATGTTTGGATCACCAGGTTTCAGGTCAGATCGTGGCAGCCAATTCGACTGCACCCAATGCTTCTCACGAGCTCTGCTGTCCCACATACACAAAAAGCAGGAATACTTGGTATATCCGCGTTGCTGGGCAAGAAGGAAGCTAACCATTTTAAGATCAACACAAATGATCCATTGGTGCATGTGGTATTGCAACAAATCAATGACTCTCTTTATGTTTTCATCTTCTTCACTCAAACGAACTGAATGGCCTATCGGGACTGAACCAAATAAATTTCCATTGTGGAGGAGAACACACTTCAAGCTCCGCTTTGGGCTATCGATAAACAGTCGCCATTCAGTTGCGTTATAGGCTGAAATCCTCAACTCTTCCATTAAACCATGTGCGTTATGGCAATACACAAATCCATCATCACTTCGAAAGTATTGTAGAAACGCACTTTCTATTGATCGAAAATAGGATACCTTAGCTTCTTTTTCAAGCAAGTTCTTCTCGTGTAGTCTTGATGCTAAGAGCTCTGAAGCTTTTTTGGATACTCCCAAATCTCGTACCAAATCATTCAACTCATGCTGGTCAAATCCATTACGAACGGAATCATATTTAATTTCAAAATCTTCATCGTTGGGGTCACTTTGGTCTTCACCAGACTCGTACTCCCGTATTTCCAAGGAGGGTAATTCATTGAAAACTGGCACTGGAATTTCGGCTGAATGAGTCACTGGGTGTATAGCTGATGGTAAACTAGGATACTCCATTTTACATTTGTTTTTCTTGTTATATCCTGACGTTTTCACCATACAAAGGTAACAATCACTTGAATGATCTCTGGGCTCTCGCCAAATCATAGGCATACCAAATGGAAGTTTATCACGGGTTCCCTTGGTCCACATCCGTAAACCCTCAACACTCTTTGACTCTTACTACATCTGCAATTCCTGAAGTTCAGTCATTTTGCTTATAATGTCTTTCAGATTAGCTACGTATTATTAACTTTTCTAAATAAGGGCTTAACGATTTTGTAACGGAAATAGCCTTAATAACTAATTTAAAAGATAAAAAGAATAAAACACCTCAAAAAAACAAGTAATACGAACTCGACGATGAAACGAGATCAACGTTTTTAATGCGAGCAACAAATTTATTAGCGCTAATAGTTTAATAAATCCTACCAAGAGGCCGATCGGATAAGATTCAGTATCGTAATACCCTCTCCGAGGCGATTCCATTAATTCACGGAGCGTCTAACCTCTCCTTTCTTTCATTCTTCCTTTTGTTCTTTTGCCTGTCGTTAAACCGGCTCTCTTGCTCTTCCTTGCCGGAGGGTGTTCGGGATTCTCCACCGCTCGGGAATACGCGCGGCATCCACCTGTAACTCTATTCGAATTCGTGACGCTGGCCGTTGAGGAATGTTATCTTCGATAGTTGGTTATACGGGCGTTCGTATCCACCTGTACCCGCATCTCGTGCGATTTGATCGGTCAACGGACAGCCCCTCTCTACGGTCGTGAAGTTCTGTCCGCGGGAAGCTCGGGTTTCGATTCTCTTTTGATAGCTGTGTGCTGCATATTTATAGTAGGAAGGGTTTCTTTCTGAATACAATATTCTCTATTAGCGAATGCTGCAGTGATTGATGACCAACACTTCTAACTCTCACTTACAATCTAGAGGATACACAAACAAACATCTATTCTTATGCATAATACACCTTGCAGGTGGATAATGTACCGTTACTATTACCAGGTATTCCTTTGAGAGATGATAATGACGATCATCACCATTATTATCAGTATTATCGCTTTGTATTATCGTGGCGTATATGCATATATGCGTAATATATATCCATGCAACATAAGCTAACTCACTTAATCAGAAACGAAGGAAAGAGTTAAAAAAGAAAGCTGTGTTCGCTCGAGGGCCGTGCTCGTTTTTCAGACGCTTCACTAATTGATTCGATAAGTTTCGCGACCGAATCGAATCATTTTAACAGTACGATATCGCGTCGAATCGATCGCTTACCGAAATAAAGGTTTTATACAGCTACATATACATACATACACATACAGGAATGCTTTATCGCTGCGAAAAACGTGCAAATGAACTCCTATGTCGAGCTGGTGCCATTTTGTAGGTTATTATTAGAGTTTGTTAGAAAGGTGGTACCGGATAGCAGTATTTTTAACCGAGAGGGGAAAACCCCTGATGCTATTGATTTATTGAGAATTATCATTAATGGATCGACTAACACATCCCTAACATACTTGATGGTTTTCGTGTGTATACCATCCATACCGGTGCTATGCTTATTTGTTAACGACCTTATCGCATTTGCAAATTCATCGGGGGTAACTGGACAAAAAGCAATAGAATTTTGTAGGATCAGTGATAGCGTACAATTGTCGGGTCTAACTGTACCCACATTTGGGGTGACATTCAAATATGGAGAGCTAGTAAAAAATTTGCAAAATATAGTACCCACTTGTGAGGGATCAGATATTATCGCATTGTCTACGTTAATAGATATGGCTGCGTTCCTCTTGTAATTTCGACCCAATTAGGAATCAATACATCGCCATAATTCCCGCGACACGTTTCTAGCATTCCCGATGCGCTGTGAGAAGTACTCAATTCGAGACAATATGGACCAATCCAAAAGTTCCTCCCTTAACTTTTTAAGGTGTGAATTTATCCACCTGCTATTATTTCCGCTGGAAAATTTCCTTTTTGCTTGTGTCTGGGGACATAAGAAATCATAAAACGAGTTAAAAATATACAAGAAGTCTCTAAACAAACTATCCACACTTTCCATGTCATCAAGAGATCCTATCCAATCCATCACTCCGAGTTGGAGTCGAAGTTGTTGCAGATTCGCCTCGCTAATATCGCGCAACGTTATTGGAGAATGTTCGCGGTTCGAGTCATCAGTAACTCCATCAAAATTCAAACTCACTTGCGACTATGTCATTAGCTACATTGAGAACTTGTTCAAAAAAACCATCACGCAACTGGTATCATCGGCGTATTGTGACAGCAGACAGCGGTTCAATGCTAAACTCAGGTCGAAACAGTTGTTCCGAATTAATTAATAAATATTTTGTGTGGTGAGGAGTGTGTGTGTTGTTTACCGTAGTTACAATCTCTTTTTCAGTTTTAAACTGGAAACCTCCGTACAAAAATAACGTGGACGAAATCTTTAAACAACATCCTTACCCTATAAATCTACTGCCCAGCAAGTGATTATCTTCAAAGATAGAATGGTTCCAAAAGCTCAATTATTTTCTTGTATGTTAACAATTTATAAATTCCCCTTGTACAATTTTATTTAACATTCGATCTATGAAGCAAGTTCTAAACAACAAAGAACTTCTAAGATCGACGGATCCAGGTCAAATGGGTTCTAATCGATCCGTCGAGGATATCTAAAAGAGATCGTTCGCATGCAAAGCGATCGCCTCTTTGGAATCATCTGTCGCGTGTAATTAGATAATGCGTCACGTGGAAACTTGCGGAGAACAAAAAAAGGCGACAACAACACGACAAAACACGATAGAAAAAAGGGTAGCGGGTGAAAAATTCGTAACTGACGCGAATTTTCTAACCTAGAATGCCGATGTGTGGTCTATTACCGTTATAGGTAGTCTGGTATCGCGGAGGCATATGATAGGATGCATTTACACCTGACTTGACGGTTATCGGGTTACAGTTTGTTGCTCCGAAACGTAACGATGCGAAGTAATACCGCAGCTAATGATATTTTTGAATACCATTAACGCGGACGACAGTTCTTTTTGTTTTTCGATAGTTAAAGATTATATTGAAGTAATGTGACGTGGTATTGAAGCGACTACTTTGAGATAAACACTTAAGCTTAAAAAAAGAAAAGATATATGATTTCTAGAATTTATATTACCCCGTATTCTAATAACAGTCGAAGATAGTTCGAAAAGTCGAAAATTGGAAACAACCAGAAACCACAAGGAGTTCTGTCAGGTTTTCGAAATTTTATAGCGTACAACAATGATAATAACAATAACAACGAAGAAACAAATATATATATAAATAGCGTCAAGGAATGCATAAAATTACATGCAGAGAAATGTTTACTTGTTTCAAGATTGTCCGCCTCAATTCAAAATAATTACTGTTTCATTTGTCCACAATACAATTACTGCTTTTAAATCAAATGAAATATCTTTTTTACGTTTTTCCCTCCGCTTAAAAGAAGTATATACTTGTAATGAAATAATTGTATTTCTTTGTTTGTCATTTACCAACTTTATTCAAGAAATTCTTGCAGGAAATGAATTTTCTGAGGATCGACAAGAGGGGGGTTGATGACATTCTTAACTCCTGGAGTCAATGATGTTCGTGTCGGGCACACTTTCTTTACATAATTTTCTTATGCTATACACCTTTATAGTCTTAAAATAAAAATATTTTGTTGAATAGGGAATGATTTTTGCAAGGAAACTATTTTCTTGATGCTAGAAACCACTTCCCTGCGTGTAGAAGAAGGCAACTCGGGAATAGCATTAATAAACGATAATGGTCCAAGAAGGAAACCCTGCGGTACGCCGGATGTAGTTTCATAAAATTGAGATTTTAAGCCACGATATTCAACATAATGAGACCGGCTAGGGAAGTAAGATTCTGCAGTAAATCGTGAGAAATGCGCGAGAGATGAAATTCTTGCAACAAAAGTGTCTCGTTCTTCTGGTTTGAAGAACAGATGTCGCTAGTTGTCTGCGTCGGTGTATATTCTTTGTGAAAATAATAATAACAAGTTAATTTATCAAATAAAATATTTCCGATTATTATTTTTTAATAATAATAATAATTATTGTCATTGTTCTATCTAGAAGATGGACATTCTCAGTGTATACACATATATATTGTAATGTTCAATGTTTACAACGACAACAACATCAGCTGTCAATCTAGAACGTATAGGGTGTTCAGGATAGCCACCCGATTGTGATTAACGTCCCTCTAGCGGGAAAAAAGGCAATTTTTCGTAGCCAAAATTCCCCCCAGGCCGACTGGCTTGAGAGCGGGGGTATTGCAAATAATATATCATTCTAGATAACGACGATCTTAGGGTAACGTAGATAAAATTCCATCCTCTGTGTAATTTCTCCATTTGTAAACTGTCAAAATGAATGTAAAATTCATCTAAAACAGATGACAAGGTATATTCAGAGGTATTTCAAACATCATTTCGTAAATTAAATCTTTGTCCTAATGTTATTAAGTAAATCGTTAGTAAAATTTCACGTTTAAACCTTGTCAGTCGTTACCTAGGTCATAGAGTCGTCTAAATTCAGTCATCTGGTAGCGTCACCGCATTCATTCTCGCGTGTTATTGCTACAAATAACTTCCTTTCATTGAAATGTATTATAAAATTTATATTTGAACAAAAATCATCAAAATTAGTTGTGGAAGTAAACAATCGCTGTCGCGATTAAATAAAGGCGTAGAGGGACGTCAGAAAATTCATCAATTCTGGTTAGACTTTCCTTAAGTTAACAGTGTTTTGACTACGGTCTCAATTTAAAGTGTTCGATAGTGGAATTAAGTATAATTTCAAAGAAGGAAGGGTTCGAGGTTAGAGCACGCAGATTCCTGTAAATGTAATTGAAAACATAGGGTTTAGATGAAAAATCAAGGTTAGTTGATTTCCATTAATTTAATTTAATTCAAAATACACAAGAAAATTGCCCAAAGAGTATCTAAGAATACTCCCGATCTCACAAAGAATTTAGAAATTTAAATTAATTTAGAAAATTCAAATTTTCACCAATTTACCCTGAGAAACACATTTCAATATATGTATATAAATATAAATAAAAGATAGAAATAAATAAGTTGAGTAAAAGACAAGGCGTGTGTATATATACAAAAATTGACAAACAAATACATAATTTGTATCGCGTGTTAAAAAATTTATGCAGACTGTAGGAATTTTTGCAAAATTGAAAATTCCTCCAAACGTGGTGTGCAGCAGATAATCAATTATCGCTTTTTTGAATTTCGCAATTGTATTAATCTCTTTTATATTTTGTGGTAGGTGATTAAAACAGAGTACAACTTTATAATACGGGACATTTTCATAGGAATCATCTTAGTATATATGTCACTTTGCCCACTTATGTCGTTTTAGTAAAATTGGTTTCATTCTTATTATTATACGCTTCTGGTTGAGAAATAACCGAGAAATACACCAAGAGCATCCCCAGAATATAATACAATAACGCAGACGTGCCTCAACATAGGCATAATGAAACATCTTTAGAACGTTTATGTCGCAGCAATGCTGAAGACGTCCAATCGCATACACTGCAGAAGACAACTTGGCGTTCAAGACAGAGCAATGCTGTTCTCAGTTAAGGTCCCGATCAACGACGACACCCAAAAATTTACCATGGGAGCCCTCAAGCACAGATCTGCCATTACACTTTATATAAGGACTATGAGAAACGCGAGAGCGCCCATTCCTGAAATATAGCAACTCCGTTTTGTCAGCGTTCAAGGTAAGCCCATGACTCTCACACCAAGCCATCATTTTTGCGACTACGTCATTAGCTATATTGCCAACTTGTTCAAAAGAACCATCACGCAACTGATATCATCGGCGTATTGCGACAGCAAACAGCGGTTCAATGCTAAACTCAGGTCGTTCACGTAAATGTTGAATAAAATTGGCCCTAACAATGGAGCCTTGGGCCACGTTGTGTGACAGACTATTATATTTTGTTTATGTTTACTCATTTTCTGGAAAATTTGGCAGCCAAGACGATCACGTAATTGTTAGTGGGCGTATCATTTGACAGCAGAAACAAGTGGCGAAGTCAAAATTTGCTTGTGTGATCCTGTATGTAAATGAATTATATATTTCATAATTTCTGCTATAATTGAGGGTTCACAAATAGTTTTAAGAGGTAACTAATAACCCTGTACCCTAATAATTGAGTCTCCTATCAAAATCTTTGACATCCATTTCGCATCATCAACAATTAAAAGAATATTTATTCAAGATATTGCTCCTGTTACCAGGCAACATTTTCCAAATATATTTATAGATTCTCCGCGTCGATTAATCCAATATCTCGTGCGCATCTAACATATCTCACCGGTTCTGTGATGGCACGTGTCGGTCAATACGCAAGCGCCTGCCAGGTGTCACCTGCCACGCGTGTTACACCTCAGAGACTTATGAATTTTCACCCTCGCACGGGTTGGCAGGGTCAATACCACGCTTATACCCGTAGCGGACGAGGGCGATATGGTCAAATTCACGGGGTGATTAAATTCTGTAGCATCCTTTCATTAGATAGCTTCCTTGTGTAATGACGATAACGCAAAGGAGAGGCGTCTATAGTTATGTGAGGCGTGCTGTCGGTTTCGTAACGAATTTTCATGGTGCTGTAACTTTCGTTCATGCAACAGTTGGTGCTCGTGTCGCTTTGAAATGCGGTGGATACCGCAAGAACGTTGAAGCGATGAAAATTACCGTGTTTTGATGTTTTGGAATTGAGTCAAAGTTCGTCTTTAATGTAATTTTAGTACAAATCGTATTCAATCAAGCTGTTGATTTGATTCTTGTTGTTTCAGTAACATTAGTAGCAGAAACATTATACAAGACGGAGCTTGCACTAGAACTTGGATGCTGGAGAGGGTCTTCACTGACCGGATACCTAGAATATTATAAGTTGTTCAGAAACATCATACTAGGCAAATTACCATTGAAGCGAACGATCTATCAGGTTGGAAGAAGCCTGTATTCGTTATTTTGATGCGTCAGAGTATAAAGTTTGTTTCTCATTGATGACAGTGCCAGTGGATCCATGTTACTGTTATCTCTTGGAGACCTAGAAGCAAACTTATAATCTGTAGTAGGTGACAGATGAGGAAATTCATTAATAAATTTAGCCTAAACTAGAAAGATTTTTAGACATTTGCAAACAGCTTATACATAAGCAGAATTTCCCAATCCATAGGAATTGCAAAATTGTACCTATTGTGTAAATAGGAAGCTAAAATTTTCCTTCCAAAAATATTCGTGTATATTCAACGTGATTAATAAGTAATAAACCAGGCACTTACCTTGTTATCTTAAATAGAACACCTTGTATATTATAACTAGAGTTTGTTAAAAAGGTGGTACCGGATGACAGTAGCGTAGCGGTAGTGGCGTGGGTAAGAGTAATTTTGAATTCGTAGTAGATCTCGACAGTACCGCGAGAGAGTTCAAAGCGACAGTACGTTGCTGCACGCCAAATAAGTACGCGGATGCAATAGCGGATCGCTAAGTCGCGATAGGTTTGAATGTAGAAAACATTGTAAAAGTAAACGTCATGTATTGAATTTAAGAAACAGGATTCCATACTGGAAATTTTTACATGATTTTATTTTTATGTTAAGTGTGTGCAACATCCCACAATATCTAGTATCTAATGAACACTTTCGTCTTTTTTGGTCTAAGTACGTTCCCTCATGGAAGCTGCCAACATCTATGCAATTACAATTTGCCACGTGTGCAAGGTACAGTAAAGGAATGTATAAAAGACGAGTTGAGAAATAAGAAAATCTGCCTATGTGTAGATGAAACAACTGATGCTGTCATTCATGTTGTAGCGCGTCCTTTAAAACGTGATGGTCCACCAGCTTCATGGTTGTTATCCAGTGAAAGGATTCAGAAAACTAATGCAGAAACCGTTGTCAAGATAATAAAAGATTCGTTGAGAGAATTTTGTATCACAGGAACCCAAGTCACAATGTTCGTTACTGACGGAGCCGCAACAATGGTAATGAGAATTGGTAGGATGTTGAAAATATGCTTTCCGACTCTTCTTCACATAACATGTCTCATACACGCATGCCACCTCGTAGCAGAAACCATTCGAAAGAAGTATCCAATGGTGGATAAGTTAATAGCATCTACCAAAAAGGTGTTCATCAAATCTCCCAAACACATCCGTGTATTCAAACTATTGTGTCCCAAATTACCACCACCATCTCAGCCTGTAATAACGCGATGGGGAACATGGCTCCAGGCAGTATCTTATTATTAGAAATATTTTTCGCAAATGAAAAATGTCATCTTGAAACTTTTCCATGAACTATTCTGAAGTTGCACAAGGTATTGAGCAATTAGAAAACAGTCACTTATCTGCACGAGACGCATTAAATTGCGTAAACAATTTACAAGCCGCTCTAGGAAACTTGACGAACACTATAGGAGTCGATGTTGCTCAAAAATTTGGTGCAATTTTAACGAAAAATCCCGATTTACAAAAGGTTCGGTCTATAACTGAAAATCAAGAGTGCCCAGATGAGGAAAAGGAATATCTGACATTTGCAAATCTTACTTCACTGGATGTCGAACGATCATTTTCGAAATACACGAAAACGTTTCCAGACCACCGTCGAAGGTTAAGCGAATCGACAATGGAAGCGTTGCCGATGTTGCAATTCTACGCAGCTTACCAGGGCGGTTGCCAATTGCCACAGTGTGGACGATTTAGTAACTAGTATTCCCAATATGTATGTGTCTGTTCTTATTTCTTTTTGATGATTGTGCATTAACCCGCATAATTTGATCTTTAGTCGTCTACGTATTTCTCTGTTTTTCGCTCACAAGGAAACACAGAAGAATGTTAAGCACAAGCTTTTGTGCCTTGGAATCCAACCGCTTTCCAGACATTCTCTGTAATAATAGTAATAACATCAACCTCTGTTCGATGCATTGCCTTTATTCAAAATAACTTACTGAAGACTTTGCAGTCATACTCTGTGTTCTGAAAAGAACAATTTTTTCTTGCAATATATAAAAACGGGCGAGAAAATAACTAATAATAAACTAAATACAAAAACGGTGCTAACCTATATTTGACAACTGACAACACATACTGAAAGGTAAACAGTGCACTAACAACTTCAACAATGTAGTAGTATATATGACTATCCTTGTCTGTCACTCGCATGAAAACATACCAGGTACATCCTTGTCTGTGAGACAAGCCCAAATCTTGTTTCCTTTTTTAACAGCAGTACTTGAAAAAGATAGTCAAATTATTAGATTGTCTTTAGCCATACGACAAAACAATGACGTAGGTAAAAACTGTAATCAAGAAAACACGCAGGTGATCAAATGATTTTATTAATAAAATGTGAGTATAGAGTTTACTGACAACTGTTTAAAAAGTAAGTTAAGAAATACATTACAATGCATATTGCGTATACATAGTAAGAATGATAGGTAACCCGTGTAGAAATGTTGAAAACGAAGGAATTGCTTACACCATACACAACTAATAAACGTAGGCTTGCCGGAAATACCTCATCGTTGTGTATTTTGTGCATCCTTCGGGAAACAGAATCTTACAGGATCTTTAAATGTGGTAGCCGTTCGGCGATGTATCCACTTTTACACATATTTCAATAGATTGAAGAACCTTGGCGATGACAATTGATTATACCATAAAGATCGTAACTGAATGATACGGTTTCTTTGGTGTAGAATTATATCGTAATCCATAAGTAGAACTTCGTCCGAAAATGTTCTTACAAAATGTTTCCGTCATTGTCCAGGTTTCTGCTCCGAATCTTAGTACAGGTGTTATTACTTTGTTGAGTATTTGAACCTCAATGTCTTTTGGAATTTCCTTCATTCTCACAAATGTATCTTTTGTATGTATCAACATTACATACAATTGTAACATTCCATGAATATACAAAATACTTTTCAATAATCATTCATATATTTACATTTCAATTTAAAAATTCTGTTTTAATTTCCATCTTATTTTAATCAGTAAAATGAAATTAAACTTGCTTTTGATAATGAAATAATGATAAATTAAACATGTACAATGTAATTTCAAATCCAGGCGTAAGTGTTTCATAACAATAGAATCTCATAATTTATATAAAACTGAAACAGTATAGATTACATTATGTCCAGGCATACGTAGTTACTAGCTGTGAATCTATTATTATCGTTATTACATTTATGTATGGCTTGAGCACTCACTATGACGAGGCACAGACAAGGTGTATGTGCAGTGGCACTTGCTAGCGTTTTTGGATAGCATATGACACCTTGTGCCATGTTCATTAGAGCAATACTTCCTTCCGTTTTGAATAGTAACGGTATAGATATACTATATTCAGTGTTACTTTGAAAAACGTTTGATATTTGGTTCTAAAGTAGTACATCCACTTCTATTAAACAATATATGTGTATAGTATTAGGGTAAATCTTCAACATTATTGACAAACTGATGCATCTAAGGTTCTAACAAGTTCTAACAAGGCCTTGTATGTCCTACGTACACATTAAACTGTTTACAAATGTCTACAATAAATTTGGTACCCATATGTCTCAGCTTCCATTCAACGCCAATCTGCAATTATTGTAAAAGAAGTAGGAAAATTAGGTGGTGGGCCTATGATGGTTTGAGACGGAATTAATCTTGTTGAAAGAACAAATCTCGTGGTAGTTCCAGAAAAACTAACCTCAATGATGCGGCCCAAATTTTGAGTCAATGCAGGATAATGCTAGGCCTTATACTGCGGCCATCACCAAAAACTTCCTTCAGTACCACGAGATTCAAACCATGGGTTGGCCTTCACTAAGTCTTGATATGTATCCAACTGAACATCTTTGAGATTTGTTACATAGACGTATTCGGAGGTCCAGATCCATCTTCAGACTCTCCAACAGCTAACTAATATCCTAATCGAAGAATGGAAGAATACTTAGTAAGACTAAGAAGCATGTCTTGAAGGTGTCAATGTGTTATTAGTAGTCTGGGCAAACAGCGGTGTAGTAGATATGTGATGCGGAGTCGGCGATTATTTATTTCACGCGTTCACAGCGTCAGTACTAAATCGATGCTGTATGCGAGTAGTTCTGTGTATATGTAGGCTGTCGTAACTTATTTCGTAATTGTACGTTTATGTTTGCTTTAAAAATGTCGCGAAAATGACCAATGGCAGACACAGTTAAAAACTTTATAGTGGAGATGCCGGATTTAATTTTTGATGGCGCTAAAATTCAATGTCTAGTTTGTAAAATCCCTTTAATGTGTTGGTCCAGAAGCCATTGGCAATGTCACATCGAAAGCAAACAGCATTCTTCTGCAAAAAGTGACATACGAGACCAAGAAAAATTTACATTTAATTGATGTGTTACTCTTATTTTATGTAATCTATCGTCTAGTTTACTAGACAAAGAAGCATTTGTCTCCTTCTGGAATAAATATGCGGACTGTAAATTACCTAGTCGGAGACATCGATACGATTATTCCGCACGTCGTACTCACTTGACTGAAATAGCTGTGGAAACATATCTAATGATTCAAATATTTAACAGATGTTACCCAGTTTGTGATTTCACGGAAGACTTTTAAAACGGTAAGTGTTTCAGCACGTTCTATAATTTATTTTTTACCTTCTATTTTATGTGTAAACCTTTATGCGCTCGCCACGCCTCTGGCTGTTGCCGCATATTTCCCCAGGTTAGTTATTAGTGATCCATAGTTCTTCAAAAGAACTTTCCGTTATATAAGCAAGAATTATTTGTTTTTTAGTTTGCTTTTGTACATATTGTTATTGCTATTTCAAAAATGATATGAAAAATGTGTTTTGTTTCTTTCAAATTTATTCGAACAAAATGTGATTTTTTAAGCTAAGCTTTATAAGATTTCTATTTTGTTACAACTAAAAAAGTTATTAAGATAAAAACAAGTAAACACACGTTAGTCATCGAAGAGTCAGTTTTAAATTCAACCATCTGTAGTTATGCATGCAACGAAAAGGACGACAGCGATTTGAATAAAAGCATAGGTCACATCAATTCATGTCAACGAGGTCAGGTTTTGAAACGACTCATCGTCAATCGCTGACGATTCAAATCAGGCAATCAGTTAATACGTGTAAAGGATAGGCCAGACTGGACGCTACTTTTATACATCATACATTATACAGGTAAACTGGAATAATTCCTTGGTAAATATAAACGGACAGACAATAATGTCATTCGAAAACAGAAAGAAAAAAACAGTAGAATCCATTCATTCATCAGTCTAGAGTCTGGATCGATAAGGAAGTAAATTTTATTTTCAAATGCGTAGCGATTACATTTTCATGACGAAAGGAGGCTTTCTCACAGACAGGAAATGCTATCAATTCTTGATTTCGTTGTTAATAGATGTTGTTTGTTAATAGGAATACATTTACACTCTACTCGTAAATATTAAGGGAAGAATATCATCTTTTCCAAACCCGACCTCTCTGTTCTACCATCTTTGAATTATTTCTTCGATATGTCGAATACTTTCATTACACCACATTTCATACAAAATTACAATCACCGTTATAAATATCCATTATTGATTTACAAAATTCTGCTGTAGGTTTTAGTTATATTTTATCATTATTTAATTATTTTCTTTTATTCAATACGTTCTAACAGGAGGAAGGCTAGCGTTTCAAAGAGACACACATGTTCATCGGACAGGTGTATTAAATTGCGGAAGTTTGTATCGGAAGCGGAGCAATACGCGAGCTTTTTGGAGTAATAGGAGGAAAGTAATGCATGCAATTGTGGTGTAATGGTTCGGTGCGTAAACAGGGAAACCCTTCCTGGCACCTTAGCTTAATGTTCCGGTATCGCGAACACGAAAAATGTCCATACATCCCTTTCTAAGGCACTAATCGACCACCTTTACCCCGTGTACGTATATTTAGATCTAGTTGCGTATCGTGACAGGTGTAATGAACTTATTGGTGTTCCGCTGTATGATTAATGTATTTCTTAAGGATAATAAATAGAAAGTGTTTAGGTGTTGTTCATAAATCAACAGTTTCATTTTCTTAAAATAAAATATTTTTTACTTAGAATTATTGAAATGCTTACCTTGTTTAAAACAGTACGACATATCCGTACATAATGCAGTAAATTATTCACATTGCTTGTGATTTTAAAAAGGCTAAAGTAGAGGTTTAGCCACGGAATAATGTTCAAACAAAAGCGAACTGAATGTAGTAGTACACATGTAGAAAGGGCCTAGAAACAATAATCAAGGATAATGCTAATAAATAGCTCCTGGTATTGATGGAATCACTACCGGAAAAAAAACAATAAGAGAACAGAAAAGCATTAAAGGTTCTTGCTCTTGACCACATTGTTCTTACATCTCTCAATTTATGTCACAAATCTTCAAAAACAGTAACTGAAATATTTCCTGGCGCCACCTAGTGCCGGTAGTTATAATCATGCCGTCCTCGATAGTAGCGATGGCACCAGAATGCAGATTTCATACTTACCCATATAATGATATAACCTTTAACGCACAACGTTTCATAAACAATTTCAAAAGATACCGGTTAATGTAATATTATTTTTTTTCTTTTTATACTATTTACCATGTGTACCAATTTAACTATAGTTTTTTAAAATATATAATAAATAATAAGAAGAAATGGGATAAATAAATGTAAATATTAACTCATTAATAGAGCGGGCCAAATTGCGCCATCCAACAGAATCGGAATCAGGCGCAACGGCCGCTTATTGTAAATAGCGTATATGTGAGTCACAACAGATATGTGATATTTCGAAATTAATACACAAGAGTAAAAAAATAAAAGCTGACGCAATAATAATGTTTAGTAATTAGAGCGGATATATATATATAAATATATATTAATATGTACACGCTGAGGTGTTTTTATTTTCATTATGATTTTTTATTTGATTGAAAACGGTATGCGTTGTAAATGGGATGTAATAAGGAAATAACTGAGAAACTGAACGCTTTTTTTATTCTGTTGTACTTAACAATGTAACTGTAAATAAAGATTTAATAAATAAATTCTATCCTTCTTAATAATGCGGATAGGCTTGTTTAAAAAGTTGCACCATCAGATAAGTTTCCACATTTGCCTCGGTGAAGGATGTTCGCCGAGACGAAAAAATGTTCTTATATTTCGAAAACGACCGTTCCACGTCTACCGAAGTAAGACAGGCGTAATTAAAATAATCTTTAGACTTAGTCAAGGAATCTGCAGATGCCCCATCGCACATTTGTCTTAATCTTGTGTAGTCCGGATTCTTTTTTAAAACACTATCGAACTTAGCTAAAACTCGTCCACTTGTTGCATCGTTTATACTGTGTAACAATGTACTAACTTCGTCCACGACTTGCACTGATTCTACCAACGACAATCCAGAATTTTGCAAATTTTCTATCGCGTCTACTAACCCTTTGTAATTGTTGCTAATATTCTTTAGATGTGTTTCAACAGAAATATCGAGAAATCCCTTCTGGCTCATCCTAATAGCTCTAGCTTCGGCAGGGACGAATTGCAAAATAACGGATTTGACTTCTTGAAAATGTTCATTATAATAAAAAGCGGCTTTTAACCACGTTCCCCAACGCGTAAGAATGGGCTGTGGTGGTTCTCGAATACCGGGGCATAACCTGTGGAATGCCCTAGTCCTCTTAGGACTTTTGAGAAACACTTTTTTTGTGTTTGCTAATAATGCATCCACCTCCGGGTAACACTCTCGAATAGTTTGTGCCACAAGATGTAAAGCATGGACTTTACACGTAACATGTAAAAGTCCTTCACACTTTTCTTTAAGGGAACGGCCTACACTACACATTGTTGCTGCACCATCGCTCATGAACAACAACAGTTGACTGGTTGACACTTGAAATTTTTGTAACGTTTCGAGAACTATGGCCGTAATTGCTTTACTAGTACACTGTTTTAATCTTCTGCTGGCTAATAGAATTGCAAAATTTGGTTTAATAGGATCTAATACGCGCACTATTATATTCAAAATAGAATTTTTTTTGCAATCTGTCGTCTCATCAAGACATAGCCACAGCTGTTTATCTTTTAATTCGGCTTTAATTCGATTTTCAATGTCCTCACGTATTCGTGGAATATCTCTCCGTAACGCTGTCCGAGATGGTAGTATCCACTCGGTATTGTATGTACCCCAGAATTTTCGAAATGCTTTTTTATCAAGTATACGAAGTGGTAGACCACATACCATAAACGTTAAAAGCAATTCTAATTGAAATCGACGTTGTTGTGACACACCATTTCTTTTATTTCTGTGGTGTGCGCTATTTATATGTCTTTCACAATCACGTTTGCTCCAGCACAGTAGTTTCTTTTTACAAACTTTACAGAAAATTGTACTCCCATTGTAGTGTAAATCCACAAATTCACTAAGAAATTTATTAACTTTCGTAGGTAATGGCCGTTTATTTTTAATAGTTACGTTAGACATAATCACTAAAGCGAGCACACCGACGCTTGTTTCTAGTATGCCACGAAGTGGTGCAAACGTAACATCTGCAGACTCGTCATTTGTTGATGAATAGAGCGCGTCATCCGAAAATGAATAAGCGCGCTGTTAGTTCGTAGCCGTCGATGAATGAACTTTTTTTTTGTAGTGGCCCACTGTGAACAACGCCCTATTTATCAACGAACACCCAAACTGCAGGTGTATATTTGCGCGTCTTCACGACGTAATAGACAGTGGTTTTGGTCCTCGTCCTAATAATTACATATTTAAATTACCTATGTTTACATACATATATGCGCCCGGTAGCCTGATTGCGAACCTGGCGCGTGGCGCTCTTGGCCCGCTCTACTCATTAATTACTAAAGCAACGCAACTGCGCTGAAAGCCTGTGGCGGACGCATAAAAGTTTACACCTAGTGACGTTATATTTGCGTAAGTAAAATAATCTTTCAAATAACTTAACGGTTCTGTTGACGCACCTCCACAAATTTGTCTTAATGTGCCAAAATCAGAATTTTTCTTAACTTGAAGCTGAACTAGCAAGTTCAGGCTCAAGTTAATTTAGTTTTACTGCTGATGATGATAGCTTAGCTATTGAAATTTACATCCAGTGCGAGTAATGTATTGTGGTAAGGGTTTTTAGTGAAGTATTTCAGCACTCAATAACAGTTGAGGAGCTTAAGAATGGAATTTGGAGCATCATTGGTCAAATTGGGTGGAAAATGTTAACGAAAACGTAACCAAAGCGCCAACTTTAAATTGCAATAGAAACATCGCTTTCTGACCTTATTAAAGAATTAAATGTTGTGTTCTTATGGTCCGATAATTTTCAAACTTCTTGTGATTTTTTTTATTAATTACATTGTAGTATAAGTGACTATGACTATCTTTCCTAAACGGTAATTTTTAAACGGCTCCGACTGTATATATGTACGCTTTCAGAGATATCCACTTGAAGTGTATCATCTGTCATTGTCTCTGCTACTACTGCAGGTAACCTTTTATTCCGACCACCACACCATCATCATCATCATCATGAAGATCGTCGTGTTCGTTCCTTTTTAAAAAGGCTAAAGTGTTTTCGTAAATTGTTTAGCTACCTGCAATTAAGATCGAGCCACCTGTGTTATTGAGGATGAGACGTGCCTACTGCCTGTCCCGTCTGGCTCTTATACCTCTGCTGTACGTTTACGTTTGCTCTCCTTGGGCAGCGAGTATGTGTGCGTACGGGATTGTACTTGTGTACGTGCTTTCATGGCTGTATATCTCCACTCGCTACCGGCCTTCGAGCGCGCACAGAAGCCGGATATACAATAACGTAATCCCGTGATCCTGTTTTCCTGTCCCACGATCTCGTTTGAGCATTCGCGGTATGCAGGAGCACGTGGTTTCCTCTGCTTTCCGTGTGGTGTTCATATACCATTTTAATTTGGAAATATCTTTGAGGAGCATTAAAGATATTCTAAAATACCTTGAGCCACAGACAGAAGTATCTATTCTATGTTATCTTGTCTGTGCTTAAATTTTAAACATTGGGACTGTATATCAATATTTTACTATAGTCAAGTCTCCACCTGAACAATTTTAAAATAACCACAGTCATTTCAAACATTTCAACGATTTCAGAAAAGATTTCCTTGGATATTTTTAGCGTAGCGTACATCAAACCTAATAGTATGATAATGAGATACTTTTCGACAAAATGCGTCCATTTTTTTACATTCCAGTTGAATCGAATGGTTTGAGGACAGAACTTAGGACATAATAACAATGGAATTTTATGATAATACTGCTATTAGGGGTCGACTTGAAGACATCCCAAATATAGCTGCTTACGAAGAAGATATCGATTTACATTTACTTTGTATAAAAGTATTTTTTGAATTTGAAGATCGTAGATATAAGGCTCGTTAGGTAGCTTAAATTGTTCTCTCCGCTATGAGCCATACAAGGATTAAAAAAGCGTTAAAGAAACAGAAACAAATAGTAATTTGAAATTAGAAATAATAAAACATAGCCGATGTATAATATATAGGGTTATTCAAAAGTAAGTTCTCAGTGTGAAATGGCTGTAACTGAATTTTTAAATTATGCAAGGATAAAAACGCTAAATTGTTCGTAAAGAAATGGAATTTTATTTTTAAAAGGAGAAAGAAGAATAACTTAAATTTTTATAAATTATGAACGGCAAAAGCGAGAACATTCCCAGGAATGTTCTCGATGACATGTGGTATCGATTACTTTAGTTTTTCACGAATAGTATGTGTAATAAGTAACCTGGGCAAATATGCGGTAACAGCCAGAGGCGTGGCGAGCGCATAAAAGTTTACACATAAAATAGAAGGTAAGAAATAAATTATAAAACGTGCTGAAACACTTACCGTTTTAAAAGTCTTCCATGAAATCACAAACTGGGTAACCTCTATTAAATATTTGAATCATTAGATATGTTTCCTCAGCTGTTTCAGTCAAGTGAGTACGACGTGCGGAATAAATGTTTTTTAATGCCGAAAACGACCGTTCGACATCTAGCGATGTTATATTTCCATATTCAAAATAATCTTTGAAACAACTTAATGCATCTTCACACGTACCTTGACAAATTTGTCTTAATATAAGAAAATCAGGGTCTTTCTCTAAAACACTTTCAAATTTTCGTATTACACACCAATTTGTTTCGCCTTCTACAGCGCATAACTGTGCGTGAACATCATTCACAATTTGAACAGAATCCACTAGCGACATCGAAACATTTTGTAATTTTTCTATTCCTTTCACTAGTCCGAAGTGATTATTGTGAATAGTTTGTAAATCTCTTTTAACCCGACTATCTTGAAATATTTCCTGGCTTTTCTTGAGCAGCAGATATGTGGTGCGGAGTCGGTGATTATTTATTTCACGTGTTCACAGCGTCAGTACTAAATCGATGCTGTATGCGAGTAGTTCTGTGTATATGTAGGCTGTCGTAACTTATTTCGTAATTGTACGCTTATGTTTGCTTTGAAAACGTCGCAGTTAGGTACGTCGCGAAAACGACCAATGGCAGACACAGTTAAAAACTTTATAGTGGACATGCCGGACTTAATTTTTGATGGCGCTAAAATTCAATGTCTAGTTTGTAAAATCCCTTTAATGTGTTGGTCCAGAAGCCATTGTCAATGTCACATCGAAAGCAAACAGCATTCTTCTGCAAAAAGTGGCATACGAGACCAAGAAAAATTTACATTTGATTGATGTGTTACTCTTATTTTTTGTAATCTATCGTTTCGTTTACTAGACAATGAAGCATTTGTTTTCTTTTGGAATAAATATGCGGACTGTAAATTACCTAGTCGGACATCGATACGAAATATAGTGCCATTTGCTCGTGAACATATAGAAAAAAGAATGAAAACGGAATTGAAAGATAAAAAACTGTGGTTGTGCGTGGACGAAACAACAGATCGTCAAAAACATTCTGTGGTTAATGTAATGGTATGTACAATGGAACCACATCGACCGTCATCCTCCTTCTTACTTGCTTCCAAAAGAATTATAAATTGTACTGCCGATGTTTCAACTAAGCAACTTTTAATGTTTATGAGTGATGGTGCCGCAAACACACGTTCTTTGGGTCGATCTCTTAAAGAAGATAGTGGTAACTTCTTACATGTAACGTGTAAAATCCATATTCTAAATCTTGCGGCACAAACGATTCCTACATGTTTTCCACTAGCAAATGCATTGATTGCTAGTACAAAGGCTGTGTCTCTAAAGTCCCCGAAATGTACCCGGCTATTTCATAAACTGTGTCCTGATTTACCTGAACCACCACGGCCGATTGTTACACGTTGAGGAACATGGTTGCAGGCTGCGTTTTACTACAACAAATATTTGTTTGATCAAGTAAAGAAGGTAGTTTTAAAATTCCATCCCACAGAAGCTGCAGCAATCAAGAAAAGCCAGGAAATATTTCAAGATAGTCAGGTTAAAAGAGCTTTACAAACTATTCACAACAATTACTTCGGACTAGCGGAGGGAATAGAAAAATTACAAAATGTTTCGATGTCACTAGTGGCTTCTGTTCAAATTGTGAATGATGTTCACGCACAGTTATGCGCTGTAGAAGGCGAAACAAATTGGTGTGTAATACGAAAATTTGAAAGTGTTTTGGAGAAAGACTCCGATATTCTTATATTAAGATAAATTTGTGAAGGTGCGTGTGAAGAAGCATTAACTTGTTTCAAAGATTATTTTAAATATGCAAATATAACATCGCTACATGTCGAACGGTCGTTTTCGGCATTAAAAAGCATTTATTCCGCACGTTGTACTCACTTAACTGAAACAGCTGTGGAAACATATCTAATGATTCAAATATTTAACAGATGTTACCCAGTTTGTGATTTCACGGAAGACTTTTAAAACGGTAAGTGTTTCAGCAGGTTTTATAATTTATTTCTTACCTTTTATTTTATGTGTAAACTTTTATGCGCTCGCCACGCCTCTGGCTGTTACCGCATATATGCCCAGGTTAGTTATTGTTATCATTAAATTTATGTGAAGAAGTAAAGAAAATGTCGTTTCATTCCATTCCATAAAGTTAGTGTTATACTTAAAGAGAAAAAATAATATCAATTAAAGAATTTGTAAATAATAGAAGGTATAGGTTTAGTAAAGCCTTGCTATAAGAAATTACACGAACAACCAACAACCGTCGCCATCATTACACCATATAACCAGGTCTCTTATTAATAACGGCATACAGACGATGTATTTAGATATACGATTCACCGTTATATCGAGTGCTATATCGCATTTTACGGTGCTGTATAGATAATGGTGAAAATACTTCTTACTTATGTCCGTAATTGTATTTGTACCTTTTAAAAAATTGCCACTTTAAGATATACCATACGCATTTATTGCCCTGACCAGGTTGTTTCCATCCAGAACGCTAGCCTGCTTAACGGCCACGGTGGCTGGAAAATTATCGGTTATTGGACCGTAATAAGATGTTAATTAAGGCTTGTCGATGTCGGTAAGAGCGCTACCTGTCTTGCCTCGTTTGTAACTATGTCAAAACCTTCGACGGTATCTTTTCGATTGCGTGCCGTTGTTGGATTAAACCTCTGAGCTGTAAAACATCACGTTCGATGGATGGTTGACGGTAGAACTGGAAAAAATGTATTTTCTATCTCTGTGGAAGTTAATTGCTTTAGCTTTTAATTTTGGATACAACGACAACAGTCACATCGTATCATTTTTCTAGATCTTGGTAGAAACTTGAGGGGAGAATGGATCATTTATCAAGTTACGTAGCGTTTATGTTAACAGGAAATGCAATGAAATTCAACGGGATATTTTACAAATGGTAAACTGAGGGTGAAGATTATTTAAAGTTTGCACCCTACTTGTAACAATGAATGAAAATAATAACAGAAAACAACATAGTAAATCAACAATTACAGTAAATATTTAAATAACTGGCCATTTTTATTAATGCGCAACTTGTATCGTTCTTCTAGGAATTACATCGGAGTCTACCTCGAAATTCTTCAATGTTTTATGGGACATCGACATTATAAATATTATTTTTAACAACTCTCTATAAAAAATGATCCAGCTGACTTTGGTTAGGTGATCTCGCCGGCGACACAGCAACTCCACTAGTTACAATCCAATTTAATGTTTTTTCATACATAACCGGTCATATAAGACGATTTTCTAAAGTGTCATTCCAAAGGTTAATTCCAAAATTATGTTGCGGTCTCCTTGTCTTATTCTGTCTTGGATTCTGTGTAACCCAATAATGCTCCGTTTTTCTGCTAAAGATTCCAGAATTGGTAAATTTGGATTCATCTGACTAGATCAGGGGTTCCCAAACTTTCTCAGTCCGCGGCGTACTTACAGGTTTAGTATTTTGTCTCGGCGTCCTTTTCAAAATATGTGTACAATGACATAAACCAGGCACAGAAATGAAGACAACTCTTCAGATAAACCTCACAATGTGAAAACCATCAAACTAAAATATGAAATAAATGGTGAAAAAGTTAATGTGACGGGCGAGCTTGCTAATCGGCCTGAAATCCCTTATAGCGACCAGACATTGATCGAGCTCCATCAGAACACATACCGATGCACTTATCCCAATCCAAATCATTTTCGGTTAAAAACTTGTCAAGCATCTCAAATAAGTCTTGAGCCTTTGCGCTTCCAATGATGCTTTTGCAGAACAGAAAGTCTTCAACGATAATATTATCATCCAGAAAGCGTACATAACAAATAAGGTGTTCGTTTTTGTTATCGTCAGTAGCCTCATCAAGTTTGAGATCAAATTCCGTGCCTTTCGCTTTCTCTATTAATTGCTCATTGAGATCCAGAGCTATATGATGGATTCTTCGACAACTGTTGTTGGACAAAGGTACCTTTGAAGCCGAGGCTTGTTTAGTAAACACACTTTTTTGCTTTTGTAAATCTTGCAACTTGTTACTAACGAATTCGCGATATTTCTCAACCATTTTAGAGTGATTGGCCTGGAGATGTCGCTTTGGCTTACTTGAGAACATCGCATTCACGATATTTCCGTTTCTACCCCACCACTTGTCGGTGGTTGATCACTCTCACTTGAATTATCGACTTGTTTATTTAATAAAAGTCTTTACGTTTCCAACGTCTTTACGAAAACACAAAGCGACACACTGAAGAAAACTTTTCTTCTCAGATGTTTACTTTTCGACTGTTATTGAGGAACTGAACTGGTTTGCCGAAGTGGTTCCGTATTTATACTAGACGTTCCATTTACTTAGAACTTTCGCCAAACTTCGACAATGTCCTATACTTTTCTGGAATATTCTATGTGCTTTAAGAATGTTCTATATCTTTCTAGAAAATTATACTAGAAGGCGATCTAGTCTAGATGTTCTAGAAAGTTTCATTAGCTCCGAAGCCATTCTAGAATCTTCTAGACCCCAGGGAATCCCTGGACTAGATGATTTTGTTTAAAAGATATTCGTCGTCTTCTAATCTTCCCACTAACTAGTTGCAGTGCTCCAGTCGTCGTAAATTATCATATATACAAATACCTACTAGATGAGTAAAATACCACGATGTAGTTACAGAATTATCCCACTCATAGACGTTTGAAATCAACAAAATGACGCGTCATAGTGCATGCAATCGTAATGAAATTTATTAATTCTTATATCCCCAATAAATATCGTACACCATTTCTCGTATATACCACTACTGCGATAATTCTCTAGCACAAAAGTAAATTATTGTTCACTTCGTAAAGGAAAAGGTCATTTTCCATTTTAGGAATAATATATTTAATAGCGTATGTAATATTGTTAAAGAAAAGCGCAGCATGTAACTTTTAAAAACAATACGAAATTCCCTCTGTATCCGTTTGTATCTTATTCTCTTTCCAACTAGAGCCTTATTTATAGGTGCTCCTTATCGACTACACATGTAGGTAATATAAATCTTGTAATGGGATCGTTTTTCGTCTCGTTTCTTTCCCGGAGAACACGAACGCATTACAATCAATCTTTTAATTGCGATAAAAAGTCCCAGCGAGCTCGTGGATTGACACGATTAAGTAATAAAACAAATGAATGGAACCTGTACGATAGTTCGAGTTGTACACTCACGTCTTCAGCACATTATCCTTGTAGTAACGCTAAACATTTACATTAACAAAAAGAATTGTCGTGTTTTTTTTTCAATTCACTTATGATAGATTTATCTTAGAGATCTAAAGAATGTTTTCAATTTGTAAGGGACTTCGTGGACTTAGAGATGCTGGAATAGACTTCATACGTTATTCAGATTTATTCTATTTAAATCTGGAAAGTGCGCTTTCAGTAGGACTTCAAGCATTCCTGTTGTAGTGTTCGTAAATTCTCTTGTGGGTTTCCTAATGGTCTTACTGGATCCATGAAGTATTGTACTTTCAGATGTGATTTCTATACTCAAGACGTTCCTCCTTTTAATCCTTCTTAGGGCTTCTTTGTAGACAATGAATGTGTTTCTACGAGGGTAAGTCCTCCCTCAAGGTATCTTCACCTTGTCGAAGGCAAAGATGTCTTTGCCGGGTGGGGGAGCTTGTGTGCTCTGGTGAACCTGAGAGCTATGCCGGCGTAGCGTAGCTACTGGTAGGGTCACCCATGCTGGACAGGTCGAAGGTGAAGGGCCAGACTAAGAGAGATACCAAATCCAGGTCAAGGTGTTAGCTACCGTGCCGAGGGCGTCGTGGCACTGGGAACGCAGTGTCACTGGAATACCGGGCGACTTTCCAGTAGTAATAGCCTTGCGCCGTGAAGGGGGCACCACGAGCGTTCTTTAAACATCAGTCACGGTTCTGCCTATCAAATTGTCCACGATGAACTCAAATTTCGTGAAGTGTGTGCGCGATGGGTACTACGAATGCTTACCGCAGAAAACAAAACCAAACGTTTGGACATTTGCCAACGCTTACTGGATCGCTTCAACGCGGAAGGCGACCCACTTCTAAGCAGAATAGTGAGTAGAAGATACAACCTCACCTATGGTAACTCGCCTATTTGCTGTAACCGTCTCTCGAGCTTGCTGAATGTTGTTGTCGGTGGTCGAGGTTAACGGCCGTCCAGCTCGCTCTTTTTGTGTTACGTTCGTACGGCCACTTTGAAACATTTTGATCCACAAAAAACGCTTTTACGAGATAAAGCAGTGTCCTCGTATTGTGACAAAAGTCTCCGATGAATTTCGGTACCTTTCATACCCTCTGACCACAAAAATCGAATCACTGCTCGTTGTTCCTCTTTGGTGCAAATTGACAGTGGAGCTGACATGCTTATGCTGTTTTTTTTTTTTTTTTTTTTTATATTTATTTCGAAGTATACAAAGGTATACAAGAAAAGTCAACAAAACCACATAATTTTAATTATTCCAATATTCGTTTAACGAATACGGTTCTAAATTAACTAAATATTCAAACAATCTGCTTTTCAATATTCTTAAATTGTTGCTAGTTTTGATGAACAGTGGTAGTTTGTTATATAAACGTAGACTAGAATAATACACATTCCTTTCTGTTAATGTTAACCTATGTATTGGGTACTGATAAAAGTCATCTTTTAAACGAGTATTATGTACGTGATTGTATTTAGAATCATTTTTATTCATTTTATTTTGAAACAAAAAAATTATGCAATTGTAAATATATACTCCATAAAAGGTTAGTAAATTATGCTGTTTAAAAACGGTTTTTAGACTGTCTCTACTTGATAAACCGAAAATAACTCTAAGGACTTTCTTCTGAGCTAGAAAAACTCTATATACTTCTGGAGATTGACCCCAGAAAATGATACCATAACTCATGCGTGAGTAAAATACACCATAATAAACCGCGAACAGATCCGGAGTATTAAGTATCTTTTTTAAAGTTTTAAATCCAAAGGTTATCGAATTAAGTTGTTTACTGATGTTATCCGTGTGCACTGACCACTTCAAAAATTCGTCAATATATAGACCTAAGAATTTGGTTGAACTGGTTATAGCAATTTTCCTACCGCCCAGTTCAATACAAGAAGGCCTCGGTATTGCTGCAGAAGTTCGAAAAACCATGCAAGATGTTTTGGTTAGATTCAAAGCTAAGTTGTTGTTAAGAAACCAGTTATCAAGTGCACAAAAATAACTATTACATTCTCTGTTCAATTCAGAATAGTCCCTTCCTCGAACCAGTAAATTGGTATCATCTGCATAGTTTACAATGATATGTTCAGATCGTTGCACAACATTACTTATATCATTTGCATACAGATTAAATAATATAGGGCCAAGAACACTTCCCTGTGGTAATCCTTTTTTAAGAGGAAGAATTTGTGATCGTGAAGATTTGCCATTCTTTGTAAGTTCAACCAATTGCATTCTGTTGTTAAGGTACGAATGCATGAGATCACTCGCAACCCCACGAATGCCGTACATATCAAGTTTGGTAAGCAGTATAGAGTGATCCACATTGTCAAATGCTCTGCTTAAGTCCAAAAATATACCACATGCTAATTCGCGGTCTTCGAGTATTGACAGAACCTCATCGGTATACTGTTGTAGCTAGCAGACAAATGACGCGATCGTGCAATGCATGCGCAAGCGGCCGCCACTACGATAACCTTCAAAACTTGTTATGGCGAAAGTGTAGATAATATTTGTCTTACCCTCGTATATTCCAGCCACTGATTGCTTTTTTTCGCGCTGTTAAATAACTTTGTGCGAATTCCTCATTCTACTGGTTGTGTTGAGGTCGCCTCTAGTTATATCGAGCACTGGTCCTGTTAGACCAGGATATTCTAATCATCATAGCACAAAAATCCCACTAAATATATTTAGTTTCCCTTGTAAACTTATTACCTATAACTTACTCGAATAAACCAACCAATGCTAACAACCTAAAGCAATATAAAGACAATATAATCTATCGTTCTAGTACTTAATTAGTTCAAAATTAATTAGACTTTAACGATACGACATTGGAGACCACCAACGGAAGTATTATACATAAGATTCCGTCTTCTCTATAGGTAGTACCAACCTACTGAACGCTGGCTTGGTCTTACTAGTTACCCCCTGCCGCGATATTTATTGCCCTCCACTAAAATTTAGATGTATCGGAAATTTACGACCTAATTTCGATTTTTAATTGTGGATTCATTGAAGAACACCGCACCACACGCTTCAGGTATTGCTGTAAGTATTATTTTCTTCCGAAAACAAAACTAAAACAGAAAATTAACATGTTAATCGTAAAATTTTTGATGTCGTGTTTACTATTGAATGAAGATAGCTAAAATACAAGTGGCGACATCTATCTTCTCTAATTGTAAACAACGCCAAGACGCTAAACATATTGAAATAGTACCCAAGGCAAGTTTTAAATGGTCTCCTATTTACATTTGTTATTCACATTAACAACATCATTTTTGTGAAATATTTCCTCGGACTGTTATTCTTTTTTTATTATTATTGGGTATATTCCTCTTGACAATACGATACTTCATAAATATTTTAAGGTTTCGGAATGTTAAAACAACAATGAAAGGCATGTGTTCTTCCGTAATATAAGAGATTACCTGATTACTCAGCTATGCCTTTTAAAAAATTTATCATCTGATAACGGTAATAAATACATTGTACTTCTTTCGATAAATCTTTCTAGAAGAAATAAATAATTCTATACGTAGCGTTGTATAAAAACATATTTATGTAATTTAGGATATAGCAATTTCCTTGGAATTTGTTAGGTATGCTAATAGTTAATAATATAAGGACATTATGCCCTAGACGTTTTCGGATAAATGTTTTGTGTTATTTTTTGCTACTTTAATCTTTCCAGAGGTAGAATATTGTTATCTGTAACCTGGGCAAATATGCGGTAACAACCAGAGCCGTGGCGAGCGCATAAAAGTTTACACATAAAATAGAAGGTAAGAAATAAATTATAAAACGTGCTGAAACACTTACCGTTTTAAAAGTCTTCCGTGAAATAACAAACTGGGTAACATCTGTTAAATATTTGAATCATTAGATATGTTTCCACAGCTGTTTCAGTCAAGTGAGTACGACGTGTGGAATAAATGTTTTTTATCTTTCAATTCCGTTTTCATTCTCTTTTCTATATGTTCACGAGCAAATGGTACTACATTTCGTATCGCTGTCCGACTAGGTAATTTACAGTCCACATATTTATTCCAGAAGGAGACACATGCTTCTTTGTCTAGTAAACGAAACGATAGATTACATAAAATAAGAGTAACACATAAATCAAATGTAAATTTTTCTTAGTCTCGTATACCACTCTTTGCAGAAGAATACTGTTTGCTTTCGATGTGACGTTGACAATGGCTTCTGGATCAACACATGATGGAATTTATCAATGAGAATAAAATCTGATCCATTAAATTGATTTTTTTGCTGCGGTGCCTTCAATATTATTACTTGGGATACTTTTGGCCGTGTGTTATAAATTACTTTCTTTCTGAGGCCACTTTGCATTGCAATCTGGTCCTCGCTGTAAAAATGAGGCGAAAGAATTCGTTAATAGTGCAAAGCTATTTACAAAAAATAAAATGTCAAGTCAAAATCGTGCTTCATTTTGACTTACTTTTAAAGAAAGGCCAATATTACACCGAGCCCCATTGTTGCAATAACTCTTGTATCGTTTTGATACATGATGAAGATAATTCGGTCGCAATTATGATGCACAACAAAACAAATGTAGAGACTACCATTGTTGAACAATACAAAACCGAAAACGGCGATAACAGACAGTGAGTGTAGAATTTAGATACTTCTCTAGGTTTAATTTGATGCTTGTGAAAGCGACTGTATATACCGTGTGATTCTTGACGGTTATATCATCTGTTTGGCACGCGCAGCACGTGTCCTATCTATACCACAAATACACACGCACGGATCTCTTCCATTTCTCCGCTTTCTTGGCCGTTCGACGGAAAGGACTACCCGGACGGTCAGCCAGATACGACACGTCGACCGCACGGTGTTCCCCCGCTGTCGTATACGGTGAGGTAGCGCTTGTACGCACGCAATCGATTATCGCCGCCAATTAAACGATCCAGAGCGATAATGAGAGGATCGTGACTGGACACTTTTCGCACTACGACGCGAACACAATCGTCGGGATGAGCCGAAAAGGGCGGCCAGCCGACTCGCGTGCGGAATGGAAGAAATAACATGTGTAGCTCTGTATAGCTGTTAAGGTGGAAGTAATACCTTTATTAGATGGTGATGTGTTACTCCTCACAAAAGGACGATTGATTTCCTGTGAGGCGTATATTTATAGGTTTTTTTTTTCGATTTTCTTTCGTTACGATTTCCCATATGTTTAAGGTTTCGGATAATGGAAACTATGATTAACTGCAGTACGGCAACTCTTTGTTATCGATGAATTATGGCTTATTTATTCACTTGATTGAAAATGTTTTAAATAAAAGTTACTTGCGATTAAGTGCTTTACAATCTAAAACGTAACCGAATCAGGTACAATTACGTATCAATTAAACGGCATCAAAAAGACGGATCCTTTTTATTCCAAAGATTGTGACGTTAGACATTTTCCAAAACATGGCGATAAGGTAACATTTAATATTAATCAAGCAAAACGAAATAAAAAACAAATCGCTGTTGAAATCCAAGTGATGCAATCGGCTTCTCACACAAATGGAATTTCAAAACATAACTCCAGAAATTCCCAAATTTATCAAGGTTTTATAGCTGCACTAAAGAATGGCTTCGGTTTTATCGAAACAATAGACCATGATCGCGAAGTTTTCTTTCATTTTAGTAATTTTGACGGCGATCCGAATAATCTGAAGTTAGGCCAAGAAGTAGAATGTAATCTAGGAATCCGAAGTGGCAGTTTTGGAAGTTGTTCATCAGCAGAAAACGTTAAAGTTATACCGAAAGGATCTATAAGTTTGCCTGCAGTCTTGGGGGAAATATTAGAAGGTTATGTAGTGCGACCATTAAGATCTGTAAATCCATATCAAAACGAATACTCTGGATTAATACGCGTAAAAATGGAGACTCCTGATGAAAAGGTGCAAGAATATGAATTTGGGATCATCGTTAATAAACGAGAACTTTTACAAGTCAATGATCACATTCAGTTTCAAATAGATTCTACTGGTAGAGCAGCGAATATAATTGCGGTTCGGAAGAAGTTGAGAGCGGCAGTGGATGCCATTAAACGACAGTTTGGGTTTTTAGCTTATGAAGTGGAAGAGGGAAAGAAGTTGTTTTTTTCACATATCTGAAGTTAAAGATAAAGTCGATCTATACGCCATCACTTGGGCGATACACCACGGTATTTCAAACAGAAATATATGCTATACAAACCTGCGCGTGGGAGAGTCTGCGTCGGCGACCGCAGGGTGAGACGATGTGCATTCTCTCTGACAGTCAGGCAGCCTTAAAGGCACTAGCATCCTATCGCATAACCTCCAAACTAGTATGGGAGTGCCTGCAAACCCTAATGGCTCTGTCTAAACACAACAAGGTCACACTGGTGTGGGTGCCAGGGCACAGGGGCATAGCGGGCAATGAAATTGCAGACCAGCTAGCGAGGGAAGGTTCAAAAATGAATTATATAGGCCCTGAACCGGGTCTAGGTATTACCAAGAGTGCAGTGCGTGGTGCAATTAATGAGTGGATTATAACACAACACCAATTAAATTGGAAACATGCAGCTGGACAAAAGCACAGCAAACGGATGATGGGAAGACCGTCGCAACATCTGACTGCTGACCTGCTTGAATTAAACAAGATACAGCTTAGAGCAGCAACATGTCTATTAACAGGACATGGCTGTTTGAGAGGCCACTTGCATAAGATGGGGATCTACAATGGTGAGCCCTTATGTAGACTTTGCAATGAGGAGGAGGAAACAGCCTCTCACATTATTTTCGAATGTGCAGCGTTAGCTCAACGCAGATTCGCTATGCGAAGCACAATTGAACTACCAATGGAGAAAGATTTACTACATAGGCTGTTAAACCTGATTGCGGGAACTAACCTGTTTAAGTAAAACAAAACCGAAGCAGGAATAATACAATAAGCTACTAAGCTTCAGTGTTAGGGATGTAAAGACCAGCCCTGCTCTGGTAGAAAATCAATCAATCAATATACGCCAGAAGACACATTGCATGCTGTCTCAGCGTCTATCTGCCTTCCGGCGCATCGGCCGATGATCTAGATGATGATAGTGGAACTTTCCGTGGCAATACACTAAAGAAACCATATTATCTAGTTGCAATCTTTAACTCATAATCAATTGTCATCGCCAAGGTTCTACAATAAAAGTGGACACATCGCCGAACGGCTACCACATTTTGAAAATCCTGTAAGATTCTGATTCCCGAAAGATACATAAAGAACATCAAAATGGGGTATTTGTGGCCTGCATTTATTCGTTGTGCATGGTGCAAGCAATTCCTTTGTTTTCAACATTTCCACACGGATTATCATTATTGCAGTAACTATGCAGCGTAGGCCGTTATAAGCAGTCGATTTATGAAATATGTTCTATGTTGTACCACCTATCATTCTTTATTACTGTAGCACACACTGTATATGTAATACGTATCGTAATGTATTTTTACCATACTACGATTCAGTCCTAGTAAAATCTTGTAGAATCAACGTAAAAAGCATTTAACTTTACTAACGTTCTAGTAATAATCCTGTAATTAGATTTTTTGCTTGCTAATAAAGTGTTTTATCGTGACCCTCGTTTTAACTTGATCTATAACCACTATTAACGTAAGTATATACAGAAAGCGAAAAGATCGACGTCTCACGATGAAATGGTATACGGACGGTACCCTCTCATAGTTCTATACCAACGAGATAGAGATAGCCTTACGCGGGCTATACATAAACTCATCCTAAAGCATCATCACGAAACTGCGTACAACAAAATATTAATGGAGATATCAAACGTCGTTTCCGACGAAAGATAACAACGCATCATCGTCACGTTTGTTTTAAATTATGCGCTGCCATTATCGTTGAACGGATCGTAGCGTTTTTCTAGCGATTGCATAAATAAGATCTACGGCACGGAATCAGATCTAAGGGAACTGCGCATAGAAAGAGATTTATTTATCAATTAAACTGTCATAATCTGCACTTGTAGAAGGACCTCGCAGGATTTATTTACCATGTTTGTGTCTGCAACACAATTTACGATTTATTTCTAGCACTTGAAGGATTGCATAGATTGGATTTGTTTTAGAAATGTGAAGCTAAGACCGAAGGTCGAAATATTTAATAAATTCGGGATATATGTTTAGGAAATTCGTAAATTTTCAGTCTTATTAATAGAGTAACCAAAACTTGCGGACTCGCATAGGCGTCGGTATTACGGGTTAATATAAGAATACGAACAATTTATAAATAAACTTACTTGCTAATTATTCAACAAATTAGAGGCATCAGGATGTGAACTACTGTAAACTTGCATCATTGCATATGTTTCCACAGTTACTTCTTTAAACCTTGTGCGTCGACAAGAAAAAATATTCTTATACATAGAAAACGATCTCTCCACATCTAAGGAAGTTACATTTGCATGTAGAAACTGTTTTTCAAAATCACTTAAAAGTTCACTATTCTTACACTTATTATAAACGGCCTCTAAAGTATTAAAATCGGGATTTTTCCTTAAAACATCTGCCAACTTTTGACTAGCGCATAATCCTGGCGTATCATTTAATGTGTGTAATTTATTTTTTACACTCTCCACTATATCTAATGATTCCTGCAATGACAATTCAGTACATTGTAGTTTTCTGATGGCATCTAGTAATACTGTATAATTGGTACATGTTGTTGTTAAATCTTCTAAAAGTTGAAGAATTTGAAATTCTCTTTGACTTTCTCTAATTGCTTTGGATTCATTCCGATTAAATCGCATTATAACTGATTGAATTTGTTGAAAATGGATCAAATAGTAAGAAGCTGCTGTTAGCCAAGTACCCCATCGCGTTAAAATTGGTTCAGGAGGTTCTGGAATACCTGGACAAAATTTACGAAATTCTTTTAAACGCTTAGGAGATTTACGAAACACTGCTTTAATACTTCCAATCATCCGATCAACGTGTCCGTAATGTTGTCGAATAACTTCACCAACTAAATGCAAAGCATGCAGCACGCAGGTTATATGTATTAAGTTAGGAAATATATGTTTTAAGGATCGCCCAACACTTAACATCGTTGCTGCACTATCTGTCACAATCATCACAATTTGATCTTGGGCAATTTGAAATTTTTTCAAAGCGTTCATTATCACTTTTTGAATATTTTCCGCGGTACATTGTTGAACACGTTTGTAAGCTAACAAATATCGAAATGCTGTGTTCTCGCTAGATAAAACGCGAGCTATTACATTCACAATACTGTTTTTCTTTATATCGGTCGTCTCATCCACGGTAATCCATATTTTTTTGGAACACAAATCACGTTTACACACACTTTCTAGCATCTCTTTCATTCGCGGCAAATGATTCTGTAATTGTGTTTGTGAGGGTAATGGGTACTTTGGAACGTATTGTCGCCAAAACGTTTTAAAAGCTGCTTTTCTCACCAACGACAACGGAAGATTACAAGAGGTAAACATAATTAATAAATGTATGAGGAATAGTGTATAAGGTATTTCAGTTCTTGTATTTCTCATATGCTTAATACCATTGACATGCCTCTGGCAATCAGTTCTGTCCAATGCAGCCAAACGAACATTGCATATTAAGTAAGAAACTGCACTACCCTCATATTTTAAATGGGGAAAAAGTGACACATACTTATGTACATTAGTAGCAAATCTATTACGAGGCATTGTTTTCTTAGGTATGTAAATATTAGTTCTAAATGAAACGATACACTAATTATGTACTTGGTATAATACTACAACACACAAAAAACACCAGCTATATTTTCAAAAGCGACACATAAGTACATAACCTTGACTGTTCGACTAATCTCTGCAACAGCTCAACAGGTACTAAAACGAAATCTCTCTAAGCGCAGTTTAACATGATTTATATTCAAGGTCGACACTACATGCCTGCTTCTCTACCGGTTTAGTTTATTTATGAATTTTTCGTATTCTTATATTAACCTGTAATACCGACGCCTATGCGAGTTCGCAAGTCTAGGTTACTCTACTTATTAATAATAGGTATAGAGCTTTGTATCGGGATTAGTAGAACCCGGTAACAGGGAGCCGTGCCATAGCCGTACCTGCCTAGTATACAAAAACAATAGTAAGAAAATAGAAAAAAATAACAGAACTAATACATAATTTTAATATGTGAAAAGTAGTGAAACAATCACCCTTTTAAGCAGCCTTGGCTACGGAACAGTAAAACTAGAAGCACCATTATCAGTATTAACATCATATAGATAAGAGTGGCAAAAAGTTGACACCATCAGATGTGTTTCCACAGTTGTCTCGGTGAGCGATGTTCGCCGTGGTGAGAAAATGAGTTTATATTTTGAAAAAGAGCGTTCAACATCTACCGATGTTATACACGCATGATTAAAATACTCTTTGTACTTAGTCAGTGGATTATTCGATACACCATCACAAATTTGTTTTAGTGTGCTAAAATCGAGATCTTTTTGTAGCACACTCTCGAACTTTTCTAAAACGCGATTATATTTTGCGTCATGTATAGTCAGTAGCTGTGTATGCAGTCCGTCCACAATTTGCAGAGACTCCAATAATGATAACGATCTATTTTGTAGTTGGTCTATTGCGTCAGCTAATACTTTATAGTAGGTACGAATATTTTTTAAATCTGTTTCAACGGAAATATCTTGAAATTCCAACTGGCACTCCTTAATAGCTGCAGCTTCGGCAGGACTAAATTGTGCAACAACAGCTTTTACCATTTTGAAATGTTCAGCATAATAAAAAGCTGCCTGCAACCATGTTCCCCAACGTGTAAGAATTGGCGCCGGTGGTTGACGAATACCAGGACACTCTGTGTGAAATGATCATAGACGTTTGGGAGATTTCAAAAATACTTTTTTTGTTGCACTTTACACGTAACATGTAAACACTTGCAACCATCTTCAAGAAGACAACGGCCTACCGAACGCTGCACCATCGCTCATAAACATCAACACTTTATCTTTTGAAATTTGAAATTTTTCCAACGTACTAAGTACAACCTTCGTAATTGATGCAGCAGTACACTCTTGTAGTCTTCGGCTAGCTAGTAGCAGTGGTAATGTCGGTTTACTAGAGTCTAGTATGCGTACCATAATATTTACAATTGAATTTTTTTTACAGTATGTTGTCTCGTCAACATATAACCAAAGAAACTGTTTTTTCAATATGCGTTTCATTTTCTTTTCCACGTCATCGCGTACAAATGCAACATGCTTACGTCCCGTTTTCTCCGTTGGCAACCGCAGCTTGGGATTGTATTTGTCCCAAAAGTTCTTAAACGGTTGTTTATCGAGTAAGCCTAGTGGCAAATTACAGTTTATGAACATAAGAATTATTTTAAAAAAATGCACTTCTCGGTGGCATGCCCAATTTTCGTTTTCTATGCTGTGCGGAATTTACGTGTCTTGTACAGTTCCACTTCTTATTTGACATCAAATGTATTTTGCACACTTTACAAACTATCTTACTCCCGTTGTAAAGCAAATCGGGAAAGTCAGAAATAAGCTTATTTACTATGTCTTGAAAGGGTCGTTTTTTAGCCTTCGACATGTTCACTAAAAACTACAATTAATAACTACGTCTATATCAATAAAATCAACACGCCCTATCCTCTATCCAATGCTAGACTGAACTGAGTGATGATGATTTGTCGTGTCGTATCATAATCGACCAGCCCTCCCCGCCCACCTAAACACAGTCACACCGCCGCTGTGATTGTTCTCCAGTTATCGGGCTCTGATTATTACTTGTAATTCTCATCTAAAGTGGCCCCACTATATGGACGCTTTAGCAATCAAACGATAAATAATTAAATCAAAGGTAAAATATATGCTCTTTATTCTATAGTTTTCACATGAGATGAAATTGAAATATAATTAACACTGAGTATTTATAAAATAGTAAACCTTATGAGCAAGTAATTATTAGAAATCTGTTTTAATTTGCTGTAAACCATAGACTTCGTGGAATAGGAGATTGAACGAATTACCTTGATATTTTAGTAAAAGGTAATCAACAGGCTAAATTAAGTAAGCAAGCAAACGTAGAAATATCTATATTTCCATCACCTTTGAGAAGCTATTACTATTAAAGTTAATTACAATGTAGATCACCTAGCATTTTCAATAATAATTAAACATTCTCTAATAATCACTTCTTATGCTGTGATATGCTATTATATAAGATTAGGTCAATCTTAATAAGTACACATGTTCACATTAATTTTATAGCTTCTATTTACTTCCACGAGATTCCTCGTAACTTGTCGCGTACGTACACTACCGGCCGTAATTATTTTCCCACCGAGAGAAATACGCATAAATAGAGGAAATGTTAACTGAAAAGGAAATCGTATATTTGCATTTAATAAAATACTCTTAAAACAAAGAAATTGATAGTCTTTATTGCGGCACACACTCGCGGCATTCTCTCTTTCAATTTCGTAAGAGTATCGGGTTGTATTTTAAACCTGGCTTCTTGTGGTTGTTTCCACAACGGTATCTTAGAAGTTGGAGGATTTATTTTCACCTGTCTATCGGGTTCCTCTCACAAAAGCTCGATGGGATTAGCATTTGGGCTTTAAGGAGGCCATTTCATTATTTTGATATTGCTTTCGCGTTCCACCGATTCTAAATATTAGCGGCACAGTTTAGAAATGTGTTTCGAATCATTACCATGTTGAAAAATAAAATAGTCACCGATTATTCTCATTCCTCATTCCAGATGGTATAGCATTTGTTTCTAAAATTTCCCGGTAGCGCTCTTTTCTCAAAATTTATTTTGACCAAGTCTCCTACGGATGCGGCGCCAAAACAACCCCAAACTATTACCGATCCGCCCCCATGCTTGATTGTAGGTACTACACATGATTCTGCTGTTCGTTCTCCTTTCGACCTTCGACCGAACGTTCTTCTCTTGGAATCGAAGAGTTAAAATCTGGTCTCATTGGTCTATAAAACATTTTTTCACTCAGGCCAATGTTGATGCTCTCTGGCCCACTGTAGCCGTTTTATTTTATTTTGCTTGCGTAAGATGCTATTTGGCCATATAAACTACCCTCCCTTAGCCTCCTTTTCACGGTAGTTAAACTAACTTGCTTTTCACCCTCAATACTTATTTCAGTCGTTATTTAAGTGCAGTTTTTCGTCTATTCCCTTTAGTCGTCATAATTATTCGACGATCTTTCGCTGGTGTTGTTTCTTTCCGTCGTTCCGTTCGTTTTATATTTAATAATGTGCCAACCTCTTGATATTTTTTAACGTTATAGTCGACAGTTTGGTGTCTAAATTAACTACAATTTTCTTGCGATATCTCTATTGTTTCGGCCAAGATTATGTAAAGCAACAATCATTGCGACGATTTCTAAAGGCAACTCTCTTGTTTTCGGCATTTTAATACTAATTTCAGATAATTTTATTAAGGTTATTCACTGTTTTAAAGAATGATAACCACTGAATCTAAATTCATAGTTCTAGTTCGAGTAAATTGGAAATTGCCATCTTTACCTGCACTACATTAAATATTTAATTGTGAAGGATAATTGTTAAGGTTCGACAAACGCGTGCTACGACAGAAGCACCGAGAGGGGACTTTGGTCGATGCGAAGCCAGTGGAGAGTTTAGTCATTCGATAGGGGTGAAATTTGCAGGGTACAGTAAAAAACTGTATAGTAGACGAGTTGAAGAATAAGAAAATTTGCGTAAGTGTGGATGAAACAACTGATGCACGGAAACACAGCGTGATTCATGTTGTAGCGCGTCCTTTAAAACGTGATGGTCCAGCAGCTTCCTTGTTATTAACTAGTAAAAGTAATGCTGAAACCGTTGTGAAGATAATAAAAGATTTATTAAGAGAATTTTGTATCACAGGAATCCAAGTCACAATGTTAGTTCTGATGGAGCTACAACAATGCTGAAAATTGGTAGGATGTTGAAAATATGCTTTCCGACTCTTCTTCACATAACATGCCCCATACACGCATATCATCTCATTGCAGAAACTATTCGAAAGAAGTATCCGATGGTGAATAATTTAATAGCATCTACCAAAAAAGTGTTTGTGACATCTCCCAAACATATCCGCGTTTTCAAACAATTGTGTCGGAAACGTCCACTCCCACCTCAGCCTGTAATCTCGATGAGGAACATGGCACCAAGCAGTATTTTATCATAAATATTTCGCAAATGTGAAGGATGTGACTTTAAAATTTAAATCAAATGAATTTGCAGCGATTCGAGAGAGTCAGCAACTTTTTTCCAATTCGGACGTTCAATTACAAATAGATGCAATTTCTATAAACTATTCTGCAGTTGTACAAGCTATATTGCTATTACAAAACAGGTACTTGCCTTTACGAGACTCATTAAACACCTTAGATAATTTACAAACCGCGCTAGAAAGCTTGACGGATCCTATAGGACTAGATGTGCAGTTTTAAATAAAAATTCCGATTTACAAAAGGTTCGGTCTATTACTGAAAATAAAGAGTGCACAGAAGAGATAAAGGAATCGCAAATCCTACTTCACGAGATGAAGAACGATCATTTTCGAAATACACGAAAATGTTTTGAGACCAACGTCGAAAGCTAAGTGAATCGACAATAGAAGCGTTGCTTATGTTGTAGTTTTACGCGGCTTACCGGGGCAATAGTATTTTGTCGCAGTGAACATCAAGACGTCAATAAGAGGTAAGAATATATTATTTTTATTTGTCGAACCATAATTATCAGTTTAAGGAGATCCAATCGATAACTAAGTATTAGAGGAGTCTTTTGTTGAATTGTATAATGCGATATCTTTCTTTTACTTTAGGTAAATAATTATACCACTTAAATAACAATAAATAATTTTCTAAGATCCAAGCAAAAGTGTAGGTGGGCAAATAATTATGGCCGGTAGTGTATATCACGCAACAAGAACTCAAAACCATTTGAAACCATACAATTTTCATGAACACCTCCTGTGCAACAACATTATTCTAACAGTGGGAATGCTTTTCATGAATTGAGACATCCACTGTATTTTAGACCGTGAATAAATTTAAATCGGAAATTATAATTTTCGGACGTGATGAGCACTTTCTTTAAGTTTAAACAATGGTTTAATTTGGAAATCTACGTAGGAAAGTTTTTTTTTTAATGTAGAAAGAATAATAAAATAACTATTAAATGACATCAGATAATTTTAGGAATTTATCGAAAGGCTTCCTCAATTCGCGTAAAGGTATTGACCCTTATAAATAATTCATAAAAGAGCGTATTTATATTCGATTATATTCAGTTAGTAACAGGTGAATTCTTTAAAGTCGTTTATTGGCTGTAATATACGTGGCTCCGTCAAAAAATTTGTTTAATTTTTTTGGAAATATTTCAAGGGAGTGATTTGTTCTTTGAAAAAATATCTAATAGTAATAATACAAAATAAATAATTCACAATGACAATTTTTTAATTGCGAAACCGGTCGCCTGATAAGTTAATAATACAGGATTTTGTGAGAACTGGACCCTGTTTTATTTCTATCTTTCGTAATAAAATAACTTCAGTATTTTTAACCGGCTTCTGCTCTTTATAATCGGGTTTATTTGCGTAGAAGCGCACGAAACGTGGTTACACAATTAAATTTTACGAATACCAAGTTCTTTTTTTCCTAAAAAGCGGAGCGATTATTACTATTGATTACTATTCCATCAACATTAGAACAAATAATACCGGACAACAGCCAAAATGTATCTAAAATAAAATCGACTAAATCTTACTATTTTTGGTGTGCTAAAACCGAAAATAAACTTATCTCTTTAATATTAGTTCAAGTTTTAGAGATACGTGTTGTCATGTGTCCCTATATATTAACACTGTAACCGCAAGTCCGCCATGTACTGAACAGCCCCTGTATACAAACAAATGACAAACGCCACTATCGCGAATATTATAGAATTGAATAGAAAATTCTCGAATCTTCTCGAATATTCTCTAAAAATCTAGAAGCCGTATTTGGGTATAATAAGCAGCTACAAAGCGGAGAGATTAGTCAGTAGAAGTTAGTGAGTCTAATCGAATAGTTGACAATGTAAGATGTCTCGAAATAGTGTAAACAATCCAAATCACTTCTATTATGTTTGTGGTGAGGTGACCTTTACGTCTCAGAAGCGGTCTATTACTTCATTAATAAAACAGGCATATCGGCTTTATGTCGGTTGCAAAATAGGGGATCAAGACAAACATTGGGCGCCACATATCTGCTGCGCTTCAAGTCTGAGAAGCTGGTTGAATCATAAAAAACGATCTATGCGGTTTGCTGTCCCAATGGCCTGGAGAGAGCCTACAAATCATGTTAATGATTGCTATTTCTGTATGATACTTCGTGTTGGGCAAGGCGCAGGTATATCCAAGAAGAAAAAAATCGGTTATCAACTACCAAATATATCATCTGCCATCAGACCTGTGTCCCATAGTGACGAACTTCCTATTCCAGAACCCCCAGGAACATTCACTTACGAATCAGCTAACAGCGATACAGCGATTTGTCATGAAGAAGATATGCCATCAACATCAAGAGATCCTGATTTCACACCAAGCACGTCAAACCGCCAACCGCACAAAATAACCCAGTCAGAATTAAACGATCTCGTGAGAGATCTAAAACTTCCAAAAAGTAAGGGAGAGTTACTAAGATCAAAACTGCGGCAGTGGAACCTATTAGAAGACGCTGTTCCGGTATGTGTTTTTCGTAATCGCCATAAAGGCCTAGTACCATTTTTTGACATGGAAAATAACTTGGTTTTCTGCAATAACATTAGCGGTTTATTGGCGGTTTTAAATGTAAAATACAAGCCAGAGGAATGGGGATTGTTTATAGACAGTTCAACATTCAGTTTAAAGGCAGTACTATTGCATATTGGTAATACTCTACCGTCTATTCCTGTGGGATATGCCATTCGCATGAGAGAATCATACGACAATATGAAGTATCTATTGACAAGCATAAAATATAATGAACACCAATGGCAGATCTGTGGCGACTTAAAGGTTGTTGTACTTTTACTTGGGTTGCCGCTAGATTGTATCATGTTTTGCTGTTTTTCGTGTGAATGGGACAGTCGGGCAAAGGCACTTCATTACAAAAGATAAGACTGGCCTGTTCGACAATCACTAGAGCCAGGTCAAAAGAATCTACAACATATGCCATTGGTAGACTCCAAAAAGATTTTGTTGCCACCACTGCACATCAAATTGGGCCCAATGAAACACTTTATTAAAGCACTGAATAGAGATGGGCCAGCTTTTCAGTACCTGCGTCAGAAAGTCCCAAGGCTAAGTGAGGCAAAAATTAAAGAAGGCATTTTTGTTGGGCCACAGATTTGAAATATTCTAAAAGACGAACATTTTGACAGCACTCTAACAGATATTGAAAAAAAAGCTTGGAATGACTTTCGCCTCGTGGTCACTTATTTCTTGGGAAATAAAAGAGCTGACAATTACGTTACTCTTGTTGGGTTGCAATATGTCTCTAAAGTTCCATTTCCTACACTCATACCTGGACTTTTTTCCTGGAAACTGCGGAGCTGTAAGTGATGAGCACGGCGAACGCTTCCATCAGGATATATCAACAATGGAGAAAAGGTACCAGGGAAATTGGAATGTTTCCATGCTTGCCGACTACTGTTGGACTCTTGTAAAACATGCTCCAGAAACAATTCACAAAAGAATAGCAAAAAAGACGGCGCATTTAATGACTCTAAAAGTGTAAAAGTATTTATTTTTTATTATTTTGTTAAAAATAAAATAAAAAAACTTGTTCTTGAAAACTGTTTTTAATTTCATTGTCATTTTTGTATTCAGCGCCCCAAAATTAACACAAAAATGCACTTTTCAAACAAGATACAACAAATAAACCAAAATTTGTTGTCCAGTGTAATCTTCTATTTCATACCCATATTACGTTTTAATACGCAATCGAGGAGCGCCTCAGGGTAAACCGTAAGCACCATTATTCTTTATAATTTATTACTATTTATCAGTAATTATCAGATTTACGGTAATAGTAAAATTTTCGTTTCTTATTCGATGTTCCATGTATTATACGCGCTGTAAAGGCGGTAGAATGCGAGGTACGGCGATGCCGGGCTTCGATATTATGACAAATGGTGTTTTCAAACCTGCGCCTCATTAGTAGGTCAAAGGTGAGACCGTTGGCGCCAGTTTATGCGTGTTTATCTTTATTTTGGGTAAGGTGTCGCGCGCTTTGGAGTGTTTGTTTTTATTGTTAGGTACTCTAGGAGAAGTGTGACGTATATCCGTGTCTATATTACCGGTCAAGAACATACGCTGTTCGGATACATTCGAATTTGAATAGTATTCGTATGTACAGTTAATTACAAAAATCTATGTAGTTACGTTTTGTAAGTAGTTAATGGTAAACTTATACACTGTTGCACAATAGTAATAATAATAATAATAATAACAATAATAATAATAATAATAATAACAACACAAGTTTACAAATTCCGAACAACTTCTGGACCCGAGCAGATGAGATAGATTTTTAACGTAATTTGATGGGCTGAATCTGAATCTTCAATCCGTTTGTGAAGATCGGTTCAGGTTTTCGAGTTCTTACATGTTGGCAGCATTGCACTGTCAAAGTGACTGTCAGTTCACGGCGTCGCTAGAAAAATCATTTCAATAGTGTTCGAAACGTTTTGTATTTGTTTAGGATAGTGTGAAAATGCAAAGACAGCGTTGCATAGTTGATTCGAAATGTTTTTGTTACGTTTGCGGATGTTATATGCTCGGAAAAAGTGGTAAAATAATTACAAAAGCGCTCAAAGATGTGTGTTTACATTACGTTGGTTTCTCTGTAGCAAACACGCACAATCCGTGGGTGCCGAAATTGTTTTGCAACGCGTGCAGAACGAAACTGTATAAATGGTCACTTGGTAAAAATGTGTATTTTTCATTTTCATTGCCAATGCTATGGAGAGAAGCGAAAAACCATGTGGATGATTGCTATTTTTGTTTGATGAATGTTGTCGGTATAGATGCAAGAAAACTTACACAGAATAAATATCCTGATGTATCATCACTGTCCAAGCCAGTTCCACGTACGAGTAATGACCCATTGCCAGTTTGTCCAGGTACAAGTTCAAATGCCCTGGTAACTTCGACTTCATCACTGTCGACCAGTGGACGCGATTACGTCATGGAAGAAAAGCATTTAATTTCGCAAAACGAACTGAGTGATTTGATTCGTGATTTGAATTTAAACAAAAGCAGAGTTGCTTGCATCACGGTTGCAGGAGTGGAAATATCTTGACACTCGAACACAAGTCACTGTATACAGAAACAGAAATCAGGCGCCTCTACCGTTCTTCAAAAAAGAAGAGCTGTTGTGTTTATTTGATGTGATAAATACACCGTACGATCGAAATGAATGGCGTTTGTTCATTAATGGTTCAAAATATAGTTTGAAGGCCGCTCTGTTAGATAATGGAAATAAAAAGCCATCCATTCCGATTGCTCATGCAGTACAAAAGGAATGCTACGACACAATGCGTAAAATCTTGGCCAAGATCAAATACAATGAGCATAAATGGAAAATTTGTGCCGTTCTAAAGGTTTGAAATAGGTGATTGGTCACTTGATTGGAATGCAATTTGGATTTACCAAATTTTGCTGTGAGCCCTACTATATATGGACCGGTTCAAAATGCCTTCAAATATAAAAAACACCCGAAGGGCGGACTTATACATTCAACCACACCAAACATCCCTATTTGAAAGATCGCCCTTATATTCATTTGCAAAAATGTATTCTGCACTGCCCGTTATTTTGAAAAATATTCCTGAACTAAATGCATTTAAAAGTGCAGTAAAAAAGTTCTTGATTTCTAAAAGTTATTACTCTTACCAGGAATATTTTACTGACAATTCCGCTGGGCATTCCTAATTGTTTTGCTGTTCTAAATGTTTTTTATATTGTGCTGTCCGTTTTATTATCTTTATTTTAATTTTAATTAAGCCTGACGTTGTCAACACTTATTGTAAAAGACAATAAAACATTATTATTATTAAGACCCTACTCATTTGGACACCAGGACACACTGGCATTGATGGCAATGAGGCGGCCGATGTCCTTACAACGAAGGCAACCGAACATACTCCGCTGAATCCAGACGTTTTAGTTGGCATATCTTTTAACGCTGCTAAAACGCATGTTACCCTCTAGACCGAACCTGAGGTAACTCCACAGGTCTATTTCATTTGTATTGTCCAGCTGAGTCAGAGCCAAGAAGCTTATAAAACGTGACAGGAAGTCAATCAGGGTATTAACCATAATCTTTACCGGCCATGATTGATTAAAAAACACCTGTAGAGAATGGGGTCGCTCAGGAGGAGGAGTGTCGCCTGCGTTGTGCAGAGTTTTTGCCATTATCCTGTGGTGTTGCATCTGTAGAATCAGATTTTCTGTGTTGTTTTCTGATTGAACTTCTGGAATTCGCTCAAAAGATAGGAGGTAGGTTCCATGAATTCTCGGCCTGACAGGCTAATACGGGTTCGAGCGTGAGTTTGCTCTGTTGAACCATAGTTGCACATGTGCGAGGCTTACACTATCTCGGCTCGAAGAGTAGTAGTTTTTAGTAACCAGCCGGGCAACGTGACTAGTGCATGAAAATGTCTCAGGTAACGAAAATTGAGAAAAGAAGGGCACGCGCCTAATCACATTAACCAATGTAGAAGGCGTTTATGGTGGTTTATCTCCTTCATATACCACTGTAAAAAAGTGGACAAAACGTTTCCGTTTGGGGCAAGAACGTCGGCCGCGCTAGTTTTTAAACATTTGTGGAGACGACTCGAAATCGATTTTGGAGTCCATTGTCACAGGAGATGAAACAATGGTTCTGTATTATGATCCTCTATCCAAAAAAGAATCAATGGAATATCGGCGACCCGATGAACCTCACAGAAAGGTGTAAGTCCTTCAATCAACGAAAAAGGTGATGGCCACAATATTCTGGGATTGTGAGGGTATTTTACTCATTGACTTTAAAGAGCGCAATACAACTGTCAACAGCATATATTATGCGTCTTTGTTGCTCAAATTGAGGGACAATATTCGTGCAAAACGTGGAGGAATCTTGACAAAAGGTGTTCGATTATTGCACATTAATGCACCCGTCCATACTGCCGCCATTTCACGCGGCTTTCAAGAATTGGAACGTCCACCGTATAGTCCAGACATTGCTCCAAGTGATTATTATTTATTTTCTTATTTAAAGAAAGACCTTAGAGGAAGTCGTTCCAAGGACAATAGTGAGTTGCAATGAACCTTGTTGAGTATAAAAATGTCCTTCCTTTTCATTTTCTTATTGGTTTCCACCAATCCCATCAACGTCAAGCTTATTTCCTCGTATTTTAAAAATATTCTTCGCATTTGACAGACCTTTCAAGAATTTCTGCCATGCAACCGATTTGCTAATAACAATAGCGTGCAGCGAACACCATTTTTAAGTACATACGCTAGTACACAAAGCTTCATATCCGTAATAATGTGTTGGTAATGCACTTGCATATATTTACAGATATTCAAATGTAGACGGACAAGGTCAGGTTCGATTATAATGCGTATACGTGCTTACGTATGTAGATCTACGCTTTCAATCTTCAATACTACCAAGAGAGCATGGCTTTTAAGCCTGTCAGAACACCACTTAAGTTTAATCGGGAGCTCGTATCGGGCATCCAGAGAGAACGCTTGCGTACGAAAGCATTTTATGTATCAAACATAATAATCTCGATACAATGGATGTTAATCTGTAAAAGAATCGGCCTGTTTAATAACTGTTTCCTTAGCACTTGCGAGGCTTAAAGTCCGGCATCGTATTTGCCAGAAGCTTTGCGTTTGCTGTATGTCGAGGTGTTTTATTTTCGCTTTTAAGTGACGTTCATTCGTTCAATATTTCAAGTTTGCTATATTGCACTGTAGAAAAGGAATTTACATTTACCTAAAGAGCACATAACACATTCTCTGTAACAAATACATGTGATTAAATTAACAAATTGAAGCACACTTCCTTGCAAATTATGTTCAAATTGGTGTCTGTTATTGTTCAGACAACTGATAAGTGGGAGACCCCACAAATGATGCAATAGGTCTTAAAGGACAATTGGCCTTGTGGGTTTTAGGTAGACAATAAAATTTCGAGCAGGTACCATTATACAAACTTAACCTTTTTGCCATCATCTCTTCAATGAAAGTATTATCTTTCAGAGATTTAATAAGTTTATTAGTTCTATTTTGAGTAGAGGTAATTGGGTCACCATCCAGTATTTTGTAAGTACTTATATCATTTAAAAGTTGATAAGATTTGTGCAAATAATCTGATGTGCTCAATGCAACAATAACTTGGCCTTTATCAGCTCAAAACAGTGATACAACCCTTTCGTACCGAGTGGCACATATACGTGCCATAAATATTAAAAAACATCTGGAAGTTAAAAAATACCTTGTTTGCGTTGGGAAAATGTACCATACCGGTATTTATGCCTTTGACTATAGGGTTATGTACAAATTAGACTTCGTCGCACATGTTTCTAGCTATTATTGTGATGTTTACCAGAAGAAGCAGTTAATGCAGTAAGAAATTGTGCAATTCTGGTGGTCATACATTGCCTTATAATAAACTTACTATTTTCGGAGAATTTTGAACTACTAGACAGTAAATATATACAGGTAAGTGATGAACATTTTGTAATTTTTGTTTTTTTGTCTATTTTCTCATGTGGTACATATATGTATCAATGATTGATCTTTATATATATCATTGTTGAGGTGCAAAATGAAGAAACAAAGTTTAAGCCAGAAAGAGAAGATATTGAAAATTTTTCTGATTTTTCTGCCGAATCTTCTGACTGCTACGAACCGAGTGGTAGCAAATCCGAAAGTGATTTCTGAGACTTATATGAAGGAAGCCCTAGAATGTCTTCAAAAAGCTTTCAAAACCTTGTTCTGAGTCTACATATGAAGAAGATACGGACGATTAAGAAGGAAGCAAGAGCAAAGGGATTAAATTTCCATTGAAGAGTCTACGAATCGACTTGATTGGATTGTTCCATGTAATAAATTCAAACTTGCAAAAACCATTCCTTCTCTAAGACCTTGTTAAATGTTAGAAGATATTGGACGAAATTTACGCCCAATTCAAGTTCTTCATAACATGTTTCCACATTGATTGTATCTTCTAATTGTTAATTGTACAAATGAACGTCTTACAATTTTGAATTAGAAAAAAAATCCAAAAAATTAACTCATTGATAACAGTGAAATACAGAATATTTTAGCAATTATGTTTGTAATGTCTTACAATCATTTTCCGTCTCTCAAAAACTATTGTCAAAGAGAATCTATCGGAAATCGACTGGTTGAGAGAATAATTTCCCGTGACAGAGATGTGCACGAGTTATAAAAACTCTTGCGGCTACAATAAATAAGAGAACCGTTTGTTTATGCTTTGATCGTTTTTTTTACTAGTGTCAATTTGTTAGAAACAATTAATTACGTTGCACCAGGTACTTGTATACGTAACAGAAAAAACTTACCTGCCTTAAAAGCAAAACTGAGACGAGGAGAGCCAGTATTTAGAAGTAATGACGGGATTTTTGTTTGTAAAATGGCAAGACACAAGAAGTCCTACTTCTGAGCAATTGGCACAAACCCGACATAACTACAATTCACTAGAAAAGTAAAATAGGTGAACAAGAGCCTGTTCACTGCTGGGAAGCCATTGCTTTCATGGGTGGTGTAGACAAAGCAGATCAGTTTTAAAGTTTATACGATTACGACCGAAAATCCATTAAATGGTGGAAAAGGATGTTTTATACCTGTATTTATATCTGTGCTGTAAACGCATGGATAATATATAAACACTTGAAATGGGAAAATGAAAAAGTTTTTGTAGATGCTTGCTAAAGAGTTAGCTACAGAAGGTATGAAAACTTCAAATTTGCCATTGCTAAAAGGAAATCCTCCTTCAAAAAACTGTATGGAGCTGCTGTACACCTTCCAGTAGAAGGTTCTATTAGAAGAAGGTGCGCCCATTGCGCTCAAAGTAAACAACAGCAAAGAACAAAAACGATATGCCAAGAGTGCAGTATTTCATCATGCAAAGAGACACCATCTCAAAGAAAGTGTTTTTTATTTTTGTGTGATATAACCCCTATTTTGTTGCCAGTGTATATAACTATGTATTATTTTTTTTTTAATTTATCTATTTATATATTCCGGGACGAAAGGGTTAAAAAATGTTTGCTTTGTATACGTATAAAATGATTGCAATGTTTTATCTGTATAAGAAAATGGGTGATAATTAAGAATATAATTGGTGAGTGCATTAGTAGCTCTAGCTCTAAAACTATTTTTAAATATTCGCAGATAGAGAGCCAACAATAGATTCTACGTCTGCTAGGACATTATCGATGTTAATATTAAATTATGACTGAGATATTGAAAGTTAACTTTACATTTACAGCTAACGTTTATTTTGCTACGTGAACAACAAGAAAGAAGACCTGTTTGGTGAGATGAACCACGAAGAGACTTTTTCGGGTTCTATACATTCGTTGGCGTATATCTTTCGTAACTTCAGGAGTTAAGAACTTGGGTCTACCAAGGGACGTTTGATGCTAAACACTTTCAGAACCAAGGAAACGTTGAACGACCCTTCTTGATGTTGCGAGAAAGTGCTAAATGACACGCCATTGTCTGAATTCATAGTTCGAAGCAAAATACTTATGAATAGTCTGGGCAAACAGCGGTAACAGTCAGTGTAGTAGATATGTGGTGCGGAGTCGGCGATTATTTATTTCAGGCGTTCACAGCGTCAGTACTAAATCGATGCTGTACGCGAGTAGTTCTGTGTATATGTAGGCTGTCGTGACTTATTTCATAATTGTACGCTTATGTTTGCTTTTAAAAATGTCGCAGTTAGATACGTCGCGAAAACGGCCAGTGACAGACACAGTTAAAAACTTTATAGTGGACATGCCGGACTTAATTTTTGATGGCGCTAAAATTCAATGTCTAGTTTGTAAAATCCTTTTAATGTGTTGATGCAGAAGTCATTGTCAACGTTTCATCGAAAGCAAACAGCATTCTTCTGCAAAAAGTGGCATACGAGACCAAGAAAAATTTACATTTGATTTATGTGTTACTCTTATTTTATGTAATCTATCGTTTCGTTTACTAGACAAAGAAGCATTTGTCTGCTTCTGGAATAAATATGCGGACTGTAAATTACCTAGTCGGACATCGATACGAAATGTAGTGCCATTTGCTCGTGAACATATAGAAAAAAGAATGAAAACGGAATTGAAAGATAAAAAACTGCGGTTGTGTGTGGACGAAACAACAGATCGTCAAAAACATTCTGCGGTTAATGTAATGGTACGTACAATGGAACCACATCGACCGTCATCCTCCTTCCTACTTGCTTCCAGAAGTGTTATAAATTGTACTGCCGATGAGATTTTAAAGGAGGTATTGAACTCATTGAACAAATTTGAAGTTTCAACAAAGCAACTTTTAATGTTTATGAGTGATGGTGCCGCAAACATGTGTTCTTTGGGCCGATCTCTTAAAGAACACAGTGGTAATTTCTTACATGTGACGTGTGAAATCCATACACTAAATCTTGCGGCACAAACGATTCCTACATGTTTTCCACTAGTAATTGCATTGATTGCTAGTACAAAGGCAGTGTTTCTAAAGTCTGTGTCCTGATTTACCTGAACCACCACGGCCTATTGTTACACGTTGGGGAATATGGTTGCAGGCTGCGTTTTACTACAACAAATATTTTGATCAAGTAAAGGAGGTAGTTTTAAAATTCAATCCTACAGAAGCTGCAGCAATCAAGAAACGCCAGGAAATATTTCAAGATAATCAGGTTAAAAGAGATTTACAAACTATTCACAACAATTACTCCGGACTAGCGGAGGGAATAGAAAAATTACAAAATGTTTCGATGTCGTTAGTGGATTCTGTTCAAAGTGTGAATGATGTTCACGCACAGTTATGCGCTGTAGAAGGCGAAACAAATTGGTGTGTAATACGAAAATTTGAAAGTGTTTTAGAGAAAGATTCCAATTTTCTTATATTAAGACAAATTTGTGAAGGTGTGTGTGAAGATGCATTAAGTTGTTTCAAAGATTATTTTAAATATGCAAATATAACATCGCTAGATGTCGAACGGTCGTTTTCGGCATTAAAAAACATTTATTCCGTACGTCGTACTCACTTGACTGAAACAGCTGTGGAAACATATCTAATGGTTCAAATATTTTACAGATGTTACCCAGTTTTTGATTTCACGGAAGACTTTTAAAAGGGTAAGTATTTCAGCACGTTTTATAATTTATTTTTTACTTTCTATTTTATGTGTAAACTTTTATGCGCTCGCCACGCCTCTGGCTGTTACCGCATATTTGCCCAGGTTACTTATGAATACATCCAGGAAACCGTTTCGTAATTTTAAAATTATTTCGGTTTAGGGAAAATATCATTTTCTGATCACATCGTATACTATTTACACAACTTGTTTTAACTTCAAATATAGTGTACTCTTATTGGGATATTTTGTACGTACAAAACGCTGGGTGGCAAATACTGTGTAAGTGAGGAAGTCATCGATCTGCGGTTTAGTGGCAAATTCAATAACTTAACCACAAAAAGTAACGATTTAGAAAGCCTGAAACAGTACAAAACCAGATCTATGTATAGATAACCAGAACAATTTCCTTGATAGCAACAAAAATACCTCATTGATTTCGACAAGTTCTCCGCAATCGCCTAAGCAGACACCATAGAGATAAAAGCGTATCACGCTTTCAACACTATGGAGCTGCTACCTTGTAAAAGAACCCATTTCCAACCTACACATTTCGATCAAAACACCAGCGAGGGCAAGTCCTCAGTCGGTGTTGGATGTTTTGTCGTTGCAAATGCTAGGAATACACTTTGCATCTGATTAAACACCTTTACACCTTACATAACCTCGCTTATGCATACTTACCTAGCGCGATCGGCATTACAGAAATCTGCAAATCGACATATCGCCTACGATATCGAAGAAACGTCAAAATGGCGAATACCGGAGAAATAACCTTTTTTTTTTTAAAGCGTGATTTACGACGTTTAAATAAGAATGGACCGCAAAATTCGCTTTCAATCATCCGACCTGACGTTTATGTCTCCGCGGCGGTAATATGTCCGGTTTTATTATTCGCCGTAAAACGCGGGGCGATGCGCGCCGATAAAGAAGGGATTTTTACAATCAAAAGCGGGCGGTAAGTACCAACATATACATATATGAACGAGTTATGTTCTCTTACGCGAGCAGAGTGGTTAATATAATTTTGCGAGCGCGACTTTCGAAAGCCATTAACGTTTTTTCGTGTGACGCTTTTATTTCTTATCAATCGAGCGAGAGATACGTACAAGCTTGACGCGACGTGTTACGGCATGTAGTTTATTTAAGCTATTTTTGTTGTTGTTCGGATGTTTAACGCTGCAGAAAGAAAGAGACAGATCCTTACTGGAATTTTGTACGTGATAGGAATTGTATTTGATGATAAATGGTTTTTTCCATAAACATGTTGCCAAAATTCTTATTGCAGAAAGTTTACTTTACATTTAGAGGTTATGATGGTTGTCAAATATTAACGCATATACAATGAAGAGGTTGTATACCTATTCTGTATTGCTAAAATTTACATTATTTTGATATTTTGTAATGCTTTTTTGTAACGCTTTGTGACGATTCTTAAAAATTTCAATACATCGAATGTGAAGCAACAACTTTACCCTGAATAAAAAAAAAACTTAAGTAGGGCTGCGTTCACAGGGTAGTGCAAAATTAGTGCAATGCGAAGCTATATACGCGTCAAACTTTAATATTATTTTGTTTTATTTAGGTACTCGAACTCTGTGCCTCTGGAACACCGAAACACTTCATTAAAACCCCTACCACAATACTTTACGCGCACTGGACGCAGATTTCGATAGACAAGCTATAATCATCAGCAGTAAAAGTGGATTAACTACTTCAGTTTTACTGCTGATGATGACAGCTTGGCTATCGAAACGTGCGTCTTGTGCGAGTGAAATATTGTGGTAAGGGTTTTAGTGAAGTGCTTAATTGTTTTCTGTTTGTTTCTGAATCCGCATGTCATGATTATTGTAGAAACTGCTAATAAACATACCATGTAACGTTTCAGTGCAATTCCATGCATTACAAAAGCAATTGTTAATATCGACAGATAAATTTAGATGATGTAAACGCTACTTTATGGTTGGAAATGATAAACAGTAAGGCTATTAATAAGTTTAAGCTAGGAAAATAGCAATAGCAAAAGTCAAGCAACTTTGGACACAGTGTATTAATGTAATAAACCTACCTCTTTTCCCACATCCTCTTCACTCGGCCTCCTTGAAGTTGGATACATCCTAACCGATAGCTTGGATTTCAACCTCTTCTGTATATTAGGCGATAATCTTTCGAAGATATTATTTAACTGTATATTTAGAATCTTGGGTGTTAAAGCCTTGACTTTCTCATTTAATTTGAGTTTGGAGCTCTTTTCAATTTTAAGTTTTTCCGCATGTATTTTCTTTAACAGCACACGCTGTTTATGAGCCTTCTCGTACCAAGGGAGCTTCTTCTTTTTTCTCCACTTCTTTAACTTCTTAATCGCCATAGGTTTCTTTGGTTCGGCTTCGTCAGACTCTGTTCCTTGCTCTTCACATGCAGGACTGTTTGAATTGAAATCATCTGAAGTAAGGTCTGTTAAACTTGACTCTATGCTATCACATGTTTTATCGAAGGAATCATCACAGTCTGTTTGGTTTGTAGTTTCATCTGTGTTGGACTCCTTGTCATTGGAACATTTCTGGACCCGATCTTCTATTGAATCATTTGCTGGCTTTTCAACTACTATTTCTTTAGTGTTTGCAGGTTCTTGTTGTTGTTGGATGTTTTCTTTATTAATGCCGTTTGTTTTATCTTTAATACTGTCTTTTACGCAAGGTTCTCCATGGTTAAAAGGAATGTTTGCGGCCTTCTCATTGTTTTTTTTTTGTAAAACCTTTTCGTCCTCTATGAAAGGATTTAGTAGAGCCTTCTTCATTAACGTCATAGTAGAGGCACACGGACCATTCAGTTCTTTTAATAATTTCAACTCTTTATCTTCAATAATCTTTCGCTTATTTTCCAAATCTTCCATAATCATTTTCTTAGTTTTATCATTAATTTCTTTCAGATTTCGAATTTGGGCCTCTGCATCTTGCCACTTATCTTTGAAGTCTTGATGATTTGTAATTTTTAAGTCTATAGGATTCATGCTCAATGGATAGAATCTGTCGGAATTATCAAATTCGACATTACACGTATTTACAGAGAAATACTTGTGGTTGGCCCAAATTAAATTAGGTTTTCTGGTCTTAATAACTTTCGGAGTTTAATTTGTAATTAAATTGTAAATAAATTGCTTGTCATAAGCTTTCCTTGTTTTAAATGAAATATTCTTACACTTGTTGATGACAGGAACTCTATATTATGGATAAAGCGTGACAAACCGTTGCACCCGCACAGACGCTGTGAAAGGAGCTGTGTTTACTATGTACATACAAGGAATCGCGTGGACGTTCGGTTATTATCGGTTGATAGGTGTGCGTGTACTATTTATAATGTTCGAGAAACTAGTGGAACCGTCCGGGGTGTACCGCGCAAAAGTAGACACAGTAATAATAAAAAAATAATAGATTGTTACCTTTTATTGACATATCGATGACCACTGCGGTAATGTGCGACTGCCATGATACGCCGCGTAGTGCTGCGACATAAGCAATGCTGTCGATTCGGTCAGGCCTCGACGACGGTCTGAAAACGTTCTCGTATATTTTGCAAATGATCGTTTAGCATCTATGTGTCGATGCTTGACAAAAAGACAAAGTAACACACTGAAACATTGCGGACCCTCCTCTGGTATCATTATTATTATTGTTATTATTATTATTATTATAGTTATCATTATTATTATAGCTATCATTATTATTACCATTACTATTATTATAAAGTATTTTCTTCTCTGTTAGGTAACTATGGTTTTATTGATAAAATGGCTTCTATTTCTCTTGGTTTTAGATCCAAAATCATCTGAAACGAGTTACCCTTGTATACTCTACTGTACAACACGAAAAAACATCTTCGGAATTGAATAATGGCGAATTGTCACCGACATTTCACGTCGTAAACATGACCAAGACTCACGTCTGCGACCATGCCTTCGTATGTATTGTATGTCTACCGCATATCTTCGATTGTAAAGCGCGTATACGTATTGTACATACATACATACGTATGTATATAGATGCATATGGCTTTCGAAACAGATTACGTTCTTTAGTGGATTTCACGGAATTTTTCTTTCACCCGCGCATGGCGCTACGAAATTTATTATCCGCAGACGTTATATATACACCAGAGCGTTTGTCGAAGGATATCGGTTTCATCTACCGTTTTCGAGAAATCGGCGAGCCGATATCAAGAAAGAGAGAAGATATCGCTAACGTTGGACGCACGTAATTTAAGATTGAAAAGCTTCAGCGGGTTATTTAATAATAGAGAAGTATATTTATTGTTTTAGTATTGCATTATTAGGAAACATAGATTCAATCCTGCATTAAGGCTGTAAGGACAAATAATTTAATGTACAGTTCAACTATAATTGTGATGGTACCGTAAAGTTGGGTGGTTTTAGCCATCAGGGTTGACTTTGGCCGTTTTTCAATATTTGTTTTATTTATGCACAATTACGTTATAATAATATTTATTGGCCAAATGTGATTTTTTACGGTTTCTATAGATTATATTGGACTAAAATAAAATTATTGACACCACACAATTTGTTTCTTAGTTCCTGAAAAAACTGAAAAAGCTCTAGATTGAAAATACAACTAAAGTACACTAAAGAGAGTTTGCGCTAGGAAAGATGACGCAGGGCTTAGAAAGCCTTCTATTGGGCTTATCTGAGGTGGCCGAGGCGGTCATCCTTGAGACTAAAGTTTGAGATTGAGTCTCTTAACATTATTCCAGACACACGGCTTGGGTTCTGACCTGGACTGTCCACAGATTTTCAAGCCCTGCGAGTCATTAATGACATTCTTGGGGATTTGGCAGAAGAAAGACTACTATGGCTGTGCTTTTCGACATTCCACTCGGTGTGATACAATGGGTTGTTGGATAGACTCGCCGATTCGCCCATAAAAACAGAATTAGTATCTATCGTAAAGTCACAAGAAACTCGTCGTTAAATTGGGTGGCGTTTTCTCATCCGCACGATAGATCTAAGTACCGTAAGCATCGTAAGTCAGGGAGACCTGTAGATTGGAATTACTTTAAATCGTTAAGAAATCTGACTAATAAGACAATAAGGTTAGTAAAACAAGCTTTTTTAATCACATTATGTGATTAAAAACAATTTTATGTTGAGCTTTAGTGTATACGTTATGGAAATTCAATCAATACGGAATTTGTGCAACAATGTATTTTAAAACAGTGTTGCTTGTACGCGTCGCGTACAAGGTCGCGAAGCGTCATGAAAAAATAGCGTTACGTCACGCGAAATATCGGTATATGAGCCGTGAAAACTTCCATAGCTTGGTCTTTACTGTAGCGGCCTCAAGCGGGACAGAAGGAACGCCTCTGGACGGTATTAAAAGCTGATTTTTGCAAAGCTAGCGGAGATTCATCCGTATTTCGCAATTCGGCGACCTTAAGCTGACTTTTGCGAAAGTCCGAGAACTGATATTCGTCAATGTTCCACAACTGGGCGGCTGGAGCTATCTTTTGTGAAATATTGATAGTAGAAATTTGTCAATGGTCCATAACTGGGATCAATTAATAGAGGCGATGAAAGGCAGGGCCTGCAACTTGATCAGGCATATGACAGCTCCCGGATGATAAGATTATCGTTGAAGACCTTCTGTTCTACAAAAGCATCACTGGGAGCGCAAAGGCTCAACACTTATTTGAGATGCTTGATAAGCTTATAATTGAAAATGATTTGGATTGGGAAAAGTGCATCGGTATGCGTACTGATGGAGTTTGATCAATGTCTGATCGCTATGGAGGATTGTAGGAGATTATTCGCAGCAAGGCAGCACATGCTATGTAGACCCAGGCGTCATCCATAGGAAAGCACTTGCATCAGAGACGATGGGCTCTCAATTAAATTGCAAGCTAGATTTTTCAAAAAGCTATGGATGGACATGGGAGTTGAACACATGGCCGTACTATACTGCTGCATTTCACGATGGCTGTCATGTGGCAACGTCTCATCTCGTGCATTCCAGCTACGTCAAGATATTGACACTTTTCTACAAGAGGTTATGAAAACTCCAAGTACTTTGCCGAACCCGACTTTTTGCTGAAATTAGCGTATTTGTGCGATATATTTGACAAGCTGAGTGCCTTCAATTTGTCTCTGCAAAGCAATAAATGCACATTTTGAAATTTTTGGAGAAGTTTGCGGCGTTTAAGAAAAAGCTGCAGTTGTAGATAAGAAAAATCAATGAGGATGGCGGTCAACATTGTTTCCCTGACTTGTACAAATACGTGGCCTGTAATAAAGTCGTTGTTTCACAAAACTTGCTGCTCCTTTTCAAGGAACGCCTCTCAAAGCTCGCTGACTGGTTTGCAACATACTTTGAGGAAGAGAAATTTGCGTGAATCCAAGATCCTTTCCCTGCTCAAGCTCCATCAGAATTTAATTCGTAGGAGGAAGAGAGTCTAATTGAATTCTCTTGCTTGACAACAGCCTGAAAACAAAATTTGCTTCTTCCGATTTACTTGAGTTTTGGATATCAATCGAAAATGAATATCCCACTCTGAGTTCAAAAGCTGTAAGGATCGTCATTCCCTTTGCGACAACCTATTTATGCGAAGTCGGATTTTCAGCTGAAGCTGTAATGAAAAGCATATATCGCTCAAAAATCGATGTGCAGCGAGAAATGAGAGCGGCAGTGTTAAACCTTATTGGGCGTTTTGAAAAAGTTTGTGGCTTGCTGACATATTTTGAAGAGGGCGCCGGGACAAAATACTAAACCTGTAAGTGCGTCGTGGACTGATAAAGTTTGGGAACCTCTGTAGTAGGCGGTACCAGCTAACGTCCCCACCACAATATTCTTTTCCCTGTTAGATACATAGCTATTGAATCAAATTTGGTTGACAACTGGTATATTGTCCCCATCAACACGTTATATTTAACACCAGATTGTGTGACGTTGTCGTATTAGTTATGGTTTAACCAACCAGGTTTACAGGTTACCAGATAAAATGGTAGTACTCCAAAGACAGTCTCACTTCGTCTAAGATCAATAGAAAGTTGATAACTAACTATTAACACTCCTTGACGGGAATGGATAACTTTTCACAAACATAATGTGTATATTATATTATTTTGTATTTATTAAAACACCACTTGTAGATTATCACGTATTACTTCAATCTGAACATCAGGATTCTCTCTCTTTTCTCGAAATCCATAAATCAATATCAATTTGTAGGACATCCGCGAGTATACAACGTGTGTGGGTATATCAAAAGGGCGACGCGACGTATCAATAGGCGTACAATTCTAACGTGTAGTACGTAGTAATAACAATAGATGTCATGTCAGTTCGTATGGTATTTAAGTACATAAACCAGATCATTGGTAACTCGTCTAACTTCGAACGTAGGCTGGGAATTTTTGCTTGGACGGCGGGGTCAGCGCCACCGTCCGTCGGGAGCGGCATTTCCAAGAAGTACGGCGTCTCCGAGAAGCACTAAATGCCTACACATCAGCGGTAATCGCGGAACTTGAACTGTAGGATATTTTTCTTCTAGGCAACTTTATACATATGTATTTGTATGTATATAGATTTCTGTAACGTTTTGGTCTAGTAAATCGATTTATAGATAAAGAAATGGTGAATGGTTCTTGCGTTTATACGTATTGGATTGGCACAGTTACCATTTCTAAGAATTTTAGGTCACAAAATGCGTATAGTGGGTGCTGATTTTGATTTGCAATTGAGAATGTTTTCTGACAATGAAATGGATGATTTTTGACGAAGAATTGTTAATTGAATTCACATCTTATTGCCTTTCTTATACATTAATTTGATAATGTTAATAAACAGGTCGATTGATGCAGATTACCAGAAGCTGCTGGAGAAACTCAAGGTGGAGCAGATTTCAAGTAAGTCCAGTGATACCATCAACTCGGAGTTACATTAAGGATGCGGTCAACATCTGTGGAAGAGTAAATTTGAGTTCTTCAATGTATCTAGTTTTGCGGAGTTGCGGTTGCCAACGGAGAAAACAGCACGTAAATATGTTGCATTTGTACGCGATGACGTGGAAAAGAAAATGAAACGCATATTGAAAAAATAGTTTCTTTGGTTATGTGTTAATGAGACAATAAACTGTAAAAAAAAGTCAATTGTAAATATTATGGTACGCATACTAGACCCTAGTAAACCTACATTACCACGGTTACTAGCTAGCCGAAGACTACAAGAGTGTACTGCTGCGGCAATTACGAAGGTTGTACTTAGTACGTTGGAAAAATTTCAAATTTCAAAAGATAAAGTGTTGATGTTTTTGAGCGATGGCGCAGCGATAATGCGTTCGGTAGGCTGTTCTCTTCTTGAACATGGTTGCAAGTGTTTACATGTTACGTGTAAAGTGCATGCTTTACATTTTGTGGCAGAAACCATTCGACAATGCTCTCCCGAGGTAGATGCATTAATAGCAAGTACAAAAAAGTAGTTTTGAAATCCCCCAAACGCCTACGATCATTTCACACAGAGTGTCCTGGTATTCCTCAACCACCGGAGTCAATGCTTACACGTTGGGGAACATGGTTGCAGGCAGCTTTTTATTATGCTGAACATTTCAAAATAGTAAAAGCTGTTGTTGCACAATTCAATCCTGCCGAAGCTGCAGCTATTAAGGAGAGTGAGTCGAAATTTCAAGATATTTCCATTGAAACAGATTTAAAAAATATTCGTAGCTACAATAAAGGATTAGCTGACGCAATGGACCAATTACAAAATAGATCGTTATCATTATTGGAGTCTCTGCAAATTATGGACGGAGTGTATACACAGCTACTGACTATACATGACGCAAAATATAATCGCGTTTTAGAAAAGTTCGAGAGTGTGCTACAGAAAGATCCCGATTTTAGCACACTAAAACAAATTTGTGATGGTGTATCGAATAATCCACTGACTAAGTACAAAGAGTATTTTAATCATGCGTGTATAACATCGGTAGATGTTGAACGCTCTTTTTCAAAATATAAACTCATTTTCTCACCACGGCGAACATTGCTCACCGAGACAACTATGGAAACACATCTAATGGTGTCAACTTTTTGCCACTCTTATCCATATGATGTTAATACTGATAATGGTGCTTTTAGGGTGAGTGTTTCACTATTTTTCACATATTAAAATTATGTATTAGTTCTGTTATTTTTTTTCTATTTTCTTACTATTGTTTTTGTATACTAGGCAGGTACGGTTCCTTGTTACCGGGCTCTAGTTATGTGTCGCAAGAAACTCTGCGGTAGTACTTCCCTTAGTGTCAAAAACTGCAAGAATATCGTTTACGTACAGTTAAGTCTTACACTGGTAACTCGGGATTTTTAAAAACACCACAAGACGAGTGCAAGGAAGGTATTTATTAAAAGACAAGTTGTCGCAACTAAAGTCTAAACAATACTCTTGCGCTTTTTTGCCCTATTGGCGTTTATATATTCCTAGGGGGAGTTTGTTTATACAGAGTAATTAAGATAAAGAACTTGGGTGTATACAACGCTACGTGCGTTTACAATTAGAAAGCATAAAATATCTTGTAAGATATCTGTACCCAAGCCAGACTCTAGGGAAATATTCGTTGTTCTTTTTCAGATCTGTTTCAAAACTGCTCATGAACAAGTTGGCTATAAAACTACTAGCTGTTCATAATACTTGTCGTCTATTTGAAACCGATTTTGAAGAAGCTGATCTTTTGTATTCAACAATTTTGATATCTTCCTCTTCTTTTTCAAGACCCTCAAACCCTGAGGGTATCGGGTTTGCTGATGTCTTTAACCGCCTCTCATCCATTCCTTCCAATCTTTCCTATTTCTGATCAGTCCCGTCATGCTCTATACTGTTTTCCCCCCTTCAAACATATCTCTTTTATACTCCCCATCCATGTCTTCCTCGGTTTTCCTCTTTTTTTCTTTCTTTCTACTCCTCCCTCTATTCAATTTTGAAATAATCAATGTTATTTAGAGAACTCGACCAAATATCCTATAGTTTCTGGGATTGGTGCGCTGTGGAAGAATGAACTCAGTATTGTTTACCTTATTTACAAAGTCTATTGAGTTTGCTGTTTCTAGACTGTTTACTTTGATGGGTAAATTTTTGCCTTCGTTCACTAGCCTTTGGGACAATTTACACGTAGGTGATACTATCAGTCTAATTGACTTTCCTAGTTTATAAAATTATGATAAACAATTTTTGAACTGTTGGATTTGAGATTGACAATCTCATCTTCTTAAGAACCTGATGACGAAGGATTGTTTCTCAATTCTTTACAGGGTCCTGTTGATAATAAATTTTTGAATAATTTTCTTCAAAATTACAATTTGGTTTCTTTTATCCACTTTTCAATAAAGACAATTCTTCATTATGAGGCCTTTAATAGTTTTGTTAATTCTAATACTTGTAACATCGTTTTATCATATTAATAAGTTTAAATAGAATATGGAGCAGCAGGGTTAGAAAGAATTTCCGATCTACTTTAATCTTACAATAATCCAAATGAATATATTAACTCTAAGTAATCCCAGCAACACGTTTTTGTCCTTATCTCATTGTTTACCATCACTTTACTTCTCCTGAACATATATTTTAATGCTTCTATGCATGTGTATAGGAACACGCTGGTAACTGACTGGCAATCGCAAGTGCACAGCATAGTTTTCTCGATATAGCACCATTATTGTTATTATACCGTTGTTGTTGTTATGTATTCGTTCGCTTTACGAAGAAGTAACTAATCTCCGATCTACACGAGGTCATTTGCACTTGAGTTGCCCCCATCGACGTGCTCCATATAACCTAATTTGTCAAATTTATTTAGACATCTGTTGTTGAATCGTGAGCATCGACTTTGCGCATTATGCAAATGGAGAAATCCGTAATAGAATGTTATCTAATTATTGTATTTATTATAGGCAGGTTTGGAACCCTACAGCGGTGGACGGGAAACAATTTTATTGTTTATTGGTTAGAATTTGTTAATGTGGGAATGTAGTGTAGTAACTATATAATTGGAGTCCATTTCTTAATTTGGTTTTATATATATTTTTTGTAGTATTTCAAATTGTTATAGAAACAACCACTCCAGAAAAGAAAAACACTAGAGGATCTTATAAAACCTTGCATGCAAGTCACAGTAAAGGTCGTCGTGAGCAGCATATAACTAAGGTGAATCTAACAAAAGACTTATGTTTGCACTGCAGTTGGATGAGTCAACTTATATAACTTCTTGTTCACAACTATGTGCTTGCTGCATAAGAGATGATTGTGAGAAAGAAGAATACTTGTTATGTAAATCTCTATTCAGGAAAGTGACTTGAGCTGGTCGATGATAGTTGGAGTTTGTATCGGTGGAGCACTTTCAATGCTGGGTGTTCGTTCTGATTTTCAAATCCTTTTAAAACAAGTTGCTACGCTTTTGCTCTTGAGGCTTTACCTCCAGATTTACCGAGTCCATTCAATGTTATAGTGCAAATCGTCAATCATATTCAGGATAATGTCACGAATTCGAGAATCTTTAAAATGATATGTCATTAAGTTGGTGTTTAATTTGATGCACTCGTATTCCATACTGAGGTACGCTGGTTGTCGAGGGGAAAAGTTTTGAGGTGAATGCTTAAACTGTGCGAAAAAACAGCTTCGTTTTTATGAAAATCGCAAAAACAAAGAAAGAGAGAAACTTCTACTTAAAAGTAAAGGACGAAAAGTTAATCCATATGTGGTTAATATTTTAACGACACAAGACAAAATTACAGGATTCTGGGAAAATTAGAACTTTATGAAAGTTTAAGTTAGTGATATATCAATGTTTAATTGTCTGAGTGTCTGGCCGTGTCTAGTGAAGAAAAATGCTCCTTCACTGACTCCATCGACCAACATTTACTTGCTTTGCTGGATACATTGAATTTCTATTTCCGGGACTTAAATAATCGTCAGGCTTATTTTTGAATTCTGAGACCTTTTTCTATAGATGACGAAATCTTTAAAGATGAAAATATTTCAACTAAAGTTCAATTTCTTGCGCTACGTAAAGATAGTACTTCAAAAATAGAATTCTAAAATGACGATATACATTCCATTTTAGATGACAGAGCTTGAAGAATGTTAATTCCGTTTGCTACCATTTATAGATGTAACTTTAGTGTCTATGAAAACGAATGTGGTTAAAACTGTTGGGGTGACGACCAAGGTTTCAGAAAAAATAAATTTCACCAATATTTAATATGTGCCACAGTTTTAGAGTATCCGTTTAGTGTGATGGCTTCCCGGTCTAGTTTACTCAACCGTTTCTTTAAGGTAAGAAGTAAGATTAGTCTAGTTAATGCTGATATTAAATTTCTGAAAGATTGTAGAAAATTTAATGTTTTTCCGAATTTCATTCAAATTAACTGCAAGAGTAAATCAAGTTCGGCTAATAGAGCTATTTCTTCGGCCAAAAGTTGTTGGTTAAATTCAGAAATTAAGTATCAGTATTTTAAAATTAATCAACTAGAGTTAGAAGCATATAGTTTACATTTACAACTTTGTAACAACCTATGTATTTTAGAATATTTTGAATGGATTAATTATCTCAACAGGATTGAAGACGTTATTGCTAAGAAAGTTTCAGATAAAGAAAAGGTTCTCAAGAAAAAGTTTTCCAAATTAGTCACCACTAACAAACCGAAACCTGCCGAGATAATTAACCCAACTGCATTAGTTAGAAACGAGTCACATGAGTCTTTTAGCAAAGAAGAGATCGACTTATTAAACAAAGGTTTGAAATACAACCTGAAATTTAATAAGCCTCCGGTTGAAGAAATTATAGTTGACATAGAAAACGCGATCAGTAATTTTGATGATAACACAAAAAATTTTATTCGTACCGCTTGCAAAAGTCAAATTTTGGAAATATGCAAAGGAATGCACCTGACATTGCACGAAAAGATCAAATCATTGCTAGAAGACTAAAAAACAAAAATTGTTTTTATTTAAAATCCGACAAGGGTAACACTGTAGTCATCTTAGACAAAGAAGATTATTTTAGTCGAGTCAACACCACTTTGTCACAAAGTTCTTATTCAAAATTATCAAAAAATCCTTTGTCTAAAATGATTACAGAAACCAAAAAGACTATGTTAGAATGTAAGGCTGTCATTAGCGACAATTTAAGATTTAGACTAACGGTATCAAACCCAGTACTACCTAGGATGTATTGTTTACCTAAAATACACAAGCCCGGAAAAAGCATGAGACCCATTGTTTCGAATATCAACAGTCCAACTTACTTTCTTTCCAGGTGGTTATCTGACAAATTGAACCAGTTACCTGTACAGTTTCCCGATTTGGCTGTTAAAAATTCTTACGCGTTGATTGAAAAAAACTAAGGACATTGAGCTTACTGACAAAGAAATTTTAGTTTCGTTTGACGTAAGTTCATTGTTCCCTAGTGTTCCAGTTGATTTAACTTTGGAATATTTAGAAACACTTTTGTTAGATAACCAAATGGATAGAGAGGAAGTTACTAGCTTCATTTCTTTGACAAAACTTTGCATGAAACAAAACTTTTTCCAAATTAACAACACTTTTTATCGACAAACGGAAGGAACAGCAATGGGTAACAGCTTATCTCCGTTTATGGCTAACCTCTTTATGGGTAAATTTGAAACTGGCCTGAAGAATACTTTCGCTTATTTCCCTCGGCTTTGGATCAGATACGTCGATGACATTTTTTGCATCTTTGACATCAGTAAATGTTCAATAACGGATTTCATAGAACAACTTAACTCAAAATTTCCCTCTATCAAATTTACCCACGAAGAAGAAAAAGACAACAGGATTCCTTTCCTCGACATGTTAGTAATAAGAAATAAAAATAAGTTAGAAATAGACGTATATAGGAAACCTACTAGTAATAATAGATTCATCTTACAGGATTCTAATCATTCATATGAACACAAACTTTCGGCTATTAACTTTTTGGTGCACCGGTTACTCAATTTTCCTTTAACGAAAGATAGATATCAAAATGAACTAAAAGAAATCATCAATATTTCTAACTTTAACGGATTCTCTGAAGATGTCGTCTATAATACTATTAGGAAACATAAGAATAGATTAAGAATTAGAAATGTAAGCGCATTAGAACGCATTGACGGCCGTAATAATAAGAAATATGTTAAATTACCCTTTTATCCATGTTACACCAAGGGTCTTCAAAAAATCTTTTCTAAGATTGACCGCAAGATTGTTTTCTCTTCGAGCAATAACCTTAAAAACCTTTTAGGAAATTCCAAAGACCCAGTGGAACACATGGATAAATCAGGAATTTACAAAATTTCATGTAAAGATTGTGATCAAGTGTATATTGGGCAGACAAAAAGATCAATCAAAATTAGGTACAAAGTACATTTGGCTCATCTCAAATTCAGAAGGTTTGATAAATCTAGCGTTGCCCTACATATGCTTGAAAATAACCATAATGTTGATAATATAAAGTTAATTAAAAACGTAAGGAGTACTTCTCAATTAAATTGTTATGAAGGCATGGAAATTTACAAAAACAAAACTCACTTAATGAATTCAGATTTAGGACCACTAAATTCCAGCCTTTATCCTTTGTTACATCATGTTTAATCTTTTTAGTTGTAATTTTAACCATGTGCAATGAACCGCTTCATTGTAATCTAGGATTTATTAACTCACGTCATTCGGCTCATTTACCTTTAGGCTATTTATAGTCCTGTGCAATGAAACGGCTCATTAAATTTTACGATTTTAAATTTACATATTGCATAATTTATTTTCCTTATAAGGTTAGTTTTTCACTTAGCTTGTTAGGTCAGTCTTGCTGCTGATGATGATAGCTTGGCTATCGAAACGTGCGTCCAGTACGAATTAAGTGTTGTGGTAAGGGTTTTAGTGAACTGTTTCAGTTCACCAATATTTGCTAATTCATCTTTACAAATTTCATCCTCAGGAATTTGGATTGTAGTTCTTTCTTCTGTGGGTCTTGCTCTGATATGAAGGTCCAACTTGGCAAAATTCAGCAACTGATTACAACAGTGGAATCTTCACAGAAAGAAATGCAGTCCATTAAAATCAGCATAGATCTAATTTCTGTGAGTCAAGCGTCACCTCAAATCAAGAGAAGTCTTTTGATTTTGAGGAAGTTGTTCAAGAAGTTGCTGAGAGAGAGAGAAGGATATTATAGAGAACATTATTCTCTATAATATCGCGGAGAATCTGAAGTTTGGCAAGAGTGATAGGGAGAAGACAGATGTTTCAATTGTAAGGGAGGATGTCACGGAGTTCACACCTTATAAACTTGGCAAATTTGATCCTACAAAGTTAGATAGCAAACGATCACTTAAAGTTGGTCTTCAATCGTATGTTGCGGAAAGAAGCTGAGGGAAATGGATAGATTCAAAATGGTGTCGATTTCCAGTGATTACCAGGCCAATTAATTCCAAAACGTAAGAATGGAATTAAATCGTCGAAAAGCGGCGGGTGAAACAGACATCACCATCAAATATGTCAAGGATGTACCAAGAATAGTGAGGCTTTCGAAAAACTAAATGTGTCCAGCAGCTTTAAACCAACTACCCTGCCAAGCATATTCTATGAAAATGTCTGTAGTCTCCGCACAAAAACTGAAGCAATATACTTAAATACTCCTTCCCTAAATGCTGATGCATTATTGACCGAAACTTGGCTTTCTCCAGATGTTATTCGATCCGTCGTTCGTTGTGTTAAGAGGAGACAGAGACTTTCAGCGTGGCGATAGAGTTACTGGTGGTGGTGTTTTGACACCACTTTACACTTCTGATTTAGTAAATATGTTTCAAAACATAGATGTTACGCATTTGTACGTATTTGTTTTAAATCTGTATATTCCTCCCGACCTTCAAATTGAAGAATTCGAAGAATCTTGTTTTCAGTTGTACTCCATAACCTATAATCATCTGGGTCTATTACCTACTATGTTTTGGTTCTAAATATATCGTTTTGTATAACTTATTTATGTATTACAAGAATAAACGAAATATCTCCATTGCATGTTCTTAAGACAATACTATACAAGCAAGATACATCACGTGGTCAAAACAACAACAGAGTGGTTTATATCAGACCTGAATATACCAATTCGTATTACCAACCTTGATCATTTAGTCAATACTACTTACTACATAAGTATTTTGGTAAACTTGACCAAAATTTATAGTATGAAATTTACCAAAAATCGTGTAAACCACTTTTAGTGTTAATTTTTACACGCAATTTTTTTTCTGTGTAACAAATAAGTTTTGTAGTGACCACCATGGTAGATTTATCATCTTAAAGGTCAAATTCACATGGAAGTTTATATCAGAAAAGGGGGGTAAGTTAACACCCTTGGACAGTAATTTTTCTATTTCACACTACTTTTTCACACCAATCAATTTGGGAAGTAGGAAAGTTGCCTCTCACTTTTGGCGTAAATTTAGAATTCACCCTCAAGAATTTTGGTTATAACCTTTAAACCTTTACCCACCCGCACAGCGGTTTTGGACGAGCTGTACAATCCATACGGCATCTCTTTCTCTGTCCCACCGAGAGAGGTGTCTTTCACCTTTTGCTGAGCCCCGTGATTACGTTCTTACATACTTACGTAGTAGAATCGTTCACCTGCCACCCGAAAGGAGGGGAACAGGTCGGGTCAGGCTCCTGCCCGTGTGGGCGCCACAATAGGCAATCACTCACCATCTCCCGACAATGCGCTGCATAACCTATATCTTCCGCTGAGAGAAGAAAGCATATAACCAACCTCGGTACGGTGCACGGTTTGGTCGTCGATCGTCCTATCTTTAACCCTTGTCACGGTCGTTCCGTGTGTGACCTTTTGCACTTTCCGCTCCATACGTAGAAGGTGGAGGTATTCACGGGCGTGTAAATGCATGCATGTTGTGTGTACGGGTCGCATATGTAGAGGTAGCGTAATTTTTGGAAAAGCGGGAGTCTAGCTGTGTAGGTAAAATAGCTGCGACGATCGTTCTAAATCATTAGATGCACCAAATGATGTAAATATAGTAGCGATGAACTAAACACGAAAGATTAACGATGTTTAACCATGTGATAAATCTTTCGGGTTGATCTCATTGGTAATTTTATTATAGATAAGTGACAGAGAATTTAAACTATACGTTTTTGTATAACTTTCTCCTCAATTAGAATGGCCAGTCCAACTTACTTGCTTTTCAGGTGACTGTCTGACAAGTTTAATCAATTACAAGTACATGTTGTTGATTTAGCAAATTCATATGCTGCGTTCATTGAGAAAATTAAGGACACTGAGCTTATTGTTAATGAAGTTTTAATTTCCTTTGATGTAAGTTCATTATTTTCTAGTGTTCCAGTCAATCTAACTTTGGAATATTTTGAAAAACTGTTGTTGGATAACCAAATGGATTGCGAAGAAGTTGTTAGGTTAGCTTCTTTGGACATTGTCGAAGTTTCGCGAAAATTATAAGTAGGTGGGGCGGCTAGTATAAATACGGCACCACTTCGGCGAATAAGTTCAGTTCCTAAATAACAATCGGAGCGTAAATATCTGATAAGAAAAGTAAGCGGCTTTAAGACGCCCGCTACCAGAGGAGCCTTGTTTCAGTGTGTCGCTTTGTGTTTTCGTAAAGTCGTAGGATAATGAAAAGATTCTTATTAAATAGGCAAGTCGACAGTTCAAGTAACAGTGAACAAGCATCGACAAGAGGTAGCAAAGAAACGGAAATGTCCTAAATACGATGATAACTATTTGAATTTTGGCTTTACTTCTGTTTAAAAGTTCTAGCGACCGAGTGTATGCTTCCAAGTAAGCTAAAGCGACATCTCGATCCGTGATACTAGACAGCCAAATTGCGTAGAATGTAAACATGTCAACAAACATTTAAATAAAAGCAGGTTTGCGCACGCGGGACATATTTTGCCGCAGTTCAAACTTGGACGAAAAGTTGTTCGTCGGCCGATAAATCTGAATGCACAAGACGTTACGTCCGTACAAACTGTCTTTCAAATTTGAACGACTAGAACGCGTCTGGAATATACCCGGCGTTAAATCTGAACGCACCCTTGTAAGTGCGCCGCGGACCGATAAAGTTTGGGAACCCCTGCCTTAACAGCATTATTCGTGGTGTACGACAGGGTCTTATAAATACCGATACCAACGGCTGAAAGGATAAGGCAGCTCGGGGTCGCGCCGAGACGAAACATGGCAGCGGGGCCGTTGATCCGTCCAAGAGATGTGGTCAGGTGGAGCCCACACCTCTTCAATCCGATTTGTTTAAATCAAACAACACCCACCGCGGAATTTACTGAGCTTCTATTATCCTCCAACGTTTGTGAATGTGTATGTGCGGGTCCGCATCATGCCTATGGCCTTTACATGCGGTACGTATGTAATTGTGTCCATGTATATCTGTAGCACGTGACTCTGCTGTTCCGCTTCTCGCTATGACAACGAGTTTGCAATTGGACGAGTTCAGTTACAAATGTCTTATGATTGGAAGAGCGTGGATGTATTAATTTGACACTGAATAGCCGAAATTGTAATTTCTACTTTATGATTTGACAGGTCGTATTGAGTTCATTTCAATTCTAAAAACCATGGTCATTTATCTGCAATCCCTGAGGTGTAAATTATTATTTCAAGTACTTCTCTTCTCATTTGTAACGCAGTATTGTCACTAGAGTTTGTTAAAATGGCGGTTATCGGCATCGACGTACCGCATAAAGGTAGGTACGTAATATATAATATTAGTGAAAAATAATATTGTTACTTTTTCCTGTCGTCTTGATATCCACTGTGGCAATTGGCAACCGACCTGGTAAGCTGCGTAGAATTACAACATCAGCAACGTTCCCATTGTCGATTTATTCAGTCGTCGACGGTGTTGTGAATACGTTGTCGTATACTTCGATCGTTCGACATCCAGTGAAGTAAGATTTGCAAATGTTAGATATTCTTTTTCCTCATCTGGGTACTCTTGATTTTCAGTTATAGAATGAACTTTTTGTAAATTGGGATTTTTCGTTAAAATTGCACCAAATTCTTGAGCAACATCGACTTCTATAATGTTCGTCAAGTTTTCTAGAGCGTCTTGTAAATTGTTTATGCAATTTAATGCGTCTCGTGCAGATAAGTGACTGTTTTCTAATTGCTTAATAGCTTGTGCAACTTCAGAATAGTTCATGGAAATTTCATCTATTTGTTGTTGAACCCCCGAATCGGAAAAAGATTGCTGACTATCTTGAACTGCTGCAGAATCATTTGAATCAAGTTTCAAGATGACATTTTTCACTTGTGAAAAATATTTCTGATAGTAAGATACTGCCTGGAGCCATGTTCCCCATCGCATTATTACAGGCTGAGGTGGTGGTGGTAATTTCGAACACAATTGTTTGAATACACGGATGTGTTTGGGAGATTTGATGAACACTTTTTTGGTAGATGCTATTAACTTATCCACCATCGGATACTTCTTTCGAATGGTTTCTGCTACGAGGTGACATGCGTGTATGAGGCATGTTATGCGAAGAACAGTCGGAAAGCATATTTTCAACATCCTATCAACTCTCAGCATTGTTGCGGCTCCGCCAGTAACGAACATTGTGACTTGCGTTCCTGTGATACAAAATTCTCTCAACGAATCTTTTATTATCTTGACAACGGTTTCTGCATTAGTTTTCTGAATCCTTTTACTGGATAACAACAATGAAGCTGGTGGACCATCATGTTTTAAAGGACGCGCTACAACATGAATGACGCTGTGTTTCTGAGCATCACACATAGGCAGATTTTCTTATTTCTTAATTCGTCTTTTATACATTCCTTTACTGTACCTTGCACACTTGGCAAATTGTGTCGTAATTGCATAGATGTTGGCAGCTTCTATGAGGGGAGGTACTTAGCCCAAAAAAGACGAAAGTGTTCATTAGATACTAGATGTTGTGGGATGTTGCCCACACTTAACATAAAAATAAAATCATATAAAAATTTCCAGTATGGAATACTGTTTCTTAAATTCAATACATGACCTTTACTTTTACAATGTTTTCTACATTCAAACCTATCGCGACTCAGCAATCCGCTATTGCATATTGTGCAATAAATATGCGGACAAAATATGCGGAACGTTACACCCTTTGGGCGTCCCATCTCCGCGTACTTTTGGCGTGCAGCGTGCAACGTACTGTCGCGTACTGAACTTTCTCGCGGTACTGTTGAGATCGACTACGTGTTGAAAATTACTCCTACCTACGCCGCTACCGCTACGCTACGCTACGCTTTTTAACAAACTCTAATTATCACCCATCAAGTTCTTGTTGGAAATGTTGCTCATTTATACCTAGTTGTCACTTGTAGCCGTTCTCATACGTTTTAATGTTACATACCAGTGGTATCCAGGACCACTATTGATCCTGTTAGACAGTGAAGCAGATAAAACTGAAGATAGTATTTGCACCTATCGCTACAGAAAATTTTGAGAATCTGTACGCTTCAGTGGGACATTTCTCGTTCAATCAAAGATATAAAAAATATAAACGTATATTGCTGAATAGGTCCCCTATGCCGCATTCTCCTCTATTGTTCGGGAAGCATAAATGGGATTTGATTTATTCTACGAATAATTTTACTATTTAAACGTTATTTAAATTCTAACATCGAATAGCGATCGGTATCTTTATTATCGTCTTTAATGTGTGGAGGTGACGATAATTAACGCGCGCCATACTAAAGAGGTGGAAGATTTCGTGTCCCATATACTCCAGGATGCGATCGAATTATATTCGCCTTTTTATGACACAATTAACTATCCATTAGGTATTTTATTTTTCACGCGTCTAATGCCTTTTTGTTCAGCGCTGGCCACGCGTTATACGGCCAGTCGTAAATTAGAGACGTATTATTATAGTCATTTAGAATAACCATGTGTTGACGTATGCTATTAGAAAGTATTTAAAGGCACAGGGATATGTACAAGAAGGTTCTGAAGAATAAGCATTGAATGTTGAATTGAAAATAAATCCAAATTGTGTAAAAAATAGAATTATATCTGCTTTTCGTAAAAATAACCGCCTTTAGTGTTTATTACTGCCTCTTTGTTAGTTAGGAGTGATTTTCGTAATTCTCTAGTCGCCACGCAGTGTCCGGGGTGCCTCAAGGTTCATTGTTGGGACTTAACTTGTTTTTCCTATGCGTGAGTGACGTATCGAAGTATCCTGCTGCCAAATAAGTAGTATTTGCGTGATGGGCGAAATATGTGGCTATTCGCTTCACACGAAAACGGGTTTTGAATATACAGGGTGCGGCAAAATGATAGGCACTATTTTGGATGTCAATAAAAAGCAAAGAAAAAAGTTTTATATTTTTGAAAAGCACATATCATGCCATTTTGAAACGTGATGTTTTAAAAATTACAATACTTAAATGACAGCCATTCATGTCGGTACATTCTTGAACGTTTTCACGAAAGCGCACTATTGCTCTGCGGACAATCTCTTGCGGAATTGAGGCGATTTCTTCTCTTATGATTGCTTTTAATTCTTCCAAATTTTGTGGCCGACGTCTAAAAACTTGCGCTTTGAGATATCCCAAAAAGAAAGAAATCGCAGGGGGACAAATCAGGCGAACGCGTAGGCCAGCCAAGATCACCCCGTAAAGACACAACTTTGCCCGGGAACATTTCTTGGAGAAGATTGGGTGGGCGATGTAGCACTATCCTGCTGGAACCATAGAGCTTCTCGCTGAAGATCGTTTAACTCGTTCAGTTTTAACGATCGCCGTTGACTGTTACCGCTACTCCATCCTCTTCAAAAAAGTAAGGACCCCACACGCCGAAATTAGAGATTTCACACCATACGGTTTGGCTGTGAAGTGGTCGCTGATGAACTTCCCGCGGATTATTTTCCGACCAATAGTGAAAATTTTGCTTATTCATTGCGCATGATAGATGGAAATGCGCTTCGCCGCTAGACATAAAAACAGCTGCTGGGAGAATTCTGAAGAATATCCCGGCAACAATTTGTACGGGTTTCAAAATTTTTTTCACTCAATTCCTGTACCACCATCATTTTATATGGTGATTTGTGTAAAATTCTTCGATCCGACATTCCTAGCGCAGCTGCATGCCTACGCGCAAAACTTTTGGGAATTTGCTGTACTGAGAGTCTGACTGCATTCGCATTTTCCGGTGTTCTTGTTGTGATTAGTCGGCCAGTAGACTATCGCTTAAGCACAGAACCTGTTTCACGGAAGTTTAAAACCCACCGACGAATTGTTCTTCCGTCCGGAATGGCACCATAACGGCCAACATCAAGCCGAATACGGAAGACATGCTGTGTCGCTATTACAGATTCACCATTTCTTATAAACTCTTCGACTGCAAACGCGCGCTACACTCCGGTCTAAGCCATGGCGATAACTGACAATGGCACGAATTTGGCTACCTAAGGCGACCTCGCACTGCTTTAGCCCTTCCACAAACCGAGCAACGACTATTTGAAATCGTACCTCATTTCTCCTCACCCTGTAGAATATATTAGGGAAAAGTTCTTCCATGCCAGAAACGCTCGGATCTGCAGCAGTAAATAAATCTGCCGCCTTCAACAATTTTCTAATGTCTGAAATCCTTGGATCTACATCCTGCTCCATTATGGAACCGTATTTTCTTGAGCTACGGCTCGATGTTATTTTGATATGCCGCAGGATGGTTGTCTGTAATGCAGTTAAATAATTACTGATTTAGAGATTGATTTGAGAGAATCATACGACAATATGAAGTACTTATTGACAAGCATAAAATACGATGAGCACCAATGGCAGATCTGTGGCGACTTAAAGGTTGTTGCACTTTTACTTGGGTCGCAGCTAGGCTATATCAAGTTTTGCTGTTTTTTGTGTGAATGGGACAGTCGGGCAAAGGCACTTCATTACAAAAGACAAGACTGGCCTGTTCGACAATCATTAGAGCCAGGTCAAAAGGATGTACAACATATGCCATTGGTAGATTCCAAAAAGATTTTGTTGCCACCACTGCACATCAAATTGGGCCTAATGAAAAACGTTGTTAAGGCACTGAATAGAGATGGGCCAGCTTTTCAGTACCTGCGTCAGAAATTCCCAAGGCTAAGTGAAGCAAAAATTAAAGAAGGTATTTTTGTTGGGCCACAGATTCGAAATATTCTGAAAGACGAGCATTTTGACAGCACTCTAACGGATATTGAAAAAAATGCTTGGAATGACTTTCGCCTCGTGGTCACTTATTTCTTGGGAAACAAAAAAGTTGACAATTACGTGACTCTTATTAAAAATATGCTGCCATCGTATCAAAAAGTGGGTTGCAATATGTCACTAAGGATCTATTTCCTACACTCACACCTGGACTTTTTTCCTGGAAGCTGCGGAGCTGTAAGTGATGAGCACGGCGAACGCTTTCATCAGGATATATCAGAAACAATTCACAAAGGAATAGCAAAAAGACGGCGCATTTAGTGACTCTAAAAGTGTAAAAGTATCTATTTTTTATTATTTTGTTAAAAATAAAATAAAAAAACTTGTTCTTGAAAACTGCAACTAAGTTTTTAATTCCATTGTCATTTTTGTATTCAGCGCCCCAAAATTAACAAAAAAATGCACTTTCCAAACAAGATACAACAAATAAACTAAAATTTGTTGTCCAGTGTTATTGATTTGGGTGCTAAAGAGTGTGTTTCCCTTAACAACTTTAGGATTAAATTGAGCATAATCAACAATAAAACACTTCATTAAAACCCTTACCACAATGCTTAACTCGCACTGGACGTACGTTTCAACAGCCAAGCTATCATCATCAGCAGTAAAAATCATCAGCAAGATCAACTTGAAAATGCTAAAGAAATGTTGAGAAACAAAATATTGGACGTACTCGACATTCTAATCGAATTCAATAAATTTTATTGCTTTATTGACATAAATGTGTTTTACTTTTACTTGCTTTCGATTCAATTTCAAAACGTAGCTTTCCAGGTGTAATGGTTAACTGTTATAACTTCAAGGAAAAGTGTAACGATGTGTGGTTATCAAATATACCATTCGGACTATGTAAATCAAATAACTATGACATAAAACACTTTCTAACTAATCTCTCTCTAATAACGTAATAGGTTCACAACAATACAAAGACCCCGCTTTGTATTTCAAATCTCCCCCTTATTTGCTTGAGATTAGAGATAGTTTCCAACGTTCAAATCAACATATTACGTATGTATTTGTATGTATAACATGCCTGTAGAATGACCGGTTAGAATTACAGAACCAATCGATTGAAATTTGCTAATATGAAATTAGATTTCGATTTTTATCTTAATTAAGTCACGTTCGTAATGATTTGCTTCGATTGGCCGTTAGAGTTGTTGGTCAACCGTTTTTTCGATTCATATACATATTTGTGTACACAATGGTCCAAAATGATGAGAACACTAGTGTTTATCTAAACATTATCAGCAAGTAAATGCATTTTAAATAGAAAGTATTGTAGGCCCACCCGAAGGCGGTGTTTTGTTACTTTTACATTACTGAAGAATATATAAGAATGAAAAGTGTCGATTGAGTAACTGATTTAATCCGAGGGATATTTTTTAAGCTTCTAAAAAACAATGAAAATATAAATATAAATATATAATCAATTCTGGAAACCTTTTTTCCATTATAAGGGTGGTGGTATCTCTAAAACACGGTTTTGGAAGGCTTCAATAGCTGCTTGAGGTGATAAAAATCGCTATCAACGTATTCTTTGTTTGATATTCGGGAAGAAAAAGAAGTTGTGCGATAAGTCTCTTCTGAATAATCAATTGTTTGACGTGCTGTGTGAGAATGGCATTATACCTAAGCACTTTTGCATCCTTGGTGGTAGATCTTTCGTCCGTAGCTGAGAGAGAGATGGGAAAGACGGTCAAAAGGGAGCAAACTGTACGCGATTTGCGAAAAAGGGCGAGCGAGGTGGACGCGCGCGATCAACGCCGATTGAAACGGGGCTATTATTTCTATCAAATAGGTGTATTTTCGTTCGACACGGGGTCCCGCAAATTTATTAACCGGCGTGGGTAAGTCGACGCGGTAGTGAAAAGACGTGTCGTTGCAGTCTGGGCGAAACGTGAAATTTATAATGCTTTATTATATCCGATTATAGCAAGTGATCCATGGCTCATTAGGACGAGTGTTCGAATTCGCGCCCTTGAACGTTTAAGCGATCAGGTTCGCATCCGTCGTACGTAATTTCTTTTCGTATTTCGTTCGGTTTTTCTCATCGAAGATAAGAATTACTGTATTTATATAAAAAATGGGTGACAACGGTTTTCCGATATTTCCTAAAATTGAATTTTACGCTGATACACACTTTCTTTCAATTTTAATGTAAAAAGCTGTTTGCATCATGATAAAAAATATAATATCTGCTTGGATAAATGTATACTTATGTAAATTGTTAAAGAATAATTTTATCAATATGAATTTACAATATAATTACATTATTTTATCTTTTACATATACTTACTTTACTGAGCACTATTACAAAACTTTACGAACGTATTTTAGAACAAAAACTACGAAGAATAGTTGAACCAACAATATCGGATTCACAGAGCTGTTTCTGAAAAGGAAAAAGTACAATGGACCGTATTTTTACACTTAAGGAAATTATCACTAGGACACAAAATAGTGGAGAATTGTTATACATTGCATTTATAGACATGGAAAAGGCGTTCGACCGTGAGCCACGAGGAAAAATTTGGAACAATCTAGAAAATAAGAAGGTTGATAATAAATTGATCCGATCCGTAAAAAGTGTATATAAAAATACTACGAATTGTATAATCAGTAAAAATATGAAATCCGAAAAATTCAAGACTAATGAAGGAGTAAGGCAAGGTGGTGGATTAAGTCCCCTACCATTTATAACATTCATGGATGAAATTCTTAAAGAAGTAGAGAGATTAGCGAATTTTCGGAATGTATCTTTGCAAATGACGTAGTAATAATAGCGGGAAGTGAGAAAAATTTACAGTATAATCTGAACGTATGGAATGAACTTCTGGTTAAATATGGAATAAAAATAAATAAAAATAAAACCAATGTAATGGCAATAAAAAAAAAACAAGCCATGCATATATTTTATTTTATTTATTTTATTTTTTATATTTATTTCGAAGTATACAAAGGTATACAAGAAAAGTCAACAAAACCACATAATTTTAATTATTCCAATATTCGTTTAACGAATACGGTTCTAAATTAACTAAATATTCAAACAATCTGCTTTTCAATATTCTTAAATTGTTGCTAGTTTTGATGAACAGTGGTAGTTTGTTATATAAACGTAGACTAGAATAATACACATTCCTTTCTGTTAATGTTAACCTATGTATTGGGTACTAATAAAAGTCATCTTTTAAACGAGTATTATGTACGTGATTGTATTTAGAATCATTTTTATTCATTTTATTTTGAAACAAAAAAATTATGCAATTGTAAATAGATACTCCATAAAAGGTTAGTAAATTATGCTGTTTAAAAACGGTTTTTAGACTGTTTCTACTTGATAAACCGAAAATAACTCTGAGGACTTTCTTCTGAGCTAGAAAAACTCTATATACTTCTGGAGATTGACCCCAGAAAATGATACCATAACTCATGCGTGAGTAAAATACACCATAATAAACCGCGAACAGATCCGGAGTATTAAGTATCTTTTTTAAAGTTTTAAATCCAAAGGTTATCGAATTGAGTTGTTTACTGATGTTATCCGTGTGCACTGACCACTTCAAAAATTCGTCCATATATAGACCTAAGAATTTGGTTGAACTGGTTATAGCAATTTTCCTACCGCCCAGTTCAATACAAGAAGGCCTTGGTATTGCTGCAGAAGTTCGAAAAACCATGCAAGATGTTTTGGTTAGATTCAAAGCTAAGTTGTTGTTAAGAAACCAGTTATCAAGTGCACAAAAATAACTATTACATTCTCTGTTCAATTCAGAATAGTCACTTCCTCGAACCAGTAAATTGGTATCATCTGCATAGTTTACAATGATATGTTCAGATCGTTGCACAACATTACTTATATCATTTGCATACAGATTAAATAATATAGGGCCAAGAACACTTCCCTGTGGTAATCCTTTTTTAAGAGGAAGAATTTGTGATCGTGAAGATTTGCCATTCTTTGTAAGTTCAACCAATTGCATTCTGTTGTTAAGGTACGAATGCATGAGATCACTCGCAACCCCACGAATGCCGTACATATCAAGTTTGGTAAGCAGTATAGAGTGATCCACATTGTCAAATGCTCTGCTTAAGTCCAAAAATATACCATATGCTAATTCGCGGTCTTCGAGTATTGACAGAACCTCATCGGTATACTGAAAAATAGCAGTTTCAACTGATTTTCCTTTTGTGAAGCCGTGCTGGAAATTGTTAAGTAAATTATGTTTTTTAAAGAAACAGAGAAGCCTATCAAAAATTAAATATTCAAAAATTTTAGCAAAACTACTTAGCAAAGAAATAGGTCTGTAGTTACTTAATTCATTAATATCACCTTTCTTATATATAGGTTTAACGACTGCCACCTTAAGTTGCTGTGGGAAAGTTCCAATTGTAAAACAAGAGTTTATTAAATGACATAAAGGGTAAGAAATATGTTCAATACATGATTTTACTATACAAGTCGGGATCCCATCAATACCCGCAGACCGCTTATTTTTCATGTTTTTGACGCACGAAAGAATTTCTAGCTCAGTTACAGGCGCGAGGAATATCGATGTTTTATTATAAAGATAAATGAAGAGGAAATTGAACAAGTGAATTCATACCAATATCTAGGAATTATTTTAGAAGAGTCTAGTGGACACGAAGCAGAAATAAACAACCGAATTGAAAAAGCTAATAAACTTTACTACGCCATGAATAGAAGCTTCATAAACAATAAAGAAATATCCAAGCAAACAAAAATGACTGTGTTCAAAACGATATACCGACCGATTCTTACACATGGATGCGAAGCTTGGGTCCTCACCATTCAAGGAAAGAGCAAACTACAAGCGATGGAAATGAAATACTTAAGAAGAGTAAAATGTGTCACTAGAAAAGATAAAATACGAAATGATAAAATAAGAGAAGATCTGAACATTGAATAAATAACAAATTTCATTGAAAGGAGACAACTTGGATGGTGAGGGCACTTGCCGAGAATGGATAAGGTAACACAAGTAGGACGAATATGGGAGACTAACCATTGAAAAAGAGGAAGACCAAAAGCGTTCTGGGACCGAGCAGTTGGGAAGATTTTGACACAAAGAGGAAAGACGTGGAAAGAAGCGCAGGAACTTGCAAAAAATTGGCAGATGTATATATATATATACACATATATATATCTTTTATATATATAAAGAGAAAACTAAGAAGACTTATAGCGATCACAATGCATGGAACGAAAGGTAGTGTAATAACAAGTAAAGGTAAAACTGAAGAGTTTGCTATAAATAAAGGAGTTAGGCAAGGAGGTGTGATGTCGGCAACCATATTTAATAAAGTACTGGAATACATCAGCAGAAGGGTACAATAAGAACAAGAGGGGGACAGTAGCGTACGCTGATGACTTAGTAATCGTGACAAAAAAAGAGGGAGATAATAAATAACATCTTAAAAGAAATAATAGATGAAGGTAAGACGATGGGACTAAAAATAAGTGAGAACAAGACAAACATAATGAGAATAAGAAAAGAGCTGACCAATAGAAGAATTAGAGTGGGGAATTATACTTTTGAGGAACTAGACAAGTTCAAATGATGGTAATAGAGAAGTGGAAATGGAGGAGAAAACAACGCTTGCCAACAAAGCTCTACATATAAATAAACACCTACTAAGAAGTAAAAATCTGTATGCAGCGAAAACATTGACAATGACGAAAAGGAACGAAGAAAATTTGAGAGTCGCGGAGAGAAGAATACTGAGATTAATACAAGGAGGGTTAGAATGAAAAATTTGGAATATAGGATAAGAAAAAATGAGGAGATAGGGAAAGAATATGGAGAAGATATAGTTAAGAAGGTAAAACAGCAAAAAGCAAAGTGGTTGGGGCATATGCGGTGAGCAGAAGAGGAGAAGATAATAAATATAGTAACAAATTGGGAGCCATCGGGAAAAAGAAGAAGGGGAAGACCTAGATCTAGCTGGATAAATGAAGTGAGGGAAGACTAGAAGAGGATAGGAATCGATAAGGCAAAAGGAAAAGCTAAAGTTAGAACGGAGTGGAGAAGGAAAATGTTCTGACCTTCCTTAAGTTCTATTTTCTATCCTGAAAAAGTATATTCTTCCCAGGAAATGTTCCTTGACTTTTGATGTATAGTGTATGATATTATCTTACATATATTTTTTGTTCTCGATCGAACCCCGTCCAGGTTTATTAGCACGCGTAACGTATTAAGACCGCTTAGAGATCTATCGTCTAGCATCTTGCCAAACAACGTCAATCTCGGACACATGTGTAGGTGACCTGGCGGCTATATCAGCCATGTATCTTTGTCTCTACGAATCCCAATTTTATTTGTTAATAATTGAATTGATTTACATAATATAATGAAACGGTTTTTGTTGTTCATTATAGTCCGTCACCGTTTCTAATTATTGTTTAATTTATCTTGTTATATCGTTTATATTGTGTCTTTGCTGTTGGGTTCCTTTTCAATCATTGGAGTTCTTTTCCTTGTCGTTGGAATTTTATTTCCTTTTTTTTTATTGTTTGATGTTTCTAGAGGCGTTTTATAAAATTATTATAACATCGTTATCGCTTGTTACCTCGCATATGCGTCTGATGTATTCATACGTTGTGTTGCTTTGGAAATATCAACATGGATATCACTAGTAAATTGATTTTTATGCTGTTACATTTTTCATATGGTTTAAAAGATGCAATTTATTTATAGTACTGTATACATATGTGAAGCTTCTTAACGTTTTATTTTTATTTTGTAAATTCAATGTTTTGTTTGTGCTTTACTTTGTAAGTTCAACATTTTATGTGTATTATTTGTAAATTCAACATTTCGTTTGTTTTATTTTCTTATAAATTCAATGTTTCATTTGTTTTATTTTGTATAAGTTTATATATTTCCTATTTATATTCTTTAAAACTTTAACGTGTTCGCATTTAATGTAAAAATAGATTGAATTTCTTGTAATGTAGGTGAATATTGCAAAATCGCGTATGAATTAAAAAACCGCTCCTTTGTTTACGCATAACATAATTTTTATTTATCGCACAATTTCTGGTTTCCATTTTTCTTACTTCTGTAGGGGACAACAGCAGAAGCAATTAGGGGTGCGTTCGAAAAAATTGGGTGTAGGTAGGGTACAGGTAATAGAGGGAATGGTCACGTGACTTCTCTTACCCTTTTTATTTGAACGTAAATGGGCGATGGATGTTGGAGTGGGGTGAAGTTTGAAATATTGTTAGATTTCAATATTTTGAAATTTGTTAATTGTATCTCCTCTATAATTTGATGTAATATTGCAACGTGTTTGTACCGGGTAACGGTGTAAGTTAAAATACGGACTAGAATAATTTAAACGGCTGTGTCTCTCATGGCGGAATCTATCAATCAGCTAAAGGCTGTGACTACAGATGCAAATCGAAATGCAAATATGAGGAGTTTATATACAGAATCTTTGCATGACGTTAAGACGATCGTTAAGACATCGCTAGACAAGCTTCAATCTGTTTGATTAATGAAATATATACACTGGCGTTCAAAAATAGTATACAAGGTTTTCAAAATTAATTTCCAAAATAAAAATTGAAGAAAATTGCAAGATAATTTAAAGAGATATTACAAAAGATAATTGTATAATTTTTATACTATTTTCTAGCCCAAAAATCTTCAAATTTGTGTGGATGGTCAACGGTCAACAGAAACAAAAAAAAACGTGCAATCAATGTGTCATTGAAACAATTCACTAAAACCTTTACCATGATACTTTAGCCAAATTATCATTCCACAAGTGTCTTTCTTGTATATCTCTATATTTGTCTTTTTTATTTAAATAAATAATACCGTAATGCTATATTTAAATAAAAAATATATTTAATATGATAATATTAACTGCCTATGCTCTTATATCTTCTTCTTTCTCAAGATCTTGGTACTCTGAGGGTGTCGGGTTATGTTCTTATAGAAACATGTATATTATAACAAATACCCTTCCAATACATAACCATCGAAAGTTTTGTTTTGGCTTTTGAAGGAATGAAGCAACACTGCGAATGAAGTGTAATTTTTCCCGACGTCCAGAGGTAATAGTGGAACATCTACCAGCGTTCGAAAAGAATGGTAAACTTTGTCAAGAGCAAATTACCCGTTATTTTCGAACGGGTAGGGGCGTACTTGGGGAATACCTACTGAAATTTCGAACACACCCTAGAGGTGGTGTATCAATTAGATGCATGAAATAACGAGAGCGTCTGGGTAGCCCTGAGGTGTATGGCATTTTTTTTACTGTAGTGATCGGCTATTTGCTGCTGTCGCCCGACCAGACGCTCAGGCTTATTTTTTATGGGGAGTTGTTAAAAATAATGTTTATAAAGTTGATGTCCGATAAAACATTGAAGAACTTCGAGGTAGACTCCTGAATGCCGGTGTAATTCCTAGAAGAACCATATAAAAGGTAGTTCAAAATCCCGGAAAGCGTGTGCAATTGTACACTAATGAAAATTGACAGTTATTTAAACATTTACTGTGATTATTGGTTTATTGTTTTTTTTTTTTATTATTATCATTGTTACTTTTATTCATTGTTACAAATAAGGTGCAAAATTTATATAAACTTTGAAAAAACACATATTTAATTTACCATTTCCTCTACATAAATAATAAGCGTTATTTGTGGTAAAACTACCACATAACATCTCAAAGAATATAGGTAAATACATGTGTATATACATAAGTACGCTTAACCAAAAATTAATGCTAATATAGCTCATGGTATTGGTGGAATTATTCCCGGCAAAAGACAAAGCGAGGAAAGGGACATGTTTCTACCTACCCGGCGGCATCAGCGCGGTTCCGTACGTGTCCTTTCCTCACTATTGTTTTTCACCTCTCAGGTTTATGTCGTTATTCTCCATAAACAGCACCAAGATATATCTCCCCGCGCCACTTAGCGTCGACAAACATAGTCATGCCGTCCAGAGAATAGTGATAATAACTCGGGATGCAGACACCCATTACTTATCGAGCAGCTCCAGGGCTGCTTAACGCAAGATGGCGTGGCGCGTGTCTACACCTTTAAACGATTCCTCAGGCCTGAGTAAGCCTGAGGAATCGAGGAAATATATCTTGGTGCTGTTTATGGAGAATAACGACATAAATCCGGGACGTGAAAAACAATAGCGAGGAAAGGACACGTATGGAACCGCGCTGATGACGCCGGGTAGGCACAAACATGTTCGCGGGTTTACGCTGTCCCGTCGCTTTGTTTCTTGCCGGGAATGATTCCAACAATACCATGAGCTATATTAGAATTCATTTTTGCTTATTGTTACTAGGCAATCTTTTCATGTGTATAAGTGCACTTGTTAAAATATATATATATATATATATATATATATATATATATATATATATATATAAACGGAATAATTTAAAACTTGTACTATAAGTAAAAGTAATGTGACAAATAGTGTAATGTAGTGGACAAACAACAGACTAAAGGGATAAATAAATGAATAGATCAATAAAAAATTGTATAAACAAATATAACAAGGATAAAAGCATTAATTTCTATTGGAAAATCATTCTATTGTCTAGCATTCCATTCCATCAACTACTCTCGCATATATACCGGCATACTGTAAATTATCACCGTCCAACAGAGTAACACCAATAAAAAAGCATCAAATCGAGATCTTTAGAAAATCATTGCATCAAGGAACAACTTAATTACGATACCTACACTTAGATAATAACAGTCGAATTAAGCAGTCGGTCAAAATTAATATTTCACAGAAGCTACGCTTACCAAAAGCCAACCTCTAATTATCTCGTAATAATTCCGTCTCTGTTGCAGTAATAATACGGTTTGACCGTTGCTACAACGTCGATTACAGGATCTGCGGTGAACGTCGTGGTTACAGGATGGTATAGATAAACTCTCAATTTGATACACGTATTAACAACTATCAAAAAATAGACAAGATACGAATCGTAACTGTCGTTTATATACAATGGAAGTTGGGACACAATCATTTCATAAATAAACAAACCCATGAAAAATTGATGTCCAGCAATCACAAATATATTAGGCAGGGAATTCAGATACACTATAATAGTAATTTTCCACGTTCCTACAGACTCAATGGTGTAGTTGATAGCTCGGCCGTCCAACAAATGAAAGTTGTAGATTCAAATCCTACGGGTGTCTTGAAATATTATTTCATTAATTGATTTTAATTACCTCACTAAAATCAAGGAAAGAAAACAATTTTTCAATTAGATATATTATCCATGTATTCATACCTACATAGGTGTTAGCTTTTGCCTAACCTTGAAAGCTTCTTGTAGACATTTGTGAACAGTTTAATGTACTCACTTATATAGAGGACTACTCTAAGTGTTCTTACACAACGGAGAAGATAGAACTGAGAATAATATTATTTACATCTACCATTCCACCAAATATTGTAAACCAAAATCAGAAGGCTGGATCCAGTACAGTGTTTAGTTCTCTGATAAGCGTGCTGAGGAAGGAGATGCAGAAGATGATTTTATTTGCATGTTACCTGTTATTCGATAAAAGCCTAAGTGTGTCTCTTTCAGTAAGTTCTAAATAAATCAATAGATCCCATCTTGTTAATCAGCTTACTTCTAGACAAGCTTTGCTTAAAAATTAGGTAGAATGACAAGATTATTTGAGCGAGTAGAACAGAAATACTGGCTCTATAAGTTAGGACATCGGTTAGAAGATGGAAAAAAGATCCTGGGGATTGCAGACGTTCGAAATAAAAAGCCCAGGATTTTTCTTTCCATCTTCTAACCGTTATCATTATTTGAGCGTTACATTACCGCAATACAAGACATTTCTATTTGAATTATATTCCATAGAACTCTAATTACATTCGACTGTTACCGAGGGATATTGCTTCTCTTCACCTCTTCCATGGTAAAGTTTTGTCATCTTTCCACCCCCAGAAATTTTAGATCTTCTCTGCTCAACACTCCTTTCACCCATCTATTATCTGACATTCTCGATATGTGTCCCAGTCATTGTGATTTAGTTGCCCTGGTTTTTTGGCTTATCATTCGTTTCTGATATATCTGGTTAACTTCCGAATTTGTCCTTCTTCTCCATCCATTTCCTTGTTCCTCGATACCCCCGAAGATCTTTCTTAGCACTTTACGTTCCCAAGCATTCAATTTCTCCTCCTCCTTCCTGTTCATGATCCAGCACTTAGAGTCATATAACACTGCTGGTCGGATTACCGATTGGCACAATCTAAGATTCGCAGCCCATGAGGTGTTTTTGGCTTTTAGTAAATTGTGTAACACTCCTGCCAACCTACTTCCGCTTGCTACGCTCTTGTCCATTTCTTTCGTTTCGTCACCTTTACTAGTTACTGTTACTCCAAAGTAGTCGAATTCTTTGGCCTTCTAGAACGTGTTTTCCTTGTGCTGTTCTGTTCTTTTTTTCATTTGTGTTTATTTCCTGTTTGTGTTGTTCCCTATTTCTCGTTTTCCTAGTTAATATACGGTCCATATTCTTTTGCCTTTCTTTTGAAAAAAAGGCAAAAGGCAAAACGTTCTTATGAGTTCGCCTTTTGATCTAGATATAGTCTATATAAGGGCGTACTTGATTTCTACTCCTGTAAATAGTTCCTTGAATTCTTAGCCCACTCTCGCCAAATATTACTTTTAATAGACAATTAAACAGCACCGTCGAAAGGGTGTCCCTTGCTTGGTCAATGGTAGACCTTCCTTTCTTAAAGCCTCCCTGGTATTCTTCCACCTGTTCCACCACGAAATCATCCAATCTGATTCTGATGATTCTGGCCAGAACTTCGTATACCACATCCAACAGGGCACCTCTGTAATTAATACATTGCCTTTTGTCTCCTTTTTAATATATGGGGCAGATTACTGCATCTTCCCATCTCTCAGTATCTATTTCAATATTACACAGATTCTGTCCACTAACACCTTACCTCTTAGCTTAATCACCTCAGCCGGTATCCAATTTATTCCGGCGCTTCTATAGTTTTTTAGGTCTTCAATGATTTCTCGTATTTCTTCACTAGATGGGGGTTCAACAGCATGATCTATTATGCCTATTTCTTCTTCGAAACTATAGTATTCATCTTCATGGGTTTGGCCATTTAACGATTCTTCAGGATGCTTCCTCCATCTGTTTAATTTCCCCTCCTTGTCTCCTACCAAATGCCCTTTTTTACTCTTGTAAAACCTTTGCCTCTTCTACAGGGTTCTTTCTTTCTTTTGGCTTCATGGTAAACATTTCTGATATTCTTCAGTACATAGTGCTCCTCGATTCTTTACAATTCATTTTCCAATGGGCTTAGATCCCGAGCGCAAAAAAAAACTAGTTGTAGTTTATTTTTTAGTTAAACTAGCACCCTCAGTATAACGTGAACCTGTGTATACTGAGCTATAGAGCGTATAGGTCCAGTAGTATCCTGGTACTTTCTGAAAATTCACCCTAATTCTAAAATATTACTTCTAGGGGATGCGAAAATATTTATGAACGGTAGTGTATTTCCATAACCTCGTTTCGACAATCAAGAACGGGCAGAACAGGTCTCCGCTGACGCGAACGTATGTATACCGTCTTCATAGTCGATCGCGTTACCTAAGACCTAAACACAGCGTCTTTGTCGAGGATCGAACAAAGAAGTTCTCTCTTTGTGAAGCGCGTCGATTTGACCTCTTTATGTGGAGCGGCTCTATCGAGAAGATTGTGTCATGTGGAGGAGTTACGCTATATACCAGGGTAGTTCAAATAAACCCATCTTCACAGATATTTTCATAATATTATGTCAAGATATCATCTGATGAATAAATCTGTTATATGGAGGTAGGAATATTGTCAGAACTAAATCTATACACAATCTAATAGAATTCTAAATAAGGTGGGTTAAAGATTAAGAGTGTCATATTATTTAAAAGCGTATATAACAGTCACGACAAAATAACTGTTGTTAGTAGTCAAGCTCAATTGCAAAAATCACTTTTTTTTAGATTACTACCATGTGTGTTTTTGACAATTTTATGAAAAATATAAAAATAAATGTTGGTTATTTCAAAAAAATAATATTTATGTATACTACCTGCTGTGATACATCAGGTCAGTCTAAATAGTGACGTTGGTGAGAAAACGCCAGCACTGATCAAAGTCTAAAGTTGATATCTTTAATTAAGTTATTGTAAACTTTAGAAAATACAGTGGATTGCACTTTGGTATTCAGATTTTTTTGAATTTATTTCGTAAGTAGTTGAGAACAGTAATGTTAGTATATTTTGTTTACTGTTGTCATGGTAACCAAACAATACTAATATCAGAAACCACTTGCACGCGCTATCCAAGTGCAGGACATGCGCTCAACGGTAAATATCTTTTTTGCTATTAGCATTAGATATATGCATCTTCCTACAAAAACATTAGAGATATAAATTTCGTATACAGTGGATACAGAAAAAAAAATATAGTGTTATTTAAAAAAATTACGATTCTAGTGTTTGAATTTGGTGAAGTTTGGTGTTCAATACTGAACACCCTATACATTTCGAACGTTTTCTAATGCAATATTTAGATAGAGCCGAGTATGTAATTAAATCTTAAACGGATACTCTAAAACTGTGGCACTGGAACACTGAAACAGTTCACTAAAACCCTTACCACAACACTTAATTCGTACTGGACGCACGTTTCGATAGCCAAGCTATCATCATCAGCAGCAAGACTGAACAGTTCAGTAATTAAATCTTGTAAAAATTTACATCAAAATGTATTTGCATTTCAGATTTTTGGAAGGGAATGTAAAAAATGTATCTCAACTTAGGCGATTGAAGACAGAATTATAATTATCTATATAATATATAGGGTGTTCCATTTAAAATAACAAAGTAAGAGTCTGCTTGGCTACTTATCGATAACCCTGTATATATGAAAATATTCCTGAAAGATACTCTACGATGTCTATTACGTTATCTGAAAATTTTAGCTTCCTACTGTTATTAGGAACAGCAATCCGTCCCTGTGAATTTAAAAACTTTTAAAACTAAGAAAATATAAACTTTTTTTTTTAATTTTTAAATTTATCACATACTTTTCAACATCACTGTATATAACTTTTGGACTAATAGTGTATAACATTCTATTTTTAGATTATTCTTATTCATCTACGTTATGTACAGGGCGAGTCAGCGATAGAGTAAAGTAAGTTTATGATTTATCGGTAAAATTTGCGATAAAACTATATATAGCGTATGATGTGTCGGCACATTTAAAAAATATATAAAAATATATAGGGTGCGATAAAAAAGTAGAGCAACAAAAAGTTGTATTTTTTTAAACGGGACACCCTATGTATGAATTAATTTTTTAATTCTACGCCTAATTCTAATACTTTTTTGTTATGTATTTGTTATGTAGGAACCTTGTAGTTTTTGAAATATTCGGCTTTAAAGGTAAAAATTCACATTTCCAAGCATCTATTTAATTGAAAATTTTACCGTCGTTTCTGTAAGAAAAACGTTTATATTTGGTAAATGGAAAGACAAATATTAAGTTAATAGGTACCCTAGGAAACATTTGAGATATCGGCTACAGGATGTTGAATATAATTGTCCAAACATAAAAAAAATGAAATTAAAAAAAATGTCATTTTAATTGAATATGTCCCATATCTATTTTTAATTCTTTTTGAGATATTTTTTTTTCATTTTCTTGTATTGCCTTCTAGTTTATTATTGCTTCAATCGAATTGCTATGGAAAACAATAGTCAGATTAAAAATCCATGAAATGTCAATATAGAGAAGCGCAATGTTGTGACAGTAATATAATATTTTATTTCGCTCAACTTTTGTGAATTATTGCGTTTGAAATGTTTTATCCAAAAAATGAATTATACGTTAGGTGAGGCTGACAAAAACTGTGTTCTTGTCAATTTATAAAATGAAGTTTCCTGAACGCCAGACACCTAGTTCTCACAGTTTTTGTATTCTAAAAGAAAGATTTGATTGTACCGGAAGTGTTGATTATCCTAAACGTCATTAGAATATCCTAGTCGTCAATGGAAAAACTAGTAATGAAAATAAAGAACTTCAAATTTTAGTGAATACTCTGGAAAATCCTCAAGTAAGTAGTAGAAAGTTAGCAACGTTATGCGATACCTCAGAATCAACTCGCTGAATGAAGTTATTGCCGACTGAGTTTTGATAACTGAAAGACGGACTTGTTCTGTCGACGTTCTCTTAATTCACTAGGTGATGATTTTATTAGCTGATGCTCTCTACTTGAGAGTTCATTTCCGAAAATACCGTCGGCTACCAACTGAATTTTGTCAGCTGAAGTACGGACTCATTCTGTCGTTATTTTCTTAATTCACTGGTGACAGTTTTATTGGTTGATGTTGCCGATTTAAGAACTCATTATTGCAAACATCCAGAATTAAATAAAGTTATTACTACCGATCGAGTTTTGATGACTGGAGAACTGGTAGTAATTTTATTGTTTAATATTGCCGACTCTGGAATTAATTCCCGTGTCACCGTTTGTTTATCAACGTAAATAAGTGTTAGTCTTCCGCGACAAATACATTTAACTTTGCCGATAGTTACTTGTACATGGTCTTAGTCGAAATTTTGAATTTTAAATTTTAATTTAAAACTGTGAATTTAAGATAAGGATTTCATTTCGTTTATTTTACATTGATCTGAATGGCGTTTGTTTTCCTTTCATGTCTCTTGTAAATATCTAAATAAATCAAAGTTGCCTGTTTTTAATCCGAAGACGAATCCGAGCTACCTCAGCTAGATTGTTGATGAACGCCGTGCTCCAGGACACCCTAAAACCACTTTTCACCGAGTCCACAAATTAAAACCACGTGGAAACTGTTTATTTAATCAAATTAAGCTTCATTACTAAAGCTGGCCACGAGCGGTACCGCGCAGTAGCGTAGAGTCGACCAGGCCTCGCGTTCCACTAGAGTTATTCTGCTAATAGAGATGTTTGCTGCCGCAAATAATTTCGCTCATCTTTTAAATAAAAATTAAATAACACGTGCTCAAACACTTACCATTTTAAGAGTCCTCCGTGAAATCACAAAGTGAATAATGTCTGTTAAATATCTGCAACATTAGATATGTTTCAACTGTTGTTTCGGCAAAACTAGTACGGCATGAGGAAAAAGTGCGTTTATATGCAGAGAACGAACGTTCTACATCTAGTGACGTAATATTTGCGTAAGTAAAATAATCTTTCAAATAACTTAACGATTCCGTTGACGCACCTTCACAAATGTGTCTTAATGTGCCAAAATCAGAATTTTTCTCAAAAACACTTGCAAATTTTTCTAGAACAGAAACATTTTTTGCGTCTTCAATCGCGCATAGCTGTGCGTGAACATGTTGCACTATTTGTAGAGATTCTTCTAACGGCACCGCAGGATTTTGTAACTTTTCTATTGCATCTGCTAGCCCGAAGTAATTGTCGTGAATGATTTCTAAATCCATTTTAACCTGACTATCTTGAAATTTCGACTGGCTTTTCTGGATAGCGGCAGCTTCCTTTGTATCGAATTGTAAAACCACGTTCTTAATATTGTCAAAATATTTATGATAATAAAACGCGGCCTGCAACCATGTTCCCCAACGAGTTAGAATAGGTTCTGGTGACTCTGGTATACGGGGGCACAGTCTGTGAAATTCGCGAATACGTTTCGGTGATTTGACAAATACTGTTTTGGTATGCGCTATTAAAGCGTCTACCTCAGGATAACATTTTCTGATACTATCCGCCACAAGATTGAGAGCATGAATTTTACACGTAACGTGTAACAAATTAGCAGAATGCTTTTTAAGAGACCGGCCTACAGAAAGCATGTTTGCAGCACCATCACTCACTAACATCAAGAGTTGGTTTGTTGAAAGTTCAAACTTGTCCAATGTATTTAACGCTAACTTTGAAATTACTTCGGCAGTACACTGTTGTATTCGTTTGGAGACTAATAGAATTGAAGGTGCCGATTGATGAGGTTCCAATTTGCGTGCCATTACATTAAGAACAGAATGTTTCTTCCGATCTGTTGTTTCGTCTACACATAACCACAGTTTTTGATCTTTCAACTCCGATTTTATTTTTTGTTCAATATGTTCGCGCGCAGATAGCACAATTCTTCGTAACGATGTTCGACTTGGTAATTTGCACTCCGAATAGTTATTCCAAAAGCAGATAAATGGTTCCTTGTCTAGTAAATTAAACGGTCTATTACATGCGATAAACGTAACGCATAAATTAAATATAAATTTTTCATTGTCTCGTGCGCAATTTCTTTTTGAGACATGCTTTTCACTATTTACGTGTCGTAGACAATGTTGTCTGGACCAACACATTAACGGGATTTTACAGATTACACATTTAATTTTAGCACCTTCATATATTAAGTCTGGAATTTCTGCAATAAATTTTCGAAGTTTGTCCGACCGCGGTCGTTTTGCTGACGAAATCATAATTTCTCTAGGACAGATAAACAATTGCGCAAATGACCGGCAGCGAAAATGTCCGTACTGCTCCGCAGACGAAGTAATACTACCGTTCCTCTCGGTCCGAACTGATTCTACGCCGATGCGCGGTACCGCTCGTGGTCAGCGTTATTCATTACGATTTTCCGATTAATCTCATAAAAGTAAATAAGCACCTGTTTGTCGCTTGTAGCGACATCTGTTAGCGAGAAGCACAACTAAACCTCTATATTGCTAAGGCCGCTAATATAGAGTCTCTATTAACATCAGAGAATAAGTTATTTTATAAAAGGAAAAGAAAACAATTCATGTGCTATTTATTATCTTACAATTTACAATTACCAAGTAAATTAGTTGGGAAAATATTTAACAAAATTATTTCTTTATATTTCGCAAATGCTGAAGTTTTCCTAAATTCACGCTGTTTACACAATAGGCGCAATTTTACAATTCCAGAAGGTTGGAACACCCTGCACATTTAAACACGAGCGGTCTTCCATTTATACGGCCCTTTTCCCAACCACATTTCTCAAACACCCTGTATGAATAGTTCATAGGTACGCGTAAATCGGTGTAATCGCGTCTCGTCCATAAATTAACGTTTTACTATCGCTTACTACCTGTAGCATTACTTAGCCGATTTACGAGTCGATTTTTACGAACTCAGCGCACCCTAGTTCTCCTACACTCGTTAAAATTTTAACGTCGCCTGTAAATTTCGCCGGATGTAGGTATCTGAATGCGGATACCCGATGCGCCCTCTTAAAAATCTCTTTTAAAACCAAACTTCCATAAACGGCATCGTCGCGTCGCGGGAAAAGATCCTGCTTATGCCTTCGCAAATTTGTATACTGCGAAGCATGGGAGACCCGCTCATCGGAGTGCACGTCTGTTCTTCGGAATTTATTAGCGTTTTCGTAAAGTTTTATCACCGTGCAAAGGTCAAATTTCAAGCGCGAGAGTGGCTAAAGGAGACGACTGTTTTATTTCGTTGTTTTACGCGCTACGACCTACTTTAACGATATGAGTTCTGTTTCTTTTTTGTTTGCGATCACGGGTTATCCTGCAAAGTTACTTTATCGGATATGAGATTACCATGTTCTAGTGCTAAATTTAAATATTCGTTAACAGGTAGAAGGATGGGTTTTCAAAACAAAATTGACAAAGATATTTCATTCAATGTCAAAAATTATTAATGTTAATGATTGTTTGGATGTCTTTCATAGGATAATTATTGCAGATCAGAGTTTCGGTGATGTGGTTCAGTTCTTGAGGAAGCGAATTGGGTTCAGATATGGAAATGGCCCTTAGAATAAGAGAATTGATAATACTGCGCTTTTGGGTTGGATGATAGTGTGAGGGAGCATTGAGATATCTATCGGTGTGCGTGGGTTTTCGGTAAACGGAATGTCCCAGCGTACCGTCAGGAGAACATCTAGGAAAGAAAGGCAACTGTCTGATTCCACCTCCATGGTGAAGCGTATGGAATCATGTTAGGAGTTCAGAAACGATAGGAAATTGTTTAAAGATTCGTGTCCATGAGGCCAGATGATAAAAGTGTCATCAACGTATGTGTACCAACACTTTGGCTTAAGGTTGTAAGTTAATGGGGTTCGAACGCCTCCATAAAGATGTTGGCGATGACAGGAGGCAAAGGAGATCCCATAGTTGCTCCGGAAACTTGCTCGTAGTATTTACCATGAAACTGGAAATAGATAGAAGAAAGACAAGCTTCAACCAAGTCAGCCAGCTCATCTGGTTGGTCATTGGAGACGAGGAACTCTCTAGTAATGGATACTGTATTCGGTATGGGAACTTTGGTGAATATGGATTCGACAAGCTGACAAGTAAGTTACCAGAATCTATTGTCAACTCTTTCAATCGTTGGACGAAATGTTGGGAGTTTTGGATGAAAGAGTCGCTGTGTCCAGCGTAAGGTTTTAGAAGGTTAGAAAGGTACTTCGATAATTTTTTGGTAGGGCTATTGATTGTGCTGATAATAGCACATAAGGGAATATTGGGTTTATGAATTTTAGGGAGACCGTATAACTTAGGGGCTGAAGAATCACTAGATAGAAGTGATTTCTATGTATCAGTAGAAATAGATGACGTTTTAATGAAGTTAATGATGGAACATTCAATTCTGGAAGTAGGATCACGTTTAAGAAGTTGGTAGGTGCTGTTTTGCAGAAAGGAAAGTACTTTTTGCTCATGTTCTTCACTCTCCAAGATTACCGCAGCAATTTTAAGGTCAGATTTCAAGTTTCTTAAGGCCAGGATTTCTGATTTACGAGAATTTGGCACGTGCGAGGATTTCGGATGTTTCAAAGCGAATGGGATCAGCGGTTTCAGATGGAAAACAGACAAGAATAGACTCTATGCCAGTAATGATGTCTTCGGTAGGGATGAGTTTAGGCGTAAAGGCAAAATTAGAGCGTTTGTTGAGTACAGCAACCTCATCAGAAGATATAGGTCGACTTAACTTTGATACAAGCTATGACAACGACGCGGTTCCAACCCGGAAACCAAGATAATAACCTAACAATAGTTTACAATACAAAAGAAAGCTCACATGTGGTATTGTCCTTAATATTATCATTGTGTAATATCATTTTGAAAGACAACAATACGCATTTCTAGGACACATTTTACTTTATTTAACATCTTACACCAGCGCAACCAACATTCAGCTTTTTAAAAAGTTCGTGCTGTATCCACAACTTCGTGATTTATTCGTCATTGTTCACCAAAAACACTGCGTCGTAACTCATCCCGACCAACAAAATACGATAATTCAGGTGAAAGCATGCACAAAGAACGCTTCAACCAAAAAAAAGAGGCACCTATACACCTTCTAGACACATAAGTCAACGTATAATGTATATATAAAAGAAGAAAAAGAGAAACGGATATATTAATAACAATAACAAACATGAAAAAAAACTCAAGAAAGAGAAGAGAAAACAAACGTTGTAGGTTGACGACGAACAAGAGACAGTATCGGTAATAAATCACGAATTGGCTATGAATTGAAACGCAACTGAGGACGTTTCGCGGATTGCATAACTGTGTGATCCACGAACCTGTCACTTTTTAGTAAGGCGGAGTGAGAAATTACCAGCGGGACAGGTGTGATGATTTGCAAGAGATTTCTAGCGAATCTGGGGCTTATATGTATGTTGCTGTCGCTGTTTTCTTTGAGAAGACACATTCATTCTTGTTTTTAGAATCGTTACAGCAATATCATGTAGATAGTAATCATACGATTAATGTTTGAATCGCTACACTCAGAGAAGGCCATTTGTTGATTCAACAACATTTTTGTAATAATAACAAATTGCTTGTTTGTATACGATAAGACAACTGTTTTTAGTTCTTTAACAAAACGTGAAAACTTATGCCAGAATATTAGAAAAACACTTGAAAGAAAATCCAGAAAAAACTATAGGAAATACCTAATTTGGTTCTGGAGTAAATAGGGGGTAAATGATATTCTATTTATCATGAGACAATTGCGGGAAAAGGTAACAAGAGAAGACAAGGAGGTACACCTTGTCTTGAGGATTGGAAGAGAGGATGTATGCAGGAGTACAAAGCTTTTACAATAACACAAGAAACTACGTAAGAACAAGGAAAGAAAAATCAAAAATGTTTGAAACATCACTGGGCCTTAGGCGGGGATGTAACTTGAGATCGCTACTGTTATCATTGGTCATGGATGAAGCTGGAGGATTGGAAGAGGAGATATATGGAGGATATTAAGAAACAGAAGGACATCTGAAACACTAATTGCAGGAGTACAAAGTTTATACAATAACACAAGAAACTACGTAAGAACAAGGTAAGAAAAATCAAAAATGTTTGAAACATCCCTGGACCTTAGGCGGGGATGTAACCTGAGATCGCTACTGTTCTCACTTGTCGTGGATGAAGCTGGAGGATTAGAAGAGGGGATATATGGAGGATATTAAGAAGCAGAAGAACATCTGAAACACTAATTGCAGGAGCACAAAGTTTATGCAAAAACACAAGAGATTATGTAAGAACAAGGCAAGAAAAGTCAAAAATGTTTGAAACATCCCTGGGCCTTAGGTGGGGATGAATACCGAGCTTCTGTTCTCATTGGTCCTGGATGAAGCAATAAAATAAAGGAAAAAGAAGATCAACTCGTATGAAATTGGGTACTGGAAGATAAGAAGAATAGAGGTAAGCGAAAGGGTTTTGGAAAAAATTAATATGAAAACCAGCAAAGTAAAGACAAAAACCATGACAATAGGAAAGACATGACAATAAAATGTAGTACAAATAGATGAAGAGTAACTAGAACAAGTACAGACATTTAAAACATAGAATCAATGAGGAAATAACAGAAAGAGTGACAGCAGGAGGAAAAATTTACAACAGCATAACAGACACGTTTCTGGGAAGGTAATTCCAAAAGACAAGGTTCAAATCTTCAAAAAAGGAATAACACCTATATTAACATTCGAGACAGGAACGTGGATAATGATGGAAAGAAACCGAGCAAGAATAAAAGCGACAGAGATGAGATTCTTGAGAAGAATTGAGAACAAAACGAAAAGAGATAGAATTAGGAATACAACTATCAGGAGTAATCTGGAAGTAAAACCCATAGTGGAAGTCATCGAGGAAGCGCGTGAAGAGAATGCAAGATAGTGGAATAGTAAGACAAGTTGTAGAATCCAGAAACGTAAAAGAGCATTGTTGGAAGATGTAAGATTAGCAATAGTAAAGAGGGAAGAAAACTAGAAGAATACCCAACAGAGAAGAGATGGCGGGAAACATGTAAGAAGAGATTGATGATTTGACACTCTGTATGTACCTTTGATTTGCATGACCATCTAGGTAAGTGTGAAATACTGTTATAAACGTTATAGTATTGATCAGAGTTTCTGAAAGCACCTGTACATAAACCTATTATCTACAATACGCACCGTAGTATTTAGGACTTCAAACTACAGTTGAATAGCGTTGATTCGTTTGCCTCAAATGGACGGTTTAATCTTACCAACCTGAAATGATTTGAAGTTCATTTCTCTAATCTGCATTCACAATTTACATTACTACGCTTTTGATGGTTGTGTACGTTGGATGTGATCCATTAGTCATTTCACTGCACGACGTAGAGATAATATGCTAATCAATAAGTAGAGCTCTCTAACAATACGCTTTATAGAAGAGATACATCTTCAGTAAGATCTAATAAGGAAGAAATCTTTATATATGCTACGCAATAACTAGTTCCGAAGTGTTGCTAAAGGTATTAAGACAATATTAACAAGTGTTATTTTTCAAATATAGGTTAATATCTTAATGTTACCTTTACTGCAGTCTCTGTAAGAGCACCATGTATAGTAGCTACTGTAGGCCAATCCCTATCCGTACTTTTATATTAAAACGCTTGCAAATACCGTATGAATAATGGTGTGGAGATCCAGAAGCTTCGATAATGTACGCCGTTTGACGGGTCGGACCACCGTGGAACTGTCAACCTACTGTCAACCGTATCGCACACGATACATCGTACGCTTAGGGATATGAGGAAATGGAGTGTGGTACTAGATGTCCTGCTTTTACGCAACTTAATGGCACGTGCGTTGTTGGAAAAAGTTGCGTTTAAGACGGGATTTAGAGAATACCATTTCCTATACCTGAAAAATCTAGTCACAGACCCGATTGGTCAACAATCAAACGTAAATACGTATCCGTCATGCGTTAGGAGGTGAGACAGCAAAAGATTTTTTTCGAAAACACATTGACGACAACGACCACCCTATACATCCGATGGTAAAAACAATTTACTGACATTCTTAGGTACCCAATCTCAACCAACCCACACAACAAATTTTATTGCTAAATTTGAAAGCGTTTGGACGTGGGAATGCTTTCTTTGGGTTATGTGATTTTTCATTTTTTAACAGAAACAGTTGTAACTTGAAAACTACAAAACAGGTTGGCAAGCAACTCAAAGTATCGACACACTCTTCACAACACAAAATATTAATTAATAAATTCGGAACAGACGTTTCGAGGGCTCCTGAGCATCCTCATTATCAACCGAATTACCGAATAAAAGAGAAATCTAATTCTACCATGCTTGTTGTATTTACAAGTACTTACTTTTTGCCGCTTAACACTAAAAACATGCGAAGTATATACGGAACGAGAAGGTCTGATACGTATCTGTTCCATCCTCATAAAATAGAGCAAGACAACGATACGTTTCCTTTCGTCAAATGTGTTTTCCTTCCGTCTATAAATTTTTAAATCTAAACCATGCAGGATGTACAGGACACGGCGAAAAAGTCTCTTGTCAATGTAGTACGTTACTTAAATCATGTGGTCGTTTTACCCTAGTAAACCAAAAAGACAAGAGTAATAAAGTGGTGGGTGGTCTCTGTTTAACAGATTTCGTTCCTTTTTTATGTAAATAGTTTTTAGGTTTTCTAATTTAATATTATGTCCAGTTTCGTTTATGTGTTGTGCTACATTTGACGCTTCTGCTTTGCCGTACCTGTAGTAATTGATATGTTCAATGAATCTAGTACCTATCGCTCGTTTTGTTTGACCAATATAGGCTTTATCGCAGTCATTACATACAATTTCAAAATTAAAAATTCCCTTTGAATAAAAGTAGATTCAATAAAGAGCTTAAATTCATAAAAATGTAGCTATATATAATGGTTACTCTTCTATATGTAGATGTCGACCGCATTCTTAAGAAAGTCCAACGTAGGCATTATGTAAGAAATTCCAAGACCTTCCCTCCCATGGAATATCGAAAGGTATCAGTAAACTTTTTAGGAGGTAGGATATGAACGTATGTTTCAGTTCACGCGATACACTCAAAAACCTTCCTGGTAATCCGAAAGATAAACCAGACGTGAAAGAAGGGCCGGGAATTTATAAAAATGCGTGTAATGACTGTGATAAAGCCTATATTGATCAAACAAAACGAGCGATAAGTACTAGATTGAATGAACATATCAGGTGCTACAGGTACGGCAAAACAGAAGCGTTAAGTGTAGCACAGCACATAAACGAAGCCGGGCATAGTATTAAATTAAAAAACCTGAAATTGATTAAGATACGTGTCAGACCTTCTCGTTCCGTAATACCTCGCATGTTTTTAGTGGGGATGAATGGAGTGTAATTAGGGATCTTTGATAATGTAAAAGTATACATGGTGTTCCATTTAAAAGAGTGAATTTTGCTGTACTACATTTTTTATAAAACACCCAGTATATCGGAATATATTTTCCAAAGTTGCGCAGTTAACAGCCCGAGTAATAAAAGACGAACGTACTATTGCTGCATCCTGTATATCCGTAGCTAAAGGGTTAGGCAGTTGCTAGTGTCGAAGATGTAAAATGTGTCATCATGTATCTAATCCAAGCCCGTGTAAAATATGCCAAAATATTCTTAAGATGAGTTCCAAAGTTGCCCGTAAAGAGGTTAGCCATAAGTAGGGTGGGGGGTCACCTGAGCGTGGGGAAAAAAAACGGAAGTAGGCAGCGAATTCCAGGAAGCGGCTACTTTGGATGCTAGGTAAACAACAGGCGAACGGGGAAGCGTGTGATCTTCATTATCTATTTACGATCCCACTCAGGTGATCCCCTACCTATCCGATCACCAAATACATTTGAAACATGAGTCACCTCCACATACAATAGCTTCCATACGGAATGACATACTGTAACAACTCAGCAGTATCGGCCAAATCTAGCTTTAGTTGCATATATTTCTTCCGTATCGCTCTACTGGCTTTTGAAATTTTCAATTTCAGCTTCCGCTTCCGTTTGTCCGACTTTTCCTCCATCTTTGGTTTGCTTCTGAATAGGTTTTGAACGGCTTTTGAACAGGTCTTGAACGGCTTTTGAACAGGTCTTGAACGGCTTTTGAACAGGTCTTGAACGGCTTTTGAACAGGTCTTGAACAGCTTTTCAACGGGTCTTGAACGGCTTTTGAACAGGTCTTGAACATGCGTTTAATTCGCGTTTTTTTTGATTCGCGGATTGATTTGCGGGTAATTTGGCGGCTATTTCAAGTTCGCGCTTTTTAATTCGCATGCAAGATGGCGTCCGCGCTTTATTTCGCAGCTAATTTCAAGTTCGCGCTTTTTAATCCGCGGAAAGATGGCGTCCGCGGCTACGTTAATTTGCGGTTTCATCCGCGGCTAATTTGTCGATGACAATGAGTCAGATAGGTATAAAGTACCTTCTAGGAATTTTTCTAGCGCCATGGGTGATTACGCGGTTACTTCTAGGAATTTTTATAGAAAAATTCCGATATTGTGTCTTAGAAACAGGCCTCGAGATGATGTATCATTCTGGAAGGATGGTACATGATATTGTTGCCCATTGCTGTTACTGCAGGCTGTTGTTGACAAAAGGTGTTACTAATTTATTACAAAGAGTAAGCTAACAATCCGTTAACAATCTCTTTGGTTATAGAGCGAAAGTTTTTCTAAAAGTTCCAAAAGTTGAATCCACCTGTACTCTAGAAAACAACAACTATTTTTTTTATACCAATTTGAAGTAGCTTTTTATGGATTTTACGAATGAAGATTTCAACAGCCTCTTTTTAAATTACACCTTGCTTTTAATAGAAAAGCAAAAAAAAGAAGATTAGGGGAAGCTAAAATAGAACACTTCTTCGCCTCTATCGAACATATGAATCCTATAAAAACGGAACCACAAAAACAGACAAGTTCATTCCGCCATTCTCGACCTCCCTCCATTACTGATACAATACGACATCAGGATGCACCTACATCAGAGTAGGCGACGTAAATTAGGACGTATTAATATTAAACCCGATACACCCCCGCAACAACGGGGCGCATCGACAGCGTAAAAGGTCGCAGGTTCCAGAGGATGTTTACCTAAGGTAAGTGCGCATCTGCCTGCTTCACTTGAAGATCGGATGTGGAAAGGTGGAAGGTGGGCTCGCAACATCTCCCTTTCTCCAACGGTGGACCAATGTCGAAGACCGGAAGCTGTAGATCGTCGAACACGTGCACTCGCATCGAATAGAATTCATCGCGAACTGTGCGCATTCATCGTAATACCACTTTGCAGATCCGGTAGGTGTGTAGCTGTCAATTATCGCTATGTAAAGATGATATTTTCGGAAGGGGATAGGATCTTCGTTTCCTCTACGTTAGAAAAATTATCTATCTAATGTTAGAGAAAATATTTATGAAGAAAGAAGTTCAAAATTTGTGTCTTATTTGAAAAGTAAATCTGTTGAGTATCGTCGAAGAAATCTAAGATATCGACGAAAGTAGAAATCGAAGTATTTATATGACAGACGTACAGTGAAAGTATTTACTTGGAAAATCGAAATTTTGCAGGAATTGTTGTACCGTGTTAAACCGAATGAATTCTTTGTAAACATTATATAGCGTGTCCGATAATTACGACAAATCTTCCAAATGGAAAAAGTGTTAAAACGTATTTTTCCAATGTATTCTCTTTCATATAATGATCGATGTAGTTCCTCGTGAAACACCCTGTATGGCAATATTGGCTGTAAATCAGGATTGGTATTTAGATATAGGCCCGACGTCGGCCAATATGGTTTTCTTATATTAATCTTATAATTAAAGATCGGACTATATGCAAAAAAAAGAAAACTATAAATATTTATGTAAGTTTTTTTCGTCAAAATATGCAAAAGACCGAACAAATATAAAAATGTAATTCAGGTTTATTAAAAACAAACATGGTGTACTAAGATAATATATAGTCTGGGCAAACAGCGGTAACAGTTAGTGTAGTAGATATGTGGTGCGGAGTCGGCGATTATTTATTTCACGCGTTCACAGCGTCAGTACTAAATCGATGCTGTATGCGAGTAGTTCTGTGTATATGTAGGCTGTCGTAACTTATTTCGTAATTGTACGCTTATGTTTGCTTTAAACAGACACAGTTAAAAACTTTATAGTGGACATGCCGGACTTGATTTTTGATGGCGCTAAAATTCAATGTCTAGTTTGTAAAATCCCTTTAATGTGTTGGTCCAGAAGCCATTGTCAACGTCACATCGAAAGCAAATAGCATTCTTCTGCAAAAAGTGGCATACGAGACCAAGAAAAATTTACATTCCATTTATGTGTTACTCTTATTTTATGTAATCTATCGTTTCGTTTACTAGACAAGGAAGCATTTGTCTCCTTCTGGAATAAATATGCGGACTGTATATTACCTAGTCGGACATCGATACGAAATGTAGTGCCATTTGCTCGTGAACATATAGAAAAAATAATGAAAATGGAATTGAAAGATAAAAAACTGTAGTTGTGTGTGGACGAAACAACAGATCGTCAAAAACATTCTGTGATTAATGTAATGGTACGTACAATGCAACCACATCGACTGTCATCCTCCTTCTTACTTGCTTCCAAAAGAGTTATAAATTGTACTGCCGACGAGATTTTAAAGGTGGTGTTGAACTCATTGAACAAATTTGACGTTTCAACTAAGCAATTTTTAATGTTTATGAGTGATGGTGTCGCAAACATGCGTTCTTTGGGCCGATCTCTTAAAGAACACAGTGGTAACTTCTTACATGTAACGTGTAAAATCCATACTCTAAATCTTGCGGCACAAACGATTCCTACATGTTTTCCACTAGTAAATGCATTGATTGCTAGTACAAAGGCAGTGTTTCTAAAGTCCCCGAAACGTACCCGACTATTTCACAAACTGTGTCCTGATTTACCTGAACCACCACAGCCGATTGTTACACATTGGGGAACATGGTTGCAGGCTGCGTTTTATTACAACAAATATTTTGATCAAGCAAAGAAGGTAGTTTTAAAATTCAAACCGATAGAAGCTGGAGCAATCAAGAAAAGCCAGGAAATATTTCAAGATAGTCAGGTTAAAAGAGATTTACAAACTATTCACAACAATTACTTCGGACTAGCGGAGGGAATAGAAAAATTACAAAATGTTTCAATGTCACTAGTGGATTCTGTTCAAATTGTGAATGATGGTCACGCACAGTTATGCGCTGTAGAAGGCGAAACAAATTGGTGTGTAATACGAAAATTTGAAAGTGTTTTAGAGAAAGATTCCGATTTTCTTATATTAAGACAAATTTGTGAAGGTGCGTGTGAAGATGCATTAAGTTGTTTCAAAGATTATTTTAAATATGCAAATATAGCATCGCTAGATATCGAACGGTCGTTTTCGGCATAAAAAAACATTTATTCCGCACGTCGTACTCACTTGACTAAAACAGCTGCGGAAACATATTTAATGATTCAAATATTTAACAGATGTTACCCAGTTTGTGATTTCACGGAAGACTTTTAAAACGGTAAGTGTTTCAGCACGATTTATAATTTATTTCTTACCTTCTATTTTATGTGTAAACTTTTATGCGCTCGCCACGTCTCTGGCTGTTACCGCATATTTGCCCAGGTTAGTTATCAGTAAACTCTATACTCACATTTTATTAATAAAAACATCTTATAACAACCTGAAACAAATAAGGGGTTGAAATTATTTCCCTAAGCAAGTATTTGTTATGGGCAAAGTATTTACGCCACCCTTAAGAGCATGTAAAACAGTTTAAATTTCGGCAGAAGCCCGCGATAAGAAAGTTGCCATTGCTAATATGGTAAACATCTCAACTAAACATGTGCAAAAGATCCTTTACGAAAAATTGAGTATGAGAAAGCTATTGGCGAGATGGGTGCCGCGTCTGCTGAAGATTGATCAAAATCGGAATCCCGTGATAACAAAGCAGAGCTTGGACATCCTTAAGCGCAAGCAGAGGTGTGTATAGAGCTACACGGAGATTATGGCGTGAAATAAATTTATATAAACGGAAAACAATTGCGTTTATCATACCGTCCTCGTATTTCTCTACGCGTGTTACATGACCAGACATAATTATTATTATTTGTTGTATTTAGATTTTAAGAAGTTACTAAAATAAGCAAACGCAGATAAATACTAAGAAAATCTCCCACCGAACTGCGGTAATTCTTCGCGTAAAGACAACTCGGACATAATCCTTCGTTCATATGCAGTACGAAAGAATGCTGTAAGTCGAAGATGCATACATATACATACATATTACGACTCGTCCTTTCCAGCATTCTTTAATTACATATATGTCACCTGCGTATTCAATAATAATTTAAATTTATGCGTTGGCCTGACAAAAGGGATTTCTTCCCAACAACAACAAAGAGTCGTAAAATTTTATCGTCGCCCGCGAAATTTATGTAAATTACCGAGCAATTATCATGCGCGTGAAAGCCTCCTCCAACGCCAAGGAAAAAACCCGTTTCGTAGCCGATCTCTGGTCGGTTCTTCACTTAAGAAGTCGGTAACGGAAGACGATATTTGGCGAAGCTAGGACTGGATGTTGAATTAGTTTTGACGAACGATAGAAGAATATTGAAAAATCCATTTAGTTGAGACAACCAAAGTATACGAAGGTCGTCTTTTTAATAATAATAAATGCATTTATTAACTTTAGTATATACAAATAGAAGTGTTTACATAAATATTGATATAAGGTTAAAAGATCGGAATCAATCCGACCGTAGCACACATATGTTTAGAAACACTGAAACAGTTCACTAAAAAGGGGGTTTTAGTGAACTGTTTCAGTGTTCCAGTGCCACAGTTTTAGAGTACCCGTTTAATGTTTAGAAACGTTTACAAAAGAAAACGGCTGACTACATGCATTGAATATCTTGTACATTACTTATATAATAGCAATTCATATATCACCCATAAATTAAAAACAAACAGGGAATGAGTTAATTTTCACACTGTTGACGCTGGTACAGGTATTGTTTATATCTACTCTTGAAAGTAGCTACACTAAGTGACTGGAAATGTATAGGAAAGTTGTTCCAAAATAAAGCAATACGGTACGTGAAACCTTTTTGATACGTAGCAGTTCTGTGGAGTGGTACAGTTATGACATTTTTATGCCGAATGTGTTACGTTTTTCTTTTCCCTGGGAGCACAGTGTATGCGCGGAATTTTATTTCTGGGATTGTACAAATTGTCATTTTTTTTTTGGAAGTCTTGCAATCTATTTGTTACTTAAGCTATGTGACAAGCTCTTAAGCACACTGTATAATTTCGCTTATCTTAATTTGTTAAATCTTTTGTCTATGTTTCTCTTTAAAATGTATCGGTTTAAACTTCTTTCGTAGCCCTCATTAGGTTATTGACATTTTAGTTTATTGCGATACTCATACATGCTACAATAAAATCTCCAACAACAAATTTTATTTACTTAAGGCTTTCAATTTGTTTATACGAGGGATGATCGTAAAATAAGGTTCCCAAAACCCTACAGCAGCAATAAGACGTGCTAGGCGAAATCCGACAACATTGGCGTGTGCAGCAGCTCTCCCACTCCATATACATACCACTCCCGTCCCGCTACGCCGCTCAGTACTGACTAAGCAGTCGTCCGAGATGGAACTCCCGATCCCCGCTACCGCCAGGTACGAAATTCGCGCTGTGATACGTTTTTTAAACGCGAAAGGGGTTTCACCTATAGACATTCATCGTCAATTAACCGAAGTTTATGGAGAAAGCTGTTCAACACGTCCGCAAATGGTGTAAGGAGTTCACTGGATGTCGGACGGAAATTCACGATGAAGAGGGGAGCGGAAGACCATCAGTTTCAGAGGAAATCGTTGAAAAGGTCGAGAGCATACTGCTTGCAGATCGGAGGATCACCATTCGTCAACTCGCTCTTTGGATTCCTTCCCAACACCATAATTGAAAAGATTTTGACTGGCGGCAGAACCTTACGACATGGGGATACAGAAGTTGGAGCACCGTCTGCAAAAATGCTTGGATAGCAATGGCGATTATGTCGAAAAATAGCTTAAGTTTTTACCTTTAAAACGATGTGTAATGTTAAGGAAATAATGGATGGTGTCTATTTTTAATAGGGCTCCTACTCTCGGATACATTGTTTTGGTACGACGTTTTGGAGATTTCTGTTTTTGGATGTACCTGATTTTGGCTTAACATTTTTGGATTATTACCTCCTTGGAAATTACCTTTTGGATCTACCTGTGTTTTTGGAAATACGATTTTGAAATTACGTTTCGGACCTATCCCTGGACCACCTCGACAGTATTAACAGCCATTTAAAATTACGATTTGGTTGACTGAATGCATATTTTTTGGGCCAAGAACTTTTTTCTCTGTGTACTCCAACCAAAATCTACGTCTGAATCCGGGCAAACATATATCCATGCTGTTTGAAACAAATAATTTTGTTGATTTAGTTTGATTATGCCAAAAATATATCTTGTTACCTTCAGCAAACTTAATGTTTTATTCAAATATAAAGCAACTGTCTACAATAATCTGAATCAGTCCCTAATTACTGTTATTTTGACTACATTAATCTTCCCAACCTCTCATATTCGACGTTAATTCAATCTACTGCATTTAATTGTAATCTATACGGCTTACAAGTCAGTAGAAGACAGTTACATTAAAACTAATTCAGGAACTCTCTTATATCGATGTTCAGGTGGATTTCATTCGCCATATGTGAATTGATTCGTGCTCTCTTGCTCCCACGTATCTACACGATGGCATAGGCATCTTTTTACGTTACGCAATCGATTGGAGCACGCCCTGCCGACCATAATACCAGCTAATTGTTTTCGACAACTTTGTTACACGTTGCCGTCCGAGATTGCGCAATATATCTATACGATTTTACAATATCTATAGGACCTCTCTCTCTCTTTACTTTACGAGATATGGATGATATGGTTAGCCTGAGCTGTTTGGCAGCTACCGTAACGCCTTCTAAAGCCAAATTATAAACCATTAGAACGCTGTTTCGCTTTTCATTATATGCCTGGGCTATTTTACCATTGTATTGTATCTATTTTGATGAAGAGAAGAGCAGGATCCTAGTGTCTACTATGTTTTGAGAAAAATAAGAAATTATGACAGGGAATCAATGTTAAAATGGATGGAAAGAATTAATTTGGACTAATGTTCTGTTAGTTTTGACGTCGTTTTGTGCCTAAAGGAAAGGAAGGATGAATAATATTAATTATAATGTATTTACAATTTTTAATTTATTAACATTCAAATATACGGTTGAAAGAGTTATTTCTAAACACTACAAGTGCTCACAGTATTTTGAATAGCACTGTACGTAGTTACACGCTAGAACATTATTATTACTAACAGGTTACCATATTCGGTTCCCCTAGAGCATGTTTATTTCATCACAAAACGGGCTTTTCCTTACACATTGCCTTTTATCGGATGTGTATGTATACATACAATACAACAGCAAATGCTCACACAATATTATATCGAGGCATTGTATCCTTATTTTACGTGCTTCTTCTATTGTATTGTAATGTTTTATATCAGGGAAAAATGTCGAAATTAATTAATTGTACGGTCTGTAGGTCCGGGCGTGTCCCTAGACATTCTTTCGGCAATTTAAATTAAAAATGTTACGAAAATTAACTTGGAATTATGACGTTTCAATATAAACTCTGTGTTTATATGTTACGTACTGTTATATTTTACAATTTTTGCTTAGCATGATATTTTTTTCTGTTATAATCCCCAGAACTTGACCCAATGTCAAAGTAAGATGTGCTACTGAATTCGTAATGGAAATACCTTTCCAGCGATGTGGCACAAATGATATCATCCCGATAAAGATATTTATGTTGGGGGCGGGGGAACTTAAGGGGATAAGTTTAGTATCATGATACATTAATCAATATGGTTCTCCCTCGAAACATACTGTCTTTGTATTTTTTAATAATTTTATTAGTTTTGGATGCAGACCGCCTGGGAAGTTTTCAAATGAAAACACTGTATGTATTTCACCTTAGCTGGCATTCAGTTCGAACGAAGCAATTAACATCTTTAAAATCTTAAATCTGTTTCAAAATATAATAATAATAATAATATATAATTATATTCCTTATTTGCCCAACAGTACAGTACAACATATTATATTTAGGTGCAGGTATATCTTTTTAAGATACAATCCAAAAATATTCCTATACGTAGTAAACATAACCCAATAATCTGACATAACCTTCATTCAGAAAAGAACAAAACAAATATATAAACAATAAACTTAAATTAATGCATATGTTAAAAGGAAGTACGTTAAAGAGAAGATATGTCTGCGTGAAATAGATTGTAGTTCTTAGACATATGGTAAAGCCAAGCTTTATAAAGTATACTTATGTTTGGTCTAGAGATGTAAATCAAATTGTATGACCGAGTGTTATGTTTTGGTACATTGAATCCCACTTGCAACAATAACCATGGTCAGTCAATTTTGTTTGTTAGTAGTCGATGCAAAAATTTGTCACTATATTTCTTTCCCCGTTTAGAGAATGATTCCACTTCATGTTGTTATTGAAGGGCCTTGTAATCTGAACCCCCCAAGGGATAGGTACCTAAAACTCTAAACGATAGGCATCTTAAAAACCGCTTTTGCACTTTCTCTTCATAAGTTGCTGGTTTGTGCACTGGGGACACCACACCAATGAGGCATACGAGGTGTGGCAATTACATAGCGAGAATTTGTTTATTAAAGCTTTATTATAAAAACCTGAACATAATCACGCATTCATTCCTTCACCGTAACCCCCCTGTAGTGGTACGCACTTATTCCATCTCTCTTTCCACTTCTAGAAACACCTCTGAAAATCGTCCGAAGTTAGACCTTGCAAAACGGTCGTTGTCTCCGTCTGGATATTTTCTATGGAGTCGAACCGTTGCCCTTTCACAGGACTTTTCATTTTTGGGAACAGCCAGAAGTCCAATGGTGCCAGATCTGGGCTGTACGGGGGGCGAGGCAGCGTTGGAATTATTTTTTTCGCTAAAAATTGCCTAACAAGAAGCGACGAATGGGCGGGCGCGTTGTCGTGATGAAGGATCCATCCAGATTTCTTCAGTTCAGGCCTTACCTGCGCAACCCTGGCACACAGCCGCTTCAAAGCTTCAACATAGAAGGCCGAATTAACAGCTTGGTCTTGCGGAACGAATTCTTTGCGGACAATGCCATTGATGTCGAAGAAACAAATGACCATTGTCTTCATTTGTGACCGCGACATTCTTGCTTTTTGAGAACGCCCACCTCCGATCTCAACCCCCTGTTTACTTTGCCGACGAGTCTCAGGGTCGAACTGGAAGACCCAGCTTTCATCCCCTGTAAAATTTGATCACAATTCTCTATTCGAGTTTTTTATCGCATATTTTTTCGACACACAACGCTTCAACGCCAACCTTTCTAGCCTACTACTTCACACACAAAGCACTCGACCGAGTTGAAACTTATTACCCATTTAGTAAAACTATGGAAGTTTATGCCTACGTCGTTCAATATCCGCCAGCATACCTCGTACTCCGTATTCCAAATTTGCTTCAGACCAGAATGAAATGCAGCATTTTAATGAAAGCAAAGTTATTAAGATTACGACATGATCTTACAACAAAGAAATATGGTGGAAATATGCTTTTTAAAATCCAATTGGGCATCAAACAGAACTCCTATATCATTGACTTTGGTTTCCCTTGAGATGGGCTGCGTTTTAATGAAATAAGGAAACTGTATGGGATTTGAAGATCTCTTGTATGAAATCACTAAGCATTTAACGACATTTAAGAAGATCTTGTTTAGTGCACGCCATTCATCGATCAACCTAATGCCATCCGTTCGTTTTGAAAATTTTTAAATCATCAGCACACCCCAGAAGCTCAGAACCCAATTTATCCAGGAGATCGTTAATAAATAGATGAAATAATAGTGCACAAAGATTTGAGACTTGTAGTACACTAGAAGACATGTTAAATGGATCAGATGTGTAACCAATCTATGATTCATAGCCAACTTTATTAATGATATCCGATGACATCAGTCCAACATGGGTTGGAAAAAATCCAATGGCTTCTAACTTATTCAGGAGAAGGTTGTGATCAATTGTGTCGAAGGCTTTAGCGAAATTAGTGTAAATTACATCAACCTGGAACAATGCAGTCATGTACATTGTGTGATGTTGACGAGATTTATTGTAGTAGACCGTCCGGACACAAATCCATGCTGATGGATTGACAGTAGCAGCTTGACATGAATATAGATCTTACCCTGCAGTCTTCCCTTTTAAACGTTGATATAATTCTGCTGATTTTCCACTTTTCAGGGAATTTTAATAACCGAAAGCACGAGTTCAATAGTAATATTAGCGGGCAAGCTAATTGTGGAACGTAATCGTTAAATAAGTGCACGTATATGGTGATCACCAGCCACCATATCAGTCTTAAGCTTCATTAAATAAGAAAACTTTGTTTTAATAAATTTTTAGGATTCATAAAAATCGGTGACTTTAACGTAGTCTCGGACTAATCAATTCTCCTGCCTGAAATGAAAAGAAACCGTCTCGAATTTATAAAGTTTACATATAATAGAATTCCAGTCACCTCTTGTTATTGGTAGTTACGTAAAACATACTATATAGTTCTTAGTTTACGTAACGTTCGCAACAACCTTACAGATTCTATTTTTATCGGCTGTCAATATAGTCAAAGTGGCAATTTCTAATTAAGAACTTTCAAAATAGATTCCTCACACACTGCCTCGAAACCGTTCGATTTATACGCTTTATTAAGTGAAATCAATCTTATTCTATGATATTCTCTTCGATGATGTCGTTTATGCTTCCATTGAAAAATTGAAATTCCAACTTATTTACAGTTACGGGCAAAATCATTTCGACGCTTTTCGATTGTTCGATAACGAAGAAAGCGCATCTTATAATAGTTTTTTTTATCTTTGAATTGCAAAAGGGGCTTCGCATATCCTTGCATTTCCAATGTGCTTATAAAGTTTAAAATCGGAAAGTTGTCTTATATTTTTTACTTGAAACTGTATATGTTGGCATCGTCTGGTTGTATTGACACCGATGCAAATGTTATGTGGTGGCTCTAAAGGTGTATACTCAAATCAATAATCAACTTATTGTTAGTGTTTCTGCAATAGCTATGGGAGCACCTTAGATAGCTCTTTCTTTCACGAACATAAGCGAGATAATCCAGCTATAGATGCAGAAATTTACGGCATGTAGAGATACACTACCGTTTACAAAAGAAGTACCAGATATTGAAATAACTCAAGAAATTCAAATTTCTAATTAAACTTTATTTAGATTGATTATACAGGGTGTTTTGCACAACGATGCAGTACCGATTTATTGCGTTGTCATAGTTTATGTTGAATTTCTTTGTATTAAAAGTTTATGTTACAAGTAAGATACTATTCGAAAGGGAATAAAGTAAGGAAGTTTTTAAAGTAATTTTAACATTCGAATTGTTCTATTTAAAAAGAAAAAAAATCACCACAAACTTGAGAATTATTAATTTTGTATCTCGCTAAGTGAGATATCTAAGCCTATATTTTTTTCTAAATAACTTCAGACTTTAATCAATTGCCCCTTTTCAAAGGAAGATGCATTAAACTTCCATAAAAAACAACTTTTAGCTTGATCCCACAAAAATAAGAAGAGTTGCTGACCTCTTAGATGTTATCCTCTTTCCAAAAAAATGTCACAGCTCAAATTACCTAGGACGATAAAATTTGAGCTTCGAGGATCCAGTAGCTGTAACGACAACGCTAGCAAGAAACTTCGAGTTAACTTTGGGCGCAAAGCAGAGTACATATTTTCGATGTAATGTAACATGAAATACATCTGAAATGACAAACGTCCTCTGAGTATGTGTCTTACAATCAGGAATTTTAATGTTAACCACATTACTTTTGTCTTCTACACGCAGACAAACGTTTACTTGTATTAAAGCTTTAATTCAAAATAATTACTTTTTCAGTTATCCACTATACAATTGTAAATTTGTATTGCTTAAATTTAAAATCCCGCTTAAAATCATGTTTTCAAACGTGCTCAGCCTAACATCTACTTCCTCTTTAGAAGTTATTTTTTTTTACTGAGGATGACATTCGAAGGAAATCATTCTTTAAGGTTTCTATCAATGAAATAGTAGTTTCAAAGGTTCAGTTGCGATTATACCACCCGAATTTCTTTAGGTACTTTACCCTCTGCCAGAAGTTTCACTAAATGCCTTATTCTGTCACCTGTTACTCCATGTACACATTTAAATGCATTTTTATATACTTTCTGTTTTACTTATCTGTGAGAAATCCAGTACACATAAGTGGGTGAGTGTAATTTTGATTTTTGAGGATCTTCAGACCTCGATCGTTTAAGCTGTACAGTCCTAGTTTCTATTAATCCCCGAAGATAGACAACCTGTTCGCTTTTTTGTGTTAGTTTTGCATTGTACTGAGAGTAATGTGAGTATAGGTTAGACTTTGGTATGCATTTTTATACATAAAATTCATAACCAATAAACAATGACAATGTGAGAAAAATAGGAAAGCAAACAGAGAATCATGAAATACACATCGATAATTTAAAAAATTAGTTGAACCATTTATCACAAAAAAAAACGATTCATCAGTGACAAATAAGCTTTCTTACTGTCAGCTGATACTATGCAGATCGCCGTGAAAACCCCACATTTCCTGGAATTATGGGGTTTCTAAAATGAACTCAGATTGTGACGTCTCTAAGCCCCTTTGCTGGTACAGTACATAAGTTTATCTGTGATTTTCCGGATTTGTTCTACGGCGGTGCTAAAATAGTTTGCAAAGTGAGGTAAATGCATTAATAGCAAGTACAAAAGAAGTGTTTCTCAAATCTCCAAAACGTCATCGATCATTTCACGCACAGTGTCCTGCTATTCGTGAACCATAAATCACTTCTGTGTTAGAACTAATAAATTATCTTCTAAGAGTGGTCGTTAAAAAGGCCTATTCTCAACGGACTGACAAGTTTATGACTGACAATTTATATGACATGCAACCTAGAAGTGACAAGGACTTGATTTATTTAGTTATATGAACAAAATCGAATGTATACCCGTTTTTACGATGAGTTGGGTTCTAGCCGCGCCAGCAGTAACACCAAAATATACACTCCACTCTAGTAATGTAATTCAATTAAAGTATTATTAAACAAAACACCATTCTAGTTTGATTCTTGCAATACCAGCACTAGTTTTAAACACTATTCAGTGTCTATTTCAAAAAATTGACATATTTTAGAAAATGCCCTTTTCACTATTCCAGTATGGATCTGAATAGATGCTACCCTGGTATCTTCTATTTTAGTACACTTATCATGAACTGCGCTCTGATTTCTGCACAGGTTGTTAAGATATTTGTGAGCGACAGTGTACTATCACATATCAAACGACTATTATTTGAGCCGCTTGAACGCCGCCATACACTTACAGTAAACACGATTTTAATTAATATTGAATGATAAATTATTCCTCATCATCATCAACAACACCATCGTCAGTATCAACATCATCGCAATCCGCGCCAATCTTTTAAATCGGCGCGGGTTATGGATCGTGTAATCGAGAACCTTTTCACCTGCCTTCATCTCAGTGTTCCGCAGGTTCTTAGTCGTATATCTCTCTACCTATATGCACTATATAGATCCACGTATGTGTATCATATATACGCAGATACATAATTGAAATCCTTGGCGCTGGGGCTTTGTCGATTCGAACCGAACGAGCGTGGTTGCATAATGCCAATGAATGAAATAAATTGCAAGATCATCCGTTTTAATCGGTAAATTTCATCTAGATACAATCGCGTTATTGTCGTAACGAGACCGAAGCTATAGCAGGCAAGGCGATAGGTCGTTATTACCATAAATACGCTTCTTTTTTTTCAAAGACATGTAACGACTTCGTTTAATCGAAGACTTTTCAATATTTAAGATCGGATATTATGTATTTATAAATAACGATTTTGCTCGATTTTTTTATGATAAATTTGATGGAGGTATCACTTATTTGTAAGCAGTTTAAGCTATACCTCGGCCAAAGAAGGTCCACCAAGTCAGAGGCAGCATCAAGTCAAATATTTCGTACCTCACCCATTAGCAAAGCAAGACCTCAAGAATGTATTTCTTTCGTGGCAGAAGAACTGGGATTGGTGTTTATACTCCCAAGGCTTTTTTACTCACTTTGAAGGTGACGGACCCAAGTAGAAACCCCCAAATTGGGCCGATAAAAGGCTACAGATGAATACGAGATTAGTGCGAGATATATTTCCTGTTTCACACCAATATCAATGTGAACATTTCATAAAGTTGGCTCAATGAAACTAACCCAAGATAATGTAACTATTTTATCTTAAAAAGGCTCCTGAGGTTACGACAAGCTTTAAAAGGGATATACACCCGTTGTGCTGTCGCCACACTTAAGAGAGCCAATATTTAAAAACAAACTGTAAGGATCTGTTAGCCTATACGGGAGATGGGCGAAGAAGCGCGAGTGGCAGGACTATCTCGGCAATTAGTTAGAATCAGCTAGAGTAGAGAGACACTTTTAGGAATAAAACGAATTAGAAATTTTATAACGTGTCAAATATAAAACAGTGTAAGAATAAAACAGAATTAGTAGACATTTCACAGACGAGAATTGGAAAAAGGTGAATAACTTAACAACATTATTTTTACTGAATTAATGTTTGCATTATTTAATAGGTTTTCTTTAGTGACGAGTGCTCGCTCTGTGTGTTAGTGCAGCGAGCATAATTTGTTCGTAGACGACCTGGCGAACGTCTCACAGAGTCCATGGTTCTTCGAACTGTAAAACACCCTCCGCAGGTAATGATTTGGGAAGTGATTAGTGGAGACGGACCCGGTCCTTTGTATTTTGTAGAAGGTACAATGCGTCAAGAGCAGTACATAAATGTGTTAAAAAACACGTTATTACCGTATTTTAAGCCAGGACGTCGCATACCGACAGGGCGTATATTTATGCAAGATAATGCTCCTTGCCATGTGGCAAAAAAGGTTAAGAAATTCTTTGAAGACAATCACATACCTCTTTTACGTTGACCCGGAAATTCACCGGACCTCAATCCCATCGAGAACGTATGGAATCGACTAAAAAATAAGGTATATGAAAGAGAGAACCCTACAAAGGAAATATTAATGAAGAATATAAAGGATGTATGGGAGAACGATGATGATATAAAAGAGACAATCATATCTTGCATTGAAAGTATGCGTCGAAGAATTAAGGGTGTTATTAAAAATCATGGGTTATGGACTAAATATTAATTACTTATTTAATATTTACACATGTTACATATTTTTACAATATATTTTATAAATAAAAAATATAATACATGTATAGTTTATATTTTATTATGAAGAAACTACAAAATATTGAGTGTTTCAAGTAATTTGGCCAGGGACTGTACATTTGGTACAGTCCGCACTGATTAAAATCTGTAAATTTTGCCATTCTTGCTTGTATCCAGTGGTTAGAATCTGTCACAATGTATTTATTAGTGTTGGTTTCCTTTCTATAGATATTTATTTCCAATTTGTTGTTAATCCCATTTACTAAACTATCTTGTATGGTTGGTTGATCACTTCTTCTTCTACTATAAGTTGAATGGTCTCGAATTTTCAATTAAGTGTCAAAAATCTCGAAAATATCACCTACATATCTAGTTCAGACTCTAACAGTTCGATGTTCTTTTTCTAGTCCGTCTCAAATTTGCTCATGAACAAATTTGCTATGAAAATAGACAGTAGATTCACAAGACTTTCCATGTATTTGTCTACAGTATCATTCTGAAGAAAAATATTTTCTACAAGTATTGAAACCAGATTAGTGTATTTTTAAAAGATTTCATTAACATCTAAATGCTAAACAGCACGTTGGCAACGGAATCTCTCATATCGATTCTCAACTAGATTAACACCATTAACTCTCAATTATCTCATTTTCTAGCCGTCCACGTTAAGATAATGGAATCGAAATCTTTAAATGGTCTCCACCTACGTTCGCTAGATTGCTTCTTCTGCTCTTTCAATCTTCTAGTCCGCGCGTAATAATTGCCTTTCCGTTCTTACGAGGTCATAAATAATATAGACTTTCAGAAATATGATAAATCAGAATAAAAATGCGATATGAATTTGCAATATATGTATGAATGCTTTTCACATATTCTATAGCAATTATTTGTAATTACAATAAAGATCTGACGAGGTTTTCGTGTCTGACTAATTTGATACAAATCTAAGTCTATTTATGTATAAATGCATTTCATGTTGTAATTATTGATTGATTATGAGGTGGTTATGTGTTTTATGCTTCGTTCAGATTGTTTTTCTATAGGTGATTATTGTATGAACAAGAAATATGTTCTAGGAAAGAATTAAGAGCATGTCATGGTCGACCTGAGGTAAGTGCTCTACTACTATTATAATAAAGTAAATGTTTTGAAAGAAATATCACGATCATACTTCTTTTTCACTTCACCAGATGATGTGTTGCTGCTGTTGATGCTAATTGCTATGGTGAAAATGCGATGGTCTAAGGATTTCATTTACCGATAACGACTGGAATATGGAAATCATGTTTTACAAAGAGGGAACTGTACCCTAACATTATATTACGCAATCATTATGCAAAATAGAAGACTCTTCTGAAAAGAGCATCTGCTAGACGCATGCGGGCGGACGATTAGATCTTAAATCTGGTACGTAGGCTCCCGCTGTCGTCACTAATACTATACTCTTAGTTTCCGGGTAAACCGCGTCGTCGTCGTTGCTTTTGCCGACGTTTCCACACTGTTATGGGGCATCTTCAGGATAGTTACAGGACAGTAACATTTAAATTCGATAGAACTTTTCGTTACACCTGAAAACTTCCAAGCACCGCCCATACTACTATTTTATTGCTTGGGTGTTCTAGTTTTAAATAATCACCAGTTTCCGAAAGCCAATCATGCTTTTAATAATAATAATAACAATTTATTTCCAACGACCTACAAAAGTATAGGAAATGGTCCAAAGACACACACAATACAAACACAAATAATAATAATAATAAATGGCTTAGACACCTCTCCTGGGGATTTCGCTGCTTCAGATGAAGGTTTCTAGATCCCTCATTAAGGGGAGGATCAGTCCCCCCCCTATTCCACTCTTTCCCATATCCATCTCCACTCCGTTCTATCTTTAGCTTTTCCTTTTGCCTTATCGATCCCTATCCTCTTCAAGTCTTCCCTCACTTCACTCATCCAGCTAGATCTAGGTCTTCCCCTCCTTCTTTTTCCCGATGGCTTCCAATTTGTCGTTATATTTAATATCTTGTCCTCTCCCGCTCTCCACATATGGCTCAACCACTTTGCTCTTTGCTGTTTTATCTTCTTAACTATATCTTCTCCACATTCTTTCGCTACTTCCTCATTTGTTCTTATTCTATATTCCAATTTTTTTATTCTAACTGGTCCAAGTATCGATCTCAGTATTCTTCTCTCCGTGACTCTTAAATTTTCTTCATCCCTTTTTGTCATTGTCAGTGTTTCCGCTGCGTACATTATCACTGGTCTTATGGTTGTTCTATAAATTTTTATCTTTGTATTCTTTGAAAGATTTTTGCTTCTTAGTAGGGGTTTATTTATATGTAGAGCTTTGTTGGCTGCCATTGTTTTCTCTTTTATTTCCATTTCTCTATTACCATCATTTGTAATTTTGACTCCCAAATATTTGAACTTGTCTACTTGCCCAGGTTAATTATTACTTTAAAATGTTCTCATAGTAAAATAATTTTAATTCAGAAGATTCTCAAAGATGTCTCCATTGTGCTCTGTACATATTCTCAACCGAACTGGCTTAAATGTTCAGCCAATTTGTCCTGATTTGATGTCTATGAACTCCTCTTTCGAGAAATTCATTTTTACTTTCCTGAAAGTTACGCGGACGATTCTCACACATATTTGTTTGACATATTTGTTTGACTCAACAAAATTATGTCAAATAAAAACGTTTGTACATTCAAACAAATTCAATCTGTTGTCCTTCACACAAACAAACCTTTGTTGAATTAAATAAATAATTTCAAAGATATATCTTTGTTAGATTCAAGAACTTTTTTCTCTGTGTAATTTACATACGAAAAGACAGTTCTATTTTTCATATCAACTCTCCATTTAACAATATCTGCTGCACTTTCTACTTAATACATCACGAAATTTGCAAATATCCCCTAATTATTGCGAAGGCTACGACAGCAGCGGTTAGTACCTACTGCTTGTCAACTGTTCCCGGTAACCTGTACAAACATATCATATAACTGTCTAATTAGAGTCTGAAATGGTGTGGTGTGGCGTTCCGAAAAAATCGTACCATACGATGCATGTTTTATTCATAAAATGAGTCATTCCGTGCGACCTACACCTAAGCGATCCCAGCTATCCGCGTCGTGGTCGCAGTTCTCTCGCTTTAGAGGTTAATAATCCGCTCCGACGTTGGCTAATGTGCAGCACGGTGCACTATGCACCGCAAAGTCCTGCCGAGACGCGGGCATAGCACCGGTGGGCCACAGCGCTGCGAGATCAAAGCGATCGACAGGTTTACGAGTGCTCACTTGAGCTCTGCATGTAGCGTCATGATTACGATCATCATCGTCGTCATAGTTTACTGTCGTGGCTAAGCATACCACGGAAATTAGGGCAATCTTCTATTTGTTGCCTTTAGTGTGTATAAATCGTTATCGCTGGTCAATTTTCGAGTTATAACAAACGCTAAAAAAAATTAATAAACCCACCATAATCCACAATCCCATGTCCTACTTAGAAACCTAAAAATTGATTGTGGTTAGACTTTGAGAACCTCTACTTTTCTGATCATCTTCCTCAAGTACTTTCAGTAATTAGAAATTGCTTATTCCGCGCAACTGGTCGGATGTTTTTTTAGTTTTTTTTTTTTCATTTCCTAGTCGATGGAACCTATTCAATGTATTGAAATGGTACATGCATGTAGATCTGAAATAGCGCCGCGCATAAAACAACCTTAATCCAGCGATCTGCAATGCATAAACTACATACTTATGTCAAAATTCTCCGTACCCGAACGAACAGATGAATGTATATACATAAACCTCGGCTCGCTAATTGCTCATGTGCACGACTTCTTACGCAAAGTTGACTCTTGGTATAGGACTGGCGGTGTGTCGGCGACGTATTAATGTCAAAAATTTTGACTTATTCCTTACAAGAGCGAATATTAAGCGATTGTTATAATGGATATACATTACCGTTAGATAGTTTTAGACGATTTGTTGGGTTACTAGCTGGTATTAACTGTGGTTATACGTTGAAGGGTCTGGTATTAAAGCAAGCGACGTGCATTTCTGTCATTTTTCAGGAAGATCAAAAAACGATTACTTGATTTCATAAATAGGTATCCAACTGAACTATGCACCAAGATGTTCCAAAATAGCTTGGCGTCAAATATCTGCTATCAATTGTAATGAGTAGGCCGGACACAAAGAGCTTCGCGCCAAGTTAGAAGTGAGGTTGCCGTACTCACGACACGACGTATGTACGAAGATTAATTGGTACGGGCTACCTCAGCTAATGAAATAATAATAATAATAATAATAATAAGCTTTATTGCCCAACAGAAAAAATTCCAATTACTGGACAAGTAACCAAAAATTAATGCTAATATAGCTCATGGTATTGGTGGAATCATTCCCGGCAAAAACAATGTAGCAGAGAAAATAGCGCTAACACATGAACATGTTTCTGCCTACCCAGCGTCATCAGCATGGTTCTAAGCACAATTTTCTGCTGTTACAATTGCGTTTGCCTCTCGGTTTATGCTGCTAATCTCCAAAACAGCACTGAATATGTCTTTCGGCAACACCTATACCATGAGCTATATTAGCTTTAATTTTTGATTATTGTTACTAGGCATTCTTTCCACGTGTATTTTTATACATCATGGTAAGCCTGGGGAATTATTTGCACGTATAGATGTCGCTGTGCCTAGGCACAACGCCCCCTTGCGTTTGGCAGCCCAGGAGCCCGATACGAGGTGGACATCTACACTCCGGTTTGTCTTGCTACCCTCTGGGACGGCGTGACTGTGTCTCCTGGCGATAGGTGTCTCCGAAAGACATATTCAGTGCTGTTTTGGAGATTAGCAGCATAAACCGAGAGGCAAGCGCAATTGTAACAGCAGAAAATTGTGCTCAGAACCATGCTGATGACGCCGGGTAGCGCTATTTTCTCTGCTACATTGTTTTTGCCGGGAATGATTCCACCAATACCATGAGCTGTATTAGAATTAATTGTTGGTTATTGTTACTAGGCAGTCTTTCCACGCGTACTGGACAAGTAATTAATTAAACAAATTATAAAACGAGTACAAAAAGCAAGTAAGAGTAACAGGTTACAAAAAATTATTAAAGTAAAGAGTAGTGACTATCCTTATTGTATATGAAGTATCGTGAAAAATATCACATTATGAAGATATGAGATTAAAGTTTGTACAAGTCATATAAATAGGTGATTTTAAAAGAGCATTTGTTCGAGGAAACGCCAGATAAAACGTATTCGAATACCGGACACCAGAGCGCGGGATTATAAATTGTAATAATTGGAATAATTTAGAAAAAACCCAAATCATCCCTATTTTCAGTGCCCCGTTTTACCCCCTTTAAAACTTTTTTTAGCAGAAACGAACAACTGGGTTTTCCATAGTTCTATAGGGTCTCCATTTTAGCCGAGTTTCATTCAAATCGATGTCTCCGGGTTGGAACAGTTTCCTTGTGAGTTGACGTCAAAAAAAATTGAAAAGTGCCTAATTATGGCAAATCATTACTTCTCCTTTTGATCACAACTTTTTCTCGTAGAACTAATAAGAAAGGCTCCAGCTTCGATGTTCCTTACTTTGTACTCACGCTGTACGTACCAATACACGTAGAGGTAATCCGCATGTAGGTTAAGCAAAGTCAGTCAAACTGTTGGCGGAAAATTACATGGCGATATTAGAGTTGAATTGTTCACTTGCTTTTAATTAGCGTTAAGAAGCGGGCGTGTTTGAGAGATTTAGACCTTAGACGGAATTACCGTCTCTAGCAATAAATTTCTAATTACTTTCGCGAACCTATTTACAAGTACATATGTTTTGAACGAACTTAAATTACTGTTGCTTTATTGTCGGTGGATTCGGTTAGTAGTTTTAAAGATTAGTACATATAGCGTGTAATTTGCGATTAATTACGAAATTATTCCAAGTCTTTAGTGGGCGTGTGAATTCTTTAGAGTAAGGTTCTTGAAGCAGCGTGAATTTCATTTAAAAAATAATACGAGAGGTGTTCGTAAAATAAGGTTTCCATATTTTTTAATAATAGACAGCATTCTTTATTTCCTTAACATTACACATCGTTTTAAAAGTAAAAACTTAAGCTATTTTTTGACATAATCGCCATTTCTATCCAAGCATTTTTGCAGACGGTGCTCCAACTTCTGTATCCCCATATCGTCAAATTCTGCCGCCAGTCAAAATCTTTTCAATTGTGGTGTTGGAAATTTCGGGAATCCGAAGAGCGAGTTGACGAATGGCGACCCTCCGATCTTCAAGCAGTATGCTCTCGACCTTTTCAACGATTTCCTCTGAAACTGATGGTTTTCCGCTCCGCTCTTCATCGCGAATTTCCGTCCGACCTCCAGTGAATTCCCTACACCATTTGCGGACGTGTTGAACAGCTATACACTTTCCTCCATAAACTTCGGTTAATTGACGATGAATGTCTATAGGTGAAACCCCTTTCGCGTTTAAAAAACGTATCACAGCGTCAATTTCGCACCTGGCGGTAGCGGCGATCGGGAGTTCCATCTCAGACGGCTGCTTGGCTAATACTGAGCGACGTAGCGAGACGGGAGTGGTGCGTATATAGAGTGGGAGAGCTGCTGCACACGCCAGTGTTGTCGGATTTCGCCTAACACGTCTTATTGCTGCTGTAGGGCTTTGGAACCTTATTTTACGATCATCTCTCGTATATAAAAGACGTATTTGAAATGCTGTAGACGAAGTGCACTAATCAGTATCCTAGTAGACGTAAGTTCAAAAAAAACTGTGAACTTTTGACATAAAATCTATAGGCCTTAATCCTTGCAGCAAATGAATTTTAAAAGGATGATATTTGTGAAACTTTAGCATCCTCTGTACTGTTGATTTACGTATTCCCATATCTCCTGCCACAGTTCTAACTGAAATATGCGGATTCAACCCAACATAAGCCAGTACATTTATTTGCATTTTTTCTGTTCTAACCGATGCTACACAATGAGAACGTTTTAGATTTGGTGGAAATGAGTCCGTTCGCATTTTAGCTTGAACACGATGTGATGGTACCACTCTGTGAGCAAATCGCTCTCCATACAGTGCTGCTGCTTCACGAGAACAGTTGTTTCGGCAAACCGGGTGCGGCGTGAGGAAAAAGTGTGTTTATACGCAGAAAACGAACGTTCTACATCTAGTGACGTTATATTTGCGTAATTAAAATAATCTTTGGAACAACTTAACGGTTCTGTTGAAGCGCCTTCACAAATTTGTCTTAATGTGCCAAAATCAGAATCTTTCTCTAAAACACCTTCAAACCTTTCTAGAACACAAACACTTTTTGCGTCTTCTACCGCGCACAGCTGTGCGTGAACATGTAGCACTATTTGCAGAGATTCCACTAACGACACGGAAGGATTTTGTAATTTTTCTATTGCCTCCACTAGTCCGAAGTAATTGTTCTGAATAGTTTTTAAATCCGTTTTAACCGGACTATCTTGAAATTTTGACTGGCTTTCCTTGATAGCCGCAGCTTCGTTTGGATCGAATTGTAAAACCACGTTCTTAATATTCTCAAAATATTTGTGATAATAAAACGCGGCCTGTAACCATGTTCCCCAACGTGTAAGAATAGGCTCTGGTTGCTCAGACATACGGGGGCGCAGACTGTGAAATTTGCGAATACGTTTTGGGGATTTGACAAACACTGCTTTTGTATGCGCTATTAAAGCGTCTACCTCAGGATAACATTTTCTAATACTATCTGCCACATGACTGAAAGCATGAAGTTTACACGTAATATGTAACAAGTTAGCACAATGTTTTTTAAGAGACCGGCCTACAGAAAGCATGTTTGCGGCACCATCGCTCATAAACATCAACAGCTCGTTTGGTCAAAGTTCAAACTTTTCCAATGTATTTAACACTAACTTTGAAATTACTTCGGCAGTACATTGTTGTACTCGTCAGGAAGCTAATAGAATTGAAGGTGACGATTGATGTGGTTCCATTGTACGTACCATTACATTAACCACAGAATGTTTTTTACGATCTGTTGTTTCGTCCACACATAACCACAGTTTTTTATCTTTCAACTCCGATTTAATTCTTTTTTCATGTTCACGAGCAGATGACACAATTCTTTGTAACGATGCCCGACTTGGTAATTTGTAGTCCAAGAATTTATTCCAAAAGAAGACATATGCTTCCTTGTCTAGTAAATTAAACGGTAGATTACATGCAATAAAGGTAACACATAAATTAAATTTAAGTTTGTCATAGTGTCGTGTGCAATTTTTTTTTTAAGAATGCTCTTTACTATTTACGTGACGTAGACAATCCCTTTTGGACCAACACATTAAAGGGATATATTCACTACTGTACCGAATACGATAATTATTGTTTTGTTTACAATATATTTCAGTTAGCTATTAAGTATTTCAGTAAAAACCTACATCCTACGATAATGTTGAGACCTCAATAAAATCTAAAACTGCAAATTCCAAAAGCGTTACGATCCAATGAGAATAACAGGAAAGAATTTATCGAAAATAATTATTCTGTATATAAACATCAATACTTTTTATGAATAACAATGCGACATAAAAGTATCATTAAGTCTATTCGTTGTTCGTACGGTTCACTAACAAAGCGTGGGCGTCTTCTCAATCTAAATCCGTCCGTAACGAATGTGCAGGACGGTGAAACCGATCGCCACGCTAAATAGAAAGTCCTACTTACGACCGCATGTAAGTATCTACATACATCTTATTCATCCACAATGTCGTTTCCGTCATCTCGATTGTGCTTACATCCGCAAAAAGGCTTTTTTCATGGAGCGCTGTATTTTTTATCATACCTCTATCTCTGTCTCTTTCTTCGCGTAGACTTTCATCGACTGGATTGCGGACTGTATGGATAGCGCGTGGGCGATGGCGAAGAAATGTTGTCGTTATTATAATGGTGGTAACGTTGCTGTCGCATGGCAGCAAATGTAATTTATTATCTGTCGTATAGAATATTGTATACGTACATGCTATGTACAACGCTAGTACGATATTATTAACATTATTATTATTGTTATTGCTGTTAAAAGAAAGAAATATGCAGGGCAATGCGAGAACATATTTAGACGTTCTTTTTTTTAGAATTTATAGGTGAGGAATGTCCCAAAAATAGGTTGTTGACACTAATATTTTTCTTCTGACGGTATACTAGTGATTAGTAGTTAGCAAAAGCTGTCCCTAAGAAAATGGTACATTCAAAATAATAAAGTTATTGATATGGGGATGTATTCAATTAAAAGTAATACAATAAATTAAAAAACTGTGATGACAAATTATTAGATTTAGTCATATCTAATTTTAACCATGATTTTGATGTATGTACAACATTCGGAAAATCCGATTGTATCCGAAGATCCTTGCCACCCTAGTTTGGAAGTTGAATTTTGCTTTCTACATTCCTTTTCATCGCAACGATTCCCTTCTGCGAACAATTTCCGATACATCTTCAACAATTGCGATTGATCCTTCCCTCTTGACTATACTGATGTTAATAAAGCCCTAGATGCCTTTGTAACTCTTTGTATGCTATCCTGAATCTTTACGTTCTTTCTAAACTACGTACAAATGCTTCTTATCCACTCTGGTTTACATCAGATATTCGTAATTTAAAATACAAACATTTTTACCACAGCAAATGGATCAAAACAAAAAATATAATGTATTATAATGAATTTATGCGCATCAGAAAGTTAATCAAAGCGCAAATTGAGAATAGTTATGTTCAGCAACTTGGTAATATTGAAGATTCCATAAAAACCTCACCTTCTCATCTGTGGCAGTTTCTTCATGCTAAAAGGCCTTCTACAAGGATACCGAGCAGACTGACGACCATGGAGATGATTTTACTGATCCCAATAATATTGTTAATGCTTTCGCTACTGTGTTTTCTTGAGAGAATAGCGTCTCTTGGTCTCATTCTGGTTACAATCGCTTACCTTATTCCTTTTCACTGGTTAGCGAAGATGAACTTATTGCACTAGTGGCAACTTTTCCTAAAGAAATGTACCACAGGTGATGATGTGTTATCCAGTTTTTGGATACGTGATTGTAGATTTGTTTTTGCATTTCCTCTAAAAATCATCAATCTTTCAATTTCATCTTGTACTTTTCGTTGGAAAATGGCCAAAATTATCCCATTGCACAAAAAGGGTAATCGCAAACTTCTATCTAATTACAAGCTCATTTCCATAATATCCAATTTTCAGCACTCCCTCTTTTATTGTCTCAAATCAACATAGCTTCATCTCGAGCATATCCCAATTTATCGGTGAAGTCCTGGATAGGCGTGGCCAAGTAAATGTGATTTATACAGACCTGTCCAAAGTTTTTGACATGATCAATCATGAAATGTTGTTATTGAAGCTGAGTTCCTTTGGTTTTCTTCCTTAGACGATAAGTTTCCTCGAATCGTACCTAAAACAGAGAAAGCGTTATGTTACTTATAACAGATATTGCTCTCATGACTTTGTTCTCACCCCTGGCATCCCCAAGGGATCAAATCTGGGACCGTTACTGTTTGTGCTTTACATTAATGATTTGCTTCTGAAAATCGACCTTCGCACCCTCGCTTACGCAGATGATATTAAAATCTTTTCTGAAATATCTTCAGTTGATGATACGAGGAAACTGCAAAGTGGTTTTGATATGCTAGTAGAATGGTGTGAACTTTTTAAGGTCAAGTTAAACGTTGAGAAATGCTCTATACTTGCCTGCTCGTTTTCTTGTACACCTCACTTATTGCCCTACCAAATCAAAGGTACCATTCCTAAAATATTTGTCATTTATGATTCATGGAAGCTACCCTGGAAGAGGTCCAGTAGTCCTAGAAGGATTACTGGAAAGGCATGACATGCTGGCTTTGAACACAAAGAGGGATGGCATCTGCGAGAAATTTCTACAGAAATTTCTTCGAAATTACATATAAGTATATTGTCCCTACATACTAAAACGAATGAATTTTTTTTGTAAATTTGAATTCAAGATGTGATAGTAACGTCATTTTTCCATGGCGAGTACTAACATCATGAGATGATCTTCAACGTATACTTTGTCCAAGGCGGTTAATAGGCGATACGATTTATTTAAGTAAATTTTATTTCATACATTGTATTCTGTTTTTATATTGTCTTACCTTCAATTATCCTGTTATACCCGCCCTAGAAACATACTTTTCCCAACGTATTGGGAACTTTTTAACACCTTCATCGTGAAAATTCCTCGGGCGTTCTCGCAGGAATCATCTTTGGTCGTCTTCGAAACGCTAGCCTCCAAACGCATTTTTGAGAGGTCCAAAAAGATGGAAGTCACAAAGTGACAAATTTGGACTGCAGGGAGGTTATTCCAACGTATCCTAGCCTAATCATGGAGAAGAATGACATTTCTGATGGATTGCGTCTTTCTTTTCCTTCGAAACGATAATTTTGCGCCACCCAGAAGGTCCATTGAGGAGGAAATCGACCTGAAAAGCACCTCGTCGATCAAAAATAACAGTTGCCGTGACTTTTCCGGCTGACAATCCAGTCTTCGCCTCTACCGGTGCCTTTCTCTACTCCATACTCGTCTGTTTTGACTCGAGAGCGTAATGGTGGATCCAAGCTCCGTCACACGTTATGATTCGAATAATAAACGACTCACCCTCTTGCTGGGATCGATTCAAGAGAAGCTGAAAAAACTCCAATCGATGTCGCTTCTGCTTATCTGACAACAAACGCGAACCCCAGCTGCTCGGAGATTTTCCAAAGGGTTATGCGTCTATCGTCCTCCATTGCGCCATGTAAAGGCGCAGGTTCTTGATAGCGTGTTGTTCCCGAACTATGCTTGCAATTTTTGCAATATTTTGATTGGATTTACCCCCTCCTTGGCCAGAAAGTTGATAATAATTCCTTGCTCCATGGAGGCAGGCACTTCTTTCTTGCTCATGGCTTCTTTAAAACTAAATGGACATGAGCGAATCGGGGTCGTGTCTACCTTTTCTCCAACCCCTCCCAGATCAACTGTTCCTCTGAAATAAAAAAAAATTAATCCCGTTTATATTTGATACACCCTCGTACTTTCCGGAACATCGGAAGTGAAATTCCTCTGCAGTACAGGTCAAAATATGGCAATTCAAAATTATTGTTAAGATTATATATAAGTTGCTCCTTTCATTGCAAAATACCCTCAGAAATCTTCTGGGCAATCCGAAAGATAAACCGGATACCAAGGAACATATAGCCACTTACCGTTATGGAAGGATCGAATCGTCAAGTGTAGTAGAACACCTAAACGAAACCGGGCATAATATTAAATTAGAAAACCTAAAATTAATTAAGAAATATAGCTTCCCCGCGAAAATTGGACGCTTACGAAACCATTTATTTGAAAAAAAATGTAAATCTGCAAACAGGGAAAGGGGTCCACTTAGCCACTTAGCTTTGATGGATTTATTGGTGTAAAACAAACATATATTCATGTTTTGTGCTAAAGCCAATAACCTTCTCTTAGTTTTGTATATTTCGCATGTTTTACTTGTAAATATCTTTTAGAGCAGAGATAGAACAGGGCATGTTAGAATTAAAATCCTTTTCTCACACTATTCGGTCGTACGGTTGACAGTTCTTGCTGTCATTATTATTAATTATTTGCATTTTAATAAAAATAATGTATTTACTATAAAGATAAAGTACTTAAAATGTATTTCCTATCATATTACTTTCAGCTACTCAGAAAACTCACAGGGGTACCTATAGTTACCCAGGTAACAAGTAGAAAGATATTTAAGTTTAGGTACAAAGTGGGTACCCGAGCACACGGGGAGTAACATAAGGGTTAATGTAAAAATTTGAAATTTATGAAATTTTAAAATTTAAAATTAAATACTACTCGATATTAAAATCCGTCTATGGGTAACTATGCCTAGCACGCCAGCAATCTAACCACACTTTACGAGAGGCGATCGTTTATTACGCAACCTACCGCATGCGACAATCCGGCGAATTAATAAATTAATTGCTAACATCGTCGAGTCACCGAACACCGGGCTCGCAGAAGGAGTGCATCTCTTTCCATTTACCTTTCGCTGGCTGTGATCCGGACGAAGATAGCAGCATTTCGCGTCGCATTTCTTCGAAGGTATGCATTAGCGAGGTATTCCACTTGCCTGCGCTAGGGTTTAATGTCTCGCGCTTGCTGCGACCTCTGACCCAAGTGGTTTGAATTATATACGGCGCAGTTCCAGGTTTTATTTACCGCGATCCAATGCGCGTCCAACGTTGACTGTTACGACAACTCGAAATTATTCGATTTTTGCGAGGGGATAGTGTATAATAGAGCAGAAGAGGAAATAAAGTTATGCCAAATGATTCATTGGTATGGCGCCCTAGAATAACTCAGAAGACCTGTGTAATAGTTCAAATCAAGAGGTTTGCTTGTCTCATCTAAAGTTTTGCTGGGAATAACGCCATACAGCAGGAAAATATAATAAGCAACTTCGCTATTAACAGAGTAAATGGATGTTTACATGTACGCATGAGGAAATCTAATTAGATATCCTCATTTGTACGTTTTTGTCGAGTAAATTACTGCAAACGCCTTTACAGAACTGAACAAATCGTATTGCTACAAATTCTGACGCGACAGTAGTCCCAACTATTAAATGCCATTACCTTCCACCATGCCATTACCTTCCACAAAGCTATGCCGACGAGATATATAACATCGAAACGCGGGTCGATAGATGGTGGATAGGTGATGGCATTACTTTTCAATTAGAGTAAATGGAGTATAATCGGCAGATCTTAGAGGATATCTCAAAATCCTCGAAGAACCCAACACAAGTTACCAGGTGCACAACTTGTGTTGGGTTCTTCGAGGATTTTGAGATATCCTCTAAGATCTGCACAAGTTACCAGGTGCACGCTGGACAAAAGCACAGCAAACGGATGATGGGAAGACCGTCGCAACATCTGACTGCTGACCTGCTTGAATTAAGCAAGATACAGCTTAGGGCAGCAACATGTCTATTAACAGGACATGGCTGTTTGAGAGGCCACTTGCATAAGATGGGGATCTACTAAGGTGAGCCCTTATGTAGACTTTGCAATGAGGAGGAGGAAACAGCCCCTCATATTATTTTCGAATGTGCAGCGTTAGCTCAACGCAGATTCGCTATGCGAAGCACAATTGAACTACCAATGGAGAAAGATTTACTGCATAGGCTCTTAAACCTGATTGTGGGAACTAACCTGTTCAAGTAAAACAAAACTGAAGCAGGAATGATACAATAAGCTACTAAGCTTCAGTGTTAGGTATGTAAAGACCAGCCCTGCTTTGGTGGGAAAATCAATCACATTGCAAAGGGTATAATTCCAGTAGAACTGGCATAGGCATTAGTGTTTCCAACCATCTAAAAGTAGATATGGTTCTTCAAACTAACGTGCTCTTTCAAACTTGTGCGCCAAAAAGAACCCCGGGAAAAGAATGCGAAACGCAACCATATACATTTTTAGCGGCAACTAGGCAGCACTAGAAGCTTTCAAAGCCTAAATATATGAATCCAACTTGATATATGAATCTGCACGGAATCTAGAGCTGCTGGGACGCAGAAACCACGTTAGTTTATAGTGGATTCTAAGCTACCAAGGGATTGAGGGAAACGAAAAAGCCTATATGCTGGTCATGGAAGCAGAAAATATACCTTTTATTGGTTCAAATCTTTACTGTAGCATACACAAGAGCCTCGTACTGACGTAGAACAACATTTTTAAGTACATAGTATTTTATAATAATCATGAACGGAAAATTACATTTGGCAAGTGATGTCCGTTTTCGTTGCGGCATTATTGAATGCGTTTATGAAACTTGGCCTCCACCCTTTCCAGCAGGTCTTTATTGATTTGGGTGATTTGTTGACGAATCGCTACCTTCAATTCATCTAACGTACGGGACCTATCCTCGTAGACGCGCGATTTGACCCATAGAAAAAATCACATGTCGATAGGTTAGGGGACCGAAGGGGGCTATAAAACGTCACCAAATCTCGAAATAAGACGGTAACATGGAGCCACTGACGTTCTTGATGTATGTGCCATTGCCCCATCTTGCTGAAACCACAAATGTTGACGATCAATATCTCTTCTTTGTTACTCAGGGAAGAAAAAGGTGTTCACCATCTAAATGTGACTCTCAAATGTTACAGTAACGGTAACCCCTTTTTGTTTAAAGTAACAGGGACTGACGACGCCATACTGTTACCTTAGAACTATGCAGCAGTTTTTTTTTTGTAATTGTCGCGAATTTTCAACAGCCTAATACCGACAATATTATTTGTTGATGGCCCCATTTTTTCATTCTGCTCATAGAATGTAAGCATTTCCTGTGCAAAATTTAATTGTTGGGGGTAATCTCTTACATTCAATTCCTGCACAACCGCTAACTTGTATGGGTGAAAATGTAATTTTCCCTGCAAAATCCATCTTACAGTACGATTGCTGATTCGAAGTACAGCTGAATGTCTCTGAGCAGAGCGACTTGGGCTTCGCAATATCGACTGTCTGACCCTTTCAATGTTCCCTGGAGTAAGCACAGTACTTCTCCCATAGGCTAACATAGAGTGATTCTAATGTCCACAATGCTATGGACCAAGCAATGGAGTGTCACCTGCCGTACGCCCCTCTTTTCGTAAAGGCCGAGTACTAGCCATTCCAAAAACCCTTGGTGTCTGTCTCCTACCCTGTAGAACAGGACGAAATCAGGCAAAATCATTTATATCAGGCTTTCCAAGGACAGCAAAGACAATGTTATCTTAACAAAGGGGTTCTCAGTATACTAGCAGGTTTATAGAAGCCCTAAAATATCACTTATACAAACTAGGGAAGCTCTGTCGTCCATTGTAGCGCGAAGGAGGTAAAATAGGGGGGGAAAGAACAACTACAATCAAAGAAATTGCAGACCTACCTGAACGTAGTTCTCCTGCCGTGCCCGCTAGCATGAACAGGGAGTGAGTTCGCGACTAACTAACAAAATATGCGCCACGGGAGAACTACCCGCGAAAAACGCGAACGCGAGGTGGAGAAGTAAAATGAAATATTTGCTCGAAATTGTTAATGAACAAAATTTAACTAAGGAATCGACGTTGCTGGCTACTACGTTCGTTTTAACATCGATCATACATATGTAGAAATGCAATTCATTAAAATTACTCACATAAAATATACAAATAAAAAAATATCCGTTAGAATAACCCGCGGTAAAATGTAAATATTTTAGTTCCATCTTGGCTTCGCATTTGAATGTAAGGTAAAATCCCATTCTTATCGGAAAAAAAACTACTTATTATTTTAATGGTCAACCATTACATATCTGCGACATTAAGATATTAACAAAATTAGTGTAATAAAAAACTTAATTTGGCCACAGTCGCTGTCAGGTAGAAATCCTTGAAGGCGGCAGACATATTTCATGACTCACCACAGCTACGATTCTCTCTTTACCGCAAGTTCGTTTCGCTGGAAGAAAAAGCGGAAATTTCCGAAATATAAAACCAATCTTTCACCAAATCGTTTCACCTGCTATTAAGTAAGTACTAATGTTTTCGTAAAATGGAGAATTTTTACGATACTTTCTGCGAAGCTCCAGATGGCTTAATATCTTTTAATACCGTGTACAAGTGTAGAGTTATGAGAAACAAGTAATAAAATCTCGATGAAATGTTGAAATCCATTAATAATAGCACTTGCAAAATAATAAGTATGTTGGCAAGAAGAAAGTAGATTCTTGACATTTTTACTTCACAATTAGACTGTGAGAACCAAAACGAAGAATTATGGAATGCTAGCAGATCTATTGACTAGAAAATTCCTTATAGATGCTTACAAACAGTTTAATATACACAATTGGGGCATGTAGAGGACCACTGTTAAGTGTCGATTGTCATTAGGGTATATTAGAAATGAAATAGGTCCTAGAATCGTTCCTTGAAGGGTCCTTCAAAGGGTTCCATGACAAAAAGATTGAGAACCACTGATCTGAGACGGAAATCAAATGTCTTTTTGTTTTAATAGCCTATATTCTTTCCAGAGAAATAGTAGATAAATCTTATTTCCTTCAATATTTAAAGAAGATATAAACATCCGCTAAATATCTTTCCCTGCTATTAAATCTTAACCTTTCCACAAACGGTAGTCGTACAGTAGTCAGAATGAGATAATAATGTATTCATCAGGGAAACGCTTTACGCCGTAAGGTGTAAAAAAGTAGCCACCTGCGGGGTTGCCATGCTAACAACAACGACTACTACAACTACTACCACAACAAACAACGACTACCGTCACACACATACAGAACGCGGTGGAAGAATAAATGCACAACATGCACCTGTCGCAAGGTCACTTGCGTGCATGGAATTCGTAGCAGGTGGATTCCCGTATTCTCCTCGAATATCTCTACGCCAAAACAAAGCTACCGCTTAATTTATTTCAACCTGTGATAGCCCGGTGTGGTTGTATAACCCTTACTTGATCAATGCCATTGAAAAATTTTAGTTATAGGTGAAACAGTTTCAACAAATAATCTTTTTGGTTGAGATAATTTTGTAATATTCAGTACTATACCAACTTTTGACGTCAAGCCTTTGAGTAAAACTGACCTGCTAACTATGATGATGACTAGTCTGGGCAAACAGCGGTAAGAGTCAGTGTAGTAGATATGTGGTGCGGAGTCGGCGATTATTTATTTCACGCGTTCACAGCGTCAGCACTAAATCGATGCTGTATGCGAGTAGTTCTGTGTATATGTAGGCTGTCGTAACTTATTTCGTAATTGTACGCTTATGTTTGCTTTAGGCTGTTAGGTACGTCGCGAAAACGATCAATCGCAGACACAGTTAAAAACTTTATAATGGACATGCCGGACTTAATTTTTTATGGCGCTAAAATTCAATGTCTAGTTTGTAAAATCCCTTTAATGTGTTGGCCCAGAAGCCATTGTCAACGTCACATCGAAAGCAAACAGCATTCTTCTGCAAAAAGTGGCATACGAGACCAAGAAAATTTAAATTTAATTTATGTTACCTTTATTGCATGTAATTTACCGTTTAGTTTACTAGATAAGCAAGCATATGTCTTCTTTTGGAATAAATATTCGGACTGCAAATTACCAAGTCGGGCATCGTTACAAAGAATTGTGCCACCTGCTCGTGAACATGTTAAAAAAAGAATTAAATCGGAGTTGAAAGATAAAAAACTGTGGTTACGTGTGGACGAAACTACAGATCGTCAAAAACATTCTGTGGTTAATGTAATGGTACGTACAATGGAACCGCATCGACCGTCATCCTTCTTCTTACTTGCTTCCAAGAGAGTTAGAAATTGTACTGCCGATGAGATTTTAAAGGTGGTGTTGAACTCATTGAACAAATTTGAAGTTTCAACTAAACAACTTTTAATGTTTATGGGTAATGGTGCCGCAAACATGCGTTCTTTGGGCCGATCTCTTAAAAAACACAGTCGTAACTTCTTACATGTAACGTGTAAAATCCATACTCTAAATCTTGCGGCACAAACGATTCCTACATGTTTTCCACTAGTAAATTCATTGATTGCTAGTACAAAACCAGTGTTTCTAAAGTCCGCGAAACGTACACGACTATTTCACAAACTGTGTCCTGATTTACCTGAACCACCATAGCCGATTGTTACACGTTGGGGAACATGGTTGCAGGCTGCGTTATATTACAACAAATATTTTCATCAAGCAAAGAAGGTAGTTTTAAAATTCAATCCGACAGAAGCTGCAGCAATCAAGAAAAGCCAGGAAATATTTCATAGATAGTCAGGTTAAAAGAGATTTACAAACTATTGACAACATTAACTTTGGACTAGCGGAGGGAATAGAAAAATTACAAAATGTTTCGATGTCGCTAGTGGATTCTGTTCAAATTGTCAATGATGTTCACGCACAGTTATGCGCTGTAGAAGGCGAAACAAATTGGTGTGTAATACGAAAATTTGAAAGTGTTTTAGAGAAAGACTCCGATTTTCTTATATTAAGACAAATTTGTGAAGGTGCGTATGAAGATACATTAAGTTGTTTCAAAGATTATTTTAAATATGCAAATATAACATCGCTAGATGTCGAACGGTCGTTTTCGGCATTAAAAAACATTTATTCCGCACGTCGTACTCACTTGACTGAAACAGCTGTGGAAACATATCTAATGATTCCAATATTTAACAGATGTTACCTAGTTTGTGATTTCACGGAAGACTTTTAAAACGGTAAGTGTTTCAGCACGTTTTATAATTTATTTCTTACCTTCTATTTTATGTGTAAACTTTTATGCGCTCGCCACGCCTCTGGCTGTTACCGCATATTTGCCCAGGTTAATGATGACTCACCTAGCAAATACGGACACAGCTGGTGATGACCTCATCCCTAGCTTTTTGGTGAAGGAAGCTCGCATAGTACTTGATAATATTTCTTTGAGATCTACCTTTCCTAGACGCTGGAAATGAGCAAGAATTACGCTAGTTCTTAAGAAGGAAAACAGCACTGATGTGACTAACTATCGTCCTATATCAATTTTTACTAATTTCGTCAAGGTATATGAACAACTTTTATGTTTTTCTATATACAACAATGTGCAGCCGTATATATGTGCGAAGCAACATGATTTTATACGGAAAAGATCTTCAACAAATAACTTACAATTACTGACAATTACACAATTTATAAGTGACTCACTGGATGATAGAGGGCAAGCCGATGTTATATGCTCGGATTTTTCTCAGACCTTTGATATAATTGACCATGATATGATACTCTTTAAATTCTTCTAAGTTCTTTTGGCATATCACCCCGCCTTCGAGATCTGATGGAGTCCTATTTAAAAAAGCGGCCATGTTATGTTTTCTACAATGGCTTCAGCTCATGCTGGATAAGCTATTACGTCAGGTGTTCTACAAGGATCCAATTTAGGACCTTTGCTCTTTGTGCTTTTCCTCGACGATCTGCTGGAAGCGTTGACCTGTGATACCTTAGCTTCTGCAGATGATGTAAAGGTGTACGCAACAATTGATTCCATCGATGATGTGGTTAATCTGCAAAAGAGTATTGATTACGTATTTCACCAAGAAGATGCCAAGAAAATAGTCTGAAGTTAAATGAAGCAAAATGCACGTATGTAAAATATACTCGCAAAATCAAAGGCTTGTCTACTAGGAGTACTCTTTGATAGTCAACTATCCTTTAAGCAACATGTTTCTCAGATCTGTTCCTCGGCTGCAGCCATGTTAGTATTGATCATTCGGTCTTCGAGAGTACAACGAAGGTTCCTGAAATTCCTACCTTTTTGGTGCGACGGTATATATCCGGCAAGAGGTATAGACTATGCCACATTATTGGAACGACATGCGGTCCGGAGTATTTCGGAAAGAATGTGCGCGGTTTTTCTACAAACTGATTGACAATCAAATCGATTGGGCATATCTGCTGTCAAAAATAAATCTGGACGTCCCTCGTTTGTTTTCGCGTAGTGTTCAATTGTTTCGGCCTTTAGGTGTAAGGACTAATGTGCTGCTGAGATCGCCAGTTCAAAACATGTGTTTGAATACAAATAAATATTATACAGATATTTTTGTCGATGACGCGGTACATTAATCGGTTGAGTATTATTAAAATGTGATGGTAAATTCCTACTCTACCCATGCTGCCTTATCGGTTTTTAGGTATTTTGAAATGTTTTTGAGAATCCTGTTGCCTGTTGTTGTGTTCATGGGTAAATTGAAGACAATTTTAAACTTATTGTTAGTTGTTTAAGAAAAACTGCTTTTGAGCATTTGCTGGTGTCGAAGATGCAAAATATGTCATCAAAGTGTCTAATCCACACTCGTGGAGAATATGCCAAAGCGTTCTCATAACCAGTTTCAGATTTCCTTATAAAAAGGTCAACCATAAGAGGAGATTGAATTTTGAACTGCCAAATCAGGAATCTATATTGATATCACCGTTGCTGATGATATGCCAAAGGCAATAATATGTTACATTCCAAGTGCAAGTCCCAGACAATACTTTCAAGATGACCAAATGCAATAAATGTCAAAAATTGAAGGTTACAAGGGAATTACTTCATAGACTACATTTGCCAATGAAAGTAAGGTTGGAAAATCCAACAAACACGCATATATATCATATTTAATAAACAACGACATATCCAGCAATAGATTACTGGTTTTGTTTCGCTCTAGAAACAAAAAAAAACGTCTACCCAATCTTCCAGACAGGTTTCGCATACATCAGATCTATGTGCGAACTCCATAACGAGTAGTAATACTTCTCCACGCAGTCGGCACGAGCAAAATATATGGCGAATTGATAGTTATAAACTATTCCACGTTGAACGCCGCGGCCAGATGATATCTAAAGCAAGAAACGGGCGTTAGCGGGTGTACGGGCAAAAACTATATGCATACTGGAACTCTGGAACTCGAATAAGAAGAAGAATAAGCCCAGATAACCTACACGCCATCGGAAATGTATACACCTCGTTCTGCGCATATTTCACATTATTCTCACTCGTTCGAGAGCAAAACTAACAAATATCCGCCGCGGAGAAATATGCCACGATCGGTATCCAACGGTAGCGAAAACCGTGAATATCGAAATTGGTACACTGACGCTCGTAATAGTCTGGACAATTTTGACTTGCGTAAATGAATCGATTTTTTTATTGTTCTATGTTTTTGTGAATGAAAACAGGAAATTATTCTTCTACACTGAAAGAAACTACATCTTAAGGAAACTAAATTTATTTTATTAGACGGATTCCAGGGGGAAATCGCGTAGAATTACTTCATTGGTGACGTAAGAGGGAGCACCAACGATGGGCAGTAGTATTTTATTCCGGAACGTTTGCAGGATGGAGATGTTGGAGTTGCTGGCGATGCCCCATAGTTGGATTCCGTACATCCAGACAGGTTTCGGAAGGGTTTTATATAACAACACTTTGTTGTCTAAGGACAGGTTTGATCTACGGACAATTAGCTAGTTCATTTGGCTTAGCCTAGTCAAAGTGTATGCTGAGGTATTTGGCATATTCAGTTTGTGGAAGTTGGCAATTGTTTAGTTCCACAAGTCGACATGTCTCTCTGCGCAGGGTGAAGTCACATGGATGGATTTTCGTTCTTCGATTTTGAAGCACTATTTCTTTAGCTATTCCTAGATATCATTAAGATTTGTTAAAATACCAAGGAATATGGATTTGCGCCATTTAACTATATACAGTGTTCATTTGAATACTTCTCAGGCGGTCTACATCCGAAACTAGTAAAATTATTAAAAAATGCAGACAGTTCAATTCTTGTTTCGAGGGGGAACCATTTTGATTAATATATCGTGATACTAAACTTACCCCCTTAAGCCAATTTTTTAAAAATTGAATTATTTTGTGTTGAAATGAAAAAAAGTAGGCATATATACAAAAAATACAAGATATACACATACAGTTTTTGTAAAATCCGAAGCCTAGTTATAATCCCCAGAACTTGACCAAATGTCAAAGTAAGATATACTACTGTATTCGTAATGAAAATACCTTTTCAACGATGTGTCACAAATGGTATTATTCCATTTAAGATTTTTATGTTGGGGCAGGGGGCTTAAGGGGGTAAGTTTAGTATCATGTTGTATTAATCAAAATGCTTCCCCCTCGAGATAAAAATTGACCTGTCTTTGCATTTTTAAATAATTTTATCAGTTTCGGATGTAGGCCGTGTGGGAAGAGTAGTAGCTTTTAGCAGCCAACCAGACAACGTGACTGGTGCATGAAAATGTCTCAGGTAACGAAAATTGAGTACCACGCGGTCATTAAATCCTTAACGATTTTGTCCATTGTCACAGGAGGTGAAATAATGGTCCTGTATTATGATCCTCTATCCAAAAAGGAATCGATACAATGGCGGCGAGCCGATGAACTTCGTCCCAGAAAGCTGTAACACAACATTTTGAGGGATTATTTTTACAAGAGTATTATTAATTGATCGTTGTAATAAATGTAATGAAATTAGGAGAGATTATATTAAAAAATAAAAATTATTTTTCTATTTCCGAGAATTTATGGCGCATGTTCACTCACGAACTTTCTTGATTTTGTAATATTTCTATAATTATCCAAAACATATGATAACGATGCATTAACAATAAATACTTCATTATATTCAATAATACATCTCTAGCCATTAATTACAAGACAATCTCCCTTCACAAATACAACTATGGATGCGTCCCAGGCCTCAAGCGGAAACGGCTGTTGTATTTTTTACCACTTGTTTCAAACAGACAAGTAGACCAAATAATTCACATACCGTAAACCAGATAACACCTCATAATTTGAACTCAAATGGTCGGCAGCTATTTCTAAACACATACTGAACGAACACAATATCCGGACTCAAATATCAAATTACAACGAGATAGACAAATAAAAAAACCAAACAAAAAAAATCATTTTTTCGGTTGATGGGGAAGGTGGTAAGGTTCTAATGTTTGCCGTTTAGTGCATCTGTGATGGGTGTTTTTGTCGGAGGTACGGGTTGCTTGATGTTAATTAATTTGATTTAGTTCAAGAGGTACATATTTTACATTTATGTGGCGTAACGAAATTGGTAACACCGTGATTTGTTTGAAAGAGTCTGTTACAACAATTTATCATTTAGGAACAATAAGAATATCTACCATTCTTTAATTGATTACCTCAAGTATTTGAAACAAGCAATTTAACATTGAAGAACTTGACCTCTTCTTTTAATGAAAGGATTCTTATTAGAACAAAGTTCTCTTTGGAAGTTTCCAACCTCTATAGAGAAGTATTATTTAGATTTTCAAGACTAAATATATTGTAGTGCTATAAATTACAGTATCGAATGTAGCTGTCATTAGCGGCACGTATAGTGGGTTCAGCATGTACACTCGTTTTGCGTCAAAACCCTTCTGGCATCTGTGAGCTCTTTCTCAGTAACTTCAACTCTCGCTGCGGCTGGGGTTCTGGGAGATTATTTTAAGTCCAGTCAATGTCGATCATGGTGGATCACGGTGTTCATTTTCTTCACATCCTAAATCTTTAATGGAATACCTTCCTACAACAATTGACAGCATAAATTCACTTGCATCTTGAGTATACTTTCGAAAATTAAATATCGTTCGTTAAGTAATCGTCTTGTCCGTAAGTAAATTTTAATATTGTAGAGTTGTTGGTGGTGTTAAATGTCAGAGTAGAATAGATTCAATCTTCCAGTTGCGTCTCTGCATGGCACGCATTATGCTATTTTTAAAAATAAGAATATTCCTTTGAAATTTATCAAATTATATTTCGAAATGTATAGTTATCCAAATTAGCCGTGATTAAACAATCGCTATCGCGAATGAAACAAAGAAAGGAAGGGACGCTAATTAATTTCTCACTTTTAGTCAAAATATTCATCCAGGTAACTCGTGTTTGGCTGTATTCCCATTCTCTAAGTGCTTAGCGTTTGGTGGTTTAAGAATATCCAAGACTGTTGATTAAGAAAAGCTATTAAGCTAATTTTTGTTACCGTTTATATCACATACGTGTTTTAAAGTTCATCTACGAGTCCTTCAAAGTGGAAAAATGAATCACCAAAAAAATTTATCGGTGGAAAAGGCAGTACGGGGATCAACACTGCTGGATGAGGAGTACTTGGCAATTGAACTGATTTAATGAAGATCAAGCATCAAATTATGTAAGGATTAACCTAATATTACGAGAGATGATCGTAAAATAAGGTTCCCAAAGCTCTACAGCAGCAGTAAGACGTGTTAGGCGAAATCCGACAACATTGGCGTGTGCGCCAGCTCTCCCACTCTATATACGTACCACTCCCGCCTGGATACGCTGCTCATTGTTGGCTAAGCAGCCGTCTGAGATGGAACTCCCGATCGCCGCTACCGCCAGGTGCGAAATTCGCGCTGTGATACGTTTTTTAAACGCGAAAGGTGTTTCACCTATAGACATTCATCGTCAATTAACCGAAGTTTATGGAGAAAAGTGTATAGCTGTTCAACACGTCCGCAAATGGTGTAGGGAATTCACTGGAGGTCGGACGGAAATTCACGATGAAGAGCGGAGCGGAAGACCATCAGTTTCAGAGGAAATCGTTCAAAAGGTGGGAAGCATACTGCTTGAAGATCGGAGGGTCACCATTCGTCAACTCGCTCTTCGGATTCCTGAGATTTCCAATACCACAATTGAAAAGATTTAGACTGGCGGCAGAATTTTAAGACATGGGGATACAGAAGTTGGAGCACCGTCTGCAAAAATGCTTGGATAGAAATGGCGATTATGTCGAAAAATAGCTTAAGTTTTTACCTTTAAAACGATGTGTAGTGTTAAGGAAATAAAGAATGCTGTCCATTTAAAAAAAAATATGGTAACCTTATTTTACGATCATCCCTCGTATTTGATTCTTTTAGTTCCTTAGCTTTGTAAAATAGGTTATTTGTCCTGGTAGTCAATTGTTCATTCGGAAGTATCTGATTATCTCTTCCTCTTATATGACATTCTCTAGTTGTGATTGCTCCTATTGCTTTCCTTGTCTTCAGTATTTCTGTCTTTGCTTCACTATTTTTGAGTTCTATTACGTAAAATGGGGCTATTCTCGTGATGCATCTTTTTGCGATGACATCCTATTATTTTATTTTCGACGTTGAATTTATTCTGTTTTCTCCTTTTCCTGCTTCTCCACGCCATTTATGATAATATTGTCCTTCATTTTTTCTCTCTCCAAACCATCAAAGTTCAAAGATTGCGTTTTGCCAGAAACCATCATCATATTTTCTGACGAAACGAGGGTTAACTGAAAACCTCCTGATGGATGCGAACGTGTCTGGCGAAGGGAAGGAGAGACATTTGCAAGTTGCAACATTTTTCCCGAGGGTCCCGGTTGGTGGAGGCTGTATAATGTTTGCGGGGGGGGATCTGATTCGGCGTTCACGCAGAGTTGGTCCCCATACGTGTGAGGTTTAAGAATGCAAATTATTATATTCAAAAACATCGTACTTACACATGTAATCAAGTTTTTCTAGCCAATATTAATGTGAAAATTTTATATCGTTTGTAAGAATCTTACCATTAGAAATTAAAAACAATGTTGAATCTTGCTCTTCCTATTTTTAACTTACGTCATCTGTACAGGGGAAAATATTACATCTCACCGACAATTAATTCATTTTGTGCAAGAGCGCTTTGTTAAGCAAATGAAGAAAGATATTAAACACGGCCGGGCTTATTTGCCAACACCGAACCGAAATGTCAGATGCATGATTTTGATTAGAGGTACCGCGCGAGAACATGACATAAACTGACTGTGTGCTGGGGCTGGCGTGTATTTGTTCATGCTGATGGTGATTATGCTTTACTGTGGTTGTCTGTTTTGTTCGGTACACCGCGATGTTTGTCTGTTCCGTCATCTTTTACTAATTTCTCGCCGTCGTTCTAGGATTGCGAAACTTTAAAATGTATGTATATGGTCTGTATGCATGTGTGTCGGTATATCTGTCGTACGGAGGGTAGAGATATCTAGAAAATACAATTCACGATTTGAACAAATGTCTAGAGCTCAGGAAAATTGAGGTACATTGCTGAACAAGAAAACCTGGACGCTTCATAGCACCTAACGTATATTATAGAAAGCTATAGCCGCCTGGTAACAGGATATGTTTAGTCCGGCACAGAGAACTTCGCACTAGATTAGAAGTGAGACTGCCCCACCCACGACGCGACGTATGTATGTAGATGAATCGGCACGGACTAATGGAACTAAAGCATTGTGTAGAGTTTCCAAAATACCTTTAATATGCTGGAACAAAGGCGACTGTAAAAGATATATAAATAGTGTACAGCACAAAAAAGAAAAATGGCGTGCCACCTCAAACCCAATTTAAGCTGGATTTACTTTTGATGTTTATCGTTTGTGGTCTACCGCTTCGCTTACCCGTTAAGAACCGTTTCCACGATTTTGACGTACATACAATCCCGAATGGAACTTGCCATCACGGACAGCGTTACGGAAAGAGCTACGTAAAGATATCGAAAATAGGATCACAGTAGAATTAAAAGATAAACAGCTGCGGCTATGTCTTGATGAGACGACAGATTGTAAAAAAAAATCTATTTTGAATATGGTATCAGTACTAGATCCTGTTAAACCCGAAATTTGCAATCTTATTAGCTAGCAAAAGACTAAAAACGTGTACTGGCGAGGCAATTACGGACGTAGTGCTCGATACGTTACAACAATGTTTACGAGCGATGGAGTAGCGACAATCTGTAGTGTAGGCTATTCTCTTAAAGAAGAGTGTGAGGGACTTTTACATATTGGCTTGTTTTAGATGTTATAAAGGTCGAGGTGTCTTCTGCAAATAGACTGGTAGTTCTTTTATCAAATTTACCCTTTAAAATTGGTTAACCCTGTGTAAATGTGGACTACACATTTTAAATGTCCTCTAAGAATGCAGTCTAAACGACTTACATCAGGAGAATGAGCTGGTTATCTTATAGGACCATTAGTACCCTTGTTGAAAAATAGATCATCTGTCACAATTTAACATTCTCAAGCAAAAGAGGTAGCTGATGTATTAGAAAATCCAGGTATTGCAGCCATGTTAAGGTGCGGTTAAAAATATATGGACCAATCAACTGGTCCTCCAATATTCCACACCAGACATTTATGTTCCATCTTTGGAAATTAGTTTCTCTCATCCAATGTGAATTTTTAGAAGACCAGTATTATGAATTATGAAGATTGACTATTTTGTCACGAGCTAGGAAGAGTTTGGAATTTGTGAATAAAGTTCTATAGAACCTTCCATGATAAAAATCAGTGGCTTTGTGGCTATCAGCGTTCTCTTCTTGGGAAGAACTGGCTTCGTTGGGCCTGGACAGGCTTAAATCAGCACTTATGGCTTTTAGGATTTAAATGTTGAGGTACGTTGAAGAACGAGCACAAAGGTTATTTTCAACGAAGGACCTTACATCTTTGGATCCTTCGTTGTTAGCTAAGAAAGCAGGTAAAGCCAGTGAAAATAAGGAGTAGCAGAGACAAAAGGATTTGGCTTGTTTGGAAGCTCAAATTTATAAATTTGCAGAAATAGTTTCGCCTCAACGTGCTACTACAAAAGAGAACGTTCAAAGAAAGCAGGCCAGAACAGAATAATCCGAAAAATTTACAATTGCGTTCCAAAAACATTTTGCTGAATGGAGACACAACCACGGGATGCGTTGTCTTGAAATACCTAACACAGCGTATTTTGCTAACGTTACCCAAATTGAAGATTCTCTTGCTTTGTGGGAAAAATTAAAAGTGCAGCAACAGGGTGAACGTTGCCAACCAGAAACGGAGGAAGAATATGAGGATTTCCAAGGAAATGTGGTTAATAGAAAAACATATGAAGATCTCAAACGTCAAGGATTATGATAGTTCTTTTTTTACCGGTTTGATTAAATACAATAAATGAAGTTTATAATTTTAAATGCTACATTAAGCAGCTTAGTCAATTAGGCACCATTTTGGTTAAAGACGTTTTGTTATATTGTGGCTATGGCTTCCATGTGGCTTCTTCAAACATAACCGAACATAGAGGACTATTCATATGGAATATCTCGTCAAGTGTACGAGATATTGAAATGAGCCCACGAGGATAGAGGAATATCTTAAGTAATGAGCCAATAAAAGCATGTCTAATACTCCAATTTACGATCGTATTAGCGCATCTACGACAGCGATTTGTTATCCTCTTCATCATCATCATCATGGTCATCTAGTAGACGTCTAATTGTTCTTCGGTTATGAAGCGAACATATGTTCGTATTGGGTTGATTAAGGATCGAAATTTGAAACGGTCCGTATGGAAGAGGCGTGCAATATATGTGGATGGATGGCGTAGAGTGTCAGGTGCTAGATTACGTGCCGAATTTCGTTATTGATCGTTGACTAAATCGATGTTTTATACTGTTTAAGCCTTATAACATTTATCTATTGTAATAAGATATTGATATAATAGGTTGTTGATGCCTATTGAACACTGTTTTTGCTACTTTTTTCTTATGAATAATGATTAGAGCGGGCCAAGAGCGCCACGCGCCAGGTTCGCAATCATGTGCGCATATATGTATGTAAACATAGGTAATTTAAATATGTAATTATTAGGACGAGGACCAAAACCACTGTCTATTACGTCGTGAAGACGCGCAAATATACACCTGCAGTTTGGGTGTTCGTTGATAAATAGGGCGTTGTTCACAGTGGGCCACTACAAAAAAAAAGTTCATTCATCGACGGCTACGAACTAACAGCGCGCTTATTCATTTACGGATGACGCGCTCTATTCATCAACAAATGACGAGTCTGCAGATGTTACGTTTGCACCACTTCGTGGCATACTAGAAACAAGCGTCGGTGTGCTCGCTTTAGTGATTATGTCTAACGTAACTATTAAAAATAAACGGCCATTACCTACGAAAGTTAATAAATTTCTTAGTGAATTTGTGGATTTACACTACAATGGGAGTACAATTTTCTGTAAAGTTTGTAAAAAGAAACTACTGTGCTGGAGCAAACGTGATTGTGAAAGACATATAAATAGCGCACACCACAGAAATAAAAGAAATGGTGTGTCACAACAACGTTAATTTCAATTAGAATTGCTTTTAACGTTTATGGTATGTGGTCTACCACTTCGTATACTTGATAAAAAAGCATTTCGAAAATTCTGGGGTACATACAATACCGAGTGGATACTACCATCTCGGACAGCGTTACGGAGAGATATTCCACGAATACGTGAGGACATTGAAAATCGAATTAAAGCCGAATTATAAGATAAACAGCTGTGGCTATGTCTTGATGAGACGACAGATTGCAAAAAAAATTCTATTTTGAATATAATAGTGCGCGTATTAGATCCTATTAAACCAAATTTTGCAATTCTATTAGCCAGCGGCCGTAGTTCTCGAAACGTTACAAAAATTTCAAGTGTCAACCAGTCAACTGTTGTTGTTCATGAGCGATGGTGCAGCAACAATGTGTAGTATAGGCCGTTCCCTTAAAGAAAAGTGTGAAGGACTTTTACATGTTACGTGTAAAGTCCATGCTTTACATCTTGTGGCACAAACTATTCGAGAGTGTTACCCGGAGGTGGATGCATTAATAGCAAACACAAAAAAAGTGTTTCTCAAAAGTCCTAAGAGGACTAGGGCATTCCACAGGTTATGCCCTGGTATTCGAGAACCACCACAGCCCATTCTTACGCGTTGGGGAACGTGATTAAAAGCCGCTTTTTATTATAATGAACATTTTCAAGAAGTCAAATCCGTTATTTTGCAATTCGTCCCTGCCGAAGCTAGAGCTATTAGGATGAGCCAGAAGGGATTTCTCGATATTTCTGTTGAAACACATCTAAAGAATATTAGCAACAATTACAAAGGGTTAGTAGACGCGATAGAAAATTTGCAAAATTCTGGATTGTCGTTGGTAGAATCAGTGCAAGTCGTGGACGAAGTTAGTACATTGTTACACAGTATAAACGATGCAACAAGTGGACGAGTTTTAGCTAAGTTCGATAGTGTTTTAAAAAAGAATCCGGACTACACGAGATTAAGACAAATGTGCGATGGGGCATCTGCAGATTCCTTGACTAAGTCTAAAGATTATTTTAATTACGCCTGTCTTACTTCGGTAGACGTGGAACGGTCGTTTTCGAAATATAAGAACATTTTTTCGTCTCGGCGAACATCCTTCACCGAAGCAAATGTGGAAACTTATCTGATGGTGCAACTTTTTAAACAAGCCTATCCGCATTATTAAGAAGGATAGAATTTATTTATTATATCTTTATTTACAGTTACATTATTAAGTACAACAGAATAAAAAAAGCGTTCAGTTTCTCAGTTATTTCCTTATTACATCCCATTTACAATGCATACCGTTTTCAATCAAATAAAAAATCATAATGAAAATAAAAACACCTCAGCGTGTACATATATATATATATCCGCTCTAATTACTAAACATTATTATTGCGTCAGCTTTTATTTTTTTACTCTTGTGTATTAATTTCGAAATATCACATATCTGCTGTGACTCACATATACGCTATTTACAATAAGCGGCCGTTGCGCCTGATTCCGATTCTGTTGGATGGCGCAATTTGGCCCGCTCTAATAATGATGATCTTAGGTTAGTGAGGTATTGTGTAGTTTCTGTGCTTAAATAATTTATCCTGTGTTGTGTTATTTTCTTTAATAGATTCAATTAAATCAGCACGTTTTGTTTACAAGATAATTATGCTTGCTCTTAATGTTCTTAATACATTTGCAACAAGAGGAAGCTTAAGACACTAGTCATCTCAACAGTTTTTATTGATTATCGCTAACAACTTTAGTACAATCTATATTTCAAATTGTTCATGTAATATAATATCAATGTAACTCAATTGTTATGATGTTTAAATATCAAGATGCTATGTGTGAAGTGCAAATAAATTTTAGAAAATTAACGTGTTAATATGCAGTGAGACTTGGCAAAATAGAATGTTCTAATATCTACATTACACTTTCTTAACTGATACAGGGCGAAACATGTTTTGAGAATTCTTTACGAGGATAGATTGACAAGTTTCCGAAACCGCTGCTTTTTTCCAAATACTTTATGTCGTTGTGTTAGCAACTCTTTCATATCAATTGACTGCAAATGTCAAATCGATCTCTCAAATACTCTGGTTTTGGCAATCATTGAAGTCATGTACCTTTTTGTGTTTTCAATTATGGATAAAGTTCGAGCAATTATCAAATTTCCCTATTTCGAAGGGAAAACCGTAACGGAAATCAAATCAAGATTAGATGCCGTTCTTGGAGATTCATCACCTTCATTTTTCCATCGTGACTTTTTGGGTTTCGGGATTCAAGCGTAGCCGCACGCATACAAGTGATGGACCACGTTCAGGACGTTCGAAAAAGGCTACCACGCCAGAAATTGTGGATAAAATCCATGACATGGTTTCAGCAGATCGCTGAATAAAAGTGCGTGAAATTGAGGAAGCCGTGGGCATCTCTTATGAACGAGTAGTTCATATTTTACATAATGAATTGGGTTTAAAAAAGCTTTCTGCTAAAAACGCATTCGAGCTTTAACCGCAGTTGATTATTTTGAAGTGTTTACGAGGAATCCAACGGATTTCAAGAGACGATTCGTGACGATGGATGAGACCTGGATTCATCACTATACACCAGAAACAAAAATGGTGGATTGAACGCGGTGAATCGGTTCCGTAGAAGGCTGAAAAGGTGATGGCATCGGTTTTTTAGAACACAAAAGAAATTTTGCTAATTGATTATCTTGAAAAAGGAAAGACTGTCACTGGCCAATATTGCACAATACTTTTGGACAAATTGAAAGCAGCAATTCATGAAAAACGCCCGGGAATGGTCAAGAAAAAAGTGTTGTTTCACCACGACAATGCGCCCGCTCATTCAAGTGTAATCATTCAGCAAAAACTGACAGAAGTAAAGTTCGAAATCCTTCCGCATCCGCCGTATTCGCCTAATTTAGCTCCGTCGGACTTCCATCTTTTCTCGAAACTCAAAACATTTCTGGATGGAAAGAGATTTTGATCGAATGAAGAATCGAGAAGCTAGAGAAACGTTGGACCAAGTGCGTTGAGCTTCGAGGGGATTATATTGAAAAATAAAATACAACTTGAATTCGGTTTATTTTGTTTTCATTGTCATTCCGGAAACCTTTCAATCTACCCTCGTATAAACATTGACAATACGAGTATATGTGTCCCAATTTAAAGCATGGTCAATAATTACACCAAGGATTTTGGCTGGAGTTTGTCAAGTTGATGACGTTATTATTTAAAAATATATCGGCTGTATTATATTTTAGGATATTTAGCTTTTCCCAAATTCATTATTAGTTTGTTAGCCTTTATCCATTTTTGGATATTAGCAAATACCTTATTAACTTTGGGAAATCTGCGCCTTAGTAAATCATCAGCAATACATGATGCCTTCCTTTTAACTAATTATTTAATTTTTACTTTCCTGAAGTAAATATTTTCAAATAAGCATACTTCTTTTGGATTGAGAGCACTATCCTACCTTGTTCGCTGTCAAACGTCTACAAAGATAATGTCTTCATCATCGTAGACCACCTGTGACGAAGTTTATTCCTCTGATACTAAATTCCACTCAACAAGCTCGTAAACGATGACAAAATTTACGATCGATTATGTCGAAGGTTTCTAATTTCCTTGTTTCGTGTCAAAATTTAAAGGCAATTTCAATTGGTTCCTCCGTTAATGTTCCTCGAAATTAAGGACCTCGATCCAACAAAATTAAAAACTCAAATTATAGCTTAATTAAGCCGCGTCAAATGAACAGATCTAACGAATGTTTACGTTCTTCGGAAAGTACTAAATTTGTTAGATAATTGATTCTTCCTACGCTTTGTCGGACAAATTTTATTCGAAGATACGATGAGTTATTTTAATATTCTAGATTTGTCTGGCACAATTTTCCAGACACGAAATATCGAAATTTACGCGAGAATAATTTCAGAGGTAACTAAGTGATTTTATGTGAGACGCAGGATGCAATTTCGAACGCCACCACGTGGTTTGAACCCGGCGAGACCTTTGTCCGCTTCTCGAGACCCGAAAAATGTAGATCAGTGGGTCACAATTCGATTTTGACACTGCGTCGTCGCCATGGCGTAATTTATGTGAATTTTTCTTCGCAGAGACAATCGAGACCGTGTATCGTGAGTGTTTTTGCTTGTTTAACAATCGCTTTTAGTATCTTCCACAATATACCACGCTAACTTCTACCTATATGCGTTTATACACTGTCTGCAAATGGAAATACAACACGTGTAGATTTAAGCTTCCTTGCTTTCGCTAAATAAAACATTGCAAATTAAATTTGTAAGATATTACCGATAGCTATGGCCAACGCTTCGATTTATAGTGTTTCATTATAGTAGTAAAGTAGTAAACTAATACGTCAACAAAGGTTGAAATTTTATAAACAGATTGTAACGGCAAAATATGAAAGGCATTACTTCAAAATTATTGAACTACATTTGCTGGTGGATTTTGATTAATAGCCTATATTTCTTAATCACGTGCCCTTACTACCTTCCAAACTCTAATTTCATTGATATCCTAGTACCATCTCATTAACTACTTCGATGTTAACATTGCGATTACATTTTTAGACAGTGTATCCGCTTCAGATTATATATCTTTCCAGTACGATAAATACTGTACTTTCGTACAGTCAACAATAAGAAGCGGCGGGGTCCAAGCGGGCGGACAGCTCTTGTGCGAACTCGTTGTTACTGTCACATAATGCATATGGACTATACGTATGTATACCTCCTCGATTCTTAACGGTACTCCGGTGATATCCGGATGACGACGATTCTGAGGGGGTCCCGGGCTCAGGGTTCACGATTTGGCGACAGCGAGGGTCACCGCGATCTTGTGGTGGTCCTTCTGACACCGAATCCAAGACTTATCACGCCTCCATCTTGCCCGGTTAGCGAAGACGAGTACGTATACCATATACGTGAATACATGGTCTTTTCTTTCTGATATAAACGCAAGTATAACTCGTACGTATCCGTAGATACTCGAAGAAGGAATGGCATATTGAAATGTATGAGAGAAGGACGTAAATATATGTACATACATACAAGATTCTTTCTTTACCGCGGTTGAAAGTTTGGGTGTTGTATGGTATTGTTTTTGCAGAGAATACGGTTGTTCTCTCTACTGTTTTTCTTTTTATTTTTTGTTCGAATAACTGCAGATTGTCTCTGTTGGTTATTTATCGTTGATATTTTCGATTTACTGTAGGGGACTTATTAAGCAATATAAATAACGGTAAATGCATTCCCAGACAATAATCAGTAGAGAAGTTTCTCTAACGCATAGAATCACGTAAACAACGATATCGTTAAACACCGTTTTTTTTTTATTTATTAAAAGCGGTTCTGAGGAATTTTCAAAATGCGAAAAATTATAACTAACTAATCTTAGCAAAATTAAACGAGAACGGTGTGATATTACCGAGCTTAGAGATCACCAATAATCTACCATTGAATAGCAATTATGTTCAGAATTCGAATTGCCGGACAGAAAACGTGAATATAGATTTAAGACATATATTTTATTAAAGAAATAAACAAAAGTATTTCTCGGGAATATAACAAGACAAAATTCTGAGTTACAATTAATTTCGGACATAGTAAATTTACAAAAATGTGACAGGGAAACGGAACTCCTCACCAAGGACAGCGATATACGCCGTTAGCGATACGAGGGTGGTTCTTGCCAATAGCAGCGCCATACGCCGTCAGTGATGCAAGCATTAGGATTCCTCATCAAGGACAGGCGTTATACGTCGTCAGCAATATGAGGGTAAATCAAAGCTCAGGACAGCGCTATACACCGTCAGCGATGCAAGTGAAACAGGGTCAGGACAGGAGAAGATTCCTGCAGGATGAGCTTTTGCATAGACTTAAATACCCTAGCGTTGAGTGACGTAGCACTCCTTTTGAATGAAATTTTTAATATTATTCAAAAAATTTACGTGGACCTACATACAATACCTACACTAGACACTAGTGCTTCTTTAAGGCACCCCCGATGGGAAATATTTGTACGTTATCCTATCTTGGTCTTAAAACAGAAGTGCAGAAGATACAAAACTTCCAAAATTGAAACGCCAGCAGCAAACTCGAATAGGCCCTGACAGTTTGTCTCCATGTACCATTCACATTACACGTTGCCAGAACTAAATTAAATTAAAATGGCAAAGAACACACAGGAAAATAAAGTAACATGAACTGTAAACCACAAGCACATTAATTACGTTAAAGAAACATGTTTCGTTGACAAGGAAACCGCCAATGATATTATCGATCGTAAAGCCAGCTTTAATTTATATTTTCAAATTCATCATTTCTATGAACTGCCTACGAAAAAATTTCTGGAATAGGTGGAATAGGTCCATTAGAGAAAGGAAAACTTTACACGTAGTTCTCATATCTTAAAAAAAGTTGGAAGACGAGCTACAAATTTTAATGTTAACTTTAATGTAACTCGAAAATATTGAAGTAGTGGGGAAGCAAGTCATAGTTCCAAATAGTTACAATAAAACATTACATGTTTTTGACAATTTGAACTGTAATATTACAATTGACAACATCGAAAACAGTCATTAGCGCCACGTATAATGTGTTCAGCCAACTACGTATCTCCACTCTTCTTTCTTAGGGTCTCAAACTCCTTTTGTTGCCTACTTTCTAGGTGGCGGGGATGATAGACGACTACTATAAGTCCAGTCAACGATGAGATTGGGGGAACGCCTAAATAACTTGTCTTCTGTCCATTTTCTCCATATCCAAAATCTCCGATTTTAATATAATATTTTCCCAGAACAATTTACAGTATAAATTCGTCGTCTTAATATCGTAAATTAAATATTTCTGGTCAAGAAGTGGCCATGTCCGTTGATAAAATTTAATATTCCATGGTTGATCGTATTGTCATGTATCTAAGATTATAGAATTGCATTTCAAAATGGAAAGACTTTATGACTGTTGCCGAAAGAGTATCTAGGGGACATTCCCGGATCTACAGGCCGTGGAATTGATTAATTATTTTTTTCTCCTCGTTTATAACATTATAGATATTGAAGACTTTATCATAACGTTTGCCCTAGATCATCTAGTACTATAGTGCGGAATATTGAAATTAATTCCAGCGGGAAAGAAAGGAGAATCAACTTTTGTATCAATTTAAGCGTAAGTGTGGCACTACATCGCTCACTGCGGCAAGATAACAAATATAATCTGTGTTTCCTTCAAGGTGGTACATAATTAGGTATAACCAGTGATCTTAAAAGACGAATATTATTTGTAAAACCTCTTCTGCATTCGTTCCATAGCTTAATAACTAGTCGCAATTGCAAAATTATGGAAAGACCTGCAGGATCGTATAAAAAAACCTAAAGGTTTGAATGCTGACAAGCAATTCGTTCTTATAATCTGAGAAATTCTTTAATGAACGTGCGCGATATTTCAATAATAGCAATAACTGAATGGAACGAAATGGTGCAATGCCATATTTACCTGGAGCCTATGGCAAGTAGCTCTATTTGCAAAACCGTGAGACTCATGTGCAAAGTTGTTAAGATTTTATTTGGGAAGCAAGTCATTGCATCTAAGTTCAGAGAGCAAAAACAATTCTATACCGTTACATGTATCGTCCATTATACCCAGTAGATACACTTCTCTTTGTAACATCGAGTTACCGACGTGATTAGAACATATTAGAGTGTAATTTCAGAAAGCTTTCAGCTTATAATTTGTTCTAAAATAAGAAAAAGAAAAATATTTATAAATGATACTATGCGTTGTCCGCAGTGCCTGCTAGTGTCGGAAGGTCAACAACACGTTGGCGCCGCATTTTCTTGGAAACTAAGTGACCGATTACGAAATTACATAACAGACACACATAACGAACATATATATGTATATATACGACAACCGCGACCTCTCTTAAAGTTCCCGAATGCTGTTGTATACGTCGGCGAAGTAGGGCTATTAATTAACACGAGTTCAGAAACACATAGATGAAGACCTCAAGAGGTATTGAAGAGGAAGTCAATAAGGATACCTTAGTATGTATAACGGGGTTATTCGGATAGTGTTTAGTTACTTCTTAATTATATGTTAATTGTATGTACAATTACTACAACACTTGGTTAAATTCATCAAAATTATAATTGATTTCGTGGAGACAGGTCGAGACTGCAAGATGGTTTTCTTAGGTCTTCTGAACGTACAGAAGCAAACAGATTTTGATGAGTTTTTTTCGGCATTAGTGTTGACATCGAATTCTTTTCTTTTTGTAAGACGTGGTACAGCATCTGTTTCTAATTATCTAAAGTAAAAACACATGCTATACGAGAATCAACACAGTCTCCTTGTAAGTCTACACACTTTCTCCAGCGATGGCCCCATCTTTTCAATTCATGCAAATAGCAGTTGGCATCTTATTTTGCAAAATGGCCTTCCCATTCGATGAAAATCTTTGTACTCCGAGCAAAACCTTTAGCTTAGGAAGCAGAAAACAGTCGCTGTGGACCAGATCTGGTGAATAGGTGGTCTATCAATTAGAACCCTATTTCGTGAATTTTTGCCATAGCAACCATTGTGAAGACGGTAAGCTTTCCCGGCCGATGGAACGGTCTTCGCCTTTCTCAGAGCCGATTCATGGATCTATGGATGTATCCAAGCTTCATCTGCAGTTATTAATCGACGTCAAATTCTGACTTATTTCGCTTAAGCTGTTTCAACGTGCGGTTAGCTTTTTCATGCCCAAATCCTCAGTCAATACAGATAGCTCTTGGTTTACGACGGTACCATTTACGCCGATTCACAATAACGCCACATGCCTGCGTCTTGAAATTCCCCGGTTCGACTGAGCTTCCCCGGCCTCACTGGGGAAGTACCAAAATAACTAGACCGGTTGATGCTCCAATGATAACGTATTTACCGAGCTGCTGCGACGTATGCACATTTATTAAATGCAGTATCACAATTGAATCCATTTATTTTTACTATTTAATATTTTTACGTAAATTATTGGTAAAGTAAAAATACCATATCTCATAAAAGAAGTACAGAAAAGTTATCTGAACATGGTGTTAAAAACGCATGCAAATCTTATAACACTTGAAAAAAAGAATGGAAGATGGATAAACACGTCCTAATGTCTGTAAAAGTATGAACTTAACTCCATCGACGATTACTACCATTAGAAAAAATTCACATAGAATAAAAGAGTCTGCGAAACAATCTACAGCGATAAATGTAACACAAGTCAGTTATAGAAGAAATAACATTTTTGAAAATATGGAAAACTTATGATCGTTATGGGTAGATGATTTAAATCAGAAAAACATTCCTCTGACTCAGACTGTTATAACTGAGAAAGCAAAGACAATTTTTGAAGGTCTTAAGAAGACAGAACGAGGCGAAGAAACATTTTTGGGAAGCAAGGGTTGGTTTATGAGATTTAAATCTTGAAGCAAGTGTCGTAGTGTCAAATTATGTGATGAGGCGGCAAGTGTAGATGTTGCAGCATCGGCTGCTTTTCTAAAAGAGTTTCAAGACCGTGTAGGACAAGGCAATTATCCTCCTGACCTTATTTTTAATGTTGACGAGACTGGGCTTTATTGGAAAAAATTGCCATCACGAACCTTCATGTCGGAGGAAGAACGTTCCGATTTCAGGTTTTAAAGCTGCGAAAGATAGAGTCACTCTTTTGTTAGGAGCTAATGCTTCCGGAACTTTGAGGCTTAAACCAATGTTGGTGTACCATTCACAAACACCACGTGCTTTCAAGGGTCTAAACAAAGAGATGTTGCCAGTCTATTAGAAATGGAACAAGAAAGTTTGGGTCACACAAAATGTTTTTAAAGATTGGTACACAGATTATTTTTGTCCAACCGTGCTTCGCTTTTGTAAAGAAAATGATTTACCATCTAAGGCAATTCTTCTCTTTGACAATGCCCCTGGACATCCTCAAAACCTTGCTGAAGGAAGAACACCATTGGATGTTAAAGTTGTTTACATGCCTCGAAATACATCACTTTTGCAACCAATGGATCAGGCATTTACAACATCAAGGCAGCTTGGAACGAAGTGGTCAGCAAAGTGTCTAATGGAGTGTGGCGTAAGCTTCTACCAAAATTTATGCCCGATTTCGAAGAATTAGAGCATGTGGAGAATGTTGTTGAAGACGTTAGCAGGTTTCGCGAGAGGTAGGATTAGATCATGTGACAGCTGAAGATGTGATAGAAGTTTTAGAGAGCCAACGAAGAATTATAAGAATTAGCTAACGAATTAAGTCGTTAACATTCAGAGGAGGAAAAAGAAAACGAAGAACCTTTAAAAGTTATAAAAACGGTTGATCTAGAGCCGTATTCTTTCAATCATAGGAACCGTGACTGATGAACTCTGTGAGATAGACCACGATTGGGAATGAAGTTCTAATGTAAAAAGCATTTCTGCAATAAATTCTCTTATTGTGTCCAACTTTGGTAGTTTTCGCGACGTAGGGAACATTTTCAAAGCAAACGTAGAACTACGATATAGTATACGACAGCGTAGATGCATACACAACAGATCGGCTTTCGAGTCGCAGTTATACTGACGATTATACTATATAATAATGTTATACATATCTGCATATGCCTAATTTTTGACGAGGTGGAACTTACCTCCATATCTCCTATTGTAGTTGGGTTCATTTCACGCCGATTCGGTTTACGCCGGTTTTTTTAGAAATGGAACTCCGACGTAAACCGAGGTCTACCTTTATACGATAAACACTAGATGAAAACCCAAACTTCAAGGGTTTGGTAAGGAACAGTTACCGAGTTCTATACACATAGCGATACCAGCTGCAGTTTACCCATCCCAGCAAATTTTCTTTTAAAAATCCGGACAAAATCCGGACGCTACGATATTTTAAAATGAATTTAGATTTTTTTTTCCAAAATTAAACTATCGGTTATAATATCAGATTCTGTAAAATGAAATATTAAAAATGTATGATTTTCCCGGTCGGTCGCATCATGTCCGGATGATAGCATGATCCCCAGACATGCTAAAAATTCGTACATGTTCGGAGAAATCCGGAAGTCTGGCAAACGCTGAACACACATAACAAATAATGAAATCTATTAAATATTTAACCTCAACGCGATTGAAACTGAATCCTATAACCTTCTTATTTTCTGCGTTTCTGCGTTCGACTATATTCACATCTGCTCGGGTCCTTTCGTCTACGGTCGGCTATATTCGGTTCTGTTCATTTCCATTCTGCTATATTTGGTTCTGTTCGATTATGTTCGGATATGTTCATTTCCGTTCGGTTATGTTCGACTATGTTCGATTCTGTTTGGTTCCATTCAACCACGATTCCATTCGGTTGTGATCAATTATGCTGTTTCAATCGGTCCCGTTGACTCTGTTGTTACGAAAAAACATTGAAAACAGGTTGGTTCGTGTGTGTTGCAATCAAAACCATCGAAGTTACTATCACTAATTTTATTCTAACTTTCTAATGATAAAGTATATACATGTATTAATAGTTACGTCTTATTTCTAGGACGGTTGAGAGTAGAGTCTTGTGTGTATATTGAAAATGCAGCTTTAAACCTTAGTATATAGTTACATACATAACACCAGATGTCCATATGGCGTACATCTGAAATAAAGTAGAACAATACGAGTTATGTGATTTCTTAAGTCCTAAGAACAACGGTCAGAAAACTTTCTAAAAAAAGGGACGAACTCGTATTAACAAAAGATACAAATCTTATGCTCTGGACCCTACAGAAAACAGTGCAACAATATGCACACATGTTAAAAGGAAAATAGAAGGTACTAACCACTTGTACTTAAAATCTAAGAAATAGAAAGGAAGGGTACGAGGCTCGTCCGGAAACTAGCACCCGTTCGCGCCGTGTGGAGCAGCTGTTGCGCGACGAGCCGCCGAGTGGTTTTCTCGTGACGCAGTGATCTGTCAGCTGTCAGCGTACGAGACTTTCTAGGCGGAAAACATTTCCTCAGCGATGGCGCCCTCAAAGCAGCGGTCACTACATTTCTCGCCGCACTTGCGGTAGAGGATTACGACGTCGGCATAAAGCATCTCATCCTACGATACGACAAGTGTCTTAATTTACGAGGTGATTATGTAGAAAAGTAATGTATAGTACATGTATATGTCTAATAAAAAGTTTGAGAAGAAAAGATATCTCTATTGGTTGCGATTTAATTGGCAAATGGGTACTAGTTTCCGGATGGCCGGTTTTGTTTCAACTATGCTACGTTTTACACTTGTCAAGATAAGGGACCATGCGCTTTAATTTTGCTTTGGCTTTTCTTATGCGTTGTTTCGTCAGGAATCTCCATGCAATATTCTATTTGAGGCAGCAATGGTCTCTGTATTCTTCAATACCGTGACACTATATGAAATATCATATCGTACAAATAGTACTTGCAACGCTTTTGGTAACACAGTATCTAATTTTATCCGTTATTTTTTTATTTAACTATAAATCTTCCTTGATTTCGTTGGTTTTTCAGGCGAGCATCGTTCCTTTACCGAACCGATGGATCGCCGCAGTTCTCCTGCTACAACAACACACGTATAAAGGGTACATGTGTAAGCTGCTGTCTTGACATGTATTCTCCAAGAATCTAACCATTTTATTTTTGAACAAAATGTTTTATCTTGCCCTCAAACAGGACTCTAACTTGTACAAGCATCCATTAGATTAGACATTTTGCAATACTGATCTGTTACGGAACGTGACAAATAAATTAATGCTTATAGAGCAGTACTTCCAGATAGCGGGACGCCTCACCGCATGAGAGCAACGAAAATAAATACAAAACCAAGGCGAAAAAAAGAGGACGAGATTCAAACGGAGAAAGAGCGCGTTATCTCGAAGAAAGAGGAAAAAACCTAATGGCTTTCGATGTTAGCGTACATAGTGTCCATAAGAAACAGGTCTATAAATATTATTATAATAGTTGATTTATGCGACTCACAGCGCAACGTTCGGAACAGTGCAACGTGGATCGTCGGCGTTAGATTTATAATATAAAGCGTATAAAAGAGAGAGATAGCGTAAGCTTCGAGTGTAACGTATCTATACGCCACGCAACAATACTTCCTCGTATCCATTTGAGAATCCCGAACCACCTCACTTCTAATTGCATACAATGAATGAGTCAGCTTATTAATTAAAACGTTTTATTGTAATTAGAGGACTGGTCGCACACCTAGTTGTAAAGGCGAGTCCACATGTGGCGGAGCAAGTGTATTTCGATGTCGGGAACAACTCAATATTAACCACACTTGGAAATTGTTTCTACACCTAGAGAAATAGTTCCTTCCATCATGAAAATAGGTTTTCTTGCAAAAATCGGGTTCTATTTAAGAAAATATTTTTATTTCAAGACTATAAAAATATAAGCAAATAATTTTGTTGAAATTTTATTTAAATATTTTCTTAGGGTTAGGCAATCAAGACAATCCAACACTTCTCAAATTGGGGTGGAATTTTGTGTGGTGATAGGCTAAAGGGTGGAAGTTAGATCTGGGGGAAATTAATTGCTCCATTTTTTTTGAGACTGTCTCCTCAAGCAGATCGGTAAATTCTGTTGCAGGAGTAGAGTTTTGGTAACACATTAGTTGGTAATTAGAACGAGTTTTATGCGTAGTTGTAACATAGGTAGAGGGGCTAGAAGAAGTAGTAGATGAGCTTGCAATCTCATCCGCGATGAAGTCTTGAATCTTGCTTCTCAGCCGCAGTTTATTTAAAGGGTTCAATCCCCCGAAATAGGGAGCCAACAATTTCAGGAAAAGAGTATCTTCTTCATCAGCATTCATTATTAGAGCAAAATATTTCTTTTGATTTGAAACAGTTATTGTTAGAGCGGGCCAAATTGCGCCATCCAACAGAATCGGAATCAGGCGCAACGGCCGCTTATTGTAAATAGCGTATATGTGAGTCACAGCAGATATGTGATATTTCGAAATTAATACACAAGAGTAAAAAAATAAAAGCTGACGCAATAATAATGTTTAGTAATTAGAGCGGATATATATATACGCTGAGGTGTTTTTATTTTCATTATGATTTTTTATTTGATTGAAAACGGTATGCGTTGTAAATGGGATGTAATAAGGAAATAACTGAGAAACTGAACGCTTTTTTTATTCTGTTGTACTTAATAATGTAACTGTAAATAAAGATATAATAAATAAATTTTATCCTTCTTAATAATGCGGATAGGCTTGTTTAAAAAGTTGCACCATCAGATAAGTTTCCACATTTGCCCCGGTGAAGGATGTTCGCCGAGACGAAAAAATGTTCTTATATTTCGAAAACGACCGTTCCACGTCTACCGAAGTAAGACAGGCGTAATTAAAATAATCTTTAGACTTAGTCAAGGAATCTGCAGATGCCCCATCGCACATTTGCCTTAATCTCGTGTAGTCCGGATTCTTTTTTAAAACACTATCGAACTTAGCTAAAACTCGTCCACTTGTTGCATCGTTTATACTGTGTACCAATGTACTAACTTCGTCCACGACTTGCACTGATTCTACCAACGACAATCCAGAGTTTTGCAAATTTTCTATCGCGTCTACTAACCCTTTGTAATTGTTGCTAATATTCTTTAGATGTGTTTCAACAGAAATATCGAGAAGTCCCTTCTGGCTCATCCTAATAGCTCTAGCTTCGGCAGGGACGAATTGCAAAATAACGGATTTGACTTGAAAATGTTCATTATAATAAAAAGCGGCTTTTAACCACGTTCCCCAACGCATAAGAATGGGCTGTGGTGGTTCTCGAATACCAGGGCATAACCTGTGGAATGCCCTAATCCTCTTAGGACTTTTGAGAAACACTTTTTTTGTGTTTGCTATTAATGCATCCACCTCCGGGTAACACTCTCGAATAGTTTGTGCCACAAGATGTAAAGCATGGACTTTACACGTAACATGTAAAAGTCCTTCGCACTTTTCTTTAAGGGAACGGACTACACTACACATTGTTGCTGCACCATCGCTCATGAACAACAACAGTTGACTGGTTGACACTTGAAATTTTTGTAACGTTTCGAGAACTACGGCCGTAATTGCTTTACTAGTATACTGTTTTAATCTTCTGCTGGCTAATAGAATTGCAAAATTTGGTTTAATAGGATCTAATACGCGCACTATTATATTCAAAATAGAATTTTTTTTGCAATCTGTCGTCTCATCAAGACATAGCCACAGCTGTTTATCTTTTAATTCGGCTTTAATTCGATTTTCAATGTCCTCACGTATTCGTGGAATACCTCTCCGTAACGCTGTCCGAGATGGTAGTATCCACTCGGTATTGTATGTACCCCAGAATTTTCGAAATGCTTTTTTATCAAGTATACGAAGTGGTAGACCACATACCATAAACGTTAAAAGCAATTCTAATTGAAATTGACGTTGTTGTGACACACCATTTCTTTTATTTCTGTGGTGTGCGCTATTTATATGTCTTTCACAATCACGTTTGCTCCAGCACAGTAGTTTCTTTTTACAAACTTTACAGAAAATTGTACTCCCATTGTAGTGTAAATCCACAAATTCACTAAGAGATTTATTAACTTTCGTAGGTAATGGCCGTTTATTTTTAATAGTTACGTTAGACATAATCACTAAAGCGAGCACACCGACGCTTGTTTCTAGTATGCCACGAAGTGGTGCAAACGTAACATCTGCAGACTCGTCATTTGTTGATGAATAGAGCGCGTCATCCGTAAATGAATAAGCGCGCTGTTAGTTCGTAGCCGTCGATGAATGAACTTTTTTTTTGTAGTGGCCCACTGTGAACAACGCCCTATTTATCAACGAACACCCAAACTGCCTGCAGGTGTATATTTGCGCGTCTTCACGACGTAATAGACAGTGGTTTTGGTCCTCGTCCTAATAATTACATATTTAAATTACCTATGTTTACATACATATATGCGCCCGGCAGCCTGATTGCGAACCTGGCGCGTGGCGCTCTTGGCCCGCTCTATTTATTGTATTATGAATAACTGAAACAGTAATTGTCTTGATTTGAGGCGGACAGTCTTAATACAAATAAACGTTTCTCTGCGTGCATTAAGAATTTATTTTACAATGCAGAATCTTTAGGAGAATAAATTATTGGTATTATATAATAATAATAATAATAATATCTTTATTTCCAGAGAACATGTATAACATGAGGGAAACAAATCAACAAACTATAACAAAATTAACAAATATTAGTACTTGCGAAATAACTGAAGTAATCATTCAACGAATAACAATTGATATTTAACAATAACTTTTTCACATTTCCTTGAAAAGTCTTAAAATTGGAAATATTCCTGTAGTTTATAGGGAATGAATTAAATAATCTACATCCCATGAAACTTAAATATTTTTGGAAACCTGCAGTACGATGACAGGCTGGTAGCAAGTAAAGTTCATTTCTTGTAAAATAAGAATGTGAGACATTAGATTGAAATAGATGTCGATACGTATACACAAAGCAAAGAACTTCATATATGTATATGTCATAAAATGTCAGTATTCTACAAGATTTGAACGTGCTCTTACAAGAACTGCGCCAACTCAGATTAGTCATCAATCTCACCGCGCGCTTTTGCAACAAGAACACCCGCTCGGATGAAGAACTCACACCCCAGTGCACCACACCATACGCCATCCTGGAGTAAAAGTTGGAATAGTAAAAGCTTTTGAAAATTGCATAGCTGCAAGACCTTCTGATATTAAAGATAGCATAGCACACCCGAGCTAACTCCCCGTAAAGTTCCCCAACATGAGCCGACCATCTCAAATTTTCATCAACATGAACTCCCAGGGTCTTAGCTGATTTAATAAAGGTAGTGAAAGTAGTATCAAGGAGAAATCCTTGTACGTTAAATTTGACTTCGTTATGAAAGAGCATGAATTTACTTTTTGTAGAATTAATAATTAATTTATTAGTATTCATCCAGCTGAAAATTTGCATATAAACATTATTAATTTCAATAAAAAGGTCAGTTAAGGATTTGGAACTTATGAGAGCATTTACATCGTCAGCATAGAGAGTAAGATAGCTCTGAGATTTTAAGGAGGTTGGCAAATCATTAATATATATTAAAAAAAGGGTTGGTCCTAAGACAGATCCTTGTGGAACACCAACATCAAGTGTTGATACGGTAGATCTAGCATCCTTGCAAACAACCTTTTGTTGGCGATCCGACAGGTAAGATTTAAACCATTTTAATGCTCGGCCATTAATACCATACCTATGTAATTTATATAGTAGAATTGAATGGTTAACGCAATCAAAAGCTTTGGAAAGATCAATCAGCATAGGTGCAGATGGAGAGCCGCGGTCGATGGATTTAGCTATTTGACTGACGTAGTTATATAAAGCTGTACTTGTAGATCTGTTTGGGAGGAATCCGTGTTGGTTGTCACAAAATAAATTGAACTTTTTGAAGTAATTTATTATATTTTTGTTCATGATTATTTCATAAATCTTAGAAAAAGTAGATAGGATGCTAATTGGTCGATAATTTTCAACACTACTAGCATCACCTTTTTTAAAGACAAGTGTTATACAGGCAATTTTGAGCTGTGATGGAAAGATGCCTTTGTTAAAGGATAAATTAATCAAATAAGTCAGAGGTTGTACCAAAGACCTAGAACAATTCTTAATAACGCGAGAAGAGACTCCATCATCACCAGCACTATGAGATGAGTTTCGTTTAGTAATAGTATCGGATACATCTTTTTCATCAACGGGTGAACCGAAGAAAGAGTGTAAATTATGCGGTACATTATTGTCAATAGAGCAAAAATCAATTGGAGTATTACCATAGTTTGAGACGACGAGGTTTTGTGCCAAATTAGTAAAATGATCATTAAAAGCATTACATAATGCTAAAGTATTGGGATATTTATCTGGTAATTTATAATCTGCGAAGTAATTCAATCTATTTTTATTAATTATTGACCAAATTGCCTTTGTTTTATTTTTTGCTTGTAGAATGTAATTATCATTATTCTGAATTTGTTTTAAAGCAATAATTTCTTTGTAATATTTTTCATACCTTATATAAGCGCTTCGTAATGTTGGATATTTATTACTGATGTTCTCCAAAAGATGTAAATTATTTTTCAATTCAATAACATCAGCTGTAATCCAAGAGCAGTTATTGTTACTACTGCTACATATATAGAAAAATATCTAAAAGTTACTACAGTAGAAACTACAAATCAAGAATGTACAATCAAAGTGTTTAAAAGTAGAAGTACATGTGACTAATTGTTATGTAGTTGGAGATATTTTTGAAAAGAACATCGTGTTAGGTGTTTTTCTATTTCACAAGTTTGTAGCAGGCGTAACAACAATAAACAACACCTACTGACATTGACGATCTTAGACTGTTGATTCAACATTTCGAGCCTAAATAGAGAAGAGTTAGGTAATAGGAGTTACAATGTTAATGTATCTTTTTTGCGAAAAAGAACAAGAGAAACAATATTTTAAGGAAAGTTCATACAGGCATAAATTATAAAAATAAATAAAAAAAGTAATAACTTGTCACACAATCAAAATACAGTACGAACAACATTTATTGTAATTTTGATTGTAATAATTAATAGCTATATATTTATCTATTTACAATGAATGCTCAAAATTCCTTCCTTTCGCCTCGATACATTTCCACAATCGTTTGTAAAAACTCTTCTATATTTTCACAACACACTAAGTGTTGCACTTCTGGATTGTGCATTATTTTCAACATCACACGTAAATCATAAATATATATCGACTATATTTTTATGTAATTTATTTCGCACTTATGTTTAAAGTTTTGAATCAACTGTTAAGAATAACAATGTCACTATGTTTTGTTCACCGTAGTCATGGTAACCAAACAATACTAACACCAGAAAGCGTTTCGATGCAATATTTGAATGCAGGACATTTAACTGCAAATATCTGTTTTTGGTGTTTAATGCTGAACAACCTGTATATTTCGAAGGTGTTCTAATAGATTGCTTAGATAGAGCCAAGAAGCCAAGAAGATCTAATTATAAGCTTTCTTTTTGTTGCGAATGATATTATAAAGTGCGTCCAGTCTTCATTTTGTGATTATAAAGGCTGGAGCTCAAATAATATTATGTTCTTTTAATTCTAAAGATTCTAAAAGCGTTTTCACCAGTCAAACATTCCGATGACAATTCTCCTATCTGCTATTCATACTTTCCATCTCCCTTAGCGCCAAGCTCTAACCCAGGTTGCACTGCTCCGATCTGAACTGGTTGACATCACGAGTTCGTAACCTTTCTTCTCCCGTAACATATAACTTTCTCCGAGAGTCTGGCGTTTTGTCCATTTCGGCTATTATAATCGTTATTGTTATTGCTCTTTTGGTCGTTTCCCTTTTCTTCGTTTTGGTAAAACTTCCTTAATTGGAAATTATTACACGCTTATTTTCGGTGTCGCACGACGGCACCTATACGACGCTATCCATCATTCGGTGAATAATGGCGACGCCATCGCTTAGCTCTATAGCCATTTGCACATACCGGAGTAGTACCGAGAGGTAAACCACCACGAGATTTCACGAACAATGAGCATTTATTGGAGAGCGCGCAGCAACAACAACAGATGGTCTAGAATTTCTTGCGATTTTAGCGAAGGTAACGGTATTCGAGTTTATGTAAATGGAAGCAAGAGGTACGATGCTCTGTTTGTATTGAAATAAATAATTGGGAACGCCAAAAGTGGTTGAGTTTCTTTCCTTTAAACGCATTTAATACCTTCCCGTGCAGGTTTTAGCGTCGGGGAAATGGAATTCATCACATCAGGCGGTCTATGTATAATGGGTAAAACATCATACGACTTCTGACATTGTCCGAATGAGTTAATTGGTATTTGAAGTCCAATCAGCGACGATCATGGTAGGAACAGATAAATAACTTGTCTTCTGTTTTTCTTCGCAATTTAATATTTTCCTACAATGATTGACAGCATAGATTGAGTTGTGCCTTTAGAATAATTTTGAAAATTAAATATCGTTTGTCAAGTAATCACCTTGTTTGTCAGTAAATTTTAATATTGTACACTTATTGGTGGTGTTAAATCTTATAGAGAAGTATAGATTCAGTCTTCCAGTTGTCACTGGATGGTATGCATCATGCTATTTTAAAGGATTTACAATATTCGATTGACATTTATTAAATTATATTTCGAAAGTTATATAATTATCCTAATTAGCCGTGATTAAAGAATGAATGAAATAAAGGAGTGAAGCGACGTTAATCAATTTCTCACTTTTAATCAAAAAATTCATCCAGGCAACATGCATTTGGCTGTGTTCCCATTTTCTAAGTGGTCAGAGTTTAAATTCTACCATAAATACCAAGTAAAATTCAAGTTCGGTAGTTTAAGAATACGCAGGGTTGCGCTATGTAACATATAAACATAGAGTTTATATTGGAACGTGATAATTTCAGGTTAGTTTTCTCTTTTCAGGTTTTAATACTCGTAACATTTCATTGATTGATATCTAGTTCAGTTTAAATTGTCGAAAGAGTGACTGGGAACACTCGTGTGAAGATGCATTAAGTTATTTCAAAGATTATTTTAGATATGCAAATATAACGTTGCTAGATGTCGAACGGTCGTTTTCGGCATTAAAAAACATTTATTCCGCATGTCGTACTCACTTGACTGAAACAGCTGTGGAAACATATCTAATGATTCAAATATTTAAGATATGTTACCCGGTTTGTGATTTCACGGAAGACTTTTAAAACGGTAAGTGTTTCAGCACGTTTTATAATTTATTTCTTATCTTCTATTTTATGTGGAAACTTTTATGCGCTCGCCACGCCTCTGGCTGTTACCGCATATTTGTCCAGGTTAGTTATGAGGTTTGCTACTACAGCAATATTTAGCAATATTCGTATGTTTCCCACTAAATTTATACCATTATAATTTTCATCGAAATAGAATACTTTACAACAGTTACGGAACTTGGCATGGAGATTAAGAAGTATTATATGAAGCCTTGTTAAAATCTTTATTTTTCTCCGCATCCTCCTCTACAGACTAAAGTACTTAATACCTTAATACCTGTTAGAATTAGGAATAATCCCTTTATTTAATTCTAAGATCCTCTAACAATTATCCATTATCTAACTACCTGTTTCCTTTCCCAAATACCGGCGGATCTCACCGCTTCTTTCAAAACATCCGCTTCATCTGTCTGTCGCCGAAACTGTACCGCAGTAGAAGAAAAAATACCGCCGGCTTAAGAGGTCTTTACGCATTCTATTAAAGGAAACGAAGATGCTTTCTTTTGCTCGTATGCGCCTGTTGCGCGAATATAGAGAAGCGGAAATCTCGGATAGATTCGATCCCAGAGGCGACAGGTCACCGGGACTAAAAGACGGGTCTGCTGAACAGGTTTCTGCGTATGTTTTGATCGGACCGAATCGGTTTCCGGTGTCACCATGTGCTGTACAATTTTCTGAATGCGTGAGTGATATACGTATGCAGATGTAGATCTGGGTGCGATAGAATCGGAATCGGATGGGATAAATCAGATTTCCGGTGGTGTGAATCTGGTGCTGCATTGCTCGTTGAACTTAATATGTTTTAGTTTCAAATTTTGAATAACATGTAACTGTGTTCCTTCTTTGAGAAGTTTTTATGAGTGTATGGTCACTAGGAGTGGTTTATATTATTATTATTATTTTATTATTTATAAATTTGTTTTCTGTTTCAAACTACACCCAAAGCATAAGATACAATTTCTTACTTGCAATTATACTTTAAAAGTTAGATACTTGCCGGTTTTCGAACAAATTTCTCAATTTTTAAACGTTACAAATTGACAAGTCAGTATAAATAAGATATTACTTACTATTCAATGCTAAATATACGAGGTGCATTCAAATTATAACACCTCCGATTTTTTTTCTCAGAACTAGAAACAGATAGAAACATGCGTTTTATTTCAAAGTAGGCGGACACTTTTTGTCAATGCGTGACAGAGATGGCAGCACTGTACGGCACACGGAACCTTTAGCGGCAGCGGCGAGGATGAGAACTGTTTTTGATACTTCACATGGTGTGAAACAAATCGCCTCCAAAGTTGGCATTTCCGTGGGATCTGCGCACACAATCCTGCATGACGACCTGAAAATGCGAAAAGTGTCCTCCAGGTGGGTGTCACGAATGCTGACAGACGACCACAAGGGTGCGCGCGTGGCATGTTGCCAGGTAATGTTGACGCGTGATGACGGCATGAATGGGATTTTCTTTTCATCGATTGTGACAATAGATGAGACATGGAAGCTGTTTTTCATTCCTGAAACGAAGCGCCAGCCTGCTCAATGGAAGTGCACAGATTCACCGCCACCAAAAAATTTCGAGTAAGCGCCAGTGCTGAAAAAATGATGGTGGCCATATTCTGGGACAGCGATGGCGTAATCATTACTCATTGCGTGCCAAAGGTCACTACGGTAACAGGTGCATCCTACGAGGATGCTTTGAAAAAGAAGCTCCTTCCTGCATTCCGTGAAAACCGGCCGGAAAAGGCTGCACGTGTGCTCTTTCACCAAGACAACGTACCAGCGCATCGGGGGAACGTGACAAAGCAGTTTCTTCGTGCAAACAACTTTGAAGCGATTTCCCATGCTCCCTACTCACCTGACCTGGCTCCTAGTGACTTTTGGCTGTTTCCAACGATGAAAGACACTCTCCGTGGCCGCATATTCACCAGCCGTGCCGCTATTACATCAGCGATTTCACAGTGGTCAAAATAGACTCCTAAAGAAGCGTTCGCAGCGGCCATGGAATCATGGCGTCGACATTGTGAAAAATGTGTACGGCTGCAGGGAGACTACGTGGAGAAGTGACACAAGTTTCATAGTTTTCGTGTGTTCAGTTAGTGAGAAAAAAAATCGGAGGTGTTATAACTTGAATGCACCTCGTATTATTATAAAACGAATTACAAGTAACCATGTAACTAGCGACAATTCTACTATATTTATCGGAGGTATATGAGACATTATATTCTTTCATGAATGATAAGTACGTGCTGCAAGATGACAGCCTACGTCTTAACCCTGGCGTAATTCGTAGAATACGAGAATTCATTACGACCCGGCGACGTCATTATAATGTCAGATCGCGTACACAACGCTTGACATATTATGTTATTAAATATTTTTCTCTCGTTTTAATCGATACATGCACGAGCTATTATCATAAGTACCTACCTTTGAGGTGGTCTCCTCGAGTGACAAGCGATGTGGGGGAAAATTTATGAAGTCAAAGCTGGATATACATTTAATATTAATTCGTTTAAATTTATCTATTCAAATGAGTCGTCTCGAAGAATTGAATAATTATGTATTTAAGCAATCTTCAAGCGTATAACTCGTTCTCGTTGAGCAATCGAAGGCAATAAGAAAGAAATGTAGAAGCCTGCAATTCAAATAAAACCTGTGTAATCCTTCATGTTCCGAATTTCCCATACCCACCATTTAGTTTAGATTTACAGTGACCAATCCGAACGTGTTTTCGGGGCTTTTGTAAAGCGAGCAGGTAGTTACGATATTCGAATCAGGAATCTACATACATACGCATTGTGATTGTAACGAGAACACGGCACATCAAGCCAGTAAAGTACTTCAGATTATATCCATCATAGCTTCTATATTCGATCGTATTAGGGTTCCTTTTCGCTTCAAAATACTTCCTCTTGGAAGGAAACTTACAGGTTCCGTCTCGAGGGAAGTAAAATTTCAAGCGGTGGATAAACAAGTACTTCTGGGGTTGAAACATAATCTTTTCAGCTACCTGTGATACACATACACCTTTTTAAAAGTTTTCTTTCATTCGGAAATGTGTTTTTGTGAAAGAACCTTGGCCTTAGAGAACGATTTTGTGGGAAAAATATACTAAACAATTCCTTGTATCTGTATTTACTGTGTTTGAAAAGAGTAACAAATTAAAAAAAAAATTTTTTTTCGATATTAATTAATTGTACGGTCTCAAGGTCTGGGAGTGTTCCTAGACACTCTTGTGGTAATTTGAACTACACTAGATATTAGTTAATAAAATTTGACGTGTATTAAAACTTTAAGACGGAAAAACCTGTAATTGTGACGTTCCAATATAAACTCTATGTTACACGCTACGTAATGGAACCCTGCGTATTCTTAAATCACCTTAAATCAACTTGACTTTTATTTCGCTTTTGTGGTAGAATTTAAACTCTGAACACTTAGAAAATGGGAACACAGCCAAACACCCGTTACCTGAATGAATATTTTGACTAAAAGTAAGAAATTTATTTATTTATTTTAATCGCGGCTAATTTGGATAACTATATTTTTCGAAATATAACTTGATAATAAATTTCAAACTAATATTCTTATTCTTTAAAAATAGCATAATGCATGCCATGTAACGACGCAACTGGAAGACTGAATCTATACTACTCCGTAACATTTAACATTAAGAACTGTACGATATTAAAATTTACTGCCAAACAAAACGATTACTTGACGAACGATATTTCTGAAGATACAACTGAATTTATGCTGCTAACTGTTGTAGGAAAATATTCCATTAAAATTGAAGATTTAGAATGTGAAGAAAATGGACAGAAGGCAAGTTATTTATCCGTTTCCATCATGATCGTCGTTGATTGGATTTCAAATAATCTCCTAAAACAGCTCATAGCCCCCAGAGAGATTTTGACGGTGAATGAAGTTAGGCCACTTGCAACTTAAGCTGACGATATTTAGTGCGAAATATACTTTACCTTTTTAGCTTTTCTCTCTAAAAGTAATTATTTCATGGTATACTGACAATGAGAAAAATGAATATTGTTTCAATAAATACTATCATGGTATACAAACTATATTAACAGCTATTAGTATTTCAAGCAGTAATCTCATATACAAGAACGTTTTTATATTTAACATTTTCTTTCTTTATAGCATTTATTAGTTTTCTCATCCACTTGATCTAGAAGACTTGCATACTATTCGTCAGTTATTGTTTTATCCTTTTGGAGGTAATTAATAAGTAGAATACCTTCTACATCATAGAAAACACCGGCCATAACTTTTTCGCCTTTTTTGGTGTAGAGTTTTACCCAACTGCTTTGATCACTGTTTCATTTCTAACTTGTAGTGATGAACCCACCTTTCATTCACAGTAACAAATCGAAGCACAAATTCTATTGGATCCTTTCCAAAACGATCTCTCAACACTGCTGAGAAATTCCTTTTCGCATTTGTTTTTGGTTTGGATTTAACAAATGTGGTACCCATCTTTCTCCTATTTCATTCTTGATGTAAAATGTATCATACCCTACAGCCTCAGGAATTTCAGACACCTTCAATCTCGGTGTTTTCTTTTCCTTTGGTGGTTACAGTTTTTTTTGTAATTTCAAATGTGAGAGGTGTATGACCGCGTTTGACTTCAGCTGTCCATTTCTTCACTGTTGAAAATGAAGGAATTTCTGTTGGCGGCAAACTGCTCAAAACGGAAAATTTTATGAGGGCACAATATTCCAGCTTATTTTGATAAACTATGTTTTACTACGAACCTAAGGTGTTAAAGAAGATCTTTGGGGGTATCAAGGAACAAGGAGATGGATGGAGAAGAAGGACAAATTCGGAAATTAACCAGCTATATCAGGAACCAATGATAAGCCAGAAAGCCAGAGGGACAGGGCAATTAAATATCGGTGGCTAGGACTCATATGAGAGGCAAGCGAAGATTTCTGGGGGTGAAAAGATGGCAATACCTAACCAAGGACAGGATGAGGTGGGGAGAAACAATAAGGAAAATTGAAGTTAACGGCCTTTAAGACCTACAAAGTGGGCCTTTAGGACCACTTAACAATATTATGATTTTGGGGTAAAATTAAAAAAAAACAGTTGGTAATGTTGGCAATATTACTATTTAATTACATATAATATCCAAGTAAGTATAATTTGCTTGTTCCTCCTCTGTGTTTTATTATTTTCCCAATCCTTTTTGGCACACTGCCAATGTAACTTTTTAATATATATTTTTTTTAATTTCGTAAGATTTTCCACACATTTTTAATTGGGTTTACGTCTGGTGAATTGCCTGGCCAAAGTAGTACACGCAGATTTTTAAATTCAACGTATCGTATTACAGTTTTTGCCTTATGACACGGTGCATCGTCTTGCATGAAAGTATATGGTCTTAGAGTCGGATCTAATGGACTAATATAAGGTATTACATAAATAGTTTTGTAAAACTTTTTTATATTGTTTTTGTTCCATTGTTCCGTTAACGAAATATAGTGGTCCCGGTCCTTGTGTCGTAATACACGACCAAACCATTAGAGATGGGGGGTGTTTAATAGATTTGATCGTACATGCTTCTTTATAACGCTCTGAAGGACGTCAACGAACAAATTGGCTCCTCTCCGTTAGCACTTCTAGCCGTGTCAACTGTATATTTTTTTATATTCTTTAGCCCTTTGAAATCGTGTCACTTTCATTTTAGATGTTAGTCTTGGCCTCTTTGCCGGACGTCTGCATTTAAAGCCTGCTTCATAGAGACGTCTGCGGATTGTTCGGACTGATATTTGTATACCTTCGCCACTAAGAATTTTATGAACACCTTTGGTGCATTTATAGATTTTCGAAATTAAAATTAAATGGTCCTATTTCTATGGCTAAGGACTGTATGTATTATTTACCTTTTTAAGCAAGCCTACCCTTACCCAATCTCTCGGTATGAATTTCACGCATATATCATATGATATGAGAATGACTTTTTTTTGGTGTATAATTCATAGAAGATTGTATATAGGAAATATATCAGAACAGCCTGATTTAATTTACAACTTAATGCACGACAGATTTCTTCGATTTGGATTCCTATACCTAACTATATACCAATGCCCATTGCGTAACGGACGCCATTGTACGTCAATTAAGATTTCCTAAGCGGCGACACGCTCCAGACTGTATCGGCTTCGGTAGTCGTTATATAGTTAGCTAGCCGTATAGTAATAAAGTACTTAGAGATAGGTGATCACGTGCCACCTTTGACTGCTCGTCTGTTACGTGTGCGTTTGTACCTTCTTCCCACTTGTTAGTTATGCCGATACTCTAAGCTTCTTGCCGTGTATTAGCCTAAAGCCCCGTTAATTGCGATTATAGCACCGCTAATAACTTTACAATGTTATATGCACTACGAACGGTCGAGGTCGTAAAAGACAATTGGATTAGTAAGACATGATTAGCGTAAATCAAAAATGAAGGAAATCCTTCGTCAATTTGTTTTTAGCATCAATTTGATTGTTTATTATTTTTGTGTAAATTGTGTTATCCAATTGGATTGAGTATTCAAAGGATATTTAGAACCAAGAAATATGCTGTGGCAATATGCTCTAGAGTAAAGTCTTTCAGATCCTTAGCACTATGGCCTAGAAAGTTTATTGCGTTAATCTTGCAAATCTTCACTATAAAGTCCTCTCCCCAGTCAACTCTTCAGCTCAAGAATATCCTGAAGAGTTTATTATAGGAGTTCTTGGAAGTTATTCTAAATTTTTTTAGATGGATGGTTATTAACGCCTGTCAAACTTTTTTCTTGGTGACAAACATATTTGAGGATCTAGGTGTACACGAAACCTGGTTTGCAAGTTTGGATTTTGTTAGAAGCTACTCCCAAGTATGAGAAATAATTTAGAATACATGCATTTTTCCTAACAGGAGAACTTCTCCAACCCGAAACAACCGATTTTAATTAAACTTGAGTAAATTTATAGATCCCATAAGACTAATAGCATTTTGTGGGGCCACTACCGCGCACCTTTAAAATAAGTCACCAACCACCGAACTCTTACTCCAGAACAGATCTTTTTTTTGTTTTTGCCCCAATCATAATCTTCGTAATTAATCAATTGAAACCCATTAATTTTAATAAGGGCCTAAGAAAGCAAAGTACCAAACAATCATAACCTATATGAATGTGATAAGGATTTTGAATGTTTGGAAACTTGGATTCGCACTGAGAAAAAAATTCTTGTATCAAACAAATATATATTTTTGAAATTATTTATTGAATTCAACAAAAATTTATTTGAATGAAAGCACATTTTTTTAAGAACAATGGATTGAATTTGTTTGAATGGACATAACTTGTTTAGTCAAACAAATATGTTTGAATAGTGCACTTCGCGTTGTCGTTGGCAATTTCCGTTGCGTGGCAATCGCAATCGTAGTCCTAGCTTAGGTTATGTGAGATGGTGGTTCGTAGGCGGTGAGATGTAAATGAAGAAAATAATAGGTAAGTAGGATAATGGATTTATATATATTTACCATTGGATTAACGTTAAAATTTCTGTATAAAAAAATAAAATAGTCGCCACAGATTGGTGAATATCGTCTTGGAGGCCAACAACACTAATGTTAGCAGTTTAAATAAATTGCGATTCAATTCATCACAGATTTAACAATGCTTTGATTCTTCCGTTTTCATATTTTGTAACTAATTGTGAGTATAAGACGTGTTTGCATGCATAAGTCCGTTGAGGTATCTGCTGTTTTATCTCCAACCCTTTTTATCATAATACCCTTCTAGCACCTAACCATACAGTTATCCCTGTTACTCGTTCGTGATTCTCAGGATTCCTACGAGATTACATCGATAGATATACAGTTCTATGTCACGTTATACTAAACCGGAAATTAGATTTTTTAGTATGCTTCCATTTTGGGAACGTTGGTCATTAAAAGTTGAAGTCAAAAAAATGGTAAAGAAAAATATATTTGTTTCAAACTGTCGAAGTTCTGTAAAAGAAAGAACCGTCTTGTTGAATCAAACATATTACGTATATTAAATCAAACTTGAGGTTATTTATTTCAAGAAATCATATGTTTGGATCACATGAGGATGTCGAAAAATGATTTCTTTAAAAAAATATATCTTTGCCGCTATTTAAAATTACAATTTTGTTGACTGAATGCATATTTGTTTCAGCCAAGAACTTTTTTGTCTCTGTGTATTTGACAGCAAAACAATATTTTGAAAAAAAATATTTTAAAAATTAACATAAAAACAATTTTAAGGAATATCTAAGTTATGAAATGGTGTTAAAATTATTTTAAATATTTGGAAATGAAGAAAAACAGAAAATTGAAGATTAAAATAATCAGGGAAGAGTCGAAAGAGATTGTAAAATATAAGGGGGATTACTTGGATGTAATTTAATCTAAATTTACTATAAAAATGCTTTAAAAATAGGCCATCAAATTCATACTTTTATTGCATTTTGTAAAGTCTTAATATATTACAATCTAACAGTTAGAGGAATGACAAAATACGATCTATCGAAATGTGGGGGTGGGGTGTATACTATTTTGGTTCCTCACAATAGTAGCTTTACGAAATGTTATTAACATGGCCTGAGATAGCCGAAATAGAAAGTGGTTTCATACATAGTTCTGTGAAATTTAGAAATTCACGGAGTTTCATTAAAATCGGTTATTTCCCGAGAATGGTTTCCTTGTAATTAAAAGCACATCGATGCAAATACTGTCCCATACTTCAGGAGTAAATTCCAACAAAATCCAAATTCACAAACCAGGTTTCGTGCGCCCCAGGGAAATTAGACGGATTCATACCGGTAGAAGCCAATGAAAAGTGCCTTGAAATACCCTGTCTAGAAAAACTTGTATTTTATCAAGATTTTTTTGAGGAAACAGGTTACATTTTGTAAAAATCCACATGTACTTATTATTACGTTATGCATTGAGATCCAAAAAAGTGTAAGACAAATTAAATGATCTAGGTGTCGATTACGCAAAGCTCCGATGAGTTCCGAGAATTTTGCCCACCGCCCGTAATCCTAGTAGGCTTCCTACTACACGCGAACAATAAATGCACACGGGTACAGCGCTGGTATAACGTGGCCTACGCGATCTTTCCAAGACAAACTCGCGCATTTGCATCGTTGCGCTGCCAGCGCATGTCGGTGGTAATTCAATCATTCGATATATGCGCCGAGATTAAGATCTAGTAGGCGCCACTTGTCTACGATTCTATTCAAAGTAGATTTGTTTATGTAAAACGCACACCTTAAACTTGTATTGTTACAATAATTGCTCGATTTTAATTGGAAATCGGACTTTACTATAGTTAGAGTAATACGTATAGCGTGTTCTTGGTGATCTCGTTCCGTTGGGATGCAGGGGGAGAGGTTAAAGGGGTATCTTATTTACGATATCGATTCCTTGGTTGTCCCAATGCTATTCCGGTTTAGTATAACGTGACATAGAACTGTATATCTATCGATGTGATCGCTGATTGCGAAAATAGAAGACGTGGAAGTGATTTCGAGGGATAGACGTAGGATGGTGACGATTTAGAAGAATTCAGAAATGAAAATGGATTATTGTGGTACGGAGTGTTTGAGAAAAACGGTGACATATTCGATTCGCATATTCGTAATCGCTGTGTAAAATCTCTTGATTCAATATACGTAATATGTTTGATTCAACAATACAGTTTTTTTTTTTAAGAACTTCGTCAGTTTGAAACAAATACATTTTTCTCTACCCTTTATTTGATTTCATCTTTTAATGGCGAACGCTCCCAAAATGGGAATATACTAAAACAGTGGTTCTCAAAGTGTGGGTCACGACCCACCGGGGAGGTCGCGTTAAAGACCTGAGAGGGTCGCGAGAGAATTTCCAAAATAAAAGAAAACGCCTTACTAACAATAAGACATTTATTTCCATCTTTCGTAACGTAAATGAAAACGTATAAAAAAAATTATGCTTTAACACTTAATTAACCTAAGTTTTATCGTATATTCAGGAACATAAACTTGACTACTCGTGCACCTTGTGGAACATAAACGAAAACATTAACACTTTTATACATAAAAAAATTACAAAGTAAGAGAATCTTAATGCGATGTATGTGCCTGTTTTTTAGCAGCATCTCAAATCTGGGCTCTCTATTTGATACACACTCAATGATATTGATGTTGCAAATGGAACCAAACACTTTACAGCTTCGTTTGGGAGCTGGGGGTATTCTTGCATTTCTTTGGTCCAAAACTGATCTGGGTTCTGCGGAAAAAATTCTAGTTTTAACATCCTATCACTTGATATTTCAATAAGTTGTTCCTTCTTGTTTGTTGCAATCTCTGCTGGAAAGAATTGTCTAAAAACGGATTCAATATTCATCTGTAATTATCACAACTGTTTTGAATTTCTTTGGGGAAATAGTCGCAGAGCTCTTGCTTCAAGTTGTGCAAACTGATTTGCATATCTACAAAAATATGCTCAGAATTTATCGCACTATACTTAGTTAAATCTTCCATGAGTTCTTGAACGCACTGGAATGAATTAAACTTCTTTTTCCCAATTGAAGTCGACCATAAATCAAGTTTTTTTTATAAATCCGTTAATTTTATCCGTGGCTGTTATTATACGTATTAACATTCCAGCCTTGCAAGCTATTATCCAAAATATTTAAGTGTTCGAAAATATCAGCAAGGAAAGCCAGTCTAAGAAGCCAACGAGGAGTGGAAAATAGGTTCTCATATTTCGATGCTTCATCATGCAAGTGCATCAAAAGTTCTGATTTTAACTGGAAAATTCTTTTCAAGACGTTACCCTCGAAAGCCATCTTAGTTCTGTGGGATAAAGAAGATTTACATATGAGGAACCCATATCTTCAAACATTTTTCTAAAAATACGAATCTGAAACGGTTTTCCTTTGATGGAATTCACAACTTTAATAACACTTTTCATAACACAATCGATTTCAGCAGGCAAAGATTTTGACGCAAGAACTTCTCGATGTAAAAACGATGTACCCATGTAGCATTTGGCATTACCTCTTGTAATTTGACAATAAAACCAGATCGATGTCCTGTCACAGCCTTGGCGCCATCGGTGTATATAGCAATGCATTTCGACTAGTCAATATTGTACTTATCTTATCAGTACTTTGCATAAAAGTGTCAAATAAACATTTTCCGGTCATATTGGTCTCTAATGGCGTACAAAATAAAATATCTTCTGTAATATCATTTTTCGTATCGTATCTTACGAATGCTACAAACTGGGTACAGTTAGAAATATTAGTAGGTTCGTTCATCTGTAGGTAGAAGTACGTGCACTTCATAATATTTTCAACAATTTGTGTTCGAATATCTTCTGCCATGTCACTTATTCTTCTTTAGGTAGTACTGTTGGACAGCGGTATTGTTTTTAACTTTGCAGCCTCTTTTTCACCAACCATTATTTACACTATTTCAACAGCTGCTGGTAAGATCAGATCTTCAGGAATTGCATGTAGCTTACTGGATTCTGCAAAGCGAAATGCAACGCGATAACTTTTTCGTTATGAGTGGTTGTTGATGTAAAAGTAGCTTGCTCCTTGTGCAGGGAGTTTACCTTTCTTTCAAAAAATTCCACGGGCTTCTCTTTTTTGTCTGGATGTTTGCTACTTAAATGTCGAAGTAACTTTGATGGCTTCATATTTCCTTTTGACAAGACTTCTCCACATACACCACACTGTGGTTTATTGGAAATAACTGTAAAACCATATTTAAGATATTCATCGTTGTACAATCTATTTTTCTTTTTATATTTGTCACTTCTAGATGTTTTTTACACATCACACTCACGTTTACATCTTACAGCACACTACATGGGCGAAAACGTGTACCTAATCTTGAATCTGCTTTTATAATAATTCAAGATAATTGGGAAACAACCACACAGTCCAGAATTCTGCTGTTATATGCAATCGATGGAGCTATTCTGTAGCTGAGGCTCATGGATATCTGGGAATTACCCGATGCTAAATATCTAAAAACTAAACACCTTTCTACCTCGTGTAAAAATTCCAATTTTCAATTTTCCAATTTTGCAAAATTCAAAATCGTAAAAATTCCATAAAATTCAAAATTCAAATTTCATCCACACTTCTAATAAGCTCCTTTTCGGATATACTTACCAAAGTAATATAAAACCTACAATTCTTTGTTGTTAGGGGAACAGCTTTGTCTTGGTTCAAATTATATTTGTTAAGATCAATTCTAACGGTGCTCGTGCTCATTGAACTTATATCACTACTTGTAAAGGCATTCTTCAAGGCAATATTTTAGCGCCACCGCTTATTGTAATTTGCTTCAACGTTCATATACCGTTGAGATTTCCTTTGTATTTGTGGGATCTACAGTTGACACATTTATCAAGAATGATTCTAAGTACTTGGCATTACTTGTACAATGGTCAGTTTCTAATGGCTTAAGTATTAATTACTTAAGCCCGGCAACAGGTAGCCGTGCCATAGCCGTACCTGCCTAGTATACAAAAACAATAGTAAGAAAATAGAAAAAAAATAACAGAACTAATACATAATTATAATATGTGAAAAGTAGTGAAACACCCTTTTAAGCAGCCTTGACTACGGAACAGTAAAATTAGAAGCGCCATTATTAATATTAACATCATATGGATAAGAGTGGCAAAAAGTTGACACCATTAGATGTGTTTCCACAGTTGTCTCGGTGAGCGATGTTCGCCGTGGTGAGAAAATGAGTTTATATTTTGAAAAAGAGCGTTCAACATCTACCGGTGTTATACATGCATGATTAAAATACTTTTTGTACTTAGTCAGTGGATTATTTGATACACTATCACAAATTTGTTTTAGTGTGCTAAAATCGATATCTTTCTGTAGCACACTCTCGAACTTTTCTAAAACACGATTATATTTTGCGTCATGTATAGTCAGTAGCTGTGTATGCATTCCGTCCATAATTTGCAGAGACTTATTGCGTCAGCTAATCCTTTATAGTAGCTACGAATATTTTTTAAATCTGTTTCAACGGAAATATCTTGAAATTTCAACTGGCTCTCCTTAATAGCTGCAGCTTCGGCAGGATTGAATTGTGCAACAACAGCTTTTACTATTTTGAAATGTTCAGCATAATAAAAAGCTGCCTGCAATTATGTTCTCCAACGTGTAAGAATTGGCTCCGGTGGTTGACGAATACCAGGAAACTCTGTGAAATGATCGTAGATGTTTGGGAGATTTCGAAAATACTTTTTTCGTGCTTGCTATTAATGCATCTACCTCGGGAGAGCATTGTCGAATGGTTTCTGCCACAAGATGTAAAGCATGCACTTTACACGTAACATGTAAACACTTGCAACCATATTCAAGAAGAGAACGGCCTACCGAACGCATTATCGCTGCGCCATCGTTCACAAACATCAACACTTTATCTTTTGAAATTTGAAATTTTTCCGACGTATTAAATACAACCTTCGTAATTGCTGCAGCAGTACACTCTTGTAGTCTTCGGCTAGATAGTAACAGTGGTAATGTAGGTTTACTAGGGTCTAGTATGAGTACCACAATATTTACAATTGAATTTTTTTTTACAATCTGTCTCGTCAACCCATAACCAAAGAAACTGTTTTTTCAATATGCGTTTCATTTTCTTTTCCACGTCATCGCGTACAAATGCAACATGCTTACGTGCCGTTTTCTTCGTTGGCAACCGCAACTCGGGATTGTATTTGTCCCAAAAGTCCTTAAACGGTTGTTTACCGAGTAAGCCTAGTGGCAAATTACAGTTTATCAACATAAGAATTACATAAAAAATGCACTTCTCGGTGGCATGCCTAATTTTCGTTTTCTATGCTGTGCGGAATTTACGTGCTTTGTACAGTTCCACTTCTTATTTGACATCAAATGTATTTTGCACACTTTACAAACTATCTTACTCCCGTTGTAAAACAAATCGGGAAAGTCAGAAATAAACTTATTTACTATGTCTTGAAAGCGTCGTTTTTTAGTCTTCGACATGTTCATTAAAAACTACAATTAATAACTACCTCTGTATCAATAAAATCAAAACGTTGTGTCGTATCATAATCGACTAGCTCTCCCCGCCCACCTAAACACAGTCACACTACCGCTGCGATTACTCTCCAGTTACTGGGCTCTATTAATTACAGTGAAACCATAAAATTGCTTTTTGAAACGAGATGTGTTTAGCACGTCCTTTTGTGCTTGCTGTGGAAAGGTCATACAGATTTAGTTTGTAGGAAAGTGAGTACTTTCTGTTTATTAACGTAAACTGCACACACAAAATAAGAAAGTGACTACGCCAATGAGGTAATGAGTCTTACAGACAAAGTTTATAGGTAACCATAATCTGGAAGCACTTATCAGATTTTCGGTATTACTTTTATAATTTGTGTTTTTGTTACGTTGACGTTATTTATTGCTTGAAGGGAAGACACATATTATGTATGTAGGTATATTTTAACGTATCTTATATTGATTTCTATCACTCGCTAAATATAACTCAAATAATCTCGTGGGAAACTCCTCAAACAAACACAGAAAAGAAAAAAAAACCTGTCCCTTTGTTCTATCCAAACTGCATGAGCTTGCATAATATCAAGCGACATTCAATTCAAGTTACTCATACACAAATGTAGAACATTAGGGGCTTTTTATTGTATATTTAACTACATATACATATTCCTTGCTCACTAATATTCAATTTACGCAGGCACAGCTCCTAATCGTCTCGTTCTTCAAAGCTAAGGACGCTATAGGATATTGTCAGAGGTCAAAGCTATTCCAAGTTATTATGCTGGGGCTTATTCAGGTGACATACGAAGTCATTTCCGCTCGAACAAGTCACAATGGCCGTGCTAGAACGGAAATTCGTCCGTTTTAAATGTGTATAATATTCGACTTCATTAAATCGTATTCTAAATGGCTTGTCGAGAATATAAGCGCGTAATGACAGTTTGAAATGGATAAAATATGCGTGATGGATTGAATAGAATGTCTATCAAGATCTTTTCGTTCCTCTTTTGATGGAATATGGGGCGTATAAGTGTTCTTGCGAAAAAGAGTAGGCCCAATTGTACCAACTACGCTTTACGTGTATGTACAGTTTAAATGTTGCAAGGATTACATAATTATTAAAGCGTGACAAACAAGGAATCGAGTGGACGTTCGGTTATTATCTGTTGATCGGTGTGCGTGTACTATTTATAATGTTCGAGAAACTAGTGGAACCGTCCGGGGGGTACCGCGCAAAAGTGGACACAGTATTAATAAAAAAATAATAGATTGTTACCTTTTATTGACGTATCGATGACCACTGCGGTAATGTGCGACTGCCATGGTACGCCGCGTAGTACTGCAACATAAGCAATGCTTCCATTGTCGATTCGGTCAGGCCTCGACGACGGCCTGAAAACGTTCTCGTATACTTTGCAAACGATCGTTTAGCATCTAATGAAGTAAGATTTGCGAAATTCAACTACTCCTGTATCTCTTCTGTGCAGGATTGAATTCCAGATATAGATCGAACCTTTTCTAAATCCGCATTTTTATTTAAAATTGCACGAAATTTTTTGCTCGACATCTGGCCCTATAGGATCCGTCAAGCTTTCTAGAGCGGCTGCTAAATTATTGATGTTATTTAACGAGTCTTGTATAGATAAGTGAGTATTTTCTAACTGCGAAATAGTTTATGTCACTACAGGGTAGTTTATGGAAATGTCATCTATTTCTTTTTGAACGTTCGAATCGGAAAAAGTTGCTGACTCTCGCGAACCTTTTGAGAATTAGAAGAATTAAGTTTGAAAATGACATCTTTCACTTGGGAATAATATTTGCGATAGTAAGATACTGCCTCGACCCATGTTCCCCATCGCGTCAATACAGGCTGAGGTGGTAGTGGAATTTGCGGATATAATTGCTTGAATACGCGGGAGATTTCACAAACGCTTTTTTGGTAGATGATATGAAATCATTCACCCTAGGATACTTGCTTCGAATTGTTTCTGCAACGAGATGACATGCGTGTATGAGGCATGTTATGTGAAAAAGAGTCGGAAAGCATACTTTTAACATCCTACCAGCTTTCAGCGTTGTTGCGACTCTGTCAGAAACTAACATGGTGATTTGGGCTCCTACGATACAAAATTCTCTTAACATATTTTTTATTATGTTTACAACGGATTCGGCATCAGTTCTTTTAGTCCTTTTACTGGCTAACAACAAGGAAGCTGCTGGACCATTACGTTTTAAAGGACGTGCCACAATATGAATCACGCTGCGTTTCTGAGCATCAGTAGTTTCGTCCGCAGTGAGCCAGATTTTTTGATTTCTCAACTCGTCTTTTATACAGTCTTTTACTGTACTTTGCACATGTTGTAAATTGTACCGCAATTGCCTTTTTGTTGGCAGCTTCCATGATGGAACATATTTATCCCAAAAAAGACAAAAGTGTTCATTATCTACTAGGTGTTGCGGGATGTTGCACGTGCTCAACATAAAAATAAAGTCATACAAAAATTCTCAGTACGGAAAATTGTTTCTTAAATTCAATACATGACGTTTACTTTTAATATGACTTCTACATTCGAATGTCGTGCGACCTAGAAACCCCATACCGCAAAATTTGCAACGAATGTGCGAACCTGTAAATTCCAAACCAGGGAAACGCCAAATATATTTCTTCACATGCAATGCAAAAGGTACACCAGACGTACGTCCCATGTTTTCGAAAACACACAATGAGAATCCGATAAATAACCGAACGGCCGAACTCCTCAATGTCTACCGCATCACCGAACTCTGTATCCACATACGTACGTACATACACCCCCTTGTACAAGCGTCTCTGCGGGCGCAACCGTTTCTCACGCTTTAATCATTATATTATCGTTATATTCTAAGAGAAACTATTCTGAAGAACGTATGCATCAGTTCTATGTCAACTGTATTTCTTTCGCCTGTGACATTTTCATAGATAAAATCTGGAATGTTTTTATAATTTTTCTAAAGTACTTTCCCTTTTTTACGGCCATTGCGTAATACTAACGCCAATAAATTAACCATACTCACCTGATAATTAGCCACTACGTGTAGAGCTGAGCAAGTTGTTAGATTTATAACATGTTAAAGCTGTTCAATTTATGTAAACTGGCCCGTATAGTAAATCTTCACGTGTACGAACAAAATTAAGCGCTAACACTTGTACGGGACTACATAGAATGGTGGCAATAATTTATAATTTACGAGGGCTTAACTACTATGTAAACAGGGCGTTGTTAATTATGCCAAAACGCTTAGGATCTCTGTCAATTAATGTACCCAACATTGGAGCTGCTATTAATTAGAATCAGAGCTACTAGGAATATTCTTATAACTAGGTACATCCTAAAAGTTAATTAGAAAAACATATAATGCGTTTTAGTGGAGATATATTTAAGAAGTGATAGTGAAAACACCTAGACGTTCTTCTTTCATTTACTAGCTGGGAATTTATAAACATCAGAATTTAAAAGTTTACATTTATCATCAAAATAGAAAGTCCTAGACTAATCTTCAAAACTTACCACTACCGTTTCTTCTAATTATACACTTCTGGTGAGTAAAAACATAAGCTGACCCACCTCACAAAACCAAAATACAAAAAAAAGATCACCAATTTTCTGAATACTTTGGAAACGAAAGTTTACTGATACTGCAATTGCATTGATTTTGAAAAATACCTCATACAATTTCGACCTTTTTTATGACTTCGCTATTATGTGGCAGTTTACATCTGTTAGTGTCAATCCCCAGAAAATATAAAAGCAATCGGATATCATGCGCAGTTTAAGCCAAGCCGGATCTCACTTAATGCCACCATGAAAACAAAGGCAGCTAATAAGGAAACACAGGTAAGTGCATCTCCCAGATTTCAGTGAAACTTTGTGGGTTTATAAACCGATCTAGTCATCGCCAAGGTTCTTCAATCGATTTAAATACGCATGGTATAAAAGTGGACACATCGCCGAACGGCTACCTATTTTAAAGATCCTGTAAGATTCTGCTTCCCGAAAGATGTACAAAATACACAACAAGTAGTGTTGTGCGTGCTGTAAGCAATTTCTTCGTTTTCAATATTTCTACACGGTTTACCTATAGATCGGACTATAAACCCACAAAGTTTCATTTAAATCGGTGAGATGCACTTACCTGTATTTCCTTGTAAGTTCAAATTGGATTACATCAAAAAGAGTTCCATGTTTTAGAGGTACTTTTCAACAAAAATCGAATCCACAAACCAGGTTTCGTGCGGAGTTAGGCAAATCAAACCGATTCATAAAGATAGAAACCGATTACGGTCGAACCAGAAGTACCCTAAAGTGCTGTGTAGACAACCTTACATTTCAGAAGAAAAAAAAAATCATTCTAAATCTATTATCTTCGAAATCCTTTGTTTTTTTTTAAGTATTACGATCCCAATAAACATGAAATCGGCGCTGTCTCTTTGTTATTATTAAAACGACTCATTACAGTGATCGAAACCTCGAATATCGTTTGCCCTCAAACCATTTCATTCATTTAGTTCATTTTTTACGCGATTAACGTCCATGCACTCATCGTACCGAAAGCCATAAACGCCGCGAATATAAGTTAATATTCTGCGTGTAATTCTTTGATGTCAACCGAGCGTAAAGTTACTATTTTTAATGAGCTCTTAAACGCTGCGTGGTGCCAACGAATGTTCGAGTGCTCGCTCTCAATAAGTATCGCTTCGATAATGTGCCTCCTTTTTTCTTTATTTAGTTCTTTTTTTAGCTTCGTTTTACTTTATCATGTATGTACTTATGGATGTGATGAAACAGGATTATTATTCTCCGAATTTGAGCAACATATGTTGAAGCATTGTGAATTATAATCAAGTTTTGTGAGAATGGCTAGAAGGTGCTGTGAAATCAATTAGAATCAATGAAGCCGGTTCAAGTTTTGTTTATGTTCGAATGGAAAGGCTCTCTTGAACCAAGTAAATCTTGCTTGGAGCAAATTTATTCTATAATCTGTATATGTTCAATAGAATTTTTCGCTAATACTCGATCTGAAATTTCCTTTTTACATCCATTTCGAAATAATCAGCTAAGAATTTTCTTCAAAATCAATTAAAAGCGCATCCATAGAGATATACAGAATGTCTGAAGCTTCTGGAACTGTAAAATTGCTCCTATTGTGTAAATAATACGGAGGTAAAATTTTTCGATAACATAATAGCCGATATAGGGTATCTTTCAAAAATATTTCCATCTATCTAGGATCGTTTCTGGTATCTCCTTGTAGCAACAAACCAATATAATATAGTGTCATGCTTTAAACGAGAGAGTAATTAAAAAAAATAATTTTTCTAAATTAATTAATTAATTAATACGGTCTGTAGGTCTGGGAGTGTTCCTAAACACTCTATCGGCAATTTAAATTAAACTAGATATCATTTAATGAAATTTTACGAGTATTGAAACTTTAAATTAATATTAACTTGGAATTGCGACGTTTTAATATAAACTTAAACCACAAAACTTGACTTTTACTTCGTATTTATGATCGAATTTAACCGCTGAACATTTAGAAAATGGGAACAGCCAAACACGTGCTATCTGGATGAATATTTTGATTAAATAATAATAAATAATATCGTTTGGCTACTACGACAGCAGTAAATGAAAAATACTGACGTTGAGGTTCTCAAACCATGGGTTAAATATTTTGAACCCATGTTGCTACTTGCGGTCAAAGGTGAGTCTAGCGTTTTGAAATTATATCTAGATAGTTTCTGGTGTTAACGTAGTTTGGTTACTGTGACGATAGTAAACAAAACATACTGATATCTAGGACTGGGAGGATAATTTATGTATTAGAAAAAAGTGAAAAAAATATGTATTTTAGCTGCGCCATCCTGGCCGACGATGTCCACAATCTAGAACATTTGTGAAATTAAGGCTAATGTGTGATTCTACTGGACGCAAACATTTTACCTATGTAGAAATAAAGACCAATTATTTGTGACCAAGACTTTTGAATCATGGATTCTCTTAGTTCATTCCAAGAATCTGCTGCCCAGTACACCACTGTCAACCAAACCACAAAATTGACTCTAGTAGTATTCGCATGTAATTGCACTTGAAGTTTTCTAAAACACGTCCATGAGCTGGAGCAGTGAAGTTACATTAGGAGGAAGAAGCAACAATTTAATATCCACACGCACAAGTTCGTTCTCATTTGGACGAGATGGCGCTACTATACAGCAAGATTTATTATAAAATCTTCTAAATAAGAAATCATAATTATTGAGTGGTGAAAATTTCCACTTCATCTAAGGACAATTCTATAAATTATAAATCTTCCACCATATACGTATGTATGTACATTCTTTTGTTCTTGGGATTAAAGCCCGAAACGTTAGTAAATCCAGACGAATTCATATAAATAATTCAACGTTGGAATCTTGTTGCGGCTTTCGACCGTTGTGAAGCAACACCGTCTAGCGACCACAAATAGAATTATTCGTAATTTAAAGTTAAACGATACAGCGCGATATCCATTTGCATATCAACGTGATTAAGCTCATTAAAATTCATTAGATAAGCATGGAAAACATAGAACGCGCGCCATTCAATATTTAAATATTGAAATATGAATCTTCGACGACATCGTTTCTGCTGCGCGCTATGGCTCTGCTTCTCCTTTGGAGATGGGCTATGCTGAGATGTCCAATATACAATATGCATGCACATATGTACGTGGATACATACATATTATACATAGATTCCTTTTGTGGGATGCTTAAATGCAGCGTGAATAAAAGGTAATTCTTTCGAGAAAGATGAGAGTAATTCGTTTTGTTCTTTAAGAAATAAAAGGTTTTGTTGTTAGTAGCACGTGTTGTTTATGGTGTTTTATGGTCTGTATAATTGTTAGTTAGAAAAGTGATAATAGGAGAGAAGAAGAAGACGTTTTTTTCCAAATTTATTACCGATTTTTCTAAGGCATTTTACCGATTAAGGTTTAAACCTTGGTGTGATAGTGGTTGAAATGTTTTGGATATTATTGCGAATTTCTATCTAATTACAGATCCGTTTCCTTAACATCCAATTTTGTTAAACTTTATGTGAAGGTATTTATGCGTGACGTCATAAATAGACGTGGCCAAGTTAATGTGATCTATAGAGAATTGTGCAAAGCTTTTGACGTGATCAATCATGAAACATTGGAGTTTCGGTTTCGTTCCATCTGCGGTAAGTTCCCTCAAACACTACCTGAAACAGATAAAGTGTTCTAAGGACTTTGTTTTTATCTCCGGCGTTCCCCAGAGATCGAACCTGGCACCATTATTATTTGTCAGCAATAATCGGACCCATCTTCACATACGCTTCTTTGGTTTGGTGGCCGGAAACAACACTGAAGACTGTGCAGTAGCACCTTCAACGTATTCAGAGACTCGTATGTCTCAATTTTACAGGTGTGATGCGTATATGTCCTACAGCACGCTGCTTCACATCCGCATTCATAAGCAAGCTTTAGAAAGCGCCCTCACTCTTAGAGGGCATCTTAGAATGCTTGAAGATACCAATGTAAATTATCTGATGCACACTGCAAAGAACACGATCCCTGTGTAATACAATTTTGATCAGCCTTATAGGGTGATTATTGAAAGACAAGTATGGGCATTCGGTGAGCTTCATTGCAAAAGAGGTACCCTGATATGGTATACGGACGGGTCGAGAATAGAAGGTCCTAACACTCCTAACTACCACTTAAAACTGCTACGGGATTCCACACCAACATATTTGAAGCAGAGATTTCTGCTTTAAACCTATGCGCCATGAAGAACTTCGAGAAAAGGATACCTGGCGCTACCATAAATATATTCAGGGACAGTCAGGCAGTTTTAAAGGTTTATACATTTGAATCTGGCCTGATACTCGAATGCGTAAGGCACCAAGGGTGCAATAACCACGTTGGCAAAAGTGCCACATAGGACAAGCAATCAAAGCATGAGAGGTTAATCAGAAAGCCTCATGCTAGGGAAGTATTCCAGGATAAAAACAGGTGAAAGAACTCAGCAGAAATGGTACTATCGTTGAGCAAAGGGGACCTTAGATTACTGGAAGGATTTTTTACAGGTTATGTAGCCCTAAAAGCACTTATTTAAACCAAGTACATCAAATTTGTCATCTATGCCAAGAAGATCTGGAGACGGCAGAACTCATTCTATGTCGTAAATGTGTTGCCATCAGTCGTACATGATACCAACATTTCAGTAGGCCATTTCTCATACCTACAAAACTGAACGAAGAAGATCCTAGCGCAGTACTAAGGCTCACTAAAAACCTCCAACTATTCTAACACACAACGACATTTTGTTACAATAGGTTTCTAATATCGAAAATTGAGTGCCCTTTCGTAAGGAAGTTGTCATGTCCATTTCTAAAATTTAATATTCTACAGTTGTTGGTAGTGTCAAATGTCTCCCCTTAAAGTAGTATAGTTATATTTTGAATTTAAATCCAACAGTCTGCCTTCCATGTAAAGCTTCTTTGTTTGTTTTGTACAACATCTAAATATTATTTCTAAGTCAGCCATTAATCCACTAGGTCTTTTATTTAAAATTCCTAATCTTCCCGCAATACATAGATCTTCAAATCATCTGCAGAAATGAGTGTTCTACGTTTCAAAGATCAAAGAAGAACATTAATATAAAGAAAGTCTAAATTTAGTCTGACAAACGAGTGTAAAGCCTCCTACGACAACGACTATAACAAACAATGTTGGTTAACATTTGGTTGTCCAAAGGAAACCATAAAATATCCGAATCTGCTCGGGTTAGGTAACAGATAATAGAGAAAATTCAAACCTTCCTCAATGAAATGAGTAATTTCTAATCAAGGTGGTGCTGATAGATCTACACCAATAAGATCCTAGCCACATTCCAATAAGAAGAAACAATATGAAAAGATGAGGGACGAATCCGCTATATCTTGGACGACCGTAGCAGCACGGACGTCCACAACCATGTAACCAGGAATATCAGAATTATTCCGTCCATCATCAATAACTTTAGATTCCTGTATAACAGCTCATATTCTACGTGTGGAATTTATTCTGGTATGATGAGGAACTAGATTTTTCCCCTTTTGAAGTAAAACTCCTTTAAATATTCATGGATGGTTTAATTTTGTTGATAGTAGTAATTGTTATAACATGAATACAACAGACAAGACAATATAGACACTTACAACAGACTAAAATATATTTAAACTATGTTCTTACATTTTGGAAAAAGTACTTTGTCTTATAAAATGCCCCATTGATCAGGTAAGTGAGTATATAGGGGCAGCAGCATGGTATGGTAAGGAACCTCTTGTATTACGAGTGTGGTATAAGTTCATATTCTTTAGAAAAGTCTATGTAGATCATTTTGACAAATACGGCACACAGGTGTCTATAATTAAGTGAAATACTGATCTCACCCACTGTTTTTGTAGTTTGAAAATTCTGTCTGCATCCATTGAGATTCCCCAAAACATGATACCATGTTTCATTCTGTAAAACACACCCGCATAGTATGATGACTTTGGGAACAAAGCAAGCACTTCAACAGGACAACCCGGAATCTTGCATCCAGCCCGGAAACGTAGCTTCAGAAGAATAAGGAAGTTGGTTATCTCTGACTACAATATTTACATTACTCTTAATATTACATTTTAAATAAGTCGTTTTCGTAAAAGCAACTTTCATGTAGTGTTATATTTGATATCATATTCCTTTGGACAAATAAGCAATTACAAAGATCCTATTGCCACCACGACCCAATAAACCCTCAATCGACAAAATAACACTTCTAAACCTAAACTTTCTTTCTTACTCCGCGTCTGTTTTGCCTGCTTCTTTTCCCACGTGGCAGGTGAACGTTGCGTACCTGATCCGAAGACCAGCTCGCCTCGGGAAAAAAGGGAGCATGAGAAGAAATGACGGCGGAACAAGTTCAAGCACTAGAAATTGAAATTGAAGACTTCTTTACGTTACAAACGTACATCATCGGAGCAGGTACATAGTTTCGGGTCGCTGAGGGATGTTGCTCTCGTTTAGAAGGCTCTGCACTGAAAGAGCGAGAAAGATACGAGATGTAGAGAAAGGCGTGTCCGGATCCTGTGGGAACATCGGAAACGGTGACCTTTATTTCTCGTGAGAATCGGAAACGTATATTATGATCATTTTCACGCTGCGAACTGAGGCACAATTACACTAGGAAAAAGGACAATACACAGAAGAGACCTTTGCGACGTTCAACTTTACATATTAATTTAAGCAATAAAACATTTATAGAATAAATAGCTTGTTTATAACGCTATAACGAAATGACTAAATTATTCATCAAGAAAACTTTAGAAAGCTTGAATTGTATGGTAAACACAATATTAATTAACTCGGGAAGGCATTTTCGAAGACATGTGGGTCATCATCATCAAGCCAAGTACACATTAATGTGAGAAAATAAAATTAAATCTAGCGAACCCCTTGCATACCCTTCTATTCAAGAAAAATGTATCTATATAACATGGTTTGTATATGTACCTGTTTTTGCTTTTCGGCTAGAAAATAAGTAAATAAGGCGAGAAAAGGAAAAGTCTGCCATCACGAACCCAGACGTATGGTCACACCCTCATAAAATACGGGCGGGAACAACGGTTGTGTTCTTTCCGTTCGTCAAATTTGTGTTCTTTCCTTCTCTCTCTTACACTAAAGATGCATGCGGAAAAAGTGCGTCTGACAAAGCTTATATTGATCAAACGAAACGAGCGATAGGTACTAGATTTAATAAACACATCAGTGTTACAGGTACGGGAAGATAGAAGTGTCAAGCGTCGCACAACACATAAACGATACAGGTCAGAGTATTAAATTAGAAAACTTAAAATTAATTAAAAACGTGACTTCGCCTTGCGAACTGAGATTATTTACATAAATAAGAACGCAAATTTGGTCAATAGAGAAAAAGGACCGCTATATTTCTTGTACCATGACAGGCTTCGATCCTCCCGTACTTTTTCCGCATGTATCTTTAGTGTAAGAGAGAAAAGGAAAGAACACAAATTTGACGAACAGAAAGAACACAACCGTTGTTCTCGCCCGTATTTTATGAGGGTGTGACCATATGTCTGGGTTCGTGATGGCAAACTTTTCAGTTTCTCTCCTTATTTACTTATTTTCTAGCCGAAAAGGTAAAAACAGGTACATATACATATACAAGCCATGTTATATAGATACATTTTTCTTGAATAGAAGGGGATTCAAGCGGTTCGTTAGATTTAATTTTATTTTCTCACATCAATCGGTACTTGGCTTTATGGTGATGACACACGTGTCTTCGAAAAGGCCTTCCCGAGTTAATTAATAATTTGTGTGGTGCGGAGTGTCACGTGAATATTGTGTTTACCATACTACCCCACAGTCCTTGCTATCATTATTGAATTGTATGATTTAATAAAGGGACATAAGATAACTAATCCGCAATACAAGCTTGTTACTCTCCTATCATCACATGGTCATAGCGCATTAAGATTGCCCCCTTATCACTCATAACTGACTCCCATTGAAAAAATGTGGGCTAACGTTAAGCAATGGATTGCAGGAAGAAATATGACATTTAAGCTGTCAGACGTGGAACCACTAGCGAAAGATAAATTTTCTTTAATAGGTACTGAAGAGTGGGAGTCTATAGACATGTTGACAAAATATTTCCTGAATATTTAGAGAGAGAAGAGCTACTTAAGAATGTAACAGAGAATATCACTTTTACAGTAAACACAGGCAAATCAGAAACCACCGAAGAAGATTCTGATGGTGACGACGATGAAGATGATGCCAATGAAGGCGAGAACCTTTGCCAGATAATGCTTAAGCTTTTAACGAAATACATATATATTCCTTCTATATTTTCTAAAGGCAGTTATTTAAGCATATAACTGTTATTTATACTTTCATATGTACTTAAACTATTGTTACTATTACTTCATATTTTCTAGTCCCATTTATGTTATTGTGTCTGATATATGTACATTTTTATTTCTTATTACTAACATGTCGTGGAATGGAATCCTGTTGCCTTTTTCTTCTTCTTGGGTAAATTTGATAGAGGGAAATTTTGAGTTAAGTTGTTCCACGAAATCCGTTATTGAACATTTGCTGGTGTCAAAGATGCAAAAAATATCATCGACGTATCTAATCCAAAGCCGAGGGGAATAAACCAAAGTATTCTTCACGTCGGTTTCAAATTTTCCCATAAAGAGGTTAACCATAAACGGAGATAAGCTGTTACCCATTGCCGTTCCTTCTGTTTGTTGATAAAAAGTGTTGTTAATTTGGAAAAAGTTTTGTTTCATGTAGTCTTGGCAAAGAAATTAAGCTAGTAACTTCCTCTCTATCAAGTTGGTTACCTAAATCAACCGGAACACTAGGGAACAGTGAACTTACGTCAAACGATATAAAAATTTTCCAGAGTATTCATTAAAATTTGAAGTTCCTTATTTTCATTAGTATCTCTTCTATTGACGACCTTACGTTTAGGATAATCAACACTACCGGTAGAATCTTTTAGATTATGAACAATTTGTGTCAATAACAAAAGGTTATCGTTTAAATAGAAAAACCTCTAACACCCTGTACATCAACCGCGAAGTCGATGGTAGCCCGCGTCGTACGCGTTCGAAAAGAATGCACTCATCGTGGGAGGAGGATACCTGTTCGACAGCACGAGCCAAACGACTATCTCTGGGCCTATATCACCCGGCGTATCCATCTTTCTCTCTATACGCTCCGTATCTCTCCTTGTCTTACACGCCGCGCCGTCCCGTCCGCCCGTTTTAGTTGGAAACGGGATAAACGATCGCCTACCATAAATAAACCTTCGCCACCCACAACAACGACCGGCAGCGGCCGGTCTCTACGTCGCGGTACCGTCGTGCCGGGTCAAGAGATATCGAGACGATGCGTACCGGGCCATATGGTTGGTAATTCCTCGAAAAATCGCCGATCTTGCGGAATTTTTAGGACGATTTCAATATGATTTCAATCGCGAGATCGAGCGAAGATGCAACGTTGAGTTTTTTGAAGGAAAATAAAGGAGCTAGCTCGGAAAAAAGGGGACGATTATGGATATTATGGATGCAGATGTTTGTTTACGGTGTAGAGGTGATTCTTCTGTGTGTGGTAACAGGTGTTGAACTTATGGTGTTGTGTATTGATTGGAATGTTTCAAGAAAGCTTTTTAATGGATGGACAATTCACTAAAATGCTCGGATTCTTTCTTCTTCCTTAATAACGTGTTCAACTCATTTTTTTTTCGCAGCAGTAACATGTTGAATTGCTTGCAACAGGTGTTCTTTAACTTCTGTCAGTTTGAAACCCGTGTTTTTAAGTGTGACTTCATTTCTTATTTGAGTCCCTATTAGTTGAATAGGATTGAGTTCACAATGGTACGGTGGCAATCTCTATTTTACCTTAAGTTTTACACTTAACATTATACAGGGTACCTCAGAAGGAACTGCATCGATCGATATATGGAAGTGTATATATTAGAAAATTCTGAAAACTTAATAATATGTACTGTTGAACTAAAATACTTTCAATTACCACCGATTTCCGGTTATAGCGGAAGTAGTTCTCAATTTTGTTGTTTTAAACAGAACATCCTATACAGTAATACATGTTTGAATTCCTAGTTTAATTCTAACGTTTGTTTAATAAAAGAACTATGTTGCTATTTCTAACCATATTTGAAATATTCGCAATTTTTGACAGATAGACAGGTGTGTGCGAACTTTTATAACTGTGATAGTTAGAGCAACGCAAACTGTGCTGAAAGCCAGTGGCGGACGCATAAAAGTTTACACAAAATAAATTAAATGTGGTACGTGCTCAAACACTTACCGTTTTAAGAGTCCTCCGTGAAATCACAAAGTGGATAATGTCTATTTAATATTTGTAACATTAGATATGTTTCCAAAGTTGTTTCCGCAAAGTGAGTGGGGCATGAAGAAAAAGCGTTTTTGTATGCCGAAAACGAACGTTCTACATCTAGTGACGTTATATTTGCGTAAGTAAAATAATCTTTCAAATAACTTAACCGTTCTGTTGACGCTCCTTCACAAATTTGTCTTAATGTGCCAAAATCAGAGTCTTTATCTAAAACACTTTCAAACCTTTCTAAAACACAAACATTTCTTGCGTCTGCTATCGCGCATAGCTGTGCGTGAACATGTTGCACTATTTGCAAAGGTTCCACTAACGACACCGAAGAATTTTGTAGTTTTTCTATCGCATCCGCTAGTCCCACGTAATTGTTCTGAATAATTTCCAAATCTGTTTTAACTTGACTATCCTGAAATTTCAAGCGGCTTACCTTGACAGCCGCAGCTTCCTTTGGGTCGAATTCTAAAATCACGTTCTTTATATTCTCAAAATATTTAAGATAATAAAATGCAGCCTCTAACCATGTTCCCCAACGAGTAAGAGTAGGTTGTGGCGGTTCAGGAATACCGGGGCATAGTCTATGAAATTCCCGAACACGTTTTGGGGATTTTACAAACACAGCTTTTGTATGTGCTATTAGAGCGTCTACCTCGGGATAACATTTTCTGATACTATCTGCTACGAGACTGAGAGTATGAATTTTACATGTAATATGCAACAAGTTAGCACAATGTTTTTTAAGAGATCGACCTACAGCAAGCATGTTTGCGGCACCATCACTCATAAACATCAACAGTTGATTTGTTGAAAGTTCAAACTTTTCCAATGCATGTAACACCAACATCGAAATTACTTCGGCAGTGCATTGTTGCATTCGTCTGGAAGCTAGTAAAATTGAGGGTGACGGTCGATGTGGTTCCATTGTGCGTACCATTACATTAACCACAGAATGTTTTTTACGACCTGTTATTTCGTCCACACATAACCACAGTTTTTTATCTTGCAACTCCGATTTAATTCTTTTCTCGACATGCTCACGAGCAGACGGCACAACTCTCTGTAATGTTCTCTCACTTGGTAACTTAAAGTCCGAATATTCATTCCAAAACGAGACGTATGCTTTCTTCCTTAGTAAATGAAATGGTAAATTACATGCAATAAAGGTAACACATAAATTAAATTTAAATTTGTCATAATCTCGCGTGGATTTTTTTTGAAACATGCCCTGCACTATTTACGTGCCGTAGACAATCACTTTTCGACCAACACATTAAATCTATTTTACACACTACACATTGAATTTTAGCGCCATCACACTTTAAATCAGGCATTTCTGCAATAAATTCTCTTATTGTGTCCAACTTTGGTCGTTTTCGCGACGTAGGAAACATTTTCAAAACAAACGTAGAACTACGATATAGTATACGACAGCGTAGATGCATACACAACAGATTGGCTTTCGAGTCGCAGTTATACTGACGCTTATACCGAATTGTCCCGGCCGAGTTTATTTTCTGTAAACTTTTATGCGTCCGCCACTGGCTTTCAGTGCAGTTTGCGTTGCTCTAGTGATAGTGTTTAGCTTGGAAAATTGAAATTTTGCAGAACTGTTGACCCGTATAGAATAGGATGAGAAACCGAATGGATTTTTCGAAGATATTATACAGCGTATCCGACAATTACGATTAAATTTTCAAATGAAAAAAGTCATAGTTTAATTTTCTTAAATACAACTACCTATTTTTCTCTTTCTTATCAAACTGTTCTTACAAAACAGCAAAAAAACGTCATATTCATTAAGCATCTATTTCATTCTATAACGATCTGCATAAACATCAACTAGTGTAAAATATTCACACTAAATTTTTCACTGTTGACATTACACTTGCTTATTCAGGTTTTTTAAAGCTAAGGAATCTATTTTGCAAAAAGAAAAAGTTATTTAGGTGAATTGATACAACGCGACGCGATGTCAGGACCATTAATATGTTTAAAACCTCGACTTTTATTCTAGCTATTTTTACATGTACATATATTAGCCATTGACGTCATACTTCTTTTGTTTTGTATCTATTAACGGTCCGGTTTGTCGTATAAATTAATAAAGATCCATTCATAAATTGTTCAAATGTTGTTGGATATTATCTATAATTAATTTCAAATTTCAGATCGTAAGTTAGACGCATATAAAGATCTAAGTGTGTCTCATTTTAGACGGCACCACTCCAGTATCTTTTTCATATATTTTCAATCAAAAAACATTCTTTTTTCTGATTATACCCCTCACTAAATTGTACTTTTAGGGTATGTTACTTTCCTTTCACAATAAAGTACTTGTCTACTATGATTTAAAATAAACAAAAAACGTTTAAATATATAGGATATTCTATTTAAAATAAGAAAGTTGACGTCACTTCCGGTGACATCGGAAATACAATTGAAGTACCGATAACGGCAAGAGTTAGTTCACGAAAAATAAAGATCGACATATTTTTTTTTTTAAGTGCTAGCTTCTGTATTTCAAAAGTTAGCATAGGGGGGGGGCACTTTGGGACCGCACTGTATATATTGCTATCACTAGCTGAAAAACCCAAACCTCAAGGGTTTGAGTGAGAAACAATTTTGGAGTATAGGGATACCAGCTACAGCTTATACCCACCCCAACAAATTTCTAGATCTATAATCACAGGGGTACCAGCTGCAGTTTACACACCCCAGCAAATGTTGTAGGTCTATACTTATAGGGATACCAGCTCCAGTTTACCCATCTCAGCAAATTTTTCTAAGTTTAATCATAGGGATACCAATTGCAGTTTACCCACCCCAGTAAAATTTCTAGGTCTATACTTATAGGGATACCAGCAGCAGTTTACCCACCCCAGCAACATTTCTAAGTCTATACTCATAGGGGTACCAGCTCCAGTTTACTCATACCAGCAAATTTTCTAGGTCTATACTCATAGGGATGCTAGCTCCAGTTTACCCACTCCAGCAAATTTTCTAAGTTTAATCTTAGGGATACCAGCTGCAGTTTACCCACCCTATAAATTTTCTTGGTCTATACGATAATAGGTTTATTCAAAAACAATGTTTAGAGTAATAAATCATGTTAGTACCTAGTGTGTAAGCATGACTTTTTTCTATTTTCTAGGTTCAAGCTTTTGCTCAGGGGCAGAAATTTTCATCGAATAAGGAGTTCATCACGTTCGTAAAGTCTTATTTATAGAACAAGATGCCAACTAAATCTACTGACACTGCTCTTTTTAGTTTCATAAGTCGTCTATATCATAACTCTGATAATGGAGTGCCTTGCTTGAGTACGCTGATAGATCTTTCTAAGGCATTCGATTGTGTGGATCATTCTCTTCTGCTCTACAAACTTGAGAGGTATGGGGTCAATGGTGTTTGTTTAAAGTGGTTCCAATCTTACCTTTCAAAGAGAACGCAATATGTTAGCGGTAGCAATTGCGTCTCGGATGGTAGGATTGTGGATCCCACAGAGATCAACCTTGTTCCTACTTTTCGTCAACGATCTTCCTAATTGCCAGAGTAATGCGGCTGCTGCGACATTATATGCCGACGACGTCAATATAATTGTCTCCATGCCAAACACCAGTGACCTCTTCATAGCAGCTAGTTCGATTTTTGATGACATCAGTAACCGGATGAATGCAAATAAATTGGTTTTAAATGCCAACAAAATCAGCTGTATGCTCTTCTTTAATAAGAGGAAATACGGAATCGACCAACTCAACTTGGCCAGCTCTGCTTTCGAATTGGGTAGTACATCTAGGTTGCTTGGCCTCGTTATAGATGAGAATTTAAAATGGTCTAATCATGTAGAGCAGCTATGACCTAAGCTGGCGAAGTCACGTTATGCGCTTTACCAATTGAAAAGATCATGTAGTGAGTTCACCGTTAAATCATTTTACTATTCGGAATTTTATTCAAGGATGCGCTACGGGATTATACATTAGGGCTCTTGCGTTGACGCAGATCGTATTTTTATTTTACAAAAAAGAGCGATTAGAACACTATTTGGTTTGAGACAGAGAGATTCTTGTAAAGAGGTTTTTGGAAATAATCTTATTAACGTTTTATGATGTGTACGTCTTGGAAGTACTATATTTTGTTTTTAAATTTCGTGACTCTTTTACTGTGAGTTTGTTGCCACTTTCACACAAAACATCAACCTTTCAAAGAAGTCTTATGTTCATGGGAACGAAATTGTTCAATGGTTTGCCTAACGAAATGAAAGACTATCCTAATGTGTACATTTTTAAGCGAAAACTAAAGTTATGTCTCCTCTAAGTTAATGCTTACTCAATTCAAGATTTTATCAATTTCTTTGATTAGGTGGTAACTATATATTATATTTTTAATTTATGTATATGTATTGTTAACGTTTTTCTTGTACATCTGTTACCAGTTTGTACTAAGAAATAAACAGTACTACTACTACGACTATTTCTACGGATTAAAGAAGTGGTAGCATCGCTGCGGAAGGGTGTATAGACTTACAAGGAAACTATGTTGAGAAATAAAACTAAATAGAATGGCTGGAAACTTTTCAGACCACCCTCGTAACGCTTTGGATAGATTCATATGCGCGATTAAGAAAACCCGTCATGGAACACAATTACAAGGCTCTACGATCTAGAAAAGACTACGTCGATCGCGAAATAATAATTAAAACAGATAATTGTAACGCCAAGTATGTAGCAAGGGTATGTGAGAGAATAAATACTTGCCTATATAGATTATATTAAACATAGAACCTATGCATATGCGCATATTTTTAGTAGTGCGTATAAGGAACGTTAATTGTTCGACAAATTGCCGATTATTAAGTCTGGTGCAAGAAGAATAAACGTTCAGTAAAATTTGCGTAATCAAAATGCCAGAGTCGACCTATATTTTTAACTGTCTTATTGAATAGATTTAATGCAACGTGAATTGTGTTTGGGACAATATCTCGAGACAATCAAATCACGATATTTAATAAAATAGAAGAAATAAAATGATTAAAACAAAAAAATGTATATCTTCATCAACTGATGTTAATCTTCAACTAGAACAAGCGCTCGATGAAGATGACCCTGATCACAGAATGCAGTTTTATGATTTAATGAAGAATTTATGCAATCGTAACCCACGCTACATTCGCCAAATTCTCTTTTCGAATGAAGCCTCATTTTGCCTAAATGGAACAGTGAATCGATAAAATTGCAGGTACTGGAGTAACGATAAGTCTTCTAGTACATCTCTTGTCGAATTAAAAAATTCTAATTTTTTAAACTTTTTTCTGCAGTTCATTAACATGAATAACAAACGAGTTGTTCATAGCCAGGGGCGTTAAATTATATACAATGTACGAGAGTAAGTCAAATATTATCTACACTTTCGCCATAACAAGCTTTGAAGGTTATCGTAGTGGCGGCCGCTTGCGCATGCGTTGAGTTGGCGTCTCTGTGGTCATGTGTGCGGAATTCAATGACGATCGCGTCATTTGTCTGCTAGTTACAACAGCATAAGCATGCCAGCTCCGCTATTAGTTTGCACCAAAGAGGAACAACAAGCACTGATCCGATTTTTGTGGTCAGAGGGTGCAAAAGGTGGGTTCATCACTACAAGCCCGAATCGAAACGCCAGAGTATGGAATGGAAACACCCAAGATCCCCTAGCATGAAAAGATTCAAGACCTCGCTATCGGCTGGGAAGGTGATGCTAACCGTGTTTTTGAACGAAAAAGGCCCTATACTGGACGACTACTTGGACAGGGGGACTACCATAAATAGTGCGAGGTACAGTGATTTGTTGGCGAATAAGTTGAAACCAGCAATTCGAAACAAACGCCGTGGTCTACTCTCAAAGAAAGTTTTGTTGTTGCAAGACAACGCCCGTCCGCACACAGCCCATAACACCATAGAAACTATCAACAAGTTGGGCTTTGAGACCCTGGAACACTCTCCCTATAGCCCTGACCTCGCTCCCTCAGATTTTCATCTCTTTGGACCGCTCAAGGAAGCTTTGAGAGGTCGTCGATTTGCCTCAGACACAGACGTTCGGGATGCGGTGCAAAAGTGGCTTCACAACCAACCGAAAACCTTCTACCAGGAAGCTTGTGGCTCGCTGGACCAAGTGCATTGCTAAAGGTGGAGACTATATCGAAAGATAATGTATCTGTTGTACACCTATTTTGTTTAATACAGTTGTAGAACTGAAAGTGTAAGTAATTTTTGACTTACCCTCGTATATAAATTTATGAAAAAGGAGCAAAAACAAACCAAGTCAAAACATTCTGGTGTTTCCAAGAGTGGCCTTCAAAGAATTATTAAAGAAGGAGGGAGTACATCTATGTAAGGCCTTTTCGGAAAACTCAAAGATCTTTAAATCATCAAGAAAATCTACCAATCAAGTTAAACCAAAAACAAATCAGACGGTTATCAGGAAGAAATTATAAGAAAGACGATATATACTTTTGCAAGAATTCACCGCAGTCGACCTACAATGAAAGCAGTTTACAATGATGTTAAGGAGGAAATTAATTTCGAAGGGGGACTAACTACATTTAGAAAGAGAGTGAAGGAATTGGGGTTTACATGGCAGAAGACCACCGATAACAAAAAATATTAATGGAGAAAACAGTTGTTCCAGCAAAAAGGACAGAATATGTAAGAAAATTTAAGAAATATAGAGCTGAAGGATATGATGTTATTTATACTGACGAAACATATTTCCACAGTAGTCACGCCACACCAAAAGCATGAGATGATGGTTCAAACAATTGCCTGAAGGCTCCATTTGCCAAAGGCCAACGACTAATAATTGTGCATACATTTTATGCTAGTGCAAACGTTTTTAGTTTGGTTAGTGTAATTCGACCTCTACCTCCGCTTCCTAAATTTGTAGGACCTATAACATTGATCTCTTTATGCCTAATTCTCAACTGCGCCCCAATCTTAATATTCCCATTGTGATTGATTACACCAAAGCTCTTTCTAAAGCTACGTGGATAAGAGCCAGCGTTTCGGACAATCCTCTTCTCGTCAAGGTGGTGAAGGTTCCTCAAGGCAGGCCTCCGTTCAGAAGCAGAATCATTCGCATGGGAGATAGAGTCAATCTTTCTGATTTTACAACAACAACTGGCTAATTTACCAATCCAAGCTTCGCTTATGCAGGTGTGATTTTCCATACCTTCCAACCAGTCAAACGACTAAGCTGTAAGCCGCAAACAATGTGGCAAACGAGCCAAAAAGTCTCGAACTGGCTCGAGCAAAAGAAGATGGATTGTCGATTAAGTTATTACTTGAAAACTAGAAGTGGGGTGAACTTAAAGTTGACGTAAAGATGTTTATTAAAAAATAAAATAAAATTGCCTTGTCCGAGGATTTTTTCGAAAAACAAATTGCTTCAAATTCAATGAATTTATTCTATAATTTTGTCGCGCAGTGTATAACCACGATTGCGTTTACTAATTTGCGAACTGAAGATAACAATTAATAGCGAATCTCGGGTAAAGTTATAGCGTCATCACCTCATAATCTCTATTCAACTAACTTTACATAAACCAGCACCATTTCCTTGTGTTTACCGCCGTCTCCAGTGATATTTATCCACTCATTCAGACCATATCTAACACGTCTGCATGCCGTTGCATATGTATTCGGTTAGTGTTATTCAATAGGCTAATGTCTAATGCAACGCTAACGTGTTTTATTCAAATAAATGCCATGAAAACGGGTATAAATTTGTTGTTCCCAGCCGACTATGCATATACGATTCTAATCTGTTAATCGGGACCGTGTTTCATCTGGTTCTGTGAATGTTTTCTGGAGTTCGTTTGATTTTCTAATTGCCTGGTGGCGGAGGAGACAACGGGGTCTTAAACGGGGTCAAGTTAATACATAAAAGATTAAATTTTTGAATTTTTAATGGAAAGAAGATCAATAGTTTCAAATAAAATGGGGCCTTCTTATTAAGGGCTCTTTGGGATGTATTATTTAGCTAGGATAGACAATATTGCTTTGCGTTCCATATGGTTATTTGACAGATTTAACTACTTGACAGAAGACTTTGTGCGAAGCAATTTCTCTTCCAAATCAATAACACTTTTTACCACCAAATCGAAGGAGCAGCAATGGGTAATAAGTTACGGCTAATCTCTTCAAGGACAAATTTGAAACCAACCTTAAGACTACTTTGGTACGTTTCCCACGGGTTTGAACCAGAAACACAAGGATGGATTAGGATTTGGAAATGTGAGGACACTAGAAAGTGTTGACATTGAAAATAGGAAATATATGAAAGTATCTTTTGATCCAAGTTATATAAAAATCTTTTCTAAACCAAAGCTTAAAATTGTTTCCTCGTCTCAAAGTCATTTTAGGTAACCCCCAAATACAGTCATTGGTAGAGTTTGTTAAAAAGGTGGTACCTGCAGTGGCGCACCGTATAAAAGTAGGTACGTAATATGCAATATTAGTGAAAAATAATATTGTTACTTTTTCCTGTCGTCTTGATGTCCACCGTGGCAATTGGCAACCGCTCTGGTAAGCTGCGTAAAATTGCAACATCAGCAACGCTTGCATTGTCGATTCATTCAGCCGTCGACGGTGTTGTGAATACGTTATCGTATACTTCAAAAATAATCGTTCGACACTCAGTGAAGTAAGATTTGCAAATGTGAGATATTCCTTTTCCTCATCTGGGCACTCTTGATTTTCAGTTATAGACCGAACCTTTTGTAAATCGGGATTTTTCGATAAAATTGCACCAAATTTTTGAGTAACATCGACTCCTATAGTGTTCGTCAAGTTTTCTAGAGCGGCTTGTAAATTGTTTATGCAATTTAATGCGTCTCGTGCAGATAAGTGACTGTTTTCTAATTGTTCAATGGCTTGTGCAAGTTCAGAATAGTTCATGGAAATTTCATCTATTTGTTGTTGAACGTCCGAATTGGAAAAAAGTTGCTGACTATCTCGAACTGCAATTCACCAGACATAATCCCAATTGAAAGTGTGTGCGATGTCTTGAAAAACATCGCAAGTACACGAAACTCAACTACAAAGGATGAATTACAACAACATATTGAAGATGTATGGCAGAATTGCGACGAAATTAAAAAAAAAGAAACAATAAAAAGCTACATTGGCAGTATGCCAAAAAGGATTGAGGAAATAATAAAACGCAGATGAGGAACAAGCAAATATTAGTAAATATATTGTTATATTACAAATAACGATTAAAAGATTTGAATAAGGAGATAATCAGTTTTACGTTTAAGTTTTTCACTTACAAAAATGAGATTTATCTGTTAAAATTACTTACAGTTAATGTTGTTATGGGTGTTTGATGTGTGTGTGTATAAAATCCTTATGGTTCCTCCTTTCCTCTTCTCAGCAATATTGATATCCGAAATCCTCTTGTTTTAGTCCCCTTTTGATCGTCTTCTTGAATGAAATTTCTTTGGATTACTTCTTAAAATTTCTTGATTGATGTAATTCTCTTGATGGTTATTCTTGGTTGTTTACACTCTATTTTAACAGCTTTTCAATACATTTGAATTAATAATTTCGACGAGATCTGATTTTTATAATACACTTTCTAAATACATTAGTCAAAAGGATATTTGTTTTTGTCAGAATGTTTACGTTGCTAACTTCTGTTTTTTTGGTCGCTCTTGGCATTGCCAATCTAACGACTTCATATTTAATTTTGATATTTTGAAGATCGAACTCGGTGTCGCAGGGGATTTTGACGGTTATTTCCAAATACAGTGTGTTTTTTGTGTGCGTACGTGTCATTTTTACAAATAACGTTTTCAAAATGTAAATAACTTAAAATAACCTGCAATTTTGATTCTCCCCTGTAACATATCATTAATGCAATTTTTTTTTTTTAAGAATAAAAGATTAATAATATAAATAATCAAATGTCAGAACTCGAATATTAATCGAAAATAATTCAAGTTCCGCATAAAACTCTATTAAAATCTAATATCAGCGAATTTTGATATAATATAGATTAGAATGTATTTAGTAACATATAAACATACGCTTTTCACGTTGGAACATCTCACTAGAATATGCATGTTGAAATTACACTTACTTGCATGTTATATGTAATTAAATTATTAACTGTTTCTTTAAAATTTTGCTCCAAAATCATCATATTTTTAAGTGATCCTAATTTGATGGCCAGGGACTGTACTAAGTAGACAACAAGCATAAATCAGGAACTTATAAACCATCATGATGTAAAGGACATCTGGTTCATCTGAAATGTTGAAGGTTTGACAAATCTGGTGGGTCACCTAACTGAAAGAATGAACAATACCTACTTTTCAATGTCAAAAATACGAAGGGTTTTTGGTCCTGAGTGAGATTACCTTTTTCATGCCCTAATCTTCAGTCATTATACGACAAACGCATTCTTTCGAGATGTCCACAGCCGTTGTCATCTCTCTAATCTTAATTTGACAGTCGTTTAGCACCATTTGGTGAACTTTTTCGATGTTATCGGTAATGGTTCCAGTTTTTGGCCGTCCCGAACGTTCATCTAAAAATCCCTTACCAAGCTAGTACGACCACGTTTAAATTCACCTTCGTATAAGCAAGTACATCCACCCGAAACCTCTGCCATCGTTATCCGCTTAATCGAAGCGGTACAGGCATCCAAAACGAATAAATTCGGTCATCGAACATGTAACTGGTAGGTACGATACTGCTTTTTTCTTCGATAAAAGCTAACTTTCCTGTAGAATTTCATTTTTATGTCGTATATACGTAAGGCGAGGATAGCCAAAAGGTAAATGGTAGGTGTTGTTTTATGCCGGTAAAGCCTAACAGTTGTAGATTTACACATGAGAGATTTTATGCTTGCTGTACGAAGTTCCAACATAACTTGGGTCGTATAAATCTGTTTTTTATATGCGCTTTATTTCGATTTTCAGTAAAACTACGTCATAACTTGAGTTTGGGATCTGTTGTGTGGACAACAGATGCGCAGCATGTATTGTATGTGCACGAGGGTGTATATGTATGTATAAGGTTGTTCATAAGAAAGTTTACAGATGGGTCCATGCAGTTTACAGTATTTCTATAAACTACTCAAAAAAAAAAATAAAGAGGACAACATTTTTAAAGCCCGTATCTAGATAACTAGGCGAATTGAAATACTAATATTGATAAATTTTATTAATCAAACAACCTGCTTGTTGAATTTTATCCATTTGTTTTAAGACTGAGTGGAATTTAAGATCAAATCCCTATATTCTTGTGTATTTTGTGACATTTTGCTGTATATTCGTTTTTGTTTGATATTGACTATATCGAAAAATAAGATGGGACATAATTTAATAGAGGCTGAAAGAACTCAAGCAGTTACATTACTTAAAGACGGCAGAACTCACCGTTACATTGCTTAACGCCTTAATGTTGTACAGGGTGGCCACGAGGAACATTTACATTTTAAAAAAATCAAAACACTATCAATTTAACCAAAAAAAATTCATTCAATTTATCTAACATGTTTGTTGGGATACGCCATTTACTTTATGTAGCGAAAACGAGGTCAGGAAGGTGACGGCTTCCCTGATGCAATTTTCAATTCTGTCCTTGAACTTTTTCCTTCAAATATCCCCACAAAAAAAAAACACATGTTAAGCTCAGGAGATCGAGGAGGCCAGGACACATTTCCAAACCTGGAAATCACGCGACCTGGAAACAAGTTCCGCAGCAGGTCCATCGATATCCTTGATGTGTGAGCAGTAGCCCCTTCTTGCTAAAACCATATGCCTTCTTGCAAGTTTAGCCTCTGCAGTTGTGGGAGAAAAAATGTATTGATCATATCCACATACCGATTTGAGGTGACTGCTACCACTATTCCACCCTCTTCAAAAAGAAGGGGCCAATAACACGCTCTCTCGAAATCGCACACCACACAGTTACACGAAGTGAATGAAGAGGTCTCTCATGTAGCTGTCTCGGATCTTCCCCTGCCCAGTATCTGCAATTTTGCTATCACTGACTCGCCGTTTCTTACATATGCATCGTGTGTAAGCATGCGCTGCTCGACCGACCACTGTTCCATTGTAACTGAGATACCTAAATGGCCACCTCTCGGGAGTTCAATGCTCTCTCCCCACCGTGACACGGCAACCCAGGCTGGGTAACCATCCCATCTAAGATGTAAATGCTCCTCGTGGTCACTCTGTACAAGATGTGATTTGGGAACTGTAGAAACAATATCCCGAGACTGGACTTGTTACGAGAAAACGTGGACAGGGCAGCCCAAAATCAACTTCGTCTGTGGGTGACCGATTTTTAACAATTCAGGCTTTTGGTAACAGTACAGCAACAGCTCAGGCTCTGCAAAATGACCTTTCTGCAGCTGGGGGTGTGTGGGGGTGCGTGTTCCAGACCAAACTGTGAGAAATTGGTTGGGAGAAGCCAATCTATGCAGTAGAAGGCCAGTTAGAAAAGTGAAGGTCGTAAGAAGCCATTAGCATGCAAGAGTGGTGTTTGCTTGAGAAGATCAACATTGGGAATTAAGGCACTGAAGACGAATAACGTTTCCAGGTGAATCCAGGTTTAAATTATGGGTAAATGATGATCGGGTTAGAGTATGGAGAGGGCCCCATGAACGATACATACCATCCACAATTCAAGAAAGCATTGCTTTTGATGGTGGATTAGTAATGGTGTGGGGACGTATCTCTATAGACAACAGTACAGAACTTATCATCGTCAGAAATGGATCTCTGAGGGCATGGAGGTACATCGATGATATTTTAGAGCCTCACATCCGATCTCTGGCAGATGTTGATACAGATTATTTTACACTTCACAGTATCACCAACATAGCATGGCCAGCACACAGCGCGGACTTAAACTCCATCCTAATGCTATGCCATTTTACCGCAGGGTCTATGGCAAGAAATTCTCTATTATTAATGTATGAATTAAGATAAGATACGAACTATGAAAAGATATATGTAAAATATTAAATGTATGACGAAACTGAAGCAAAATTTAACACTATAACACTACATGTTATTACAGATATCTAAAAATATGTATCCGAAAAGAAAATGGTTCGTAATACCATCGAAAATACAAAGAATATCTTTACAGAAGAAAAAAGAGTTATGGGAAGATGGAGGGGATATTTTAAAGATCTCTTGGAAGAGGATAATCTAAACGATAATAATATCCAAAATGAACAATATACCACTCAAGAACCTGAGGAAGTGCAAGATGAGACAGAGGAGATAACAGAAAAAGAACTACAAAAAATGAAAAATTGAAAAGCAGCATAAATTCATGGATGAAGAAAGACAATAAGAATTATTAGATATTATGACTCAGGCTAAGAATGAAAACAAAATACTAATAGACTGGTAGATGGGCATCATTGCACCGATATATAAAAAAGGAGATAGCAAAGAATGTTCAAACTTTAGGGGGATGACCTTAGGAAGCACAGTGGGAAAAGTGTATGCCAGAATACTAGAATCCAGATTAAGGGAAAGATTTGATAATACTCTGGAAGAAAGCCAGAGTGGATTCAGAAGAGAAAGGACAATCAGCAACCAGATATTTATACTATGTCAAATAGCAGTAAAAGCAATTCAAGTGGGAAGGCGGATATAGGCTTTATCGATATGAATGCGTTCGATAAAGTGAGAAGAGATAACATCTGGCAAATTTTAAAAGAAGAAAAGTCGAGAAAGACCTTATATAAAATGTACAAAGTCTCGAGAAAACAGAAAGTTATGTAAAGCTAAGAAACGAGAAATCACAGACTTTTGAGAGTAAAATCGGACTGAAGCAGAGGTTTGTTATAAGCCCACTAATTTTTAATCTAGTATTAGATGATGTAGTCAAGAAATGTAGACACGGAATGAATACTGATAATGTTGGATACTGGAAACTTAAAAACATACGTCTAACGGAATTGCGCTACGCTGATGGCTTGGTAATTTTGGGAGAAACAGAGAAACAATTGCAGGAAAATGTAGACATTTTAAATGAAGCACTGAAATCGAAAAAAATGTCAATAAATAACGAAAGATCTAAAACATTGATAAAATGGATGGTGACCAACTGGAGCAAGTAGAAAAGTTCAAATATCTGAGAATAAAAATAATTGAAGAATAAAAATGAGAAGATGAATTAAATGAAAGTCTAGCAAAAACTAGGAAACTATATAATAGTATAAAAAGCAATTTTTTAAATAAAAAAGAAATCCCCAAAGAAGTAAAATCAGAAATAGCGAAAAGAATTGTAAAACCCATTCTAACGTATGCCTGTGAATCATGGACAACTACACAAAGACAAAGAAGTAAACTGACAAGTGTGGAAATGAAATTCTTGAGAAGATTAAAGGGAGAAAGACGAAGAGACAATATCAAAAATCAAGTATTTCCGGAAAAGTTAGATATAGTTCCTGTCGAGACAACCATAGAGCAAGGACAACTTAGATGGTTGGGACACGTAATGATAGGAAATGATGATAAAATAGTAAGACAGATATACGAAGCAAGAGAAGTAGGAAAAAAGAAGAGAGGTAGACCGTATAGAACGTGAATGGAAGAAGTGGGAATAGTAGCAGAGAAAAGAGGGACCAGATGAGAAGATATAAAAGTCCTAACAAGAGAAAGAAAGAAGTGGAAGGAAATGCGGAAGAAACTTCCTGAAATCTCAACTCCAACATAATTCGACACCGAAAGGTACGAAAGTTCCATTAAGTAAGGAAGTAAGGATCTTTACAAAGGCAAAATAATTAATGAATCTCCAACAATACATTCATATTGGACCAATATCAATGGAAGACGGTGTATATTATATTTAAATAACCTGTTGCTGCAGGTATGTCGCCTGTCGCAATTTAGGGTAATTTGTCGAAGTTTTCACGTCTTACGAGGCTTTTTAATTTAATTATAAGCCGTAACGGACCGTATTCGTGATTTCACTGACAATTTATAGTGTCTTTATTAACCTTAACGTGATCCTGTTGCAGACGATTTCCAATGTCGTTTTGTTTTGCTTAAATTGTGCGGGGGTGGTCCAAATTGACACGGTGAATGGAGAAATTATGTTAATTTTCATAGTTTATGCGCAATTTCCTCCATGATCAAATTGTTTTAGTAAATTTCCATATTTTCATAATAGTTTCATTGTATATTGTTGGTTAGCTTATCAATTAATTAATTTTATTATGGTATGAAGTGTTATCCATAGTAATAATCTTGTCTGGTAATACTTTTAATATTCTATCAAACCATTCTACGGAAATAAAGTAATCAATTTCCTCATGGTAATCTTTCTTCTTCAAAAAGCAATAAACTAGATCCTATACGTAAAATAATAAGACGTTTGGCTTTCGTTGAAGGATTTCTGGACTCACGCATTAAGAAAGTGAATCCTGTTGTATGTTTCTTCATTCAAATGTAATCTCTTCTTCATATTCAACCAATTCAAGTCAACCACCTTATTCGCTACGTGTTAGGACTTGCGAATATCAAATATTCAGCACGTTGTACTCTACATAACATATCCCCAGTTAAGCGTGGTTGCATGTCTGATAAAGCTGAATATCATCAGCACACATGGAAATCATACTGGTTCTCACTGACGTTGGTAAGAGATTGGTATAGATAATGAAGAGTAAAGGGCCTAATATAAAACGCACCACAGGAATGGACTCAGAGACGCCTCTACGTGATTTAGGAGATTGAGTCCTATCGGAGAGATAACTATTAAGAAATTGGATAGCTTCTAATGATTAGAGTTTGTTAAAAAGATGGTACCGGCAGTGGCGCACCGCATAAAAGTAGGTACGTAATATACAATATTAGTGAAAAATAATATTGTTATCTTTTCCTGTCGTCTTGATGTCCACTGTGGCAATTGGCAACCGCCCTGGTAAGCTGCGTAGAATTGCAACATCAGCAACGCTTCCATTGTCGATTCATTCAGCCGTCGACGGTGTTGTGAATACGTTATCGTTTACTTCAAAAATGATCGTTCGACATTCAGTGAAGTAAGATTTGCAAATGTGAGATATTCCTTTTCCTCATTTGGACACTCTTGATTTTCAGTTATAAACCGAACCTTTTGTAAATCGGGATTTTTCGTTGAAATTACACCAAATTTTTGAGCAACATCGACTCCTGTAGTGTTGAAACAGTTCACTAAAGCCTTACCACAAGAAGTAAGATTAGTCTAGTTAATGCTGATATTAAATTTCTGAAAGATTGTAGAAAATTTAATGTTTTTCCGAATTTCATTCAAATTAACTGCAAGAGTAAATCAAGTTCGGCTAATAGAGCTATTTCTTCGGCCAAAAGTTGTTGGTTAAATTCAGAAATTAAGTATCAGTATTTTAAAATTAGTCAACTAGAGTTAGAAGCATATAGTTTACATTTACAACTTTGTAACAACCTATGTATTTTAGAATATTTTGAATGGATTAATTATCTCAACAGGATTGAAGACGTTATTGCTAAGAAAGTTTCAGATAAAGAAAAGGTTCTCAAGAAAAAGTTTTCTAAATTAGTCACCACTAACAAACCGAAACCTGCCGAGATAATTAACCCAACTGCATTAGTTAGAAACGAGTCACATGAGTCTTTTAGCAAAGAAGAGATCGACTTATTAAACAAAGGTTTGAAATACAACCTGAAATTTAATAAGCCTCCGGTTGAAGAAATTATAGTTGGCATAGAAAACGCGATCAGTAATTTTGACGATAACACAAAAAATTTTATTCGTACCGCTTGCAAAAGTCAAATTTTGGAAAATATGCAAAGGAATGCACCTGACATTGCACGAAAAGATCAAATCATTGCTAGAAGACTAAAAAACAAAAATTGTTTTTATTTAAAATCCGACAAGGGTAACACTGTAGTCATCTTAGACAAAGAAGATTATTTTAGTCGAGTCAACACCGCTTTGTCACAAAGTTCTTATTCAAAATTATCAAAAAATCCTTTGTCTAAAATGATTACAGAAACCAAAAAGACCATGTTAGAATGTAAGGCTGTCATTAGCGACAATTTAAGATTTAGACTAACGGTATCAAACCCAGTACTACCTAGGATGTATTGTTTACCTAAAATACACAAGCCCGGAAAAAGCATGAGACCCATTGTTTCGAATATCAACAGTCCAACTTACTTACTTTCCAGGTGGTTATCTGACAAATTGTACCAGTTACCTGTACAATTTCCGGATTTGGCTATTAAAAATTCTTACGAGTTCATTGAAAAAACTAAGGACATTGAGCTTACTGACAAAGAAATTTTAGTTTCGTTTGACGTAAGTTCATTGTTCCCTAGTGTTCCAGTTGATTTAACTTTGGAATATTTAGAAACACTTTTGTTAGATAACCAAATGGATAGAGAGGAAGCTACTAGCTTCATTTCTTTGACAAAACTTTGCATGAAACAAAACTTTTTCCAAATTAACAACACTTTTTATCAACAAACGGAAGGAACAGCAATGGGTAACAGCTTATCTCCGTTTATGGCTAACCTCTTTATGGGTAAATTTGAAACTGACCTGAAGAATACTTTCGCTTATTTCCCTCGGCTTTGGATCAGATACGTCGATGACATTTTTTGCATCTTTGACATCAGTAAATGTTCAATAACGGATTTCATAGAACAACTTAACTCAAAATTTCCCTCTATCAAATTTACCCACGAAGAAGAAAAAGACAACATGATTCCTTTCCTCGACATGTTAGTAATAAGAAATAAAAATAAGTTAGAAATAGACGTATATAGGAAACCTACTAGTAATAATAGATTCATCTTACAGGATTCTAATCACTCATATGAACACAAACTTTCGGCTATTAACTTTTTGGTGCACCGGTTACTCAATTTTCCTTTAACGAAAGATAGATATCAAAATGAACTAAAAGAAATCATCAATATTTCTAACTTTAACGGATTCTCTGAAGATGTCGTCTTCAGGTGTTGTGGTAAGGGTTTAGTGAACTGTTTCAGTGTTCCAGTGCCACAGTTTTAGAGTATCCGTTTCCTGTAGTGTTCGTCAAGTTTGCTAGAGCGGCTTGTAAGTTGTTTATGCAATTTAATGCGTCTCGTGCAGATAAGTGACATTTTTCACTTGTGAAAAATATTTCTGATAGTAAGATACTGCCTGGAGCCATGTTCCCCATCGCATTATTACAGGCAGAGGTGGTGGTGGTAATTTCGGACAGAATTGTTTGAATACATGGATGTGTTTGGGAGATTTGATGAACACTTTTTTGGTAGATGCTATTAACTTATCTACCATCGGATACTTCTTTCGAATGGTTTCTGCTACGAGGTGACCTGCGTGTATGAGGCATGTTATGTGAAGAAGAGTCGGAAAGCATATTTTCAGCATCCTACTAACTCTCAGGATTGTTGCGGCTCCGTCAGTAACGAACATTGTGACTTAGGTTCCTGTGATGCAAAATTCTCTCAACGAATCTTTTATTATCTTGACAACCGTTTCTGGATTAGTTTTCTGAATCCTTTTACTGGATAACAACAATGAAGCTGGTGGACCATCACGTTTTAAAGGACGCGCTACCACATGAATGACGCTGTGTTTCTGAGTATCAGTTGTTTCATCCACACATAGGCAGATTTTCCTATTTCTCAACTCGTCTTTTATACATTCCTTTACTGTACCTTGCACACGTGGCAAATTGTATCGTAATTGCATATATGTTGGCAGCTTCCATGAGGGAAGGTACTTAGCCCAAAAAAGACGAAAGTGTTCATTAGATACTAGATGTTGCACACACTTAACATAACAATAAAATCATATAAAATTTGCCAGTATGGAATATTGTTTCTTAAATTCAATACATGACGTTTACTTATACAATGTTTTCTACATTCAAATCTATCGCGATTTAGCAATCCGCTATTGCATATTGTGCAATAAATATGCGGACTTCTATATTCTAATCCAGGGAAATGCCTAAGATATTGATTCACATTCGAAGGGAACGTTACACCGTTTGGGCGTCCCATCTCCGCGTACTTATTTGGCGTGCAGCGTACAACGTACTGTCGCTTTGAACTCTCTCGCGGTACTGTCGAGATCGACTACGAGTTGAAAATTACCCCTACCCATGCCGCTACCACTACGCTTCTGCCATCCGGTACCACCTTTTTAACAAACTCTACTGATGATAGTCCTACATAGTTTAAAATGGACAACAGAATTTTATGGTCCAAAGTGTCGAAAACCTTACTGAAATCTAGTAAAACTAAAATAGAAGCTTTACCTTACACTTAATAAGCAGGTAATAAAGCTTTGGACAAGGGGGGTAACAAGCTGATAGGCCGCAAATCTGAGAAATGCCGGGGATTGGATTTTTTAGGAATGGGGATGACGATTGCTTGTTTCCAAGAAGCAGGAAAGGTGTTAGATGAAATGAGGCAAGATATAGGGGCAACAAAGTTTTAGTAATTGCTGAGGAAACTTATCACAACCATATACACTAGTTTTGAGTTCATCAATATTGTAGGAATATCTGAAACATCATAGTGCTTGGGGAAAAACAAAATCGCTTTGCTTGGTATGTTTAATTGCAGAATTTATGATCACTTTTGGGGATTTAAACGAATTAAGGATGGGCGGTGTTTAGGTATACATTAAAAATAAATATCCTTGCTCACGTTATATTCAGTACTACATCCACCAGTGCAATGCGCATATTTTTAAGTAGTCTGTCAACAATTCCTTCTATTTTTTTCAAAGATCACTGTAAGCTATAGGTAACATTTTATAATATTTTTTTACAATCGTACCCCCCTGATCAAAGATCAGCAACAGCCAATGTAATGGCTCTTATACTTTTTGCGCTTTTGTACATTCTACGTAGATAACATTAAGTTTGATGCCGTTCCTTTACGTTGTAAATTATTATTAATGACAACCCTAACAACACCCATAGTAAACAAATAATTTTATATGTTTAACTACAAGGCAAGGTACACACACTCTCAAGGTAATTAACTCAAACGTCCTCGGAACTTTTCCGCCAACAATGACTAATTTCCCTCCCATTAAAAGGATTCTTATCAACAATTCAACAAACTCTTTTTCATGTACCTAGAATATTTACATAAATACTTTTATTTTCTTTTAAAAGATAACCGTTCTAAAAATAAAACCAGATCCACAGACGCTGCCAGACAATCTTCCTGTTGATTATAATTTAAACAGAATAACGAAGGACATAACAAGAATGATACAGCGATATACGTACAACAGCTCACCGGATAAAGCCATCAATATTGCCTTACAAATAACAATTTCTTAATAGCGCCATATCGCCGTTTCATCGCAGAAGGTGACTTTTATTCAGGTCTTATCGGAACGGTGTTCAAATACACATGACAACCTTCCATTAGCACACATACAATATTTGACGACGTCTGGAAACAACAACAGTGACCGCCAGCATATCATGGAACGGAGCGCATACAAAGACCATCGTTTATAAATAAAAATTATACTTGCATTTACCTTACATTGAAATATGTATGCATACTGGGTTTTCAGATTTAACCATAACTAGAGTTTAGACTGCTAATCAAATGTAGAGGGTGGGTAAATTTGATACTTTTATATAGCAACTGGGTAACCATTAGGTAAGGAAAAAAATGGGTGGAACATGAAAAATAATCTAAAGTAAAGTATGATTTACATTTAAAAAACCACAACTTTATGTCTTGATTCGAAATTTAATTAACTTATTGAAAATTTATGTACGCTACTGCATTCTACTCATAAAATTGGCAAAAGAATGTCAAAATTACTTTCCTGTAACTTCACAAATAAATGAAATGCAGACATTCATCGAGAACTTACCAAATTGATGTTTTATTTAACTTAATTTTGACTTAATTCTTTATGGCGCTAAAATTCAATGTTTAGTTTGTAAAATCCCTTTAATGTGTTGGTCCAGAAGCCATTGTCAACATCACATCGAAAACAAACAGCATTCTTCTACAAAAAGTGGCATACGAGACCAAGAAAAATTTACATTTGTTTTATGTGTTACTCTTATTTTATGTAATCTATCGTTTCGTTTACTAGACAAAGAAACATTTGTCTCCTTCTGGAATAAATATGCCGACTGTAAATTACCTAGTCGGATATCGATACGAAATGTAGTGCCATTTGCTCGTGAACATATAGAAAAAAAGGATGAAAACGGAATTGAAAAATAAAAAACTGTGGTTGTGTGTAGACGAAAGAACAGATGGTCAAAAATATTCTGTGGTTAATGTAATGGTACGTACAATGGAGCCACATCGACAGTCATCCTCCTTCTTACTTGCTTCCAAAAGAGTTATAAATTGTACTGCCGATGAGATTTTAAATTTGTTTCAACTAAGGAACTTTTAATGTTTATGAGTGATGGTGCCGCAAACATGATCAAAATGGATTTCATAAGTACGTATCTAAGAGAGAAAAGAATATTGAAGTGGTAATGCAAGATGTTCCTAAAATACAGCTCAAACATGTTCAACTATGGAAGAATCAATTTTTTAAATAGGATATTTTTTATCGTTTCCACAGATTCTACTTCAAGAAACAAAGACAAACCATATTTTATTCCCCTATTTATGGTTAAACTCACTTGTTTCCGAGATATTTAAAGAAATTCGTAACTTCGTCGGAGGAAATGAAAATACAACCGTACCATAGGAGTAGATTTTACAGTGGAAAAGAGATATCTAACAATAAACAAGAGAGGTTACTTTTTAATAGTTACGTTTAAGAATGAAATAACGGTATATCTACATGGTATACTTCTAATACATGGAAATGCATACGTGTAAATAGGTATATCGTACCTATACGGTTGATGATGTGTAACCTGCGATAAATGTGTCAAGTTCAAGTCAAGTTCAAAGATACGTTAAGACGGTTCTTCTAAAGGTCGATATATGATAAAGACAAGTTCTCCACATATTGAAATGTCTGTAAACAATCGTTGTAGGAAAGGGCGGTGGGAGGGTGGTGGAGAAGGGAAACGATATCTCAAGATAGATATGGAAAAGAAGCAAGTTGATGCAATCGAACCCAGTTAAGAACCTTAAAAGGACCAAGAGCCGACAAGAATATTGGTTTCTCGTATAAATATGTAATCATAACGCAAACATGTTTAATCTGAGCAGATGGATCAATGCATAGCCGCCTGGATTATGACACAATCCCCTATATAACGATCTTGGACGAAGTTCAACGTCTTTTCTGAGAAAAAGTATTTTGCCATATTCTCTCTTTATGTTTAGATTTTATGGCTGAGTTTTTCTTGGTAACGTAAATATTTGAAATAGTGCGGGAAAAATGTCTACATTTTACCAATGATAACAATTTCATAAAAAACAGAATGTCTCATTGTAGGTCACCCTCACATACACTTTAGATTAGTCGCTTCATATTTTGCTTAAACCTGCTCGCTAATAACGTTCTAACTCTCGAAATGGACATAAATCAGGATAAGACCGCGTAACTCTCTCATAAATATGCAAACTGGCTGACGAACGAGGAAACAGCCGGCGAATAAAGCTATAGAGCGGTAATCCCTCGCAGATACTCATGGTGACACTTCGTACACCCGTATTTATATCGTTTCGTGATCAAAGACGTTACAAGCCGACACGTCTCGCCGAGAGAACATGCAGAATATTGAAGATCGGAGCGGTATCGGTGAGAGATGAGATTAAGTGAAGCACACCTGACGCTGCAACAAAGGTAAACGTTAATCAAATGATGCGTAGTAAGGTGTTACCATTATGAAAATGAAATATCTCTCGAACAGAAAGAAATATACGTTTCCTATACTCATGAAATTCTATTCCATGATAAATATTAAGGAAGGCAACTCAATTCTTTTGTATTTAGTGAATTTATTCCTCGACATAATCTCCTTGCAGCTCTATAGACTTAGACCAGCGTTGTTATAACATTTTTAATCCATTCAAACAACACTGATCGACAAAATGTGACTTTTTGTCTGTTAAATTAATTAGAATGGCTGTTTGCAATGGAATATTTTGCTTAGATTTCAAATTTACATAAGATTTTTTAATAACTGGTACAATACGAAACTGAAAAGTTCATACTGTTATAAAGTGATTAGTTTTATTTAAATTAATTAATCTAAATCAAAATATAATTTTTAACGATTTTCTACTCTATTTTGCTTGAGGAATATCCCTTTTTATTGTCCAGCAATAATCTGCAAGTATATTTGGATTCCATTTTTCCTGATAACGTTTTTCCATTGTTGAAATATCTCGGTGGAATCGCTCACCATGTTCGTCGCTCACGGCGCCGAGATTTTGAGGAAAGATGTCCAAGTGTGAATCCAGAAAATGTATTTTTTAGGGACTTATTACATCCCAGAGCTTTATAATTTTGAAGGAGTCCTGAAACTACTTCTCCATAGTTCTCAGCTTTTCTATTGTCAAGAAATTCAGTTATGACCTTTTTAAAGGACCTGCATGCAGGTTTTTCAATCCCATTCAAACTTTTCTCAAAGCCATGGTCCTTCATAAGTTCCCTTATTTGTGGGCCTACAAATATACTCTCACTGATCCTAGGGAATTAGGAAATCTGGACCATTTTTATCCATCGCCTTAACAAAATTTTTCATTAATCCGAGTTTGATGTGCAAAGGAGGAAGATATACGTGTTCAAGATTTACAAGTGGTTGAGAAGTTACGTTTTTCGTCCAGGTATCAGATTTCTTTTAGGCCAGTGCTTCTTGACAAAATGATTTTTGCGATCTCTGCTATCCCACTCGCATAGAAAACAACAAAATTTAGCATATCTTTGTTGGGGATCTAACAAAAGTGCTATAACTTTCAAATCGCCGCATATATTCCAAGAATGATGTTATCATACGTCTCTTTCATATGGGCTGCGTAGGCAAGAGGAATTGAAGATTTCTCATTTCCAATATGAAGAAGCACGGCCTTTAAACTAGTTTTAGAGGAATCTATAAACAACCTCCATTCCTTAGCACCTTCATGACGACCAACATGAGTATAGTACGCCTTCTGCGGAAAACAAGCGTTGGAGGTCTTGTTCCCGTCGACAATAAGAAGAATCTCAAAGGGATTCCAACAAACTTTAATCTGGACGCCAACAATTTTGTCTGACTCTTTGATAAGTTTAGATCACGGACTAGATCATTGAGTTCAGACTGATTGATTCCATGAGGTTCTGTAGACGTTCCACCAAAATCTGAGTCTTCAATGTCGTGTTTTTCTGGACTTAATTGTAAACCTTCATAGTTTTCTATATGTAATCTGCAATTGTTAGGTGGCGCTGGGATTGGATGCTCGTCACTGTGAGGAACAGGTTTGATAGCTGAAGGGAAGTTGGGTTATTTAATGGTCTTGCTTGTTATACCAGCAATTTTTGTAATGCAGAAATAACAGTTCGTGGAGTGGTCCTTTGGTTCTATCCATACCATTGTAGTTGCAAATGGCATATGTCCGCATTTTCCGTTAAGCCAACCACTAAGTAATGTTACACAAGACGCACAGCAAATGTGAGGCGCCCAAGATTTGTCCTGTTCACCGATTTGACACCCGAAATTAAGTTCATATGCTTTTAATGTCAAGGGAGTAATATTCCTTCTTTGGGACTTTTGTTGTTGTTTGGATGGTTTTCACAATTTCACGGTGTTATTACACTTCAATGCAATTAATATAAACACCTTTCTTATAAGGTTCTCCAACTTCTCTTTGATTTCTGTACACGTGTTTCAATACCAAAAAAGAAATCCAATCACTGTTCGGTATCGTTCTAAAGAATAGTGCTCATAGTCGGTAAGGCACATTTTAACACAAAGCACCATCTGCCTCCAAACATGTGTACTTCTCGTACATCTATGAAAGAAACATGATCGAATTTGGATCAACCTGTACATAACATCAACCTAATCTTTATGAATTCAATATGAAGACGATATCGGTAGAAAAACGCTGAAAATACATTCACCACATTCACCCACCCACGTGCCAGAGATGAAATCGTCTTTCTTTCAACGTGGTTGGCAATGAAAGCTCGAAAGCTCTCGATGGGCGAGATGGACCAATCGGGATGACGAACACAGATGGGCGCGAGCAGGTCCCATTAACATACAATGGAATCGCGAAGATATTTTCATACTTTTACCGAAATGAGTTTGTTCGTACCATAATATATTATATTGATTTAAGGTTAGTGCGTCCGTAAGGAAGGGTGTGACTTGATACTATACACTCGCAAATCAAATTATATTGTAATCAAAGCAAAGACAATACGATCCCTGCTTCTAGTTTTGTTTTTGATAAGCGCTATAACAGTTATCGTTTAAAGGGTTTTCGTCCAGTGTCTGGGGATTTCAAAGGATTAAATTTAGACGAACCTTTTCTTAAAATTATCTATATCAACAGTTTTACTTTTTCTCTGATCTCTGATGCAAATACAGAGAACTGCTTTTATTTCCGATTTACTTGTCATGATGATATCCTGTAATTTATCACTTCGCTTATTCGAAAAAGAACCGTTTCAGAACTTTTGGTATAAGTACAACCCCGAGTTGAAGTTTGCCAATTACAAAAACGGCACGTAAGCATGTTTTATTTGTACGCGCAGACGTGGAAAAGAAAATCAAATCTACATTAAAACATCAATTGCTTTGGTTATGTGTTGACGAGACAACAGATTGTAAAAGAAATCCTATTCTAAACGTAATAGTACATGTATTGGACCACCATAAACCGACATTTCCACTGTTACTAGTTACCAAAAGACTGAAAAGTGTATTGGTGCAGCAATGGTGAAGCTGAAAACTTTCAAGCCTTACCGCGTTAACTGTTGATGTTTATGAGTGATGGTGTCACGACAATGCGATCGGTAGCCCGTTCTCTTCTTGAACACGGTTGCAAGTGTTTACATGTTACGTGTAAAGTGCATACTTTACATCTTGGGGCAGAAACTATTCGACAATGTTCACCCGAGGTAGATGCATTAACAGCAAACACAAAAAAAGTATTTCTCAAATCTCCAAAACATCTTCGATCTTTTCACGCGTAGTATCCTGATATTCAAAAACCACCACAGCCGATTCTTACACGTTGGGGAATATGGTTGCAGATAACTTTTTATTATGCTGAATATTTCAAATAAGTAGATTCTGTTATTCTACAATTCAATCCTGCCGAAAGAACTATAAAAGATTACATGACGCAATAGAACAATTACAAAATAAAGCGTTGTGGTTAGCGGAGCCATTGCAAATAGTGGACGAGGTATATACACTTCTACGCGCTATACGTGACGCAAAATATAATCGCGCTTTTAGAAAAGTTCGAGAGTTTATCACATTAAAACAAATTTGTGATGGTGCATCAACTGATCCATTAATTGAATTCAAACATTGTTTTAATCATGCATGTATTACATCCGTAGATGTCGAACGATCTTTTTCAAAATGTAAACACATTCTTTCACCACGGCGAACATCGTTCAACGAGACAACTGTAGAAACATATCTAATGCTCTCAACTTTTTACGACTCATATCGAGTGATATTGGTGCTTCTACTTTTAATTTCCGGTAATTCCGATGCAGTCCGCCAACCTACTTGATAACGCTGCTTAAGAGGGTGAGTGTTTCACAGCTTTTTAGATATTATAATTCTTGATTGGTTCTGTTTTTATTGTTCGATTTATTACTTATTTTTTGGCATTGTATTTACTGAAGAGACATTACCTCGCTTTAATGATCAAGATAATTCGGTCGCAATTATAATGCACAACAAAACAATTGCGGAGGTTACAAAGGCGTCGTTAAGCAAGACAAAACCGAAAATGCGGTGACAAAATTACTTATGGGTTTTGTTCCATACTTTGTTATCACACTGTAGATGTACGGATTATTTAAACTAACAAGAAACTAATACATGCAGATGTATATATTTCACCATTGTGTTCGTAATGGAGAAAATGGTTTCCTTCTCTTTCTATCCATACACATACTTGAAAAAATTGAGTGAACAATAGCGGAAGATATTTGACCTTTGGTTCCTCGCATACACAAAGTCATTGTCACCGTATTGACTTGACTCCTCTATCTATGACGAGCGACAACGACTGTTCGTATAGGGAACGTTTTACATGTTAATATTTAGGTTATTGGTTTTTATAAACGTCTGAATACTTAGACACAACAACTATACAACGTTATAATATGGAAATTTCTATTCTTCAGTTCGTTCTTTCGATTGAAGAGATACGATAGCGGGCTAAAAGGACTGTAATCATCTTCGTTTTTCTATCGTTATCTTTTCTTCTTCTCTACTTAACTATTTTAACGCCCACATTTCGAATATCTAACAGGTATCTAGCAGGAACCTTGTTTAGGAATAAAAGCGTTATTTATTATTGTTTAGAATTTAGCATTTAAAGCAGATGCTCATTAAATTTGACTTTCGAACATTCTTTGAATCTTAGTCACGTGAAAAAAATATTTACAATATTGGTGAGCTTAACACCCTGTATATGAGATTATGCGAACATCGGGCTCTCACAACGCTTCGTTATCGACGATGTAGATCCTTTCCTATTCGAATGGATGTGAGAAAATCTTCAAAGGATTGTGTGCAGCAAATGGTAGTTCAGAGCAGGTTGACAGCCGCAATAAGTTGTTAGGTAAAGTCCCTAGTCTGTGTAGCTATGTTATCTATATCACCATCCTATTTACTTCGGAACTTCGACGACAGACAGCGGCATCTTGTTTCGAATATCATCGACGAGATTATCGACTTACCAGCCAGCGCGATCCAAATACAGAACGAGGAAGTTGAAGATGCTGCTGGTGGTGGAATTGAATCTCAATATGTAGATTCGCATTTGACTATACAGGCCGATTTAAGAATGTTGTGAAACTTTGGAATTAAGTGATTCACGTAAGGAAGATATTTCCATTTATATCATGCTTCCGATTATACCGGAAGTCGCTAGCAACTTTCGTATTTTAAATGGAAATATGGATTTTTTTGTTAAATCTTCAATCCTAAGGCCAATTTCATTAAACACGTCCCCTGAGCTTAGGATACAGAAGAAGTTCCCTAGGGGAATTCCAACCCCAATTTGTGAATTTTTGCAATGGCAACCACTGAAGTGTGAGACAGGAGGAAATTTACAACTTATACAAGGAATCACAAATTGACATGTTCATCAAGGCAAGAAGATTACAGTGGTTGGGACACATAGAAAAAATGACGGAAGATAGAACAGTGAAAAAAATACCATGGAAAGAGCCGTAATGTAAGAAAGGGAAGGGAAAACTTAGAAAACGTTGGAGGGAAGCTGTTCAAGAAGACCTAAAGGATAAAGGAATAACGGATTAGAGAAGGAAGACCAAGGATAGAAGAATTTGGAAAAGAATAACAAAGCTCTAGGTTTGAAAGCTCGCAAAAAGCTACAATATATTGAAATATCTTTCTCAGGGGTTTTTTTCTCAGATTTTGTTAAATTTTCTAATTTAACTCTAATTAATGAATTTTGTAGGTTCGGGGGTGTCCCTAGATACCCTTGCGGCAATTTTGGATGAATTTGCAACTTAGTGAAATCAAATTAACGAATTTTAATATTCTAAAAATTAACTAACCTTTAAACGAACGACGCCAATGTATATAAACACTCTGTTTAAATACACACCACAGGAACTGCCTGTTCTGGATATTTAACCCTATTTACTTCTCTGATAATGACTTTCAATACACAACGAACACTTATCTTTGGATTGGATTCAAGACAAACTTTGATTCAACCAAGGCCGAATAAAGATTGATGATAATTTTAGGGCGTCGTTCCTCTTTCATTTATTTTAAATCGCGAAAGACCGGCGATTGTTTTCGTTCACAGCCAATTTTGATAATTTACCCAAATAGAAACTAACTTTTCGATGACTTTCAATAAAAATTATATTAGTATACGAGAACGAATGCAGTGATCTAACCAGGAGGTTGTTTGTTGATGATTCTGTGGTACGAATTGTCACCAACAAGCTTTAAAATAGAAAATCCACTGCTAATTTTATAGAAACCTTTCAGATAAGGATTTAATTGACGAAATCTTATCTGTTGTGCTTTGCAATTTATGTTGTTGCTTATTCCAGACGATTTTCACATTAATTTGGAAGAAATAATTGAATAGAAAACTTAATACTTGAGTAGATTTGTCCATGAAACCCCACACTCGTCATTATCTGGACTTATAATTAAATTCTACCGTCCTCGCTTCAAGGACGGTTGGCTGAGAGGGGAATGGTAACGCAAAATTACCAATTATCCCCGCAAGAGGGGTATTTGGTTGCCAACGAGTGGCCATACTGACATTTGATCAGTACCGAAGTGACAATCGAGAGAAGTTGTTGTCGTCGTAAATACAACGTTGAACATAACATAACAATATATATAGTCTTGTGGTATCTACAGCGTCTTCGCCAAAAATTATTTCTTACTGGGTTTATTCGGTTTTGCATGTTCTTTTGTATTGTCCAAACTTCAAATGTTGTAAATAGGTCCCAATTCTTTGAATAACGTGTCTTTCACCTCTGTGCTAGCGTCATCTGTGCGAGCATATACTCCCACTATCACCAGATCTTGTCCTTGTAACCCCAGCTCCAATGTAATAATTCTTTCATTCATGGCAGACCAGTTTCTAATATTTTTCAAGTACTTTTTGCTATTGCTCTTTTTTCTTTAGCAACCCCGCTGTAGAAAAGTATATATTCTCCTCTTAATTAATTTCCCTCGCCTTTCTTTTTTTGTTTCACTAAGGATCGTCCATGTCGCAATTTAATAATTCTTTAAAGGCTTCCGAATCTTTTGTCCTAATAGAATGTACATTCCAGCATCTCAGATTCATATGCCTTTTTTGTTGCCTAGTCTGTCGCGAATTTGAGCCAGTCCATTCTGAGGCGTGTTCGATTCTTTTGCAAATTAAAAAGTTTTTCCGGAGGATGCTCCAACCCCCAAGACCAGGAAGATTTCTGTAGGGTCCTTCTACCCTTAGCCGAGAGATCTAATTTGAAAGCACTGGATACTCGCTTTTACCCTAATCCATTCTGGATTTGGATTTACTGGCAGAGGTGACTGTTTGTCTGTCAGACTGCATTTCGTAATATTTTTTAGAATGTATTTATTTACTGCCTTACGAGCCATTTCTTTCCTCCTCCCCTCTCAACCGGGCGAGTTAAAAACGTCCTTCACGAAAAATTCGGTATGAGAAAGCAATCAGCGAGAAACGATATTATTATTATTATTAATGAGAAAAGTAGACAAAATTATACAGGGTGCTCAAAACTTAAAGTTGATTTAGCATATACTCTGACTAGAAAACATATTTCATTTTTCCAATGAAACACATTGTATGTTCTATACCTATCTCTATTGGTACTCTTAGAATTAAGGTTTTCTGGAAAAGTTTTAGATTGGTATTTATTCCCCATTTCATAAAGGGTACGTTAGAAACTGCTGAATACTGACAAACAACATCAATCGCTACATACATATGTGATCTATGGAATCATTTACACTTGCTTTCTGTGTTGAACACTGCGGTAAAAATAGGAAACAATTTCGGAAGTTATACAAACAAAGATATCTTCAGTTCGTTTTTATTCAACGAGCTGCCACTGACATATTCTTTATTTTCACGTCATCTTACTGAAAGGGACGCTGTATATTCGCGTATTGTACCGCACCTTAATCTTATTCTCATCCTCATTATGCACGCACACCATACATTCATAAGCTCTTGGTATACAAAGACCACCTTCAAATACACCTGAGCGAAGTTTACTACGCGTGTACATATATGCATGAATATATTCGCCGGCACGAAGTGTTTCGTTTCTATTACACACCTGCGTTGTTCCCAGCCCCCATGTTCCCATGTTATACAGGGTGTTTTCGAGCTAAAGTACGGGAGAAGCATCTTAAGCAATTGAATTAACGTTAAGAAATCTTGCTTTTGAACTTGATACTCGATAATATTGCTAGACTTCAGACACCTTGTTGGAAAAGTGAAGTATGTGGAATGCAGAAGAATACCAGAAATTTAGAACTACATAAACTGCTGTCCAAAAGTGTCTTCCTACACCTGTATCTCCGGAACACCTAGAGAATCTTGGAGTCTTCTTTTGATGATAGGTTTAATAGGATTCAAATCTGACGAGCGAGCAGGACAAGGAACGCAGGGAGCTACTACAAGGAGTGGCACTTGCTCCATGTAACAATCGGCTGTCATCGGTTGCTGCATTCCCACAAGACGTGCGCGACTCCTACATTCAATGTCATTCATGACATGAAGCCTCTCTCTTGGATATCTAATGTTCCATCTTCGGTAGTGTATTGACATCGGATTCGATAACGATAACGAAAACGATAACGACAACGATAACGGTAACGATAACGGTAACGGTAACGGTAACGGTAACGGTAACGGTAACGGTAACGGTAACGGTAACGGTAACGGTAACGGTAACGGTAACGGTAACGGTAACGGTAACGGTAACGGTAACGGTAACGGTAACGGTAACGGTAACGGTAACGGTAACGGTAACGGTAACGGTAACGGTAACGGTAACGGTAACGGTAACGGTAACGGTAACGGTAACGGTAACGGTAACGGTAACGGTAACGGTAACGGTAACGGTAACGGTAACGGTAACGGTAACGGTAACGGTAACGGTAACGGTAACTGTAACGGTAACTGTAACGGTAACTGTAACTGTAACTGTAACTGTAACGGTAACGGTAACGGTAACGATACCGATAACGATACCGATACCCATACCGGTAACGATACCGATACTGATACCGATATTGATACCAATACTGATACCGATACTGATACCGATATTGATACCGATACCGATACTGATATCGATACTGATACTGATACCGATACTGATACCGATATTGATACCGATACTGATACCGATATCGATAGCTATAACGATACCGATAACGATAACAATACCGATAACGATTCTGATAACGATACCGATACTGATACTGATACCGATACTGGTACCGATACTGATACCGATACTGATACCGATATCGATAGCTATAACGATACCGATAACGATAACAATACCGATAACGATTCTGATAACGATACCGATACTGATACTGATACCGATACTGGTACCGATACTGATACCGATACTGATACCGATACTGATACCGATACTGATCCCGATACTGATACCGATATTGATACCGATACTGATACCGATATCGATAACTATAACGATACCGATAACGATAACAATACCGATAACGATACCAACAACGATACCGATACCCATACCGATACTGATACTGATACTGATACCGATATTGATACCAATACTGATACCAATACTGATACCGATATCGATAGCTATAACGATACCGATAACGATAACAATACCGATAACGATACCAACAACGATACCGATACCCATACCGATATCGATACTGATACTGATACCGATACTGATACCGATATTGATACCGATACTGATACCGATATCGATAGCTATAACGATACCGATAACGCTAACAATACCGATAACGATACTGATAACGATACTGATACCGATACTGATACCGATACTGATACCGATACTGATACCGATACTGATACCGATACTGATACCGATACTGATACCGATACTGATACGGATACTGATACCGATACTGATACCGATACTGATACCGATACTGATACCGATACTGATACCGATACTGATACCGATACTGATACCGATACTGATACGGATACTGATACCGATACTGATACCGATACTGATACCGATACTGATACCGATACTGTTACTGTTTGTTATAGAAATAAGATACAGCCACTTCAACATCCGTGCAAGAATCCAAGAAAGTCCAATCCAAAAGTTAGCAATACAAAAATTGTAATAATGTTCGATGGGAAGTTGGTATCGCGCATTGAACCGAAAAGATCCTAAACAACACTTAGTTGCAAGGTGATGCAGATCTTTCATTACTAAAGGATCAACATCACGAGACGGTAATATTGAACCTAAAATTGCAAAAAATAAAATGAAGTAGTTTTCCTTCAGCGTTAATGATATCATTTTATTAATGTAGGTTGAGAGTAGACATAAAGTTGACAAGGAAAATATACTTCCTGTCAGTTGAGTTACCATTTGGTGAATTGAAAAGCGGGAAATTAAAGTCCAGGAGTTCCAGGATCAAAGCATCGAGGAGTACTTCATAGTCTTCATAAGCGACATCCTTCTTCGTGCTTCTCCTTTTTGATATAGAAGGCGTATACATCTTGTACGTATAGCAGACGATGATAAATACATCTTGTATATCTTACTACGTCAACCAAGTGACTGTTGGCTAATTTCCCCTCGGTCGTCACCAATGACTACGATTAATTCATGGCCGCAGTTTAGTTCATAGCGATTTCATTATTATCGCGTATGCATTAGAAATACATGCACACCATAATGGATCAATACGCGCATATATGCATCAACTTAGGTTCATCTACATACGTGTTTTGCGTCTTATAGCACACACCTTTCAAATTCGTAGAACTGCGATCAGCAGTTGTCGCTTTTAGTACCTCGATGTAGTCGCTTTTTTGTTTCTCTTTCGATGGGGGAATGATAGCTCACCATTTAATGCTATAATCGTGAAATATAATTGAGTCTTTTATTGTAATCAACACAACGATCTTCAACATCCACATTGAAAAATCGATTTAATTGAGATTATTAGATTATTAATTATCTGTTTCTATAGCAAAAGTAGGATTTTTACTTCGACAGTCTTTATATACCAGGTACGCGCCATAAATTAAATATAACCATTTTTATTTTTCAATATAATATTCCCTAGCTTCACTACATTTATTACAACGATCACCGAATAATTCTAAACCCTTGCAAAAGCAATACTTAATTTCCCATATAGCTTTTTCTTTAGAAAAATTAACTAGGTACTAAAATTATAAATCATCCTACTAAAATATTACTTGCTGGTAAACATTTATCTTTAGCAAGAAGTCATCAGTGATTAAGTTAAAAAAAAAACGAAATAATACAAATCTGTACGTATAATATGTATGATACTTAACCTAAAAGACACATTCACTGATAATAATAAAATAGTGATAATTTATTTTAGGAGGAGGAAGAAATACACAGTCAAAAATATTTTTAAAAAGGTATTATTATATAAAGTTTTTTTTTCCATGTGACTTGTCATTATCATTATGTAATCATGATATTATAAACAAAACGTGTTTCATTTTTTTTCTTTCATTCTATTTTGGATTTCTACATACGAGGGCATTCCAGAAAATAGTAGCCGTTTACATATAACTAAAAGAAAAATAAAGGAAAGTAAATAATGATTTTATTTAAATGAAAGTAATACATTTACACATTTTTCAATGTAGTCGCCGCCGTTGTTGAGACATTTGTTGTATCTTGAAACCGCCAAAGTAGCCAGTCAATGCTGTACACCTGCTTCTAAGTCATCATCACTTTGAAAACGTTCTCCTGACAAGAAACTCTTGAGTTTACTGAACAAATGATAGTCACTTGGAGCCAAGTCGGGGCTATACGCAGGGTGGTCAGAAACCTTCCACTTGAACTTCCGAAGAAGGTCAGTGGTCTTTCGAGCCGTGTGGGGACGAGCATTGTCATGCAGAAGAACAATGTCACTTGTCAGCATTCCCCGCCTCTTGTTTTGGATGGCTCTACGCAGCTTCTGAAATGTTTCACAGTATGTGTCCGCATTGATGGTCGTCTCTTGGGGCATGAAATCAACCAACAACAGACCTTTTCGGTCCCAGAACACTGAGGCCATAACCTTTTTCGTGGAAAACGACTGCTTAAACTTGCGCGGCCTTGTTGGAGATCGTGGATGGTGCCGCTCCACGGACTTGCGTTTTGTCTCAGGTGTGAAATCGCACACCCAGATTTCATCCCCAGTAACAATTTGGTCAAGGAATGCATCGCCCTGTTGCTCGTAACGAGTCAAAAACGTCAACGCTGCACCCGTGCGGTTGGTCTTGTGCTCGTCGGTAAACATTTTGGGCTATTACTATCGTATTATCCACTGGTGCCAGTATCGTAGTCACCGGAATAACCACCTTGCCCTCCTTGGTCGTAAGACTGTCCATGCGACTGAGTTTGTTCGTACTGTTGTTGTTGATTGTAACCTTGACCGCCGCCAGGCGCGCCAGAAGCAGATGAACCATAGTTTTGGCTAGAAGACCCACTATTTTCGAATCGCGGCCGTTTAACGCCCACTCCTCCTTGCGGTGGACCAGATTGTCTTCTATTAGGCGGTTCACTAGCGCTCCAGGATCGCTAAATCCGCCTGGTGGGAATCTACCTCTGAGAGCACCTCTAGGTCAACCTCTGGGTGCACCGCGTCCTCTCATCATTGGACTGCGACGTCCTAATGGGCCACCGATGTAAGAGAAATTTCCTCGTCCACACATGAATCCACCACCGTCGCGGTATACCACCGGAACCTCCTCTGCCTCCGCGTCCTACCACTGGCTCCCTGCCTCCGCCATTGGAGACTCCACCACCACCATCGCCGCCGCGTCCTCCTGGGGTTGTACTCGTTCATTGTTGAGGAGGACTAGCATTTGCTGCGGGTGTGACTAGAGCAGCTTCGAACATCTTTTAAAATCGCTAGAATAAAATAAATATTATACACAGAAATTCGGCGCACTATTTATCAAATTGAAAGAATATTCAAATAATCTAAAGTTTTTCCCGCAAAATGCTGTATTACGATTGCAACGCACTAGTCACGTTCTTGAGCTGGCTACTAAAAACTACTACTATTCGAGTCGTAATATTAATAGTGTAGACCTCGCACATGTGCAACTATCACGGAAGGGAGTTTATGGAATTTATGGCGCCTACCTCGTATCAACAAAATTACATAACCAGATGAATGTGTTATGCAACTAGAACTTTTGAAATTGACACTATTCATCTTAAAGAAGTTGGCGTCATAATGACAAAATATTTTAAAATCTAACATTATTTTACCTGTAGTTACTTCTCAAGTTTGTATTCCTTGAGAAGATTCATAACATCTGCATTGTTTTAATCATCACAGACTCTTTTCTGTTGCTAATGCACCACCACTGAATTAACCACATACTCACATAGTACTCCCGTCCTTTTCTTGCCGCATAAGTTTACACCGACCGTGAGTCATCGTTACCAACCATAACATATACACATAAACTTCTCGATGTATGTATCCGCTTATTATACAAGTGTTCAAGCATGTATTTATGGGCTTATATTTGAATACATAAATTGATTTAGACTTACATGGATCCTGTGACCAATTATAATAAAGCCTAGACTCATCAATACACCGTATAGTCTCATTATATTACCTTCTTCCATTGTACAAATTTAAGCTTCGGTTGTCAGTTCCCTATGCTGTCGATTTTTCCTTGCAGCCGGATTTGTATCAGGCGATGATCATCACTATTGTATGATATTAATCGCTACTGTTATCGATACAATTTGCCACATTCCTTTTAATCATAAATTTAAATTCTTTTAGATTTAATTAACGTTGGTGTAGCTTGCGTAATACACTTCCATCTTGCATTGGTATTTCATCTTATCTGAACTGATCAATTACTTGTTGGCTACGGTGAGATATTGTTGATAAGATGGATAACTTCTTTGTAATTGTTACGAACCACGTTCCTCAGTTCATTGAATACGCTTAAAAGGCTGATATTTGTTTTCTCTATTTGTGCCAAGCTTTTGCTCCATATTTAAGCAAATTCTTGGATAAATAAGAGACATCAGCAAAACACAAGACAATTACTGCTGCTTCTTAACACTAGAACCGCCGCACTGGTCAATTTGACCGTCTTTCAATTTTAAAGTATTTTTTTTCAACGGAATTAATTTTGACATGATCTTGAAATCATGTGACTTTTCCTAAATTTAGTTTGGCGATGCTCTCACAAAATTTGGAATATTTTATAGAACTCTAGGCGGTGTTCTGGGAAATTTTACCGTAAACGGTCGCCCCGGTCAAATTGACCGGTACGTTAAAAAAGTGTTTTGGCAAACTTTATTTGTCAATTCTTTTTCTTGGTTGCAACATTTGAACTAAACATTTAGGCATGTACTGAATGTAAATATATATTCATAATTTTAAACATTTATTACATATAAAACAAGGCATCAACTGATCAGAGCTTGTTCCTATTTGTTAGCACATGTTCGTAATTGTTTCGACATGTTCAGCCTTGCCCTCGACAAAGAACCTGTTTTTACTCGTGCTCTTTTTAGTGTCGTACATGCGCAGACTTAATTTGGTGCATGCGTACAAAATATTTTGCAAGTTTCAACCTGGATTATTGTGAACATATCAAAAAATCGGTAGCGAGGAACAAAATAGTGATGAATCTGACAATGACACAGTTTGTGGATGTAATGGTTGCAATGACTAGTGCTAGTTCCAGTGATAAGCAGGAAGTGAAAACGTCTCTTCGTTCTAATCGCCAGCAAAAGAAACCAACAGAAACAGGATTTTCCTTCAATCTTGGTGCAGTTTGCCAATCAAAAGACAATTCCCAATGGCAAGTAATTTCTGCGAGTCAGCCTACTGCAGGCAGAAAAACTCAACCCAATATATTCAGGGACAATCCAGGGTCAACAGGCCACGCAAAACAAAAAGTAACTGCAGAAAATATGAGTAGTTTCTGGAAATTATTTATCGATGACTCGATGCTGAGACACATAAAACAATGCACCGAGACTGAAGCTAGAAGACAACTAGACAGTCAAGACTGGCAATTATCTTTAGGAGATCTAGAATCCTTTATTGCCATTCTATACGCACGTCATCATTTAGAATTAGATTCCTTGTGGTCTAAAAAGTAGGGAATATCGTTTTTTAGTCAAACGATGTCTAGAAACAAATTTAGAGAAATCATGCGATATCTCAGATTCGATCTCAAGTCTACAAGGAAAGAAAGATTGGAACATGACAAGTGTGCTTTAGTTTCTGAAATATGGCAAAAATTTGCTTAGAATTGCAAAATTTGTTATGTACCCGGAGTTGGGATCCTAATTGGATATTGTTGGTAAATGAAGCAGCTCTGCAAGATGAGATTAGCTGAAGATCTGTCGTGCAGAAGCTGCCAAGCTGAAGACGAAAACTGTGGAATACTTCCTCTGCGCAAGTAACTTCCACTAACGTCAATTAGAAGGACCATGCTGGGTGCTGAACGGCTATATCTTGCCGCCTTTAGGGTGATTCCTCTAGGACGCGTCCTAACCTACACTAAGGCATTGGGTAGCTTGATGGCCTAATAAAGAGCTCTCCAGTATAAAGAGCTTGCATTGCCATAACTTCTTTTACCTCTGCTTTTTCCATTTATCTAATTTCCGAGTTATAACATTACAGTATACTAGAACTGTAGAAATGCTTGCCAGGTATATATTTTTGGTTGCAAACAATTCAGTTTTGATTAGTTACCAAAGACCAGTTTATGTCTCTGTTTCATACCCACAAAAAAGAGACTTATTGTATTAATGTACGACTTTTTCTAGATAAATAGCCACCCACGAAGCCCAACAATAGCGCAAAATTATTACAAGGCTACGACATGTAAATTAGTCTATGTACGTAATATAGCACAAGAGGATAATATTTCACTTGAATTCAGTCTATTGTCAACTCTAATTTGTCAAAAATACAGAAAAAGGAGCTCATAAATTATATGATTTAAATTTTAAGGTAATAGACAAAAACGCTACTGGAAAATAGAGGCGATTTCAATAGGCGGTTAGGTGTCAAACCTGGTAACACGACCAGTAAAAGGAACGGTCTTTTAGATGGGGAATAATGTAGATATTAGGGTTCTGATGTGTACGTGCCTTATCAATCTTAGATATCGAACTTCTATAGGGCTACATTAATTCTGGACGTGCTATGTCTTCCTTGTTAATATCTTTATATTTATGCAACTGCCTTAATAACCGAAGCACAGGAAATAAATATAGATATGGATAAGATAAAAGCGTCTTTCAATATTCTTGTCGTCACTATTCCTACTAGCAGGCAATATAATATTGTACATTTTAACAAAATTAAACGTGAACAGGTAAAAAATTTATATTGCGCTCACTTGGCACAGAGAAAAACACATGCTTAGTTATAATTTATATAAAAATAGTACTATCTGGAACTGCTATCACTAAAAGTACTTATTTAATATACAATAAACTAATAGTATATTAAACCATTCAAATATATTATATACTATTTTCTAAAGTATGTATGGTGAAAATTAATTGACAATATTTTTCTATAAAAAAATATAGTTAAATTAAATATAGATATACGAGAGATGATCGTAAAATAAGGTTCCCATATTTTTTAAAAATAGACAGCATTCTTTATTTCCTTAAAATTACACATCGTTTTAAAGATAAAAACTTAAACTATTTTTCGACATAATCGCCATTTCTTTTCAATTGTGGTGTTGGAAATCTCCTGATGGTGACCCTCCGATCTTCCAGCAGTATGCTCTCGACCTTTTTAACGATTTCCAGTGAATTCCCTACACCATTTGCGGACGTGTTGAACAGCTATACACTTTTCTCCATAAACTTCGGTTAATTGACGATTAATGTCTATAGGTGAAACCCCTTTCGTGTTTAAAAAACGTATCACAGGGCGAGTTTCGCATCTCGGACGGCTGCTTAGCCAACACTGAGCGGCGTAGCGAGACGGGGGTGGTACGTATATTGAGTGGGGGAGCCGCTGCACACGCCAATGTTGTCGGATTTCGCCTAACCCGTCTTATTGCTGCTGTAGAGCTTTGGGAACCTTATTTTACGATCATCCCTCGTAATATTAAGTTAATCCTTATATAATTTGATGCTTAGAAAGAAGTTTGATCACAGTATAACGGTATATATTGATATAACTAGCTGAAAAACGCAAACCTGAAAGGTTTGAGTGAGGAACAGTTATCAGGTACACGCATAGAGATGCCAGCTACAGTTTATCCATCCCAGCAAATTTTCTAAATTTATCCTCATAGGAATATCATCTGCAATTTACCCACCCCAGCAAATTTTCTAGGTCTACACTCATAGAGATACCAGCTGCAGTTCACCCACCCCAGCAAATTTTCTAGGTTTATACTCAAAAGAAATCATCTACTAAGTTTATAGATGTTTATAGATTACCGTATGCGTGGCTGCAGTTTTACTGAGAATCTGTCTCGCCCTTCCAATGCTAGCAATACAAAAGTTGTTCGGATCTGGTTCGGAAATGGTTAGATTTCATCAGATTCAATAATTTCATCTCTGTTATTGATTCGATCTTCACCTCTCGATCCAAAAACGTATACTCTGTGATTTCACTTAGAAAAGATTAAATATATTCTCTTCTGGACGGGCGTAAGTTATAAACGCAAGCGTCCGTTGCTGTTTCTGTAATTATTGTTAGAATTTGCAATACTTTCGGTAACATAGTATTATTTCACTATCATCTACCTTGATTTCATTGGTTTTCAGGCGAGCATCTTTCCCAAACCGAGCTAATGAATCGTTGAAACGAGTTCTCGTTAGAATTATACTTCACAACTTTCCAGCGCGCTACAGTTTTTCTTTGTATTTTTCGAACACGGCGTCGAATTGCCGAACGCCGATTAATATGGTCGCCGCCCCCGCTTCTCACGAAAATACGCCTATTCGATGGTCGAAGGTGCGCCCTTTCAACAAATTCAATCAGTTATAACGCGATTTAATCGGAATGAATCCAAAGCAATTAGAGAAAGTCAAAGAGAACTTCAAATTCCTCAACTTTTAGAAGATTTAACAACAATATGTACCAATCATACAGTATTACTAGATGCCATCAGAAAACTACAATGTACTGAATTGTCATTGCAGGAATCATTAGACATAGTGGAGAGTGTAAAAAATAAATTACACACATTAAATGATACGCCAGGATTATGCGCTAGTCAAAAGTTGGCAGATATTTTAAGGAAAAATCCCGATTTTAATACTTTAGAAGCCGTTTATAATAAGTGTAAGAATAGTGAACTTTTAAGTGATTTTGAAAAACAGTTTCTACATGCAAATGTAACTTCCTTAGATGTGGAGAGATCGTTTTCTATGTATAAGAATATTTTTTCTTGTCGACGCACAAGGTTTAAAGAAGTAACTGTGGAAACATATGCAATGATGCAAGTTTACAGTAGTTCACATCCTGATGCCTCTAATTTGTTGAATAATTAGCAAGTAAGTTTATTTATGAATTTTTCGTATTCTTATATCAACCCGTAATACCGACGCCTATGCGAGTCCGCAAGTTTTGGTTACTCTATATATAACACAACTAATTAATTATACAAAAAAAACAATGAAAAATGAAAAGAAATATCGCTGGAGAAAAATAAGTGTATTTACACTCTGGTTTAACACAACCAACTTATAAATATCTTTTTATATAGTTTTACCAAAAGTATTCTCTCTCTTTTCGCTAATTTAATAACAAATTTCAATTGATTCATCCGACATCCAATGCAGGTTATTCCAAAACAGTTACACCTGTTCTTGACTTAAGAATATAAGGCTACCATTTTAATCTATATACTTCAAAATAGGTACGCTACGATTTTCAAGATCTATACAAAATAGGCAATAGCTGGGGACTAGTTGTGTTTCACGTGCATCTCAGTATCCTTAAATATACTTCTTCGTCGGGATATATTATCCACTGCAATGAGATATATGGGGATTCTAGTACTCGTCAGACAGAGATATCTTGCGATTCTGCTTCGTATGCATGTTACCAGTGTAGACAATTCCATGTAAGTAGTTCCTTGTATGTGTGTTTCGCTAAGGCATGGTTCTAATCGCGATATTTAACTTATTTTACTGTATATGGACTCGCAGAACGGGGAGCAACATGCGAAGACGATAGAAGAATCAAAGATAATTAATTGTATACTGCGGCGGTGGGATTTCACTTGCGCTACCGTTTACCATTGATGGTGTAGATTATTTCTATGCTAAATACCTGCAGAGAGGAGATTACGTAAGCGTGGGAATGGAAAATTGACCTTACCTAAAGAAGAATAGATTCGTTCATTTAAGAGATTTACAAATGGGACTACTTTACCTTAAAGCTGTTTGTAATCCATTTTACTTGGAGAATAAACTATGACTATTTAATTTCGTCTCGTCCGTTGTCCAATCTCACCATAGTTTGCGGTGTACCTTTTAGATGGCGTTTGAACCTAACGAGTGTCAAAAAGAATGCACCATATGGGATTCTTTTTGTTAGGGATTTTTATAAAATTGTAGTAATGCAGAAAGTTTGAGCGCCTTTCAAAACTAACTTGACACCTATTAAACTCAATTTATCTTCCACCGTATACATGGTGCGCATTTAAAATTGAAAGAGGCTCCAGAATAAAGCACCCTTATTTTAGATACGAGAGCAGATTGAAAAGTTTCCGGAAAGACAATAAACACAAAATAAATCGGATTCAAGTTATATTTTATTTTTCTATATAATCCCCTCGAAGCTCAACACACTTGGTCCAACGTTTTTCTAGCTTCTCGATTCCCTCCCGGAAGTGGCTTTCTTCGAGGTTCCCAAAATAGTCGTTTACATCCTCTATTAATTTTGGGTTCCGGGAACAGGTGGAAGTCCGTCGGAGCCAAATTAGGTGAATACGGCGGATGCGGAAGAATTTCGAACATCAATTCTGTCAATTTTTGCTGGGCGATTGCACTTGAATGAGCGGGCGCATTGTTGTTGTGAAACAATACTTTTTTCTTGACCATTCCCGGGCGTTTCCCCTGAATTGCTGCTTTGAGTTTGTCCAAAAGTGTTGTGTAATATTAGCCAGTAACAGTTTTTCTTTTTTCAAAATAATCAAATCCCAAAAGACCAATGCCATCACCTTTCCAGCCAAGTGAATGGTCTTTACCTTCTTCGGAACCGATTCACCGCGTTCAATCCACTGTTTTCATTGCATTTTTGTTTCTGGTGTGTGGTGATGAATCCAGATCTCATCCATGGTCGCGAATCGTCCCTTGAAATTCGTTGGATTCCACGTAAACATTTCCAAACAATCGGCTGAGGTTCGAGCTGGAATGCGTTTTTGCTCCGAATTGAGCAAATACGGCACCCATGTTGCAGAAAGCTTTTTTACACCCAATTCATTACGTAAAATATGAACTACTCGTTCATAAGAGTTGCCTACGGCTTCCTCAATTTCACGCACTTTTATTTGGCGGTCTGCCAAAACCATGTTGTGGATTTTATCCATAATTTCTGGCGTGGTAGCCGTTTTTTGACGTCCTGAACGTGGTTCGTCACTTGTAAAGCGTCTGAAATTGCCTCGGTAACTTGAAGCAATTGGATTGATAGACCCGCCCTGATTCCAAATTACTTAGCCGGTAAAGAATCCAAGGATTGCTATCTCACGTCTAAGTCAAGTTAAAATCACTAATTCACTAGCTTTGAAATTGTAGGTAGCGGACTGATGGTTTTGTGGTTCTGCAGGGAGTGGACACTTTTGTTGGGGGCTTCCGAATGGTAATTATGACGACGTGTTTTCAGTTGTCTGGTAAATATTATAATGTAAGGATGTCATTAATTGTATCAGTAAGATCCTGCATCGCAGTTCTTGACAGTGCCTTCAAGGCACGGTTCGGAATCTGACCTACTCCGGGGGCTTTTCCGTTTTTTAGCATCTTAATCCTGGCAGAGAGCTCCTGAACATCAGTTCCGTCCAACGACTCTTTTCTATCTAACTTCTTCAATTATAAGCCCAGAGCAAATTTCACTCTCGCCTGGATCGCCTGAAAGAACTCCCGCATGGACTTCTGCAAGATCTTCCTCGATGGGCACTACACCTCGCTCACGCTGGAGTGGTTCAATCTGCTTACTTCAGCGGGTTATCTCCATTCGATAATGACATAGGTTTCTCCTGCTGCACTTCTCGTCTATAGGAGGCCAATTCCTCTCTAACTTGACTTATGGGTAAAGTAAAGGTACTTCAGGAGGACTTTTAGTGTTCCAAGTTCAGATTGCAAATAAAGCAAACATTCACTAGGTAATTGACTTGATACAAGAAGTTGGTAGTAATTTTTCATTTTCAACACCGGTAGAATGTACTTTGGTTTCATTTAAAAAAAAATTTCAACAGAAATAGATTTAGAGTAGAATTATCTTCTATGAAAGATATTATCGCAGAGACATTTTACAGCATTCTTGGTAAGGTTACTAATTCATTAACTGAATTCAAAGAGTGTTTTAATCCTGCATGTATTACATCCGTAAATCTTTTTCAAAATATAAACACATCGTTCAACGAGACAACTGTGGAAACATATCAAGTTCGTCAATTTTTTACGACACATCCAGTGGGTGAGAATACTGATAATGGTGCTCGCCAACCTACTGGATAACGCTGCTTAAGGAAGTAAGTGTTTCACAACTTTTCAGATATAATTCGTGATTGGTTCTGTTATTATTATTTGATAAGACATTCACGGAATTAATCTTGTGCATCGTTTAGAATTTTGTAAATGGACCCAGTAATATATTCTAAATGGCAATATGTTTTTTCATAATGTGGCATTTTCCAACGAATTCACCTTTACGAATTTTGGAGGAATAAATAGGCATAGAATCCAATTATTGTTGAAATTAAGACAGCTATACTTATCGATTAAATCTCTATGAACACGCCCATCATTACGAAATTATTATTTTCGCATAGCCGGCGTAATTTAAATCAAATTATCGAAGCCATCATTACAGAGTTTCTTCCTCGTACATTGTTCTTGTTCGCTTTATTTATATGTTCAGGGTACGCACCTATAGAAATTGAAAATAACCGCATTGTTTCGAATATCTTGGCTTAGGGAAGCGTGTGTCGACAAGGATATGTAAAATTGGGTGCAAAGATCAGACGAGCGAGATAGACAGAGACCTCTACATGAATTCATATACCTATGTATGTATGTACATACACTCGTATGTGTTGTTGAATGAATGGGTTATGGTGTGATGTACGAGGTGTGACGATATAAGATTTGATTTGTGATTTTGGTTTGTCAGCAAAAGTAGAATTCATTGGAGAAAGGAAGAAGATGCTATGTGGAACTCCAACTACATTGGTCCAAAATTTCAGTGTTGTGAGGTGTTTTTTTTATTTCACGTACAAACACGGTCATAAACCATTATATAAATAAATAACTGTCCGTCTATGCTGATTTCTGTGCACGATTAATGTACAGGAAGGGATACCATGTTCATATTTTTTAAAGCACGGGCCTGTTTAGACTTTCCAATTATAAAATGAGGAATCTTGTGTGTACCAGTGGCGTTTGAACAAACACCTACAGTTAGTTGTTTACATGTACGCATGAGGAAATCTAATTAGATATCCTCACTTGTACATTTTTGTCGAGTAAATTACTGTAAACGCCTCTACAGAACTGAACAAATCGTATTATTCCAAATTCTGACGCGACAGTAGCCCCGACTACTGGCTTAAACCGCCATGGTTAATTAATTCAAACGTAAAGCCATCACCTATCCACCATCCATGGACCCGCGCGTTTCGATGTTATACATCTCGTCGGTATAGCTTTGCGGAAGGTAATGGTATTTCAATATTTTAAATCGTATATATATACGAAGTAGATGTTTACATGTACGCATGAGGAAATCTAATTAACCATGGCGCTTTAAGCCAGTAGTCGGGGCTAGTGTCGCGTCAAAATTTGGAACAATACGATTTGTTCAGTTCTGTAGAGGCGCTTACTGTAATTTACTCAACAAAAATGTACAAATGAGGATATCTAATTAGACCTGATTTCTGATTATAGTATGTTTTCTTATAATCCCAGACAAAATAGGGCAAGGAGACATCGTTTTGGTTTAAATGTTTGAATGGGAATTTTGGGGAATCGTCTCATAGGACCAGTTATGAATGAAGAAACATTAAATCGGGGAAGATACTTCAACCTTCTTCACGCATAGGTATTTAACTTCTTAGATAACAATATTCTATTAAATCAACTACATCATCTATGGTGGCAACAAGACGGCGCACCGGTTCACAATGCGGCAATTATGAGGAATTAGTCAGGAGTTTCCAAACCGTGAGACTAGAAATCGAGGAGTTGTTGTATGGCCGGCGAGATCACCTGACTTAAGTCTGCTAAATTATTTTTTATGGGGAATTATTAAAGATAATATCAATCTATATATAATAGGTGCTTTTTAAGCCCGATAGCACTTAAAATTATAAAAAATAATACGAAAAATTAAATTCTAATCAAATGTTTGATATGATTCGAAAGATTTATTCATTTAATGGCGTTAATATCAAATTTGAAAATGATTTCGGGCATATGGCCACCACAGCTGTTCTTGACGAAGCGTATTCTGGACGGCCAATTTTGGGTCACTTTTTCGAGCAACAATGTTGGCTTTCAAGGCGTCAAATGTTGCTGATTTGTTGACATAAGCCAGTGACTTCACGTAGCCCCACAGGAAATAATCTAGAGGTATCAAATCGCAAGACCTTGGAGGCCAATTAAGAGGTCCTAGAAATTAACTTATCCTCAAATTTTGTTTCAACCTACAGTTAGTCTCTCTTTGTTTGTCTTAAATCCAGGAGCTGATTTCTCTTGACTTGTAACAAGTGTTTTCTAGGGTAAAAGATTGAAGTTAAGTTTCGTCCTTGTTAAAAAATTGTTTTGGGTGTATTATATAATCTTAAAATTTTGGCAACTCAAATTGTGAGTGAAGATTGACCACCATCTTCAATTTCCGAATAAAGCAAAAGTGAATTATCTTATAAAAAGGGGCCGCTTAGTGAAGTACTCCTTCAACGTTCTCGTTGAAAGCATAACCAAAAGAGAATCGTCAACCAACTCGTTTGCAGGTTTTCTGAGTGTACAACGAGTTGAAACCTTTTTACTCGATTCTATTCGAGTACAAAAATCCTGAATTGCTTCTTGATTCCTCCGCTAGTCGTTTGCTTGTACTTTTTCCTACATCTACTTCGTTATAAATAAGTTGGACGGACTCTCCTTTGTCGAAATGCTCAAGAGCATTTAGCTTCTGTTCATTATTAGAACTTTACGTTTCCTTTTCTCACTCATTCCTTCAACACAGCACACACACACAGTTACAGTATTCATACAGTGATACGCAAGAAATACGTCAACACCACATACGCAGAGAAACGTTTACTTGTACCAAGATTGCCCGCCTCAATTCAAGACGATTACCGTTTCAATTATCCACAATACAACTACTGTTTTAAATCAAAAGAAATATCCTTTTTCACCGCCACTAGAATAGCCAGCCTTCCACACCACCTTAGAACCACCGAGAACTCATGCGTTTGTTACTTTTTACGAATGTTTCAATAGAATTTAGTTAGGTTTGTGTAACAAAACATATTTAACCAATTTATTCATTAAATTTGATAAAAAAAAATATCTTTAATATTAAAAAAAATTACACAGGGTTATTACAATTGTTGAAAACAATCAGTACAATATGTTTCAGTCATTTCTTTTCCTATACGCTTTTTACAGGTAACTTTTTACATCTTGAACATACTTGGCTTGCTTTATTTCCATTGCATGACTGTTTTATTTGGCATTTACGCCGCACATCAAGCTTGCCGTCGCAATCTTTTACCTCCTCCTCTTCTTCCTATTGCTGATTACCAGCATTAGCTGATCGTGCTGCTGAATGGTTGTTTGCAAGTCCTTAAGACAAAGAAAGCAAAATTTCAACGGGAAATTTTCTCTCTCGTCACTTCTCTATACAACTGCACTGGCCATCTGCGTGATGCAGCCTTTACCAAATATTTCCTACACATCTGATTCACCACATCAACTCATTACATCAGAAATAAAACGAATTAACGAAACAAGTGGGGTCACACACTAATTTGTTTTATTTCAAAGGGAAAGAGTCAAAAATGACCCCTCGGTGGTTCTAGGTAAAAGTGTTTCTAAAATTTTAGCTATTTATTCCAAAATGTTCTGCCCGAAGGGGCATATAGTTATACAAGATAGAAATATAAAATGAAGAATTTATAGCGCCCAAAAGGGTCAAAATTGACCCCTCGGCGGTTCTAATGTTAAATTCTGTAAGTAAAGCTTTGCCGTGGAATAATTATTTCGAAGAATGTGTTCAAAAAATTAAACTATTGCACCTCGTATGTGTCTAACGTTATGTGTATCGTAGGATATGTGAACCTGTGACCTCGTGTGCGGTGTACGGGTTATTAATGATCTCCGCACTCATTGTTAGCGGCAGTTAGCTAGTGTTTTCGATGCAATTTGTTAAATTGTTTATGTTGCTGTCTTTATACCGGGTTTCTATCTATGAACATATCCGTTCTGGAACGTGTTTTAAGCGAAACCACGTGTTTTCTTCCTATGAAAGGATTTTATGAATTTGAAGAAGAATGTTTGAAGAAATTAACGTTTAACAAAAATTAAACTTGTTAGCTCTATATTTTCTTTCAATAACCGGTTAGCTGCTGTTGCTGAAATATTGTTATAGTTAAAAAAATGGAAACGATATTTTTCAAAACGGTTATATCGTTCCATGGAACGATAGTATAATCTAACGGATAAAACAATTGCATAATGCAGCTCTACACACAACTACATATGCGAACAATTTATATATTTTCAACAATCGACGCTATTACGGATACGAATTTAGAAATAAATATAATTCGCCGTGCAGTGAAGAAATTGTTCTAAGGTCTCCTTTATATGGAGATCAGTTCGCTTATGCTTATAGATCTATATACATACATAATACAAGCGCATGTATATAAGGCATATTCTAACTGTACCGTTGGTTCGTGATTTGTATTGGAATTCCGACTTTCATTTAGATGCACAAGAAACGACACAATCACGCCATAAGATGAAGTAATTTATTGCCGATAAAAATGTCGGTGGATTGCGTTTTATAAGGAAATTATTTTCAGGCGAATATATTGTGTCATTTATTGTAAAATAATAGGAATATATAAACTATAATTACACATATTTGACAGTGATAATAATAAATACAGAATTTGATTAACTTCGGGAATCTATTGAGGATGATCGAAGATTTGGTACCTCGCTTGAGGCTGCAATGCAAGAAACAATTATACATACCGGGTGTCCCAGATTCAATGTTACAAAGCGATATAAGATCGAACAAGGTGTCGTTGAAAATGATTTGCAGAATCCTAAAAGATATACTTTTTAAAACTACCCCTACTAAACCCACCCTCTAAGAAATCTCCCCTAAACACAAAATGATCATATTAATAATAAACAACAAAGAAATCTTTATACAAAGTTAAAGAAACATTAATAATTCATAAAATTAATCACTTATAGGTACTCTTCAAAATGACCATCATTTGACGCAACACACATGTTTTAAATCGACCAATTAATTCCTTGGAAGTTACTGCTGTGATCATATTCATTGTAACGGAATTAGATGCACGCCGAATCTTAAGTTTCAAATCGTGTCAAGTTCGTAGGCGGAGTAGAATACACAACTTCCTTCAAATACCCCCACAAAAAAAGTCCGGTGGGCTTAAATCTGGCGAGCGAGCTGGCTGTTGAATAGGACCATTAGTACCAACTCATTTAAATACTCTACAACCAATCGTGAATTATGAGGCGGAGCTCCATCCTGTTGCAACAACAAATCATTGCGCTCTGCTTAATGGAATGTCTTCCATTAACTTGGGAAGGTCACCATGTGAAAAATGTAAATAACGTTGCCCTGTTAAATTTCCTTCGAAGATGTATGGACCAACGATGCGTCCATCAAATAATCCGTACGAAATGTTGACACCCCATATTACCTGAAAATCAATCTTATGCGTCCAGTGAGGATTTTCTAAAGCGCAGTAATGGCAATTATGGTGATTCATCACCCCACTGTTATGAAATCGTTCGCCGTCAGTCTGCAAAATGTTATTGGTTATCGTGGTATCATCGTTTAACATTACTTGCAATGAATCCTAGTCTCCGTTCAAAATCTGTAGGACTTAATGCTTGCAACAACTGAATTTTAAATTTATCCTTTGTACTGTTGATTTACTTATTCCCCGATCTTCTGCAACAGCTCTAACTCAAATATGACTTTATGAAAAATTAATATTATATCTTTTACAAAATAGTGCATATTTTAAATGCATATCTTGCATATTTTTCTTCATATTTTCGTAAAAACATCTGCATATATGTGTGCATATTTCAGCCGTTTTCTTTGCATCAAACCCTAAGCCTAGTACTGAGTAGAGAGCGGAATTTATACAATTTGTCGCTGGACCTCCGCACCGACAAAGAGCCTACTTCGCAAAGAAGCCACCATCCTTCAGGTGGTAGGCCGTCGCAAATTCACTAGACAAAATTATCATATAATTTTCAACAACCCCCATACCGGCAACTGTCCGATTCATAGGAAGTCTAAGTATTTACCAAAATGTTTCTTATTCATTGTATAACCAGACGTTGAAGTAGATTGGTGCAGTAGTGAAAAATGCCAAAAGTGGGTACAAGTTTAATTGTTTCGTGGATCAAAAATGTTCCTGAACTTATTCTAACGGATGAAAGAGTTTTCTGCAAAGCATGTGGGAAAACGGTAAGTTTTGTTTTGTGTATAATACACTAGTATTTGGAATTGTACGGCCATATACGATTTTCTTGTAAGTTTTTGGTGATATTTTTTACTTTACAGGTGCCATGTGGACGCAAATTTCAAGTCAACCAACATGTTGCAACTGAAATGCATAAAAGAAACTGTTGGAAACTTCAAGTTTCAAAATTTAGCCAAGTGCCTTTGACACAATCTTTTGCCGGAACCTCAAAACCAAGTGAGCAACAAATATTTAACGCAGATTTGTGCAAAGCCATAGTTACTGCCAATATACCGCTCAAAAAGCTGCAAAATCCGTGTTTTCGGCAATTTTTAGAAAAGTACTGCCAAAAGAGTATTCCGGATGAAAGTTTGCTCAGAAAATGTTACATAACCGATATTTATTCTGAAGCGATCAATAGCGTTAGGGAAATTGTTAAACACGAGTACATATATTTTGCCGTTGATGAAACGACAGATTCCTGTGGCCGCTATATAACAAATTTATTAATTGGTCATCTAAATAATAAACAGCGTGGTAGATCGTATTTAATTGCTTGTAAACAATTAGAAAAAAACAAACCATCTCACAATATTAAGATTTGTTAATGAAAGTTTCACAAATTTTTTTCTTCCCGATGTTGTTCCCACAGGAAAAATATTAGTCATGTTGTCCGATGCAGCGGCATAACACATGGGCTGAAAAGTCCCGGGCCTGACAAAGAAAACACGTTTTTTTTTGTTCAAAATTAGCTTTATTCATCAACGTAATTTCCATCAAGGACAACGCAATCATTCCAGCGCCGCTCTAACATTTCAGTACCACTTTTGTAAAACGATTTATCTTTTGCCTCAAAATATGCCTCAGTTTCAGCGATAACCTCTTCATTCGAGCGAAATTTCTTACCGGCGAGCATTTTTTTAAGGTCTGCGAACAGCCAGTAGTCGCTGGGAGCCAAATCTGGCGAATACGGTGGATGTGGGAGCAATTCGACGTTCAATTCATGTAGTTTTGCCATTGTTTTGATTGACTTGTGACACGATGCGTTGTCTTGATAAAACAAAATTTTTTTCTTCGCCATATGCGGACGTTGCTTTGCAATTTCGGCCTTCAGACGCTCCAGTAACGCTATATAATATTCACTGTTGATGGTATTTCCCTTCTCAAGATAGTCGATGAATATTACACCACGCACATCCCAAAATACCGAGGCCATAACCTTTCCAGCCGATTGTTGCGCTTTCGGGCGCTTTGGACGAGGTTCACCAGTTGCTGTCCACTCAGATGACGATCGTTTTAATTCCGGAGTGAAGTGATGGATCCATGTTTCATCCGTTGTCACATATCGACGCAAAAATTCCGGTTTGTTACGTTTAAACATGGCCAAACACTGCTCAGAAGCATCAACACGTTCTTGTTTTTGGTCAACAGTGAGCAAACGCGGCACCCATTTTGAACAGAGCTTTCTCATAGTCAAATGCTCATGCAATATAAAGCCAACACGTTCTTTTGATATCTTTACGTTGTCAGCTAACTCACGCAACTTCACTTTTCGATCATTCAAAACGATTTTGTGGATTTTTTTGATGTTTTCTGGTGTTACCGCCTCATTTGGACGTCCACTGCGTTCTGCATCATCGGTGTCTCTACGACCACGTTTGAAGTCAGCAAACCAACGTTTTATTGTTGTTTCTGATGGAGCGGAGTCCCCATAACACTTTTCAAGCCATTGCTTCGCTTGAACGGTATTTGTTCCCATCAAGAGGCAGTGCAAAATTAAAACACGAAATTGTTTTTGATCCATTGTTTTGGAAATAACAAAAGTAGCGTCACTCTTAGCACAATAACTCACAAACTAATGAATAGAATATCATGAAATTTTAACAGCTGTCTTTTTAAGGTTAATACTAACTGCAAAACAGGTGAATGCAATAAAACTAGCGCCATCTATGTGTTAGGCCCGGGACTTTTCAGCCCATGCGTTATATGATTAAAGCGGGTCAACAGCTTAAACTTTTGTACCCTAATTTAATACATGTTACTTGTTTGGCGCATGGATTAAATAGGGTGGCTTAGGAAATTCGACAGCAATTTCCAGCAGTAAATACACTAATCAGTAACGTTAAGAACATTTTCTCAAAGTTACCATTGAGAGTTCAGATTTATAGAGAAAAGCTGCCGGATACTCCTTTACCACCTGAACCCGTCGAGTTATTCCGGACTTTGGACAAGAAGGAACTGTACACGTTAGAAAAAGTGTTGTGCGATAATAACGAACAGCCGGGTAGTTTCGAGGTTAGTGAATGTAATGTTAGCGAGGAATTCCTTAAGGGTTTCTACAGCCCGCTCTATAAAGATTACTCTAGCGATAATTTAGGTTTGCGGAAAAAGGTGATCAAGAAGGAACCAGAAAAGAATTCCATATACGCCTACGATTTAAACGATAAGGAGACGGAGGATAGACCTTCGACTTCCGGTTATCTAATATCCAACACAGTCGATCATGATAACATCGTCGCGTCGATTTTATCACATAATCAGGAACCTTTGAAAGAATCCCTGCCGGATAATGATTCCTTAGAAGTAATTACCGAAGCGGCAGCTACTTTAAATTCGATTTTAACGACGGAAATCAAAGATTCCGAAAAGAAGAAGCAGACGAAAAGCAAGAAACGCGAAAAACTCCAACCAGAATCACCGGACGATTCCGGAATTTGCACCGAAAACACCAGCCTAGATCGTTCGCCAACTCTAGATTCCAACGAAGCCAAATGCTGCGTTTGCGTTACGGATACATCTAAGATCTATTTATGCGGGTACCCAGATTCGGAAAACACCAACAGTACCAGCGATAAGGTCGTCAAAACGTAGAGAGGGCAAGTTTCGCCTGGTACAAGTAGGAATAAGAAAGAAGATGGTAATACGTAAATGGTGGAACTTTAGACACCAGTAGGTTATCCGAGGATGATTCCTCAAGCGTCTGTAGTTCTGATACGACGTCCTCGTTTAATAGCAACTCTGCGGATGATGAAGGGATCGCTATGGCGATGCAAGCCGCTGAAATCATCAATAGGAATGAAATTAGATCCCAATTCAAGTAAGTTCATTTAGTTTTGCACAAAAAATTAAATAATTTAGTACATAAGTCCCCAGTATTCATGCGATAATGATAATAATAATAAAATCTTAGTCAGTAGCGTACTTAGAGGAGGGTGGTCCACCCCGAGCGGCATTTTTTTTATATTTTTGTATAAATTATATAAAAATAAATAATATAATAATGTTCTAATGTTGTAATCAACTGAATCAATGATTATAATAAATATGCAACTTAACAAAGATGCATGCTGACCCTGGCGGCAGACTCGATGTCGACATTTTTACGTTTAATCGGTAGAGTTGCTCAATTTGCGCCAACAGCCAGCGGCGGGCGCATAAAAGTTTACACAAAATAAATGGTCAGAAATAAAATATAATACGTGCTCAAACACTTACCGTCTTAAGAGTCCTCCGTGAAGTCACAAAGTGAATAATGTCTGTTAAGTATCTGCAACGTTAGATATGTTTCCACAGTTGTTTCAGCAAACCGAGTGCGGCGTGAGGAAAAAATGTGTTAATATGCAGAAAACGCATATATATGCGCATATTTTGTCGATTTCCAATGCATATAATTCCTCTCTCTAGTGATGAGACAAAATACAGCGTCAAATTTTTCAGCTAACGTCCTTTCGCTTTAAGCAATATTTTCTTAGCCAGACGTGATGTGATAGTTTTTCTAGAGGCAATGTTAGGTGACACCCTGTGAACATGTCCATGCCGCTTGGTTGCATAACAACAGGAAGATTCCCCACCTAACCCAATTCTAAAATTAGAAACATCAACGTACTATTATGCAGATTAGCACCTTTAATACACCTTCAAAACCATTCAATATCGAATAGGCGGAATTTCAAATGCGATTTTTCAATGGAATAATTAACCGCGGAGAACAGAATCTCGCCATGATTCATCTCCTTAACGTAGCCGTATGGCGAGAGACTCATGTAACCATTCGTATTGTTATTATTGCAGCTCGTATGCCTAGCTTGCGAGTTCTTGAAAGCAAATTAATAATTAGGAAAGTGTGGGCAGTTGAAGTGTACAAATAACCTGTTGTTACGCTTGAATGTCGTTGCAGCGTTGCACTCGATGATAATAATGAAATGGAAAAATGAAAAGTAAAAAAAAAAAACTGTAATATCACGACATTATAAATTGTCATTTCAAAGGCGAAGCGTTTGCGTTATTGTCTTTCTCTCGGAAGATACCGTGTAAGGTCCGTGGAATTACGTACTATCGCTCTGGATCTCGCTGGAGTGACTTCGCTGTTTTGGAGATCATCTTTGAGAAATGTTCGGTAATACTTCACAGTCCTTCTTAGTAAATGAGTTCGATTTTACACAGGGATGTCCATCAAGCAAGCACTACATTGTTATTGGGACAAATATTACTTGTATTAAATGCTACACTGTAAAAAAGATTTCGGGAATTTTGGTTCGTTATTCAGACGACAAAAAAGAGGCTACACTACAACAAATCAAAAATGAAAACAACGAACTAATAACGGAGGAGGCAGGAATATTAACACAATGGAAAGAATATCTTGAATCTTTGCTTATGGCCAATTTTGAGTGCTCTGACATAACAACGGAAGAACAGGAAGAATTAGCAAAATTAAACGCAGAAGAACTAGGTGAAAATAATAAAGAAATAACAGAAGAGGAAGTAATTAATGAATTAAAGAGATTAAAAACAGGAAAAGCACCAGGTTGTGATGAGATGGCCCCAGAAATGCTAAAATACGAGGTGTGGCAATTAAATAACCGGATTGGTGCTACAAAACATTTTATTGATGACCAATTACATTACAAAGTTTATCCCCTTCAATGTACTCTCCTTGCCGATCCCTACAACGCTTCATACGAATTTTCCACTGTCGAAAGCAGTGCTGGAAGTCCGTTTCTGCCAGCTTGTTGAAAACCCCCGTCGCTTTCGCTTTCACAGCTTCCACATTGTCAAATCTTGTCTCCTTAAGTACAGATTTTACCTTAGGAAATAGAAAACAGTCGCAGCGGGTCAGGTCGGGCGAGTGCAGTGGGTGGTCCAGAGATTTTGCAAAGAAGGCCTTCACAGGCAAGGCGGAATGGGCTGGCGCATTGTCTTGGTGGAACATTCAGGATTTGCTCTTCCACAAATCGGGTCTTCGTCTTCTCACTCGTTCACGAAGGGCAGTTAGATCCTCGACGTAATAATGTTGATCGACTGTCTGACCTTCGGGGACCCAATGGACGTAGACAATTCCACGCGTATCAAAAAAAATAATCATCATGGCCATAAATTTACACTTGCTCACTTTCGCTTTTTTGCCGTGGTGAGCTTGGGCTCTTCCAATGCATCGATTGGCGCTTTATTTCAGGATCGTAGGTAAAAAACCACGATTCATCACAAGTAATCACTCTGTTTAACAATTCTGGATCATCATCAATGTTGTTTAAAAGGTCAGCACAAATGTTAATTCTCGATTCCTTTTGCTCTGGAGTGAGAAGTTATGACATCATTTTTGCGCAAACTTTCTGCATGTTGAATAATTCATGCAAAATCCGACGGGCAGTTTCTTTGTTAATTCCTGAGAATTCAGCAAGAGCTCGGACACTCAAACGACGATTTTCGCGGATCAATTTACCAATTTTCTGAATGTTGTCGGCCGTTTCTGATGTTGAGGGACGTCCAGGTCGCAAATCGTCTTCGGTCGTTTCACGGCCCTCCTTAAACCTTTTGCACCACTCAAAAACTTGTGTGCACGATAAACACTCACTTCCGTACACTTCCTTTAACATGGCATGAGCGTCCGTATCAGTTCTTCCTAGTTTCACTTGAACGGACGATTGCTACAGCGAGACTGAGCGACGTACAACCGTGCCCATCGAGCTCAGGGTGGGAGAAGCATCTACAAGCACAGACATGTTCAAACTTGCCGTGGTGTGCTCGCTGTTTGCCGATAGTAGCACCAGGCCGGTTATTTAGTTGTCACACCTCGTACATAGGCTGTAGAGGGTTAGAAATGCTAAGAAAGATGTTTAACTTAGCTTGGAAGGAGAAAAGAATACCTAAAGAGTGGAAAAAAGGCAATCATACTACCAATACATAGCAGCAAAAGTTTGCGAGGCTATAGTGGAAAAAAGATTAAGAGACATAACAAAAGCACAACTAAGAGAAGAACAAAGTGGTTTCAGGAAAGAACGCAGTACAAATGAGTACATATTCACCCTGCACAGATTTCTGAAAGAGCATTAGCAAAGAACAAAAAGGTATATTACTGTTTTATTTACACGAAGAAAGCATTCGATAGCATTAAAAGAGAGAAGAGATTTGAAATAGCTAAGATAAGAAGAGCATAGGAAAAGACAATATATAAGTAGTCAAAAGCATATACAACAACACCACTAATCAAGTAAGATTAAAAAATAGGCTATCGAAAACACTTATCACAAAACAAGGAGATAGGCAGGGTGGTGTGTCAAGTCCGTTTCTCTTCCTATGTGCATTAGATGACATAATAAAAGAAAGCTTTAAGGATATGAAAAAATATAAGGTAGGATGGTTTAATATGAAAATGGTGGAAATTGAATTGTGCGTATTTGCAGATGATATTGTATTAATTGCTGACAATAGGAAAGATTTTGAAAATAATCTTAGAGCATGGAATAAGGTTGCTACAAGATATGAATTAGAAATAAACACAGAGAAAAGTAATATAATGGTAATCTCTAACACGGAAGAAGACATAATTTGCACACTAAATAATGAGGAGCTGGAACAAGTTGACAAGCACAAACACCTAGGAAGCATAATAAGCCAGGATGGTACATTGAATGAAGAATTGAAAACAGCAGGAAGATTATACCATACATTCTCTAATAAATTCTTAAACCACAGGGGAATATTCAAAAAGACAAAAATGATGGTTTACATAACAATTTATACTCCAACATTAATATACGGATGTGAAAATTAGGTACTAAACAAAAAGCAGCAGAAATGAAATATCTAAGAAGAACACTGGGAGTGAGAAAAATAGAGAAAACAAGAAACACAGATATCAGAAGACAACTAGAAACAGTACCACTGAGTGAGAAAATAAAACAAGCAAAAGTTAAGATGGTTTGGACATCTCTGTAGAATGGAAAACGACAAACAAGTTAAAAAGGTTTGGGACGCTAGAGATGGAAAAAGTAGAAGAGAGTATCTTGGAATAGGAGCATAAGTCAACAACTACAAGAGAAAGGAAATGTAGAGAAATGGCGAAGAATCGAAAGGAATGGCGTAACTTCATAATAAAAGAACAGGAAATATAGAATTAGTACTCATACCCTCGACATCTTCGGGTATGAGGAGGGAAAGATTATGTATGATATTCAGACAATAAAACCATTACCGAAAATGCACACCACAAAGATTAACTTGGAAACAACCTACCCAATATGGATGTTCGGTTTGAAGCCCGTTTCTTTCTCAATACAATAGTGGCCCGACATCTTTGAACAAGCTGTATACAACCTAAAATCGAATCTATTAAATTTTGTAGGCGTAATTCTATCTTACCTCTCTCTTCCATTCCACATACGTAACAAATTACCTACGATTAAACGTGAATATGGTCTTAACATTTCCGATGTCGCTATTTTTATACTTCGAACATCTGTGTCTCTCTCGATTTCTCGAGTAATCAATTCAACATGTGGGTAAATTGTAGGTACAAGCACTTGAAGCTAGTGAATCATCATCCTCATCATCATCATCATCGGCGAGTTACCTACGATGAAAATAATTAACACCTGTCAGAAATTACGACAACCTGGATAAAGAGAAACCTACGCTCGATTTTATTGAAAAATTACACATTTCGCGGTTGTTTACGAGTAAATTAGATGATTTGAAATTATATTCTGTATAGTCTTGAGTGTTAATTGTATTATTGTGAATGTATAAATTTATTTTGATTGATATTTTCAATATTTTGTTTGGAATTCAATGTTGCAGGATATAAATAAGCAACCATGCTATACCCAAGCATATTTTTAACATATTTGCTTAACAACATAAAGCGCTTTCCAGGAAAACGTGCCGAGAAATATGTGTAGAACACAGATATTGTATATTTATACATACGTACACGTATATAGTGTGTAAACTCCTGCTTTTATGTAAATGTAATTGGTTTAAAGTGTTAATATATGCCATATATTATCATTACTGACAGCGCGAGCAATTGCCCGGTATGATCGCGATTATTTATAACGTTTTAGTAAGGTGCGAGGTGGTGCTACCTGTTTTATTTTTGAACTTTGAAATTTAAAAATTAAACTGCGATTTTTTAGAATATCAAGAACCTGGACAGATTTTATTGATATAAACGGCAATTCTTCTCTTTGGATTCGGTGGTGAATTTGGAGAAGGCTTACCGCTATATCTATTTAAAACGTGCGTTAAAAAATGATGGTATCTTTATTATATAAAAATAAATTAATTTCTTAGCCTATGTACGACCCAATGGAACCAAATATGCCGCAATGAATTCACAAAAGATCGGTGTATTCCTCGGTATCGGTCCCGTAATTGTAAGATCAACCCCGTAATAGAATTGATTGCTTAACCCTCCAGTAGCCGTTGTCGGTCTCTCAGACCGTAGCAACTATTTTTAATAAATGAGAGAGTCATTTTTTGAACGATTGCTATGTGCCGCCTTGTATCTTCCTAATTTCCCCATTGACAGCTCAGTGCATTAAATCACGTTGAAGTGAACAGTTGTTACTTTCCCAGCTACCATTTTGGTCTCCCGGACCGAAGCGGTTAAGTGTGTTTTCATAGGTCTCATAAGGTGTTTGTGTATAAATTTGAGTTTATAAGGTATTTTTGTTTCTTTTTGTGTTTTTTTTTGCTGCTGCAAGTTATTTGCAGTCATCATGGGTGATTATGAAATAGAGGAAGCTCGATTGACCCGATTAGAATGTTTGGCTGAAGACCAACAAGAAACTCTGTTTGATGAAGAAGCTAATGACGATATCCCCGAATAATGTAATCAAGATAGTGAATCTGAGCAAGAAATCTCTGATTCTGAAAACTTGGACGATATTGATGTAAACGCAGATGAGCCATGTTTTTTGAGGTAAAGATAAAATTAGCAAATGGCTAAAACACGTGCCATCTCACAGAATCAAAGTCAGACCAGAAAATAAAATTGTGCGTCTTCCAATGTTAAGATTACCGACTAGAAATATAAAAAACCCTCTTGAAATTTGGAACTATTATTTCTCAGACGAATTGTTGAACATTATTGTTGTCAACGCAAACAATTTCATAAATTCTGCAGCAGGGAGGTATTCAAGAAAAAGTAATGTCAAACCTACCGACAAATTAGAAATTCAAGCTTTTTTGGGACTATTATATTTTGCGGGAGTTCTAAAGGCAAACCGACTAAACGCAACTGATCTATGGAGAACACATGGCGCAGGAGTAGAAATATTTCGTTTAACAATGTCTCTGAATTGTTTTAGATTTCTACTCTGTTGGATCAGTTTTGACGATAAAAATACAAGAGATGAACGGAAAAAAGTGGATAAACTTGCACTTATTCGAGACAATTTTAATATGTTTGTCAGTAAATGCAAATCTGGTTTTGGTTTGTCTGAATATGTAACAATAGACGAGAAACGTGAAGCTTTCCGGGGAAGATGCAGCTTCAAGCAGTACATTCCGTCTAAACGCAACAAGTACGGCATCAAAATGTTTCCATTGTCAGATGCAACAATGTACTATACAAGTAACCTGGAAGTATATGTTGGCCAGAAACCAAAAGGCCCTTTCAAAGTAAGCAACTCTCCAGATGCCATTGTTGAACGACCTTGTGAACCAATAAATAATTCGGGAAGAAACTTGGCGATAGATAACTGCTTTACAAGTTTTCCTTTAACTGAAGAATTAATTAAGAAAAAAATAACTTTGGTACGAACAGTTAGGAAAGACAAGACAGCTGCCCTTAGAATTTTCTAATCCTGCAAACCGACCAGTACGTTCCAGCATGTTTGGATTTCAAGAAAATAACACCTTAGTTTCGTATATTCCAAAAAAGAAAAAGAATGTTTTGTTTGTTTCTACTATGCATCACTATGATGCTATTGAACCAGAGAGTGGAGAAGGAAATAAACCAGAAATAATGACTTTGTATAACCATACAAAAGGTGGAGTTGATGTCGTAGATAAATTGTGCTCCCACTACAATTGTGCCAGAAATACTGGCCGGTGGCCAATGGTAGTATTTTTTTCACTACTAAATGTTGGAGCTATCAATGCTTTCGTCTTATTTTGTGTAAATAATCCGGAAAGTAAAATTGTATGACGGGAATTTCTGAGAAATCTGTCAATGGCAATAATTGATCTACATTTACGAAGAAGGACTACACTACAAAATCTGCCACAAGTAATGAAATTACGCATTCAAGAAATATGCAAAATAGAAATTGAAGCAAGTATCAGCCAGACAACAACAGGCAGTCATCGAAGGTGCATTTTAATCTTCTCTTAGATTTCTGCACACAGTCTCCCATTCAAAAAAAGAAAAGGAATCACTGACCGATGTTGTTAGTTTTCTATGATTCCAAGAAAGAACGTTTTAGAATTGCAATTACAACATAACGTGAATACCCGAAAATTTAGAAAAGCTTTTAGTTGCGGCACGACGTTACTAAAACTAACAGATGAGATGCTGGTAGTCAGAAATAAGGGATTGTTCACAGCTTTAATGCTCCTTGTTGTATTTGGGTTAAATTATCAAAATTTGCTGTGGAATAAAACAATCGCCGATCTTTCGCGATTTAAAATAAAAGAAAGATGAGCGACGCCATTAAATTTTCATCAATCTTTATTCAGCCTTCGTTGAATTAAAGTGTTTCTTAACTCCGATTCCAATTTAAAATGTTCGATTGTGAAATAAAAGTATTTATTCGAAGAGAAAAAGGGTTAAATTTCCAGAACAGGCAGTTTCCTGTAAAGGTTATATAAACACAGAGTTTATATAACATTGGCATCGTTCAAATTTCAAATTCGTTAATTTCGTTTTATTAATTTGGAAATTCGTTATAAAATTGCCAAAAGGGTATCCAGGGATACTCCCGAACCCACTAAGATTTGAAAAATTTAGTTTAAATTAGAAAATTTAACAATTTTCCCTAAATCCCCTGAGAAAAATATTTCAATATTTTTATGAAAATTGACCGTGCAATATCTTCTTTACTATCGATTTTAGAATAAAGTATTTTAAATAAAAGTTTCATCAATTGAAAACGTGCATCTTCTTGAATTATATTTTATCATACAGAGTGTTTCGTTAAGGCTGTACTGAACCAAACTTCGTTATTTTAAATGGAACATCCTATATATTATGTAATTTTTTAATTCCTCGCTTAATTTTAGCGTGACTTTAGGTAATATACCATAATTCTAATATGCACTGTTCTCGCGCTATTCAACTGTTTTTTGTTAAAATTTTCAACTGCAAAGCTTAACTATTATATCTAATATCAGTAATTAATTAACGTAATAAAGTTCGATAAAATAAGGAAACAGTGACAATTAACACAACGAGTTAAAATGAGAAAAAATGATAACGAGAGCAAAGAAGGAACGAGAATAATTTACGCTTTTGGAATTGAGATTTGACAGTTTGGCGATTGTTGTGATTATTGTGCTTAGCAACGGGCTCTTTAGGTCAGTCTGGCGTCACAAGAAACAATTTGGCGCTCTTTCCTATCCAACTTTGCGTAACAACAAAAACAGATTACCAAAACTTTTATTGCTGCATAAAGTTGGGGTATAACATATGTGGTATCGTTGGATTCATCTTAAAACATAAAAATATATAAGGTGTCCTATTTAAAATAAGAAAGTTGACGTCACTTCCGGTGACAACGGAAATGTATTTAAAGATAAATAAAAATATAAATCAATCTAATTTTTCTAAAAACGCTTGATTCTGTCGATTAAAAGTTAGCATGGGGGTAGGGGGGATACTTTAGGACCTCACTGTATAAATGATTCACCTCCAAACTTATCTCAGAAACAAAAAATAGTCCTTTATGCTGATGACGTGAGTATACTTGTAAGTTCCTATAATGCAGCTGAGAAATCATATTTTCTAATGTTTATACGTGGATATCACAACAGATTTCTTATTAACAAAGACAAAGCTAAATTTCTTCATTTTTATAATGAGATTAACATTTACATTTGCTAATGTAATTCGTTGTACTGGATATTTCCTACTTACAATATAATAATTTAACCATGACCTTGAATATATTGTTTTCCTGCTAGTGATTTGGTCAAAGGCATATTTTCCAAGGCCTCATCTTGGTTAGAGATATTAAGCCTCGTCCTAATACTAATTTGCACTGACAGTGAGAAGGTCAACTATCATATACGAGGGACACGCTATATATTTTGAGAAGCCACAAAAGTAGAGAAGTTAGAGCTGGCAACACTGCATTTCTAAATACCACTATCCTTAAGTAGTAAACTCTGACTGTCAGTTTAGTCGCTGCTGTCATCGAGTAAACGTGGTAGGTACGATTTATCATCGAAACATGGACTTGTTAAGAGAACATGTACGCGCAATGATTTACTACGATTTTAAGGTCGGTTTAAGTGAACAATAAAGTCTTGAACGATTACAACTCGCATTTGGTGATGAAAGTCCTTCACGTGCAACTGTGTTTCGCTGGTACAGCGAATTTAAAAGAGGACGGATATCGCTTGGTGATGAGGAACGTACCGGTACGCCCTGTTCTTCAGTTGCCGCTGGAAACATTGAGAGTGTGAGACGTATGCTCGACGAAGATCCAAGATGCACCTATCATGTGATTCAGGCAACTCTTGGTGTTGGATCCGCAACAGTAAATTCAATTTTACATGATCATCTTCGGATGAAAAAAAATGTTACTCGTTGGGTGCCACACACGCTTACCGATTTCCAAAAAGCAGAGCGAGTAAAAATCGCTCGGGAAACATTGGAAATATTAAATAATGGTGGACATCGCATTCTATCAAAAATAGTAACAGGTGGTGAAACTTACATCCCATTTTACGATATTCCTACCCGCCAGGAGAGCCGCATGTGGATCCACGAAAATGCACCAACACCAACAATGGCCAAAAGGCAAAGGGCTGTCAAGAAAGTTATGTACGCAGTTTCTTCCGTAGTACCGGATTAGTAAAAGCGATGAAGCTGGAAAATCAACGTACACTCACAGCAAACTGGTACACCACAAAATGTTTACCTGCAGTTCTTGAGTCAGCCAACATTCGCGGGTTAATGTTGCATCACGACAATGCATCGTCACACAGTGTACAGCAGACAGTAGAATTTTTACGTGAAAATAAGGTAAAAGTCATTGACCATCCACCCTATTCGCCTGATTTGGCCATGTGTGATTTCTGGTTGTTCTTCAACCTAAAGAAACATTTACGTGGTCGACGTTTCACGACGAAGGATGTGATAGATGGAGCAATTCATCTATTTTTTGAGAGCATTCCAAAAGATGACTGGCTTCACGCTTTTACGTTGTGGAAACTTCGGTTACAAAAGTGCATTGATGCAGGAAGAGATTATTTTGAACATAAATAAAATCATTTTCGTAAAAAGACTTGTAGTTTTCTTTTATCTCAAAATATATAGCGTGACCCTCGTATCACTCTATTACTTACCAATATTCAGTGAGAATCTAAAACTCAAAATACACAATACTCAAACTCCATGTACTATTCCAACTTGTACAATTTGAGTTAGCAAGGTTATGTTTAGAAACAAAAAAACCGAATTAAAAAACACAATTTTTCTTTATTTCATAATAATAAAGTATATAAATCTGCATAATAAAAATATGGTATAAAAAATTATATAAAAAGTATAGTATCATCATCATCATCAATTCTATCTTAAATGCTAGACAAAAAAATAAGAATATAAGGCACTATGCAATGGCAATATTGGTTTCTTCTTATTATTTCTTTTATTTTAGTTTGTCCTTATATATTTTATAAGATTGTGGCGATTGTTTTTATTATAAATATTAGATATTACAAAAGAAAACCTAAAATTCGAGAAAGGAACAACCTTTTTTGCTTATTTTAGAAGAAAGGACCTCTAAAAACATATAGTTGACTAGAATTTTCCAGCGGGAACAACAGGAGGTTGTAGAATTTACTTTCTTTGTAATTTAGCCCGCTATGGAATTATTTAAAAAAATATTATTTTAGTATCTTAATTAACTATATACAATTTACAAAATTCGAAGTATATAAAATATATTAAATTTCTTCCTTAATTTCTAATTCTAACCTATTATGTAATATATATATTCATATATATATATATATAATATATACACAGGGTGTGAAAATTTAATATAAACAAAATATATAATCAAGGTATCTCTATATATATCTTCTCATTTTGTACATTACTATGTTATTATCATTATTCATCATTTCGAATATAAAATGTATGTCAGTCTTTGTTTCCGTTCCAACATATTATAGTTTACATATCTCGGATAAGGCACTGCAATTACTTAATTCAATACATATATTTAAAACAATAATTATCAAATATGAAATACTGATAGTATATAATATAATGTTTCGTATATATAAGGAACAAGAAATTTGTTTAAAACAAATAAATAAGATATTTAGAAAAATATAAGAAAATACGGAATGTTATAAAATAAAACATAAATAAAAACTGACATTTCACGTACAAAAAACGAAAGGTTTAATACATTTTCTCCGTCTTAATTTGCACCAAAGTTTGTACCCCGCTGCAACCGCTTTCTGTATGTTTCGTCAACAGCGACATCCTCGAGAACGTCTTGCTGCAAGTCTGGCAAGAATACTTCTTCACATCCGAATGCGTTTGTAGATGCGCCCTTAGATTCGAACGGTCCGCGAAGGCCCTATTGCAGTAAGTACATGAGAAAGGCTTCTCCCCGGTGTGGGTCCTGATGTGTCCTTGTAGTAACCAAGGCCTCGAGAAGGCTTTGCCGCAGATGTTACATTTGCAAGGGAGCGTATGCGTCCTGATATGCATTTTGAGGGCTCCCAAAGATACGTAAACCTTCTCGCAATATTTACAACTAAAAGATTTGCGTGGACCTTCACCAGCGGCACAATGGAACTGTCGATGCTTCGATAATCCGGAGAATGTCGAATAACTCTTTCCACAATCAGGACATTGATGTCTAACACCTTGTCGTCTCTTCTCCGAAAGATCTTCAGCCGTTACAGTTGGAGGTGGTGACGTCGTAGACGAATTTGGACTTAGCGAAGCTTGATCAATCGATGAGTATATCGTAGGACGTAAGGCTAGTGGTGTTAGGGGTTGATTATGTTGATGATGCGGTGGTGATAGTGAATTTTCACTATACGAAGATGGTGGACTCATATAATCATGATAGGAGTAAGGAACATGGTAAGGGTAACTCGGTGGATGGTAAACAGGTACAATACTTCTATGCCAAGTCTGTGGGGCGTATTCAGGATTAATAGGAGTCGGACAAAACACCGTTTCTGACTTGATATGTGGGTAAATATAATGAGGAGGTGATGGTGACGATATCGGCGGTGAAACCGGCGGGGAACTAGCCGGAGAAGACTGCGGACTTATCGACGGCGTCGATTCAGGCGATTTAGAACCGTATCTACCGGTTATACTCAAATCCTCAGGCTTTGTACTCAAATTTTCGGGTTCGTCTGTAAATGTAACGGAAATAAACGTTATTTTTGACCGATAAAAAATTATAACAGAGATATTATTTGGTAAAGGATATCAATAACGATAAAACCTGTCATAACCGTTATTTTGATTCGAGTATCTCCAAGTGTAAGTAAACATTAGATATTGAAAGATTACGTTAATTTTTGTAACGGAAAAATGTTCTTTAAAATCTTAGTACTTTGGACAATTGAATTATATTTTAGTAGGACACTTTTTTTGGAAAAAATTTAAATGTATTTACCAATAATATTTAAAGCTACAGATTCATCTCTGAATTGAACAATCCTTTTAAAGAACTTTCTTGCAGGAATGTATTCATAGTTTTTAGGAGCAAAATTAAGTTGTAGGAAAAGAAGCAAATGTTTATAATTATTACAGTTAGTAAAGCAATGCTTTGAATTCTCAAAATGAAGAATGGATATAAGCATTTGAGATCTGATAATTCTGAAGGTATTCTTGTATTCATTCAATGTGCAACGTCATAAAATCTATCAAGCTAGAGAAATTGAGGAGACTTTTGTGTTGTCTTTCAACAAATTTTCGATTACCCATTGAAATGCTTTCATTATAGGCAATATTTTTAAATTAAAGAAACCTATACCAACCTGGGTTAGAATCTTCTTCCACCAAATGAACAGGTCTCTTCTTCAAAGGACAATGACTGTAATTCTTCGCCATCGCACTCATAGGCACTATACGAGAGATTTATCCAAAGTAGGCGAAGTTAATCCAAATGTTAATCACTTAACACTAAGTTTTAATTTTCTTCTAGCTTAACAATTTCTTTTTCAAACAAAAACGAGTTCACAAGACACCAAAACTTTCGAAAAGAAATAAAATAAAAAACGTTTCTTCAACTAACACACAACTCCCAAACCAACACTAATTCAATTCTTTAGATCTTCCCAAGCTTAAAAGCGTTCGTGCAGTTAACGAAGCTACCACGCTGACGTCCAACACGTCTCTGCTAAAAGGAATTTACAATACCTGTGTTTAATACCACCTCCCTACCACCTAAAAGCGGCCAGGTGCTTTAGATTCTTGCACGTGCCGTCCAACCAATGGTAAAGCACTGGTTCGGTTCACAGCCAATCGATGACTTGGTGGGGTGGACAGGTGCGGTTCCTTTGGAACTGCCTGTCTATAGAATTGCCTGATCTATAATGCCTACCGTTTATCGGTTTGTTAGCTAGTGCCTGTGCACTGTAATTGTCCAACGTTTACAAGGAAGTTAATTGATGACGATTCAATCTGTGGTTTTTTTATATTTTTTATGGCTATAGGTTGTTGCAAGGGTATTTTTAAAGACATGGTTTTTGAGATTAGTAATTTTAATCTGAGGAAAATTAAGTAGTAATAGCTTTAAATTTGTTTAAATTAACTTCTTTCTGTTATAAAAGAGAAATTGTAGAAACGTTAAATGGTGCAGTAAGCATATCTACCATCTAATTTTATAGGAATCAATATCTTTCTGTCATTACCTTCTTATCTATGTGTATACATAGAGAAAAAAAGTTCTAGGTATTATAACGAGATAGGAGAGCAGATGTCTCAACGAACTTATGCATGCAAGCATGTCTTACCACTTGACTCTGCTGAAATACCTATTATAACAAAAGAGGAGAAAATATACCAACAATTACAAAGTATGGAAACGGAAAAATCAAAGCTTTATTAAATGTGTGGTAAATTGAGTCGAAATTTATTTAAAATGCTGACATCAGTATTGCTAGCCTTGAAAACGATATCGTGGAGATTTTTGTAATTTTCACTAATCCCTAATACAAATAGGAATTCATCAATCAAGATCAACAAGGCTAAAGCTACGACAACGACGCGGTTCTAACCCGGAAACCAAGAATAAAGATATGTATTTGTTTGATTCAAGAACTTCTTCTTCTCTGCGTATCTGAGAGATGTTACGCTGTACGATTTCAATCTTACTTAGCCTTTTTTACTTTAGATTGATTAAATAGATTTGTTTCAAGTTGTTAATTTGGATGATGTACCTTTACTATAATAATAATAAGAATATCATTCATTTCATATAAAGCTGGAGGTTTACATGAAAACGTCAGACACAATTGATGTGTATGATGATATTCATCGTTACCTATACCCTCATCAATCCTGATCATTTTTAAAATTAAAACATTCATTCAAACAATAAGGCTTTAAATTAATTAAAAATGACAATTAGAGTTATTCTCATGAATCATCATCATCATCAATTTTACTAAACAGTAATGTGGTTCCTTGAAACTTCTTTTTGATTCACCAGCAATATATTTGCAAGAAATTCAAAATAATTTTATTGCTGGACTCCACTATAATCAATCGTGAATACAAATAAACCGAAGCCTACCTTCTTAATTCAGTTGCTTCTTTTTTTTTTAAACAGCTCGAAGTAGATTGAGTAAAATTGTTTTTCTTCCTATTCGAAATCGATTTTCAGAACACCCTGCGGAACACTTTTCATATTAATTGATGATTATAAAAAGCTATTTATGTATTTTATAAGAACGTCGAAACTGATTTACACGCATGTATAGCTAACGTTAAAGAAAAAAATATTCACGTTGAAATTTAACTTTACTTTTGTCGAAATTTACAGAAGAAAGTCAATTTTTCAAAATTAGTACATTTTGAACCCACTGTAGGCTATATCATTTAACTTATATTTAGAGCAACGCAAACCGCGCTGAAAGCCAGTGGCTGACGCATAAGAGTCTACACAAAATAAACACGGCCGGGACAATTCGGCATAAGCGTCAGTATAACTGCGACTCAAAAGCCGATCTGTTGTGTATGCACACTGTTGTATACTATCTCGTAGTTCTACGTTTGTTTTGAAAATGTTTCCTACGTCGCGAAAACGACCAAAGTTGGACACAATAAGAGAATTTATTGCAGAAATGCCTGATTTAAAGTGTGATGGCGCTGAAATTCAATGTGTAGTGTGTAAAATGGATTTAATGTGTTTGTCGAAAAGTGATTGTCTACGGCACGTAAATAGTGCAGGGCATGTTTAAAAAAAAAATTCCACGCGAGATTATGACAAATTTAAATTTAATTTATGTGCTACCTTTATTGCATGTAATTTACCATTTCATTTACTAAGGAAGAAAGCATACGTCTCGTTTTGGAATGAATATTTGGAGTTTAAGTTACCAAGTGAGAGAACATTACAGAGAGTTGTGCCGTCTGCTCGTGAGCATATCGAGAAAAGAATTAAATCGGAGTTGCAAGATAGAAAACTGTGGTTATGTGTGGACGAAACAACAGATCGTAAAAAACATTCTGTGGTTAATGTAATGGTACGCACAATGGAACCACATCGACCGTCACCCTCAATTTTACTAGCTTCCAAACGAATACAACAATCCACTGCCGAAGTAATTTCAATGTTGGTGTTAAATACATTGGAAAAGTTTGAACTTTCAACAAATCAACTGTTGATGTTTATGAGTGATGGTGCCGCAAACAAACTTGCTGTAGGTCGATCTCTTAAAAAACATTGTGCTAACTTGTTGCATATTACATGTAAAATTCATACTCTCAGTCTCGTAGCAGATAGTATCAGAAAATGTTATCCCAAGGTAGACGCTCTAATAGCACATACAAAAGCTGTGTTTGTAAAATCCCCAAAACGTATTCGGGAATTTCATAGGCTATGCCCCGGTATTCCTGAACCACCACAACCTATTCTTACTCGTTGGGGAACATGGTTAGAGGCTGCATTTTATTATCTTAAATATTTTGAGAATATAAAGAACGCGATTTTAGAATTCGACCCAAAGGAAGCTGCGGCTGTTAAGGTAAGCCGCTTGAAATTTCAGGATAGTCAAGTTAAATTGGAAATTATTCAGAACAATTACGTGGGACTAGCGAATGCGATAGAAAAACTACAAAATTCTTCGGTGTCGTTAGTGGAATCTTTGCAAATAGTGCAACAGCTATGCGCGATAGAAGACGCAAGAAATATTTGTGTTTTAGAAAGGTTTGAAAGTGTTTTAAATAAAGACTCTGATTTTGGCACATTAAGACAAATTTGTGAAGGTGCGTCAACAGAACCGTTAAGTTATTTGAAAGATTATTTTACTTACGCAAATATAACGTCACTAGATGTAGAACGTTCGTTTTCGGCATACGAAAACACTTTTTCTTCACGCCGCAGTCACATTGCCGATACAACTTTGGAAACATATCTGATGTTGCAGATATTTAACAGACATTATCCACTTTGTGATTTCACGGAGGACTCTTAAAACGGTAAGTATTTGAGCATGTATCACATTTAATTTATTTTGTGTAAACTTTTATGCGTCCGCCACTGTCTTTCAGCGCAGTTTGCGTTGCTCTACAAGTTATATTCAAGTAGACTTTGCAATATATAGGAAGTTCTATTTAAAATAACAAAATTCACACATCTTTCTGATTTAATCGAGAATGTCATGAAGGCGGCAATATTTTTAAGAAATAAATCTTTATCCATGATGTTCATTAAAATTCTAGAGAGGAATTTCATTTATTTTCAGTGATATGACTAATAGGCCGTCATAATGAATGACTCTGTTTTATGATGTTGGTATGGCAACTGTATTCCAGTTTCTGTCGCCACTTTCTGGGACGGCGTGACTATATTTATTGGCAGTAGGTGGCGCCAGCGAATATTTCAGTGCTGTTTCTGAAGATTAATGGCATAAACTGAGAAATGAATAGCAATGCGGGCGGGAGCAAAAAGCGTTAATGCTTTCCTCTACTCACATTGTTTTTGCCGGGGGTGATTCCATCACTATCATGATCAGCATTATCTTTAATTGAAACGTAACGCCATCACCTATCCACCATCCATGGACGCGTGTTTCGATGTTATACATCTCGTCAGCATAGCTTTGTGGAAGGTAATGGCGCATTATCTTGGTTATTGTTTCTAGGTACTTTTAAGTTAAAGTTCACTTTTGTTTGAACATTATTCTGTAGGTAACCTCTACCTTAGCTTTTTTAAAATCACAAGCAATGAGAATAATTTACTGCATTATGTACGGATACGTCGTACTGTTTTAAACAAGGTAAGTGCAATTAATAATGTAGATATAAATAATATGCATTTCAAGAATTCTAAGTAAATAAATGCTTTATTTTAAGTAAATGAAACTATTGATTTATGAACAATACATAAACGCTTTTTTGAATTAAGAAAACTATTTATTATCCTTGAGAAAATATTGTTTTGTGTTATAATGGCCAATTACTCATGCAAAGAATCAAATTTTCTGCAAGAATTTCTTGATTCAAGTTAGCAAATTTCTTAACCAAAGAAATACAGTTATTTCATTACAAGTATGTACTTCTTTTAAGCGGAGAAAAAAACGCTAAGAAAATATTTCTTTTGATTTAAAACAGTAATTGTAATGTGGATAATTCAAACAGTAATTATCTTGAATTGAGACGGACAGCCCTGATACAAATAAAGGTTTCTCTGCGACTAATTCTATGTTTAAATTCATTAATTCGGCATTAGTTGATTATATTTGAGGTTATGTTCCAGAATTCATCTGAAATATATTCTTTCTTTAAATTAATTCCTGCTACTTTACAAACTGGGAATCTATTTCCTTTCTATTTTAATTGGTGATGATACATTTTGAAATTATAAACAGTTCTCAATGATTTTAGTAGATTTAATCTTAAATACGAGAGCATTCCAGAAAATAGTACCCGTTTACATATAATTAATAGAAAATAAAGGAAAGTAAATAATGATTTTGAAAGTAATACATTTACTCATTTTTCAATGTACTCGCCGCTGTTGTTAAGACATTTGTTGTATTTTGAAACCAGTTTGTTTATGCCTTCCGCGTAAACGTCGACCGCCAAAGTAGCCAGCCAATGCTATACACCTGCTTTTAAGTCATCATCACTTTGGAAACGTTCTCCTGACAAGAAATCCTTGAGTTTACTGAACACTTGGAGCCAAGTCGGGGCTATACGCAGGGTGGTCAGAAACCTCCCACTTGAACTTCCGAAGAAAGTCAGTGGTCTTTCGAGCCGTGTGGGGACGAACATTGTCATGCAGAAGAACATGAATGCCACTTGTCAGCATTCCCCGTCTCTTATTTTGGATGGCCCTACGCAGCTTCTGAAGTGTTTCACAGTATGTGTCCGCATTGATTGCCGTCCATTGGGGCATGAAATCAACCAACAACAGACCTTTTCGGTCCCAGAACACTGAGACCATAGCCTTCTTCGTGGAAAACGACTGCTTAAACTTGCGCGGCCTTGTTGGAGATCGTGGATGGTGTCACCCCATGGACTCGCGTTTTGTCTCAGGTGTGAAATGGTACACTCAGATTTCATCCCCAGTAACAATTTGGTCAAGGAATGCATGTGGCACCCATCCTACGCAAATTTTTCTGTAATTCAGATGGTCCGTCACGATTTCACGGAGCAATGATTTCAGGAAATTACTTAATTTTACGCATCGATCTGCGCAGATGAAATCATCGACACGTTTTTTCAGATTGTCGGTGATAAGGGACGGGCGACCTGACCGCTCTTCATCGTGCACATTATCTCTTCCTTCTTTGAAATTTCGAACCCAGCGCCTTACAGATGACTCATCCATTATTCTCGTACCATACACTTCAGTAATTCTGCGATGAATTTCGCTTGGGCGGACGTTTTCTGCATTCAAAAAACGGATCTCGGATCACACTTCGCATTTCGCGGGATTTTCTATCTTATGCGCCATTGCGTCATAAAACTCACATCACGCACCGGAAGAACTTCAACTCTTTTTTCCCGCAAAGCTACGATGTTACTGTTGACATCCGCGCCACTTTGCTTTTAATTGGATTTTAATCTGTGTGACTAAACGGGTACTATTTTCTGGAATGCCCTTGTAACTCCAGTAACAATGCATTCTTATTCATTTCCATTTATAAATGATTCAATATTTTCTTAACCATTAATCAGATTAAATTTTTTTCGTTGGGAAAGGTGTGTTTATTTGAATACATCGTTTTAATCTCACGGGAAAGTGGTTCAATCACAATTCTCTTTATTACTAATCAAAAGGATCATGTAACCAACCTAATTCTATGGTATGGTATTACACCACGTCTATAGTAGGTTAATAATACTCTACTAACGAATTGTTGACGATTATAAAATCTAACTGAACTGTTGAAATTACATACTAAAAAAATCAAGAGCATATGCCTTTACAATAATTGCTGTTCCTTCACAAAAGCTTAGCTCGATACCAAACACCGTTATTACATCGAACTAGCTGTAACTTGCACCTATCGTTTTTGATGTTGTATAAGAAGTTAGCGTACATAAGGAAATACATACATACATAATAGGTACCTATATAAGGAGTATCGAATGACGGGAGACCCCTGAAACTGGGAGGTGGCATTAGAAATGTGTTGCACACCTTTAGTACTCTCTCCAGGGGCAGATGTATGTTTCATAAATTGCACCGTACAGTTCAGTACATCGGGAAACAATTCCGAACAATACAGGCGGTAAGGGAAGGCATCAGATGGGTGAGTTACTACCTGAAGCAATCGAAAACGGTATACTTCGAGTCGTGGCCGGTGTTCCTACTGAGGTCAGGGTGCGTAGTATGGCTAGCACATGTGAGATTGGCGAGAAATCACGTCTAGAATTCAACCGTTTATTGGCAAGAGTTAACTGGGCAAGCTTCGAGTGTTATGTTTGAGTTTCTCAAAATCTATACCTGACAATGGAACATCCTAAACTCGGAAATTCAAAAAAAATTTGAAACTTTGTGAACAATTAGTCCACGCCCAACGATGTTCGAAAGTATTTTCCTTATCGACCCAATCTCGTTTTAAGAGGGTGCGACTACCGTTGAAAATTTAGTAGATTTTCGGTTTTCTTAAAATAACTCGGCAATGGCTGGAGCAACTATCTATATCAAAATAATCGTCTCATGGAGCTCTATCACATATATGAAAATAGCACTCTACTTTTATTTAAAAAATTTACGGTGCTCTCCCCCACTCCTTCGATAAGGAGCGTATTCAAATCTCACGTTATGTATGTTATGGAGCTCTTCGAACAGTATAAAAATGATAAAACAAGTGCATTGTTCATCAATATATCATAATAACTACAATTATTTACTTGTACCCTACCAGTAACTGTTATAAGAATAGCGACGATACATGCTTTAGAATGACATCATTCGTAAATATTGTACAAGTAATATGTTCGATTTTCTGACGCATTGTGATAGTATAATTTATCTAGTGAGGTTCATATTTCGCTACAATTTGATATATAAATTAGTAAATCATTTCAAGTACAATGCAAAGTGCATTGAAAGTTACATACGATAACAATGACGAAGCATGAGTTATAATAATCTCTAATTTGAGTAATTTACGTGTAATAGTTTCAATTTATTGATTTATTTAGGTAAGAAAATGTATATAATGAAAAGTCGCTTTTGTAATTCGTTAGTACTACATGTGAGCTTTAGAATATTAGCACGACAATGGCAGTCATAAATTCAGCAAATGTAGTTCGTTTAGTTATGGTAACATTTAGTGTTGTAAGTGATAACCGTCCCATGGGTTTCAACAATAAAGAAAGCGAAATTCACGACCTATTAAGAGATATATTAATTAGATTAACATTTGTGGTAGATAATAATGTGATTCTTGCAAGAATTTAGACCACATTCTGCAGAATTTGTCGATGACAGGTATCCACCTTCACGGGGAGAAATATTAGAAGTTTTACAATTTGAGGAAGAAGAAAAACGTGTACCTGAGCGAGAAAATATTGTCTGCTTAGAACATAGGGAAAAAGCGGTTGCCTTCTGAATAAGTGGAAAAAAAACGACGCACATATGAAGCTGTAAAACATGGATTTCACATCAATTGTACAAGTAAGAAATCTCCCATACATTTTTATTTTCATATATTTTTTCTTCCTTTTTAGATGGGAGGCATCATTACAAAAAGAAGAAAGAAAAAGAGAGCAATTGTTAAAAAATTCTTCCAAATACTGACCTGAAACAGTTTTACTGCTAGATTCATGGACTGGTTATTGGTCATCTACCTTAAGAAATCATATATCAGCTGACAAAGACGTGAACATCCTTACAATACCAAAGAAAACTACTGGCATGATACAACCATTAGACGTCTATGGATTTCGTGTTTGGGATACCTCAATATTGGTGGAAATCATGTAGAAAAGTAGAATAAGGTACAGGCTTTCAAGTAAAAATAAAATTATTAAGAAAAGTTTACTTGTTTTTGTTTTATTTGAAAACGGTACTTACTTTAAAAATACGCCTCGTATATTAACGTGTAAAACATAATTCCCCCTATTTTTTTTTTGTGCCTATATTACATAAAATAAAATATAATTTTTATATGGTTTGAGGAGCTCCGTAACACACATAATGTGGGTTTCAATACGCTGCTTATGGAAGGGATGACGGAGTGGGGAAACTAGGATGCTATTTTTATATATCTGATAGAGCTCGATGAGACAATTATTTTGATATATAGTTGTAATATATTTATTCTAACTAACGCTGGCCACGAGCGGTACCGCGCATCGGCGTAGAATCAGTTCGGACCGAGACGAACGGTAGTATTACTTCGCCTGCGGAGCAATACGGACATTTTCGCTGCCGGTCATTTGCGCAATTGTTTATCTGTCTTAGAAAAATTATGATTTCGTCAGCAAAACGACCGCGGTCGGACAAACTTCGAAAATTTATTGCAGAAATTCCAGACTTAATATATGAAGGTGCTAAAATTAAATGTGTAATCTGTAAAATCCCGTTAATGTGTTGGTCCAGACAACATTGTCTACGACACGTAAATAGTGAAAAGCATGTTTCAAAAAGAAATTGCGCACGAGACAATGAAAAATTTATATTTAATTTATGCGTTACGTTTATCGCATGTAATATACCGTTTAATTTACTAGACAAGGAACCATTTATCTGCTTTTGGAATAACTATTCGGAGTGCAAATTACCAAGTCGAACATCGTTACGAAGAATTGTGCCATCTGCGCGCGAACATATTGAACAAAAAATAAAATCGGAGTTGAAAGATCAAAAATTGTGGTTATGTGTAGACGAAACAACAGATCGGAAGAAACATTCTGTTCTTAATGTAATGGCACGCAAATTGGAACCTCATCAATCGGCACCTTCAATTCTATTAGTCTCCAAACGAATACAGCAGTGTACTGTCGAAGTAATTTCAAAGTTAGTGTTAAATACATTGGACAAGTTTGAACTTTCAACAAACCAACTCTTGATGTTAGTGAGTGATGGTGCTGCAAACATGCTTTCTGTAGGCCGGTCTCTTAAAAAGCATTCTGCTAATTTGTTACACATTACGTGTAAAATTCATGCTCTCAATCTTGTGGCGGATAGTATCAGAAAATGTTATCCTGAGGTAGACGCTTTAATAGCGCATACCAAAGCAGTATTTGTCAAATCACCGAAAATAATTGGCGAATTTCACAGACTGTGCCCCCGTACGCCAGAGCCACCAGAACCTATTCTAACTCGTTGGGGAACATCATAAATATTTTGACAATATTAAGAACGTGGTTTTACAATTCGATACAAAGGAAGCTGCCGCTATCCAGAAAAGCCAGTCGAAATTTCAAGATAATCAGGTTAAAATGAATTTAAAAATCATTCACGACAATTACTTCGGGCTAGCAGATGCAATAGAAAAATTACAAAATCCTGCGGTGCCGTTAGAAGAATCTCTACAAATAGTGCAACATGTTCACGCACAGCTATGCGCGATTGAAGACGCAAAAAATGTTTCTGTTCTAGAAAAATTTGAAAGTGTTTTTGAGAAAAATTCTGATTTTGGCACATTAAGACACATTTGTGAAGGTGCGTCAACAGAATCGTTAAGTTATTTGAAAGATTATTTTACTTACGCAAATATTACGTCACTAGATGTAGAACGTTCGTTCTCTGCATATAAACGCATTTTTTCCTCATGCCGTACTAGTTTTGCCGAAACGACAGTTGAAACATATCTAATGTTGCAGATATTTAACAGACATTATTCACTTTGTGATTTCACGGAGGACTCTTAAAATGGTAAGTGTTTGAGCACGTGTTATTTAATTTTTATTTAAAAGATGAGCGAAATTATTTGCGGCGGCAAACATCTCTATTAGCAGAATAACTCTAGTGGAACGCGAGGCCTGGTCGACTCTACGCTACTGCGCGGTACCGCTCGTGGCCAGCTTTAGTTCTAACCATTGCCGAGTTATTTTAAGAAAATCGAAAATCTACTAAACTTTCAGAGGTAATTTCACCCTCTTAAAACGAGACTGGACCGATAAGGAAAATACTTTCGAACATCCTTGGGTGTGGACTACTTGTTTACAAAGTTTCACATTTTCTTTAATTTTCGGGTTCGGGATGTTCCCTTGTTAGTATTTATGATAGAATTTAAACACTTAGAAAATGGGAACACAGCCAAACACATGTTACCTGGATTAAAAGTGCCTAAAAGTGAGAAATTGATTAGCGTCCCGTCACTCGTTTATTTTCTTGGCGATAGCAGTTGTTTAATCACGGCTAATTTGGTAACTATACCTTTCAAAATATAATTTGATAATAAATTTCGGTTGAATATTCTGAAATAAAAAAAAATAGCGTAATGGATGCCATCCAGGGACGCAACTGGAAGACTGAATCTATGCTACTCTATGACAAGTAACACCAACAACTGTAGAATGTTAAAATTTACTGACAAACAAGACGATTACTTCAAGAACGATATTTAATTTTCGGACCTGTCAATTGTTATAGGAAAATGTCCCATTAAAATTGAAAATTTAGGATCCGAAGAAAATGAATAGAAGACATGTTATTTATTCCTACCACCATGATCGTTGTTGACCGTCACTGCACTTTTTGTAAATTTAGCACGTTTTATATTATTTACTCCAGAAGGTTACCAAAAGTTTTACCGTGGTATTGTTAAATTCGTCTTCCCATTACCTATTCAAAAAATTAAACATATACAGAGTGTTCTATTTAAGATAAAAAAGTCGGCATCACTTCCAGTGACACTAGACATTGAATTGAATTTGTCAATAGCACCAAAAGCTAATTCATAAGATGATCTTCAAGAACTCCCTATATAGTGAACTCTAGTGAGATAGAACAGGTCTTAGACTTATTTACTCCGAATAGTACAATGTGATTATTTAAGCCAATCCCATGCACATTAAACGACAGATGTACTATCTCTCATGTTATCATGAAAACCACTTGCGACTTGAATTTTTTCTTGTAGTACTGCGCAATATCAATAAAACGCTGCATTGTGCTATTCAGATACGGACCTTAGTGTATTCTGTGCGCAAAGGGAACTTGTAAGGTAGAACGCGAACAAACATCGACAAGATATCACTTGCGGATTGAAATACAGTCCCCCATTATATACATAACCGACGTTTTTTCATGTGTTTCCGTTGTCAATATTAGCGCTATGTATGTGTATTTCTATTGAAAAGCGAAGGGCTGGCTTTATCCTTCAGTAATCGCCCGAAAATAAAATATCTTGGCATGCAAATATAGGCGATATGGGTTAGTTTGCGTAAGCGATTGCGCAAGCAATTTTCAAAACAACCTCTTTTGAATAACTTGTATTGTATCATTGATATCATTTCAACGGTAAATAGTCCTATTAATCTGATTCAACAAAACGCTCCTCCTATATTGATTGGTTCTAAGTGGTGCAGGGCCAGCAGAGAAAAACCCTGTTGTTATGGAATATCGGAATTGTTGATAGAAACGTACAGTTCGACAGAAATAGCTTGGTCGGGGATATTTGGTTGATATGTCATTATCTTGCTTACTTCATCTTTTAACCTTTTCGTTAATGTATGTATTCGACGCTCAATTTGGGCAAAAGAAGTATCGGGAAAGAAGAAGATGTTAATGTATGTCAAATAGGTTATAAAATTATCCATTACTTTCGACTTAGGTTGTCTGGTAGATTTGTTTTTGTTTCTAGTAAATAATTCATCTGTATCATGAGCTTCTTCTTCGTTTGGAGCATATTCCTCATTCATTAATTCTTAATTTTCTTTTCCTTTCTGTACAATGCAAGGAACTATGTATACGTCGTCATTTTTTCCGTTTTCGCGATGTTTTTCCTTAATAGTAATGTTAATATATAGTCTGGCCAAACAGCGGGAACAATCAGTATAGTAGATATGTTGTGCGGAGTCGGCGATTATTTATTTCACGCGTTCACAGCGTCAGTACTAAATCAATGCTGTATGCGAGTAGTTCTGTGTATATGTAGGCTGTCGTAGCTTATTTCGTAATTGTACGCTTATGTTTGCTTTAAAAATGTCGCAGTTAGGTACGTCGCGAAAACGACCAATGGCAGACACAGTTAAAAACACAGTTAAATACTATAGAAATTGTAGGCAAGGACTCAGTTGGTGTAACGTCTCTACTTGTAACGTAAATGTCAGAAAATAAGTTGGCAAAGGAATTAACAATTTCTTAAGGACGATCAAATGTTGCTTCGCCATCATGTGGAACACCCGGTATCCTAGAAGTACGACGTTTCTGGTCAATGTGTTTCCACAATGCAGATGTGTCCAACCTTGTTTTTTTCTACATTGAATAAGTAATCAGTATAGGCACCAGATATTTTTTTTCTTTTATTAAACTACGAAATCTTTTAAATTCGTTCTGATATGTATGATTTCCCGAAGTCAACCACCTCCTACGATAGTAGTTTTTCGTCTTAATAAACTGTCTAAACTGTGTAAACCAAATTGAGAACCTATCACATCGAGGACGCATTGGTTTCTTTGGGACGCAAATTTCAAAAACTTCATTAAGATGTAAATAGAAACGTTCAACAGCTTCGTCTAAGTCAGTATAATCCGAGAGAAATGTCCAATCAACATCATTAAATGTATTACAAAGCACCTCCAAATCTGCACGATGAAAATCATAATATGTAGTGGTAGCAAACGGAAAGCTAGGGACCTTGCACTCAAACTTGCAAGAAATTGCAATTTCTAAACTTGGATGATATCGATCCTCAGTTACAAAGGGGCGAAGGGATCGAAAGAAGACAGAAAATAGGGTAGAATGGAGAAAAATATGGAAGAAGATATGAACTCAAGACATGAAAGGCAAGAAGGTTATCAGGATTAAGTAAAATAAAAACAACAAATTATTGACTATATCAAGCACATGCAGAACGTCCTTAATTAAAATGTTATTGACTTTATTACCTGCTTGAGTATTTATTTGTACTATCACCGATTTTGTTGGCTGCCATTTTGGATCAGTTCCCTGTCAAAAATTATAAAACCACATAATAATGTCTATAATGCGTTCGTTGAAGGTGTAGATTCGGCATTCGAAGGGGTAGATTCATGCATATAGAATGCTCATTTTGCAAAAAAGTGGATGTAACTATGAATATACATAAGTCGATTAACAAAGAATGTCCGTGTGATATCTCTTGCATGTTCTATTAACGAAAATATGGATATTCCAAATTATGCTCATACTATTGTCAATTCACTTTGGACATAGAATATGTGAAATGATTATTATGACGTTAATATAACGATAGAAGTCAACGTTGTTTTCCAACGTAATTAAAACTAGTAGTCACGATTATAGGTTTATTCAGCATTTTCGTTTCGTTGAAATATGGTTGTCAAATTAATCTTGTCCTTGTAATCAGTAACGTTTGTTCAACTACAGCAACGTTATAACAACGTCAATTCAACCAATGTATTCTCATTGGGAAATCTCCACCTGCATAGCTATTTCGGTCTAGCTGTACTGCATATAATATGATACACCTTATCGAGTTCGCAGAAATTAGCTTCTTATCGAATTTATTGAAACCATACGGAAATTTTGAGAGAGATAGGATTTTAAAGAAGGTGAGTAACATGGAAAAAACCTGTTCTTATCGATAAGGGCTTTAAAATAGCAAGGGAAATGCAGTAAGAAGCAAGTTAGTTGTAACTTGGTTGGTTTACGCCAATTGGGAATCAACATTCAAAGGATTTTTTGAATTTTCACGACCTCGTCCTTCTCAGACACGTTTTCCGACAAAAGGAAATTTTTACCCAGGTTAAATTCCGATCTACAAATAAATTTTTAGTAAATTACATTTAGTACATTTTTACAGTTTTCCATTCTTGGTTATAATCCTGTGGAAATCATCATTTTTTCCCAGGGCAATTCCCTTAACATTTCGAAAATCTGCATTTGGGATGTAAATAATAACATTGTGGTATCGGAGATACGTTTTATTCTTTTTTTGACTTGCTTGGACAAATTTTCATGTGCTTTCTTCCTTGCTGATGTGATTTCAACTCCAGAAGATCCAGCATATTTTTCTTCTTCTTTTTTGACTTCCTCAGTTGAATTGTCAGCTTCGTACTGCTCCACTGTACTTTCTATACATTGAAGAACTTCTGATGACTATAAAGAAATCGTAAGACCTACTATTGACACACAATGCATCATTTCCGGAAGCAATGGAGAGACGATTGTGCAAGTTCGGATGGGAATCAAACATTTTTGACTCTCCCATTTCAATCAAAAGTGCTTTTAACTAATTGTTAACAAAAAATTTCCATAGGAAAGGAGTTTTATCTGATTTCAGGTTTTGATGGTCACATATACGAATCCACATGTCTTAAAGATTTCGTAATTTTAGCGTTTTTGCTTAAGTATTTTTCTTTCTTGGGTACAAAAATTTTGACAGGAAGTTGTCTTAAATGATAGCAAGTATAAATTTGTTCATTAAATATGTATTTATCAAAAATCACCGCTGGTGTATGTAAGTACACCTATATATCCAATTTTAATTTTTTTTCGTTATCATCGAAATTAAGTAATTAAATGAGTCATTTTCCTTATCATATGAGTTCGTTTGGGCTGTAAAAATTAAGGAATAGATTAGCAAGTTGTAATATTACTGTTAATTAGATTAAAATAGATTTAGTTCCTAGGAAGTTAATATGCAATGCTTAAAACTATTTAACTTGAGCAGAAGTGACGGATTACAATGTAACTATTAAATTGTAACGATAGTTGATGATCTCCATCAATTAGTAAGTGTAGGTGTAGGAATCTTCTGTGAGGGGAAGTAAATTTCACTGGCAGAGAGAAGCTCCATAGACTTTTCTACAGAAGAATCTTCATCTAAAGCAACAGTAACGTCACTTTTGTCTGCTCTGGCTATTAGAGGATTAGGATGTTATTTTAAAAATGTGTTTGCTTCTTTTCCCAATTCGCCACCGATAGAAGAATCAGTTTTAGAAGAGTTAAGTGAATTGCAGACGTCCGGCAAAGAATATAAATGAGCTAAAGAATATAAAAAATATACAGTTGAAGATTGGGGAAAAATAAGTTTCATTTATCATCTGTACTTTTAGACAAATCTGTACTTTTAGTCTGCTAACGGAGAGAAGACAATTTGTTCGTCGACGTCCTTCAGAGTGTTATAAAGAACAACCCCCATCTATAATGGTTTGGTCGTGTATTACGACAGAAGGACCGGGACCACTATATTTCGTTAACGGAACAATGGAACAAAAACAATATAAAAAAGTTTTACGAAACTATTTGATACCTTATACTGGTTCCTTGGATCTGACTCAAGAATCACATATTTTCATCCAAGACAACGTACCGTGCCATAAGGCAAAAAGTGTAATACGATACCTTGAATCTAAAAATCTGCGTGTACTACCTTGGCCAGGCAATTCACCAAACATAAACCCAATCGAAAATGTGTGGAATGTCTTGAAAAACATCTTAAGTACACGAAACTCAACTACAAAGGAAGAATTACAACAACATATTTAAGACATATGGCATAATGGCGACGAAATTAACAAAAAAACAATAAAAAAACAACAAAAAGCTGCATCCGCAATATCCCAAAAAAGATTGAGGAAATAATAAAACACAAATTATACTTACTTGCATGTTATATATAATTAAGTAATAATATCGCTAACATTACCAACTGTTCTTTTTTTGATTTTACTCCAAATCATAATACTTTTAAATGGTCCTAATTCGAGGGCTGCATATTGACTGAACATTTGGGCATCGAAAAGGTAACCCCGCGTTGGGTGCCGAGGTTGCTTGCTCAGGACCAAAAATGCATTCAAACATTTTCAAAGCCCCGTTGAAATTTTGGGGTCGATTAATAACTGTAGGTGAAACCTCCATACACCAATACAATCCTGAAGCCTTGTCTAGTCGAAAGAGTAGATTGGGAAGTGTAAATCGGCTCCAAAAAAGGCGAAGACAGTTCCATCGCCCGGAAAAGTGGCGGCGATTGTTCTTTGGGGCGGTCATGTGTTAATCGACTCTCTTGAAAAAGGAAAAACAATAACGGGGATATACCACGCATCATTACTTGACAAGCTGAAGGCAGAAATATCGGAAAAACGGGCGCATTTGAAAATAAAGGAAGTTTCTGGGTATCGCATTGATAGACCACTCAGCCTATTCAACAAATCTAGCCCACAGCGACTTTTTCCGTTTCCTGGACTCAAAGCTTCGCTCGGAGGACCCAGACCTTCATCCAATGAGAATGCTATTGCATTCGTAAACGCTTTATTTGGAGAACAAGGTGCCAATTACTATTTGAACATATTAAAGAGGTGGGGAGCATCACTGGGAAAAGGGTATAGACTTACAAGGAGACCATGTTCAGAAATAAAACTGAATTTGACGAAGAAAAAATTCGTTCCAATGTTAGACTGGAAACTACCTTCGAACAGTAAAGAAGATAGAACTGAGAATTATATTATTTGCATCGAAATAAATGTTCTGTGGTAGGAAACGAAGAAGTAATACAGTTACAGCTTGGATATTTAATAAAAACCTACATTCTTCACAAAGTTCTAAATAAACCACCAGACCACCACTTTCTAATTAGCTAACTGCTTCTACACAAACTTTCCTTAAAAGTTAGGTAGACTACGGGTGTATCAAACAAAAACCTGTGACCATATAGTTTCTTTAAACTCGCACATGGCTCTATATCGCAAAAGTAAAGCACAGGCACGCGTATGACGACAGCTGTTCCCTGTGAAGAGACCGTTACTGGCAACCCCTACATCCGTCCCACCCCTCGTCTCCTATTTCACCCCGTCCTTTAAAAGGGAATCTATCAGCCGGTAGCAATCTATGTGCAGTTATGTTTTGCGTACTGTTTTGATTTATAGATTGGTGTAATAAAATTGAAAGTACATCGGTAGGAAAATTTGGTAGCTTTGCAAAAAAAGGACTTACAATAGTGTATTTTGAAATAATTCAGGTAAACTTATCAGATATTCTTTTTCAATTTTCCATTTTACCTGTTTTTCCTTTCTTTTCGTTTTTGGTTCTGATCCTGGATCAAAACGAACAAAATAGGAAAATAACGTCCTCTTGCATCGGTGAGATAATTTTTTACTATGCATCTGCAAAAAGAGCGGACATTTTTGAAACCCTCCCTTCTCGAAATCCTGGATCCGCTCCCGAGAGCATGTAAAACAGTCGCTCCAGAGAGCATGTAAAACAGTTTAAATCTTGTGTTAACTTTTTTTTATATCTCTCATAGTTTCTGAGCTATTATATATATACACCCCGCCAGTGAGCGATTGGGCTGCTAAGATAGTTACCGTTGTTCTTACACTAAATCGGCCTATAAACCCACAATGTTTCATTTAAATCCGTGAGATGCACTTATCTGTGTTTCCTTGGGAGTGTAATTGTCGTTTCACTTCTAAAGAAACCATATCAAATTTTATAGTTGAAACCTCTACATGGATAAGTACTTTTTCCTTAACATATAAGTATTTGAGAAACTTTCTCTTGACTCCCTTCACTGCTGTCTTATGTGTGGAATAAAGGGAATTCCAAATAAGAGAACCATACTCTAGTTTAGATCTTACAAATATACATATATAATAATTTAATTGTACTTGTATGAAAGTGCGTAGAACTCCTAATTAGAAAGTGCAAAGTTTTCATTGAGGAAGATACGATCTGTTCTCTATGAAGGGCAAAGGTGAGCTACGAATCGAAAAAGATGCCGAGGTCCTTTACAATTCAGTCCCGAGACAACAATTCTCCAGTAACGCTATGGATTTCAACTTTTTGGAAACCAACTCTACCTTTAGCGATGTTCATTTATGGTACTATTATTATTATTAATTTTTCGAAATTTTCGTCTGTAAATCTGGGTTTCTTCGATATGAATACATCTTTAAACGTAAAAAACTATCTCCCGACATCATAACTTTTCGCATCATCATTTAAGTAAGAAAATAACAGTTTTAAGCTGCTTTACATTTTTTCGCGTAGAATAAAGCAGCGTCTGACCATGTTCCCCATCTACTCAAAAAAAAAAATATATATAAAGAATCAAACAATTGTGGAACAATTCATTACAATTTTTTTGAGAATATACAACAGGCGTTTGTGGTTAACGGATTGTATTTCTATTAAATACATTATTGTTGGAAAAATTTTGTCAATGATCTCTTACAAAGGTTGCTACAATAGTGTAAACGATTCAGTTATACACCTTGTAAAAAAATGCAACAAGTATTCCATCGTGACTCAAATGTGAGTATTTAGTTAACGAAGGTGGGTTAAAAAAGCAGGTTCAATTTTGTCACAAATTCTATTAGCTATCAGGAGACCGGTTTCGTGTTCAAAAACACATCATCAGGCCAGCTACGGGGACCACCGTGAAAGAAAACAAGCAAATATACATAAGTGACCAGAAAATTGTAAAGATAATTGTAAAATTGCACCATAGTGACATGTCAACTAATTAAAATACGTTATGTAGTATATTGTAAAAAAACTAATCTATTGAGAACTATTCTAAAATATAATTAAATAATTTTAAAAAAAGTGAAATTGTCTCCTCCTTGATTTAAGGAAAAATTCTTTATACTTACAATTCATTAATCAGTGGAAGGAAGTCAAAGTTTAAAAAGGAAATCTACTGCAATTGTACAAGTTAGTGCATAGTTGTTGCAAATAGAAACTATTTAAAACTTAAGACATGCAACGAAACACAATAAGACTCTTAAAAATTGTACAATGGACGTATACAAAACACTTTAAAATGTCTAACTGAACAAATAAATGTATGACAAAATAACACTGTTTTTTTTTTATATTAATATAATTTTACAATAAATTGGCAAATTGGGGAGACATTTCTAGTATGACAGACGAAACAAAACCACAAAACTTCAAAAGAACCGTCTGAGTCTCAAACTGCACACGAACAAAACATCAAAGATGCAACAAAGAAATCTATATAATTTGAAGGGTTCTATGATCATGTCCCCAGCAATACCTGGAAAAATGTCGTGGATTCGAATATTAATTGGCCGTTCAATGAGTGCTCATCCGAGGATATCTGCTGCCGCAGAATCTCCAGGACTTCTAAGTTGTTTAAAAACAAACCTTTATCGGCAACGTGCAAGATTTTGAAACCGGTGTCTACATTGGAAGTGTGACCACTATCAATTAAATGTCTCGCAAAATGGGAGAAGCCAGACGAGTCTGGTTGGAGACAACGTATGTGTTCTTTTACTCTTGTGCCGAAGTCCCGGTAGGTTCTACCGACATAACTGCGACAGCAGTCGCCACACGTGAGCATATACACTCCCTTCTTCCTCATCCTATCTATATGATCTTTGTTATTTCATAATTGGGTACATAACGGATTCAAAGTTTTAAATAACACATCATCTTTAAGAAGGTTTGCTATTTTTTGAGAAAAACGGCCAACATAGGGAAAAGAAACGTATTGTTTTGGTTGTTGAGTTGCCAACCTTGAAGTGTCTAGATACACAGAACTCTCGGTCTTTTTTCGTTGTATTTTCCCGAGGAGTTTGTCAATCGTCCGCGGGTCGTAATTATTTAATTCGGCTATGTATTTAATAGTTGCAAGCTCTTTCACAAATGACTCATCAGACATTGGGATGTTAACAAGTCTGTAAAGGTAACAGTAAAATGACGAGTATTTCTAATTATGTGGATGGTAGGAGGGGTTATCTACGGTGACGCCATTGTTGATTCGTTTTCTGAAAATGCTGAATTGTAGGTTATTATCTAAATTTTTGATTGTTAGCTAATAACCAAACATTACAATAGGAGGAAAAATTTAATTTTTTCTTTTATTATATTTTAGAATAGTTTACAATTGATTAGTTCTTTATAATATACTACATAACGTATTTTAATTGGTTGACATGTCACTATGGTGCAATTTTACAATTATCTTTACAATTTTCTGGTCACTTATGTATATTTGCTTGTTTTCTTTCACGGTGGTCCCCGTAGCTGGTCGCCTAATAGTTAATAGAATTTGTGAGAAAATTGGACCTGCTTTTTATTTCCCTTCATTAATGCAACAAATGTTTTTAACAAACTTTCTTATCTATCAACGCTTTGAAATTCGTTTTTAGTGTACTCACAAATGCGATTAAGGCTGCGAGCAACACACGTGGCATGTAGCCTATTAGGACGCGCATCTTTTAGTAATCTGCCAACTTTATCTGATACCGAATATACTTTCTATACTGTTTAGAATTATTTTCGCAATAATCTCTGCATTTACAGTTTGCAAATTTTAGAATCTACTACGTAAGCTTTCTGTGCCTCTATCAAAAGGCAATACTTTTCCATTATATCATTAGTTTCGTCAATGATTACCCACAATACAAAATTTTTCCATCTAAATATTGCTTTCGAAATATTGTATTTGAAAATAATAATACTAATAATAATAGATATTTATTTAACAAAACACAAGATACAATTACATACAAATACATAGCCAATAACTCTGTTTAAATGAACCAGAATCATTAGAGCGATCTTCTTCCTTCAGATCCATCGTTCATAAAAACAAATACAATCAATTAAGGTGCAGAACATATGTAAATAACAGAACAGATTCATATCACACTTACAGGCGATGTAAATTGACAGTAAGGAATTACAAATATTGTAAAAGGTAAGGTTTATAAGTCAAAAGGCGAAAACAATTGTCTATACGAAGCCAACCACAATACCATAAACGGCGTATTCATGGTCATTGTGCCAAATCCAGAGAAAGACTCTTCGTTGATATTTCAGCTGTGAACATCCTGTAGAATATCATTTTGTCCTTTAAGAGTTCCACAAAATCTTAGAAGGTAATTTTGTATTTCTCTGATATTTTCTTTCATTATTTGTCGCAATGGATTGAAAAATTTCTTGAAGATCCGTTTCCCAATCAAGGCCTTTGGTATTTGATCGCTACCAACGTTGCTATCGCCAATCAATGAGCCAGTTTCACAATCTTGAATTCCTCCTCCCAAATTAGTTCGTTTAAATATAACAGTGAATCCGATCGAGGTTCCTCCGCCGGAATGAGGGCTATTGCTTCTTCTGCTACCTCCGTTGACATATTAAAAGCAGCAGCAAGATTATACCATCAAAGCGATCAACTTAATGAATAAAATATTTAATAATAAAAAAGCAACCGTTACTCGGCTTAAATCGATTTTATATTTGTCAAACGATAAATTTTGATTAACTGAGGAATAAAATTTACTATCTCCAAAGAGACAGTTGAAACCGGGCAACGACCTTCCCATTCGTTGACAGGTCTCATACACCATGTACAATGTATATGTTCAAACGAATGGTAATGGAGGATCCATAAACGGTATTCCCCATAGCTGCGTGCAATTGCTTCAACTTTTTCAGCACAATGTCTGCACGAAAGTGTATATTTAGTATTGCACACTTGAATGCCAAAGAAGTAATTGCATGCTATTTCATGCGAAAAAGCCCTATAGGCCGTTATTAATTTTTGAAAATCCGATGGCAATGGATAATTAAAATTCCCATTTGGAAATAATATACTCGATCCATCTAATCCATCTATTCCATTAAAAGGTTGTCTTTTTAAAATTAAATATTTTACCTCAAGTAGTGCACTCTTCCTTGGGTGACAATTTGAAGTGTACGGGCTTAATATCTCTTCGTCCGTAGATTGTTCTGCTGAAGAATAACCATCTGAACTAATTGACAACGTCTCAGGAACTTCCTTTACTATGTCTTCTTGTAAAGTTGTAGGTTGCAGGTCGTCAAACTTGACGTTAGCTAGTGCTCGAGCCATGCTGATCGCGTATTTGCTTCACTGTAGCTAAATGTACTGGCAAATTTCCTTAAAACCTCTGCTTTTATAACCCCAGCGACAGGAGCGGCAGGCAAGGGGAGGATAATGATCATGACTCATGACGAAGTCGAGTCAAGCCAATCAATTCCCTTCTTAGAGATCCAAGTTCTTAACAACCTCAACAAACATCAAAAGATAGCGACACTTCCGGTCAAACCGGAAGTAAGTCGATATCCAAAAGCCCTCCAAAATTTAAATTTTTATCTATAGTAATAAAAAATTACTGGATGTAGCCATTTCTCGTTGTCAACATGTTGTACCGAGTGATTTTAAACGATTGAGGACAAGTTAAATTTCCACCAGTAGAAAATATTTGTCAGATTGGCAACATGATTTAAGTAATATGTTTGATTGAGTTTACAAGCTTATATTTTCCGAACGGCATAAAGTATTGAGATGCAGTTTTATATGAATCCAAGTTTGTTTATGGCTTTTATAAATACGTCGTTCCTTCTATAGAAGCCGATATGAAAATGGTATAATGGTATTTTTCTGTGGGGCTATGTTAAGGAAAGAGCTTATAATCCACTTCCGGAAAATATCTTTGATCTAAAACACAATATTCTGAATGTTATTGAAAATATTCCAATGGAAATGCTAAATAGAGCATTTGATAACTTTCAAGTGAGATTAAATACTTCCATACAGGAAAATGGCAGACACATTGAACATTTGTTATAGAGATGTACTTCCAAACGATTTTTTTGTTTTTAGTTAATTGTAGTGTATCGTTAAGCTGTAAGTAAATGTAATTTGAATTGTAGCTGTGTTTATTCTTCTGTTAGTCATGGCACGCTGGATATTCTGTTTTTTTGATTTTTGATTTTACAGTGGTATCTTCACAAACGTTTATCTCCGTTGTTTCTCAACCGATTTTAATTTTGTAAATAACATTTAAAGGCTAAAAGAAGTGCCTTTTCAAATTACTGGGAATAAATAGAGCATTGCATTAAAAAAATTCAGTATATCTTGTTTGCAAATTATGTCATTTTCTTTTCGGTTTTTATAGAAGAAACAACATATCTATAAAAGCCATAAAAAAATTTGAACTCATATAAAATTCAATGGAGAAAACCACGTCTTAATACTTCATGCCGTTCGGAAAATATAAGCTTGCAAAATCAGTCAAAATATAATGAGACACCCTGTATTTTAAATATATCTTTAATTAACAACCGCCAAAAATTAAATACAGTGAACATTCGATATGTTCTCTTAGATAGTGTCCTTAATAGACCTTAAGTGTCCTTAATAGTATCCTTTGATATAAGAAACTTTTGTTATAAGCAACCCTTGATATTGTCAACAAATTATGTTATAATCAACTATCAATCGTTAAAATAACCGTGTTAAAGAAGAGACAGTCCTTATTTATTTATAAAAAGTTTAATATTTTACACGAAATTGAGAAGGGACAAAAGTAAAAGAGCTATGTGTGAAATATAATGTGGACAAATCAACTATTTCCAAAATTGCCAAAAACAAAGAAGATCTAGAAAACTATGTCGCCTCGCGCTGCAGCGTCCCAAAACCTAGAAAAAGGATGAAAATTTCGGAATTTCCTGAAATGGAGCAAGCTGTATATACGTGGTTTCTACAACAGTGAGAATTAAAAAATATTGTCACAAATGAAATTTTAAAATTAAAGGCTGAAGAAATTTATGACCGAATGGGATTTACTAAGGAGTTTTTGGCAAGTGATGGGTGGGTAAACAATTAAAAAAAAAACACATGGCATTCGCTTATTGACTATATCTGGTGACAAACTCTCGAAAACTGCGACGCTTCGCAAGTTCCAATGTTCTTAGAAAAAGTATCATTCATAAAAATCAATAACACCTGATGCAAAAGTAGCTGGACATTTGAAAAATTAGCGTAGTAGATCTTAGATGATGAGAAATATTTTACCTTTGGTAACACTAACATCGCTGCAAATGCTGGATTTTACACAAAAAATAAAAACTCTGCTCCTGACGAAGTGAGATTCGCAGATAAAGCAGTTCAGTTCAGTCTTGCTGCTGATGATGATAGCTTGGCTATTGAAACGTGCGTCCAGTACGAATTAAGTGTTGTGGTAAGGGTTTTAGTGAACTGTTTCAGCAGATAAAGCAAAATTTGAGCCAAAAATTTTAGTTTGGATTGCTATTTCAAAAGCCCATGTTTCAAGTCCTCTCATAAGAACTGCGCGTGATTCAGTAATAAATGCTAAAGTGTATAGGACAAAATTACCAAAACTGAAGCGATTTATTGAAAGATTTCACCAAGGAGATGATATTCTCTTTTGGCCAGACTTAGCGAGTTCGCATTATGCGAAAACTGTTACCACATGGTTAACAGAAAATAACATCGCTTTCGTCCCTAAAGAAATGAATCCTCCAAATATTCCAAAGGCACGTCCTATCGAAGATTTTTGGGAGAACTTAGTCGACTTGTTTATGGGAAGGGTTGGACCGCAGAAAACGAGAATCCGTTAGCACGTAGAATTAGCAATAAGCTCAAGCAAATCAGTCCAGATTACATCCAAGCCATGATTCAAAAGGTTCCATCTAAACTGAGAAGAATTGAAGAAAGTGGACCTTTTGCCATTTTAACCTAATGATAATTGTAAACAAAAGTTCTAGTTTTAAGATTAAACTATCGCATATTTTGTAATAGTTTTTGATTAAAGTATAAAAGATGTCCAACTACTTTTGCATCACCCCTTACATAATCGACCAAATCTATAACTGTGACGAAACAGTACTAGTGTACAAAGGATTACCAAATAAAACTAATGTTCATTGAAATGAAGTAACTGTATGTGGGCGAAAAAACAGAAAAAGAAAGGGTCACTTTAATGCCATGTCCTTAATGGTGATAGGGAAAACAACTTGTACAATGTGCTTTAAAAATTTCACTGTTCCACTATATTATCGCTCTTGCAAAAGTACGTGGCAGACGACAAAGTTGTTTGAGGAATAGGTTTTTTAGTGCAATTTATTCCTGATGTAGCATCTTGCCTAACGTCAAAAAAGTACAAGCAGTAAAGGCTTTACTAATCGTCGACAATGCAACGTGTCATGGAACACGTAAAAATTTTGTTTTTGCCTCCAAACATGACTCCTTACCTTCAACCACTGGATCAGCACATCATTAAAACTCCCAAAATACCTTATCACAAGCATTTATTGCAACATTAGCATCTCAGGATGAAGATATAAACATAGCATTAAACAGCATTACGCTGAAAGATGTAGTATACATGGCAGTGGAATCTTTGAACGAAGTTCCACAGAGTGTAATTGTCCATGCTTTCAAGATATATTCTTCACATGAAGATGGTAATTTCACTTTACCAATTGGTCATTTCATAGAGGAGGATAGTATTCCTATTGTTACTTTATTTAACTTATTGTCAGTAGTAAAAGGCAATGTTGCAAGTAACTCTGAAACAATGGAATGGGCGGAAGGACAAAATGAAGTTACAGAAGTTCAGGATTGGGATTCAGTTATGAACGTGCCCATGAACCATGCTGAAGAAAACGTAGATGAGAACAATAGTTAAATATCTAGCGTCGATGCTCCATCAATTTAGTAAAATGTTTGAGTAAATTTGTTATTACTAAATACGGTTGTTCATTTGATAATCAATGGTTCAGAAAAGATTTCATTTTTATTTTTTTAATTTAATAAAAATATTTACTACCCATTTTGATATCATTTGTTAAAAGCAACTTCTTTTAAATTTTGTTTCCAGTCAAGGTGACTATATCTAATGTTCACTGCACATTGATTTTAAAGTAAAATATTTAAGAAATTAAACGAATTCAATAAAATTGTATATATATATAAAAAATTACATATATATTGTGTATATTGTTATTATTGTGTATATATTGTGTATTATACACAATACACAATATATATATATAAAATTTACGGACATTAAACGTCGAAGAGAATTCTGTAAATGGTTTTTGGTTCGAATACAAGAAGTTGATGCATTTTTGAATATTATTTGTAGCGATGAAGCGAAATTTTGCAGAAACGGAACCCAGAACTGTAAAAATTTTCATTTTTGAGCTTCAGAAAACCGGCACGTGGTAAAAGAAGGAAATCTTCAAGATTCTTAGAGTTTTAACGTATATTCTGCGCTTTAAAGAACAAATTCTGTCTGTTTACTTTTATGAATACAATTTAAATGGATTGCGTTTTGAGGAAATTTTACATAACGTTATCCGCGAATCATTACGTCTTCGACCGGAAGAAGAAGCGCGGAATGCATGATATTAAATGGACGGGGCTTCCCCACATAACTAACGTGGCATATCGACTATTTTTACAGAAATGTTTGATGATCGATGGATCGCTAAAAATGATCCTTTAAGTATCCAGCACGATCCTCAGATTTAACCCCACTAGATTTTTTCTTGTGGGGTTATATTAAACACGTTGAATACAGAGATTCAGTTGGTACAAAAGATGACATGATTGACAGAATAAGAAGGACCTTCAACGAACTGACTGCAAGATCTATTCAACGTGATACTCATCAAGAATTAATGAAGAGCATCAGCATCCATGGAACAAAATGGTGGTGTTTTCGAGCACTTATTATAATAATTAAAAAAATCGATTTTTTGAAAATTCTATTTTTCGAATAATTCTACTGTAGTATGAATAATTGAGAGTGAATTATGTTGACTAATTAGTACTGAAGACCACTACTGTGCTTACTTCTCTTGACAATAAATTTGGCAAACTGAAATTGACATTAAATAATACGATATTTAAGACTAAGGAGGTTTTCACAAAATATCTCCTAAACTATTAATTTTAGCAACACAACTTGCTATACATTTTTGCTTTATTTTTTGACGTATAATCTAACACCGCTTAGAAAATTAGGAGTTGCTATTCAAGAAAACCGAGATTTCTCAGTTTAAATATCTCTGATATTGTCCCCTTCCTACTGACACACTCTGTGTAATTTAGCAAATTTATCTGTTACTATGGAAACATCGTTTCATCAACATTACCAGGATGCAGACTATTTTTTTTTGGCGTATTAGAATTTGTAAGTTATTTTAAAACCTGTGATGCCCCACATCTGTCAAACTTTTTCGAAAAGTTGCAATATCTCTTTATGAGTGTACTCTAGAGATGAGGTATGTTGCATAAAATAATTTTTAAATTTAACACAGAATTCAAATTTGACATAAAAATGGCAGTGTTCCATTTAAAATAGGGAAGCTGATGGCTACTTCCGGTATAAGAGAGAGATACCGGCAGTCCCCATATACTTTTAACCGACGCTCATCGTGACATAGGTACCCTACCCTGTATATGCAGGTTAGAAACTTTCCTATACGTACATACATCACGTAGTAATTGGTAGAAGTGATATAATTTTATCATCAAAATCCTGTACTTACCATCTTCATGTTCTTCTTTAACATCTTCAAGATCGAAGATCTTATTCTATTTATAAGAATCGTATTGGTTCGTTAATTCTTTGTCCTCACTTGGCATTAAAATAATGTCTGACGCATCCTGTGTTTACCAAAAGATTTCTTAAACTAGTTATTATATAAATAACGATATTTAATATTCGCCAATGTTTTATAAACATTCTTGATTCAGCGATGAATCTTTCCTTTTACGCATCCATTGCATTTCTATCATTATTATGACTCATTTATGTCGCGAAAATCAACACCAATTGTTTAGCGTGACGCAGATGATTCGCTGTTGTTTACGTCCGTAGACATCTGCCAACGTTTACGCTAATTGATATCGATTAATGCTTTCGAAGACCTAATCGTAATTATTATTCATTTGCGGCTGGTCTCATGACGATAGCTTACACCAGCAGAATACACTCGTTGCACCGAAGTCTATTTTGATGTTATTAAGTATCATGGAATGCGCGCTTTTGACGAAGAGGATTTCGAAGAACACATCGTACATACGTAAATAGACCTCCTTAATATATCTAGAAAATTCGTACATAGCTGTTAAAAGAAATACAAAGGAATAATAGATCGTAGATTCTATTTTGTTCATTTTGTAATCTAACTGGAAACGGAGACGATTAGTTTCTGTAGAACATTAATTAATAACTTATTGTCGTCGAATTGTTGAAATTGTTGCTATGTTAATATGCTAAAGATTCCAAATGAAACTAGTAACGAAAAGAATGTAATACATACAAATATATATGAAACAGTAGCAACAAACCCTATCTTTGATATGGGTAGAGACATAACAATCTCCAGGATTTCCTTTGATAAACCTTTCAATATTTACTTGAATTGGGAAGAATGGAAAAATGGAGAGGAGAGAAAACCGAAAACCCAAATCTAGTATACAGATGGGTCAAGAACGAGTATTAATTCTGGGGTTGGTATTTTTGAGGAAAACCAGGGATACAAAGTATGTGCGTCACTTGGTTGCTCTGGAAACTGCAATCGATACTAGGGTCAGTTTGGAGAATCCTTTTGTCCTCTTATGCTAAAGCCGGCTCATTTCGCGCAGCTTGTAATTGAATGTGGGGGAGAAGAAGGGGTGTACATATGTCTGGTCATCTTTTTATTTCGGAAGGGAAATTAGGGCATATTCCGCGGTCGTGCTATCGTCTGGGGCCGCAGCGAGGCCAAGGTTGAAAAAGTCCTCTGGGCGACGCACTCTCACTAGGGGAGGGGGCCATCGACGACTATCTGGACGCATGGGTTTTCGTTTTCGCGGGCCCTTGCCCACGATGACTTGAGGGTCTTCTCTAGGTGTTCGCGAATCGTAGGAATACCCAGATCTCGAAGAACCTGTTCACTCTTGACAAACCACTGGGCGTCGACGATGATGTGCAGGGTCCAGTTTTGAAGACCTTCCAGGCCCTTGAGGTACGTCGGGGCTACTGATGACCAGGCCATGGCGCCGTAGGTCAGCAGCGGTCGGAGTGTCGATTTGTAGAGTAGCAGCTTGCTTCCTAGGTGGAGAGGACTCCTTCGACCCAGGAGGGTGATGCGTCACTTGAGCAATACACCACGGTATTTATATGCTATACAAACCTATGTGTTAGAGAGTCTGCGTCAACAACCATGAGGGGAAACGATTTGCATTCCTTCTGACAGTTAGACAGCCTTAAAGGCACTAGAATCTTATCATATAGTCTCTCAAACTTGTATGGAGCACCTGCAAAACCTACTGGTTCTGTCTAAACACAACAAGGTTACCTTAGTGTGGGTGCCAGGACACAAAGGTAAATCAGCCAATGGAATTGCAGACCAGCTAGTGAGAGGAGGTTCAAAAATGAATTTTACAGGACCTGAACCTGATCTAGGTGTTACCAAGAGTGTAGTGCGTGGTGCAATTAATGAATAGATTGTAAAAGAATATCAATTAAATTGGAACCATGGAGCTGAACAAAAGTACAATAAACGAATGATGAGAAGACCGTTGCAACACTTAACTGCTGATCTGCTTGCACTAAACAAGATTCAGTTTAGGGCAGCAACATGTCTATTGACAGGACATAGCTGTTTGAGAGGCCACTGGCACAAGCTGAACCGTTATGTAGACTTTGCAATGAAGAGGAGGAAGTAGACTCATATTATTTTCGAATGCGCAGCGCTAAGTCAACGTAGATTTGCTATGCAAAGCGCAATTGATCTATTATTGGAGAAAAATTTGCTGCATAGGCTCTTAAACATTGATCGAGGGAACCAACCTGTTAAAGCGAAACGAAACCAAAGCAGGAATAATACAATAGGCCTATTGAGCCGCAGTGTTAAGGATATCAATCAATCAAACAACCAAACTATACGAGGTGGATCAGTTGCAGAACGTACTGCACTAACTCAACTGCGCATTTGAAAACAAACTGATAATAGCTGGAAGAGAGCTGCTGATGCAATCGTCTAACATTAATTAACATAATGCAAATAGCGAGGAGTTGTATTGTGTTTAGGATGCCTTACACCCAGAAGCGGGCGATTGAGTACCCAAAAAAATTACCATTGTGCTTACACCAAATTGGTTTATAAACCCACAAAGTTTCATTCAATTCAGTGAGTAGGAATTCCTTTGTAAGTTGAAGCCCGATTAATACAAGCATGTTAGTAGTTAGATGTTGAAAAGGACTTCTCAGGATGCATTTCCTGTGCCTCTGTACAACCGCATACCAATCCACAAGTTTCCGAAAGTTTTTTATTAATAGGTACCAATGGGCCAAGTCCAAACCATTAAAAGCAACCCCAAATTATTAATTCCTCACCACCAAATTTCTCCTGAGGTGCAGTACATGTTGGTAGGTACCGTCGACCGTACCATTTCCTGGCCAAGTACTGTACTGTTATTCATCACTCCATACGACACACCACCATTGTTCGAAACTTCATTCGTGATGAGCTTCACGCCACTCAAGGTAGTACTTGGCATTAATAAGATTAATATTCGTTTTGAATGCGACTGTTCAACCATGAAGTTTTAAATTTGGAAGCTCCTAATAAGTGGTAATTGTACTGGCGTTACATCCAAAGACAGTTTGATATAGTCTCTCTGTAAATCTATACACTTTTCCCACCTCTTTAATCTGTCCAAATAGTAACTAGCACTTTGTTCTGACTCTTTATGTCCTCCGAGCAAAACTTCCAGCCAAGGAATCAGAAAAAAGTCGCTGGGTCCTAGATCTGGTGAATATCTATCAATTCGTGATTTTTTGCCATGGCGACCAGTGAAGTATGAGACGGTGCGTTGTATTTGGTAGCACAAAACCTCTTTTTCTCCAAACGCAACCGTCTTTCCTCAATATCTGCCTTCGGCTTGTCAGGTAATGATGTGTAGTATGTCCTGTTCTTGTTTTCCCCTTTTGAAAATAGCCGACTAACACAACTTCATAACTCTCCCAGAATACAGTCACCATCATTTCCCCGGCTGATGGAACAGTCTTCGCCTTTTTCGAAACCGATTCATCCCTCGTAGTCCACTGCTTCGACTGAGCTTTAGCTTCAGGAATGTACTAATGTATCCAAATTTCATCTACAGTTATTAATCGATGCTAAAACTTGACTTGTTTCGCTTAAACTGCTTCAATAAGGCTTTGGAAGTGTTCGCTCGAATACGTTTTTGGTTCTAAGTAAACAAGCGCAGCACCTTCGCAGCTTCTGCAATCTATTTAACCTTAATTTAACGGTGGTCTAGCACCGTTTGGTGAACTTTTCAGAGGTTATCGGTAGTGGTTGCAGCTCAGTATTTGATTTTTTCCATTTTTACAGAAACATTAATATCGACTGACACAAACGACTGTTAAACAACATTTGAGCGTCCAGTATAGTAACGCATGCGCAATTTTTAACGAATAACGCCATCTTTATGTTGAGGCTTGAATCTCTTCGGACTACTCTCGCACATCTTTCTCTAAAATACTTAAAATGGTTGTCCAAAATCTTTAGTTTGGCTTATGTTAGTGCAAAGTATTTCTCTTAATCGTGATGTGTTCTGAACAAATACACTATTTCCATTTTCAACAAGATCAAGCTAATCCAATTAGATATATATAGCAATAGCAATTTTGGGAAAAGAAAATTCTAACCACTCACTATCAACGACATAAAAATAACCCTTCAAGGACTTGACTAGACCCACTCGTTTATATACGCAAATAGAAGATATTAGTCGTCAAACGTGCGTAGTTCCACCCTCGCACGTGCGAAACACACGTCTCCCCGAGCCAAATTCGATAACCAAATACACCCTCTGTTATTTTATCTTTCCATCGCGGCAGTCAAGAGAAAAGAGGCACTTTCAAACGACGACACCTAATATCTGAATCGTTTCTCTTCTATTTTTAAGCGCATATCGAGGAGGAGTCCGTGGAGCTTGGCAGAATGCAGCCAAAATGTAAATATTGAACTAAGATCGTGGCGTTGAAGTGTCAATAGTTCGTAAACAAAATAGCGCCTATGCAAATAAGTTTTTCAATGTCCTATTTATGTATTTAATGTGTATTTCGTTGATAAATGATCTGCATTGCTGCATCGTTTATAAAATAGAAAACAGGAGAATCTATTTTATACTAAATATTTCGAAGGAATACGGGTGATAAATGTTATAGAGCGAGATAATTATGTCATTTTGAGAAAATGAAGGTGGACACTTGTCCTCGTTCATTTCTTCCAACCTATAACTTTGCAGGTTGAAAGACAAGAAAGCCAATCTGTCGGGTTATCACAAATGTTTAAGAAAAAACTTTAATAATACACAAAAATCACTTTTCTTCAAATCATAATGCATTACTGTATCTTAAAGGAGTACCAGAAAAGTTAGAAACTTTAGCTTGAGCCAGTAATTCTTAACGTGCGGATTCCTGCTAAAATTTCCTGGTTTCTATTTGACAACGAAGCTACAAACGCATTCAAAAAAGGGGGACACGGTTTTTTCTAAGCATCCACCTGCTTCACTTGCACACCAAAACACATTTACCTATTTTAGTAATAACCAGAAAATTCTTTGAATGGGGATGGCTGAGCGGTAGCTGTGTACCTAAGCTGATGACCTCCTTGGTTGATTACAATCTAGGTCCTATCAAGTCAACACCTTACAAAAACATGAGTTGATCGCAAAAAAGGAAGTCCTTCGAAAGGTCTCACAACCAAAAAGATTGGAGAACCGTTTCCTAAGCAATTCTCTCATCATAACTGCACTGGCAAACTGAAGAATCTAAAAATAATACATTAACCAGTACCTTTTGAAAATGTTTATGAAACGTTATACGTTGAAGGTTATATCATTGTATGGGTAAATATGGTATCTGTATTCTAGTTCCGTCGCTACTATCGGTATGACTATAACTATTGGCACTAGACAGCGCCAGGAAATATTTCAGTTGTTGTTTTTGAAGATTAGTGGAATAAATTGAGAGATGCAAGAGTAATATAGCCAGGCTAGAAGCTTTGACGCTTTTCTCTTCCTATATTGTTTTTACCGGTAGTGGATTCGTCAACACCAGGAGCTATTTATTAGCATATTATTTTGGTTATCGTTTGTAGGCACTTTTTTCATGTGTATTTCAACATTAAGTTCACTTTTGTTTGAACATTATTCTGTAGATAACCTCTACCACTTTAGCCTTTTTAAAATCACAAACAATGTGGTGTTGAAGCCAGTGCATGTATCTCCTTGTCACGGGAAAAAGTTATTAAATAGAAATGAGAAATTATTTAATTTTTTTTTTATGTAGTTAGGTAAAACTTTCGACATAGTAGATCATTCTATCTTGTTACATAAGTTCTGGTCATATCTTTCTCAGCCGGTAGATATGAATAGTAAGTATTCAAACTTCTCTGAATTAAAGGGAGGTGTAGAAAAATGATCAGTTCTTGGCTCGTTCTTATTTATCGTAATTATATAAACGATTTGCCTTCTGGAAAATTTTAGTACCTCAATTGTGTAATAATTGGCAATTTCCACCTTTCAAGAATTACTTGTTTGTCAAAAGATGGTGATTATTTTTTTTATTTTTATTTTTTTTAATAGATTTTATTTTTTGAAATATATGTCTACATAATATACGTATTTTTACATATGTATACTTTTTTACATATAATATTGCTGTGCCCTCTGTCTTCGCCTCGAGAGTGGGTTGTTGTCCGTCTCGGGTTATTGGTATCGAGGGCTGTTCGGTTGATTTTTCTATGTCGCTCTTCTTGGTTGGTTTTTTTCCTTCTTATGTTCGCGTTCGTGTTTTATATTTAGATGTTGTTTTTTAAAATCCTTTGTTTTATGTTTTTTTTTTAAGTTGGTGTAGTTTTTGTTTTTTTTTATATCTGGTTCCATTTTTTTAAAAGCTAATTAGAACAACCTGTGTTGTAGCTAAAAATTCCACAAATTTCTTCAGTGCTATCTTAGCACTAGTAAAGTGCTCATTCCCGAATTCAACTGCATTTATTGGGTTGGTGTTGTGATAAAGCATAATGAATGCTTCTTACGAAAACTGCATAATACATTTTAACCTAAGCGATGTAGCGACATTATTACTAGTGCGCTGAAAAACGCATAACCACAACTATTATACGGCAGCAACGGTGTTCCTCCTTTAAACATTGCTTAATGAAGCAGTTGCTATAATTACCCGTTTGATGTTATTTTTAAAACATACAACGTTGAGCCATAATTGCCGTATACGTTACACAATACGATAAGCTTAATCTACCTCAATGTATTCCATATTAGCGCAAAAATGTCGCAATTGTTAAATATGTTTGTAGATTGAACAAGGTAAAAGATAATAAATTAGTTGCAATCGATAATAGACTTTGTTTGAGGTTTCCGTAACTGCTTCAGGAAGCGCTAATAGTCACCTGATATTCTATAGGACTCCGTTCATGTTAAATACGTCGCCAATTATCCGCAGAGTGTAGTCTATACAATTTCAAGTGAGTTAGGACTGGGAGTAGGTTAATAATGGTCCAAATTCTCACAAAACTCCTTTCATAAATCAATGCTACCAGTTTCGAGCAAGTCTCTTCATCATCATTAGAGTTTGTTGAAAAGGTGGTACCGGATGGCAGTAGCGTAGCGGTAGCGGCGTGGGTAGGGGTAATTTTAAACTCGTAGTCGATCTCGACAGTACCGCGAGAGAGTTCAAAGCGACAGTACGTTGCACGCTGCACGCCAAATAAGTACGCGGAGATGGGACGCCCAAAGGGTGTAACGTCCCCTTCGAATGTGAATAAATATAACAGGCATTTCCCTGGATTAGAATATAGAAATCTGCTTATTTATTGCACAATATGCAATAGCGGATTGTTAAGTCGCGATAGGTTTGAATATAAAAAAGATTGTAAAAGTAAACGTCCTGTATTGAATTTAAGAAACAGTATTCCATACTGGTAATTTTTATATGTTTTTATTTTTATGTTAAGTGTGTGCAACATCCCACAATATCTAGTATCTAATGAACACTTTCGTCTTTTTTGGGTTAAGTACGTTCTCTCATGGAAGCTGCCAACATCTATGCAATTGCGGTACAATTTGCCACGTGTGCAAGGTACAGTAAAGGAATGTATAAAAGACGAGTTGAGAAATAATAAAATCTGCCTGTGTGTGGAGGAAACAACTGATGCTCAGAAACACAGCGTCATTCACGTTGTAGCGCGTCCTCTAAGATGTGACGGTCCACCAGCTTAATTGTTACTATCCAGTAAAAGGATTCAGAAAACTAATGCAGAAACCGTTGCGAAGATAATAAAAGATTCGTTGAGAGAATTTTGTATCAGAGGAACCCAAGTCACAATGCTCGTTACTGACGGAGCCGCAACAATGCTGAGAGTTGGTAGGATGTTGAAAATATGCTTTCCCACTCTTCTTCACATAACACGCCTCATACACGCATATCACCTCCTAGCAAAAACCATTCGAAAGAAGTATCCGATGGTGGATAAGTTAATAGCATCTACCAGAAAAGTGTTCATCAAATCTCCCAAACACATCCGTGTATTCAAACTATTGTGTCCTTCCCCATGAAGTCTTTAGCGTAGCATTTGTGATTAGTCCTATCAAAATTGAAGTACCATCAGCCTAGATTATTAAATAAACGTCTGCCGGAAATAAAATATCGTTGATGTAGATGTTAAATAGAGTTGCACCTAGCACTGATGAGCCATATACTCCCCGCACTGAAGAGGATGATATTTGGATTTATATGTTGCAGATTTGCCATCAGGTGTTTTAAATTTGAACTTAGGTTTAATACAATAAAGAAAACACAATAGCGCGGAGAGTAATAGCAAAAGTAACAACGGAAACTAGCAGAATAAATTGGAAGATATAGGATTAGCAACAAAGGACATAACCTCTCTGACCAGAAAGGAAATAAAAATAACAGGAGAAATGGAGAAAATGGATGTACAAATAATGGGAATAGGTGAAACAAAAACAACAGGAAGTGATCACAATAAATGAGAAACACAAAAAGAAAAAGAACGAAGCACGAACCAGTATCTTGAAGAATTATTACAGCCCAAATAGAACTAAAAGACAAAACAGGATTAATACAAATATATGAATTAACGGAAGGAACAAAAGGAGAGATTCCAAAATGCAATAGATAAATGAGAAAAACACAAGAGAAAATAATCTTAGGGGGTTGGAACGCAAGAGTGGGTAAAGCTATAAACAGAGGAATGAAGCGACATGGAGAAGAACTTTTAAACAGAAATGGTATTAAAATGCTAGAATTCTGTCAAACGAACGACCTATTAATAGGAAATACATTTGGGAAACAGAAAATTCCATCTAGATTTAGATAAACCACTCAGGAACTTAGCTTTTCAATCAGCTTATCCTGTTGAATGCAATTCAAAGGTCTTCTGCAAGTCACAGAAAATACCGACATCCATCCTACGTTTTGCAAATAGTGTCCAAGATTCCAAAATAAAATTCGGTAAGAACCGCAGATGTTGGTCTACGCTTCCTAGAACCATGTTGAGCGTTCGTAATAATTTTAAATTCATCCATGTACAATTGCAATCCATTCAGCATGCAGTACTCCAGGATTTTTGAAATTGTCGAAGTTAGGGCTGCTGGTCTATGATTCCAGCTAGCAGTACATCCAACAACACAAGCAAGTACAATCATAAACAATTATCCACCAACGCATATTGGTTCATAAGGGGTGTACACAACATCAAAAATTACTGGATATGGCGATCTATCCCGGAAAGAGAAAAACACAAGAGAAAATGATCTTCGGAGACTAGAACGCAAGAGTGGGTAAATATATAAACAGAGGAATGAAGCGACATGGAGAAGAACTTTTAAACAGAAATGGTATTAAAATGCTAGAATTCTGTCAAACAAACGACCTATTAATAGGAAATACATTTGGGAAACAGAAAATTCCATCTAGATTTAGATAAACCACTCAGCAATTTAACTTCTCAATCAGCTTATCCCGTTGAACGTAATCAAAGGTCTTCTGCAAGAAAATTCCGACATCCATCCCATGTTTTGCAAATAGTGTCCAAGATTCCAAGATAAAATTCGATAAGAACCGTAGATGTTGGTCTACGCTTCCTTAAATCATGTTGAGCGTTCGTAATAATTTCAAATTCATCCATGTACAATTGCAGTCTCATCATGCAGTACTCCAGGATTTTTGAAATTGTCGAAGTTAGTGCTGCTGGTCTGTGACTCCAGGTAGAAGTACGTCCAACAACATAAGCAGGCACAACCATGAACAATTGTTCACTAATACATACTGGTTCATTAAGGGACGCAATTTCAAAAATTACTGGACATGGCCATCTATCCCAGATTTATTTTTGGTAATATTAGTTGATGCGACCTTTGACATCTTTCAAGAACGTTGACGCGAACAAGTTGAAAATGACTGGTTTAAGCAATCGTTAGCTTCTTATCAATCCATATTCTGAGCAAGTTTCTTTTAAAATTCAATCAAAATATGTAAAATTAAAGTCCCGATTGTGAAATTTGATTCCCATTTAGATACTAAGACTTCAAGACAACATCCATATTAAAAATTATTTAGTTCTACTTATCTAGCATGTTATTTTCGGATATAGCCTTCCTCTATAATACCAACGCACGTGTTCCGCGGACTCTAACGAGCAAAACAAGCGATGTAATAACCATTTCGCTAGCACCCAAATGGCGCATTAAGAAGGCAAAAATAGAAACAAGCTCACGATATTCTTAAAACCGGATGTCATCGAGATCTAACGCACTCAGAGGGAGAGGAACAGGTTAAAACTTGTTGTCGACGTCGTGATATTTTCGTTTTAAAGGGGCTGATCGAAATTACAGAGGTAATACACCCTTGAATATGAAAGCTAAGAAGAATAAAATTACTCCCATTATCGTTTTAAACGGGTTATTGCGAAGTCCAACCGGTTAGAAGTAGATTGTAATACAAACTATCCACATGAACACCTGTGTTCCTCTTTCCAAACTCCCAGATTTAAGACTGTTCGCGAGAGAAGGCCTTTATTGGTTCATATTTTAACGTTATGGGGGACGTAACGCGTATTGCAAAGGTAACTCATCTTAAAGAAGAGAAGCAGAACACCGCTCGCGCCTTGCTAAAATCTAAATTATTGTTATTTTATTGCGTAGTAAACCACGGTGAAATGAATGCTGATTATCTTTGATGACCAAATAAAGGATGGGTTGGAATGGATTCTGTTTTGGCGATTGTATGTGCTAGCGTAAATAACGCAAAGGGAGAGAACAATGCTTTGACGTGGTCTTATTCGCATTACCGGTTGTCCTAAATTCCCCAATAATGCGTTCATGAATAAATAATTGAGAATCGGATGCAATGATATTTGAGCGTTATAGGTTTTAATTTAAATCATGTACTGACACACTATTAAACTCTTAAACTCTTCATATATTCCACAATACTTTATTCAAACATGTTTCGATGCCTATGCTATCATCTTCAATTATAAGACTCAAGTAAGGAACTGAACTGAAGCGACAGCCAGATGCTCTTTATACGAAGGTGCGATCGACGTTTTGGCTATAGGTACTGGAGGCGATTTGTCCATTTTTCATAGGTCGAAGATACTGGAATCGTCTTTATCTGATCGAATAGGCCTTTTCATTGTTTTCCAAATGGTGTCGTTTGAGCTAAATTTTCAATCTTGAGAATAGGAAACACTCACAAGAACTCAAGTTTTGTAAATAAAGTGGCTGAGGAGGCACAGTGATGTTTTTGACTTGCCAAAACGTCTGCATTGAGATCCTTAAGTGACAAGGAATATTGTCGTGATACAGAATCCAAATGCTCTTGATGTTTGGTCTCACACGAAGGAACTTTTTTTCAAGCACCACTTGGCAATCAACTTGTAGCTATCAAAAAAAGGAAATCAGCATGCTTTTAATCTTTGATTTGCTTTCTCTGACATTTTTAGGCCGCCGTAAAGTTGGAGTGATCCATTGCTATAGTTCTGGGACCTTATTTCCAGGTCGCATCTAAAAATCCAGGACTGGTTACCATTAGTGATACGTTTCAGAAAATGAGAGTCATTTACCCCAAAAAGTCAAGACACGCTTCCCTTCTGTTAGCCTTTTGATCCTGCGAAAGGCTTTACTGGACCATTTTCACGCAGACTTTCCCCATTACCAATTCATTGGTCAAAATCTGATAAACTGTTGTGTAAGTCAAATCAAGGCTTCCCCAATCATTCGGACGATCAATCAATGACCAGAACGCACAAGTTTCCGGATTTTGCCAATATTCTCATTAGTCCTTTCAGTTGAGGGACTTCCAGTGAATACGTTGAACTACCTGAAAATTTAGGCCCTTGAATACACTGCTTCCATAGGCTTGTTGAATGTTTTCATAAATTTCCGTTGCATTATGCCTAAGTTTGAAACAAAACATTGCTCTAAATTATTGCCATTCACCTTCAGAACTCATAACGCACTAGAAAATATTTGATTCACAAAAAAAAGTGGTATGGACAACCAAGCGACTGTACAGTGTTCAAACTCGTATTGAAAACGCATCAAATGTTGGCCTGCTTTACCTCTAAGGGGAAAATCAACAGTGTTACACACCTCGAATACTTGATAACAATCTTGAGACGATCTTTGTGGTTTCCTAAGATGTTTTAAAGATTATCTACTATTATAGACTCTACATTTTCAGGATATTCGTTAAAGGTTGCAATTTTGATCATTTCTTTAAGCTCGTTTTGTGACCTAGCTTTAGTCAAATGTAAATTCAGCAAACGACTTGTCAAAAATTGCTGAATATTTACGTTACCACACAAGTGTTTTGAATGCTGTTAGATGAATCTAATATTACTAGCAGTTTTTCTATTGCACGAATCTTCTTATCTATTACCTCTTCATGAGTAACCTTAATGGAAGGAAATTTTTAATCTAGTTATTCCAAGGAATCTGTCATGGACGTATGTGATCCAAAGCTATAAAAAATATGACAAAGTATTGTTAAGAATAATGTTGCTTATAAAAAGATTAGCCATAAAAGGAGGTAAACCGTTACCTACTAGGGTTACTTCAATTTATTGGTAAAATGTATCATTGATTTGCGAAAAAGTTATATCAGCAAGGACTTTACACACTTATGGATATACATTACAGAAAATTTGTGTAATTAACTTAGAAAGTAATACGAGTCCCTTGATCCCCATTGCTCTAACAACAAACCAAACAATCACTAGCAATAATTGTGCGTATTGACAAATATCAAAAGCCAATTTAGCAAATCAGAATTGAATTGAGTATCCTTTGCAACATACATCCAGTTCTTGGACAACTTGTGCACCCATAGGATGGTCACCAGTCATAGCGAACATCTTCATGGAAGAGGCCATATTTCGTAATTATAATGTGATTATTTACTTAAGGCTGAATGCTCCATAAGATAATCTACAATCAATTACATCCTCTCATCTTATGGATTGCTTTCAGCTTGCCTGAAGATAAGCTAAATTTTACTCGAAATCGGTAACGAATTATTATTAACAGTTTTTGTGAGATTAAGACCATTATTAACTCCTTTTTCCCTAATATAAATCGCTCACACAGAGTCGCCGTGGATCATTTATTTATTTTCTAATTGTTTTACAGATGTGTATAAAGCATAATTATCTTTATCACTTTCAAATGTTCTCTTAACATTTTTGATAGATTTTTCCTGACCCTATAATTATATTTATTAACAGATCTTATATTCCCTCTTCTTCCTCTGCTTCTGTCTTATAATTCAAAAAAACACACACAAAATACTTTATTTATTTAGTTATTTGTACAGGGTGAGATGATAACATAGATATTGACAGTACTTCAGTTTCAAAAATGCCATCAAACCTTATAACAAGAAAAAGCACTATTTACAAAGACAAAAGCTTTCAAGACGGCGGAAATAACTCACTCTGATTCTCAAAGAACCATTCACAAGATTGCCACAACAAAGTTATATAACCTTAAATTTTGACAGGTGACATTTCATATTTTAAATAAGAAAATGGGAATTTCTACAAAGGAAGAAGTAAGGCACTTCTTACAGAGTTAATTACATATCAGAATCGTAGAATTTTCCTTCCTCGTAGCAAACTAACGAAAAAAAAAAAAGAAAGGAGGGAAACAACGATAAAGGCTAAAACGGATAAATTAAACCCAATTTGAACCCGGTACGCAGCGTATATCCTTTGTTTTGACGGCTAAAAGGTTAGATCGATCATGCACGGGTTTATATTTTCTCTTTCCCTCTCATTCGAATTATTCCGGATAGTAGAGAGCCACGGGCAAAAACGAGTAGAAAAACGACTACTACAACGACAACTAGAAGGGTGTAAAGGCAGCGAGTATGTGTTTTAGGCGCGCATGTGTTGGTGAGGGACTGCCTGGTTGTCCTGTTGTTGTATAGTGGTTTACTTGTATGTAGAGCACCTGGTAGCCGCGATCCAAAAACCAGGTCGGCAAGTTGGAGCTCCGGAACACCTGGTTGAATTGGCCGCGGTCCCGTATATTACGAATAAGCTGCGCCACCCTTGATTTAATAAGTAGTTTTTTTCCTTTTTGGTTCCGTTTAATCATCCCTACCATCGGTCACGTTGCAGTGTTGTTTATTTGTTTGCAGCTATACGCTATTTGTTATTTGGAAAGTTACTGATTCAGTATTGTGTTGTTAATACTTACTGCAGTACATTCGATTTTGAACATTTAGGTATGAAAAAGATTTGTTCCCGATGAATTTTGTATAATTTGACCCAAGCATAAAAAGGACTCGGGTCAGTTGGTGCAAGAAAATACTCAAAATCCGTATACAACATCGTATCAGGTGACAAAACCTGAATTGGGTATTCCCAGATGAACCGAATCCAATAAAACTTGCTTACCTTCCTCATTGTACTGGACATGTTGCAAGGATTGCTTTGGAGGACCGAAGAACAGTTAATGCTGATTGGTATACAACAATTTGTTTACCAGAAGTAATCGATGAAATGAGGAAAAGCAATCAAGACAGTGTCAGCTCTTACCCAGCATGTCAAACAATTGATTATTTGAATGAAGAAAACATTAAATTAATATCTCATTAACCGTATTCACCTGACATATCTTTTAACGACTTCTATTTGTAAACATTAACCAAACAATTTGTGAACGGCGATTTTAATCACCTCAAGAAGCTGTTGAAGCCTTCAAAAATCACGTTTTGGAAATATCATCTTCAGAGTGGAAAAATTGCTTGGAGAATTGGTTCGAACGCTTGCAAAACTATATGAATCTTAATGATTTTTCCCTTCATTGTTAGGGTAAATCCAGAATAGATGACCATGTAATTTTTAAAGCGGTGTACACCCTCTGTGTCTTCATAAGTAGACATGTTCTTCGTTGCTTCATTGTTGTGGCTGCTTGTGTTTATGATTGTCCAATGGCCGATTTGAGGAAACAGCGTATCTGTATCAAGTTCTGTTTTAAACTCGGTAAAACTGCCGCAAAAACAAACAAACTGTCAAAGGAGCAATTTGGAGATGACAAACACTATCACGAACATCTTCCCAGCCAATGAAACCATCTTGGCCTTCGAGTATATCAGAAGTTAGTATACGGAACGGTCTTAAAGGGTCCCAATCCCCATATGCTAACTTTTTAACGACAGAAACTAGCGTTTTTAGAAAAAATAGGTCGATTTCTATTTTTCATGAATTAATTTTGCCAGCTAACCTATACCAGCTAATCCCGGACCATCAATTTGCTTTTAGATAGCAACACGCTACAGTAGAATAAGCGCACCGAGTGGTCCAAAGAATCAGACAAGATCTAGAAGACAAAAAATATTGCGCCGCAGCTTTCTTAGACATAACACAGGTGTTTGATAAAGTTTGGCACATCTCGTCCTTAAATCCTACCATTTCAGGTCGTTACTTTCCTGTAAATTATAAGAAGAATTGACACCTACCTACAAAATCGAGTCTGGAGTTCCACAAGGTGATGTATTGGGTCCACTGCTATATCTTCTATACACGACTAATGTGTCAACTAGCGAAATCTAGCAGCAACCTTTGTAGACAACACCGATATCTTAGCCTCTCACACAGATACCAATATCGCTACATAAATTCTGCAAAACCACCGTCATAAGGTAGAATAATGGTTAAGCAAATGGCGTATGAGAGCAAACGAAGTCAAATCAGCCCAAGTAACTTTTACAAACAGAAAAGGAGTCTGTCCTCCAGTCACACTTAACAATCGACAACTTCTGCAGCGGGATAAAGCTAACTACCTTAGAATACACTTAGATAGTCTAACATGGAGGAATCATATCTTCACGAAAAGGAAGCAACTGGGTCTTAAGCTTAGACAACTATATTGGTTGATTGGTCACCAGTTTGTATTATTAACAAATAACAAGCTGTTTGTATACAAAGTGATAGTCAAGCCCATTTGGACTTACGGCATACAACTCTGGGGTGCAGCATTCACCTCAAATATTGAGATATTGGAAAGATTTCAATCCAAGATAGTACGAACTATTGTAAACGCTCCGTGGTTTGTTCCTAACAAGATCAATGCACGTGATCTTCAAATTAAATCAGTTAAATCAAAAATAAAAGAATATTCCAGAAACTCTTCAACAGGACTAAGTATTCACCCAAACAGGCTTGCTCTAAACCTCATGACTAACATGGGCAAATATGCGGCAACAGCCAGAGACGTGGCGAGCCCATAAAAGTTTACACATAAAATAGAAGGTAAGAAATAAATTAAAAAAGGTGCTGAAACACCGTTTTAAAAGTCTTCCGTGAAATCACAAACTGGGTAACATCTGTTAAATATTTGAATCATTAGATATGTTACCACAGCTGTTTCAGTCAAGTGAGTACGACGTGCAGAATAAATGTTTTTTAATGCCGAAAACGACCGTTCGACACCTAGCGATGTTATATTTGCATATTTAAAATAATCTTTGAAACAACTTAATGCATCTTCACACGCACCTTCACAAATTTGTCTTAATATAAGAAAATCGGAGTCTTTCTCTAAAACACTTTCAAATTTTCGTATTACACACCAATTTGTTTCGCCTTCTACAGCGCATAACTGTGCGTGAACATCATTCACAATTTGAACAGAATCCACTAGCGACATCGAAACATTTTGTAATTTTTCTATTCCCTCCGCTAGTCGGAAGTAATTGTTATGAATAGTTTCTAAATCTCTTTTAACCTGACTATCTTGAAATATTTCCTGGCTTTTCTTGATTGCTGCAGCTTCTGTCGGATTGAATTTTTAAACTACCTTCTTTACTTGATCAAAATATTTGTTGTAGTAAAACGCAGCCTGCAGCCATGTTCCCCAACGTGTAACAATCGGTTGTGGTGGTACAGGTAAATCAGGACACAGTTTGTGAAATAGTCGGGTACGTTTCGGGAACTTTAGAAACACTGCCTTTGTACTAGCAATCAATGCATTTATTAGTGGAAAACATGTAGGAATCGTTTGTGCCGCAAGATTTAGAGTATGGATTTTACACGTTATATGTAAGAAGTTGTGTGTGTTCTTTAAGAGATCGGTCGAAAGAACGCATGCTTGGAGCACCATAACTCATAAACATTAAAAGTTGCTTAGTTGAAACTTCAAATTTGTTCAATGAGTTCAACACCACCTTTAAAATCTCATCGGCAGTACAATTTATCTCTTTTGGGAGCAAGTAAGAAGGAGGATGACGGTAGATGTGGTTCCATTGTACGTACCATTGCATTAACCACAGAATGTTTTTGACGATCTGTTGTTTCGTCCACACACAACCACAGTTTTTTATCTTTCAATTCCGTTTTCATTCTTGTTTCTATATGTTCACGAGCAAATGACACTACATATCGTATCGATGTCCGACTAGGTAATTTACAGTCCGCATATTTATTGCAGAAGGAGACAAATGCTTCTTTGTCTAGTAAACGAAACGATAGATTACATAAAATAAGAGTAACACATAAATCGAATGTAAATTTTTCTTGGTCTCGTATGCCGCTTTTTGCAGAAGAATGCTGTTTGCTTTCGATGCGACGTTGACAATGGCTTCTGGACCAACACATTAAAGGGATTTTACAAACTAGACATTGAATTTTAGCGCCATCAAAAATTAAGTCCGGCATGTCGACTATAAAGTTTTTAACTGTGTCTGCCATTGGTTGTTTTCGCGACCTACCTAACTGCGACATTTTTAAAGCAAACATAAGCGTGCAATTACGAAATAAGCTACGACAGCCTACATATACACAGAACTACTCGCATACAGCATCGAAATAAATAATCGCCGACATTGACTCTTACCGCTGTTTGCCCTGACTACTCATGACACAACCTTCTGCACAACGAAGGCAAGCGTCACACACCATGACCTCTTAACTAGATTTTAGATTTTAGGTCTTATATATTACATATATTGCAGTTAGTAAGTCCCAAAATTCCAACTAATTTAGGTCTTAAATTATGTTGTCAAAAGAAATTACCACTGGGTAGTTTCTTACTTGTCTAATTTTATTAAAACATTTAGTTATTGTATGGCAACTTACAGATTGTAAATAAATGGGCAATTTTATAATGGCGTCCGCATGGACCACGTACGATAAACTGTAAGTACCTAATTTTTAAATTTGGTGAATTTGGCAGCAATTAACACGAAGTAGAACGTAATGAACACTTCCCATGTACAACCGGAAATATTTGAACTTTGCGTCAAATAAGGATAGATAGTATAAAATTTACAGGGCGAACTGCTTTAACAGAAGATAATATGATTTAAATTATTGCACAATTTGTTGCGCAACAATGGCAAATAATGTGATAATTGTTGCCAGATTTACATAATATTGAAATTGTCCCAGCAATTTCGCATGGTTTGTGCCGAAGCCATCATAAAAACAAAACCTAAAAAACAGACATATTGTCTATCGTAAGCAAACACATTTAAGCAAATTTGCCAGAATTAATTAATTGCAAGAATGTTCGATAAAGTAAAGAAATAACAACGAGAACAAAGAAGGAACGTAAGACGAATACAGGATATAATAACAATAACCAACAAGAATAATTTACACTTTTGGAATTGAGATTTGACAGTTTGGGAATTCTTATGATTACTTTGATTAGCAACGAGCTCTTTAGATCAGCCTGGCGTCACAAGAAACAATTTGGCACTCTTTCCTAGCCAATTTTGCGTAACAACAAAAACAGATTACCAAAATCTTTATTGCTACATATCGTAATATTTATTAGTTTAAAGTATAACATGTGTGGTATCGTTGGATCCGCATTTGGATTACCTTTAAAAAAACGTAAAAATATACAGGGTTTTTTATTTAAAATAAGAAAGTTGACATCACCTCCGGTGACACCGGAAATGCAATTGAACTGCCGATAATGGCAAAAATTAGTTCACAAAAAATAGAAATCCACTTATTTTCTCTAAAGACCCTAGCTATTGTTGTTCAAAAGTTAGCGTGGGGAGGACTTAAGAGGTCTTTGCTGAATGATTACCAATGTTACAAATGATTCATGACTGCTTCAGCTAAAATCAAGCGACTTTTCTATTACGTATTGACGAAATTTCCTAATATAATTCTTCTACATACATAAATTTATAGATAAACGATCAGTGACATATCATATCAGGTGAACGTTAGTTCATTATTCCTATTTCCTGATTTCGAATTGTGTCCTATCTACCTCCACCGCTTAGGAATTATGTTATCACCTTTTTCCCAGATATTTGTCTACAGATTTTGAAACCGGTTCCTTTTATCGATAACAGTGTTATATCTACCATATCACACATACAAACACAAGAACTTATCGGAACATATATATCTATATGTGTATCCTGATATTTCACCTTGTTCTTTTTAAAATTTGTCCGACTTTATTTTAAGTATGAATCAACAACACAAAAAAAAAAGATTGAAAAGTGTCTGCTTGGTTGTTCGTATATCATCCATCAACTTCTTGTCATCTTCTTAAATATTTTACTCAAATGCAGCTCAAGCTAGACTCCCCATAGAATGCAACAAACTCTGGATAGACAATTATATGCAGGTATAATGAAAATGTTAGTTCTTTCTCGTGAAATTTGTCTATTACTTAAGACAGGGGTTTCCAAACTTCTTTAATCCGGGGTGGTTTAATATTTTATCCTGGCGCCCTTTTCAAAATATATGTACCATGCGTTCCAAATGTTCTGACTCACCCTTCTTGCATCGTCGTCTTTACTGACGCGTATTCCCAATGCCGTTATGAGTAGGCTTCCACTGGACAACTGCAGTACTATTAAAATCTCCTAAAATGCGCTCTCTTTAAGAATGAAACAGAAATACATAGAGGTTTGAGATAAAAATTCTTTAAAGCAAGAATTTGGGGAAAGCCATAGTTATTCTTTGTATATATTTTGATATGCAAATGAAATATAACAGATTCTAGTATGTCTGAAAGAAATTCTAATAAAAATTTAATATCAATATAGACAAATTAATATTTAAACTAGTTTAAATTTAAAGTTTAAATTATGTTCACAAAAAGTAAACGTAATAAACAATGTCCGAAGTAAGACAATTTTTCCTTAATAAGCAACTGGAAGTTGCTCTTAATTGCAGTTTTTAAGAAAAAGTAGTTTTTCATTTTGTTTACATATTTCAAATAGATAATACATTAGTTTACCATTCTTTATCGTATTTTTTTGTTAACTTGTAACAAATAAAATGTAAAATGTGGAATTTAAAAAAAATTGAAGATTTAAGAGTACACGCATACCTAAATATTTTTTCCATTTACGTAACATATTTAAGAAAACAAATTCTTTCAAGAGTAGTTCTTTATTTAACAAAATAAATAAAATATGAAGAAAGGGTTAAAACATAAAAGAAAGACCCTGGAAAAACAATAATAGAATAATTGTTTGAAACATGTATTTAGAAACTAAAATAGAATCCTTGTAAAACAAAAAGTATCAAGCATTTTTTAAATATTTTGTGTAATAATCTCCGGCAGTTATCATACATCTTCTAATCTGCGAGGCATCGAATTAACCAAGTTCTTACATTTATTTGACGCTATACTCTTTGACATTGCTCCAACAGTGCATTTCCATTCTGTAAATTTGCATTGCCGACGGTATCGTTCTAACAGCGTATCATATAACTCCAAACGTTCTCTATCGGATTTAAATCAGGCGATTTGGAAGGCCAGTTTATTAATTTTACCATAGGATGCTCTTCAAACCAATTTCGTACAATTCTGGACGTATGTATTGGACTATTGTCCTGAACTAATGTACTTTCTCCACCATTAGCGTAAGCTAAGGGCAAAATATACTCATCTAGAATATTGCAATACACATTTCCAGTTAATCTTGCATTAATTGGGATAAAATCACCTGGCCCATGGCTGCTAATCCAAGCTCAATATCCCGCAGATATCCTACCACTCGCCTTATCTTTTCTAACATATTTTTGGTCATATCGGCTGCTAGCAAGTGGCCTATATATATAACCTTTCGAAGTTTCATTGCTTCGAAATATGTTCTCGTCAGAAATTACTACATCATCCCAATTACGATATAAATTGTGAATTGCAAAATGCATTCGTTGTACCGCATGACGTTCTTGAAAGTCAGCAACTTTTGCCGGTCTCCTGCATTTTATATTCATTTCATGTAATCGTCTACGAACTGTGTTTTTGCTTATTTGTAGATTTGTTTGTTCTTATAATTGTGTTGTTGTTAGAAATGGATGTTCTACAATTTCGTTTTGTAGCAAATTATCTTCATTTGCTGTAGTAATTCTATGCCTCCCACATTTCGCTTTAAACCGTGTGTGTCCTTCTTGACGAAAACGTCGTATCCACCGAGAAACAGTTGACTGCTGAAATAATAATAGACGAGTATTTCAAAAAACCTGATCACATGCTAGGTTTTTACTATTTAGGATAGATATTAATTCTGACTTTCTTAGGCTTTTGCGGTAATTATTAGATATGTTTTTGATTTTTTTTCTTAGAATTACAGATACAATACTTGCTGTTTGACTGAACATCTGAAATCAACACAAATAGAATTCCAAGTTAATCTTATTTTCAGCTGAAACATTAAAAAATGTATAATGATTATATACAATACAACAAAGAACCAAAATTGTTAATAATAATTATAATAATTTATATGAGAAAAAACTGATTTAATTTTTCTTTTAATTAAAAATACTTTCACTTAAAAATATATATATAAATGAAAGGAGAAGCACACTTTTATGAAATAAAAGATAATAGATAAAAATTCTTCTTACCGACTTATTTGTGTGTTCACTTATTTCTCTAGTACTGTAGCCATTTCTCCAAAGTCCTATAATTTAGCCCTTTTCGCTTTCTGATGTATAAGGCATTTTTAGTTATTTAATTCATTACTATAATCTTCACGCTACAGTGTCCGAATATTAAATAATTTTACCGGCAACTCACCCCAACGAAATTCGCAAATTATTCTAGGGATTGTTTCTAAATAGCATTATACTAGGGTTACTTTAAAGAAATTAAGAGCTCAATATTTTATTCCTTTAAAAGGCACTGGCGGTATGTCGGGATTATTTTTAAATTATTAACAGTGATCACTAATCCCACACAGTGTTTTGTCCATAACACTATCTAGGTAAAGCGGTATCGATAAAACGCGACAGAATATAAAGAAAGATCATAGATATACCTCGTGCCACTAAATTATGTGTGAATGGAACTACGTTTCACAAGAAAAGATATAATAGAACATATTATGTTACATCAAAATTCGGCTTGGTTAAGTAAATACTAAATATTTTGTCGGATCACTGATTATTAAAAGCTCGCTTGTTTAATCCTTTGAAAGGAGCCGGTCAGCACTTGCCTGTTTGTATTACAAGCAGTCGACCAGCTACGTAAACTCGTTGATACATGTATTTTCAAATAAGGCTCACTTTTAGAAGATTTTACGACATTTCGAGTCAGAACATTTGGAACGCATGGTACAATGGCATACATCAGGCACAGAAATGAAAACTCTTAAGATAAACCTCACAATGTGAAGCTCACATTTATTACAATTGAATCACAAGAACCATTACACTAAAATATGAAAATACAAAAAAAAAAGAAATAAATGCTGACAATCTTCAACGACTTCAAGTAAGTTAATGTGACGGATGAGCTTGCTGATTGCTACACATTTTTACAAAATGCGGAATAAGGTTTGACACTGTCACTCCCACTTCTCGCTCCATATCGATTTTTGAGCGATATTTCCTTTTTAATACAGCTGATAGACATTGATCGAGCTCCATCAGTACTACCGACGCACTTTTCCCAATCCAAATCATTTTCGGTTATAAACTTGTCAAGCATCTCAGGTAAGTCTTGAGCCTTTGCACTTCCAGTGATGCTTTTGCAGAACAGAAGGTCTCCAACGATAATATTATCATCCAGGAACCTCATTCAGATCAAATTCCGTGCCTTCATTGTCTTTATTAATTGATCATTGAGATCCAGAGCTATATGACGGATTCTTCGACTAATAGTATTGTTGGACAAAGGTACCTTTGAAATCAATTTGAAGTTAAGTGGGTAATATTTTCTTTACTGAATTGCTATACACAATACAAAATTTAGATTAGCCATGCTGCAAAGCCGAATTTCTCGATTATATTGAGGAACTGAATTTTGCAAAAAGGAAATACTGTTTTTTTTATTAGGCTGGAAACTTTCGGACTTCCGGGCAATCTGACATTTTTACACACAAAGGCCAAGAATATTTGATTAATTAAGGCTATACACATCTCAAGAATTTGTCCATTTAAGCAGTCTTACATAGTACAATATTAAAGAACAACCTGTACCTATGTACTTCCAATCGAGAGCATTTAAAATCTTAACGCCGACACCTTTTAAACACTTTAATTCCCACCTTAGCGCGTTCAGAAACGGTAATAATCGCACATTGGTACCAATTACGTAATGAAAGTATCAATTCATCTCACTATCAACGGTATGCCTCGCAGTCGGAGACTGTTTTTACCGTTTCGTAAATTGGTAAATATTACCTATTACACTATATACTAACATTAGCCGCCTGCATCATATAAAAGTGGGTGCCCGAGCTTATCGCCCCCGGTTCTCTAATGCACCGCGCATTCAGCTTCGCAACTTTTTTCCCGATACGGAAAATTATTGTTTCTTCGATAGTATCGTGATATATTGTTGGGAACGTAAGCGGTTCCGCTATGGCGAAGAGGACGGCTTTCGTACCGAGTTATTAGTGCATAATAAACAATTTATTTTCGATTTCGTAAAATCCATAGCCGGTATAGTACGAGGAATTAATAATAGCATAGGCTGGGAGTGATTTTTTTTTCCTAGATAGTAAGTATCATTAGGAAAGTGACTCGTTTCGGTATGCTAACCTGTCTATTGCAATGCATTTGTTATTGAAGTAAAAGAAGTAAAGATTAATTGTCGTAGTTCCAATACAATAACATTCTAAAGTACCAGCTACATAAACAGGATGATGATATTAGAAGTGTTAGAAAACCAGAAGGGTTCTACGTCCAGACACAAAAATGGATTTGTTGCTTGATCTTCTTCTTTCGGTTCCATCTCCTATCGGAGGTTGGAAATGATCATAGCTATTTTAACCTTGTTGGCCGCAGCTTTGAGTAGTTCTATCGAACTACATCCGTACCACACCCTCAAATTTCGCTGCCAGGAAATTCTCCTACGTCCAATACTTCCCATGATTTTTCCTTGAATTATAAGCCTCAGTAGTAAATATTTTTCTGCCCTTATAACATGGCCCAGATATCTACTTTTTTTCGTTTTTATAGTTTTTATTCGTTCACGCTCTTTTTCCATCCTAGTAGTATAACATCTCTATTTGTTATTTGTTATTTGTAGAGCCCGGTAACTGGAGAGCAATCGCAGCGGCGGTGTGTTTAGGTGGGCGGGGAGGGCTGGTCGATTCTGATACGACACGACAAATCATCATCACTCAGTTCAGTTTAGCATTGGATAGCGGATAAGGCGTGTCGATTTTATTGATACAGACGTAGTTATTAATTATAGGTTTTAGTGAACATGTCGAAGGCTAAAAAAATGACCATTTCAAGACATAGTAAATAAGTTTATTTCTGACTTTCCCGATTTGGTTTACAACGGGAGTAAGATAGTTTGTAAAGTGTGCAAAATACATTTGATATCAAATAGGAAGTGGAACTGTACAAGACACGTAAATTCCGCACAGCATAGAAAACGAAAATAGGGCATGCCACCGAGAATTGCATTTTTTGATGTAATTCTTATGTTGATAAACTAGACTTACTCGATAAACAACCGTTTAAGGACTTTTGGTACAAATACAATCCCGAGTTGCAGTTGCCAACGGAGAAAACGGCACGTAAGCATGTTGTATTTGTACGCGATGACGTGGAAAAGAAATTGAAACGCATATTGAAAAAACAGTTTCTTTGGTAATGTGTTGACGAGACAACAGACTGTAAAAAAATTCAATTGTAGATATTATGGTACGATGGTTGGATCATATAATTATTAAAAATCTAAACGTGGAAGAAAAGGACTATTCAGAAAATTTGCGCTAAGTACGTAGATGTTTTTTTTTTTTGCTAGAAAATGGTCCTGTAACAATGACTAATATTATAAAAGAAACAATTGCTGTAAAGAAAAATGAACACCGCATACATTTCTCAAGCAAAGATGCATATACAACGTGTGGCAATTAAATAACTGGACTGGTGCTACAAAACATTTTATTGGTCACCAATTACATTACAAAGTTTATCCCCATCAATGTACTCTCCTTGCCGATCCCTACAACGCTCGACACGAATTTTCCACTGTCGAAAGCTGTGCTGGAAGTCCTTTTCTGTCAGCTTGTTGAGAACCTCCGTCGCTTTCGCTTTCACCGCTTGCACACTGTCAAATCTTGTCCCCTTAAGCTCCGATTTGACCTTGGGAAATAAAAAAAAGTCACAGGGGGTCAGGTCGGGCGAGTACGGTGGGTGGTCCAACACGGTGATGCCGGATTTCGCAAAGAACGCCTTCACAGCCAAGACGGAATGGGCCGGCGCGTTGTCTTGGTGGAGCATCCAGGATTTGCACTTCCACAAATCGGGTCTTCGTCTTCTCACTTGTTCACGAGGGGTAGTTAGAACCATGTGTTTCGCAAGAAACTTGAGGTTAACTCGTTGCTCGATGTGAACACGGACGATTGCTACAGCGAGGCTGAGCGACGTACAACCGTGCCCATCGAGCCCAGATTGGGGGAAGCATCTACAAGCACAGATATGTTCAAACCTGCCGTGGCATGCTTGCTGTTTGCCGATAGTAGCACCAGTCCGGCCATTTAATTGCCACAACTCGTAAAGTAAGGAACACATTAGTGCAATAGAAATAAAATACAATTTATTTCAATACAAATGCATAAGTAGTACTGCGTAAACAATAAAACCGTTTCATTTCTTTTATCAACTTCTTTTATACTTTACCTTATCTTTTTCGAACAAGGATTTATACCTAACACTATCGAATCTCGCGTTTCAGCAAAAATCTACTCGAAATAATTGCAAAATCATTTCGCTTTAACGATGTCATATATATTCGGTATCGTATATATATGCATAACATAAATTAACCGGTGACAAATTAACAAAAGGCTTAAATTATTCAACTGTAACGCTGTACGCTGATAAAGGCGCAAATTGATTCATTGTCAATGCTTCTAATCGCCACGTCCACGCAACGTAGCTGGAAAAGAAACTCGGCTGCATCGACGCTAGGCGTGTGCCAGATTTGTTTAAGATTTCCGTTTCGAAAAATCCGAATTCCATTGTAGTTAGTTACTCGCATAGTATAGGACTGGAATAGCGCTTTTTTCCCGATGTAAATGTAACCGTATTTACGGCATTCCGATATATGTGGACAACGCGGTAGCTCCACATATTGTTATCATCGTATGCCCGAGCGTTAGTCAGCGTTGTATATTAATAAACTGCTAATTAATGTCATGCCTATAGATATCCGTCCATTAAACTAATTTAGAATGCATGAATGGGCCCTCTACGACGAGGTTATGTGTAGCGTAAGAGGCTTGGACGGTACGAGGCAGAAATGCGCTTGCTAGAGTAAGTAACAGTTAGGACGCTATAATGTTAAAGTTAGAAGTTAGAAGTGAGTTTGCCGCGCGTACGACACGACGTATATATGCAGATGAATCGGCACGGGCTACCTCAGCGAATGACATTATTGATTTATTGCAACAGCTTCTCATCAATCCTTAATAGCGTTAGTCATAATTACGGTTTGTTAAAAAGGTGGTACCGGCAGTGGCGCACCGCATAAAAGTAGGTTCATAATATACAATATTAGTGAGAAATAATATTGTTACCTTTTCCCGTCGTCTTGATGTCCTTTGTGGCAATTGACAACCGCCCTGGTAAGCTGCGTAGAATTGCAACATCATCAACGCTTCCATTGTCGAGTCATTCAGCCGTCGACGGTGTTGTGAATACGTTGTCGTATACTACGAAAATGATCGTTCGACATCCAGTGAAGTAAGATTCGCAAATGTCAGATATTCCTTTTCCTCATCTGGACACTCTTGATTTTCAGTTATAGACCGAACCTTTTGTAAATCGGGATTTTACGTTAAAATTGCACAAAATTTTTGAGCAACATCGACTCCTATAGTGCTCGTCAAGTTTTCTAGAGCGGATTATAAATTGTTTATGCAATTTAATGCGTCTCGTGCAACGTAAAAATAAAATCATATAAAAATTGCCAGTATGGAATACTATTTCTTAAATTCAATACATGACGTTTACTTTTACAATGTTTTCTACATTCAAACCTATCGCAACTTAGTAATCCGCTATTGCATATTGTGCAATAAATATGCGGACTTCTATATTCTAATCCAGCGAAATGCCTGAGATATTTATTCACATTCGAAGGGAACGTTACACCCTTTGGGCGTCCCATCCCCGCGTACTTATTTGGCGTGCAGCGTGCAACGTACTGTCGCTTTGAACCCTCTCGCGGTACTGTCGAGATCGACTACGAGTTGAAAATTTCCCCTACCAACGCCGCTAGCGCTACGCTACTACCATCCGGTGCCGCCTTTTTAACAAACTCTAGTCATAATTATAGAGATAAATACAGAACAGGCTCTTTAATCACGGAAAGAGCAACCAAGTATACGTAAAGATATCGAAAATAGAATCAAAGCAGAATTAAAAGATAAATAGCTGTGACTATGTCTTGATGAGACGACAGATTGTAAAAAAATCTATTTTGAATATTTTAGTACGAGTACTAGATCCTGATAAACTGAAATTAGTAAAAGACTAAAAAAGTGTACTGGCGAAGCAATTACCGGCGTTGTGGTCGATACGTTAATACGTAATTTCAAGTGTCAACTTGTCAACTGTTGATGTTTATGAAATGTTTATAGAAAAAAATTTCAATTAAAAAAAATATATTCTCAGTTACTAATTTCTAAAACATCATTGATACAAACTTGAGATCTAATTTCTTTTGTCTGTTAACAGCTATTTTCAGCAAAAGTTCATTTATTTACTTTATATTATCCGCGATTGTACCAAGGATAGTAGAAAAAACGCCGCTAACTTGATCTTGAATTCGTAATTACGCGGTAATAACACTTAAACGTCGCGTACATGTTTCCGTGACAAGTTTCTGGTGCAATTTGTGCATGTACAGGCGTGACAGCTTTACAAAATACTGATACTTGGTTTGATCGTATGAGATTATCTCATTGTTCGTAATTTTTAGGCGTTTTAGTTACGTTTTACAATGTTTCAAATGAGAATGACAAGGTTATTGAATTGGATTTTAAAATTTGCTAAATAATAATAATAATTGTGTCTTTATTGTGATGTAGATATAACAAAAAAAAAAAATAAAATAAAAAAATTGAGCAGAGGAGCTATAACTAAAAAGCTAACACATCGGTGCTTACCATGTTTTCAAAATTAAAACGTGTTAGCTTCATATCTTAAGATTAAATTTATATCGATTTCTCCAAAGCTTTTAATCTCTTAGAACATAGTATTGTTCGCTATAAATTGAAACGATTTGAACTTAATGATGATTAGAGTAACCTAAACTTGCGGACTCGCATAGGCGTCGGTATTACGGGTTAATATAGGAATACGAAAAATTCATAAATAAACTAAACCGGTAGAGACGCAGGCATGTAGTGTCGACCTTGAATATAAATCATGTTAAACTGCGTTGAGAGAGATTTCGTTTTAGTACCGGTTGAGCTGTTGCAGAGATTAGTCGAACGGTCAAGGTTATGTACTTACGTGTCGCTTTTGAAAATATAGTTGGTGTTTTTTGTGTGTTGTAGTATTACACCAAGTTCATAATTAGTGTATCGTTTCATACAGAACTAATATTTACATACCTAAGAAAACAAAGCCTCGTAATAGATTTGCTACTAATGTACATAAGTATGTGTCACTTTTTCCCCATTTAAAATATGACGGTAGTGCAGTTTTTTGTTTAATATGCAATGTTCGTTTGGTTGCATTGGACAGAACTGATTGCCAGAGGCATGTCAATGGTATTAAGCATATGAGAAATGTAAGAACTGAAATACCTTATACACTATTCCTCATACATTTATTAATTATGTTTACCTCTTGTAATCTTCCGTTGTCGTTGGTGAGAAAAGCAGCTTTTAAAACGTTTTGGCGGCAATACGTTCCAAAGTACCTATTACCCTCACAAACACAATTACAGAATCATTTGCTGCGAATGAAAGAGATCCTAGAGAATGTGTGTAAACGTGATTTGTGTTCCAAAAAAATATGGATTACCGTGGATGAGACGATCGATATAAAGAAAAACAGTATTGTGAATGTAATAGCTCGCGTTTTATCTAGCGAGAACACAGCATCTCGATATTTGTTAGCTTGCAAACGTGTTCAACAATGTACCGCGAAAAATATTCAAAAAGTGATAATGAACGCTTTGAAAAATGTTAAAATTGCCCAAGATCAAGTTATGATGATTGTGACAGATAGTGTAGCAACGATGTTAAGTGTTGGGCGATCCTTAAAACATATATTTCCTAACTTAATACATATAACCTGCGTGCTGCATGCTTTGCATTTAGTTGGTGAAGTTGTTCGACAACGTTACGGAAACGTTGATCGGATGATTGGAAGTACTAAAGCAGTGTTTCGTAAATCTCCTAAAACGTTTAAAAGAATTTCGTAAATTTTGTCCAGGTATTCCAGAACCTCCTGAACCAATTTTAACGCGATGGGGTACTTGGCTAACAGCAGCTTCTTACTATTTGATCCATTTTCAACAAATTCAATCAGTTATAATGCGATTTAATCGGAATGAATCCAAAGCAATTAGAGAAAGTCAAAGAGAATTTCAAATTCCTCAACTTTTAGAAGATTTAACAACAATATGTACCAATTATACAGTATTAGTAGATGCCATCAAAAAACTACAATGTACTGAATTGTCATTGCAGGAATCATTAGGCATAGTGGAGAGTGTAAAAAATAAATTACACACATTAAATGATACGCCAGGATTATGCGCTAGTCAAAAGTTGGCAGATGTTTTAAGGAAAAATCCCGATTTTAATACTTTAGAGGCCATTTATAATAAGTGTAAGAATAGTGAACTTTTAAGTGATTTTGAAAAACAGTTTCTACATGCAAATGTAACTTCCTTAGATGTGGAGAGATCGTTTTCTATGTATAAGAATATTTTTTCTTGTCGACGCGCAAGGTTTAAAGAAGTAACTGTGGAAACATATGCAATGATGCAAGTTTACAGTAGTTCACATCCTGGTGCCTCTAATTTGTTGAATAATTAGCAAGTAAGTTTATTTATAAGTTTTTCGAATTCTTATATCAACCCGTAATACCGACGCCTATGCGAGTCCGCAAGTTTTGGTTACTCTAGTGATGATTTAGTTGAATTCTTAATGTCATACTTGTTCAATCGCATATAATATTTTCTTTTTAACTATTTTACCTCTGTTAGGTAATGGTGATGTTTGGAGTTCCCCAGGGCTCAAATCTGGGACCTCTCACAATTATCTACTTTCTCAATGGTATTGATGTTATTACGTCTGAAAAGCTCTTGTTCGCAGATGATCTTAAGATCTACATAACTCTTTCTTCTTGTGACTACTGTATTGTGTTATAAAATGATCTCAACAATCTTCGTAACTGGTGCTAAACTAACAGTTTTAGTCTAAATACAAGTAAATGGGCGTTGTATCTCTCACTCGTCAATCTAATCTAATCATTCTTAGTTGATATTCAGTTTTCCACTCTTTAAATGACATCTACCCGGAAATTTTAATGATACCATTTAGAGGATTAAATGGTCTATCAAAATAAGGAAAAACGGGTGTTGCCACTTATAAAATTGTCGATGAGCTCATTACATGAAAACCAGAAGTGGGGGAACTTTTGTAATTGATGAAAAAATGTTTATTAACAGAAAATAAATTTAAAACAAATTTAATTAGTCTATACCATCATTTTGCCGCGCATAGTATATGAAAGTTCACATGAAGTTATCCTATTTTAAAATATAAAATACTTCCTCTGTCCGAGAATAGTTGCTACATTTTCAATTTAATATAAAGATTATTGCAAGTATATGAGGTAAATTAATTTGTTCGATGTAGTAGGTAGATTATGTGTGAATCTAAGCGTGCGATGATCAAAACGTCACGTAGCAATTGCACTCTTGCTTTGAGATGCAGTTGTCAAACGTCAAATTTTAGTGTATTTGTAATTTAACCACCGTTATTGCAAAATGGCTGAAAGTATTTTACAAAATACTCCAGCAGGTAGAAAAAAGTGTGGAGAATTTAATAATAATGAACGTAAACAAATTTTACGTCATTTATTGCAAAACTTCAAAGGGGAAAAACTTAATAGGGGTGCGATAAATGCCGCCGCGCGTATGTTTTGCTGTTCCCGTTCAACAATTTCTAAACTATGGAAACAGGCTCGAGAATGCCAAATTAACCATTTGACCATTAATGTTGATTCTCGTAAAAAGAAATGTGGTCGCAAGAAAAAAGATTATAGTCAACAGATTGAAAATATTGCCACTATTCCTCTCTGTAAAAGAAGCACATTAAGATCATTGGCTTACGCATGTAAAGTTCTGTCTTTCCAGAAAGTACATTATTACATAAAGGTTGTAACACCTACAAGTTGCAACAGATAAATAAAATTATATTAAGACGAAATGCTCTCGAAAACTTTACCCCTTATTTCATTCGCAAAATACAGCGCGCGGCTTGAGGCTCGAAAAGATCTCAGCATTTTATTTCTAAAATCTCCTTTTATATTAATTTAAAATGAAATTCTGCACTTTACAATCAGTGCTGACGTGGTAACCTTAAATATGTTTAAGCTAATGTAACTGCTGTAACCCTTAGATTGGAAATGTCTCCACGTATTTGGATACGAAGGTTCTTTTTCTTTTAATAATATATCATATGTATAAAATATACAATCCTTGGCTATGGAAATAGAACCACTTCAGAAATATTCAATTTATAAGATTATTTATTAAATACAATCTTAATTTCGAAAATCTATAAAAGCCTAATTCTTGCTTGAGCAATAGCCTAATACATTATGGCCACAGATAATTCTGGAAATCGCGAAATTAATTAAGGAGAATATTCCTAGTACAAGTAATGGCAGAACATATTGTGCCTGCAAACGCAGATGATCGTTGTATAGTAAAAGTGCCTACAGAACATCGCCTTTTATCCACCAAAAGTGTTCATAAAATGCTTAGTGCACAAGGTAGATATCTTCACGAAACAGGCTTAAAATGCAGACGTCCGGAAAAGAAGCCAAGACTAACATCTAAAATGAAAGTGACATGATTTCAATGAGGTAAAGAATATAAAACATGTACAGTTGAAGATTGAGGAAAGGTAAGTTTCATTTATCATCTGTATTTTTGGTCAAATTCGTCCTCACAGTTCACTTAATGGTTCTCTACATTTTTTACTTTTTCCTAGATTATTTATAGCGAGGAATCACGGCTAGAAGTGCTAACAGAGAGAAGCCAATTTGTTCGTCGACATCCTTCAGAGCGTTATAAAGAAGCATGTACGATCAAATTCATTAAACACCCCCCATCCTTTATGGTTTGGCCGTGTATTACGATAGAAGGATCGGGACCACTATATTTCGTTGACGGAACAATGGAACAAAAACAATATAAAAAAATTTTGCAAAACTATTTAAAATTATATTGATTCATTGGATCCAACTCAAGGACCATATACTTTCATGCAAGACAATGCACCGTGTCATAAGGCAAAAAGTGTAATGCGATACCTTGAATCTAAAAATCTACGTGTACTATTTTGGCCAGGCAATTCACCACGCATAAACCCAATTGAAAATATGTGGAATGTTTTGAAAAACATCGTAAATACATGAAACTCATGCATGGCATAATAGCGATGAAATTAAAAAAAAACAATAAAAAGCTACATTGGCAGTATGCCAAAAAGGATTGAGGAAATAATCAAAAATAGAGGAGGAACAAGCAAATATTAGTAAATATTTGTTCAAATTATACTCATTTGCATGTTATATGTAATTAAATATTAATATTGCCAACTGGTTTTTAAATTTTACCCCAAAATCATAATATTTGGAAGTGGTCCTAATTCGACGACCAGGAACGGCAAGTAGTTATACAAATTAGTATGACAATAAAATAATCCACATGGTAATCTTGGAAACAATGGAACAAACAATAATTCATTAGCTTGTGAATACAACGACAAAGTCTACTGTAAGTTCGTTGGGTTTCATTATTCGTAATTATAAGTCCTTTAGCAACATAAATACTTTGAAGACATTTTTTGAAAATTATGAAATAATGAAGCTAACAATCCTTTTCAATGATATTTATTATTTTCAAGTGGTTTCTTCATTCAAAGAATAGACGTGAAACATTTCTAAGATGCCTCTTTAATCCTTTTCATATTCTTTAACATTTCCCTTACACAGTTTCTTAAAAATTCACTATCAATTCGCATCATTCAGAGTTGCTAACGTAGCAAGTCTTAAATAATTACCAAAATGACAAATACATATTTGTGAATGCTTCATCATAAACTCATCTAGGTATAGCAAAACGAAAATAAGTACACATGTATATGCAAATACAAAGATAATTATAAATGCTTCGACTTTAGCATGACTAATTTCGTTAGGTAAGACGGGTAGCAGGTAATCAAAAACAAGGTTAGTCAGTGAAAATAACAGCTAACCGCTTTCTTTCTTATCGGAATAATAGGATAGTAACCTAATATTATTCCGTAAACAATGCCTCGGCAATGGAATATAAAAAAAGTTCTATGTTGATGCAGGATAATTTCTATGGGTTATTTGTATTTCAATCGGTAAACAATAATAATAGTGCGGCGACGCACGGAGAAACGTAATATTTTAATGTTAATGAATCCCCCTTATCGGGTGTCTTAGAAATATGTAGTACTTTGAACTTACTTTGAATGAGTCACGGTACATTGCTATATAGCAAAGGGTATATGATCAGATGAGTAAGACATTTTATTAGGTTTATCCATCCACTTATCATGCCATAGTTCATATAATCAAATATTTATTATCGTCTAAATCAGTGGTCGCCAACCTTTACAATGTGTTGAGCTACTTTGATAATTGTGGAACAACATCCTATAATGTAATTAGATCTGACCGAAAATTTACACTTGTTAATAGACGCATTGGTGGTGGAGTTTTACTAGCATTTAAAATGAACATTACCTTCGAAGTTATAGATACCACCGTACTCTCAGCTATAGCGCGATTGATAGACTTGCTTATTTGTAAATGTAATGTTAATTCCTCTGAATTCTTAATTGCGGCTATATACATCCCCCCAGATGTAACTCAAGATGTTCTGGAGAATTTTATGGATGCACTTGAAATCTTTTTCTTGAATGAGTCAGTTTTATTTATCGGCGATTTCAATTTTCCCCGCTTCTACGATCATGTCAGCAATGGTATACCGAATTCAACAATTCCTTTTTTTCTCGACTTCTGTGGTGCAGTCAAGCTAAATCAATTTAATGATGTCCTAAATGTTGACCATCGACTTCTAGACTTAGTTTTATGTAATTTCCATTCTACTTTAGAAATCGCAAGAGATGAGCATCCTTCTGTACCAGAAGATCCATACCATCCTGCTCTGTGTATTAGTTTTGAAATTTTAAGTTCACCGAAGTGTACTAAATTTCCATCACATGGTAATTTACGTTACAACTTTCGAAAAGCTAATTTTGATAAACTTTACGATCACCTTCTTAATTATGATTGGACTTTGTTAAACCGTTCCGATGTCAATTTCGCGATTGACCAGTTTTATTCCGTGGTGTACAAAATGTTTGATGAGTGTGTACCCAAGTATCCTGTCAATAACTCAGAATTTCCACCTTGGTTCTCTTTGGAAATTCGACGTAATCTGAAACTAAAAGACTACTATCGAAAGAAATGGAAAATAACGAAAGACTCTACTTTTCTTCATGAATTTAGAAGACTTCGCTCGTTAACAAAAACGCAAATATCACGTGCATATGAAGCTTATATTTCTCAAACGGAAGGAGCTATCAAAGTAGAACCAAAACGCCTATGGTCTTTTGTACGAAGTAGGAAGGGAACTACACGCATACCCGGAAGATTGGTGCTCGATGGAGTAGCCCTCGACGATCCTCAAAAAATTGTTGACGCTTTTGCAACAGTATTTTCTCAAGTTTATACTTTGTCCAACGTTACCGACCCTCCGCCCAATCTTCCACAACTACAATCGTTTAGTTTGGTTCCGACAACAGAAGACGAATTGGTTAAAATTATGGCTGCCTTTCCAGATAGGGCCACCGCGAGCGATGACTTGGTGCCGAGCTTCTGTGTTAGGAATTTATGTAATGCCTTTGCGATACCTTTATGCCAGATTATTAATCTTGCCATCAGGACCTCCACTCTTCCGGATAGATGGAAACGTGCACGAATTGTACCTGTCTTCAAGAAGGGAGATTCTACTCAAATTCGAAATTATAGGCCCATCGCTATACTAAATAACTTTGCGAAGATTTTTGAACATATTATATATACTACGATATACAGGAATAATCGCTCACATATCGCAACTTGCCAACACGGCTTTGTGAAGGGACGCTCGACAGTAACAAACCTGGCCTGTTTCACACAATTTATAAGCGAAACTTTAGATGACTGCGGACAAGTTGACGTTATCTTTACCGACTTCTCACATGCATTTGATACTCTCAGTCATGAATTACTTCTATATAAACTGGACTCGTTTGGTTTAGCTCCCAACTTCTCCTTGTTAATTAAATCTTACTTGGTAAAAAGAACTAACTATGTATTTTATAATGGATTTAATTCGTTTGAATTTGTATCTAGCAGCGGTATCTCACAAGGATCCAATCTTGGTCCATTGATGTTCATTCTATACATAAACGACCTCTTAACATCCTTATCTTGCCATGTCCTCGCTTATGCCGACGATGTTAAACTGTTTTGTAATATTAACTGCCAACAAGATATCGAGAGTCTTCAGACGAGCATTAATATACTGACCGAGTGGTCAAAATCCAATACACTGACATTAAATTCTAGTAAATGTAATTTTATGTGCTTCACGAGAAAAACAAATCCATATATCTTCACTTATCAAATCAACGATATTTCCATCGACAAGATTACCAATCTTAAAGATCTAGGTGCCACTTTTGATCCAACTTTATCGTTTAACATACATATTGAACAAATTTGTTCATCTGCCTCTAAAATGATGGGTTTTCTTATGAGAACGTCCAAATACTTCAATGACGCACTAGTGCTAAAATCCCTTTATTTTGCATTTGTACTCTCGAAATTGGAGTATGCCTCTATTGTTTGGTATCCTTTCTATATGTCCCATCAAGCTCCAGTTGAACGTGTTCAGCGTCGATTCCTCAAATTCTTGTCGTTCAAAGTTAATGGCGAATATCCGCCTTGGCATACTTCTTACAACACCCTTCTCGAATCGCATCAATTTCGTTCATTGTCATCCCGTCGTGATTACCATAGCGCCCGATTTTTACACAAATTATTAAATGATAGGATCGACTGTATGCAGCTGGTCTCCCACATAGGATTCAACGTACCTCGAATAGCATCTCGTTATGCTCCAACCTTTACTATGCCGACACCGAGGACCAATCTTCGTTTGCGGTCGCCAATCTATCACATGATCAGGAACGCTGAGAAGATATTTAGTGATATTTTCACCGGAGAGTTGGCGCCATGATACACGAAACATAATAGTTTTCTGTATAGTTATGTCATGTTTTTAAATCAATATGTATTGTGTTCACAATGTGTATATTTGTCCTGTAATTGGGTTTACCTGTTGGACAATAAACATTATTATTATTATTATTAAAAAAAAAACAGTGAGCTTCCTAGTCGTAAGCGACGTAAGCCATCCTAAATGAAATAATGCACAGTTATATTCGACATACATGTATTTATTTTACTAATACATACTAATACAAATAAACTAATAACTAATACATACGATATAACTAAATCCATACCTACCAATCGTAGGTGTTTGAAAAATAAACAAAATTTTTATGCAGCCACAAAGGCTTGTCACATACGATTTAATAAAAGTGAATAAAAATAACAAAAAAGTAACCATTTTAAACAAAAACATGTGCAGATAAAAAATGCATGTTCAATGAGACTCATCGATATTTTTTTTAATGTTTGCGGTATAGTTTGATACAGCCATTCGAATACAATTATCCAAATGTTCATCTGTAAGTCGATTGCGGTATTTGTTCTTAATTAATTCACACAAATAGCTTGAACTAAATAACGCTTTCACTTTCAAGGCAACACGACATAGAACTGAATATTTGTCTTTGCTTACTAATGGCCAGAAACATTTTATATTTGAGACTAACGGTTTCAAAGCTAAATCATTTTGAAACGCAATCACTTTCTGTTGCAGCGATGTCTTCGCCAAAGTTCTGCATAACACAAGTTGCAAACTGTTGGATATCAATTTCTATGAAGGGTGAAACAGCAAATTCCGTCACTAAATCAATTTCGTTGAAATCCTTAAGACGATTTTTTAAGTTATCCTTCAAGTTAGAAGCTATTTCTACATGTTATTTACTGTCACAGGGTTCCAAACGATTTTCAGATATCTTTTCTGAAAGAATAGGAAAATGCTTGGTATCGCGGTTGACTAGGTTTTATTCCCAAAGCTCAAGCTTGTGTTCAAAGGAGGATCTAACATGCCCTCCTTTGGATAGCAGATATAGACCACCTGGTAACCCTAGTTGTACTGGACATGTCACAAGCATTACTCTGGAGGATCTAAGAACAGTTAATGATGGGAGGTATATAATCATTTGTTTGCCAGAAGTCATCGATGATAAGAAAAATAATCGATAACGTCGTATCTTACTTCATCATGACGATGCCAGCTTTCACTCAGCACATCAAACAATTGATTATTTGAAGGAGAAAACATCGGATTAATGTCTCATTGCCCATATCCACCTGATCTATCGCCTAACCACATCTTTTTCTTCTCGAATATCAAACAGAAAAGGCATGGACAGCGATTTTGATCATCTCAAGAAGCTATTGAAGTCTTTAGAAACCATGTTTCGGAGATACCAGTGTCAGAGTGGAAAAAATATTTCAGGAATTGATTCGAAGGCATGCAAAAATGTATAAACGATTTGTACCAAAAGTAATGTAAATAAAAAATTGAGACTAATAAAGGTTAAAGCGAATTTACTTCCTTAAACCTTTCTTGTCCATCTATATCTACAGGGTGGCCTAGATAAACGCGATCGCCATAAAAGGCTTTCGTAACCAATTTTTCACGCAGCACTTCTTACGTAACTACCGACAGAGACCGTATTATCATTATTACAATAGGAGAAACATGCACCTGAACGTCTAATATATATACACATACTTCAACTCCTTCTAGTCTTTGCTGATTTGCTTTCACTGCTTGCGCCAGCATCCGCAACGTTTGTACGCACAGCTCGCGGCCCGAAAGCCAGTCTGCAATCTGAGAGAATGAGCGAAATACCTGTCCTGTCCTTCTATTCTTATAGAGCGTATAGAAAATCCCATTCAAAAACCTTTAGCGAATGAATTCTTTTTATGTTATACCTACCTGTCGTAGAGATTTTGTCAAGCCAAAAAGAATGTGGGTATTGTATGTGGATGTATGTATTTCACTTTTGCTCTCGGTATTGTTCGACGTTTAAGAAGTGATGTAAAAATAAAAAAAAAATAGATAAAGAAAGACCAAAAACTATATACAGAAAAGGAAAAAATCGCTTATTTACCTTGAAGAATAGCCTATTTTTCTTCTTTTTTTGAAATAAAATGCGTATAACCTCCTGATCTATCCCTTCACTGCTGCGATTTTTATTTTGTCGCAAATCCATCAACGAAAATAAGTTCTTTCTTTATCCTGGCCGGGAGACTTTTATTACATTTCATTGTGTTAGCTAAACGGGAGGTAGTTTTAAGGTTTTTTTCTTCGTCTATTCTTGGAAAAGGCGAAAGATTATCTCCTCTATCAAATTAACGCTTCCTTCTTTTGGAAGATTTCTTGTGAATAAACAAAATATAAGAAGATTCCTTTAAATTGGTTTAAGACTTGTACGATGGAAACCCTATCTTTCAAATTCATTCTTGTGCAAATACAACTTCGTCAAATGTAATGTACTGAAAAATATCTATGTACTGTAGATTATCGCATATCAATAAGAACGAATTCACACACACATGCTTGCTCTACAGGGTGAATTGGAAGGAACGGACCAGTCTCCAGGAATGTATTGTGCGCGCGAAAATAATGTAAAAGAACTCGTATGTTCTTATTCGATTTTCATTTGTTTTCAAGTTCTAGCGTAACTTGTAAACACCTGCAACCGTTTTCAAGAAGAGAACGGCCTACCGAACGCATTATCTCACTTGTGGTGAGACTTCAAAGTTTTCTAACGTTGAAAGTATCACCCTCACAATTGCTGCACCAGTGCACTTTTCTAGTCTTTTGCTAGCTAGTAACAATGGAAATGTCGGTTTATGATGGTCCAGTACACGTATTACAACATTTAGAATAGAATTTCTTTTACAATCTGTTATCTCATCAACACATAACAAAAGTAACTGATTTTTTAATGTAGATTTGATTTCCACGTCTTCGCATACACTTATGTGCCGTTTTCGTAGTTGGTAACTTCAATTTCGGGTTGCACTTATACCAAAAGTTCTGAAACGGTTCTTTTTCGAGTAAGCGAAGTTATAGGTTACATCATGACAAATAAATCGAAAATAAAGGCAGTTCTCGTTGGTTCTTTTTCCTGTTTCTGTGTTTTTCGGTATTTGTATGTTTGTTACAGTCTAGCACATTTTACAAGCTATAGGATGATTCGTTAAGGATTTCCACATAGTAGCCTCTAATATTTTTGAAACATCAATGACAATTACATCTGTCAAGTAACGTTTACAAACTGGAAACGTGTAGAAAAGTAGCCATGGAGCGATATACAATCCAGCAACGTGCTAAGATGGTTAGGGCTTATGAAAATGGGTGTTCGCGAAAAAATGCATTTCGTGCATTACGTGAATATTTTGGTGTACACAATCGATCTTCGCAACGTACAATTTGGAATGTGGTTCAGAAATTTGAGGAAACTAGGGTTGTAAGCACAGTTAAAACACCTCATCGTGTTCGTCCAAAGCGTTCGGAGAAAAACGTGAAAATGTGGCCGAAGAACCACGAACAACGATTCGGCATCGATCCCAACAACTGGGGCTCTCCTACTCCACTGCACAACGAATCTTTGCAAAAGAGAATCGATTTTTGCACGCAGCGCGCTACTGCGGTGAAACGCCTATGTATCGTTACCGCGTAGTAGATTTTCCTCCGCATTCTCTTGATCTAAATATTTTAGACTATTCTATTTTTCCATCCTTAAAAAATACAGTTTTTAAAAATACACCACACACAATACAAGAACTTACCAAAGCAGTTCAAAATGTTTGTAACACGATAGGGTCTTGTCAACGTATTTAACAACATGAATAGAGTTGCTCAATTTGCGCCAACAGCCAGTAGCGGGTGCGTAAAAGTTTACACAAAATAAATGGTCAGAAATAAAATATAATACGTGCTCAAACACTTACCGTCTTAAGAGTCTTCCGTGAAATCACAAAGTGAATAATGTCTGTTAAATATCTACAATATTAGATATGTTTCCACAGTTGTTTCGGCAAACCGACTGCGGCGTGAGGAAAAAGTGTATTTATATGCAGAAAACGACCGTTCTACATCTAGTGTCTTAATGTGCCAAAATCAGAATCTTTCCCTTTCACTTTCAAACCTTTCTAGAACACAAACATTTTTTACGTCTTCTACCGCGCATGGCTGTGCATGAACATGCTATTTGCAGAGATTCCACTAACGACACCGAAGCATTTTGTAATTTTCCTATTGCCTCCACTAGTCCGAAGTAATTGTTCTGAATAGTTTTTAAATCCGTTTTAACCGGATTATCTTGAAATTTCGACTGGCTTTCTTTGATAGCCGCAGCTTCCTTTGGATCGAATTGTAAAACCACGTTCTTAATATTCTCAAAATATTTATGATAATAAAATGCGGCCTGTAACCATGTTCCCCAACGTGTAAGAATAGGTTCTGGTGGCTCTGGCATACGGGGGCACAGTCTGTGAAATTTGCGAATACGTTTTGGGGATTTGAAAAACATTGCTTTTATATGTGCTATTAAAGCGTCTACCTCAGGATAACATTTTCTAATACTATCTGCCACATGACTGAAAGCATGAATTTTACACGTAATATGTAACAAGTTAGCACAATGTTTTTTAAGACACCGGCCTACAGAAAGCATGTTTGCGGCACCATCACTCACTAACATCAAGAGTTGGTTTGTTGAAAGTTCAAACTTTTCCAATGTATTTAACACTAACTTTGAAATTACTTCGGCAGTACATTGTTGTACTCGTCTGGAAGCTAATAGCATTGAAGGTGACGATTGATGTGGTTCCATTGTACGTACCATTACATTAACCACAGAATGTTTTTTACGATCTGTTATTTCGTCCACACATAACCACAGTTTTTTATCTTGCAACTCCGATTTAATTCTTTTCTCGACATGCTCACGAGCAGACGGCACAACTCTCTGTAATGTTGCTCACTTTGGGCATTTTCTGTAATTGTTTGCTGAATTCTTCTTTTACTTTTATTGAGAAATGTTTATTTTTATTTTACCAGCTTTATTATTATTGAAACTTATTTGCATCCTGTCAAATATGTCAAACGTAATTTGAAGCTTCAATCCTGATCTGATTTAAGCAAGATTCAACTGCCAGATTCATGTACTTCGAAAAGAAACATGGTCTTCTCGATAACGTCTCTTTATGATCATTTTGTATTGTAAACGAAAAAAGCTAGCTCTTTTAAAATATAAAGAAAATATAAGAACACGATGGCACAATTCCTTTTATATTTTTGTTACCTTCCAGTGCCACATTTTATGCTATTTTAGAAAACTAGTACCCTGCATATAAACATATTTTCCTACACGTGCCTGAGGAAAAAGGTAAACAAGTAAACAATTTTAAATTTGTGAGTATTTACCACAAACAAAGTCCAACTCGATTAATTTTAAGGTATTAACGAACTTAAATATTTGTATATTTATTTACTTAAGAATTATTATCGATTATCTGCCCTCCCAAATATATACCCAAATTTATCAAACTTTCGTAATACTTTAATTACTTGACAAACCGATACACAAATTATGAATCGTAAATGGTAAAGAAAAAAATGCAAGTTCGCGATATTAAAGTGTGCAAAAACGATAAGACAAGAAAGTTGCAATGTGTAGAAGAAAAATGCGATAAGGTAAACAAATTAAATAAAAATCTTTGTACACGGGTTAGCGTATATAAATTTTGGAAACGATGATTCACAAAATATACTACGAAATTTGTAAATATATAGAACCCGGAAAGTTTTGACGATCAGTGAGTGAATTGATTATTTAAAGTGTTTTGGGGAAATTCAAAAACATAGTTTTTGCTAATTAATTTTAATATAGTCTCCAGAGCACGAATTATTTTTGGATAATGACGAATGAAATAAAATTTACCAGAAATGGTACATAATGCTACATAAGCTATTCTCATTGCTGCAGGGAGAAAAAAGTTCTTCACCTAAACAAATATGCATTCAATCAACCAAATCGTAATTTTAAATGGTGGCAAAGATATATTTCTTTAATTATTTTTTTTTATTATTTAATCTTATGTCCTTTGTACCGTTAGGTGTCTGACTACATATATTTACAATACAATGCATTACAGTTACATTTGTTTACGATTTGTTCTATATATCATTATTAACCTGGGCAAATATGCGGTCACAGCCAGAGGCGTGGCGTGCGCATAAAAATTTACACATAAAAAAGGTAAGAAATAAATTATAAAACGTGCTGAAACACTTACCGTTTTAAAAGTCTTCTGTGAAATCACAAACATCTGTTAAATATTTGAATCATTAGATATGTTTCCACAGCTGTTTCAGTCGAGTAAGTACGTAGGGATAGCTGTATGGTTAGGTGCTAGAAGGGTGCTAGGTATTCTGACAAAAAGGGTAGGAGATAGAACAGCAGATATGTACCTCAACGGACTTATGCATGCAAGCATGTCTTATCACTTACCTTTGCTGAAATACCCGTTATATCAAAAAAGGAGGAAATATACTAACAATTAGTTACAAAATATGAAAACTGAAAAATCAAAGCATTGTTAAATGTGTGGTGAATTGAATCACACTAACATTGGTGTTACTGACCTTGAAAACGATATCGGCGAGATTTTCGCTAATCCATGAATTCTGACGTTCACCAATCTGTGGCAACTATTTTATTATTTTTTTTAATACAGAAGTTTTAACGTTAGTTATCCGGTTGTGAAAATATATAAATCAATTATCCTACTTACCTATTATTTTCTTCAATTACATCTCACCGCTTACGAAATACCATCCCACACAATCTAAACTAGGACTACGATTGCGATTGCTCCGCATTCACGCAACGGAAATTGCCGATGGCGCGCCGAGCGCGCGATTCTAACATATATTTGTTTGACTCAACAAAATTACGTCAAATAACGTTTGTACATTCAAACAAATTCAATCAATTGTTCTTAAAAAATGTGCTTTCCCTCAGATAAATAAACAAATAATAATTCAATTACATAAATAATTTCAGAGATATATATTTGTTTGATTCGAGAACTTTGTTTTCTCTGTGGAGGTACTCTTTTTTCTAGAAGAAAATGGTCTAACAATACTTTCCTAAATATCTTGAAAAGCATCTATTTTAGACGTCATTTTTCTTTGTTTTTTTGTTTTTTTTTTTTCATTTGAAAGTTTAATTCAGACGGTTTCTGATCGTACCCTATACGATCAACACTTCAGCAAAATTTTAGTTCTAAAAATTCACGTCCGTTCCGTCAAAAATTTTCTAAAAATGCAAATATTTCAAATACGGGTAGAAATAGCAATATAGTTATTTTATCAAACAAACCTTAAAATTGAACCAGGAACTTAAAAATGTAACAATATACTGGGTGTCTCCAAAATGTTGGGACATAGCTTAACTACAGGCTCCTGGGATTAAAATAAGAAGATTTAACCCAACTTACCTATATCCAAAGTCGCTTCGTTAAGTTGGTACAAGACGTGAAAGTTGTTTGAAAAAAAATTAATTTTGCGTATAAAAATAGGAGGCTTTGATCGATTGTTATAATTTTTGGTATGGAGTGTTTTGTGACTATAAGTCACGTTTCGAGATGGTTTTGGTCTTCGTCAGTAGGTTGTAAGTGTATTAAATTAAAATGTCGCAATACAAATTTGGCGATAACTTTCTAGTGCTTAGGCTGAGAACTTTCAATTGTTTGTTACAAAAAGTTATTTTCTTTAGGAACATTTTTTGTATCTTTGTAGTTTTTGATAACTATTACGCTTTCTCCGGAAAAAAAATAAAATCTGATCTGATGATATGCTTTTTTTGATAGGAATAATCTAGCAATAATCTAGTTAACCGGAATAACGACAAATGAGTATCATTTGTTTGCTACATGTCAAAAGCACAGAAGTTTAGTGTGGTAAAAAAATAAGTAATTAGAATGCATTACATGCCATGCCATACATTTTGTATTTTTTTGTTTATAATGCATTTAAGATTTTTTTCCGGTGAAACAACTTTCACGTCTTGTACCAACTTAACGAGGCGACTTTGGATATAGGTAAGTTGGGTTAAATCTTCTTATTTTAATCCCAGGAGTATATAGTTAAGCTATGTTCTAACATTTTGGAGACAGCCTGTATAGGATGTTTTATTTAAAATAACGAAGTTGACAGCTACTTCAGGTATAACCGGAAGTCTTAGATAATTGAAAATATTTTAGTTCAATAATACATGTAAGCTTTAGTATATTACCAAGTTTATAGAATTTTCCAATGTGTACTCTTTCATACATCAACCGATGTAGTTACTCTTGAGACACCTGTATATACGTTATACAAGGTAAGCCGGTAGGAGCGGACCAAACTCAAGGAGTGTATTGTATACGTGAAAATAATGTAAAAAAACTCATATGTTCTTATCCGATTTTCATTTGTTTTCAAGTTATAGCGTAAGCGCAAATAAACAAAATTTCATACTTTATTTTTTTTTTAATCATAGCGTTCTTTTAATGAATGTTAAAAAATACTGTTCATTGACGTCTAAACATTTTATGCTTCGTTTGCGAAGGGCGCTTGGAGCTCTGCAGTATATATAACAACAAATGGAAATCGAATAAGAACATATAGGTTATTTTACGTGAACAATACACTCCCGGTCCGTTCCTCCCGACTCAGCCTGTACATGTACCTAAAAGGAATAACTCAACAAGGACACATATAATAAAGCCCAGCATCAAAAACAGTCCAATTCACTTATATCTCTCGCATGTACACTACAATTTTCAAAACTGCATTGAACTGCTGCCACATAAGAGTCTAACAACAGCTGAAATATTTTCGCCGCTATGGATCTCGGAGGCTTGTGGTACGGAATTCACTTGCATCTCTATATTCGTGTACTGCATGTAAAGATAGAGGGTCAAATTGAACTTCTACGCCAGTTTAAAACGTCTCAGGTAAACCGACAACGAGTAAGCATTCTTGAATCTCGCACCTGCCTGTCTGCAAAACGTTTTCATCAAGATTTGCACGCAAATCTGGTACAAACACAGGTGTATTTTTGACTTGAATTCCGGGCGGGCCTTACTTCTTTAGTTTAGGCTTTAGATTATTATGTACTTGATACAAAATATTCACATTGGTGAAGTGTGTAATTTAATAGATTGTAGAACTGTAAAAATATTTCATTTTACAAAAAAAAAAATTCGTGTAGAAAGGTACGTCTAATAATTGTAGTAAAGTATTTCGAAAGAACTCTAAATAATCTTTTTTTCGCCTGTAATTTATGGTGGAAGAAGGTTAGTCTTAATAGGTATACCATTTAATAGACCAGACCAAAGATTAATTGAAAATATGTGGTGGAAATCGATTCTTCTTATTGCATGCGGAATTTCTAGTGCTCAAACTTGGTTTTTAAGAAAAGTGTTCACTTCATTTCTTGTAAATGTGACTTCGTCCGCAACCAAAATAGATTTTGTAAAATTTTCATTTCTATGGCATTAATAACTCTTTTGACATGACTTTGTGGCTGTAATGTGCCCCCCTTTGATAATAACAGGAATAAAATTCTTCTTAAATCAAAAGAAAAACCTTCTTAGCTTTTTTTTTTCCTCCTCTTAAGAGAAGTACATATATACTTGTAATGAAATAATTGTATTTCTTTGTTTAAGACATTTGTTAATTTGATTCAAGAAAATCTTGCAGAAAATTTGAAGAAAGCGATTCTTAGTATAAGTAAATGACGTTATAACACAAAACTTTTCTTAAAGATAACAAATGTTTTCTTAGTCCCAGAAAGCGTTTAGATATTGTCCATAAATCGATAGTTTCATTTTCTTAAAATAAATCATCTGCTTGGAATTCTTGAAATGCATATTATTTACATCCACGTTATGAATCGCACTTACCTTGTTTAAAACAGTACGACATATCCGTACATAATGCAGTAAATTATTCTCATTGCTTGTGATTTTAAAAATGCTAAGGTAGAGGTTATCTACAGAATAATGTTCAAACAAGAGCTAATCTAAGAAACAATAACCAAGATAATGTTAATAAATAGCTTATGGTGTGATGAACCATCCCGTTTCGCCAAATTTAAAGACTTTAATTCTGAAAAGAACAAAGAAAATTATTATTTCAATTTTTTTACCTGTCTCATGTAGTATTCAAATCTTTGTTATAAATTGTAAATTCATTCCTTTTAATTATTATTTCAAATTTTAGAATCATTTATGTTGTACTCCAGTGTACTCTATGAATCTGGTCATTTATGATGTACGTTAGTACGTATTGCGTATGCACGATAGTTACGAGCTCTGTGATGAGCGCGCGCCGTTTACATCCAAGGTCGCATGACGTAGATAGACAAAAACGAGTAAATTTCGCTATAAAAGACGTTCAAATCCGCGTACATTTGTCTTTCTGTGGCTCACGCTACGAGGGAACAAGCCCTCAGCTGGACTTTGCTATGCGAGAGCTTCTACTGCCGAGACTTTATCTCTCGGCGGCCGCTGGCTGTGTTTGATGAACTGTGGACAAAGACGTCATAATATCATGATAATGTGGCCTTAGCTATTTATCGTGGAATTTTGACTGAAATTATTCAAAGTACGTTTCGCCGGTATTATACACGTCGACGTTCCGTAGTAGCGTGGCTCTAGCTATCTATAACGAAACCTCGACGACCGATACATTCAAAGTACGTTACCGAAAATATTTTGCAAGTGTCTTGCCGCGACATAAAATTTACAGACCCGATTAAAATCTAACCGAACTCGTAACTAAGAAAATAGAGCATTTATTTTACCCGATCTGTATATATTTGTATATAAATTTGATTTTAATTTGCTGGAGAAGTTTATTATTTTATTTCATAAGGTTATGTATAAGTAAAGTGTTGTTAATGTACTTACATCTTTTCCTGATAAATTGAACCATTTGGCACCTTTCACGCTACCCCTGCGGTTAAGACTGTCCACGCACGCTGTATCAATTATTCCGATATTCACTTAACTTTTCTTAATCACTAAAAACCGCAAACATCTGACAGTTTTATTAAAAAAAAAAAAACAAGTAAGAATTAAGCCACTTAAGATAGCAGCAATAGAAAGTCAAACTGTATTATGAAGTCGATAATATAGATCCCCTGTCCACTAAGTATGAGATCTTACAATTAGTGTTTAGAATAAGAGAAGTTAATGTTGTATATTTTATTCCCGACTGAGTCACTCAGTTACATCAAACTGATTAAAAAGATTGTCTAAAAGTAAAACCGTCATATATTCTTTATGCGATAATCTCCCGTATATCATTGATGGAATCACACTCGCCAAAAACAATGTGAGAAGAAAAAAGCACTAACGCTTTTTGCTCCTGTCCACATTACTGTTTATCTCTCAGTTTATGTATAGAATCTTTAAAAACAGCACTGAAATATTTCCTGGCGCCACCTACTGCCAAGAGGTGTAGTCATGCCTCCTAGGTAGTAGAAACCGGAATACATATGCCATACTTACCCATCTTTTTGATTTTCTAACCATAAGAAAATATCTATTTAATATAAATAAAGTTTCAAGAAAATTATTTTCTTGTATTATACGTTTTTATAATCTTGAAATAGAAATATTCCTTTGAATAGAGACTGATTTTTGCAAAAAAATCTATTTTCTTGGTGCAAGAAACCTGTGAGTCACTTCAACTTGAGCTTCTATATAGAGCTGATGCTCGTTACCGAATCGTTTTGAAAGATTTCTGAAATTTCGCCCTCGATGTCAATTTTACGTGGACCAAGTCTTCCAATATGACTTCCTCGTTGTTTTTTAAATATCCTGTTTCAGGAACTTTTATAACTAAATTAAGAAACATGCGTGAGGCAGGGAGGGTTTCTTATCGGAAACTTTTCTAGGTATAATTGAGATGCACTCCTTGCGCTTTAAAATCGAGCTCACAACTTCAACGCTTTCATAAACGTTTAAATTTTTCAGACACACGATAAATAAAAACAAAAACTGCTTCATCAGATGCGCTACTTAAGACAGTTGAATCGAAAAATCCAATATCTAATATCTCACCTAAAGTGTAACTAATTTATTTGTATACTTTATTGTCATATTTCGGATTTATCGAATTGCATAACATGTAACCAAGCAATATTTCCAGTATAACGTATTCAATTTAAAAATATATATATATATATATATATAAATAAATAGTACTAGGAAGGGACCTTCAACAGCTAGACATGTGCATTTATCCACACACATCTGCCGGTAAAGCACATGCTTTTGAAGCAGGTAAAATCCCTGGTGATAAAACTCAGAATTCGAATTGTCGAAGTATATTGTGCAATTTCGTAATGCACGAATGATTTACGAACTTCTAGGTACCACCGGTAACCTGTCCACCGGACCGCTAGATTTTCAGCAAACAAAATATATTGTTTACGATCGCGAAACTAGTTACTTTTCAATAGAAAGGGTCTCCCTTTAATTTTTGATTAAACACTATGGGTTCCCATAAGAAGGGATCACGTTGTTTTCAAATTTAATCCTATTGAATTAGTGAAAAGTAATAAACTTGCTTAATTAGATTTTGAAGGTAACGGTTTCACTTCTATCTGCAAATTGTAATAATTCATATTTTCCAAAGATATTAAAGAAGTGCACAACAAACACTAAAGTAGTGCGGAGTATGCCGATACTTTAATATTACTTCCCATACTACCCCATAGCCCTTGCTAACATGGCAATGAATAAAGTACAAAGCAATAATTACGATATCACATCTTTAAAATAAATTTCCCTGTAACACTCGAATAGTTAAACCAACTTTCGTGCACAGTTACGCAAATGTAACCGGAATCAATGGTCAGAAGCCGTTTACAGCTATGGAATAAGTCCCTTGAAATATTAAATGACCACCTTATCTCATTTTACCTAAAATTTCTACCGTAAACAAAGATTACGATTAGGGATTTGTATGCGTTTACAAACTATATACATATAAGGAAAAAAACAATAGAATAACATATATTTGAAACGGAATTTATTTTTCGATTTCTCGAAGGATATAACCACAGAGAAAAAAGCAGAAATTTCTGCTCTTCTAGAAATGGAAGAGTTCTCTCAACGCGAAGTCACACAAAAAGAAGGTGTCTCACCCATTATTAACGGTCTGGTCGTGTATTACGACAGAAGGACCGGGACCACTATATTTCGTTAACGGAACAATGGAACAAAAACAATATAACACCTTATATTGGTTCATTGTGTCCGATTCAAGGACCACATACTTTCATACAAGGTAATGCACCGTGTCAGAAGGCAAAAAATGTAATGCGATACCTTGAATCTAAAAATCTGCATGCACTTCCTTGATCAGGCAATTCACCAGACATAAACCCAATCGAAAATGTGTGGAATGTCTTCAAAGCCATCGTAAGTACACGGAACTCAACTACAAAGGAAGAATTACAACAACATATTGAAAATGTATGGCATAATAGAGACGATATTAAAAAAAAAAACAATAAACAGCTGCATTGGGAGTATGCCAAAAAGGATTGAGGAAATAATAAAACACAGCGGAGGAACAAGCAAATATTAGTAAATATATGTTCAAATTATACTTACTTGCATGTTATGTGTAATTAAATTATAATATTGCCAACATTACCAACTGTTTTTTTTTTAATTTTACCTCAAAATCATAATATTTTTAAGTGACTGTAAATTCTTTAGATTTGTATAAAAAAGCTGGACGTAAGATAAAAATAATAATATATTTCATCGCACACCGTTTGATATGGTAATACCTTATCGGATACCAAACCCATCCCAAAAAAGAAGACGGCAGCAACAAAAGGCGAAAGAGAAAACAAAACGTAGAAGAGAAAAAAAAGCATTTTCATTGGCTCGTCACGATGATGATTTATTACCTTTAGCTGCACCTATCGATTCAAGGGCGATGAGAATGTGTAATCGTAGCTGGCTTAGGGGGTGAATGCCGGCAGATGTATCGTCTAGTAGGCGGTGGCGGTAGCATCGAATGTTGAAGAAAGCGCACACGTGTGGACACGCGTGCTTTCTGTACGTCGCACACGTGGCGCGCGAAGGATGTCGAGTTTCAGGAAGAGGGTGGTATGTATGCGTTAGGTAATAGAGAAGTACCCGTTGCTTTCTTGGACTGCATACATCTAAGGGGTGAGATGGAGGAAATGAAGGAGGAATCGAAATTGGAAAACAAAAAAAGATCAGGGGTATGAAGGAAGAGGAAGAAGAAGCACCCTCTGTGATGTTTAATTGTTTCTTACTTGAGGAAATTTATTCCACCAACTTATTGTATGACCTTACGTGGTTTGATGAATACTATCCTTTTATAACAACAACAAAATCAGTATACTTTAAGTTAAGATATTCCTCTAGAGTGTAAACATTGTAACAACGTAATAAATACTTCAGTCAATGCTTAAATTTATTAATTGACAATTAATCGATCGGTTTTCTGATATTTTTCTGGCGCGCTAGGTCGATTATCTTTTATAGGGCTACTTAAAAGAGAAAGTATACTTGCAAAAACCATTTCAAAATATTGACTATTTGGAGATAATTAGAGAAATAATACAGGGAATAACTCCTGTCATTGTTAGAAATGCATTGAAAGAATTTTCTGCAAGGGCAGCAATCTGTACACAGAGAAAAAAGTTCTTGAACCAAACAAATATTACAGATATTTAAAACATATTGAGTTTGTGAGTGTACAAACGTTTCTATTTGAGATAATTTTGTTGAGTCAAACAAATATATGTTAGAATTGTGAGCTTCGAGCGCCATCGGCAATTTCCGTTGCGTGAACGCAGGGCAATCGCAATCCTAGTCTAATTTAGATTGCGTGAGATGGTGGTTCGTAAGTGGTAAGTAAATGAAGAAAATAATAGGTAAGGAGGATAATACCTAGCACCCTTCTAGCACCTAACCATACAGTCATCCCTGTCACTCGTTCGCAATTCTCAGGATTCCTACGAGATTACCGAGGTAGTAAATTTTGCAATATTCTTTGCAAACAAGAGTAGGACAAGTATCACTTTAACCTCTACGTATCTGTACACACAAGTTATGTTATGGTTATGTCATCTTGTTCGAAATAATTTTGTACGGTTTTAGGTTTTGTACGAGGTGTGACAATTAAATAAGCAAACTGGTGCTATAAAACATTTTATTGATCACCAATTACATTACAAAGTTTATCCCCTTCAATGTACTCTCCTTGCCGATCCCTACAACGCTCCATACGAATTTTCTAGTGTCGAAAGCAGTGCTGGAAGTCCGTTTCTGTCAGCTTGTTGAGAACCTCCGTCGCTTTCGCTTTCATCGCTTCCTCACTGTCAAATCTTGTCACTTTAAGCTCCGATTTTACCTTAGGAAATAAAAACAAGTCATAGAGGGCCATGTCGGGCGAGTACGGTGAGTGGTCCAACACGGTGATGCCGGATTTCGCAAAGAACGCCTTCACAGTCAAGGCGGAATGAGCTGGCTCTTCCACAAATCGGGTCTTCGTCTTCTCACTCGTTCACGAAGGGTAGTTAGAACCTCGTGTTTCACAAGAATGTTGAGGTAAATTCGTTGTTCGATCTGAACACTCTGCATTTTTTCGACGCGACGCAAGCGTAAGAACTTGAACGGGCGATTGCTACGGCGAGACTGAGCGACGTACAACCGTGCCCATCGAGTTCAGGGTGGGGGAAGCATCAAGCACAGACATATTCAAACCTGGCGTGCTCGCTGTTTGCTGATAGTAGCACCAGTCCGGTTATTTAATTGCCACACCTTGTATGTTTCGCAAAGTTACAGCATACTTTAAACCACAGAAATATTTTTTTAAGTAAATACATATTTGTTTAAATTTTTTAATGGGGAACGTTCCCAAAATGGGAACATACTAAAAAATTAGAATTTTTATTGAATTAATCATATTATTTGCATAACATTTTTATGATTAACAATCAGAAAAGTTTATATCTATGTATATTTTAAAACATATAAAAATTTTATGCAAACAATACGGTTAATTCAATAAAACATAGATTTTTAGTATGTTTTGATTTTGGGAACGGTCACCATTAAAAGGGGAAGTCAAATAAATGGTAAAGAAAGATATATCTGTTTCAAACTGGCGAAGTTCTTGAAAAGAAAGAACTGTATTGTTAATAATAAAAATTGATTTGTTAGAGACATAAACAATAACTTTAGCAGTAAGAGGCAATTAATTTAAATTCAAGCATACTTTGTTCTGAAATAAAATTTAATAGTACTTCTCTCCTAGGTCAGCAGAACTTTTTGCAAAGAGTAACCTTTTAAAATTGATATTAAAAAACTTTTCCAAATGTAGAGAACTTAAGCGGACACACTGTTTCAATTATGCCTTGGCTTCATCCATCTCTGCTTTAATTTGTATAGGCGTATTGTCTTTCAAGTACAAGAATTCGATGTTTTCCATTTTTACAACATTAACCTCGACTGACATAAACGACTATTAAACAACATCGGAGCGTCCAACATGGCTGAGAATTTCAAAAATACCTTTCAACGCATGCGTAATTATATTATCAGAATATTTTTGACGAGTAACACCATCTTCGTTACATTCGCACTTTTTTATCAAGACCCATACAACTAGTACACTAAATAATCTACCAGAGAAAGCTTATCTTTAATCTAATTTCACACGTTCTAGTAAATAACAACACCTGGTGTTTAAAATATTAAAAAAAAATGTAGTGGTAATATGTTAATAGAGCATTTTTAATATCTCTTGGTCCTAGATGCTGAGATAGTCCACGGAATCCATCGCAAGCGCTTATAAATATGTCTCTATTATCTACGTACAAACCTTTTTTTTTAGAAGGTACCCACTAGAATAAATCTTAACGCTAAACATCTTAAAATTTTATAGTTGTTAGAGAACAAATATAGAAATCCTTTTATAGATGAAAGGTCTATTGTTCCCTGGAAATGCATTAGCATAAGGTTAGATGTACCTTTCCCCTCATTAAGATTTGAATTACCAGAACCAGAACAGTACTTGTTTAGTAATGGTGATGCAGCTGGTTTTTTTTCTTCATTTTCTTTTTTTTATCAACAAGTTTTAAATATAAGGCGTCCCATTACGAGATAGACAGGATCCTTATGGGAAATACGATTGTCTATACTCTATACGTTGTCATAAAATCTTTGGTGATTATAGTAGACGTTTTGTGTTACGTTTTTGATTTAGTATCAATAAATTTGGTTTACTCTTGTGAAGGGTAGTTCTTTTAAAGCTTTTTTGTTGATATAATGCTTATTATTATCTAAGACTTTACATTTTATTATTTCTATATACCGTTTATAAGTAGTATTTTACAAATGAATTCTTATTAATTACCCCGGACAACAAATTTTAGTTTATTTGTTGCATTTTGTTTGAACAGTGCATTTTTTTGTTAATTTGAGGCGCTGAATACAAAAATGACAATGAAATTAAAAACTTAGTTGCAGTTTTCAAGAACACGTTTTTTTATTTTACTTTTAACAAAATAATATAAAATAGATACTTTTACACTTTTAAAGTCACTAAATGCGCCGTCTTTTTGCTATTCTTTTGTGAATTGTCTCTGGAGCATCTCTAACAAAAGTCCAACAGTAGTCGGCAATCATGGAAGCATTCCAATTTCCCTGGTACCTTTTCTCCATTGTTGATATATCCTGATGGAAACGTTCGCCGCGCTCATCACATACAGCTCCGCAGTTTCCAGGAAAAAAGTCCAAGTGTGAGTGTAGGAAATGGATCTTTGGAGCCATATTGCAACCCATTTTTTGATCCGATGACAGCATATTTTCAATAAGGTAATGTAATTGTCAGCTTTTTTATTTCCCAATAAATAAATGACCACGAGGCGAAAGTAATTCCAAGCATTTTTTTTTCAATATCTGTTAGAGTGCTGTCAAAATGTTCGTCTTTCAGAATATTTCGAATCTGTGGCCCAAGAAAAATACCTTCTTTAACTTTTGCTTCACTTAGTCTTGGGAATTTCTGACGCAGGTACTGAAAAGCTGGCCCATCTCTATTCAGTGCCTTAACAAAGTTTTTCATTAGGCCCAATTTGATGTGCAGTGGTGGCAACAAAATCTTTTTGGAGTCTACCAATGGCATATGTTGTACATTCTTTTGACCTGGCTCTAATGGTTGTCGAACAGGCCAGTAATGAAGTGCCTTTGCCCGACTGTCCCATTCACACAAAAAACAGCAAAACTTGGTATAGCCTAGCAGCAACCCAAATAAAAGTGCAACAACCTTTAAGTCGCCACAGATCTGCCATTGGTGCTCATCGTATTTTATGCTTGTCAATAGGTACATCATATTGTCGTATGATTCTCTCATGCGAACGGCATATCCAACAGGAATAGACGATAGAATATTTCCAATATGCAATAGTGCTGCCTTTAAACTGAATGTTGAACTGTCTATAAACAATCTCCATTCCTCTGGCTTGTAGTTTATATTTGAAGTCGCCAATAAACCGCTAATGTTATTGCAGTAAACCAAGTTATTTTCCATGTCAAAAAATGGTACTAGGCCTTTATGGCGATTACGAAAAACACATACCGAAACATCGTCTTTTAATAGGTTCCACTGCCGCAGTTTTCATCTTAGTAACTCTCCCTTACTTTTTGGAAGTTTTAGATCTCTCACGAGATCGTTTAATTCTGACTGGGTTACTTTGTGCGGTTGGTGGTTTGACGTGCTTGGTGTGAAATCAGGATCTCTTGATGTTAGCATATCTTCTTCATGACAAATCGCTATATCGCTATTATCTGATTTGTAAGTGAATGTTCCTGGGGGTTCTGGAATAGGAAGTTCGTCACTATGGGGCACAGGTCTCACGGCAGATGGTATATTTGGATAGTTGATAACTGATTTTTTCTTCTTGGGTATACCTGTGCCTTGCCCAACACGAGGTATCATGCAGAAATAGCAATCATTAACATGATTTGTAGGCTCTCTCCAGGCCATTCGGACAGCAAACCGCGTAGATCGTTTTTTTTATGATTTAACCAGTTTCTTAGGTTTGAAGCGCATGTATTACAACAGATATGTGGCGTCCAATGTTTGTCTTGATCCCCTATTTTGCAACCGAAAAACCGAAAAACGGCCGGATTAAAAAAAAAGGATGTTCTGTTTTACCAATACAACGTATTGCCCCACACTTTAGTGGTCGCCATTACAAATGTTAAAATTGGTAGATCCTATTCAGCAGATCTGGCCCCCAGTGGCTATCTTCTGTTTCCTACTTGCAAAGATTCACTCACAAGATCAAGATATAGAAATAGGTAAGATGAGAGAAGCTTTAGAACAATCTAAAGGCAAATTAGATGAATTAAGAAATGGTTTAGCGTACAGGAAAGTAAATAGTAGGTTATGATTCTAAGTTCCATGTATGGAGTAAAATGTCATTCGTACTTATCATGATGATGTAAATCGTTTTGGAATCAATAAGACCATGGAACGAATACAAAGAACCTGCTGGTTTCCTAAATTGAAGGAAATGATATAGTAAGTTTTCTAAAACATCACCTATGCTCCTGCTAATGAAACAAGAAGGATATTTGAATATTATACCTAAAGGAAACGTTTTTCCATTCTCCATATTGATAATTATATGCCCTTAGAAAAAACTAGATATAACCACAAATATAAAAGGGTGTTTTTTTTTGCTTAGATGGAACTTGTCTGTCAAGCGAGGTATTATACTACGTTCACTTTTTGACATCATGAATAGACTCATACTTAAACAACGCTACCACTTTATCCAAATTTATTTTAAGAATCATCGATTCACGCAACTTACAGACTTCTTATGTCCCACATAATCGTCATTTTGGGCAACCCATCCGACGAGCTGTGGATAGATTTCGTACCACATACTCTCACCATGATGGAATAACAGCAACACGTCGAAGGAATGTGCGTACTGAAGAGAATATCGTTGCTGTAAACAAAAGTGTGGAAGAAGATCCCAATTTATCCGTTCTCCGTCGGTCACAGTTATTGGGGCTTTGTCCTTCCACCACCTGGAAACTTTTGCGTAAAAATCTTGGCCTACACCCGTATAACATCCAGCTGGAACAGGAATTAAAGTCACGAAACTGTCATCTGCGTCGTTCTTTCGCCGATTGGACTCAAGAGCAGTTAGGAACTGACCCGTTGTTTTATCGTAAAATTATGTTCAGCGATGGGGCTTATTTTTGGCTTAACATGCTTACGTGCCGTTTTCGTAGTTAGCAACTTCAACTCGGGGTTGTACTTATACCAAAAGTTCTGAAACGGTTCTTTTTCGAGTAAGTGAAGTGACAAATTACAGGTTATCATCATGATAAGGAAATCGAAAATAAAGGCAGTTCTCCGTGGCACGCCCTTTTTTCTATTTCTGTGTTCTTCGGTATTTACATGTTTGTTACAGTTCGCCTTGTCCCAGCACATCAAATGTTTCTCGCACACTTTACAAACTATTTTAGCACCGTCGTAGAACAAATCCGGAAAGTCACAGATAAACTTATTTACTGTGCCAGCAGAGGGTTGTTTTCTAGCCTTGTACACATTACACATTTTAAATTAATAATTGTATATTTATAACGAATAACACGTAACACAAACCACAGCGCACGCTCTCGTTTCCTAAACTGGACGAAAAATAAACAAGCGGACGCTGACAAAGCGAGAATCGATTTTGTATGTATATATCGCAGGAACGATTACTTCGCTTTAATAAGAATTTAAAATAATTCGTATTTTACGAATATTAAATCAAATTCTGATATTTAAGGAATATTTAATTTAAAATATCGAGAATTGATGAATTGAGGTGTAAGTGTACGCACTTCACCCCAATATCCTATTATATATAATATTGTTAAATAAAAGTAGTAAAAACGTAGCGGAAGTGCTTATTTTTGTTTACTACAAGTCAAAAGAAATAAAATTTGAGTGCCAAAAGAATATACAATTTTTTTTTAAATTACAACAATGAAATAATTATACCCTCAAAATATCACCCAACCTGAATCTCCTAAACGTACGGTCCTCGCTTAATACTCAACCACATTCAACTACGATACACTACTATCGTTTTTGGTCACCTACTATGTATAATTTACGAGCATACCGTGGCGAAACGTACCGGCTGCGGCTGTACCATTCCTCAATGATATCCGAAGGGTGAATGAATGAATACGACTCGAAGAAGTCGAAAAATCGCCAAGGTCGCGCTAAATTCGTTCCTAACGCTATAACCGATACGGTCTCCAGCTTGCCGACTTGAAAACAGATCTTTGTGCGCTAAAAGAAATCTGAATAGAGCAGGTTACGTTTTGTTGGAAACCTTGATGTGTGCGCCTAGAACTTGAGCGTATTGATTTTGGGATATTATTTTTTTCTTGCTTCTACGCACCCGTCTTGCTCGATTTCTTACCTTTTTTTCTTATTATTCTTCTTTTTCGTAAATTCTATAGAAGTATCAGGCATGCGACTATTGTTCGGAAGAACTCTATTGACAACGAGTTTGAATTCGTCAGGTAACTACATGCGTATGTGATGGGTCGGTAAATTTTGCCTGCAGAACGTTGAATGGTATGATTCAAATTATACTGGAGCACTACGCTTAAATATACAGTCTTTGGCCATGAAAATAGAACCACTTATAGAGAAATATTAAATTTATAAAAACATTTATTAAACATAATTTTAATTTCGAAAATCTCTAAATGTTTTTTTGAGTAATACCCCCATACATTATGGCCACAGATAATTGCTGGTTATAAAAATAATGCTTAGAGGTGCAATAACATACCTCTAGCCATTCGTACGTACAATAATTGTGTTTAGTTTAAAAACTATATTTTTACCGATTTTCCAAAGAACGTGCAGTAAAAGTGCCTGCAGAATATCGTTTTTTATCCATTAAAGGTATTCATAAAATTCTTAGTGGAGAAGGCATACAAATATCAACCCGAATAATCCGTAGATTTCTTCATGAAGAACTTCCGGCAAAGAAGCCAAGACTAACATGTAAAATAAAAGTGACACTATTTCAATGGGCCGAAGTATATAAATATATGCAGTTGAAGATTGGGGAAAGGTAAGTTTCATTTATCATCGTAGATTATTTATAGCTAGAATTTGTATCTAGCAGCGGTATCTCACAAGGATCCAATCTTGGTCCATTGATGTTCATTCTATACATAAACGACTTCTTAACATCCTTATCTTGCCATGTCCTCGCTTATGCCGACGATGTTAAACTGTTTTGTAATATTGACTGCCAACAAGATATCGAGAGTCTTCAGACGAGCATTAATATACTGACCGAGTGGTCAAAATCCAATACACTGACATTAAATTCTAGTAAATGTAATTTTATGTGCTTCACGAGAAAAACAAATCCATATATCTCCACTTATCAAATCAACGATATTTCCATCGACAAGATTACCAATCTTAAAGATCTAGGTGTCACTTTTGATCCAACTTTATCGTTTAACATACATATTGAACAAATTTGTTCATCTGCCTCTAAAATGATGGGTTTTCTTATGAGAACGTCCAAATACTTCAATGACGCACTAGTGCTAAAATCCCTTTATTTTGCATTTGTACTCTCGAAATTGGAGTATGCCTCTATTGTTTGGTATCCTTTCTATATGTCCCATCAAGCTCCAATTGAACGTGTTCAGCGTCGATTCCTCAAATCCTTGTCGTTCAAGGTTAATGGCGAATATCCGCCTTGGCATACTTCTTACAACACCCTTCTCGAATCGCATCAATTTCGTTCATTGTCATCCCGTCGTGATTACCATAGCGCCCGATTTTTACACAAATTATTAAATGATAGGATCGACTGTATGCAGCTGGTCTCCCACATAGGATTCAACGTACCTCGAATAGCATCTCGTTATGCTCCAACCTTTACTATGCCGACACCGAGGACCAATCTTCGTTTGCGGTCGCCAATCTATCACATGATTAGGAACGCTGAGAAGATATTTAGTGATATTTTCACCGGAGAGTTGGCGCCATGATACACGAAACATAATAGTTTTTTGTATAGTTATGTCATGTTTTTAAATCAATATGTATTGTGTTCACAATGTATATATTTGTCCTGTAATTGGGTTTACCTGTTGGACAATAAACATTATTATTATTATTATTATTATTATTATTATTATTATTATTATTATTATTATACGAATTACGGAGTGAAGCCAATTTGTTAGTCGACGTCCTTCAGAGCGTTATAAAGAAGCATGTACGATGAAATCTATTAATCACCCCCCCATCTATAATCGTTTGGTCGTGTATTACGACAGAATCGGGGCCACTATATTTTGTTAACGGAACAATGGAACAAAAACAATATAAAAAAGTTTTACAAAACTATTTAATATCTTATATTGGTTCATTGGATTCGAATCAAGGACCATATACTTTCATGCAAAATAATGCACCGTGTCATAAAGCAAAAAGTGTAATACGATACCTTGAATCCAAAAATCTGCGAGTGCTACCTTGTCCAGGTAATTTACCAGACATAAACCCAAATGAAAATGTGTGGAATGTCTTGAAAAACATCGTAAGTGCACGAAACTCAACTACAAAGAAAGAATTACAACAACATATTGAAGATGTTCGACATAATAGCGACGATACTTAAAAAATAATAAAAAGCTGCATTAGTAGTACGCCGAAAAGGATTGAGGAAATAATAAAACATAGAGGAGGAACAAACAAATATTAGTAAATATATGTCCAAATTATACTTACTTGCATGTTATATGTAATTAAAAAATAATATTGCCTATATTACTAACTGTTTTTTTTTTAATTTGTAAATAAAATCTTTTCCCGTTTTCTTTTTACTATCATGTAGTTTGGAGAACGAGAAATTTCCAACTCAAAATAAAGAATGGGATCTCTTCTGTTATTTGATTTACCGTCACCTGCAATTTATCGAAACTTATATCATTCTTATTCGTAAAAATCCACGATATCGATGTACGTGTTCCATATGTAAACGTTTGAATAAATATCATTTCCTTTACTGTATGATTAATGTGTATATCTCGCACACCCTAACAACGGGCATTATTGTCGTTTTATCTAGTAAATTTCATAGGTCTTCACCATCCACACATCTGCACCGTGTTTTAAATTGATTTCGATACCTTGTGTCAATTTCCTCGAAGATAATCCAATCGATAAGGATGTTTATCTAATAAAACGTGTACTGGAACAAGGAGGTATCAACGGAATCGGAATTATTGAAATTGAGTCAGAAGAAACTATATAAAAGCTTTTGAATATTTCGACATATTGCATAAATGATATTAAGAATTACAAACTCTTTTTGCACGTGTAACTCATCTTCAAATAACGTCTTCAATGCGTCAATGACTTTATAGAACCGCATTATCGTCAATTCACCAGATTCTTACACGAGCGTATAAATATTTGGACACCTTTCAATGCGTTTGTTGTATCTTCCGATAAGACAACTTCCAAGACTCAGGTCCAATTCTTTTTCCGTTCCGAGATAAAACGAGGGAAGCAGTGGCGCTGTAACATTTCGTTTTTGGGAAATAAAATTAAATAAATGAAAGAGTCTGGGAAACTCATGTATGGGTGCCAATGCACAAGAAAGAAAAAAAAAAGATTAAATCCAGAATTCAGCTTGTTAGAATTTGTGAATAAAGTTCTATAAAATCTTTCATGGCCATCGTAAATCCCATGCACCAACTGAATTTCAAATGGTTTGTATTTATTGGATTTTAATATCTTATGAACCGAATCAGCTGAGAATACCACAATCTTCAGCAATAAATCTCATAGACGTGTTAAGATTGTAAGCAAGAACAACTACTGGTGACATAGAACTGGTTAAACTGACCCTGGAAAAAACGGAGAATAACTTAAGATTCTATAGCAAGAGTGTTTTCAAATTAATGTTAGTCTAAAACAAAACAATTTACTACCAACAATTCAATATAATGCTAAGATAAAGATATAGACAGAATCAGAGTTAACAGGGTACCCCAAACCAAGATCTTCAGAGATGCCAAGATACGTCTTTGCAAAATAGGCCCACGAAACCAAAATATTGAGCAACACACCAAAAATTGGAGAGGAAAAACTCAGAAGCTTGTGTCAACAAAGACAAATCAAAAAATAAAGGATTTGTATGGGGAAAAAGATACAAGCAGTAGAGGAAAATCAGCAAAGATGATACACCTATTGGAAGACATTGGATTTAAAGGCACAAGTAGATTCATAAGCGGAGGAGAGATGGTTCTAATGAGGCTCAAATGGATTTTCACGGAAAAATATGTCCAGAATTGAAGAGAAATAGAAATAGGCATCGTGGGAAATAGAGAACCCAAAGGTTCCCATGTGGGCAATTCCATTAATATCGAAAGAACAGATCAGTAAGTGACTTGATGTTGTTGTTCTTAATTTGATCGTTTTGCTTTGGCTAAGGTGAACATCGACTCTTTCATTGTGACAATTGCTGTTTGGTTTCTTGATCGTATCCACAAACTCGACTTTCATCATCTGTGACGATCTTACAAAAGGAAATCTAGTTCTGCTCGTTGTTTCTGATAGTCACTTAACAGTCGCGGCATGAACCTTCTCATGTTCAATAATCTAACAATGTTACAGTTGTTCTGGATGGTCTGCCTATATGTTCTGGTATACGCAGAGAAAGTTTGTCCGCCTTAATTCAAGACAATTACTCTTTCAGTTTTCCACAATACGACTGTTTTAAACCAAAAGAGATATTTTCTTAGCGCTTCTTTCTCCGCTTAAGAGAAGTATATACTTGTAATGAAATAATTGTATTTCTTTGCTTAAGACATTTGTTAACTTGCAGAAAATTTTAAGAAAGCGATTGTTAGTATAAGTAAATGGCCATTTTTACATAAAACAATATTTTCTTAAGGGTGGTAAATAGTTTTCATAATTCAAGAAAGCGTTTAGGTACTGTTCATAAATCTAGAATTTCATTTTCTTAAAATAAAGCATTTATTTATTTGGAATTCTTGAAATGCATATTGTTTATATCCACATTACTAATTGCACTTACCTTGTTTAAAACAATGCGACATATACATAATCTAGTAAACTATCCTCACTGCTTGTGATTTTAAAAAGGCTAAGGTAGAGGCGTTAGTTACAGAATAATGTTCAAACAAAAGTGAGCTTAATGAAGAAGTTCATAAGAAAAAAGTGCCTAGAAACAATAACCAAGATAATGCTAATAAAATAGCTCATGGTATTAATGGAATCACTCCTGGCAATAACAATGTTAGAAGAGAAAAGCACTAATGCTTTTTGCTTCTGCCCACATTGCTGTTACATCTCCCAGTATATGCCACTAATCGTCAAAAACAGCAACTGAAATATTTCCTGGCGCCACCTAGTGTCAGTAGATATGGTCATTCCGTCCTATATAGTAGCGACGATGCCTGAATACAGATACCATACTTACCCATGCAATGATATAACCTTTAACGTACAACGTTTCATAAACATTTTCAAAAGATAGTTAATGCTTTTTTTTTTCTTTTTATTACTATTTACCATGTGTTCTGTTGCGATAATTTCTCTATTCGAGCTTACTGGTGTAAGCCATTCCACTTATATCGCCTGATTACGTTTATAGCGTGATTAATATATTAAAATAATACACCATGCTTTTTAAACCACGTTATATTTCGCCATCTTATTTCTTACCTCACTTTCGTCCAACCGACGTCAGTACCGCATGACCAATACGTCACCAATACCCAACAAGTAGGGATTTGGAGCGGCGCGAAAACATATATTTGAAACTAGATACAAGACTAAACACCATGTGTAAAAAAGGGAATAAATAAACTTAAATATGAACTCATTAATTATTAAACTACATAAAAATAATCCCTGTTTAATTACATTATTAAAGAAATAATTTAATTATACTGTAACATATAAACACGTTTTCATTAATTCATTCATTTGATCCTAATTTTAATTATTAACTATAGGTTTAGTGTAATTTTTCTTTTATTGGATATCCTTGTATCCTGATGCCTGTTTTTTGCAAAAAAAATGTGTTCACTCGAAAGTTAGAGCAAGGTGTCCCCTAAGACAGTGTCCTTGGGCCTTTGCTGTTTTTCATACATTTTAATGATATATACACCGGTAATACCTTTACACATAACCGTTTGATCATCACCAACTAATTCGGCCATTTTTTAAAGGTTTAAATCAGACATAGGTTTGTGTTTGGCCCAAAGCATCAACCCCAAAACCTTTAGTGTTTCTGCGGCAGTCTTACCGAGTGTAAAGCAAAACTTGAATGCAGATACATTGTTATATTCATAGCTTTTATAGGGATACAAATTTCTCTGAAGAATTTATTCGATTTGACGAACCGCACTGGTGAAAATCTACTCAACAAACCATTCCAAATAATCCATCATTGTGCTAATAAACACTTCACCATCTAGACCATCTTATGCATAAATGCTTGCAGAGATAAACTAAACGAAAGGTCTTTTGTTTGCATCTCATTCGCTGTGTAAACTCAACGTCTCAAAGTATAAGCGAGAAGTGTGACTGTTTGTTTGTTTGTCGACCGTGTGGACCTCGATCTATTAACATGGATCAACAACTCTCTTTTAAAAATGCAATATGAAACGATATGCGAATTCCAAAAATGGAACAAATTCGTCATATCTATAACCGCCCTTCTCGAATACACGTGTAGATTTTTTTGGCACAAAATCTACGATGTTTGGATAAGTTTTGTTTGTTTGTTTATTGTACATAAATATGCGCTTGTTTATTCGTAGATAAAATGTGAGATCCTAGGTTTTAGTAAGTTATATAATTAAGCTCGTATCGGAAAAAAAATTTAGGTGGCTCCGGATAATAAGTATTTCGATATTTCACGAGAGCTGAGAAGATGTAAATATTTGGATATTGCATTGAATTAAATACATAGATTCTTTGAATCGATTTTTTTTATGATTGATATCTTTGGTTAATTCTACAATAGATTTTGATGTCATCTTTCGAATTGGTATTAATGACGTGTGAAATTTATTCAAATAAATTTGCTAGGCATAGATACGTTTAAGCTAACAAGGAAACACAGGTATGTAAGTGCATCTTACCAATTTAAATAATAATAATAAATTTTATTCGCCCAACAGGAAACCCCAAGGCAAGCCTTTTATTTTGCACATACGCGCATTTTGCTTCATTTAACATAAGACTATTTTCTTGACACCAGTGAAATACGTAATCAATACTCTTTTGCAGATTAACCATATCATTGATGGAATCAATTGCATAAGGTAGGGTATCACAGTTCAACGCTTCGAGCAGATCGAGGAAAAGCCCAAAGAGCAAACGTCCTAAATTGGATGCTTTCTTGATGTCATGTACGCTACCTGTTCATTCAAATTTTTCTACCAAATTTCGTAAAGCATTAACGCACACGTGAACATTAGGAAACTTCTGTTGAAATTTTTGAATTGCAAAGTTATGAGAAGCCTCACCAGTTCCATAACATTGAACGAGGTAAACTCTTTGTTCTAAAGTTAGCATTACTATTAAGTAAGTCTCAGTAAAGATCCACAATGACATTGACAAGTAACACATAACTTAATTTACTTATTAGGTTATCATGGAGATAACAGAATAATCTGATTTAATTAAAAACATGAAACAGAAACCTTTTTGCTTAAATTTTTGTGTGTTTTTGTAATTTTCTCAGCTACTAAAAAGAATATTCTGATTTTTATTTCAGAATTGGCGGTTCTGAGACAAGCAAAAAATTTTATAAAGAATGAAATTTTTGCGTTAAGTTACAAATAAAAATGTTTTCCCTCTTGTTCAGTCCATCCGGGGACACACTGTATGTCCAATAAACCGGATAAGTTTGCCATTCAATTTTGGCTTGTTGTTGACACTGATGCTAAATCTGTATTGAATGCCTTCCCATATTTAGGAAAAGGTGATTCGAGACCAATGGGACAACCACTTGGTAAATACGTCGTTCTAAAATTATCAGAGCCTTACACCAAGAAAGGAAGAAATATGACAACGAACAATTTTTTTACCAGTTTGGAACTTGCAAAGAAATTAGCAAAACTAAACACCACAATTGTTGGAACTATGAACAGGTTGAGAAAAGAAATTCCCGAAGTAATCAAAAAAAGCAAAGGTTCTTTATATGAAACTATTTTATTCACAAGCAAGGAAAATGTTTGCACTTTAATAGTGTATCAAGCCAAAATAAACGAAAATACTCTCCTTCTAAGTACGCAACATCCAACAGTTTCAATTGATACTGGTACAAAGAAAAAGCCAGAAACAGTTTTATACTATAATTGCACAAAATATGGCGTTGACGTAGTAGATCAAATGGCCTGAAAATACAGCGTGAAGTCACCCTCAAGAAGATCAATGCGTTTGCTGTATATAAAGACATCACTGACAAAAAAATAAAAATAAAACGTCGCGACTTCATTCTGCAATTGGCAGAAGAACTCTCGCAACAATCCAATAACAACGAAGAAGACCCTCAGGAGGGAACATCGGATCAAAAATGCAACAAGAACTTACCGGTTGGATCAAAGATAGATAAGCAATCTCGCAAAAGACGAACATGTCAAGAAAAGAAACGTGAAAATAAGACTTACGATAGATGTAAGAACTGTAACAAGAACATATGTGGAACATGTGGATTTAAAGTAGCTTATTGCAAAAATTGTAACGATATTTAAAATACCAAAGTTAAGTTAGAAGTTATTTTTATATTTTGTGAATAAATATACACTTTTATGCAAACAAATTATGTTAATTAATAAAAACAGCCGAAACAAAATTGAATTTTAATCACCGGTCAATTTGGCCGGGGCGGCGGTTCAAGGTATGCAGAATTCTCGGCGATTCTAGTGTTAAATCTTGTCTTAACCTTTTTTTTTTGATATCTCTACCGTTGTTCTTACACTAGATCGGTTTACAAACCCACAAGGTTTCACTTCAATCGGTGAGATGCACTAACCTGTATTTCCTTGGCAGTTTTCGAAGAAATGTAAAATATTCTAGCAAAGATTTTTGACAGTAATATGTAATATTCGCCTAAGGTCATCAGGCTCCTACTAAGAGTGAGGGCGCTTGATAAAGCCTGCTTCCTTTTTTTGTAAATATATTTATATCGGGATTAAGATCAAAAACCTCTACATTTTTACTAATTTTTATAAAGAAGTACCAAAATAATTGGATGTATGCTTCAGTCCCAATTCTCTCTCATATTTTTATAGTTTCTGCTTTGAAATGTTTATATTTTAAGCAAATTTCCAAAATGTTCGTTGATCAAATTTAAGTTAATTTGTGCAAAATAGTTTTACATTTCATTCAAACTATCTACAATACTTCCAACTTTCCTTAGATTAATAAAATAAAATAAACATTGAATTTGTAATTACTCCTTCAAGGTATTTTTATGATTCATTTTTATTTGTACCGAAATTAACGTAAAATACTGATTTTAATAGCTAATTTCCCCTAAATCTAATAAGCTGCAGATACAGCAAAGATCAAACGAGACCATTATCGTCGTCACCACCAAGCGCACATGTTCTCAAATATACACACATAGATGGATCCATATTCGCATGGAAGAAAGGTAAAAAGTCCGTTAGAAACGATATTGAAAGTTTTCCGACCGACCACATGTTTAGCCACTTCCATATGTGCCGTACTCTATTGTTGGGTGCTAGTTTTGCAGGTCGAAGCAGAGAGTGAGAGACTCGATGTCACCTGCCTCGAAAGCTCCAGCTGCTGGCTACATCAACGTATGTGCATACGTGTAGATGTGTGCAGTGATTTCTGCGTTGTTATTGAAAGAGAACAGGGATGTCCCTGCTTTGCTTCCGATCGAGAACGTTGAATGCTTTTATTGTCGTTCTCTGTCGAAGGAACAGCTGATTTTACGGAGATTCCCAGCGTGATTTACCCATTTTCGTTAGCTTCTTCTATATGATTTGGGTGCTTTTTTAAATTTAATTAAACTTTGTAAATCTGGAGATTATTGAATGAATTTTAGGTAATAAGTTATTGCTAAATTTGAGCAAAAGATTGCGAAAGTAGGATGGGTTCTACAAAAAAAAAGAGCAATCTTTCCACTATACAATAGCAAAAATTATAAGAGAAATCCAATTAAAACCAGCATAGCAATACCACGCTTTGACTTAGAAGTTGAATAACATTCCTGTCGCGTAACACTATACAAGAACAAAAATTATGACAGACCTTACTTAAACTAATACAGCAATACCACATTTTAACGCAGAAGACGAATAACATCGTTATTATTAGGCCAAATAAAGCGAAAAACTTCCCAAAATAGTGTTAGGTTCTTTCGCCTAACACTATACAATAATATAGGGCTAACTTAGACATGTTTAATTAATTAATTAAATTAATAAAAGAATAGGGTAGAATGGGCAGTGAATTGAATAATCGCTACTATCGGGGTAGTTTATTAAAGTAAGTAAAGTATGTCAGTCATTAACGTCATGGGGTAATTAGTTGAGTAACCAAAACTTGGGGACTCGCATAGGCGTCGGTATTACGGGTTAATATAAGAATACGAAAAATTCATAAATAAACTTACTTGCTAATTATTCAACAAATTAGAGGCATCAGGATGTGAACTACTGTAAACTTGCATCATTGCATATGTTTCCGCAGTTACTTCTTTAAACCTTGTGCGTCGACAAGAAAAAATATTCTTATACATAGAAAACGATCTCTCCACATCTAAGGAAGTTACATTTGCATGTAGAAACTGTTTTTCAAAATCACTTAAAAGTTCAATATTCTTACACTTATTATAAACGGCCTCTAAAGTATTAAAATCGGGATTTTTCCTTAAAACATCTGCCAACTTTTGACTAGCGCATAATCCTGGCGTATCATTTAATGTGTGTAATTTATTTTTTACACTCTCCACTATGTCTAATGATTCCTGCAATGACAATTCAGTACATTGTAGTTTTCTGATGGCATCTAGTAATACTGTATAATTGGTACATATTGTTGTTAAATCTTCTAAAAGTTGAGGAATTTGAAATTCTCTTTGTCTTTCTCTAATTGCTTTGGATTCATTCCGATTAAATCGCGTTATAACTGATTGAATTTGTTGAAAATGGATCAAATAGTAAGAAGCTGCTGTTAGCCAAGTACCCCATCGCGTTAATATTGGTTCAGGAGGTTCTGGAATACCTGGACAAAATTTACGAAATTCTTTTAAACGTTTAGGAGATTTACGAAACACTGCTTTAGTACTTCCAATCATCCGATCAACGTTTCCGTAATGTTGTCGAACAACTTCACCAACTAAATGCAAAGCATGCAGCACGCAGGTTATATGTATTAAGTTAGGAAATATATGTTTTAAGGATCGCCCAACACTTAACATCGTTGCTGCACTATCTGTCACAATCATCACAACTTGATCTTGGGCAATTTTAAATTTTTTCAAAGCGTTCATTATCACTTTTTGAATATTTTCCGCGGTACATTATTGAACACGTTTGCAAGTTAACAAATATCGAGATGCTGTGTTCTCGCTAGATAAAAAGCGAGCTATTACATTCACAATACTGTTTTTCTTTATATCGGTCGTCTCATCCACGGTAATCCATATTTTTTTGGAACACAAATCACGTTTACACACATTTTCTAGCATCTCTTTCATTCGCGGCAAATGATTCTGTAATTGTGTTTGTGAGGGTAATGGGTACTTTGGAACGTATTGTCGCCAAAACGTTTTAAAAGCTGCTTTTCTCACCAACGACAACGGAAGATTACAAGAGGTAAACATAATTAATAAATGTATGAGGAATAGTGTATAAGGTATTTCAGTTCTTGCATTTCTCATATGCTTCATATCATTGACATGCTTCTGGCAATCAGTTCTGTCCAATGCAGCCAAACGAACATTGCATATTAAGCAAAAAACTGCACTACCGTCATATTTTAAATGGGGAAAAAGTGACACATACTTATGTACATTAGTAGCAAATCTATTACGAGGCATTGTTTTCTTAGGTATGTAAATATTAGTTCTATATGAAACGATACACTAATTATGTACTTGGTATAATACTACAACACACAGAAAACACCAGCTATATTTTCAAAAGCGACACGTAAGTACATAACCTTGTCCGTTCGACTAATCTCTGCAACAGCTCAACCGGTACTAAAACGAAATCTCTCTCAGCGCGGTTTAACATGATTTATATTCAAGGTCGACACTACATGCTTGCTTCTCTACCGGTTTAGTTTATTTATGAATTTTTCGTATTCTTATATTAACCCGTAATACCGACGCCTATGCGAGTCCGCAAGTTTAGGTTACCTTAGTAATTAGATAGACCTTTAGTCACATACCATTAGTTTATACTTAATCTAGGTAGAAGAATATACGGGGGGTAGGCTGAAAAGTTTCAAATCTCAAGTCTCAACATGAAGATGGGGTTACTCGTCAAAAATATTCCGGTAATATAATTTCACATGCGCTGAAAGATATTTTAGTCAGTCAAAATCATCTGAGATTAACGGTGTTTACGCGGATCCTGCACTATCATTTGCCACTGTAAAATTTTGGGCTGATAAATTTAAACATAGTCGTACTAGCTTGGTTGACGATGAACGTTCAGGACGACCAAAAACTACAACCACTACCGATAACATCGGAAAAGTTCACCAAATGATGCTAGGCGACTATCAAATTAAGGTTAGAAAGATAGCAAAAGGTGTGGGCATCTCGAAAGAATCTGTTCGGCATATATTAATTGAAGATTTGTCTTGCAATGGTTAAAGGCATGCTTTTCAAGATATGGAAAATTTTAAATATTATTTATGATTACTTGAACATACACAGTGCTTGACTACTTGTTTAAAATCTCTAAAGACAAGTCACCATAATAATAACTAGCCAGAAAGGCCTTTAGAAACTTTTTTAATGGATGCCGACCAGAAAGTATTATCACTTTACTCTAAATTTTTGGACCTTTGTTGTTGAGTTTTTAGTCATTTTCATCCAAATCGTCACAGTTTAGTTTATTAAATTCTTCACATTTTTGCCTGATTTCTGTGACATCTTGACACAAACGATAGCCGCAGCAATAGAAATCTAACAACTGAAGTAATGATGTGGCAGTAAGTTGAATCATCTAAGAAAACGCCAATATCAAAAGGCAAATTATTTTGTAGGTCTTTTCTTGTTTCTTTTACTAGTGTGTCTACTCAATATGCATATACCACAGTTCTTTTTATTAGCCAATATTGGAATTAACTACCTTTTTTATAACTTCAGCTTTTAAGCCTTTTGATGCTTTTTCTTGCATGTAGAATTTTGGCTTCATTGCATTGTGTTTTTTCAGAAATTAATTATGTCAAACCGTTACCTTTGGTATTTTATTCAAAAAGTATAAGGAAACACCACTGTGTCTTTTATGCAACCACAAATGACGCAATAATTTTATTAATATATTTATTGAAAGTTTTTTATAAGAACTTTTAAGCACCAGTAGGATTTACAAAACTTTAGCCTATTATATGAAGTTCTGTGACCCTTGAGTGAATTAAATCAATTAAATGGACAAATAAGCATCAAAAAGCTGCGGAAAACATATGCATATCTCAAGAAGAAATACATACAGTGCGGTCCTAAAGTGCCTCCCCCTCCCCATGCTAACCTTTGAGCGACAAAAATAGGTCGATTTCTATTTTTTGTGAATTAGCTCTTGCCGTTATCGGCAGTTCAATTGTATTTCCGGTATCACCGGAAGTGACGTCAACTTTCTTATTTTAAACAGAACACCCTGTGTATTTTTACGCTTTTGGAAATGCAATCGAAAGGCGAATCCAACAATTTCATATATGTTATACTTACTACTACTAATTTAAGAAATATGACGATATGCAGCAATAAAGGTTTCGGCAATCTGCTTTTGTTGTTAGGTAAAGTTGGCTAAGAAAGAGCGCCAAATTGTTTCTTGTGACGCCAGACTGATCTATAGAGCTCGCTACTAAGCAAAGTAATCATAACAATTGCCAAACTGTTAAAACTCAATTCCAAAAGCGTAAATTTTTCATACTTTCGTTCTTTGTGCTCGTTATTATTTTATCTTGCTTTATTCATTATTGTTTCTCCTTAGTTCATCGAACTTTATTGCAATTAATTAAAAAATAACAATTAACAAGTTCAAATGAGAGAAAATAATGAAAACAAAGAAGGAACGTATGACAAATGCAAGTTATATTAATAATAAATAATAAGGGTAATTTACGCTTTTGGAATTGAGATTTGACAGTGTGGTAATTGTGATTACTATGCTTAGCAACGAGCTCTTTAGATCAGTCTGGCGTAACAAGAGACAATTTGGCGCTCTTTCCTACCCAAACATTGTGTAACAACAAAAACAAATTACCCAAACCTTTATTGCTGCTTATCGTTATATTTCTTAAATTAGAGTACAACACATGTGGTATGACTAGATTCGCGTTTTGATTACCTTTCCAAAAACGTAAAAATATAGAGGATATTTTTTTAAAATAAGAAAGTTGACGTCATTTCCGGTGAAACCGGAAATACAATTGAACTGCAGATAACGGCAAAAGTTAGTTCATAAAAAATAGAAATCGACTTAGTTTTCCTAAAAACGCTAGCTCCTGTCGTTCAAAACGTAACATGGGCGGGGTGGGTGGCACACTTTAGGACCTCACTGTATATACCTTTATACAAACAAGATTATTGGAAAATTCTTTGAAAACTGTGCAATAAAATCTTCTTTGATTAACAAAATACATGTTTTAATCTTGAAATACCCTCAAACTTGAAAATTGTGAATCCCATAGGTGCTAAACGTTGCATAGGTGCGACCAATAGCAGTAAATAACAATATATTATCGTTACCCCCGACACCAACCACCAAAGGCGGGTGTCAGCGTCACGTCAAAAGCTGCAATCCAACAATCAACCATGCACCGTACCATCGTGCTGTGCGCGCTCTTCGTACTTCTCTCATTGAAAAAAGCAAAAGCTCAGCATTGCACCTGCCCGCTATTCACAATAACCCCCGAATTCCATCCCCTCATCCCCGTACCGATCCCACGTGTTCCAGAGGGTTCGATCCCGGCGAATTTGAGCTTAAACGTCTGTCTGATTAAAGGTGGGAAACTTATGGATGTTGCGGCACGCGTCTGTCCCCAGAAGAGATGACCGTTAGAGAAATACAGGATGCATCTCTCCTTCTGTGGCGTATTTAGCTATTAAAAACATGTGCGCTTTGGGCGTTGAACAATTGCACAGCTGCACGTGCCTAACTATGCATTTACGCATATAAGTACATGTACGTTATATAAATAAGTGCATCTGTATATGTAAAATTCGGCAAAGCTAACTAAGATTGGTAACATGTTTTGGGAATTACGTGGGTATTGCTACTGTGCTAGTTGGTATTCTTTTACCTTGGAAATAATTTCAATTGAATTTAAGAAAACACCAACTTAGAATTTAAATCAATCTATTTTCTACGTTCTAAAGTTAGACGTCTATTTTGGTCCAAAATCCAGTTTTTGCACATTTTTCGTTATCGTTTATCGTTACCGTTACCGTTACCGTTACCGTTACCGTTACCGTTACCGTTACCGTTACCGTTATCCTTATCGTTTATCGTTATCGTTTATCGTTATCGTTTATCGTTATCGTTTATCGTTATCGTTTATCGTTATCGTTTATCGTTATCGTTTATCGTTATCGTTTATCGTTATCGTTTATCGTTATCGTTTATCGTTATCGTTTATCGTTATCGTTTATCGTTATCGTTTATCGTTATCGTTTATCGTTATCGTTTATCGTTATCGTTTATCGTTATCGTTTATCGTTATCGTTTATCGTTATCGTTTATCGTTATCGTTTATCGTTATCGTTATCGTTATCGTTTATCGTTATCGTTTATCGTTATCGTTTATCGTTATCGTTTATCGTTATCGTTTATCGTTATCGTTTATCGTTATCGTTTATCGTTATCGTTTATCGTTATCGTTATCGTTTATCGTTATCGTTTATCGTTATCGTTTATCGTTATCGTTTATCGTTATCGTTTATCGTTTATCGTTTATCGTTATCGTTTATCGTTATCGTTTATCGTTATCGTTTATCGTTATCGTTTATCGTTATCACGTTATCGTTTGTTATCGTTATCGTTTATCGTTATCGTTTATCGTTATCGTTTATCGTTATCGTTTATCGTTATCGTTTATCGTTATCGTTTATCGTTATCGTTTATCGTTATCGTTTATCGTTATCGTTTATCGTTATCGTTTATCGTTATCGTTTATCGTTATCGTTTATCGTTATCGTTTATCGTTATCGTTTATCGTTATCGTTTATCGTTATCGTTTATCGTTATCGTTTATCGTTATCGTTTATCGTTATCGTTTATCGTTATCGTTTATCGTTATCGTTTATCGTTATCGTTTATCGTTATCGTTTATCGTTATCGTTTATCGTTATCGTTTATCGTTATCGTTTATCGTTATCGTTTATCGTTATCGTTTATCGTTATCGTTTATCGTTATCGTTTATCGTTATCGTTTATCGTTATCGTTTATCGTTATCGTTTATCGTTATCGTTTATCGTTATCGTTTATCGTTATCGTTTATCGTTATCGTTTATCGTTATCGTTTATCGTTATCGTTTATCGTTATCGTTCATCGTTTATCGTTTATCGTTTTTTTCAACAAAAGGAATCAAAATTAAAATTGTTGTTGTTATCAATGAAAAGTTTTTGTTGATTTAACAAACGACATGCCCTGTGTGTAATGGCGAAGGCATTCGGGTTCATTTTTCAGATAAATTTCTCAAGATTAAAACGATCGACTAATCTTGAGAAATTTTCTATCAAACAATTATGTTTATTGGTCATGAAGTCTCCTGCAGTTCCTTTCCACTCATCAATATGTAGGTTACAGAACGTTATATTATCTTGTTAGGCTTCAATACTATGGTACCATTGTTCAGAGGCGCACCACAGCATGCGTAAGCATTAATTCTAATATCCGATTAATCGTGAGATAGCGAATAGGGTAGATATCTACGCTACGTATGTATAATACGAACATACCTACAAGAGTCCTCGATATGTTGCGGCGATCTAAACTAATAATCGTGTCGGCGTATTAAAAGCTGGACAATTCGATTAGTTAATGGAACATAGATGGACGATGATTAGGTATGGTACCTATGGGCAATCCGCTACATTACATACTTCGCAACTTATTAAATCATTGTACTGCATGCGAGAGTCCGTTGTGTTAGACGTATTACTTCCCGCTGCGAGGCATATCAAGAAGTATAACTTGACGGAGAAGATATACGTCGAGATACGCTAAAAGACGTTATAAATTTAGGAGTTGAGGTTCGATAAATGAAATGGCGATGTGCGAGGTATAATCAAGATAACGGCTTTTATTTCTGGCCCGTATTGATGCGTCTGGGTTTGGTCCAAGGTTATAATGCGACCTAAAAGGCTGAATTTAAACACAATCGTATCGGCCTGGTTGACGATGAACGCTCGGGATGGTCAAAAACTGCAACCACCATCGATAACATCGGAAAAGCCCACCAAATGGTGCTAGACAACCATTGAATTAAGGTTAGAAAGATATCAGAGAAGATTTAAGCATGGAAAAGCTAACCTTGGCTTGAGTGCCGCGCTTGCTCACTCAGAACCAAAAACACATTCGAATTAACATGCCTAAAGTCCAGTTGAAGCAATTTAGGAGAAATAAGTCGCGTGAGTTTTGGCCTCAAAGATTTAGGTACATATGTCAATGACAACCAAGAAAATTGACAAGAGAAGTAAAGCACATAAACCTTATTGTAAGGGTACATAAACTTTATCAGTCCGCGGAGCACTTACAGGTTTAGTATTTTGTCCCGGCGCCCTTTTCAAAATATGTGTACAAACAACTCTGAAAATAAGCCTCACAATGTGAAGCTCACATTTATTAAAATCGAATCACAAGAACCATCAAACTAAAATATGAAAATGCAAAAAAATATGAAATAAATGGTGAAGAAGTTAATGTGCCTGATCGCCACACATTTTTTTCAAAACGCGGAATAAGGTTTGACACTGCCACTCTCATTTATCACTCCCCATCGGTTTTTGAGCAATATTTGCTTTTTATTACAGCTACAGCTGAAAATCGAGCAAAAGGAATGAGGATCCTTACAGCTTTTGAACTCAGATTTGGAGATTAATTGTTAATTGATATCCAAAACTCCACTAAATCGGAATAAGCAAATTTTCTTTTCAGGCCGTTGTCGCAAGAGGGTTCCATTAGTCTCTCTTCTTCCTGCGAAGTGAATTCTGGTGGAGCTTGAACACGGAAAGGATCTTGGATCCACGTAGATATCTCGACATTATCTTCTTCAAAGTATTTTGCAAACCAGTCGATGAGTTTTGAGAAGTGTTCCTTGAAAAACGGGGCAGCAAGTCTTGTGAAGCAACAACTTAAATACAGGCGACGTATTTGTGCAATTCAAAGAAACAATATTGGCCGCCATCTTCATGATTTTTCTTATCCACAACTCCGAAACCTTATCTAAAAGTTTCAAAATGTGCGTGTTTTTGCCTCGCAGAAACAGATTGAAGGCATTCAGATTCTCAAATATATCGCACAAATATGTTAGTTTCCGCAGAAAGTTGGGTTCGGCAAAGTACCTGGAATTTTCATGACCTCCCTCTTGTAAACAAGTATGAATTTCTTGACGTAGCTCGAATGCAAGGGATAAGACGCTGCCACGTGAAACCCATCGTGAACTGCAGGGCCGTGTGCTTAGCCCCCCTGTCCATGCATAGCTTTTTTAAAAAATCTAGCTTTCAGTGGCCTAGTTTTTATGTAGTTTACTATATCTACGACATGTTCTAATACGAAATCCAATTGAGAGCTCATCGATTTTGATGTAAATGCTTCCCTATGGATGATGCAATGGATCCACATAGCATGCAATGCTTTGCTGCGAATAGGCACCTGCAATCCTCCATAGCGACCAGACATTGATTGAGCTCCATCAGTCTACATACCGATGCACTTTTCCCAATCCAAATCATTTTCGGTTATAAACTTGTCAAGCATCTCAAATAAATCTTGAGCCTTTGCGATTCCAATGATGCTTTTGCAGAACAGAAGGTCTTCAATGAAAATATTATCATCCAGGAAGTAAAGTATGCGTCTTACTGTCAGTAGCCTCATCAAGTTGCAAACCAAACTCCGTGCCTTTTATTTTCTCTATTAATTGATCATTGAGATCCAGAGCTATATGATGGATACTTCGATTAATAGTGTTGTTGGACAAAGGTACCTTTGAAATTAATTTTCCCGCCGATTCTCCCAGCATCAGATCAACCATGTCAAGAGCAGCCTTGATACAAGAAAACGTTTCTCTGCATGTACATTGCTAAAATAATGTAAAACAAAGTACAAATTCTAGAATTATACAAAAATATCGTTACACATTACCAACCTTAAGTAGGAAAGCTACTGAAACTGATTCTTTCCACTATAAAAACAATTTCACCATCTACCTTCTGAAATCAACAATAAACCATTGTTTTGATACAAAACCAACTTAACATTATTTTGCAAAAAGAATACAGAAATGCATATAACCTCACTTTTATATATTGTAGCTGCCAAAATTAATCAAACCTTAAGTTGCCTTTTTCACCATGAGAATCGATATTGATCGGTCAATTACACCTGTCCAGTAAAGTTGGTGAGATATCTCGTCTCACGAACTTAAATTCTCTTTCACAAATATGTAAATTATCGTTTCCCACGGATGCTGTATTATCAATATTTACTTTTCCACCATCAACGCTATCTTAACCTATACGTTTGACTTGGCGAAGATACAAAAATATCAGTAGACTTATCTCGGCTCTTCTGTATTACATAGGTGCCACGTTCGGTAAGTATATTTTGAAGGCTTCATAAAATAATTACGTGAAAATATCAAATTTCATTTAAACAGGGAAAAATATTAAATGAACGGAAAAATTTTGCAAAAGCGCGTGTAAGCACTTGGGTGCTTTTATCTGGAGTGTTCACCGATACGCTGAAAGTATAAAAATTGGAGATTAAAGTGAAGATTATCGATTAGCAAGCTACAGGTGGGATTGTACATTTTGATCAAACGTATCAATTATCGATCTAAATTCTTCAAAGTCTAGAAAAAACTCAAATTAATGATAAACATAAACCTTTTAAAGGGCATCCCAAAATTCACGCAAGAAGTAATTTTGATAGAAAACACAGGTTTTTAATTATAAAGTATACAGTATAGGGTTATGTATGGAATAGCATATCGGGTAAATGGCATCCACAGCATTGCTGACACATATGCACTCTTTTGACGAAATTTTCCGTGACCCTTTTGCCTAAATGTGGCTGAATTTCGTTAATACAGCGCTCAATTTCCTCCTTCAAGGCGTGGGTGATCGTGGGCTTTGTTGGCATAAACCTCAGGATTTAAAACACTTCAAAGAATAAAGTCCAACGGTGTCAAATCGCATGATCTGGGCGGCTAATTCTGATCAGCAAAACGGGAAATTACACGACCAGGAAATAACTCATGTAGTAATTGAATTGTTTCTCGGGCTGTATGGCATGTGGCACCGTCTTGTTGAAACCACATGTCGTCCACATCCATATCTTGCAATTTAGGCAAAAAAAACTGGATTATCATGTCGCGATGGCGAGCACCATTAACTGTTATTGCCTGACCAACCGCATTTTCGAAGAAGAATGATCCGATGATGCCTCCAGCCCAAAATGTGGATGCATTTGTTTCTCAACAATCATTCGTGGATTTTCGTAACCCCAAATGCGACAATTTTGACAATTAACGCCATCAAAATGAAAATGAGCCTCATCGCTGAAGATGATTTTGTTCGAAAAATCAGCATCCACTTGTTATTGTTCCACAATCCATTCAACGAACTCTCTTCGCTGCGCGTGGTCAGCAGGCTTCAGTTCTTGATTCAATTGAACTTTGTAAGCATGAAGATACAAATCTTTCGTGAGAAGACGCTGTAGAGAGCTTCTCGCAATGTCCAATTCTCGACCACGGTGCCGAATTGATGTTCCTGGACTCTCAGCAACACTCTCACGTACTGTTTCAATGTTTTATGTTGAACGACTCGTTGAAGGACGGCCAGAGTGTCTAAGATCACTAATTGATCCAGTCTCATTGATTTTTTAAATTAATCTCTTCACAGTTGATGAAGTTAAATTATTATTCCGACCATATTTTGTACGAAAATTGCGAACTATTCATTATTTTTGAAATATTGCTCAACAAATAAGACGCGTTGTTCTTTCGTGTAGTGCTCCATTTTCAATAATCCTGCAGCTGTCACGCTGTCTTTTTTTTTCGTTGGCAACACTTTACCGCACAAATGGCGCAAAATTCAAATCTTGCGTGAATTTTGGGATTTTATCACCCACACTAATTGCAACTAGGATTAATATTCTGAGTCATCTTTAATATATAAACCACGAATCAACAAATTTGATAATTCCTTCTACATCTTCCCGGTCATATTTCGGGAAATTAAGACAATTATTTTAGGTCTCAATAACATCATAGCTACTGATCGTGATGAAATTCTAACTAAGATTCTTAAGTTCGTGGCCAATTATATCTTTTGCATTGCGTACAGTTGGACTTCTTTCTGTGGGGGTATTTGACAGCAGTTATGCATTCTACTCCGCCTACGAACTTTGACAAAACATAAGATTTGGCTTGCATGTAATTTCGTTACAATGAATATAATCGCAGCAGCAATTTCCAGGGAATTAATTAATCGATTTGAAGGGTGTGTTATGTCGAATGGTGGCCATTATAATCTTATCATGGTAAGTTGGATTAATTTCTGTGGAGTTATTTTGAAGGTTATGCTTCTAACCCGTTCTAAGAACTTTTGAACAAAACATATGATTTGCTCATTTAATTATATTCGAATGAATTTGCAGCACATTTGCTCAGATTATAATCTTTGATGGTTGTGTTATTACGAAATGTGTGGCCATTTTAACAATATCTATATGTTTAATATACATCATAATTTAATGTTATGAACTTTCAGATTTTTTGATGTGTTTTTAAAATTATCAATGAATGTCATTTATTATTAATTTCTGATGACTTTGAACAAAAGTTGCTAAGTTTATTTGATGAAGAAAGGTCACCTGAACTTTAATGCAATATGCATACCCTGTTACAAATACGACTATTTTGCAGGCCAAATACAATAGTCCTAATTATTAAGGCAAGCAACTAAGCATTTGGGAACTTATGTATTCCAACAAATTTGGATTGCACTTGTTCCTCCGTTACACACAACAACGACAGTTTCGTGCCAGAGGATGGTTACCATCCAAGCCTAGATATTGTTATACATTTGTTATCCAGCACTAAGCAAAAAAATTTTCCTTCTAGTAAAAACACTGTATATAATTTTCGCAGAGCTAATTTTGTGGAATTATATAATGATATGGCAAATGTTGATTGGTCATTCTTAGATATGTATAATAATGCTAATCTAGCAGTAAATGATTTTTACTCAGTAATTTATTCTATTGTTGATAAACACGTCCCTAAAGTTTCGATATCGCCTCGGAAATTTCCAATTTGGTTTGATAGAAAACTTATTCGAACAGTAAAACTAAAATGGTATTACTTTCGTAAATGGAAACAGTATCGCACAGATAGATATCGCCAAGAGTTCGTTAGGTTGCGTAAAGTCACTAAAATTAAATCTCAGGATGCATATAAGCAGTTTATGTTAAGTACTGAATCCAATATTGTGGCGGATCCGAAACAGTTTTGGCAGTATGTTCACTACAGAAGTGGCAATACCAGAATTCCAGCTACAATGAAGTATGGCCCAGAGACATTGGATAAACCTCAAGACGTTGTTGAGGCTTTTGCAGATGTGTTCGCGCGCGTATACCAGGCATCAGATATACCCAGCTCCCAATTCATGGAGAACGTTCCCCTTACTTTCAGCATTCCTGAAATCTCAGCTGAGGAAGTTTTGTCCGCAATGAAGGATATAAGAGCCGATACTACTGCCGGACATGATGGACTTCCGAATTTTTTTATTCGAGACTGTGCAACTGTCTTGTTTACACCATTAACTTTCATATTTAACTTGAGTTGTAAAACCTCTACCTTTCCTGAGTTCTGGAAATTAAGTAAGGTAACCCCTGTTTTCAAACATGGTGACAAAAGTGACGTATCAAATTATCGTCCCATTAGTATTCTTTCCACCTGCTCGAAAATGTTTGAACATTTGCTGTATTCAAAGCTATACAACGTTGTAAAATCTTATATATCTCCATATCAACACGGCTTTATTTCTGGTAGGTCAACTGTGACAAATCTGGTAGAAATTACTCAGTACATCAGCCAATCCCTTGATAGTAGACAGCAAGTCGATGTTATTTACACAGATTTTGCCAAGGCATTCGACACTATTGACCACTGCATACTTGCCTCCAAAATTTCTTCATTTGGTTTTACATCTGAAATTACAAATTTCATTGCTTCCTATTTGGAAAATAGATCCGCATACGTCTGCTATAACGGCTTTACCTCTAATGTATACACTGCTTCTTCGGGAATTCCACAGGGTTCCAATTTGGGTCCTCTTTTATTTAATATATATATTAACGATCTCCTATCCTGTCTTGATTGTGGTGTTCTCGCATACGCAGATGACTTAAAACTATTTTCTGAGATATCGTCTACCGCTGACTCAGTAAAATTACAAACAAACCTGAACAGAATCCATTCTTGGTGTATTAATAATAAGGTTCGTCTCAATGTTAGTAAATGTGCTGTTGTTACATACTTCAAAACCAAAAATCCTATGCTTTTTGGCTACACGGTGGACAACGTCGCCATATCAAGATCAACGCAGTTTAAAGACTTGGGCGTTCTATTTGATTCACAACTTCAATTTTCTGAGCACATAATTACTATTTGCAATTCTGCCTCTCGATCGCTAGGTTTTCTTATAAGAACATGTCGAGGATTTTTGAATCCTCAAACTCTTAAAACCTTGTTTTTTAGCCTGGTGGTCCCTAGATTGGAATATGCTTCTGTTGTTTGGTACCCAATATACCTTTACCAACAACTTGCAATTGAGAGGACACAAAAGAGGTTCCTAAAATACTTAACCTTTAAAATCACTGGTACGTATCCACCACGCGGAACAGATTATGACAGCCTATTGGAACAACATAATATGCAAACTATAACTACTCGTCGGGAGATAACCAGCGCTAAATTTCTGGCTAAAATAATTACTAATAAAATTGATGCCCCGAACATACTTGCAGCAGTTGGGTTTCTTGTACCTCAGTACAAAACTAGACAAACGGAAACGTTCTTTGTTCCCACAGCGAAGACTAATATTTTACTTAAAGCCCCAATAACGCACATGTCGAAGAATGCTAATAAACTTTATGGTGATCTTTTTTCTTAATTAAGTACTGGAACTCTGTGGCACTGAATTGGTTTAGTATCTTTTTTTCTTAATCAATGTTCTTATATATTTTTTTTTTTTTTTTGCTATTAGAGTTGTTTGTTTTATTATAACTGGCGTTTGTATATGTGTACCCTGTATATTATGTCCAGAAGTGCTGTGCACCTTTTTCTTTTTTTTCTTTATTATTATTATCCTGTAATTAGACTTTGTTTTCTGTTGGATAATAAAGACCATTATTATTATTATTATTATTATTATTATTATTATTATTATTATTATTATTTACAAATAAGTATGATATCGCTTGTAACATTGAAGTTGGAACACCCGTTATACATAAGTTAGAATGATTCTATACCTGACCATTAATAGTATTTCTGCATATCATAAAAAACTACTAAAATTAGCAGATGTTTTTTAACTGCCAATCACGAAATAGTGGCTCCATCTTATAATAACCCAAAAAATATACCTCAAACAGTTGCATATTCGATTATAACAAATTGCCCTGTACTAAATGATTCTTAAAAGACCTTATTGATATGACGTAAGTATTTGACACCAAAAATTTCGGTCTACCGTATGATTACACATACTTATCCTCGAATTTACTCTAACACAAAGATTCCTCGATGATCGATAACGGTTGGAAAACATCCAAGAAGTCCGCTCAATCATAATAAATCATATAATTTGATGTAAATTGTTCTACATTAAGACCCGCCGGTCCAGACGACGACATTCCAAAACGTATATAATCTATTATAATCTCGCATACATGAAAAGGATATATTTTTTTAAATATCAAGCAATCCTCCTTCGACTTAATCACTACTGCCATGGGAGCGGAGGCGCTCAACTGTTTCGGAGCGTGAGCGCGCATCGTTTGCTAGATTCAGCGGCAGGATGAGCCTTCTTTCGCTTCTATAGACATCTACGCCATCTATTGGACGCTTTTGTATGCTCTTTAATGAAAATACCGGAGGTTGTTTCGAGATTGAATGGAAGCGTAACAGTACAGCTCAGGTGGTTTTTGAAAAGGGTTTTTTCTTTTTTTATTCTTCAGTCTACCTTATTGATAATTATGTATACATATATGAATATATATGTTAAAAATTTCTATGCACGTTGAGTTTGATGCTCTTCAGCATCTCGAGGTTATGGTAAATAAGTTACCTTCTATATATGGCTTTTAAATTTGAAAGAGGAAGATGTGTTTTGTTGTAAGTGCATGGTTTTATTTAAATGGATTTCATATAATTTGGTGAACAGAAATGAAATTTTTTGGCCAGTAAAAGATATACCAAGAAGTGAACATCAAAAAATAACAATTAATGAAGACACCAGTGTGAACGTCTTACTAACAGTTCAAGAAAATCACGCATCTGCAATGAAATTGGAACAAATTGATGCGATCTCCTAAAAAAATTACATCAAATCAAAATTAATGTACCACTGAAATAATTCTAATGAAAATTGTTTAATTGGAGAATTATTTTGTAACATCATCAAAAACCAATTTAACTGAAGATAATTAAACATCAGTTCATCGATTACCTTCATTTTTAATGGAAAGTTATGGAAAAAATTACAAATTCCATTCAATTCAGAAACAAAACGATATTATTAGAAACCTTAAAAAACTCTATAAACAAAAAAGATTGAACAAAAGAATAATAGTTAATAACGCCTGACACCTCTCCTAACTTTGATAACTGCTTGGATTCAAATTTTGGATTACCTTTTGGGGAATATTGCCCCACTCGAAAAGAACGGCTTATTTCAATTTCTAGGGGTTGCCAGGAACTGGTAAATGACACCTCACTGCTCTTTTGAGAGCATCCCAAAGATGCTCAATCGGATTTAAGTCTGGGCTTCGTGGTGGCCAGTTCATGACCTCTTGTAAGTAATCCAAAACTTGTCTAGCGATGTATGGTCTCGTATTATACTACATGAACATAAAATTGTTCCCTAAAAATGATGCAAAAGGCATTACATGGTCCTGAATAATGTTCTCTAGGTAGTATTCAGCATTCATTCACCTTTGGCGAATAGAGATTAACTCCGTGCAGGCGTCAATGCAAATACCTTCCCATATCATTATTGATCCACCATTAAACCATTTGAGAGCTTATGCAGTCAAGATATTTTTCACCAGTTCTTCGCCATACGAGGTGTGTTAGAAATATAATGAGACTGGCACCATTGCGAGCGATCTGGCAACGCTGTAGTTGTTCTCCCACACTAGGCATGTTTGTTAGTCCTCTCCAGATGCTCAATCTGAGTTTGAACTTCCTACTGTCACCACGTGATTTTTGAGAGCGTTATCAGTGAAGTTGTGTTTTTGTTGTGTGTCACACAGAATGGAACAGCGGTATTTGGAGCAACGTTATGCCATTAAGTTTTGTGTCAAACTTGGGGAATGCGCGAGTGTAATATTGCTTATCAAGAGCACAAGTTTTTCGCCGACACAAATCACTTTTGGGTGGGCGAGAACCGGTGGAAAATGAACCTCGCTCAGGAAACATGAAAACATCGAACGTGTGAGGGCTTTTGTGAGGTCAGACCGTCGTTTAACAATAAGGATGATGAGTGACCAGTTACAATTGAACAGTTTCACCGTTCATCAAATTTTAACTGAAGAATTGCACATGCGAAAGGTCTGTGCCAAAATGGTGCCTAAAAACCTCACAGTTGAGCAGAAGGGCATTCGAAAAAACGTGTGCCTTGATCTTCTTGAAAGAATTACCAAAGACTCCGATTTCTTCACTCGCGTGATCACAGGTGATGAAACCTGGATTTTTGAATACGACCCTGAGACAAAGCGGCAAAGCCAGGAGTGGTACATTGAGAATTCTCCCCGACTGAAGAAAGCTCGAATGAGCAAATCAAAGATCAAATCAATGTTGATTTGCTTCTTTGACGGTAGGGGTACCGTTCACGAAGAACTTGTACCTCCAGGGCAAACTGTTAACCAAGCTTTTACAAGGGTGTCCTTGAAAGACTCAGAAGAAGGGTGATTCGTGTGAGACCAGGCATTGCAGACCATCATGACAACGCCCCATGTCACACGGCCATCTCCATCACGGAGTTTTTGACAACAAAAGGCATCCCTGTGGTTCCTCGGCCCCCCTATTCACCTGATCTCAGTCCTTGCGACTTCTTTTCCCCAAACTAAAAAGTGTCTTAAAAGAATGTCATTTTGGAATTTTGGAGAACATACAAAAGAATGTGACGGACATGCTAAATGCCATACCAGCTGAAGCCTTCCAGCGCTGCTACCAAGACTGGGAACAACGACTCCGCCGGTGTATAGCTGCCCAAAGGACTTGATTTGAAAGGAATAATATTGTTATTTGAAAAAATAAAAATTTTGGTAAATAAAAAATCGGTCTCATTAATTTTCTAGCACACCTCCTTCCAATCTTCAACTGTCCAATGGCCATAATATCTGGCAAATCTCAAATGTTGTACTCTGTGCGCTGCGGTAAGTAATGGTTCAATTCCAGGCCTTCTACTACTCAATCTTACTTCCCTCCACGTCCACCTTACAGTTAAAGCAGAAACTCTTACATTTCTGATTGCTTCATGCTGGTTACCGCGTTCTGTGCTTGTTTTTAGAAAATTCAAAAATTATAGAAAGCGCATCGGAAGCATTGAGTAGTGGGTTAATTTTGAATATGGATTTATATTGGCATGCAATTTCCATAGAACTTATATTAAGGATCTAATCAACCGTATCCGGTAAATTCACCGCATACAATTCATCTAAAACAGTTCACCTAAAAACAATTCACCTACCAAACAATTCAGTTGTTCAAACAATTTGTAAATTTCTCTTGGTCATTATGCAAACCCGGTAATTAAGGAAAGATTAAAGAAATCGAAAGCCGAGGAGAGAAAAATCAATTAAGGGCTATTAAGAACCGTAGGTGCAGTTCGGATGCTTATTGGTTCTTAATGATTAGGTGTCCCCAATATAAAGAGTATTTTCTTATGCCGTCACAGTTTACACTGAACTTTCAGGTGAAACACTTGAAGCACAGTATGCCGTTGCTATTTGTTGAAAGTGAGAAGGGGAAGGCAAAGTTGCTGCTGAATGGGTATTTGTACTTCAAAAGCAGAGCCTCTGCCGAGAAGATGTACTGGTGCTGTACAGAATATCAGAAACTGAAGTGCGAATCTCGGGTTGTAACCGCAGGTGATGAAATACTCAAACATTCCGAGGACCACAACCACGCTGGAGATGCTGCGCAAATTGAGGTTGCCCTGCAATCGCGGGATCTCCCACATTATATAATATCACAGCAATGCAGTGGTATTAGCGATGCAGCTAAAGTAAATCTTCCTAGTGTGCCCGTCATGAAGCGAACATCAGAAATATTCGTGCAGGACCAATTTTGCCTTCAAAAAGAGAAGATATAATTTTTCCGGAGAACTATAAGATGACATCAACAGAGGAGGATTTCTTATTGTTTGATTCAAGTGGAGAAGTGAATCTCATTCTAGTGTTTTCGACCAAGAAAAATCTTCAACTGTTGGGGCAATTGGTATGCTGACGGAACTTTCAAGACTGTTCCATCTATATTCTGTCAGTTATATACCATTCATGGAGTGATATTTAATACCATTGTGCCGCTAGTATACGCGTTGCTACCAAGTAAAGCAGAGGACATGTACAATGTTGAAATTGTTGTAACGCAACCTACGCCTATTTCTAGAGATTCGAGTAGTTGTATAGATAATATTATTGTTTCGAGAAAGCTGTTTGATCGAGTTATACAAACGAGTGTGGTGGCTACTGGCTATTCGGATCATCTAGCTTTATTAATGAGATGTAATATCAATCATATTGGTAATGCATCTACATTTAAATATTCAAGACTTTTTACCGATGAAGCACTTACTACATTTTGTAATACTTTGCGTGATGTGCATTGGGAGGAGGTGTTTACCTTATCTGATGTAGACGCAAAGTTTAACACCTTTCTTTCAACCTTTGTTCGAATATTTAATGAGTGTTTCCCTATTCGTAAGGTTAAGATTCGTAGAAATAGCTGGAATAATACACCTGAAATCTTACGATCTAAAAATAATGTTATTTTGTACCAAATATTATCTATGTACAACCCGGATTATAAGCCCCTGTATATTTATTTTCAAAAGGTACATCGTGCAAATATACAAAATAGGCAAAGAGATTATTATGGTAACAAAATTCTACAGTCTCAAAATAAAACAAAAGAAATGTGGAACATTGTAAATTCGAAATTAAAATCTGAAAAAGGCGTAGTTTTGCCTGATCATCAAGATGCTGAGTTTCTAGCAAATAATTTCAATATGCATTTCATTCTACAAGAATCTTTACAAAAGGCAAACAACTTCTCTACTATCAATATAATTAACAATAAAACGTCGATATTCCTCGCGCCTGTAACTGAGCTAGAAATTCTTTCGTGCGTCAAAAACATGAAAAATAAGCGGTCTGCGGGTATTGATGGGATCCCGACTTGTATAGTAAAATCATGTATTGAACATATTTCTTACCCTTTATGTCATTTAATAAACTCTTGTTTTACAATTGGAACTTTCCCACAGCAACTTAAGGTGGCAGTAGTTAAACCTATATATAAGAAAGGTGATATTAATGAATTAAGTAACTACAGACCTATTTCTTTGCTAAGTAGTTTTGCTAAAATTTTTGAATATTTAATTTTTGATAGGCTTCTCTGTTTCTTTAAAAAACATAATTTACTTAACAATTTCCAGCACGGCTTCACAAAAGGAAAATCAGTTGAAACTGCTATTTTTCAGTATACCGATGAGGATCTGTCAATACTCGAAGACCGCCAATTAGCATGTGGTATATTTTTGGACTTAAGCAGAGCATTTGACAATGTGGATCACTCTATACTGCTTACCAAACTTGATATGTACGGCATTCGTGGGGTTGCAAGTGATCTCATGCATTCGTACCTTAACAACAGAATGCAATTGGTTGAACTTACAAAGAATGGCAAATCTTCACGATCACAAATTCTTCCTCTTAAAAAAGGATTACCACAGGGAAGTGTTCTTGGCCCTATATTATTTAATCTGTATGCAAATGATATAAGTAATGTTGTGCAACGATCTGAACATATCATTGTAAACTATGCAGATGATACCAATTTACTGGTTCGAGGAAGTGACTATTCTGAATTGAACAGAGAATGTAATAGTTATTTTTGTGCACTTGATAACTGGTTTCTTAACAACAACTTAGCTTTGAATCTAACCAAAACATCTTGCATGGTTTTTCGAACTTCCGCAGCAATACCAAGGCCTTCTTGTATTGAACTGGGCGGTAGGAAAATTGCTATAACCAGTTCAACCAAATTCTTAGGTCTATATATTGACGAATTTTTGAAGTGGTCAGTGCACACGGATAACATCAGTAAACAACTTAATTCGATAACCTTTGGATTTAAAACTTTAAAAAAGATACTTAATACTCCGGATCTGTTCGCGGTTTATTATGGTGTATTTTACTCACGCATGAGTTATGGTATCATTTTCTGGGGTCAATCTCCAGAAGTATATAGAGTTTTTCTAGCTCAGAAGAAACTCCTTAGAGTTATTTTCGGTTTATCAAGTAGAGACAGTCTAAAAACCGTTTTTAAACAGCATAATTTACTAACCTTTTATGGAGTATATATTTACAATTGCATAATTTTTTTGTTTCAAAATAAAATGAATAAAAATGATTCTAAATACAATCACGTACATAATACTCGTTTAAAAGATGACTTTTATCAGTACCCAATACATAGGTTAACATTAACAGAAAGGAATGTGTATTATTCTAGTCTACGTTTATATAACAAACTACCACTGTTCATCAAAACTAGCAACAATTTAAGAATATTGAAAAGCAGATTGTTTGAGTATTTAGTTAATTTAGAACCGTATTCGTTAAACGAATATTGGAATAATTAAAATTATGTGGTTTTGTTGACTTTTCTTGTATACCTTTGTATACTTCGAAATAAATATAAAAAATAAAATAAAAAAAATAAAAAATAAAAATAAATTAGAATGTTGAAAGCTTTAAAAGAGCTGCTTCCCGCATATGTAATGCCACAAACGATCATAACTGGTTTTTGAAATCGGGCTTATAAATGCGATGAAAACCAAATTTCCTAACACGCGACATCAAGGGAGCTTCTTCCATTTTTGCCATATCCAACAACACGGATTAGAGCAGCGATATGACAGTGATGCCGATTTTGATTGCGACTTAGAATGTTAGCTGCTGTAACGTTTGTTCCTGAGGCTCATGTACAAGAAGCATTTGAAATGTTGTGCGACAGCCAAGAATTACCACAAGAAGCTCAGGAAATTGTCGACTACTTTGAGGACACATCGACTGGGCGTCCACAACGGCGAAATAGAAGAAGAGAACCACGATATTCCTTAAGTGTATGGAACTGTTACGCCAAAGTCTCATGATAACTTGCCGAAAACCAATAATTCCGTAGAAGGATGGCATCGCGCCTTTGAACAACAACTATGTGCTGACCATCCAAGCATTTGGAAATTTGTGGATGCATTAAAGAGAGAGCAGTCAATGAATGCCTGCCAAAAAGAGAAAATATGAAGACACCGCACAGAGAATAAAAATAATAGTGCATTCATACCATCCACAAAACACGGTATCATACTTAAGAGGGATTGCAGACAATTTAAGGTACTAAAAAATTAATAAGATGTAATATTAAAATAAAAAAAAATTATAGAAAATCAAAAAAAAAATAGAAAAATTAAAAAAAAAAAGACAACTACTTCAAAAAGAAGTACGCCTATGGAAGACTACAAGGCCGACCTCCTCGTGGTGTCTTCTGGGTAACGTTAACAGGCTTTATTATGTAATTAATAAATTTTCGGTGAATTACATCTGCGGTGAATTGTTACGTAGGTGAACTGTCTTTGGGTGAACTGTTTTAGGTGAATTTTCCTAAAATCCTAATCAACATGGATGCTGAATATCATTTCCATTCAACAATCGACGTATGTTACGCTAATCTCAAGTAAATAGGTGTAACTGTTGCTTTCTACACGCAGTGTAAACACAACAGATCGCATGAAAACAAAAAAGATAGGTACAACCAATAAACATGCGAAAGCCCGAACAAGGTTACGTTTGTTTTTAGAAATCGCTATCTGCTGTAGAAAGATTGCGTAAAGTCGTATATAGAAATAGGAACAGACGTAGAGAAAACTGGTACAATTAATTTGCGTTTTGTTCGACGCAAAATAAGCCATAAATGTGTCTAATCTAGGGTAAACCAGCTGCATAAAGCAACAACGGTAGGCTTGCTATATTAGTATTGACAAAACTTTGATAGCAAAATAATGATGTATTGTATAACCTAGACTGTCCTAGAAAAAATTAAATATACATATGATGCAACTATGTAGAAAAAAAAAAGGACAATCACGACAACTATATGGCTATTATTCTAACGGGCAGAATATGTGACTTTTAATTTTATATCAAAACGAAACTATAGGTATACGTTTTCTACTGTCTAGTAACTATAGAGATACTACTATTGCTGCACTACAATGAAAAGTAGTTCAACGTCTCCGGAGAGCAAAAAATGACGTAATATATGGTGATTTTGTTTAGGTATAAGTCGACTGCCCGCTTAGGATAATATATCGAAATCGTGGGTACTGTCAGTTGTTATTATTTATTGGCTTTTTATTCCGGACGTTTATAGGTTTGTATGATATAAAAATGAATACATAAAACGAGATAGGGTGTTGACCAATCCTTTTCGATAATATAACGATTAATTTTGCCTATAATGTCGTTTGCGAAAGACTTTACAGAGATTTAATAGTAGAACTGTTTCGCTATTTATTAGGTTAATATGAACTCAACGTACAATTAGCTATCATTTGCATATGCAACTGTCCAAATATGATACATTTTTTTTTGAAAATCGAAATTCTAATAATTGTTGCAGATTGTTCTAGTTGTTCTAAAGATTGTTCCCGAATTTCGGAGCCATATCTCTTATATATCAAAACATATGGCCAAAAAACGAAATAAGATAGTTAGACCCCTTTTTTTTTTAATCTAAATTATGAGAGTTGTTCCAGGTTGTTCTAAACATTGGTAGGTATACAACAGGCGTACGGGTTCACTTTAATCGAGCTTTTAATCGAAGTTTGATTAGCGGCTCGCGCTTTTAATCCGCGGGTTATTTCGCGGAATCGAAGTTTGATTACCGTCTCGCGGTTTTAATCTAGCGTGATTAATTAGCGATGCCACTCATCCGCCGAAGATGGCGTACACGGTTTTGATTCGCGCTTTTTAATCCGTGAGAAATGATATTATCTTTGGTTACCCCATCTACGTAGGGATATTAGCATACTTCCAAAACGGCTACTGAACAGCTTCTGAACGGCTTTTGAACGGCTCCTGAACAGCTTCTGAACGGCTTCTGAACGGCTCCTGAACAGCTTCTGAACGGCTTCTGAACGGCTCCTGAACAGCTTTGAACGGCTTCTGAACAGCTTTTAAACGGCTTTTGAACGGCTACTGAACAGCTTTTGAACGGTTTCTGAACAGCTTTTGAATGGCTACTGAACAGCTTCTGAACGGCTCCTGAACAGCTTTGAACGGCTTCTGAATAGCTTTTAAACGGCTACTGAACAGCTTTTGAACGGCTTCTGAACGGTTTTTGAACGGCTCCTGAACTGGTATCCGTTCAATGACTAAATCTCTTAGCACTAGGTGGCGCCAGGAATTTATTTTCGAGTGTGATACGTTCCTGGGTGTGTAACGTTCCGAGTGTGATACGTTCCGGGTGTGGTACGTCGTATCGAAGCTATTGTTTGTGGAAGTGACTCATGTTTCAAATGTGTTTGGGGGTCAGATAGGTAGTAGTAGGTAGGGGGTCACCTGAATGCGATCGTAAATAGGTAATGAAGATCACACGCTTCCCCGTACCCGCATAGTTTACCTACTATCCAAAGGAGCCGCTTCCTGGAATTCGCTGCCTACTTCCGGTTTTTTTCCCACGCTCAAATTTTCTACAAAATTACCCGCGGATTAAAAGCGCGAGCCGCTAATCAAACTTCGATTAAAGTGGGCCCGTACGCCTGTGGTTTACCTACTAACATGGAATAGAATACCACTCACCTTACTAGCAATAAGAGTGATAGCAGTCCCCGGCAAACCCCAATTCGTTGAATTGACGGGTAACACCGTCTTCACAAAGGTACAATCTTCCAAACCCACGAAGACGACTCACCCTGTATAGCTAACGGTTTGAAACAAACTATAAATGAGTTAATTTAAATCGATAGATCTTTCGATTAACGTTGCAGACCGTTTATAAGTCCTAGGCAATATTGCTTGTTGATTTTTAATCCTTTACATCGAACCTCATTAAATCATACGAGTCCGAGCTGTCGGCACAGATACATATGGACATTGTCTCTCAGAATGGGATCGGATTTTTGTTTTGTACATATTAGCGAACACCCGCAACAACACGTGCGTATAGAAAGGCACCGTATACCTAATATATACAATAACAATAATAATAATCGTGTTTATGTACAGTCGACTACAAAATGGACTTAATAAAGACATAATTAATTTTTAATTCATGCAAAATACTTCGATTAAAAGTATATATAGTTACTGGAACTTATTTTCATAATTGTTGAGTGTAAATTTTCAAAGGCGTAGTCTAATATTTTTGATCTCCTGAAGAGAAAAAGAAATACAATTTGTAGACCATTTTCGCAACTGCAGAACCCTGTTTATTAATCTTGATATGTAGCTGGTTATTGGATTTGCGTAACCTGCTAATATTTTGCGTCGGACTGTATATTCTTGCGTTATACACAAGCGTCAACATTTAAAACCACAAACAACGAACCAGAGGGAACCGAAAAAGAAAGATTTTTGCTTTAGCCGGCTTGGATCTTATCTTTCCCCAAGCATTACGTATTCATGTGTTACCTGCAGGTTAATTCAATATTGCAATCGTTGGCCGGTCGGCTTAATTTATTTGATAAATTTATTCATGCAAATAGAAACGTATAACAGCGCATACAATGTGTACGCCTTAAGATTAGTGCAATAAGTATATGTATAGGTCGTATCGGCGGCTATTACACGCATCGACTTGGTCTCATAGTGGCGTTGTTTGTTCACCAGCGTGTCATTAATAATGTTCACTTGCTACGTGTCTTAATGGTGGTAAGGAATATATCTATGGGGCGTTTGAAAAGTTATTGAAAATTGAATGTCAAAATTAGATTTATTTTTCAACATGTCTAAATAATACTTAACACCCTCCTACGCAATATTGGCTTCTAAAAAGCTCCCTCAGCTTCTTTCCAGTAAAACTTACCAAAGTATCATCCAACACAGAAAATGGGCAGGTTTAAATTTTCTGCCTCGGCATGAAATAGGTACCTAGGAAACAATAACCAAGATAAGGCTTGTATGGTGACGGAATCACTACCGGCAAAAACAATGTGAGAAGAAGAAAAGCACTAACGCTATTTGCCTATTTGCTGTTACATCTCTCAATTTATGCCATTAATCAAAAACAGCAATTGAAATATTTTCTGGCGCCACCTAGTGCGAGTAGTTATAGTCATGCCGTCCTAGATAGTAGTGACGGAACCGGAATAGAGATATCATACTTACCCATACAATGAACTAATCTTTAACGAAGAATTGTTCGAACAATCCTTTATGTGAACCAGCTCTCTCGTTAGTTTCCGTAGCCTGTGCATTTTTTTGCTTCATACCGGTTTGCTTTTAATTTAAACATATTTAAAGTTTAAAATTTCAAAAGTTTATTTTCTTTTTATTTCTTTTGTTTGTTGAGCGCACACACAGAATTTAGTTTAATTGTAGATTTTAGTTAGCTTACAGGCATCAGGTCAAATTTATTGTTTTTGAGTAGAGTAGGGTTAGGTAAAAGCAGTTCACATTTTTTTTAAGTAACTGAGCTCTTTTTTGCTTTCTATGTGTATGTTTGTGCCACTGACTATCACATTTAGTAAAGTGTCATTGAAAAAAGCACTCCAACAGACCAAAACAGTTTTTGCACGTTTTGCTGCTCCTTTCACACCAGACAAATGGCTTACGATATTATGTAAACGCGTCCTTACATCCTGGGATGAGTTTTCTAATTTCCATTTTGTTACGTTGTCTTTACCGAATATGATATAGTTGCTTGGTTCTTCGTTACTCTCATCCTCGCTTGACACTTCTTGTTCTGTGTCGCTAGCCTCTGTTCTTCTACCTAGTCATCCTCACCCTTATTGCTGTCAGCTGCTTCCGAAAATTCATCATCATTTGATTCAAACGCTAAATTACGCAAAATCTCACTTTCGCTCCAAGGATTAAAGAATCTTTTCCGATCCATCTAACAAAAAATATTTTCAATTTCCTACTACTATAATTTCAAGAAACCTACCTTTTTGTAAAAATATCACACTACAATATTATAGCGGCAGTACTCGCGCGGCGTCTCGTAGACTTAGCAGAGATTAAAATCCTTATCACTAGAGTTTGTTAAAAAGGTGGTACCGGATGGCAGTAGCGTAGCGGTAGCGGTGTGGGTAGGGGTAATTGTCAACTCGTAGTCGATCTCGACAGTACCGCGAGAGAGTTCAAAGCGACAGTACGCTGCACGCTAAATAAGTACGCGAAGATGGGACGCCCAAAGGGTGTAACGTTCCCTTCGAATGTGAATAAATATCTCAGGTATTTCCCTGGATTAGAATATAGAAGTCCGCATATTTATTGCACAATATGCAATAGCGGATTACTGTTTTGATATCACTTGACTTTTCTTGGGTTTTTGTGGCAGTATCTCAGCAGTAGAAGTCAGGCTGTTATTATTATTAAGTAACGTGAATTGCGCACCAATTCGGGAGTTCCTCAAGGATCCATTTTGGGTCCCCCACTATATTCCATTTACACCAGTGGTTTGGAAACATGTTTAAAAGGCTGCGATTATCACTTCTATGCAGACAATTCCTAATTATATGCCTCGTTTTCCCATAACGAAATCGATAAAGCGCGAATAAAAATAAATCAAGATATTGAACGATTCGTAATTCGTGTTCTGATCATGGTTAATACTAAATTCATCCAAGTGTGCTCTGATCACGTTCGGTAGAAAGAGTGGCTTAAGAAAATTGGGAAACAATCTTGTAATTCATATTAAAGACTTCACTTTGAAATCAACCACTTCAATTAAGCTTTTAGATATACAAATTGATCAAGCCTTACGGTTTGAAGAACATATAACAAATTCAATCAATTTTTCCTTTTCTAAATTGAAAATATTATATCAAAATAGACTGAGATGTATTTCTCAGTGGAATTTTGGGAAAATTTGAAATTTTCTAAATTAATCTAAATGTTTAAATTCTTTGTGAGGTCGGGAGTATTCCTGGATATTCTTTGAGCAATTTTCTTGTGAATTTTTAATTAAATAAATTGAAATTTACGAACTTTAGAATTAAAAATATAAATTAACCTTGAAATCGTACGATGCTGTCACATAAACACTCTGTTTATATTAACCTTTACAGGAATCTGTCAGCTCTAACCTCAAACCTTTCCTTCTTTGAAATTATACTTTAATTTCGCCATCGAACACTTTAAATGGAGACCCTAGTCAAAAGCACTAGTTAACTTAACGAAAGTCTAACCAGAATTGATGACTTTTCTAGCGTCCCTATTTACCTTTGTTTTAATTACGAACGCGATTGTTTACTTCCACAGCTAATTTTGATGATTTAAATCCAAATATAAATTTTCTGATGCCTTTCTATGAAAGGAAGTTATTTGTAAAAACAGCATAGAAGAATGCATGCGGTAACGCTACCAGCTGACTGAAATTAGGCGACTCTATCACCTAAATTCTGACTGACAAGGTTTAAACGTGAAATTTTACTAACGATTTGCTCAATAGCGTTCGGACAAAGATTTAATTTATGAAATGATGTTTGAAATACCTGTGAATATACCCTGTTGTCTGTTTTAGGAGAATATACAGAAGAGTAGATTTGTCAGTGTTACACGGTAACTTGGAAAATTAAATTTTTACCCGCAAGGGGGATTTTTCATTACCAACGGGTGGCTAATCTGAATATCCTATACGTTCTGAGATTGACAATTGGTAAATATTGAACATTACAAGACATTTATTCGATCAACAAACAAAAAAGCTCCTTTGTGATATGTTTGTTTTAAGTAGGCTTACATATTGACGCTAAGAACGTATTTCTTTTGATTTAAAACAGTTGTTGTATTGTGGTTAATTGAAACTGTAATTGTCTTGAATTAAGGAAGACAAGTAAACGTTTCTCTGTGTGTAATAACAATACTATACTTTCTCGGGTAAAATTTTAAACATCGATACAATAGTTGATTTTCCAGAATTCAAGACCTAGCTAAGCTTACTCAATCAATTTCTCGCAAATTACAGCTTCCAGCTTAGCGCCGTTAATCTCACAATAACGCTTCTATAAGATATACGCGGCTACGATGAATTGTGTATGCATTTGCGGTACTTGTTCGCAAGTTAGAGGCGTTAAAGATAGACACCGCAGCGGACACGTTCGAAGAAACGCTCGGAAACCCGTAGACTGGGAGGACTTAGCGTGCTTTAATTAATATCGCATTGACACGGCGGACTGTTGCCGTTAAAATCTGAGTTCGAACCCGAGAAAAAGATGTGAACGCAATACATACTTATGTATTATCTATGTTATGTAGTTAGTTGTGTACGTGTGTATTGAAGAGAAGCGGCGGCAATGGCATGGAACCGCATTGCGTGGGATCATTTTTATAATGGCACCTGTTCTTATAGTCTCTATGATATAATGAGGTACTTTAGGTACGTACGTTACGTGTTCCGCACGGTCCCGTCGTTGACCGTCGCCAATGGCTCGTTAAGACGACTCCCTGGGTCGGAATGGACCGCAATCCCGAACGAAAATAATCTACACCGAGGAGATAATGCGAAATACCATTCGTATTGCAGATAAAAGTGTATTAATCTACAGCGGAAGCCGAAAGTTCAGTATTGACTTCCTCAAACCATCCTATATGTGTCCTATAACTCGAGCTACGCAGGTCCACATTGTTTTGACTCTAAAATGAATGTATAAGCGCTTATGCGATCTGTGATTGGTTGCAGGAGAAAGGAGACTCCTTTATTAAATTACTTAATATTTTACTCTTTATTTAGAACTGCATCAGGGGCTAAAAAATTGAGATGCATATAAAGCAGCAAAATTGATCAACTGTTTAATATTTAAGAAAGCGTTGAAGTAAAAATGTTAGACATTTCAAACAAGTGAAGCACTACACTAAAACCCTTAACACAATAAGGGAGAGTGTCCAACAGTGGGACAGTCCCACAGTGAAACATTGAGTATCCCGCATTTACCACGTGTTTGATTTGTCTGCGCATTGGTTACCACATATCTTACCAATCAACGGTTGTTTCATGCCAGTACAAATAACGCCGCGAACACCGACGTACCTGATCGTTACATACGCTATAACAAGGCCTGAGCGCTCTTCGATGACGTCACGCTGGGTTGGCGATGTATCGCCATGCACGATCTTAACCTAAGCGGTAAAGGAATCGTCTTTTTTTGCATTTCCCTTTTATGTTTTGAAGGGCTTCCGGTTTAAAGAGGATGCCAGTCGTCAAATGAGCCCTTCTTCGCACCCCATTCGATTTTATTTTGAAAATACGAAGTTTCAAAGCAAAAACCAAACACGTAACCGAGCACCGTTTTCGTGAAAGATGTATTTGTGGTTAATATTTTATCGACTAATTATTATTATTTGTAATTGTGCATGTATTTGGACGAAACTAATGTTCGAAATGATACAATAATTGCAATTTCATTTGAAATTTTGTTCAATTTCACGAGAACATTTACAAATATGTTATCTAACCAGGGTCTTTCATTTCCTATTATATGGTGTTTTACCTAATCTGTCATTACTTTTCCCACAATCATTTTTAAGTAGGGTATCTGTAGAACAAATTATTATAATTGTTGTAAATACGTTCACTGCTGTGAATATGATATTTACATATATCAGTATCCAAAATGGCTACGTACACATATTTAAAAACATCTCTTCGTATTCAAAAATGATTTTGTTAAATATAACGTAAGAATATAAAACTATTTGAACAATAACATCTTCACGTTTTTTTGTCAAATACAACAGACAGTTAGGGAATTGAGTTGGAATAGCATTTTTTTAAGCCTAGGATTTCTTAAACTTACAGATACAGTTTCCCCGACTCTTGAATGTGTAACGTTGAAAAATAAATATCTTCTTTTACAAAGTGTAACTCACAAACAAAACATACAAAACAGCCGACGCCATGTTAGGTTAGGTTACTTCGTTTTTCGTTCAGAAAAGGTTTTATCACTTATACAACACTAAAAAGACGTTACAGGTATCACCAACAAAGTATGGAAATATCACTACACAATATTTTTTTTAATAAAACCAATTTTTTTCCGGAGTATCTGTGGCTATCAACTTTTCCCTTTTCTTCGGGTATTTTTGGACTTACGAGCTTAATATAATTTGGGTAAACCAATTCAAAGCGCAAGAAACGATCCGAATGTGTCAATGATCGACTGTCTTCTTCAAAATACGTCACAGCCTGCTGACGTCAAAACACTGAGGCTTTGTATATATCGTTGGTAATGATCTGACGTTGAACCACTCGTGATTTATACGAGTAAAAGTAAACTTTTGCAGCTATCTTATTTTCTGACTATACAGCAAATAAAAAAAGTGTTTTTCTAAGCTGATCAACATGAAGGTATGTTTCAACTATGTAGCTTTTAAATCTTATTTATGTGGTTATACATTTTTTACATGAGCTGTGACACAAAATGGTGATCTACCATGTTTGTCCAACAGTGAGACAACCTTCCTTGCCCTACAGTGAGACAGTGTCACAGCGTTGGATATATGTATTACTGTAATTTTAAAAGTGAACTTTTGTTTCTTCAGATCAAATATGGAAGTAAAGGAAAGGAAAATTGATAATTGTTAAGAAGAAACTATGAGAAAATCAGTAAATCTTGTTATGAACGGCGGAAGACAAGTATTTGCTTCAAAAGTTATCTCGTTTCAGACAATGGCTGGATACTTTAAAAAAACCAAGCAGGTTGAATTTATCGACGACATCCGAATGTCTCCCAATTACAGTTTGAATAAAATATTCGGTGTCGTAGAAGAAACTTCCTTCTGAGAAATACATAATAAATTGCTCATAAATGTTTTATGGGCAGCCGGTTATCGATTGTAGAAAACTTGGGTATGAAATGGCTGTTGAAAACAAAAAGAAAATTCCTGGCAAATGACATGACGATAAAACGGCGATGCTAACATGGTTTCGAGTCTTTCTCGAACGATATGATCGACTATCACTTACAACACCAGAAGAGCTAGCTTGTCCCGTACAACGTCTTTTAATCGACGCAATGTATGGGTATTCTTTCAGAATTTAAAAACTATTTACGCGAGGACTTCCAATTTCATCGATGGAAGAAGAATTTTCAATCTGGACGAGATGGGAACTGTGACAATTCAAGAGCCCCAAAAAGTAGTGGCAGTGAAGGGCGTTAAGTAGGTGAACAAGGTAACAAGTGGAGAGAGGGGTATCCTTGTTACAATTTGTTGTATAATAAATGCTACAGACCAATACTTACCCCCGGCGATGGTATTTCTGAGAACTTACTTTAAAGACCACATGATTGTAGAGGCTCCACCTGGTTATTCTTAGAAGTACTCAAGCATAAAATATTTCAACAGCTCCAAAGAAAACCCATCACTTCTGATCTATGACAATCACGAGAATCACCTTAACATTGCCGTTGTTAACTTGGCCAAGGCTAATAGGGTACCAATTTCGACCACATTCCACAAATAAAATACAACCATCAGATGTGGGTGTTTATAAATCGTTTCCAACAGCATATACTACATCCGTCGATAGTTGGATGAGGCAACATCCAGGTAAACCACTATCTACATATGAAGTAGCTGAGTATGTTGGTATTGCTCATGGAAAGGCTCCAACTAACATTATAAATGCATTTAAGATGTGTGGAATATACTCATTTGATGGAAATGTGTTTACAAATGTAGATTTTCTAGCAAGTGCTGTTACCGACCGTATACTTCCAAAACAAAATGAAAATAATGGAATCATTAGCATATGTAATTTCTCATAAAGATAAAGACATTATAGGAAATACAGAAAATAAGCATGGTTCAAATTTCTTAAAAAGTTCTGGTTTTCCAAAAAAAGAAGCTCGTAAGTCCAAAAATACCCGAAGAAAAAGGAAAAGTTGATAGCTACAGATACTCCGGAAAAAGATGCAATTGAAAACAGAAGTATGGCAAGAACAAATAAAATCAGTAAGAAAGATAGAGCGTATGAATCAAAGATCCAAAAAATCCAAAAAAGAAACAAGTGTTTGAACAAGAAGAAGAACCCATACTAGACTCATCATCAGAAAATGAGTGTATTGTTAGAGTTGATCCAGATGGATTTCAGGACCTAAATTTCACAAAAGAGCTTTGTTTCTGTGTTAGAATGGAAGCTATTCAGACAAATCTCGTTGGTCTAAATGTAGAAAGGTTTCTAAAACATTTTAAGCACCATTATATTGCAAATACTACAGATTCAATCTTTTGGTTGGTTCCAAACCAACAGAATGTGCTTTCAAAGTGCTCCATCAATTACCAAAATGAGAACATTTGTAATTTGTTAGTAAATTTCAGTTGCAATACCATTTTGACATATTAGATTGTATTTAGATTAGACTAGTACTCGAGATGGTTCTTCACCTATCCCACGGCGACCTTTTCAAATCTGTTATGGTCCCTCTCCCTCATCATTAGATCAATTACGTTAGCTTTGTCTTCTTTACCATACCTAGCAATCTTATGAGTGATCCCCCTACGTAGGTTTCAGCTTTTGAATATTCCGAGTTCATTTCTGATAGCCCTATTCCTGCCAGTGCTGTACAGTCGCACAACACATACTTCCTCTGTGAGGGCTAGGTTGCTCATGTGTTTCTTAAGCATACAATGCACTGTTAGCAGACCTGCTATTGTTTTAACGGACTTTCTGTCTCTCCTTGGTAGGTCTGCCTGTATCCAATCGGAAATTACTTGGGCTGGAATAATCTTCCACCAGTATTGAGATTTCTGCTATGCCTACAGAGTGTTTTAGGTTTTTGTTAGCAGTTGACCACCCCACTCGGGCTAATTCGTCTGCCTTAACAATCCTTCGATTACCTTCGTGTCCTGATATCCAGATCAAGATCACCTCAATTTGGCTACCCAGTCTATTGGGCGCATTCATGCAGTCCCACTCCAGTTTTGAGTTCGCCTGTCTAGAGTCCAGTGCATTTACTACTACTTAACCGTCTGAATAGATAGCAATAGATCGATAGTTAACTTTTTGCTTGTCTAGTTCTTCAATACATCTCAGCACTGCTGCTATTGGGGTTAATGACTTAGTTACTTTTGGTATAATCCCGCAAATTCCGGGTCCGATTCCCGTTTCCGTCTTTGAGCCGCTTGTGTACCAGATATATTCGGATTTAATAGGCGGGCCTTTTTTCCATTCTTCTCTATCTGGTATTACCGTTTTATAGTTCTTATCGAAGCTGTATTCGGGACTTGTGGCGTCACTGAACCTATAGTAGGGGTTAATAAATAGTGAGATTCTATTCACAGTATATCGCTTGGAGGCTGTGAACTGAAAGGCTGGAAACTTTTCAGACTACAAACTTTTGGTTATCACTGTATCTCATCACCTATACGAATGGTTAGTAAAACGAAGTACGGTTGGAGCGAACCATAAATTTCGACATGGTATACGCGTATGAGATATAGGTGTGCATATATACTTTAGAGAGGAACAGATATAATTCTGTCACACGTAATATAACGAAGGTAAGTCGAGTTATCCCTCGCGTGCCGATGTCCGTTTAATATAACTATTACGGTTATTATTATTATTGTTATTACTATTACTGGTTTCAACGGCTAGAATTTGCTGAACGCCTGGCTACAACTTGAATAGTCGTTATTTATGGGATTTTGAACAATTGAAACGGTACCCAGTTATAAATGAAATTATCAAAGAACGGCGTATCTAATTTGTTTCCAAGCACATAAAAAGGATTTCCAAATAATTCTTGCACTGAGAAAAGAAAGCATTTAAATAATCCATGGTGACTCTGTCCAAGTTATTTATAATGAAGGTGAAAATAAAATAAGGTCTTTTTCTCGATTATCACCTCATTCTTCCTTCTTCACACTTTGACAGATTCTTTCTGTTTGAGGGTTGAGAATTCATTTCCATGTGCAGGCGAGGAATTATCGGAGGAGACTGAAAAGTTTACCAGACGAGCAGACAACCTTACGACGGAGTGGAAGACGATCAGTGAGCGCCACTGCTCCTTGAAGCACCAGAGAGTTCCAAGAGTCTTTAAGGTATAGTTTTATGCTAACAAGTCTTGTCGTACCCGATCGTTTTTGGCAAACCAGGGAACTTGGGCTATTAATCTAAAGCAGCGATTCTCAACCTGTAGCGCGCGTGCCCCTGGGGGGCGTAGGTAGGATGTTGGAAATGGTGATAATATACGAAATGGTCTTTCAATGTAGAGACCTCATCATCCACCCCTGTCCAAAATTCAAAGAGTAATCTATTACCAAATTGTCTTATGATTTCGCCACTTGCCTTGAAATCTATGTTGATTTCTTCTTCAGCAGTTGAGAGACTTTCGGAAGTATTTTGAAATGGGTTCCTAAACCACTCGTAACTTCTTACCCAGCTGTTATTAGCAAGAAATTGCTTTCTAAATTCTCTGCCAGCATGGCTAAATGATTTTCAATTGTTATAAAAACATCTTTCACATGTTGTTCTTCAGCCTTATAACACATTCCCCCATTATTTGCAAACATTTCGAGGGTTTTTTTGGTTTACATTTCTACTCCACAATTCCACTTCTCTACAAGAAACGTTAACTTTATCATTCGTATCGAACATATGTACATTTTCCCCTTGGAGTTGATTTAAGGTATTTAATTTCTAAAATATGTCCACCAAATAGCTCCCTTTCATCAATTCGTAACTTTTCGGCTTTCGATCGGTTTTCTTCTTCCAGAAAAATGGCGATTTCATCTCTTAATACATAAACGCGTAGCAAAAATCTCCCACGTGATAACCATCTTGCCTCGCAATAAAATAAAGATTCTTGGTTTTAGGGGTCTCATTTACTACGGTTACAACCGTCGTTAGCATAATATTCAGACCAGAACTTATTTCTTTGAAAGCCAGAGCTTCTCTGTGGATCATGCAATGTGTTCAGGTGTACTGTGGAGTTTTTTATTTCACAAGTGCTTGTAAAGTACGAGCACTATCGGTGCATACTCTAAGATAGTAAATAAAGCAAGTGCTGTTGCTTGGAGTTCTATTGTTTTGCAGAAAAGTAGTTCTTCTACTGCTGACATACCTTCACAAAATCGAACATAGGCAATTGAATCAGCATATTTATCGCTGAAGAGGCTTGTGGTAGAAAATTGGGTCGCCAATACTAAAAGGTTGAGAACCACTGGTCTAAGGGTCTTGTTTTCTATACCTCTACTTAAGATCTTATCTCACAAAATTAAAGAAATTAAAGAAAATATTTACTTAAGCAATATTTAAAAGATCCAACAACATTTTAACTTGTTCCTGGTGAGAGTACCAAGATTTGGGCCAGTTCAAAAACGAAATATCTTCTTTCTTATGCACGACTTTAATGGCAGCAACCCAATTAAATGCGTTCTTCTTAACCTCGCGTACGGTACATAAGTTTCAACCGGATAACTACACTTTTCGGATCGCCTTTTAACGAAGAGCACCCGCTTGACATGATAGTTATTGTTTCGCGCGAGAATCGGTGCATATACATACGTAGGCCAATTATTTAAGACACCGTAGGAGTTCGACATTGGCCAATTATACTTCGCGAAATTTGCTAACCTGTACGCCGATACAATTGTATGACGTAATTTACTTTAATATATGGAAGGGATTCGGTTTCAATTGGAGAAATTGAATAAGAGATGAACAATTTTACATACACTAGTATGAATGTGTTATCGCCCACTAACAATACGTTTGCTTAAGAAATACTAGTAGGAAAGTAACTACAATTCCTAGTAAAATTTACAAGAATCTTTCTGCAATAGTTTAAGAAATTCCTTGGTAATCCTAGGATTGAGTGCTTCAAGCTTTCCTTTTACCTGAGTAATCCCAAACATGTACTGTTATGTTGAGATTTAACCTATAAGAATGCCATTACATGATTTCTAAGAATCTTTTTCTGCTTTTTCTTGTAAATTATTTTTCATGATTGCGCCAACATGTTTAGGATCATCGCCTTGGTGCAAAATGAAGTTCGGGGGAGAGACTACACTAAAGTTCATTGAAGATTCACAAATAATCTAGTACATAGGCTTCCGCGGTTGCCAATAACACTACACTCTTGCTTACCGGGTTGGAACCGCATCGTTGTCGTAGTTTCTACCGAGGTTTCATCCACACAATGAATAGTCGCCAGTCAGTATGCGGTAAACAGCCCTGCAGATCTCCCATAAAAGTTTGAACCCGAAAGTCTAGAGTGTAGTGTTATTGACGACCGCGGTAGCCTTCGTACCAGATTCCAGAACCTCTACGCTGAGGATATCGAGAAAAAGACGAGAATAAACCTTTCCAATCGACCTCTCTCTTCTGATGAGGTTGCTGAAAAAGCTCTAACTGAAGACATTGCATTTCTAATTTCACCTGTTGATCAAAAACAATGGTTGCATTTAAACTGAATATAACCCTAATCCAAAGAATGCTGCTTGCTGCTTCTTGGTGCTTCTTGATGTAGCAAAACATAAGGCGAAAAATTGCACGTCTGCTGCAAAACAATTTAATTGAAACAGAATGACCATATCAAGAATTTAGTGCTTCCCAAGAAAATAGTCAAGGCAAACTTTTTGATAACGTTGGTTCTTTGAAAAAAAAGACAAAACTGTAGGTGTGTAGAGATTATGCATCTCATGAAATCGTAGTTCCCCAATCTACATTATTCCGAATTTTGCAAAAAGGAATGTTTATATAAATCGAGTTTCAAGCACTATCAAACCGTTTCTTAGAGAAGAGAACAAGAAATACTGCGTTGAATTTTGTTTATCAAAAATACTCCCCGTTTATGGATTTTTATGATTATATTCACATTGATGAAAAGTGGTTCTACTCGATAAAAGTCAAACGATATTATAATATGCTTTTTTTAGATTGAGAAATTCCGCATAGAACTTATAAAAGTAAAAGATTTATCACAAAAATTATGTTTATGGCAGTAGTTTCTCGTTCCAGATGGGATCCGCATAAAAAATGCGTTTCTGATGGAAAAATAGGCATATGACCTTTCATTAGGCAAACGCTAACTCAACGAAACAATAAGAATACAACAAAAAGAACACATAATCAAGTACTTGGAAACAGTTCACTAAAACCCTCACCACAACACTTCACGCGCACTGGACGTACGTTTCAATAACAAGGCTATCATCATCATGAACTGCTGATGATGACTAAGAGCATAGAGTCTGCCCTTGGTCTTCCATCTGAAATCGCTGATCCCATTCGCTTTGAAACATCCAAAATCCTCACACGTGCCAAACGTCCGAAATCAAACCGTCCCAAGTTAGAAACCCTGGCCTTAAGAAACCGGAAATCCGACCCTAAAATTGCTGTACTAAGAGCTGATAAGGGAAGTGAAGAGTTTTCCTTACTGCAAAACGGCACCTATTAACTTCTTAAACGTGATCCTACTTTCCGAATTGAGTTAAACGTTATCTATTCCTTCCCATACCCAGAGGTCACTTCTCCCTAGTGATTTTTCAGCCCTTAAGCTATACGGTCTCCCTAAAATTCACAAACCCAATATCCCCTTACGTCCTACTGCCAGCACAAATTATCGAAGTACCTTTCTAACCTTCTAAAACCTTACGCTGGACACAGCGACTCTTTCGTCCAAAATTCCCAACATTTCGTCAAACGACTGAAAAAGTCGGCCGGTCAGTGTGCAGTAAACATCCCTGAAGATGTCCTATAAGAGTGTGGACGAAATGTCGGCAAAAGCTACGACAACGATGTGGTTTCAACCCGGAAAATTTACAAATAATGTTTCCATGCCAATTTTCCAATGATTTTGACTAAAGAAGCGTCACCAGATGAAGTTATGCGTCCCCAAATGAAGACAGAACTACCCCGCTGGATACATACGCTGGATCCAAGGTAGATAAACATCCGAGCAATGAAACACTTTAGCCACTAAAAGGTTCCTGAGGTTATGACAAGCTTTAAACTTATATACCTCGCCGAACCATCACCGCACATATAGCATTTGAGAATCTTTCATTCATTCATTCATTTCCATATTTTGTACCTGTTATTATTTATTGCAAAAAGAACCAAAGAAAAGAAAGGAATTTGAACCCCTTTAAATGAGAAAATCATTTAAATATCTACACAATACAAGATCACCACCTCATGAGATATTACAACACAGATTTAAATCTGTATTTTAATTATCTAGACCTTTATATGATCAAAAAAAAAGTTGAATGCACAATCTCGGCGTGAAATTAAGAAACCTAAATATTTTCAGGCATTAAAATTTGCATAGAAGGGATTAGGGATTGTTGGTCGACCTACGAGAGTGCTTAAAACTCTTTCTGTCACCTCATTGTTATTCTAATTGATTCGCCAAATCTGCTGGAGCGGAAAAATATGGTTACGTATGTTCCCCACATGCCTGCTCCTATGGGTATCGTGAGAAGCTGACGTTATCGTAATAGTGCGCTATATTAATAACTCTCTACTGTGTGCTGTATTTACTGGCTTATTGCGTTGCGGTAATTATTACTATCTTGAAGCGGAGATTAAATCTATCGCGAAGTTCAAGTATGAACTATAAATTATGAACCCGGTCTTTAAAGTAAAAATTTTCGAACTGCTAAGCGGTATATAGATTTGTGTTGTATACAGTCATGAATGATCAAGAACTGTGGCACTTGTCCTATTTCAAATTATCAAAAAGATAAACAGATAGGAGTTATTGTCATAGATCAAAATCGTCAATTTTCCAATAACTTCAAACCAGATGCTCATAAATGGAACTGATGGTACTATGAAGGAAAATATAATATAATTTTTATCATGCTATATTCTTGCGCGTAACTGTGCATGCAATATATTTTTATATTGTTTATTGCTTTCTCGCAACCTATTCGCCTTGTACCACTTACATATTTATCTTTTAAATTTTTGTAATGGATTCTATGAGTTTTTTCCCTAGTTTCTTTTGATTTGTGCTATATATCTAAGTTATTTTAGATATTATTTATTCTGAATTTTTATTCACACACCAATCTCAAACGAAATAATCCCTATGTCCCATAAAAACAGTAGCAAGATGATATTTTTATGGGAATTATTACCGAATGCAGTTGTAAATTATGTCGTAACGCAAGATTGTGAAGGCATCCACCAAAATCAGTGTTCCATAGCATTTGGATTTTGTTTTGAATCATCTGTTAATTTTGAATTGTCACAAAATCCTTACGAATTTGAATGATTAATAAGACGTTTTATTGCAATTGTCATTGTAATAAATAAACACTTTATTATTATTATCATTATTATTATTATTATTTCGTCGCCACACATGGCGAGGGAGCGCACTGTTGGGTTAGTGTTTCACAGCTTACACTGCTTACATGGGAACTTTTCTGGTGGATGTGAGTGTAACGAAAGAATAGAAACTGTTGCAAAGCATACCTACCTGGGGCTGATCATCGATCAACACTTTTTGTGGCGCGATCATGTCGGGCACGTGATTAAAAGATTGAGCCAAATGGCAAACTGTATGTACCACGCGTCATCGTACTTACCTGTAGATACAATGTTGATGGTGTATCATTCTCTGGTGGAATCGGTATTAAGATATGGAATATACATATGGGAACTGACATCCTTCTCGCATATGCAGCTAGTGCAGAACTCGCAAAACAGAATACTGAAGTTTATATGTGCCACCGGTCAGAATCTGGATCAAATTTGCTCGAAATACGGAATTTTATCAGTCAATAAACTGCGAATGTTTGTAATATTTATGAAATATCATTTTTCAGTTGAGTATAGGCAGGAAATAAACCATCAGCACGGGACACGTTCTAGATCCGATGGATTATATCGGGTTGCCTTTTGTTGTAATAGGTACGGAGAGCGTGTGAACAAAGTTGTTGTACCTAGACTATTGAACTCACTACTAGCCGAATTGAGAAATTTTACTACAACATACTCGTTGAAGAGGGCTTGGCTACTGCATAATTGACATTTGCATTTAGTAGATTAAAAATATCTGTAAACAGAGTTCGAGTACTTTTTCTCTTTTCCTTTTTCTCTGTCAAAGTAAAAAAAATTATCGATATAGGTGCATGGATTTCCACATAGATAATAATAAAAACTAGGGTCATTGAATCTAGCAGATGTATACACGAGGAAGCAGAGAAAAAGGACTTTTCTTTTCATTTTTCTTTTTGTCGCGGTTTTTGGTTCTTATAAATAAACATCGAGATGCCAATAAATGTACGTTTGGAACAACTTATCATGTTTTGGGGATTGTGTTTATAAAAACTTTGTAACTACATTTGCGGTGAGCTCCCACTGCAAGAGCAGGAATATAATAGATTAATATTCAGGAGTTAAAAACCTACGTTCTGGGTTTAAAGATATTCAATTTTTTTTCTCTTTCACTTTTTTCGGGACGGTGTTTAATTTGACATTAGAGGACTTCTGGTTATTACATGTTTTCTATTGTTTTTGTTGAAATGTAGCCTTTGCGTCATTAACTTTGCAGGGAAACAGAGGAAACAATCCTTAAGTCTGAAGAGGAATATTAATTGTTTTTGGGGCTGTGGGCGCTTGCTGTGATTACGGGGGTAAGTATGGGATAAGGGAAAATTGTGTGACTAGAGTTAAAATTGATGTATGTTGTTGATATTGTTATTTGTGGGATTATTATTTGTATACTTACGTGTTTAGTAGAATATAGTTGGGCACTCGCCGAGAGATTATAGAGTAATTGATACACATAAATTAAAACCACTGATAAGTCATTTTGACATAGTGGTAACGCTTTATATTATTATTGTAATTGCTGTTGAATGCAAATCTTAGTATATTGGAACTTGCTATTATGGTTGTGTTCATTTTGGTTTTCCTTGTTTATCTAATTTGTATACATTGAGTTAAGGAGGCCTGTTTCGTCTACAGGTCTTGTACACGAGACAGGTTGGACAGGTGAAGGAAAGCCCCGCTGGACGGGCGGGACTGAATTATAAAAAAAATTATTAATAAAATTATTATTATTATTATTATTATTATTATTATTATTATTATTATTATTATTATCATTATTATATTTTAAAACAAGGAAAAGCATAAAATGAAGAACTAGCGTAAACGATCAAAAGATTCTCATCTGAATTATAATAATAGAAAATTAAATATCTCAAGCAAAACCGATAACTGATGCTATTGCTACTCCTGCTCACAGCCAATTCAACCTCTATTAAACATCGTGTTAACTTTATCGTTCTAAGAATTATTGATGATAAGTTAACGCCAGCAACCGACCATAAATCAATGTAACACCTACAATAGCATTTCTACTTCTGTTAAAAGGAAACAATCGTCTTTATTTTTACCTAAAATGGGCAAGATAAGAATCACAACCATCAAATAAATTGCATTCCACTTCTAAGAGGTAACCCGGCCCGCCAAAGTCGAAAGTACCTCTTATTTAAACTCACCACTGTCTAAAGAGTAAGAGAATGAAGTCTAAACAACAGTCGTAAAATGGGATCACCCTGAAAGAGGGTGGCGCAGGTGTATACTGTTCTGCTTTGGTAAAATGATACGTTTGAGGGTGCTATTTTCGAAGAAGAAGATACGTATCTTGTTTTGTTTTGTCGTATTAACTATTAGACGACTTCATTCATGTTGTGAACGGAATTTCTTTCTTTAGGACATTGTTCGAATACCAGAATCTTTTTTCCCCTTTTTTGACGCTTTATATTTTATTGCTTCTTTTATTTTTGTAACATTTTTAATATACATTATTTTAATAGTTATAATTAGAAGAAGTAGCGTTATTAAATAGTTACAAAACTATACCATTCTATTAAAAAAATTCAGTCAAAGCATCACATGTCAAAAATGGACAAATTTTTCTTGCATAACCCAAAAAATTCTCCTAGAGTTGCCTTTTTAGTTTTGCATATAGCCGCGTAAAGAGCGCCACCGATAACAGTCTTCCGTCCCTCCTGGCGCTTTAGAATAAGCAACATTAACAACGTGAACTAATCCTCGAAAGTGTACTTTTCAAATCAATCTAATTTGAGCCTATTGTACCGAGTACTGGAGAGATCGTTTTCGGTCCAGGTTGTCTAAATCTTCTCCGCCTTGCAGTTTACGTAAGATGGCGCTACATCCCCTGCTGCATTTCCGCATAGCATTATTGATGTGCACGCCTTTGACGAATTTACGTCCCCTCTTCGTGATAATTCTTCCAGCCTCAGGATCGACGATAAGATTGGTTTCATCATAATTCCAAATATTTTCTTTTAGATTTCTACTCAGCTCCTTTTCCAAATTATCGACCTGGGTATCGTCACATCGCCCAATCATTTCCTGGTATGTTGTCTTTAAAACGAAACAAATATCGAGATGCTGTGTTCTCGCTAGATAAAACGCGAGCTATTACATTCACAATACTGTTTTTCTTTATATCGATCGTCTCATCCACGGTAATCCATATTTTTTTGGAACAGAAATCACGTTTACACACATTTTCTAGCATCTCTTTCATTCGCGGCAAATGATTCTGTAATTGTGTTTGTGAGGGTAATGGGTGCTTTGGAACGTATTGTCGCCAAAACGTTTTAAAAGCTGCTTTTCTCACCAACGACAACGGAAGATTACAAGAGGTAAACATAATTAATAAATGTATGAGGAATAAAGGTATTTCAGTTCTTGCATTTCTCATATGCTTAATACCATTGACATGCCTCTGGCAATCAGTTCTGTCCAATGCAGCCAAACGAACATTGCATATTAAGCAAAAAACTGCACTACCGTCATATTTTAAATGGGGAAAAAGTGACACGTACTTATGTACATTAGTAGCAAATCTATTACGAGGCATTGTTTTCTTAGGTATGTAAATATTAGTTCTATATGAAACGATACACTAATTATGTACTTGATATAATACTACAACACACAAAAAACACCAGCTATATTTTCAAAAGCGACACGTAAATACATAATTTTGACCATTCGACTAATCTCTGCAACAGCTCAACCGGTACTAAAACGAAATCTCTCTCAGCGCGGTTTAACATGATTTATATTCAAGGTCGACACTACATGCCTGCTTCTCTACCGGTTTAGTTTATTTATGAATTTTTCGTATTCTTATATTAACCCGTAATACCGACGCCTATGCGAGTCCGCAAGTTTAGGTTACTCTATATTTAAGTCTACTAGAAAAGTTTATAAACTTCACGAAAGCTCCATACTTTTCTGCAATTTTCTATGTGCTTCGAGACTGTTCCATATCTTTCAAAGTTTGAACACACTGTATCTTCAGGTAGTGTAATCTAATTTCCACAATATATAAACCATACAATCCGCCCGCTATCTTACCTTTAATAACGATTGCACAAGACGGAAATATCTTTATACATACATACATCTACAATATACATATATAGTACAATATATATGGCTACTTCGCGTTTAACTAGTCCCGAAACAATTATTCCATTAGCCGGCAAACGTTTAGTCAGCACGCGAGGCACAGGGTGATTTGTAGAGAGTCCGCCGTACCGGACAGAATAATAAATTACATAGAATCGTAGTAGTGCTCTGTCTTTTTTCCGCTAGTCGCGCACTACAATTCATCTGTTCTAATGGCCGTTCTACTACAGTTGTTGACCCATTAGCTTAGGTATTGGTATATATATGTCTATATGGCGCACGTATATAGTTATATAGATATAGTCGACATTCGCCATAAGAGTATGTATCGTGCGTCTATTGTTCTCGGACATAAAAAACGAAATTTTGCTGTCGCTGCTTGCTATACGAGTCTAGGAACAAGATATATTGTCTCGTAAAGATAAATAAGTTCTAATGAGAGATTGCAGGTGTAATATTTAACGTTAGTATACACGCTTATGTGGTTATTTAAGGACTTTCCGTTTTGAAAATTTTTACGTTAACCCATTAACTGCCAAATTTTGTTTTTCTTGAATTTTGTGAAATTTTAGTTTACGAAGATCGTTAGGAAACAACGTGGCCTAACAAAGAAAATGCAATTTTTTTTCGACATAAAACGTTTTATTTTCCAATACAGTCTCCTGCTCACTCAACACACTTATTCCAACGATATTCCAAATTAGCAATACCTTCCCTGTAGGTCGATGACTCCAAGTCCTCGAAATAGCAATTTACAGCAGCGATTACCTCGGAATTAAACGAAAATCTCTTACCGCCGAGCCATTTTTTCAGGTTTGGGAACAGATGATAATCGGCTAGGAGCCAAATCTGGGGAATAGGCCGAATAAGGCACTAATTCAAATCCCAATTCATGAATTTTGGCCACTGTAATCGCAGACTTATGGGCAGGTGTATTATCCTGATGGAAAAGCATTTTTTTCTTTACTAAATGAGGCCGTTTCTCTTTGATTTTGTCGCTAAGTTGTTGCAACAAAGTGGCATAATACTCGCCATTTATTGTTTTCCCCTTTTCTAAGTAATCGACCAAGATAATTCCATGAGAATCCCAAAAAACAGTTGCCATAACCTTTCCTGAAGACAAAACCGTTTTTACCTTCTTTGGTGGCGGAGAACCTTTGTGTGTCCATTGTTTTAAATCAAAAGAAATATTTTCTTTCTTCTTCGTTGGAAGAAAAATTAAGTTGTGCGGCTCATGTCGACGTTTTGATTTCGAGGTTGTCATCGGCTCTATACTCTCTCAGAAGACTAAAGAAGACCCAAAAGGCCCCCCATACCGCTTATTTTGCAAATATCCACTCCCTATTGAGTTATGGGATCCTGTTCTGGAGATCCACGACGGAAGCAACCAGAATATCTAACCTACAGAAGAAGGCTGTCAAATGACTATGCAATCGAGGGTATAACGAATTCTGTAGAGGACACTTTAAAAGGGAGGGACTTCATCCTCAATGTGGTCACCCACGTTCATTGACTTCACTCCTGATGAACGCAGTCATACACAGTAAAAAATTTTAACACTTTTCTGACTAATTTCATAGTCAGGAGAGGTCCACTCCTTTTTGGAGTTAATTTTACTAGACTTATTTGGGTTAAAATTTGACACGCAATTATAGTAAAGTTTTATCTTTTAGAATGGCGTTACTTTGTCAAATGTATTTGTCAAAATCACACAATGCCTCGAGTCAAATTTTACAAATTTTGCTAGGCGAAGTGACTAAGCTTGTAGTTAAAGCAACACTCTCAATATCAATGATTTTACAACTTTTTTAGATACACTGTCTATTGGATCTTGACATATATTATACTTCGTTCTAGTCATTTTATCAAGTTTCTCCTTCTTCGAGTGTTAATTTTATAAAAAGTGTGCATGGGAAAATAAAGGTGAACCAACATATGTTTATATACCTATATTTAAAGCATATTTTTACAAATTTTTAAACTATACTTTATAACAAATACATTTACTATGATACAAGGTTAAATAGCCGTACAGCAAAACATACTTTGGTACAATTATATTAATATTTTCATTGTAAGGTTCGTGTAGTTCATAACACCTTGGATGGTACCAAATTTAGTAAAGAAACTACTTCACGTAAACCGCTATTGAGCACCTGAATATGATAGCCGTGATACATTTCTTTAAAGCCAATAGTCGTCCATGGACTACAGAATGCATACGGTTTATCACCAACAGAAACTAAATATAATTTTATAAAATGTTGGGGTGTTATCAAATTTTCCTACTAAGAATCTACCACTTTTAAAAATAACACCCTTTACCTTTATGTAGCTGAAGACATATTTGAGAGTTTGGAAATTCTATATTGATCACATGCCTAAATTCATGAACATTTTCAATAATTCTGCTAAATGTGATCTCATTCTCTTTCCATATGATATACATCTCTTTTTGGTGTCTGGTGGCTAAGCTATTTGTGACAATTCTATAATTTTTAAGTTTATGTGCCATATTTTTTAAATAACTATGTTTTGATTCAAATCTCATAGACCAAATGTGTACTAGTGGCCCCATTTTCGCAATAACATATGGATAATGTATAAGGAAATTATGTTTAGGAGATAAGTTCATGCCAAATTGATTTATGAAATATTTGTGATGATCACTTATCAAAACCTTCAGAGAATGAATCATTGGTTCAGTAAGTTCAAATGGCGTATAATATTTAATGCATCATTGGTATTGTAAGGAGAAATGGGACGAAAACTAGAGCGATGTCGATTTAAAGCCTTATTTTCACGTCATTTTTGGAATTCCGAAAACTTCAAACGCCCATATCTCCAAAACGGTTAGAGATATCGGGCTGAAATTTCATTCCGCAAATGTGCGACCATAGTGCTACAAATCGGTACCGTCAGATTGAATTCCAATTTTCACATTTTGGCCATTCAAAAATTTCATCACTTTGGGTAGAAATTTTTACGGCTCTCTTGTATCTCGACATTCGAACGAGTTAGGAGGTTAGGTTTGGGTCCGTTCGAAAGCTCTCGGCGAGAGCTTTAAAACTAAAAAAAGGTCAACCCTCTAGCTATAACCGTTCCGACGCTAGAGCGTCTCAAATTCAAGAAAAGAAGATTCCTTTTTTAGGTTTGAAGCGCTGTAGCTGCCTAACCAAACAAGCTAGAAGGTTCTGCTTGGTCGCAATCGATTCAGCGGTTAATTTTCTATCTGAAACCGTCAACTTCGTCGACCAGAGATGCATCCCTACGGAGAAATGGGACGAAAACTAGAGCGATGTCGATTTAAAGCCTCATTTTCACGTCATTTTTGGAATTCCGAAAACTTCAAACGCCCATATCTCCAAAACGGTTAGAGATATCGGGCTGAAATTTCATTCCGCAAATGTGCGACCATAGTGCTACAAATCGGTACCGTCAGATTGAATTCCAATTTTCACATTTTGGCCATTCAAAAATTTCATCACTTTGGGTAGAAATTTTTACGGCTCTCTTGTATCTCGACATCCGAACGAGTTAGGAGGTTAGGTTTGGGTCCTTTCGAAAGCTCTCGGCGAGAGCTTTAAAACTAAAAGAGGTCAACCCTCTAGCTATAACCGTTCCGACGCTAGAGCGTCTCAAATTCAAGAAAAGAAGATTCCTTTTTTTAAGTTTGAGGCGCTGTAGCTGCCTAACCAAACAAGCTAGAAGGTTCTGCTTGGTCGCAATCGATTCAGCGGTTAATTTTCTATCTGAAACCGTCAACTTCGTCGACCAGAGATGCATCCCTACGGAGAAATGGGACGAAAACTAGAGCGATGTCGATTTAAAGCCGCATTTTCGCGTCATTTTTGGAATTCCGAAAACTTCAAACGCCCATATCTCCAAAACGGTTAGAGATATCGGGCTGAAATTTCATTCCGCAAATGTGCGACCATAGGGCTACAAATCGGTACCGTCAGATTGAATTCCAATTTTCACATTTTGGCCATTCAAAAATTTCATCACTTTGGGTAGAAATTTTTACGGCTCTCTTGTATCTCGACATCCGAACGAGTTAGGAGGTTAGGTTTGGGTCCGTTCGAAAGCTCTCGGCGAGAGCTTTAAAACTAAAAAAAGGTCAACCCTCTAGCTATAACCGTTCCGACGCTAGAGCGTCTCAAATTCAAGAAAAGAAGATTCCTTTTTTTAAGTTTGAAGCGCTGTAGCTGCCTAACCAAACAAGCTAGAAGGTTCTGCTTGGTCGCAATCGATTCAGCGGTTAATTTTCTATCTGAAACCGTCAACTTCGTCGACCAGAGATGCATCCCTACGGAGAAATGGGACGAAAACTAGAGCGATGTCGATTTAAAGCCGCATTTTCGCGTCATTTTTGGAATTCCGAAAACTTCAAACGCCCATATCTCCAAAACGGTTAGAGATATCGGGCTGAAATTTCATTCCGCAAATGTGCGACCATAGGGCTACAAATCGGTACCGTCAGATTGAATTCCAATTTTCACATTTTGGCCATTCAAAAATTTCATCACTTTGGGTAGAAATTTTTACGGCTCTCTTGTATCTCGACATCCGAACGAGTTAGGAGGTTAGGTTTGGGTCCGTTCGAAAGCTCTCGGCGAGAGCTTTAAAACTAAAAAAAGGTCAACCCTCTAGCTATAACCGTTCCGACGCTAGAGCGTCTCAAATTCAAGAAAAGAAGATTCCTTTTTTTAAGTTTGAAGCGCTGTAGCTGCCTAACCAAACAAGCTAGAAGGTTCTGCTTGGTCGCAATCGATTCAGCGGTTAATTTTCTATCTGAAACCGTCAACTTCGTCGACCAGAGATGCATCCCTACGGAGAAATGGGACGAAAACTAGAGCGATGTCGATTTAAAGCCTCATTTTCACGTCATTTTTGGAATTCCGAAAACTTCAAACGCCCATATCTCCAAAACGGTTAGAGATATCGGGCTGAAATTTCATTCCGCAAATGTGCGACCATAGTGCTACAAATCGGTACCGTCAGATTGAATTCCAATTTTCACATTTTGGCCATTCAAAAATTTCATCACTTTGGGTAGAAATTTTTACGGCTCTCTTGTATCTCGACATCCGAACGAGTTAGGAGGTTAGGTTTGGGTCCTTTCGAAAGCTCTCGGCGAGAGCTTTAAAACTAAAAGAGGTCAACCCTCTAGCTATAACCGTTCCGACGCTAGAGCGTCTCAAATTCAAGAAAAGAAGATTCCTTTTTTTAAGTTTGAGGCGCTGTAGCTGCCTAACCAAACAAGCTAGAAGGTTCTGCTTGGTCGCAATCGATTCAGCGGTTAATTTTCTATCTGAAACCGTCAACTTCGTCGACCAGAGATGCATCCCTACGGAGAAATGGGACGAAAACTAGAGCGATGTCGATTTAAAGCCGCATTTTCGCGTCATTTTTGGAATTCCGAAAACTTCAAACGCCCATATCTCCAAAACGGTTAGAGATATCGGGCTGAAATTTCATTCCGCAAATGTGCGACCATAGGGCTACAAATCGGTACCGTCAGATTGAATTCCAATTTTCACATTTTGGCCATTCAAAAATTTCATCACTTTGGGTAGAAATTTTTACGGCTCTCTTGTATCTCGACATCCGAACGAGTTAGGAGGTTAGGTTTGGGTCCGTTCGAAAGCTCTCGGCGAGAGCTTTAAAACTAAAAAAAGGTCAACCCTCTAGCTATAACCGTTCCGACGCTAGAGCGTCTCAAATTCAAGAAAAGAAGATTCCTTTTTTTAAGTTTGAAGCGCTGTAGCTGCCTAACCAAACAAGCTAGAAGGTTCTGCTTGGTCGCAATCGATTCAGCGGTTAATTTTCTATCTGAAACCGTCAACTTCGTCGACCAGAGATGCATCCCTACGGAGAAATGGGACGAAAACTAGAGCGATGTCGATTTAAAGCCTCATTTTCACGTCATTTTTGGAATTCCGAAAACTTCAAACGCCCATATCTCCAAAACGGTTAGAGATATCGGGCTGAAATTTCATTCCGCAAATGTGCGACCATAGTGCTACAAATCGGTACCGTCAGATTGAATTCCAATTTTCACATTTTGGCCATTCAAAAATTTCATCACTTTGGGTAGAAATTTTTACGGCTCTCTTGTATCTCGACATCCGAACGAGTTAGGAGGTTAGGTTTGGGTCCTTTCGAAAGCTCTCGGCGAGAGCTTTAAAACTAAAAGAGGTCAACCCTCTAGCTATAACCGTTCCGACGCTAGAGCGTCTCAAATTCAAGAAAAGAAGATTCCTTTTTTTAAGTTTGAGGCGCTGTAGCTGCCTAACCAAACAAGCTAGAAGGTTCTGCTTGGTCGCAATCGATTCAGCGGTTAATTTTCTATCTGAAACCGTCAACTTCGTCGACCAGAGATGCATCCCTACGGAGAAATGGGACGAAAACTAGAGCGATGTCAATTTAAAGCCATCATTCTTCTTGTTAATAATAAATATAGGGAAGAAACATCAAGTGAATTAAAATTTATCTGACAACTGACTGACTCTTACCCAATGCGGTGCTGTTCTGCTAGTTTGACGTTTGAATGTTTATGAGTAAAGTGCAAAAATTATATACATATGTATGTATTTATTACCGAACAAATTCTATTCAAGGAACAGCAGATGATTTACACTCTTTAAATTTGAATCTGTTAGTTTCACACATTAGTATTCCTGAAACTATACCACTTTATTTTTAAGTTGCTTGAGGGTGCACTGCGGAATAACTACACTACCACACTAGGTTGCATAAAGCTGGAAACGTATGTATTTCGTCAACAATGCTATAATTTTCAGTAGTTAAACTAAACTATATTACATTAGATAGGTATTTCGACAATTAAACTCAAAAGACATAATCGTTGTCGAGATACGCTTCGAGTGTAGTGTAATGTGGACTGCATCTATCACCGTGAAACGTGAAATGCCACAACGCCCAAAGGACTTCAAGAGCACAGTTTGAAGTGCCTTTAGGTATTCTAGTGTTAGTTATAAACGGTGATAGTTTAGTGAAAATTGTAATTTCAATTGCCTTAATCTTTCTTATTGAAGTTTACCTCTAATAGATTTATCTTTCAAATCATAGATTTATCTCCCAAATCTGACAAATACCACGGTTAGCTGAGGGGGGATGGTAACGAAGAAATTTCCCATTTTCCCCGCAAGAGGGATATTTAGTTACCAACGAGTGGCCAGCCTGACATTTAGTCAGTACCGAAATGACAACTGAGAGAAGTTGCTGTTGTCCTAGATACAACGTTGAACATAACAATACAATTATGAATAAAGAAATTAAAACAAAAACAAGGAGATATCTCAAGGCGCAGTTTGGATCAAGCCAAGCTGATCTCCATTCTTCCGCTGAAACCTTGAATCCCATATTTAATTAACAATGCAATTACAAGGAACTGCAGAAAATTCCAGAAAGCGTTTAGATATTGTACATAAATCACTAGTTTCATTTTCATAAAATAAAGCATTCATTTACTTAGAATTCTTACCTTGTTTAAAACAGTACGACATATCCGTGCATAATGCAATAAATTATTCACATTGCTTGCATGTTCAAACAAAAATGAACTTGATGTAGAAGTACGCATGAAAAAAGTGCCTAGAAATAAAATATAAAAATAAATAACTCATGATATTGATCTGGTAACCAGATTTTTCGTCACGCAAGTTTCGTACTGGTTCGGGAACGAATTAACCAAACTAGACGTGATCTGAACTCCGTTTACATCAAACTTTTTCACTTGCGATGAATGACGATAAATAAATATCGTAGAAATCAGCACTGAGAGAAGTGAAGGGCGTTGGTGCAAAGACGATAACTCGAACACAAATTTCACAATATGTGAGACAAATGATTTGTTCTACGCAACAGCAGTTTTCTTCTCTGAAAGGAATACTAATTCATCATTTCTAAATACAATATTAATGGTTTTTGAAGTTGAACACCAGAACTCCATATACTTTAGCACTAAAAACATATCGAAAAAAATATTACAAGAAATGGTAAAATATAGAATAAAACGATTATACGTCGAAAACTAGTCAAAGCAATGGTTCTATTGACCTGAAAACAAATTAACGAAATATTGTATTTTAATTACTCGAAAACGTATAGTCAAAAGACAATCCGATATCATATTCTTGTCGTTTGTAGCTAGTGGCGCCATTCAAGGTTTCCTAATAGAAGAAGTGGGTTGCTGCTCTCTCGCTATAGACGTTAGACAGTACTCGGCGTGTTCACGATCTTTTCAGCTCGTTCGCTATTGGCGCATTAATTAATTGATATTTCATAAAATGTGTCACATCGGCGCTGCGAGGAAGCAAACCGTCACCCACCGGTAGGTGTGTTCGCGGGCACCGCTAATCTGCTCTCGGGATCCATTAATAATTAAACAGCGTTGCTGTTGTCCTTCCTCACCGCCGGCTTTTTGCGAAAGACACCAATCGGAATACGTTATTTATTATGCCGTGGCATACACGTTTTGCGTTACGTATGTGTTACGTTCGTGGTTTTTGGCGTCTCTCTTCACAGCTTGTTAAGAAATTATTCTGACATAATTGTATTTAAAATTGACACATTAAACGGAAGTTAACACTGAAAGAAGTACTTTTCTTTCTCAAATTCAGGTTTATTTCTCAATATAGTCCCATTATAAGTCTATACGCTTTCTCCAGCATTGCTCTCATCTTTTCAATCCGCCCAAACAGTAGTTGACATCTTGTTTTGTAAAATAACCGTTTACGAATATGATGGCCCCCTCATTCGATGAAAATTTCTGTCCTCCGAATAAAGCTTTGAACCTAGAAAGCAAAAAAAAAATTGCTGATGGTCATATGGTGGTCTATCAATTCGAACCTCGATTCCCGACTTTTTGCCATAGCGACCACTGAAATAAGAGACGGTGGTGGAACAAAACTTCTTTTTTCTTAAAATGCTGCCGTTTTTCTGCAATTTCCGCCTTCAGCTTGTCAAGTAACGATATCCCCGTTATTGTTTTTTCTTTTTCAAGATAATCGCCATTACTTTCCCGGCTGATAGAACAGTCTTCGCCTTTTTCGGAGCTGATTCACCATTCGTAGTCCACTATTTCGACTATGTGTATATCCAAATTTCATCTACAGTTATTAATCGACACGAAAGCCCCGACTTATTTCCATTAAACGACTCAACAGGGTCTTGGAAATTGTTCATTCGTATGCGTTTTTGGTCCTTAACGACATCCAATGCGCGGTTAGATTTTTCATGCCCAAATCTTCAGTATGTATATGACAAATATATTTTGAGATGTCCCCAACCTCTGATATCCCTCTAATCTTAATTAGACGATCGTCTAGCACCATTTATGGGGAACTTTGACGATGTTATTGGTAGTGGTTACAATTTTTGGCCGTCCCGAACGTTCATCGCCAACCAAGCTGGTACGACCACGTTTAATTCATTTTTGCCCAATGTACCAATATTGGAACAAGTGCATATTTCTACCTCTACTTCAAGGCAGACCATTTGATTGTATTCTAAACATTACTAAGCAACAATACACAGTACGAACAAATTTGTCTTAACGAATTCATTTCAACTATAGCTTTGTTCGCTGATCTGTGTTATTTTCAAATTGTGTTTAACGTAGTATTGAAATGTCGTCAAGAAGGTAAATATACTTTTGATGAAAATTTATTTATTAACAAAATGCATAATAATATCATCCGTTCTTCAATTACTGTTGTAATCAAAAATGTTCCTTTATTGGAACACCGGGACAATATGAGTAATGAATTTTTTTAAGGGATTTAATTAACTCTAGCAAAAATTGTTGGAATTGGTGGAAGATGAGAAGTTGTGTGAAGATTTAGAAAATTTAGACATCTTTATAACGCCTCCTGAAGATGGTAATAGCAGTGAAAAAGACAGTGCCGTTGAAGATGAAGATAAAAATATAAATCATCTTAATGGAGTTATAATTCAGTCAAGGAAAGATGCTATTCGCTTAGGTAAAGAAACGGACGAGGAGAATAACATTCCGTTTTCTCAGTTTCAAAAGCTGATAAATAGAAACAGAACAATTGAACGAATTTGGTCAAAAATAGATGATTTAGAACCTAGTTGTGTAGAGTTCATACGTGTCTCCTAAAGAGTCTCAAAATGTATCATCTGCACATCGACAAATATAGTTTCAATAGGATCAAAAAAATGGTAGTGGATACCATTTGCATTTTGTTTAGATACTGCTGTTCACAATGCGTGGCAAATACGAAGAAAACATGTAGATGAAAAAAATAAAATTGATTATTTGTTCCTCAGAAGAAATATAGTTCAAGTTTATTTAAAAAAATACGAAACTTCCATTGTGGGAGGAAGGAAACCAAAATCATCTAAACACATTGTCAGTCGCTACCAAATACTGTGAGAAACGTGGGGTCGATTTACATAAATGATGTTTTTAAAGAAGTCCACGTTCATAAATGATGTTATGTCTAGTGAAATGTTTTATCTCAAGGATTTTGTGAAAAAAAAAATGGAATTTTGTAAATTAATTAAAATTTTAACTCTACTGTGGGATTCGGGAGTATTCTTTCACACTCTTTCGGCAATTTTTAATGAATTTTTATATCAATAAATGGAAATTGGCGAATGTAAAAATTGAAAAATACAAACCATCCTTGATTTTTCGAAGATGTCATATAAACTCTATGTTCCCTATGATATTAACAGGAAATTTGCTTATTCTAACCTCCAACATTCTCTTCTATCTTCAATTCATTCTCTGATTTCAATATCGGACACTTTAATCTGGGAGTGCAGCCAAAAAAAACGAAGAAACTCGATGAAAACTTGACTAGAAGTGATGAATTTATTTCTTTATTTTAATCGCGATGGCATTCTTTGTATCTACAGCAAATTTTGATGATTTTTGAATTTCGATTAATAAAGTTATTTTTAAAAGTAACATCAGAGAGTGAATGTAGTGACGCTACTGGATGACTCAAACTAGACCACCTTGTAATAGAAACCCCCCACCCCCACAACAACACTAAAATACGAAATTTTACTGCCATAAATGGCGGTGCCTTAACGAATTAATATTTGAAATACCATTGAATTTATGCTGTTTGTTGTATCAGGAGAATTTTATATTAAATTTGAGGATTTACGGAATGAGGAGAATAAAAAGAAGAATGGTTTCGTCTTCGTTTCACCAAGATCGTCGTTGTCTGGAATTGAATAAATTATTTAGTACTCCCGCTCCAAGGCCAGTCGGCCTGTGGGGAAACTGTGCCTACGAAGCAGAACTAATATCCGCCAGAGGGAATTTCATGTCTATCGAGTGGTTATACTGAATAGCTTATACGTTTTAGAGTGACAGCTGGGCTTTACGATGTAAATTTTTAACATAACACTAGTTATTGACGATGTTATTCTGATCTTTTCTTATTTGTTGGATATTATTACCTCCTATCTGATATTCTCTGATGTTATAGAGTTGCACAATTTGCGCCAACAGCCAGTGGCGGGCGCATAAAAGTTTACACAAAATAAATGGTCAGAAATAAAATATAATACGTGCTCAAACACTTACCGTCTTAAGAGTCTTTCGTGAAATCACAAAGTGAATAATGTCTGTTAAATATCTGCAACATTAGATATGTTTCGACAGTTGTTTCGGCAAACCGAGTGCGGCGCGAGGAAAAAGTGTGTTTATATGCAGAAAACGAACATTCTACATCTAGTGACGTTATATTTGCGTAATTAAAATAATCTTTGGAACAACTTAACGGTTCTGTTGACGCACCTTCACAAATTTGTCTTAATGTGCCAAAATCAGAATCTTTCTCTAAAGCACTATCAAACGCTTCGAGAACACAAACATTTTTTGCGTCTTCTACCGCTCATAGCTGTATGTGAACATGTTGCACTATTTGCAGAGATTCCACTAACGACACCGAAGGATTTTGTAATTTTTCTATTGCCTCCACTAGTCCGAAGTAATTGTTCTGAATAGTTTTTAAATCCGTTTTAACTTGACTATCTTGAAATTTCGACTGGCTTTCCTTGATAGCCGCAGCTTCCTTTGGATCGAATTGTAAAACTACGTTCTTAATATTCTCAAAATATTTATGATAATAAAACGCGGCCTGTAACCATGTTCCCCAATGTGCAAGAATAGGTTCTGATGGCTCAGGCATACGGGGGTACAGTCTGTGAAATTTGCGAATACGTTTTGGGGATTTGATAAACACTGCTTTTGTATGCGCTATTAAAGCGTCTACCTCAGGATAATATTGTCTAATACTATCTGCCACATGACTGAAAGCATGAATTTTACACGTAATTTGTAACAAGCTAGCACGATCTTTTTAAGAGACCGGCCTACAGAAAGCATGTTTGCGGCACCACCCCCCATAAACATCAACAGATGGTTTGTTGAAAGTTCAAACTTTTCTAATGTACTTAACACTAACTTTGAAATTACTTCGGCAGTGCATTGTTGTATTCGTCTGGAAGCTAATAGAATTGAAGGTGACGATTGATGTGGTTCCATTGTACGTACTACTACATTAACAACAAAATGTTTTTTACGATCTGTTGTTTCGTCCACACAACCACAGTATTTTATCTTTCAACTCCGATTTAATTCTTTTTTCAACATGCTCACGAGCAGATGGCACAATTCTTTGTAACGATGCCCGACTTGGTAATTTGCAGTCCGAACATTTATTCTAAAAGAAGACATATGCTTCCTTGTCTAGTAAATTAAACGGTAGATTACATGCAATAAAAGTAACACATAAATTAAATTTAAATTTGTCATAGTGTCGACTGCAATTTTTTTTTCTAAGAATGCGAACACGCCCAAAATAAATTCCTTAAAACTTTATATTTTCGGAAACATGGCGTTTAAGTGGGACATGATTACCCCTACGATGAGCTGCTAAAGGCATTTGGGTATATATCGCTGAATGACCGAAGAATAATTACACAAACGGTCTTCACTTATTAAATTCTGGTAATTTGCAGTCCGAATATTTACTCTAAAAGAAGACATATGCTTCCTTGTCTAATAAATTAAACGGTAGATTACATGCAATAAAGGTAACACATAAATTAAATTTAAGTTTATCATAGTGTCGCGTGCAATTTTTTTTTGAAGAATGCTGTTTACTATTTACGTGACGTAGACAATCCCTTTTGGACCAACACATTAAAGGGATATTACAAACTACACATTGAATTTTAACGCCATCAAAATTTAGGTCAGGCATTTCTGCTATAAATTCTGTAACTTTGTCCAGCATTGGTCGCTTTCGCGACGTAGGGAACATTTTTCGAACAAACGTAGAACTACGAAATAGTATTTACGGCAGCTTACATGTATACACAACAGATCTGTTGTATCGAACCTCCGCCACTGTCCGTTGGCGTTAGTGATCTACTTACTGATGAAGCGTAAATAAAGTATGCGAAAGCTTAGCATCTCATAAGAGTTTGGCTGCTATCCCCTGGATAATTCTTTCCATCTTCTAAAACCAATTTCAAATTGCCTTCGTATGATACTACGAAGATAGTATAATAGTTTCCAAAGTTTCTTTTTGATAGTTACTAATTTCACACTTATAAATAGTGCATAAGAAATTTCCTCTACATTTTAAAAAATTAAATGCAATTTAATCAAATAGGAGCAATACGTTCTTATTGAAACGAATCAGCATTTTACAACACCCATGAAAGGTAATTTCTATACCTAATTCTCATTCGATTTTACAAAAATCGCGATTACTATCTCGTATATTTATACACACAGGCGTATTCAATCTAATACGTCGTGTCATATAGAAACAACGCCACATAATCTAACCAAAACGATTGGTTTTATTGATTATTGACACCCAGTAATTGACAAGTTATCGTTTACCGATTTATTTAATTGACATCTTCAGAGACCGTGAAGCCATGTTAATTACGATTCCGGAATCCTGTTGCAGCGTAACTTATGCGATTTAAGGCTTACGATAAAGTTTTTTACATATCTACACATGTTATAGTATGTATGTATGTACCTGCGTTCTACCCATAAGCGGTGGACTGTTACCTTTTCGCCGAGCGGCAAAACTCACACCGTATTATGTAATTATACGGTGCGGGCTTTTTTCATTAAATCACAATCCTGTAACCTATATTTTAATGTTGAGAAGCGGGTTTCAGGTCGATAAAATAATATATGTATGTCTAGAATGTGTACAGCGATCGTTATAAAGCGGGCTGCAGGTCTACAACTATTATATGTATATCCATCTATGTGAACGATACGTATGTAAGATAAAAAAAAAATAAATAATGCCTGAGTTTGTTGTATTACGCTGGGGAACAGCAATTTCGTTTGTCTTAAATCTGTGACTTGTTTTCAATTAACTGTTGGCCTCTGGATCCAAAAATAACCGCAATTTTTGTCAATCACGTCAACTTTTTAAGCTACAGGATACCCTCAAAAGTCAATTGTGCATATAAAGGAAAATAATGTAAAAATATACTGTTTCTAAAGAATAATTTTATTCATACAAAGGCTATAATGGTTACTGCAAGTTGGCAAAGCAAATGTTTGGATCACCAGGCTTCAGGTCAGATCGTGGCAGCCAATTCGACTGCACCCAATGCTTCTCACGAGCTCTGCTGTCTCACATACACAAAAAGCAAGGATACTTGGTATATCCGCGTTGCTAGGCAAAAAGGAAGCTAACCACACCTTAAAACAGTACTATCAAGATAGATTTTCTAGCATTTGGTATTAGTTGAAGAATTATTTTTACCATTTTTGTTATTATTATTAGAGTTTGTTAAAAAGGTGGTACCGGATAACAGTAGCGTAGCGGTAGCGGCGTGGGTAAGGGTAATTTTCAACTCGTAGTCGATCTCGATAGTACCGCGAGAGAGTTCAAAGTGACAGTATGTTGCACGTTGCACGCCAAATAAGCACGCGGAGATGGGACGAGGGTGTAACGTTCCCTTCGAATGTGAATAAATATCTCAATATTTTTATGTTAAGTGTGTGCAACGTCCCACAACATCTAGTATCTAATGAACACTTTCATCTTTTTTGGGTTAAGTACCTTCCCTCATGGAAGCTGCCAACATCTATGCAATTACGATACAATTTGCCACGTGTGCAAGGTACAGTAAAGGAATGTATAAAAGACGAGTTGAGAAATAAGAAAGCCTGCCTATGTGCGAATGAAACAACTGATGCTCAGAAAGACAGTGTCTTTCATGTTGTAGCGCGTCCTTTAAAAGGTGATAGCTTCGTTATTGTTATCCAGTAAAAGGATTCAGAAAACTAATGCAGAAACCGTTATCAAGGTAATAAAAGATTCATTGAGAGAATTTTGTATAATATGCTTTCCGACTCTTCGTTACATAATATGTCTCATACACGCATGTCACCTCGTAGCGGAAACCATTCGAAAGAAGTATCCGATGGTGGATAAGTTAATAGCATCTACCAAAAAAGTGTACATCAAATCTCCCCAACACATCCGTGTATTCAAACACTGTTTCTTTGATGTAGAATTATGTTGTACCATTGAAGTTATCTTCTTTAGAATTATAAAAATGTTTTTGTTCGTTGGTGCCAAATTTTAGACACAACTCGGACATTACCCACTCCAGGAATCCAATAGCAAGATACTTTACAGAATTGAAGTTCGAAATTCTTCCGCATCCGCCGTATTCGTCTGATTTAGCTCCGTCGGATCAGGTGGACATCCCGAAGGTCAAAACATTTCTGGGTGGAAAGAGGTTTTGGTCGAATGAAGAACTGATAAATGCTGTAAACGATTATTTTGGGAACCTCGAAGAAAGGAATCGAGAAGCTAGAGAAACGTTGGACCAAATGTGTTGAGCTTCAAGAGGATTATATTGAAAAATAAAATATAACTTGAATCCGATTTATTTTTTCATTGTTATTCCGGATACTTTTCAATCTACTCTCGTACATGAACTTTCATTATAGTTTTTGAACAATTTTACCACTCTAACGCTTTCGTATCGAGAGATAACGGTAAGCGACCAGCTCCGACAATCAATCACCTGCCAGTGAGACCTACCAACTTGCACCAAATTTGCCGTTTATCCTCTAATTATCTCGCTATAATCAGCCAAGTGTATGCAATGATTTAATAGCTTCCAAACTACGTTTGGGTCATCGAAAAACGTGAAAAATGATCGCCATTTAGCACCGTGCAGCCGTGGATGGTTAATTGAAGCCGCGCAGAAACTATAACGCTATAGGGATGTCTCAGGAATTAGTCTTATGTGTATATAATAGATGTACGTAATGGAAGAAGTGTTTGGCTGCTGTGAGTGTAAAAAACGGTTACGAAAAACTAATTACTTGGCTTCGTTAGACCGATAATTTCATCTGCTTTGGTGGTATTTGGCGGTTTAGTAGTTTTAACTACAAGGGTACTCTGAAAAGTTTTCAGCCTATCACAGAAACAACTATTTTTTGGCAAATTGGGTTTTATATCTCAACATAATTTAATTGTAAGTCTATACACTTTTTGCAGCGATGTTTCCACCTCTTCAATCCGTCTGAATAGTGGTTGGCAACTTGCTTTACAAGATAGGCGCTTACAAATGTGATAACCTCCTTATTCGATGAAAATCGCTGTTCGCCGAACGAAATTTTGACCTAGGAAACAGGAAAAAGTTGCTGGGGACCAGATCTGGTGAATAGGGTGGGTGGTCTAACAATTCGAACCACAATTTGTGAATTTTTATCATGGCGACCACTGAAGCGAGGCAGTGCGTTATCTTGGTGGAACAACACTTTCTTTTTCTTCAAATGTGGCCGTTTTTTTCGTAATTTCTGCATTCAGCTTGTCAAATAATGATGCGTAGTATGTTGTTGCTTTTTCTTTTTTTTTACTTTTCCGGTGGATAGAATCATGTTCGCCTTCTTTGATGCATACAGAAAAAAAAAGTTCTTGAATCAAACAAATATATATCTTTGAAATTATTTATTTAATTCAAGAAAGATTTATTTGAGTCTAAGCACATTTTTTAAGAACAACAGATTGAATTTGTTTGAATGTACAAACATTTTTATTTGACAAATAATCAACCCAATTATATTGTAATGATATTTTTTGTGTAAATAAGGTGAGAATTTTTTAAAGAATATAATTTCTAAGGTAAATGAAAGCAGAGATTGTGAAAACTATTTTATTAAAGATAATTCATTTTATAAAAGATTTAACAATAGCATAAACATTGTTTTACCCCAGGAACATTGTATAAAAATATTAAATGATTCGGATATAATCTACGTACATATAGGTTGCAGAAAATGTTTTTAACTTTAAGATAACAATATTATGCCAAAAATGATTACATTCTAACAAACAAGATTGTAAATACATGCTGAATATGTTACTTATAAAACATAAGAATTATACACCTTTTGCCTACGATAAGCACATCTCCAGCAACGATATCTTAGAGCTCACATCTATAGATTTCATTCAAAATTTGATACCGTCTAACGGTTATAAACATATCTTAGTTATTTTAGATAATTTCACAAAATATGCAAGGTTGTTTGCGACGAAAAAGACCAATTTCTGTAGTGTAATCAGATGTCTTCAGAGGTTGAAATATCTAAGAAAATAATATTAGATAATTGCACCTACTGTCACTCGAAAAAAGTAATTTAATTTTTGAATAAAAATAAAATATTCATCTCATTCGTTACAATTAGACATCCACAAAGTAATTTTTCTGAAACACAGATCAGGATCATATTACAATTTCTCCGGGTTTATGCAGCAATCACGGTCGCTGGATGTATTTCTTAGACGTCATAGAAGCTACAATTAACAACACACCATCAATTAGCACATAACTATCCCCTATTTCATTTTACACATCTAAATTACCTGTAAGAGCTTGGAGCTTAGATCCAGAGAAACATTGACAGCAAGGAACTCGCGGAGTGGCTCGAGAACAATTGGAACTGCCACAGCAAAAACAGCTGTTTCGAGAAACTAAAAATACATCTTTGCCGCCATTTGAAATTACGATTTGATTGACTGAATGCATATTTGTTTGGATCAAGAACTTTATTTTCTTTGTGTGCTATCCCTGTTTTCAATCATCTGACCGCCACTGTACATGCTAGGAATCTACACAACGCAGCGTGTTAGCGAGCTAGCGATCAAACCCGGATATAGAAACCTGTCTTTTGCTGTTGTTGCCGCACTTACGAACCATACAGCGCGATAGACATGGGTGGAGAGGTCGCGATGCGGGAGCACGAGAGAGAGACATTATCAAATCTTCCTCCGCCGACTCACTTAATCAATTCTGGCCTGATTATTACGTAACCGTTATCTGGCCATAAATAATAATAAAACGGTTCATTAGAGGATGGATATATGTAACTATGTGCGAACTTTAGAATAGAATGGTAGGAAAATCTCAAAAGATTCTTTCACTACAAGAGGTTAAAGCTAATACTTTATTTGATTATATAAAGGAGCAATACAAAACCGTGTGATATCTTCCAAAGGTATTCACCAATCGTAAGAGAACCGAGCGTAAATATATCGCATCGAAATGTAGAGGCCCAATAAATAAACCAAACTGAACGGAACACATTAAACCAGCTCGCTTCTCTTGCGTTAAATAGCTCGAAAATTTCACTGTTGACGAGTGGGAAAAAGTAAAGATTAATATTTGTTGTAACAATTTCATAAACGTAATTTTCAAAAATTTCGGATTTTTATTTTCTCCAGATTGTATTTATTAATAGAGCGGGCCAAGAGCGCCACGCGCCAGGTTTGCAATCAGGCTGCCGGGCGCATATATGTATGTAAACATAGGTAATTTAAATATGTAATTATTAGGACGAGGACCAAAACCACTGTCTATTACGTCGTGAAGACGCGCAAATATACACCTGCAGTTTGGGTGTTCGTTGATAAATAGGGCGTTGTTCACAGTGGGCCCTACTAAAAAAAAAGTTCATTCATCGACGGCTACGAACTAACAGCGCGCTTATTCATTTACGGATGACGCGCTCTATTCATCAACAAATGACGAGTCTGCAGATGTTACGTTTGCACCACTTCGTAGCATACTAGAAACAAGCGTCGGTGTGCTCGCTTTAGTGATTATGTCTAACGTAACTATTAAAAATAAACGGCCATTACCTACGAAAGTTAATAAATTTCTTAGTGAATTTGTGGATTTACACTACAATGGGAGTACAATTTTCTGTAAAGTTTGTAAAAAGAAACTACTGTGCTGGAGCAAACGTGATTGTGAAGGACATATAAATAGCGCACACCACAGAAATAAAAGAAATGGTGTGTCACAACAACGTCAATTTCAATTAGAATTGCTTTTACGTTTATGGTATGTGGTCTACCACTTCGTATACTTGATAAAAAAGCATTTCGAAAATTCTGGGGTACATACAATACCGAGTGATACTACCATCTCGGACAGCGTTACGGAGAGATATTCCACGAATACGTGAGGACATTGAAAATCGAATTAAAGCCGAATTAAAAGATAAACAGCTGTGGCTATGTCTTGATGAGACGACAGATTGCAAAAAAAAATTCTATTTTGAATATAATAGTGCGCGTATTAGATCCTATTAAACCAAATTTTGCAATTCTATTAGCCAGCAGAAGATTAAAACAGTGTACTAGTAAAGCAATTACGGCCGTAGTTCTCGAAACGTTACAAAAATTTCAAGTGTCAACCAGTCAACTGTTGTTGTTCATGAGCGATGGTGCAGCAACAATGTGTAGTGTAGGCCGTTCCCTTAAAGAAAAGTGTGAAGGACTTTTACATGTTACGTGTAAAGTCCATGCTTTACATCTTGTGGCACAAACTATTCGAGAGTGTTACCCGGAGCTGGATGCATTAATAGCAAACACAAAAAAAGTGTTTCTCAAAAGTCCTAAGAGGACTAGGGCATTCCACAGGTTATGCCCTGGTATTCGAGAACCACCACAGCCCATTCTTACGCGTTGGGGAACGTGGTTAAAAGCCGCTTTTTATTATAATGAACATTTTCAAGAAGTCAAATCCGTTATTTTGCAATTCGTCCCTGCCGAAGCTAGAGCTATTAGGATGAGCCAGAAGGGATTTCTCGATATTTCTGTTGAAACACATCTAAAGAATATTAGCAACAATTACAAAGGGTTAGTAGACGCGATAGAAAATTTGCAAAATTCTGGATTGTCGTTGGTAGAATCAGTGCAAGTCGTGGACGAAGTTAGTACATTGTTACACAGTATAAACGATGCAACAAGTAGACGAGTTTTAGCTAAGTTCGATAGTGTTTTAAAAAAGAATCCGGACTACACGAGATTAAGACAAATGTGCGATGGGGCATCTGCAGATTCCTTGACTAAGTCTAAAGATTATTTTAATTACGCCTGTCTTACTTCGGTAGACGTGGAACGGTCGTTTTCGAAATATAAGAACATTTTTTCGTCTCGGCGAACATCCTTCACCGAGGCAAATGTGGAAACTTATCTGATGGTGCAACTTTTTAAACAAGCCTATCCGCATTATTAAGAAGGATAGAATTTATTTATTATATCTTTATTTACAGTTACATTATTAAGTACAACAGAATAAAAAAAGCGTTCAGTTTCTCAGTTATTTCCCTATTACATCCCATTTACAACGCATACCGTTTTCAATCAAATAAAAAATCATAATGAAAATAAAAACACCTCAGCGTGTACATATATATATATATATAATATATATATATATATATATATATATATATATATATATCCGCTCTAATTACTAAACATTATTATTGCGTCAGCTTTTATTTTTTTACTCTTGTGTATTAATTTCGAAATATCACATATCTGCTGTGACTCACATATACGCTATTTACAATAAGCGGCCGTTGCGTCTGATTCCGATTCTGTTGGATGGCGCAATTTGGCCCGCTCTATTTATTAACAAAGCAAAACAAAAAAGGCGATAATAAAACGTTCTCGGTACGTTAGAAGACTTTCAGGTGAACGTTATAAAGACGGACTGAAAGAAAAATGTAATGAGTTTATCATTTTAATAAATGGCTGTTTATTATATCGATGAACACATACTATTGCATACATCAGGTATGGGCAACCTTTGCTTAGCTGAGAGCGTAATTTCGGGACTTAATCAACTCCCGGGCCGTAGGTAAGAAATAAGTAGGTAGTAGTGAATAAAAAGGCGATAAAAATTCACACATTTTTTTATTTATTAGAATTATAATAGCATAATCAAACATATAAAAAGCAAATTAACAAAAAAAGATAGAAAAATCAAATGAAAATCAATGAGAGACTTGAGTTTGAAACTGAGAAACAAGATGATCAATATTGGGGTCAATATCACTAGTACATAGGCGCAAAGTGTTTTCTAAATTAACATCTGTAAGCCGAGTCTGATGCTTATTTTTATTAATTTTTATGATTGAAGAAAACTGCTCACATTTATACGTGCTTCCGAATGTGCAATGCGTCCAATTCCCCAGGTTAGGTTACGTTTTTAATTAATTTGAGGTTTTCCAATTTGATTACATGTCCTGTGTTATTCATATGGTCAGCTACACTTGACGCTCCTGTTTGACCGAATCTATAGCATCTCATGTGTTCATTAAATCTAGTACCTATCGCTCGTTTCGTTTGTCCAATATAGGCTTTACCACAGTCGTTGCATACAATTTTATAAATTCCCGACCTTTCTTTCATGTCCGGTTTGTCTTTTGGATTACCAAGAAGATTCTTAAGTATATTTCGTGAACTGAAACATACGTTCATGTCTTGTCCTCTAAAAACTTTACTGATGCCTTTCGATATTCTATGGAAAGGGAGTTTCACAAATTTCTTGTCGCGAGTTTCTACCGATATCAAAGTCGTAGAATTTCTTACATAATGTCTATGTTGGACTTTCTTAAGGATGCAGTCGACATCTATAGACGAGTAACCATTATAAATAACCACATTTTTTATGAATTTAAGCTCTTTCTTGTACCTATTTTGGTTTAAGGGAAATTTCACTAGTCTATTAATTAAGAATCTAATCGCGGCCATTTTATGTTGTTCGCAGTGGTTCGAATCGGTCATAATGAATCTATTAGTGCTTGTTTCTTTTCTATAGATGTCTATTTCTAGTTTATTATTGTTTCTAATTACTAGGCTATCTAGGAATGGGAGTTGATTGTTCACTTCTTCTTCTACTGTAAATTTAATGGATCCGAATTTTGAGTTGAGTGTCGCGAGGAAATCCGGGATGTTACTTTTCTTAGTGTCAAAAACCGCGAAAATATCACCTCCATATCTAATCCAAATTCTAGGGAAATACACGGTGTCCTTTTTCAAACACGTTTCAAATTTACTTATAAATAGAGCGGGCCAAGAGCGCCACGCGCCAGGTTCGCAATCAGGCTGCCGGGCGCATATATGTATGTAAACATAGGTAATTTAAATATGTAATTATTAGGACGAGGACCAAAACCACTGTCTATTACGTCGTGAAGACGCGCAAATATACACCTGCAGTTTGGGTGTTCGTTGATAAATAGGGCGCTGTTCACAGTGGGCCACTACAAAAAAAAAGTTCATTCATCGACGGCTACGAACTAACAGCGCGCTTATTCATTTACGGATGACGCGCTCTATTCATCAACAAATGACGAGTCTGCAGATGTTACGTTTGCACCACTTCGTGGCATACTAGAAACAAGCGTCGGTGTGCTCGCTTTAGTGATTATGTCTAACGTAACTATTAAAAATAAACGGCCATTACCTACGAAAGTTAATAAATTTCTTAGTGAATTTGTGGATTTACACTACAATGGGAGTACAATTTTCCGTAAAGTTTGTAAAAAGAAACTACTGTGCTGGAGCAAACGTGATTGTGAAAGGCATATAAATAGCGCACACCACAGAAATAAAAGAAATGGTGTGTCACAACAACGTCAATTTCAATTAGAATTGCTTTTAACGTTTATGGTATGTGGTCTACCACTTCGTATACTTGATAAAAAAGCATTTCGAAAATTCTGGGGTACATACAATACCGAGTGGATACTACCATCTCGGACAGCGTTACGGACAGATATTCCACGAATACGTGAGGACATTGAAAATCGAATTAAAGCCGTATTAAAAGATAAACAGCTGTGGCTATGTCTTGATGAGACGACAGATTGCAAAAAAAATTCTATTTTGAATATAATAGTGCGCGTATTAGATCCTATTAAACCAAATTTTGCAATTCTATTAGCCAGCAGAAGATTAAAACAGTGTACTAGTAAAGCAATTACGGCCGTAGTTCTCGAAACGTTACAAAAATTTCAAGTGTCAACCAGTCAACTGTTGTTGTTCATGAGCGATGGTGCAGCAACAATGTGTAGTGTAGGCCGTTCCCTTAAAGAAAAGTGTGAAGGACTTTTACATGTTACGTGTAAAGTCCATGCTTTACATCTTGTGGCACAAACTATTCGAGAGTGTTACCCGGAGGTGGATGCATTAATAGCAAACACAAAAAAAGTGTTTCTCAAAAGTCCTAAGAGGACTAGGGCATTCCACAGGTTATGCCCTGGTATTCGAGAACCATCACAGCCCATTCTTACGCGTTGGGGAACGTGGTTAAAAGCCGCTTTTTATTATAATGAACATTTTCAAGAAGTCAAATCCGTTATTTTGCAATTCGTCCCTGCCGAAGCTAGAGCTATTAGGATGAGCCAGAAGGGATTTCTCGATATTTCTGTTGAAACACATCTAAAGAATATTAGCAACAATTACAAAGGGTTAGTAGACGCGATAGAAAATTTGCAAAATTCTGGATTGTCGTTGGTAGAATCAATGCAAGTCGTGAACGAAGTTAGTACATTGTTACACAGTATAAACGATGCAACAAGTGGACGAGTTTTAGCTAAGTTCGATAGTGTTTTAAAAAAGAATCCGGACTACACGAGATTAAGACAAATGTACGATGGGGCATCTGCAGATTCCTTGACTAAGTCTAAAGATTATTTTAATTACGCCTGTCTTACTTCGGTAGACGTGGAACGGTCGTTTTCGAAATATAAGAACATTTTTTCGTCTCGGCGAACATCCTTCACCGAGGCAAATGTGGAAACTTATCTGATGGTGCAACTTTTTAAACAAGCCTATCCGCATTATTAAGAAGGATAGAGTTTATTTATTATATCTTTATTTACAGTTACATTATTAAGTACAACAGAATAAAAAAAGCGTTCAGTTTCTCAGTTATTTCCTTATTACATCCCATTTACAACGCATACCGTTTTCAATCAAATAAAAAATCATAATGAAAATAAAAACACCTCAGCGTGTACATATATATATATCCGCTCTAATTACTAAACATTATTATTGCGTCAGCTTTTATTTTTTTACTCTTGTGTATTAATTTCGAAATATCACATATCTGCTGTGACTCACATATACGCTATTTACAATAAGCGGCCGTTGCGCCTGATTCCGATTCTGTTGGATGGCGCAATTTGGCCCGCTCTACTTATAAACAAGTTGGCTATGAACGGGGACAGTGGATTACCCATCGCCGTACCCTCCAATTGTGCATAATATGTGCTCCCTATTTGAAAACGGTTGTGGTTCATGCAAAGAGAAGTTAGTCTTTCGTATTCCGCGATTTTGACGTCGTCAATGTCGTTAAGTTTTAAGAGTTCGACTAAATATTCTATGGTTTCTGGGATTGGTACGCTGGGGAAGAGTGAACAAACATCAAACGATACTAAAATTTCCCCTTCTTCTAATTCAAATATTATTGACCTTATTTACAAAATCTAGTGAATTTTCTGCTTCTTTTCTACTTCTCATTATTGAAGTAAAAATAAGTAAACAATTAAATAAGTGGTAACTATAACAACATATAAAATAAAATAACGAACAAAAAAGTAAATAAATAGGTGTATAAATAAAAAAAAATAAAATTATAAACACCCTAACCACTTTACATGCTCAAAAATGAAAGTAATACTACAAATTATACTACATTTTACACATAGCCGCTACGGTATTACGTACAAGCTTAAAGGATGACGTAATTGTTTCCAATTCTCCGTTGCACTCTCTGCGTCTAATTATAGCTCTAATTCGTAACGATACGTCTAATTTTCGGAGCGTATTTATTCATTAGAAGCTATTGCTACACGTCTCAACTCGAGCTACCATAATTTCAGGTGTACAGTAAACAAAAATCATGACGTGGACCGCCCACCAGGCTAATAATAAAAAGCTAACGCAGTTTATTACGATTCGTATAGCCTAAAACCATCGATTATTGGCCGGCGTTGCTAATGTTCTCTGTTTTATTGTGCCGATTTTGAATTGCGAAAGTTCAGACTCTTGAAGCGCGAAGCTCTTTTTTTTCGAACGAGTTCTAGCTTTAATGTGTGAAATACGTTAGGTAACGGTAGAAACAATCAAATCGAGCGAGGTTAATGTTGAATTTGTCTTGAGATTTTTTTTATAAATCGTAGAAATTCTGTTATATATGTATACGAACAATGAGTTTTTTTCTTGAAAATTGTGTACCAACGTGTTTAAAGACAGGTGGCGTTACTGAGGGATTTTCGCGTTACTATCGTGCACTGCCTTCTTTCAAACGGCGCCGTATAAAAATTCACGCAGATTCATAGGTTAGTTTTGATTTGAAAGCCATTTATATAAAGCGTGTTTAGTGTCCTTAACTTTTCATGGTGAACCTGTCCAAATGGCCACGATTTTTTGGAATTCGAAGGAAATAATTTTCAGTGACTTTTTGGAGAAAGGACGAACGTTAGTAGAGGGTCTCAGCCGATTGTCGAACCTCCTCATTGGCCTTGATCATACATCTGCATAGATCAGGTCAAGGAAGAGGTTCTAGAATCGGCTGGAACATGTCAAAGTCAAAGGCTAGGTTACATAGCGCTCTTACATAAACGTAGCTGAGGATCAATTAGGAGGTTTCACAATTAGTTACGAGGTCAAGGTAAAGACCACCCCTCAAGGCCATTCCTCAAGGTCACTTCAGTCCTAGCGATGAGGAACGATCTGTGATAATGTTAGAAGGGTGCTTCAACAGGTATACTATAACATAGGGTATAACACATGGGCTGAAAAGTCCCGGGCCTAACACATAGATGGCGCTAGTTTTATTGCATTCACCTGTTTTGCAGTTAGTACTAACCTTAAAAAGACAGCTGTTAAAATTTCATGATATTCTATTCATTAGTTTGTGAATTATTGTGCTAAGAGTGACGCTACTTTTGTTATTTCCCAAAACAATGGATCAAAAACAATTTCGTGTTTTAATTTTACACTGCTTCTTGATGGGAAAAAATACCGTTCAAGCGAAGCAATGGCTTGAAAAGTGTTATGGGGACACCGCTCCATCAGAAACAACAATAAAACGTTGGTTTGCTGACTTCAAACGTGGTCGTAGAGACACCGATGATGCAGAACGCAGTGGACGTTCAAATGAGGCGGTAACACCCACAACCAAAAAAATCCACAAAATCGTTTTGAATGATCGAAAAGTGAAGTTGCGTGAGTTAGCTGACATCGTAAAGATATCAAAAGAACGTGTTGGCTTTATATTGCATGAGCATTTAACTGTGAGAAAGCTCTGTTCAAAATGGGTGCCGCGTTTGCTCACTGTTGACCAAAAACAAGAACGTGTTGATGCTTCTGAGCAGTGTTTGGCCATGTTTAAACGTAACAAATCGGAATTTTTGCGTCGATATGTGACAACGGATGAAACATGGATCCATCACTTCACTCCGGAATTAAAACGATCGTCATCTGAGTGGACAGCAACTGGTGAACCTCGTCCAAAGCGCCCGAAAGCACAACAATCGGCTGGAAAGGTTATGGCCTCGGTATTTTGGGATGTGCGTGGTGTATATTCATCGACTATCTTGAGAAGGGAAATACCATCAACAGTGAATATTATATAGCGTTACTGGAGCGTCTGAAGGCCGAAATTGCAAAGCAACGTCCGCATATGGCGAAGAAAAAAATTTTGTTTCATCAAGACAACGCACCGTGTCACAAGTCAATCAAAACAATAACAAAACTACATGAATTGAACGTCGAATTGCTCCCACATCCACCGTATTCGCCAGATTTGGCTCCCAGCGACTACATTGTTCAACTGAATTAGTTACACTATTATTGACTGAGTGGTTGTAATTAAAAAAAATGTATTACCAAGCCAATCTCCAACACTTTTTTCCAGTAATGTATTCCGCATAAACAACATAGACACCTTTCTATGTTATATTCCCATTTCTTTCAACGTAAATCTAATTATTTTAAACAAAAATTCCCCATGCTCAATAGAGGCGAACAAGTTCTTATTCCTAAATTTAATTAACTCCATTGTCTAACGCCCAATCTAATATTGATATCGGCAGCCAAGTTGGTATGGATAGCTAAATAGCGGCAACGTATAGGTTAATTACAGCTATATTGTTTCTTTGTTCGTTGCTTCGCGATTGAGTTCTTTTCTTTTCTTTCGGTCAATTTTTTTTCTTCCTACAAAACGTGTAATGTAATACGATAACGTATGGTTGTAACTTCTGAATGGGAGTTGTGAAATTCCCCTATACGAGCTAATAAGAAGTATAAGAAAAGGTTTATACGTAGAAAGGAGTTGTTTATGAGATTTGCGTCTAGGCTTTGTGCGTTAAATTGTTTGCATAAATGGAGTAATTTTGCGAAAGATATACTCGTTGTCCATAATTTTCGTAATGTTCTACTTAAATGCCCAGCTTTGTGTTTGAGATAATTGACATAATTTGGGATTTTTGCAAAACATTCTCTCATTCTGTATTAATACGAGGTGTGGCAATTAAATAACCGGACTGGTACTGCTATCGGCAAACAGCGAGCACGCCACGGCAGATTTGAACATGTCTATCCTTGTAGATGCTTCCCCACCCTGAGCTCGATGGGCACGGTTGTACGTCGCTCAGTCTCGCTGTAGCAATCGTCCGTTCAAGTCCTTACGCTAGCGTCGCGTCGGAAAAATGCAGAGTGTTCAGATCGAGCAACGAGTTAACTTCGAGTTTCTTGTGAAACGCGAGGTTCTAACTACTCTTCGTGAACGAGTGAGAAGACGAAAACCCGATTTGTGGAAGAGCAAATCCTGGATGCTCCACCAAGACAATGCGCCAGCCCATTCCGCCTTGTCTGTGAAGGCGGTCTTTGCGAAAACCGACATCACCATGTTGGACCACCCACCGTACTTGCCTGACCTGGCTCCCTGTGACTTTTTTTATTTCCTAAGGTAAAACCGGAGCTTAAGGGGACAAGATTTGACAGTGTGGAAACGGTGAAAGTGAAAACGATGGAGGCAAGCTGACAGAAACGGACTTCCAGCATTGCTTTCGACAGTGGAAAATCTGTATGGAGCGTTGTAGGTGTCTGCAAAGAGAGTACATTGAAGGGGATGAACTTTGTAATATAATTGGTGATCAATAAAATGTTTTGTAGCACCAGCCCGGTTATTTAATTGCCACACCTCGTATATCATTTCTATCTTCCATACTAGATTCTGAATATTTTTTATTACAGGAAGGAAATTAAATTCTGTTAAAGGTATTATATTTGCCTTGATTAACACTCCAAATGAGGGTGGACGTCGCGAAATTATTTTTTCTAGCAACATATCATTTTTATTACGCCGTTGAAAAGATCTTTTAATTTGAAGGTTTTTTTCTAAATGCAATTATGTTCTATTTTTATTTTGTAAGAAGTTACAGACGTCCTGTTATACCTAATGTTTTATAACTAATTCTTTTATGTTTAGCGAGGACTGTTTGTTAAAGTCTTTAATATTGATACTGAAAAGTTTTTTTGGCTTAGAGCAAGGGTATGTAATGCAGTAGTAGCAAAAAAGAAGATTAGTATGTAGCGTACGAGGTCGGCGCCATAAATTCTGTTGATAGAAATATGCACCCACTAAATCATATATGGGCAACCCCTGGCCCTCGAGAGAAATTCAAATAACGCGCCAAAATTAAAGATTTAGCACACATAGTTTATTTGTAATTACCGTCAACCAACCTAAAACTATATTTATTCAAATCATAAAGACTAAAATCGATAAATAATATTATTAAGCGTACGCAATGGAACGCCACAGATCAAGTCAGAAATAGTCGTTAGAAAGAGACAAACAGATAAACATTCGGGAAGCCGCCCTATGACTTCGAAGCGCTCCAGAGCCGACTGTTATTCATAACGCGGCTAGCATCGCATATTCGCGTACGATCGAGAGTATTCTAGTTGCTTATTGCAGGTAATATATAAACCGTTCAGCGCGCGTGTCAACTCATTACTTCTTAACAACTGATAAGAAAAGACGCGGGAAATATTCAAGCAAATTCAGCTCAGAAGAAAAAAAGTCTATCAAGATGTCTGGTTTAAAAAAGCGGAAAGTGAACACAGAATGTCGTCAATTCCAAAACAAATGGATTGAAGAATGCTTTTTTATCATGCACTGTGGTAAACCTATGTGTTTGCTGTACAATGAAACAATTTCTGCTTTAAAAGAATATAATATGAAGCGGCATCACTCCAGCAAGCATTTCGCTCAATATAAATTACTTACGGACCAGTTAAGAAAAGATAAAATTTCAAGACTGATTACCGATTCAGGAAAACAGCTAGAAATGTTCCATTCACAAAGATCAAATCTAGACAGTGTTGTTAAAGCTAGTTTTATAGTTAGTTCCAAAATAGCGAAAACATCGAAGTCATATTCTGAGGGAGAGTTTGTTAAAGAATACCTAGTAGATGTTGCAGAACTTTTGTGTCCAGAAAAGAAAAAAGAGTTTGAGAAAGTGAGCTTATCGCGACGTACTATTGTTTGACGTATAAATATGATGGCTAGTGATATCAAAAAGTCATTGACTGATAGACTGGCTGGTTTTCAAGCATTTTCGATTTCTCTGGATGAGAGTACAGATTTATCTGACACAGCCCAGTTAGCTATTTTTATACGAGGTGTTGATGAAGAATTCGTAGTGACAGAGGAATTACTGGCTTTACGGCCGCTACAAGGGACCACTACTGGAAAAGATATTTTTGCCGAGGTGCAAAGTACTTTTGAGCAATGTGGTTTGCAGTGGTGTAAATTAGTTGGAGTGTGCACAGATGGTGCGCCTTCAATGGTCGGTCCACGAAAAGGTTTTATCGGAATTCTGAAGGAAAGAGCAACCGCTATGAATGTGCAAGAATATGATTTAATAATTCTGCATTGCATTATTCACCAATAAAACTTGTGCTCTAAGTCCATTCGACTGAAGAACGTTATGCATGTGGTAGCAAATACCATCAATTTTATTAGATCCCGCGCGGACTTAACCATCGCCAGTTTAAAGCATTTTTGGATGAACTCTCTTCGGAACACGATGATGTGACATACTATTGCGAAGTAAGGTGGCTAAGCAAAGGCAAAATGCTAAAAATATTTTATGACCTTAGAAAAGAAATAGCTGATTTTATGGAAATGAAAGAGAAAACATTGCCGCAAATTTGTGATCCAACATGGCTTTGTGACTTGGCATTTCTGGTAGACATCACAGGACACTTAAACGACCTGAACTTGAAGCTTCAAAAACAAGGGCAATTGGTAAATCAGCTATACAGTCATCTTAAAGCTTTTCAAAACAAAATTCGCTTGTGGGAAACACAAATGAGAAGTAAAAACTGTTTTCATTTTGTAAGATTATCCAGTCACGAAAACATTGATTACGGTCGCTATGCTGAAGAACTGAAAGTACTGTCAGAGCAATTCACTAATCGGTTTTCCGATTTTAGGAATATGGATAGCACTTTCAATATTTTTACAAATCCGTGTAAGTGTAATGTGGAAGATGCTCCGCTTCACCTACAAATGGAGTTGATCGAGCTTCAAGAAGACTCATATTTGAAGTCTAAATTTGATGATGTGGAACTAAGCGAATTTTACAGAACATTTCCGAAGAAAAGTATCCACAGCTGAGAGTTTTCGCAAGAAAAATAATTTGCACATTCGGAAGGACGTATAAATGTGAGCAGTTTTTTTCAATCATGAAAATTAATAAAAATAAGCATCGTACTCGGCTTACAGATGTTAATTTAGAAAACATTTTGCGCCGATGTACTAGTGATATTGACCCCAATATTGATCATCTTGTTTCTCAGCTTCAAACTCAAGTCTCTCATTGATTTTCATTTGATTTTTCTATCTTTTTTTGTTAATTTGCTTTTTATATGTTTGATTATGCTATTATAATTGTAATAAATAAAAAAATGTGTGAATTTTTATCGCTTTTTTATTCACTACTACCTACTTATTTCTTACCTACGGCCCGCGACCTGATTAAGTCCCGAAATTACGCCCTCAGCTAAGCAAAGGTTGCCCATACCTGCACTAAATGCTGCTACACCATACATTTACACCACAGTGGCCCTGTCTTTGAATTACTCTCACGTTATGAGGGTTTTCATTTGACCAATAATAGATATTTCTTGTATTTGGATGGCCATGCCTAATAAGGTAATTGTTTAAGTCAATAAAATTGTTGAATATTGTCCTCTTTTTTCAGTATATTTGATGTATAATCAGTTCAATATTTCTTTTATTTTCCAACGTTAGTATTAGTTCGATATAGTTCTTCGATGCCAGCTAGATTCTACTCTCCAACATTATCGGGATCGTTTATGAACTGGATCGCAACGCGACGGAGAAAAATACGTATGATTTATACCCGATATTAAGCAGAACAGCGGCGTACGTAAGCAGCCATTCCTACATTGCACGGCTCGTCTATAAAGTTTCGAAAGAGTTTAATAATAATCAGAGATTTACGATTACTGACCGGGCGCACGGTCGATTTGAACCGATAGCATAAAGCAGCAGGTTGTTTGTTGCTTTGGAACCTTTTGCTAACGTTGCTATAACGTTGGCAATAATAAAAGAGCTTTACGTTAGATATACGCGACCTCCTACACATTAACGCCGTGAAACGCTAATCTATAGCGCTGATATATCTTCTGGTTATCGTGACAAGTCGATTCAGATATAAACATTTGCTATAAAATCAAATTGGTGAACATTTTGCGATTTGGAGCGTTGCAAATTTAATAAAACTTCGCCAAATGGGAGGTAGAGGATTTACAAATAAAGTTAATATGAACGAAAGATCAAAAATGATCGATTTGGCCATTCTGTTCTGTAGATTTCGAGAGGACAAATACTTTTTTTTAGGTTTTGCTGATTTATATTCCCCCTGATGTTACTATTGTTGAATTAGAAACCTTCTTTTCACTTCTGGGAACTTATTTGCTTAATTGTATTTCATCGTGCAAGATCTTTAAGTACAAGGTGCCGCAGAATGACTCCCCGATTTGGAATAATGCGGTTTTAGATTAACGTATTTTAAAAATCACTTCGGGCGGAATAGCAACATCTTCTTAGGTTATCGCATCCCTAAGAGCTTCCAAGGTTTGGAGACGATGTTGATATACGCGGGATTTGAGGTAGCCCCAGAGAAAAAATCACAGGGGCTCAAATCTGGTGAACGAGGAGGCCACCCGATGTCACCACGCGAATCGCCACTTCGAATGAACTCCTCTACAACGAAAGCATGGCATAAGCACAGCTATACTTTGATGCGCTCGCCGCTGCTGTACCTTCCACCCGCCCGCGGTTGCGCCCTTCCCAAATACGGGAGATCATTCTGCCGCACCTTATATAACTTAAGCTAAATAGTTCACTCATATGGAAAATGTTGATCGTATGATGTTGGGCTTAAAATTAGTTATATCTAATATTCATTTTAGTCTTAGCTTTTAGTCTGGCGTTCCAGTATACGAGTGCATAGATTTCTGCACCAGTCTAATTCCCTTCGATTAAAATGCAGTATAACTTTAGTTAGAAAATTATCTACTAAATCTAATTAATCCTAGCTAGGAGAGTGTTGGAGTATGATGGGTACTGCAGCCATTTCTTGGAGAGATGAATCGAACAGACAAAGTTAAAAGCATGCAACAGCGTAACAATTCACGGGGCATATAAATTTCGATCTGGCCGGCCGAAACAAAATTTCTACATGACGAAATCGTAGGAGTCATTGAAACAATATCGCATCTCGACGTCGTGACCGGTTCGCGCGGCGCGGCGCGGCGGTCCGCCTTCACTTCACTTGTCTCAGCGCCACCGTTGTGTCGAGTTAGCCTTGCTCGGATTCCACGCGTTGCTCAATCCAGTCGGCCTGTGTCACGCGCGTTACGAATAACGTTACAGGTCTATAACATATAGCGATCTTAGCAGGCTGTGTCTTGATGTAGACGGATAATAGAATGATTTTTGTTATGTTGTCGAATATTGTTGGAATTTTTTTGCTTTTTCCAGCTTAAACATTACGAATTAAAGTAAATTCAAGTGATGCAAATAAAAAATCAATCATCCATATTCCTCTAACACGTTTCATAAATATTATTAAAGCGGTTTATTTGATTTGTAAAATTTAATAATATTTACGTTACGATGTTGATTAAACACCCTGTATGTTTTTCACTTATTCGATAGGAAACTGCGTAAAATATCATTCTCTCCTTAATAGCTGCAGCTTCGGCAGGATTGAATTGCAGAATAACAGCTTTTACCTTTTTGAAATATTCAGCATAATAAAAAGCTGCCTGCAACCAGGTTCCCCAACGTGTAAGAATCGGCTGTGGTGGTTCACGAATACCAGGATACTGCGCGTGAAATATTCGAAGACGTTTTGGAGATTTGAGAAACACTTTTTTTGTACTTGATATTAATGCATCTACCTCGGGATAACATTGTCTAATAGTTTGTGCCACAAGATGTAAAACATGCACTAAAGGAACGTGGAGAGAATCCAACGAGGTAGAAGAAAATTTGTCTAAAACCGCTGTTTTTGGCAAGAAAGAAGAAACCAGTGTGAGGTGCTTTAATTGTGGCAAAAGAGGACACCAGTCAAAGAATTGTCGAAATAAAGACAAAGGAGTGAAATGTTTCAACTGCAATCACTATGGGCATATCGCAAAAAATTGCAAAAACAGAGGTGATGCTGAAACAACAGCAAATGAAAGACCACGAGAAAGAGAAGCTTATGTTGTTCAAAAGCAGGGTGAACAACCGCCTCGATATAAAAACACTGTTGCTCAATAGAAGACATGTCTCCGGTTTTGTTGACACTGGAAGCGACTTAAATTTGATATGCTCTAGCGGCTATTTACAAATTGGAGCGCCAAAGTTCCGAGAGACATTACTAACCATTAAGGGTATTGGAAACAACCCCATTAAATTATTGGGAGAATGCACCACCGAAGTAGAAGTAGCGTGCAAATTAACAACAGAATTCCATATTGTGCCCGATGACACGATACCAATGAAACTAATTATAGGCAGGCCAATACTAGAAAACGTGACATTGACGATGAATTCTGGGAAAATAACAATGAAACCTACCGAAGACGTACCGAATCAATACGCCAAACCTATAAATTTTTAATAACACACACGATCTGCTGGTAATCAATGTCGAAGACGGCCTAGATGTTGAAAAACCAAGATACTTGCCAAGGATAAAGAGTCTAGTACAGAGTTACGATCCAAAACACATGGGGCAAACGAAGATAACCACCAAAGCTATTCTTAGCGACGAAATACCAGTTTATCAACATCTAAGAAGATTGTCGAAAGCCGAATTGAAAGAAGTTGACAACCAAATAAAGGAATTGCTAAAAGGAGGAATTATTAGACCAAGTGTATCCGAATACGCCAGTCCCATTGTCCTAGTTAAGAAGAAGGACGGAACCACACGTCTCTGCGTTGATTATAGAAAGTTGAACCTCAAAGTAATCAAGGATAGGTATCCGCTGCCCCTTATTGAAGACCAGATAGATAAACTCGCAGATGTAAACATATTCACTACGTTAGATTTGAAGAACGGCTTCTTTCATATACCAATAGCAGAGGACAGTATTAAATACACTGCCTTTGTGGCACTCAGTGGACAATTTGAATTTCTACGAACACCATTTGGATTATGCAACAGTCCTGCTAATTTCCAACAATACATCCATGACGTATTCAAAGAACTGTTACGGAAAGGCATAATGTTATGCTAGATGGATGATTTAGTTATCCCTGCGGGATAATGTAGTAGGAAAGATTATTCAGAGAAAGGGAAGAACATGGATAGAAGCAAAACAGCTGGCTCAAGATAAGAAGAAATGGTCTACGTTTGTTTATAATAATGTGAAATGAAAATGTAATCCTGGCACCCAATTTGGGTATAAGGAAATTATCGATTATATATATATATATATTCTTCTTTGGCGAAAGCCGAAGAAGAAGCATCTTCCAGATTGGAAGAAGTACTACAAGTCGTTGAAGAACACGGTTTGGAAATAAAATGGAAAAAATGCTAATTTATGAAAACCAAAGTCCAATTCCTAAGCCATGACATAGAAAGAGGTACGGTGAAGCCATGTCGTGAAAAGGTTGCTGCTGTAGTCAACTCTCCAGAACCGAGTACGACAAAAAGAGTGCAAAGTTTCTTGGGTCTCACCGGCTATTTCAGGAAATACATTAAGAACTACGCACTCATCGCAAAGCCGTTGACCGATCTGTTGAAAGGGAAGCAAGGATTCCGATTTGGCAATGAAGAGAGAATGTCCTTCAACGCATTAAAAGAAAAGTTGAGTGCAGAGCCTGTATTAAAAATTTTCAGCTACGAACTTGAAACAGAATTACATGTTGACGCATCCCAAGACGGATTTGGCGCAGTACAGCCTGTATATGCCCAAAGAAAGTATCACAGTTATGAGCTCGAAGTATTGGCCATCATTGAGGCTTTAAAGAAGTTTAGAGTATTGAAACAGTTCACTAAAACCCTTACCACAACACTTAAGTTCGAGTTCAGTCTTGCTGCTGATGATGATAGCTTGGCTATCGAAACGTGCGTCCAGTACGAATTAAGTGTTGTGGTAAGGGTTTTAGTGAACTGTTTCAGTGTTCCAGTGCCACAGTTTTAGAGTATCCGTTTAAGTTTAGAGTATACCTGTTAGGAATAAAATTTAAAATAATCAACGCCTTTGTTGCGACTATGAATAAAAAGGATTTATGTACACGAGTTGCCTGATTCTGACATAATCCATCGCTCAAGTACTCACATGAAACACTGCGACGCGCTTAGTCGAAATCCTATAACAATGATAATTCGCACCGAATTTTTGGATAAAATGATAAAAGCCTAAGAGGAAGATGATCATATAAGAGTTATACTAAAAATGTTGGAAAATGGACCATACAAAAATTGCGAGTTGGAGAAACATATCATGTATAAGAATGTTAATGGCAGATCATCAGAAGTTGCCACGAAAATGGCCATTTCGCAGTTAAAAAAATGTCAGTTTTTGACAGAACCAAGGCGAGATCTCGCTACTTTTCCAATCTAAGTTGTATATTCATTTGTGTCGTTTTATTTTAAATAAACTAGTTTGTATTTGTACCCCTAGAGTAACAAAAATAATTCCCACATATGTGTGTATAAATAGATGCGATTTAGTAGAAATTTTCTATTCGACCGTCTGCAAGACAAATATAAGCTATTACAATACATTATACATAGTTTCGTAATTATTCCAAACGACAGCCAAAGCGCGAGAACTCCACAGCGTATAAAGTTCACGGCAAAGCAGACCGAGAACTCCACATTACGTCTAGTAGGTTACGCAGGCCCCTCGGGGCGTCCAACTCTAACGCACAGCGCGGCTAGATTACTCATTAGCGATTAGAACTATTTAGAATTTAGTACTACGACAACAACTACTAGTACTATAGACTACCACCGCTCTACAGTAAGGTGTAGAGAGATTTCTACCTACGCGGTACAATCAAAAAGTTCTATTACTATCTAGGAACATTTTTTTTTATTTTTTAGAATTTTATTTTATCTGCAAGTACTTCAGTATTCCACTTGCGTTGATAACGTTTTTCAATATGGTAATGACCCGATGAAATGTTTCCCCACGTTCAGCCCAATGTAAAATAAATAACTTTTAATAAGTTGATTAACAATTTCTTTCCCGCTAGAGTAGATTTTATATAATTAAAAAAAATACCGAAAAAGATGATTTTTTTTACATTGTCTTTTTATATAACAATAAAAACAGGAAATATCTGTATAAAGAAATAATTGATTAAAATATAAAAAAATAATAAATTTCGTGTTTCGTTCAGACATGCACATGCGCCCGACGTGTCGATTTACCGAACCCCAGTTAATATACTTGCGGGTCCCCGTTTCGAACGAAATTACACCTATGTTATATGAAAAGTAACCCCGTTTCGATCTAAGTCGATCGCAAGCCTTCATCTGGCTCGCCTTTTTTCGCAAATCCCCTACAATTTGCTCCCTTTTCACCCTCTTTCCCGTCTCTCTCCCGCCTACGGACAACCAATCTATAATCGAGGATGAAAAAGAGGTTACGTGTTTTTCACAATAATATATTATTAACTAGTAATATGTTCTTTCTCTCTAACCTGAATTCGACGGTCGTCTAGCACCGTTTGGTGAACTTTTCCGATGTTACCGGTAGCGGTTGGAGTTTTTGGCCGTCTCGAATAGCGCCATCTTCATGTTGGAACTTGAAACTTTTCAACTCTAAAACTACCCTTGCATTCTGTACTTGTAGATGAACTGGGTGAATTGGCAATTGCAGAGATATTTTGCAGTAAATTATGTGTTTAAATTTACTAAAATATATTATTTATGTTGCCCTTAACACCTAACACAAGGATGCCCTCTGAATACACATATACTTTCTGAATGCACCCTGTACGGTATCTCCTCAACCAGACTCGCTTAAGTCTGCTGAAGATAGGATTGGTTCTGCGTAGTAATGGACTTGTTGCTTCTAAAGCGTTACAAGGTAAAGCGATGTTAACACAAATATAATACCCGCTCGTATCCGGCTAAGGAATCGGCCGTATCAGCCGATACCAATAAATATACATATGTGCGCATGCGTAATGAGATCTCTCTCCTAGATGAACATGATGTTATCTATTCTACGGGTACGGGTCGCCCAGTCACTTCCTATGATATTAATTAACACGTTTTGTCAGTTTGACGCCGAAGATATGCGTGAACGATAGGCCAATATACTGTTATGCGTTCCGACGTACTGAATATTCATCGAGATATACATGGATGTAATTAAAGTTAAATGTAGTATGGTTTAAATCACTCGACTTCTAATTTGTTCCCAGAGAAGGAAAGCTATAGGATCAGTACTAATTCTGTTCGACGGTGAAGAAGAACTGAGGATCATATTACTTGCATCCATTGCAAATTTTGGGTACTAAAACCAGGAGAAGTATATGCTACCGTTACTTCGATAAATGTGTTAGTATGCATAATAACCGGGTATTATACATAATAACCAGTAAAGGTGGTTAATGTAATATGTATGCAATTTATTAATTTAACCGGTTATTTTACATACAACCCAATCCCTCTTGGTTGAAGTGATAAATTACAGTATTTAGGAAGTACGGAATTTTCATCAGTGCTTGTGAAATAAAAAGACAATGTTTTATTCAATGAAATAATGTTTCATTTTTACCATTTGTAAACAAACAACCTTCTACTTGTTAGAACATATGGCATTTCGAATTACAGAGTAACCCATGCTTCTTAGAGCTATATTTTCCTGAAATACACTTTTCCTTGCAATTACATCTCTTGAAACCTTGACCACCTATGATTGAAGATTTCCTAGCACGTTCACGAAGAGTCACAATTACATCTGGAACTTCCTCTTGTGAAATGAAATTCTCCTTATAAATGGCAAACTGGTTCCTAGAATACCTTTGAGCCAATCGTCCTTCCTTAGCGCCAATCTCATACATCTTGCCATCAGCATCCATTTGCAGAATGACCCCAAGAATGTTCCTGGAGTCTCTTCTACCCCTGTCGACATCAGGAACCCGTATTTTTACAGTATCTCCAATCTTGCCTCTTGGAAACTTCGGTTCAGACATTAGCCTCGTCTTTTCTGCCTAGCACTGCAATGCACTTATGGCATCTTCCCTCTTCTTTTTAATAATGTTGATTTTGTCTGAAATCATATTTGCAATGTCTTCTACAGCACTATCTCCGTCCCCCGTTTATCCTTATCTTCCTTTTCACCATTCTCTATTACTTCCCCATCTTCTTCGCCACCATTCACTGTTACTTTCCCATCTTCTTCGCCACCATTCTCTGTTTGTCCATCTTCATCTCGTACTAAAGCACCTGAAGAACAATCGATTAGGGTTTCCAGATCCTCTTCAGATTCCAGGTTTCTGATGACATCAGTAGAAAGTGATGATGTTGTAAGACCGACTTTTGCTGGAACCCCAAACATGGCCTTCATGATGGGCTCTATTCTTCATGAATTGAACAAATCTCAGACCCTCAGATCAGTGTGGAGTTTGGTTTATTCCCTTCCAAATCTTGAGCATGTTTTCAATGTCCTGATTTGTGCGCTCCACAGAGCCTTGCGACTGGCTATGTATCGGCTTTCCATAAACTATCTTCAATTCACTCCGCATTTCGCATACTTCTTGGATAATATGATTGCAGAATTCACGGCCATTATTGCTTTGTAGTATGCTAGGAGCGTCCAAAATTGTGAAAATATCAAGCAGGTTATATGCAACTTCATCTGCTCTTTTACTTTTCAAAGGCTGCAACTGTACAAATTTCGTAACATGTACAGGCAATGATTTTTTTAACAATTTCCCTGAACTAAAACATTTTAATTTGGACCCACGTTGGGCGCCAAATTGAAATATTTCAATTCCGGGAAAATGTTAAAAAAAATTGAATTTTTGTAAATTAATCAAATTTTTAAATGAACTGTGGGATTCGGAAGCATTCTTTTGATGATTTAAACTTTCATAATAACGCTATATATATTTTTTAAATTTATTTTAGGTATAAGGTTATGATTATCTTATCGAAATGGATACGCCTCTTAAAGACAGTAAAAGAAATCAAATCCACTCTTTAATATCACTTTATCAGTGCTTAAAATCAATTCGAGAAATAAATTCAGTAAATAACGACTCGTAAAATATATTAAAGATTACTACGTACAAGAAAAAGGAGAAGAAAAAGCCAAGCGGCCATTTCCTGTTCTTGTTTCTTCATTCCTTCTTATTTCAAAAGGATACTTTTAGCGCTTACGCGCGTAAGTGTTGTGTATAAATACGACAATTTATGATCCGATAAACTCGACTTGGACGAAGAGAATTCATTACAATACATTATACGTTGCGAGAGGCTAAAGATAGAGGATTTTTCCAAAGCGGAACGGTAGAACTCGAGCGTCCACCTTCACGGTCTTCGAAGTTAAGCGCGTATTGTTGCTTGTCGTTGTATCGAGGGGCCCCGCCCACTCGACTTATTAGGCTAATCTCCACCGAAATGACAAATGACGCCTGGCTACCTCGGAATTATCATATGTAAATAAATAGCGGTGTAATAATAAACTGTTTATGACGTTAATATGATAATTTTAACTCGGGAGATTGCCGAAGAAAGGAAAAGATCACTTGAACTAGAACTATAAAGCTCGTGCCACGCATAATTTGCACACATATACATTATCTATAATAGAATATCATATACGGGTTATTTTTATCTGTTTATCTATCGATAATATAATAAGTGCGACAATTCCATATTCACATCCTAGTGTATTGATAATCTACAAGTAAGAACCAATAACAGGAATAAAAGGCATCATAAATACAGAATATTTCTAAGATATCCCGCAACCTATTTATACAAACAAACAGTTTGAAGAAAATTGCACTACTATATTGAACACTCTAAATGCTTATTTCTCGAATAGCTTCCTATTCCACATTTATGAAGGTAGAAAAGTTTCCAACCTAACACAGTAACAAGTTCTTTTTCTATTAGAATCAATTTTATTAAGAGATCGAACTCATATTTTGAAAAGCTGACAATATTCAATTTAATTCAATTTGCAATAGCTGAATCACATAAAGAGCTGCAATGAACTGCGTTGAGAAATAGGCGAAACTTATTTTTAACACAAGTTTTAGTAAGTCAAATGTTATTCTGAGGGCAGGAAGGGCTACAATACGAACATTTTTAACAATAACTCAGGCCAACGATAAAAAACTTTTTTATTAATTCTACCTAATTCTTATGTTTTGGGATGTGCTGCGTCCGAAAATAATAATAAAAAAGTTGTATCACCCACCAATTTTTCAGATTTTAATATTCACAATGCGAAAAGTTAATTTTTTATCGTTCAAATTTAAAGCATAACATAATACGTTGGCAGTAAAATCAAATGTTATTACGTTGGCAGTTCTGGTAAATGTTTGTTTTCTTCCAATCAATATAACCTCACTTTTCAGTGTTTGGCCCATCTGCTCTAAGTTTTAGTACTTATTTATTAATCTGTGCTCTATGTATGGCTAGCAGTGGTTGTAAAAACTGTCCTAACACTTTTTGTTATATATGTGGTGAGTTTGTAGTTAAAATACATCAAAGAACAATTACTGACTTTATACTTTACATATTTTGGTGTAAAAATCGGTGATCAAGAAAAATGTTGGGCTCTTCACAAGGTATGTTATATTTGTGTCGAAGATCTTAGGAAATGGTCTAAAAAAGGAAAGAAAGCTTTTAGATTTGCAATACCCCATGGTATAAAGAGAGCAAAAAAATCATTCAAATGATTTCTGGGTATAGTAGTAGTAGTAGTACCCTTTATTTCTTAATACAAGCTGGTAACAGATGTACAAGAAAAACGTTAACAATACATATACATAAATTAAAAATATACTACATATGTAGTTACCACCTAATCAAAGAAATCGATAAAATTTTGAATTGAGTAAGCATTAACTTGGAGGAGACATAATTTTAGTTTTCGCTTAAAAATGTACACATTAGGATAGTCTTTCATTTCGTTAGGCAAAACATTGAACAATTTCGTTCCCATGAACATAAGACTTCTTTGAAAGCTTGATGTTTTGTGTGAAGGTGGCAGCAGACAGTTTTTCCTGTTTCTAGTACCATAAGGGTGTGGCAAACTCACATTAAAACACATAAAACGTTAATAAGTTATTATTTCTAAAAACTTCTTTACAAGAATCCCTCTGTCTCAAACCAAATAGTGTTCTAATCGCTCTTTTTTGTAAAATAAAAAAACGATCTGCGTCAACGCAAGAGCCCCAATGTATAATTCCGTAGCGCGTCCTTGAATAAAATTCCGAATAGTAAAATGATTTAACGATGAAGTCACTACATGATTTTTCAATTGGTAAAGCGCATAACATGACCTCGCTAGCTGAGGACATTGCTGCTCTACATGATTAGACCATCTTAAATTCTCATCTATAACGAGGCCAAGCAACCTAGATGTACTACCCCATTCAAAATCAGAGCTGGCCAAGTTGAGTTGGTCGATTCCGTATTTGCTCTCATTAAAGAAGAGCATATAGCTAGTTTTGTTGGCATTTAAAACCAATTTATTTGCACTCATCCAGTTACTGATGTCATCAAAAATCGAATTAGCTGCTATGAAGAGATCACTGGTATTTGGCATGAAGACAATTATATTGATGTCGTCGGCATATAATACCACAGCAGCCGCACTACTCAGGCAATTAGGAAGATCGTTGACGAAAAGTAGGAACAAGGTTGGTCCCAGTACCGATCCCTGTAGGACGCCTCTCTCCACAATCCTACCACCTGAAACGCAATTGCTACCGTTAACATATTGTTTTCTCGTTGAAACGTAAGATTGGAACCACTTTAAACAAACACCATTGATTCCGTAGCTCTCACGTTTGTAGAGCAGAAGAGAGTGATCTACACAATCGAATGCCTTAGAAAGATCTATCAGCATACTCAAGCAAGGTACTCCATTATCAGAGTTTTGATATAGACGACATGAAACTAAAAAGGGCACTGTCAGTAGATTTACCTGGAGTAAAACCGTGTTGATTCTTATTTAGCAATCGAAAACGATGGAAATAGTTTATTATTCTGATATTAACTATAGTTTCATACAGCTTAGAAAAGACTGATAAAATGCAAATAGGACGATAATTGCTCATATCATTCTATAACTCCAAAAATAAGAAGAAAGTAATTGTTTACCCTAACCTTAATTCAGCTATTCGGCCGGTAGGACATGGACCGGGGTTTCCTGTCCCTGAGCCACCTCAGTCTATTGCTGACATTTTACAGTTCAGTGAACCCCAAATCTGAGGAAAGTCGACCGGGTGATGATGAGTTCCAATGTTCTCCAGAAAATTTAAAACCGGAGTTGTTTACACAAGCTGAGTTAAATGATTTAGTGAGAGATTAGGGTTTGACTAAGGAAAAAGCAGAATTGCTTGGTTCTAGGCTGAAAGGAAAACTTATTGGCATTTGGAACATCCATTTACCAATATATAGAACAAGAGATCAACAGCTTGCTCAATTTTTCAAACAGGAAGAGGATTTGGTTTACTACCATGGTATTGGTAGTCTAATGAACGAATTTGGCATTGAGTACAAGAAGGCAGATTGGGGGCTTTTTATAGACTCATCAAAAACCAGTTTAAAAGCTGTTCTTTTACACAATGGAAATACTTTTGCTTCACTGCCTGAAACTTACGAAAATCTTGACATGACTTTACAAAAAAATAAACTATCCGGTTCACGATTGGATGTTATGTGGGGATTTGAAAGCTGTTTGCATGATGATCCTTGGTCAACAAAAGGGATTTACAAAGTTTCCATGTTTTATATGTGAGTGGGACAGCAGAGCAAGGGATCGACATTGGTCCACAAAACAATGGCGCGTAAGAAAAACTTTAACACCTGGCGAGAAGAACATATTGCATAAACCTTTAGTAGATCGAAAAAAAATTATTCTACCACCCCTACACATAAAGTTAGTGTTAATGAAACAATTTGTAAAAAAAAAAACCAAAACAATACGAAAGAGAGTATTACGATATCGAAGTGGGTAACCGTGGCCTCCTTTGTTATATAATAAGCCAAGTTTCTACACCGCTACGACGCTCGATTTGAGTAATTACGGTTGCGTTAGAAATTTATGAATCTCAGTCGTGTTGAATCTGTCTCCTCTGCAGCTTTTAGAACCTGAACTCCGTCGAGCTTGCCTCACCTTTACTACGATTTCTGCGAAAACGATGAATATGTATCCGCTGCTCGGTCGTCAAGGATTTCCAGACAATTTTGATTGCCTTAAATGGGTCCCGTCGTACGATTTACATCTTTTCGGATTGTAAAATTGTAAATGGGAACCTAAACAATTGATTACCGATTGCTAATAGCAATAAATGCCTGGAGAATATTGTATAGTTAATGGATGAGGCAAAAAATGAGAAATTTTGCAATCTTGGACCTCAGTTAATTATTTATACGCTTGTCAACACTTTCCGGATCTTTTAAATAACAGAGTAGATGTCATAGCATCAAATATTCCTAAACCTGACTGGTGTGCAAGTTGAACAAGTAGTAACTATCTCTAAATACGATATTTGGAATTTGTTCATCAATGCTGTTGTTATGATATCTTTGTTGATGCGTTTAAAGTACAAAGGATCTGGTTTTAAGGAATTATTTGAGTATCGGCGTTTTGAGGCAACAAAAGACTTGTTGATGTCTGCATGAATGAAATTGTAACATTTAAAATCCGCCCTGGGAACCACTCAGGTTCTCTTTTTTTTATGTCATCCACCACAACATCCTCTGCAACATTGTCATCAGCAAAAGAGTATTTCAAATACTCCCCGTACAAAAAGAGAGATTTTCTGTCCTAAATTTTGATTAACCCTCGTACAGAAAGTACTTCGCATTATAGCGCAGCAATTCAAAAAGAAAATAAGCAAAAATAAAGCCAACCGACACGTACTTCCTTCTGTATGAAATGTTTATTAACCCAACCACAATAACATCGTGCTCTGCGTTTATCTCTGCTGGAAATTGAGATTGCCGGACTGTATTGTTAAAGCGAATAAAATGCCCTGAATCGTTTTCTTTAATTTCGATTCACTTGCCCGACGCCTTCCTAAAATGTAATAAAAAGACCCCACGGTGGCGAACTCTGCGGGTTCTTCTTCGGTTACAAATTAATAAGCGTACTAAAGAAGTTGTAACCAAAGAGATATGTATGCAGATGCAAAGGAATGCTGTACTTTATAAAGCGGTTATTATTTGTTAAATGAATGGGAATTTGGACAATTGTAAAGTTGATATTTTGTTTACTTACAATTGATAAATTTCCATGTAATTTAAAAGAAGCTTTTTATAAAATTACATAGATAAAACAGAATGTGATCAGAAAAAACGCCAACGTAAGATACAGCAAAAATTTCCACTAGCAGAACACAATCAGTACTACTTTTACCACATATATTTCAATGAATATATCCAATAAATTAACGCACCTTTCAATATTTCTGATATATTTTCTGTATTTTCTAAAAATTTTTAGTTTAACAGAACACAATCTAGTAGCTTTACGCCACTACAAAATTATTTTGACATTTCTGGTGAAAATGGCCGCAATTTAATGTCGAGTTCTGTTAAACAGTTTTTCTTGAGTCGTTTAAGATATAGTTCGGGCATCATTTATGTTTTAATTACGAGTTTAACTTCTTCCATGTCTACCACATCATTTAACCAATGATGAACATATAGGAGCTTCAACTTTGTTAGAAGAAGTAAGTACAACGCGTTATGTGGCTAATTTGCTGGGCGTTAATCATGTGACAGTCAGTCGAATGGTTAGAAGATTCAGGGAAACTAGATCGCACCCTAGAAAACGTGGTCAAGGTAGGAAACGAGTTACAAACGCGAGAGATGATCGTTTTTTGCAACCGCAAGCTCTCAAAAATAGGCGAACAATAAGCACAGAACTCAGTAACCAGCTTGAAGCAGTCAGAAATGTCAGAGTTTCTGCTTTAACTGTAGGGAGAACGTTGAGGGAGGTAAGATTGAGTAGGAAGAGGCCTGCAGTTGGACTATTATTTGCCGCAGCATACAGAGTACAACATTTGAGAATTGCCAGAAATCATGCAGATTGAACAGTTGAAGATTGAAAGCGAGTTCTGTTGTCGGACGAGGCTAGAGTAAGTTTAAAATCTCCAGATGGTCGCGAAAGAATATGGCCAAGGAACTGAAGAAAGATATCTTCATTGCAGAAGCTCTCAGAGGGAGATATTTGCTTTGACGCCTGCACAGAATTAATTCCTATTTGCCAAAATGCTGAATATTAGAGGACCATATAATGCCCTTTACACCATTTTTAGGGAGCAATTTCACACATCGCTAGACAAGTTTTGGATTACTTAGAAAAGGTCAATAATCACGTCATAGACTGGCCACCACGAAGCCCAGGCTTAAATCCGATTGAACACCTTTGGGATGATCTAAAAAGATCAGTAAGACGTTATTATCCGCTCATGCTAATCTCCAAGAATTGGAACAAGCCGTTCTTTTCGAGTGGGATAATATTCCCCAAGAAGTAATCCAAAATTCAATAGTGAGCCTACCAAAGCCAATCCATGCAGTCGTCAGAACTAGGCGAGATGTCACGCGTTATTAATTTTTATTCCTTCTTCTAATAATCTCGTTTTGTTTCTGAATTTGTAATTGAATGGATTTTACAATTTCTTCCATGTTTCCATTAAAAAAGAAGTTAATTGATGTTTACCGATGTTTCATTATCTCCAGTTAAATTCTTTTTTGGTTGCATTAAAGAACAATTCACCAATCAAACAATTTTGTTAGAGTGCAGGCAGAGAAATGGTTCCTTGCACCAAGGAAATAAGTTTTCTTGCAAAAATCAGTTTCTATTCAGGAAAATATTACTATTTCAGGACTATAAAATGTATAAAAAAATAATTTTTTTGAAATTTTATATGAATTAAATAAATAATTTCTTAGGATTAGAAAATCAAGAAAATCCAAGACAGAAACATATTTCTTCCAACTAAATCATTTAGTTCTAAGTTAAGGAAATATTCATACTGAGAGTAGGAATGAAAGAATGGTAGAAATCCGGTTTTGTGTTCAAAAAACTCATCATCTCGCCAGCTTCCCCACCAAACATATTTTAGTTAATTCAGATTTAAGGGTCGTAAATTCCAGCCTTTACTCTTTGTTGAATCAAGCACGACCGCGGTCAATCTACCATAACTTTAAAAGTGTATAGATAGGTTTGTTTTAGCATAGATCGTTAACTCAGATTGTCGTACGTCAGCAGTGTTAGTAAAGTATTGTGACAAGAGTGATAGTGAAGTGTTTTATGGAATCGATTGAAGCACTTAGTAATTATACAACACGGATTTAACGTTATGATTCCATGGGCGATTCCAAAGCAAACAGCGTGTGTGAGAAACATCCCATCCACACCACCATTTCACCAGTCGACCTCTCTAAATCAGATTGCTCGGCTACATTATCCGATTCCCACACAAGGCGCACCAGAATATTCCATTCAGTGCGAATTAGTCGAACAATATCTTGTTCCTGCTTCCTAGTCCGCTTCGCCCTCGGTGAAGGGAACGCGCAGGGGGGGTAGACGCGTAACAATGACCACCCCGTTACATAATAGGGGCTAAATGCACTTGCTCTTCGCTTTGGATATGCTGGTTGATGCGCGGTGGCTACTATAACACTCCGTTTCCCACGAGACGTACTGCCAAAAGCACCAGTTCGGACGGGAGCAAACTTGCCACCCTCGGTGGCACTTTGCAAGTGTTGCTGACATGTGCCTAAAACCGTGAAAGGCGCTCTCTCACGCTGACAATGATGTATATTTAGGTGATGGTATTATTTTATGAACAATGACAATGAATTATTAATGGTAATTATAGGGATGATGTATGTATTTTAAGAATTATATTTCCAACATTTATTTAAGCAATAAAACATTCAGAGAACAATAGATTGAATCAACATTGGTGCAATGTTTAAATGTTAAACCTATTACAAAAAATATTACTTGAAAAAGTTGTAAGAAATTTTATCAAAGAAGCCAATGAATTATAATGCAACAATTACGTCAGCATTTGAAATTAGAGAGTATTTAATTTATAATTATTTCCTAAAGCATAATTCCTTTGAGATAAATATTAAAAGAATAATTTTCAAATGTTTGGTTGTTAGAATATCAAAGTTTTCATCCCTTTATAGAATTTTATTGTTTTTAGAGGCGAAATACAACAATATTACTAAAAAGGTAAAGTTATAAATTCGAGAAGCGATAATGGAGATTACGAAATTAAATATTAGTAGAGAAGCCAACGATATGTTTATGAAATCTTAGGAATTTATTTATATATTTATATATGTATAATTTCTTGAATAATATATCCCTTCAAACCATTTTATTTGTTAAATTTACAGACTTATGCTAAGGCATAGTATTCTTTATTCTTCCTCAACGAAATGAGGGTGTGACAAGCGACTTAAGTGTGACTTAAGTAGTGCGAGACTTAGAAAACGTTCAAGGCATATTTGATTTATAGATGTCATTATTTGGTATTTGCATAATTTGCATGCACAATTCGACAACCGTTCCCTTCCACACTCTTAGAGTTTAGATTAGTATTTATTAACATTGTTGTTAACAGCTTTGTTTTTTTGTATAAATTTTGTTTGTTTTTCTTTGGATCTATGTAAGCCTACTTGATAGAAATGCAAAAACAATTAATCTTATTGCTGTTTTTTATTCAATCATACGTTATCTTACATCGTTGGAAAGAGAATAAAAAAAATCCATTATGGCGTCCATTTAACTTAAAGAAGTTGGTGCATACGAGTACCTCAATTTGTTGAATTTTGTTCAACATCAATTTTAAGTTGGTCTTATCCAAAATAGTGACTCGCATGTGAAAATAATAGTTTTTCGTTCTTTTTTAAATAACTTCTGACAGGTTCGATATTTTGAACTTTTTCAAAAGGGTTTTAAATTAGCACATGACATTGCCCATTTAACTAAATCTCCATCTTCAACGATAAGAAAGTTACCCATGCGATCCCACTCGATATGGGACACCCAGTATTTAAAAACGATAGAAATTATGAACTCAACATGTTCATTTGGAAATAATCTTTGAATTTATTTCTTTTAAAGGTTTTAATTCCTTGTTAGCAAAATACAGCGTTCTACCTTATCGATTTATCGTTGTAGGCTTTATCACAGCCTCTGTATGCAATTTTATAAAAGTCCCGACCTTTCTTTTGTGTACGGTTTATTTTTTACGTTACCTATGAAGCTTCTGAGCGAAATAAACTTTCAAAGCGGAATAAATTTAATTAAATGACTATCAACAATTGAGCTGCGACAATTAAACTGCTCCATATATACGGCTTGGACCACCATCTTGCGAAACCGCCCACGAAAGTCTTCCGTTCAACAACGGTCGTTTCTGTCGGTCCTAATGAAAACGTCAGATTTCGATTCGGAATATGTCAGGTTCGTGATAAAGTCATACGGTAACAAACAAGAAAAAGTAATCCGCATGTTCTCGATGTCGGCCAGGTTGGGCGAACAATATCGGACATTGTCGGCGGGTTTCGCAAAAGCGACACGGCATGACGCGGCGTTGTGATCGATTCCTGTATGGTTTGGTCCGTTAATTAGGCTGACAGTTCGACGGGTTGCGTGTACGCAACGACCTCTAGCGGAAATACGCTTTGATTTTCGTTATTATTATGACTTGCAGGATTTTTGTGAAATGTCTGTACTGTATTGACACGAAATTAAGCTTAAAATTACTATTAATTTGTTGATACAGAATATATTCTGCACATGTACATTTTAAAGGTTTTTTTTTTGGTAATTTTACCTGTAAAACATAAAACAGTTTATTGTTCATAAGTTGTAAAAATAATAACATTCAGAAATATTTTCTTAAATTTAAAAATTTTCGTATAATTCTGGTACTGTGTAATCAAGAAGTTTCGATTGTGTTGGTACACCTTCAAAAATTGGCAGTGAATGTGACAAGGTTTACAGCTATTTTGTTTTTTTTTTTCAATGGCGTATTTATCTAATGGGAAATTATTCAAGTTTCTTAAACTCATGTTCAAAATTAGTTTATTTCCTTAAAATAAAGCATTAGTTACTTAAAATTCTTGAAATGCATGTTATTTACGTATATCTACATTATTAATTGCAATTACCTTGTTTAAAACAGTACGACATATCCGTACATAATACAGTAAATTATTCTCGTTGCTTGTGATTTTAAAAAGGCTAAGGTAGAGGTTATCTACAGAATAATGTTCAAACAAAAGTGAACTAAATGTAGAGGTACATATGAAAACAATGCCGAGGAATAATAGCCAAGATAATGCTAATAAATAGCTCATGGTATTGAGGGAATAACTCCCAGCAAAACAATGTGAAAAAAAAAGTCCACATTGCTGTTGATCTCTCAGATTATGCTATTAATCTTCAAAAACAGCACTGAAATATTTCCTAACGCCACCTACTGCCATGAGATAATTATGCAGTCCTAGGTAACAGCGACAGAAATCGGAATACAGATGCCCTTCATACCCATGCAGTGATATAACCTTTAACGTACAACGTTTCATAAACATTTTCAAAAGATACCGGTTAATGTAATATTTTTTTTTTTATTACTCTCTATCACGTGTGCTAATCTAACCATAGTTTTTTTAATATGTAATAATAATAATAAAAAAGGACAAATAAATTTAAATATTACTCATTAATTAACAAACTACTCTAATGTTCAATATTTACGACAATTACAGCATCTGCTGTCAACCTCTGAACAAGTAGGTTCTCTCTCTAAACGAAGATGGCCAGGTTAGCCATTAGTTGGTAATTAAATATCCCTCTTGAGGTAAGAAATGGAAATTTCCTCGTTACCATTTCCCCCCAGCCAACTGGCTGTGGAGCGAAGACATTATATTTATAATATAAGTCCAGATAACGACGATCGTAGGGGAATTAAAATTGTACTTCATCTTCTGGTCGTTTTCTCCATTTGTAATTCGTCAGAATTAATGGAATATTAATCTAATGATCTATTTCACGTTTAATATTCGTCAGCCAGCTGTAGGTCATAGATATTGCCTACTGTCAGCTGGTAGAGTTCCTGCGTGTGTTCTTCCATGCTACTTTCTTTTACAAATAATGTAATTTCATCGAAATTCATCGTAAAAGTTTCTATTTGGGTAATTTAATCAAAATTTGCTGTGGAATAAAACAATCGCCGGTCTTTCGCGATTTAAAATAAAAGAAAGATGAGCAACGCCAATAATTTTCATCAATCTTTATTCAGCCTTCGTTGAATTAAAGTGTATTTTAACCCCGATCCCAATTCAAAGTGTTCGATTGTGAAATCAAAGTATTTATTCGAAGAGAAAAAGGGTTAAATTCCAGAACAGGCAGTTTCCTGTAGAGGTTATTATAACATTGGCTTTGTTCAAATTTCAAGGTTAATTGCATTTATAATTTAAAATTCGTTAATTTCGTTTTATTAATTTGGAAATTCGTTAGAAAATTGCCAAAATGGTATTCAGGAATTCTCCCGGACCACTAAGAAATTTAAATTAGAAAATTTCACAATTTTCCCAAAATCCCCTGAGACAAAAATATTTCAAATTTGGCACCCAACGTGGGGCCAAATTTATTTGAAACTAAAGCAAGCATTATTCCGCATAGCGCTAATATTGCAAATGAAGGTATTCAAGTGAATGAAAAATCAAAATCAAAAGAAAAAGGCAGAGTAAATAATATAGAAATTGATACAGAAAGTAATATGTATTGTCATATGTTCAAAGATATAAATTGTAATGGAAAATACAGAGCATTTATACGACAAATATTTACAAAACATGAAAAATTATTCACACACACTCCACGTTGACGCGTTGACTCCATTCTCCTGCAAGATGTAACCAGTACCCGAAGCATTTCGTGCAGGCGTCAATCTGGAAATTCGAAACATGTTAACAAATGCAATCATCGAAAGATCAAGAACATCTTACATCAATCTTGTTGTCAACGTCAAGAAGAAAAACAATTCCATCCGCCTGTGCCTCGACGCTCGTATCTTGAACAAGATCTCCAAGAAAGAACATGGAACGCCAAAGACCATCGAAACGTTTCTGACAAGATTCTCCAATTCAAGAGTTTTTTAGACCTACAAAGTTCCTTCTGGCTCATTCCACTCTCAGAAGCAAGTCGTAAATTCTGTGGCTTCTCCATTAATGGCACAACATATCAATTCCGTTGTGTACCATTTGGTCTATCAACCAGTTCAAGTGCTCTCACATTTGCCATGAAGCACATTCTCGATCCCTATTCTGCATTTTCATCCCATTACATCGATGACATCTTCATATTTTCTGAAGATGAAGAATTTTTTAAAAATAATATCTCCTATTTGGGCTATATCATCAACAAAGAAGGCATATTCATCGAACAAGAACGTCTACAAGCCATTCAAGATTTCCCCACGCCAAGCGACATCAAAAAGCTAAGAAGTCTCCTTGGAGTCATTTCCTACTACAATAAATTCATTCCACACTCTGAAAAATGTCTAAGCTTCTACGAACTACTAAAGAAAGGAACTAAGTTTATATGGGAAGAGAAGCACGAAGCAGGACACCAAGAACTGTTTTTGTCAAAATCTAAAGCTAATTCATCCAGAGTTCTCTAAGTTATTCACATTGAGAATTGACGCAAGTAACAGTGCGTTTTATTCCAAAATCATGCAGATGGAGAGTATCCAATCGCTTTCTTGTCAAGAAAACTAAACAATGCAGAAGTGAAATATTCCATTGTGGAAAAGGAAATGTTGGCCATACTATACCGTGTAACCAAGTTGAGATATTCCTCTTAGGAATGAAATTCTTGATACAAACAGACAATTCTGCTCTCGCATCCATATTAAAAACAAGAATATGCAACAATCGTATCTACAAGTACTCTCTCATCCTACAAGAGTACGATTTCGACATGAAGTACATTACATTACATAAAACAAAACAAAACAGCGCCGGCGTCTGACAAAATTAATTTCAATACTTATTGAACTCAAATCCAAAGTTTAATCAAGTAATTTAGCCACAGCTAATTTGTAAAACTGACAAGACAAAGGTTGCAATCACTCAAAGAAAAACACCGCTGCTGTGCACCAATTGATCGATGAAGATCGCCATGTGACATATCCTGAGATTGAGACATCCTCAACCATCTCAAAGACCTCAATCCAAAAAATTCTGCATGATGAATTTGCTTTGAGAGAGTTAGTTTCCCGCTGGATCCCACATCTTTTAAGCTCAAGAAATGCTTATAATATCGTGAGTCGTGACGAATCATGGATTTTTTCCTATGAATACGAAACCTAACGTCAATCTGCTGTGTGGATGTTTCAAGATGAGGAAAAACCAACAGAAATCTGTTTCCGAAGTGTGTCGGAGAAAGTGGTCGCAACTTTTGCCTCAATTTCGGATTATGTTGCTACAATTCCTACCATCTGTTTACCAGAAATGATTGCCGTGCTCCGAAGAGCCAAACCACAACAATGAATCATCCTTCACCACGATAATGGAAGTTCTGATAAGGTTTAAAACACGATTGAATTTTTAGAGCAACAAAACATCGAGTCATTAGATTATCCTCCATACAGTCCTGACCTAAATCCCAAGTATTTTCTTACGTTCTCTAAAATCGAAAATATTCCAACTGATGACTGGCAAAATTGCTTTAACAATTGATTAGAAAGAATGAGAAAGTATATGAATCTTTGTGAAGAATACATTGTAAAACAATAATAGCACTTTAAGTGAATCTACTCTTCCCTGTTATATAACTATAACCAAAACTAAAAAGACAATCCTCGTATATCCGAGATGGTAAAGCATTCGTCAAAGCCATGATAACTGATGATCAGAACCAGATACCTGAATCAAATTGATTGCAGTAACGGACTGTGATGCCTATCTTTGTAAATAAAGATAAGACGCATTCCATGCATTTTGTTCAAGTGCACGCTAGAGTGCATCGTATATAAAACCGGACAGACCCGTGTTACATCACTCGCAATGTTTCCAAACAACCGACATATCCGATTTTGCAATGAATGGTGAACGGACACCTCTTGGGATTGCTCGGACATTTTAATTAAAAGATTATGTACAGTTAATCGTAACTAAAGACAACAAAAGTTTCCTTTTAAAAATTTAAAAAGTAGCAAGTAAGGAAGACAATTTTCAAAAATGTATAGATTATTGTTATTTTCAAAATTGGTAACAAACACTACAATAAGCAGATTAATAATTATTCAATTCATCTCTAGAAATCGCCTAAAATTGTATTACTTCTTCAGTTAGGCCTAAATAATGATCTGATGTAGTTGTAACAAATTGCAACTCATTTTCGATGCCACCCCATGAATGTACGCCCTATTAACGCAGATGTGTAGCATATTTCATCGTAACTCGAAATATTTCATTATCAACTAATGGGAAACAGGGCCACCATAATAATTGAATATCGTGCGAGTATATTTAAAAGATGATCACAGCATCATACGTCATGTCATTGCATCTGGATGATTCCCATAGAAATTACCACAACTGTATCGTTCTAAAATGAAGCATGTCGTCTCATAGACATACTAAAATAGTGGCGCTTGGAACACGTATATACACTCGCGGTCATTGAAAAATCCTACATGCTATTTTAACACATTCTCTTAAAATCCAAAAATAAAATGCATTATGCAATTTTTTTATTACAATCAGGTCAATTGGCAAAATGGGGTTTTCCCGGGGAACGTGCATCAAAGAAAGCGAAGACGATTCCATCATTTGATCTTGGATGGTAAGGTGTAACCTTAACATGAGCTATTACTTTCTCTTGACAAAACTTTTCAAAATTATCTGATGTTAGTTGAGATCCATTGTCCGACACTATAAACTTTGGTAGTCCATATCTTCCGAAAATGTCTCTCAGGATGTTAATTTTATTGTTGCCGTAGAGGTAATATTATACATAGGTACAATCTCTAACCAACGCATGTACGCCCGCGTGGGTTGGAATCCCATCTTCGTCGGCAATAGATAGAGAGGTATTACTTCCCTTAAACATATTTGTTCAACATATTTAAATACATATAACTAGGCGGGGTACAGAGAGCTTCGCGCTAAGTTAGAAGTGAGGTTGCCGCACACACAACACGACGTATGTATGCAGATGAATCGGCACGGGCTACCTTAGCCTTCTTCACATAACATGCCTCATACACGCATGTCACCTCGTAGCAGAAACCATTCGAAAGAAGTATCCGATGGTGGATAAGTTAATAGCATCTACCAAAAAAGTGTTCATCAAATCTCCCAAACACATCCGTGTATTCAAACAATTGTGTCCTAAATTACCACCACCACCTCAGCCTGTAATAACGCTATGGGGAACATGGCTCCAGGCGGTATCTTACTATCAGAAATATTTTTCACAAGTGAAAAATGTCATCTTAAAACTTGATTCAAATGATTCTGCAGCAGATCGAGATAGTCAGCAATTTTTTTCTAATTCGGACGTTCAACAACTATTCTGAAGTTGCACAAGCTATTGAACAATTAGAAAACAGTCAAACAGTTCACATATCAAGAAGGTGGCGAAGTTGTTGGCGAAGTTATTGAGGGGTTTCTTCAATTAATCCTGTTGTGTTTCTATTTTCTATCAGTAATGATTGAAAATGTGAAAATTACCACTCTGCTTTTGTATTAGAATATAAAACTATCAAAAGAAAATCTTCATCTGAAATATTTCATTAACAAATTTAGTTTGATCGTACTTCAAAGTTCTACGAAATCCATGGTTTCACCACAACAACTTTCTATAACTTGAATGTAAGGATTTAGATTAAAAACAATCATTTCTACCTCCGCATGTATTTTGTAACTTAGTCACCACTAACAAACCGAAACCTTCTGAGATAATTAACCCAACTGCATTAGTTAAAAACGAGTCACATGAGTCTTTTAGCAAAGAAGAGATCGGCTTATTAAACAAAGGTTTGAAATACAACCTGAAATTTAATAAGCCTCCGGTTGAAGAAATTATAGTTGGCATAGAAAACGCGATCAGTAATTTTGATGATAACACAAAAAAATTTTATTCGTACCGCTTGTAAAAGTCAAATTTTTGAAAATATGCAAAGGAATGCACCTGACATTGCACGAAAAGATCAAATCATTGCTAGAAGACTAAAAAACAAAAATTGTTTTTATTTAAAATCCGACAAGGGTAACACTGTAGTCATCCTAGACAAAGAAGATTATTTTAGTCGAGTCAACACCACTTTGTCACAAAGTTCTTATTCAAAATTATCAAAAAATCCTTTGTCTAAAATGATTACAGAAACCAAAAAGACCATGTTAGAATGTAAGGCTGTCATTAGCGACAATTTAAGATTTAGACTAACGGTATCAAACCCAGTACTACCTAGGATGTATTGTTTACCTAAAATACACAAGCCCGGAAAAAGCATGAGACCCATTGTTTCGAATATCAACAGTCCAACTTACTTACTTTCCAGGTGGTTATCTGACAAATTGAACCAGTTACCTGTACAATTTCCGGATTTGGCTATTAAAAATTCTTACGAGTTCATTGAAAAAACTAAGGACATTGAGCTTACTGACAAAGAAATTTTAGTATCGTTTGACGTAAGTTCATTGTTCCCTAGTGTTCCAGTTGATTTAACTTTAGAATATTTAGAAACACTTTTGTTAGATAACCAAATGGATAGAGCGGAAGTTACTAGCTTCATTTCTTTGACAAAACTTTGCATGAAACAAAACTTTTTCCAAATTAACAACACTTTTTATCAACAAACAGAAGGAACAGCAATGGGTAACAGCTTATCTCCGTTTATGGCTAACCTCTTTATGGGTAAATTTGAAACTGACCTGAAGAATACTTTCGCTTATTTCCCTCGGCTTTGGATCAGATACGTCGATGACATTTTTTGCATCTTTGACATCAGTAAATGTTCAATAACGGATTTCATAGAACAACTTAACTCAAAATTTCCCTCTATCAAATTTACCCACGAAGAAGAAAAAGACAACAGGATTCCTTTCCTCGACATGTTAGTAATAAGAAATAAAAATAAGTTAGAAATAGACGTACATAGGAAACCTACTAGTAATAATAGATTCATCTTACAGGATTCTAATCACTCATATGAACACAAACTTTCGGCTATTAACTTTTTGGTGCACCGGTTATTCAATTTTTCTTTAACGAAAGATAGATATCAAAATGAACTAAAAGAAATCATCAATATTTCTAACTTTAACGGATTCTCTGAAGATGTCGTCTATAATACTATTAGGAAACATAAGAATAGATTAAGAATTAGAAATGTAAACACATTAGAACGCATTGACGGCCGTAATAATAAGAAATATGTTAAATTACCTTTTTATCCATGTTACACCAAGGGTCTTCAAAAAATCTTTTCTAGGATTGACCGCAAGATTGTTTTCTCTTCGAGCAATAACCTTAAAAACCTTTTAGGAAATTCCAAAGACCCAGTGGATAACATGGATAAATCAGGAATTTACAAAATTTCATGTAAAGATTGTGATCAAGTGTATATTGGGCAGACAAAAAGATCAATCAAAATTAGGTACAAAGAACATTTGGCTCATCTCAAATTCAGAAGGTTTGATAAATCTAGCGTTGCCTTACATATGCTTGAAAATAACCATAATGTTGATAATATAAAGTTAATTAAAAACGTAAGGAGTACTTCTCAATTAAATTGTTATGAAGGCATGGAAATTTACAAAAACAAAAACTCACTTAATGAATTCAGATTTAGGACCACTAAATTCCAGCCTTTATCCTTTGTTACATCATGTTTAATCATTTATAGTTGTAATTTTAACCATGTGCAATGAACCGCTTCATTGTATTCTAGGATAACTCACGTCATTCGGCTCATTTACCTTTAGCCTTTTATAGTCCTGTGCAATGAAGCGGCTCATTAAATTTTACGATTTTAAATTTACATATTGCATAATTTATTTTCCTTATAAGGTTAGTTTTTCACTTAGCTTGTTAGTTCAGTCTTGCTGCTGATGATGATAGCTTGGCTATCGAAACGTGCGTCCAGTACGAATTAAGTGTTGTGGTAAGGGTTTAGTGAACTGTTTCAGTGTTCCAGTGCCACAGTTTTAGAGTATCCATTTAGAAAACAGTCACTTATCCGCACGAGACGCATTAAATTGCATAAAGCACTATAGGAGTCGATGTTGCTCAAAAATTTAGTGCAATTTTAACGAAAAATCCCGACTTACAAAAGGTTCGGTCTACAACTGAAAATCAAGAGTGCCCAGATGAGGAAAAGGAATATCTGACATTTGCAAATCTTACTTCACTGGATGTCGAACGATCATTTTCGAAGTATACGACAACGTATTCACAACACGTCCACGGTTGAATGAATCGACAATGGAAGCGTTGCTGATGTTGCAATTCTACGCAGCTTACCAGGGCGGTTGCCAATTGCCACAGTGGACATCAAGACGACAGGAAAAGGTAACAATAGAAAGCGACCGTTGGTCGCTTTCCACGTTACTAACTAACTGCTAAATCCATTACAATTTTTCACATTCATCATCCTCGTATATTCCATTTCCAAATCTCTAAATCTACGCTTCTTTATAAACAGGACCAAAAGACGTTATATTAACAACGCACTTGATTAAATGCTTACAATACTGTAGAACTTTATTTATTGCGTTTCGTTTAACCCCCTACCGCTACAGGTCAAGCGTACGCGACGCTAATTCGTACCCGATTTAACAACAGCAACGTTACTTTTCGGCTTGACGTTCAGCCCACGTTCCTGTCATAATACGTTTAATACGTAATTCCCTTATCGGCCGGCGGTGGCGTTGAGAAAGGCGCAAGATTTTTATCAATAAATGAACTGAAAATATATCGAAACGTAACTCATTTTCAACGAGCTCTATTATGGTCGCTTCGACAACAATAGAACGATATATTATTTTATTTCTTAGAAGATAGTGCTAGAAATATCTTGTGTAAGAGAGGCAGAAATCAGGTTGCTTTTGTGGTCCAACGTTGTGTAACGGGTTTCACAAAAATATTTAGCAGTAGAATTAATAACCAGTTGCTAGTCATGTCATCTATTATATGAAATGTGTGGAAAAATATGAAAATTCTTCTTGGATGCTACGATAAAACCAGAACTCAGCAAGAAGTGTAGATATGTTATAAGATATATTATGCTTTCTAACTGTAAACGCATATAACGTTGTATACACTCAAGTTCTCTATCTTAATTCTTCTGCATAAACAAACTCCCTCTAGAAATATAAAAATGCCAATAGGGCAAAAAAGCATAAGAGTATTGTTTAGACTTTAGTTGCGACAACTTGTCTTTTAATAAATACCTTCCTTGCCCTTGTCTTGTGTTTTTAAAAACCCCGAGTTACCGGTGTAAGACTTAACTGTATGCAATCCCCTATGAGTAAGATTGAGAGAAAATTTAGAGAAGCTGGGTATGTCAAACACATTACAAATGTAGAGCATCCTAAGAAAATGAATGAAGATATGAAACTTGATATTTTGTTACATAAGTGTAGATGAGAACCATTATGGTGTATCTCGATCAATTGCAGCAGACAATGAAGTTTCTCGGCGATCAATATTACGTGTATTAAAAACAGAAAAATACCATCCTTACTGTAATATACAGGGTATTTGGCAGAACGATGTAAAGTTTTGAGCAGTCGATAGGCGAGGTCTTTAGGAACCATATTAATCACATTTACCTTAGTCCAAAGTCTAATGGATTTTAAGATATTTGAACTTTTATATTTTGATTTTCTGGCAAAAAATCGCCATTAAACATTAATAACTCTTTTTATTTTTGTAGGATCACGCTAAAAGTTGTTTTTTATGGAAGTTTAATGCATCTTCCTTTGAAAAGATGCAATTAAATAAAGTCCGAAGTTATCTAGAAAAAAATATAGGGCTAGATATCTCACTTAACAAGATAGAAACTGTATAAATCTCAAGTTTGTGGTGATTTTTTCTTTTTAAATAAAACAATTCGAATGTTAAAATCACTTTAAAAACATCCTTACTTTGTGGCCTTTCGAATAGTATCTTACTTGTAACACAAACTTTTAACAATACCAAGAATTTCGACATAAACTATGACAACGCAATAAATCAGTACTGAGGGATAAGGGAACAGGGACCACTACTTTTCTACCTAGTTGTCACATCCCGTCTCCTAGACGATGAGTAACTTAGTAACCTAATTTTTTGACATTTGTCGAGCTTTGTCTATCTGCTATTCAGTGTGATCGCGACGCTAAGAAGTTCTTTTCTGTTATTATTGTTGTTTTTATCATTACGTCACGTTGTTATTATTTGTTTCTTTTCCGTTATTATTTATTACACCCGTTATGGCTACAGCAACGAAGAATACAGCGACGTTAATGTAATGGTACGCACAATGGAACCACATCGACCGTCACCCTCAATTTTACTAGCTTCCAGACGAATACAACAATGCACTGCCGAAGTAATTTCAATGTTGGTGTTAAATACATTGGAAAAGTTTGAACTTTCAACAAATCAACTGTTGATGTTTATGAGTGATGGTGCCGCAAACATGCTTGTTATAAGTCGATCTCTTAAAAAACATTGTACTAACTTGTTGCATATTACATGTAAAATTCATACTCTCAGTCTCGTAGCAGATAGTATCAGAAAATGTTATCCCGAGGTAAACGCTCTAATAGCACATACAAAAGCTGTGTTTGTAAAATCCCCAAAACGTATTCGGGAATTTCATAGACTATGCCCCGGTATTCCTGAACCACCACAACCTATTCTTACTCGTTGGGGAACATGGTTAGAGCCTGCATTTTATTATCTTAAATATTTTGAGAATATAAAGAACGTGATTTTAGAATTCGACCCAAAGGAAGCTGCGGCTGTCAAGGTAAGCCGCTTGAAATTTCAGGATAGTCAAGTTAGAACAGATTTGGAAATTATTCAGAACAATTACGTGGGACTAGCGGAGCGAATAGAAAAACTACAAAATTTCGGTGTCTTAGTGGAATCTTTGCAAATAGTGCAACATGTTCACGTACGGGCTATGCGCGATAGAAGACGCAAGAAATTTTTGTGTTTTAGAAAGGTTTGAAAAGGTTTTTGATAAAGACTCTGATTTTGGCACATTAAGGCAAATTTGTGAAGGTGCGTCAACAGAACCGTTTAAGTTATTTGAAAGATTTTTTTACTTACGCAAATATAACGTCACTAGATGTAGAACGTTCGTTTTCGGCATACAAAAAACATTTTTTCTTCACGCCGCACTCACTTTGCCGAAACAACTTTGGAAAATATCTAATGTTACAAATTTTAAAACACATTATCCACTTTGTGATTCACGGAGGACTCTTAAAAGGGTAAGTGTTTGAGCACGTATCACATTTAATTTTTTTTGTGTAAACTTTTATGCGTCCGCCACTGGCTTTCAGCGCAGTTACGTTGCTCTAGTAGTGCAACGCTCACATTTTAAAATTCAGGCATTTCTGGCAATGAATTCTCTTATTGTTCCAACTTTGGGCGTTTTCGCGACGTAGGAAACATTTCCAAAACAAACGTAGAACTACGATATAGTATACGACAGCGTAGATGCAATACACACACAGATCGGCTTTCGAGTCGAAAGTTATACTGACGCTTATACGAATTGTCCCGGCCGTGTTTTTTTTTATGTAAACTATTATGGTCCGCCACTGGTTTCAGTGCAGTTTGCGTTGCTCTACTATACATAAATCCATCTGAAGCTATGGATATTAGCTTAATTGCAATTTCCATATTTACGTTCCCAAACATTACCAAAAGAAAAATATTTTAAAAGGATCAAAGGGAAACATTTCTATGTGTAACACTGATCTATTGGATAATATGTATTATACTGCCTTTTGAAAACTAAGAAAAAACAAATATTTCTTATGTTTTCGTAGTTTATTGTACCAAACTTTAGTACCCCATCGTATTTTAAAATAATCTGACATGACAACTGAGTCTATTACGTACGATATCGTTCGATCTCAAACGAAGCAAAGTTTCAAGTGGACGTTAAGTAAACATATTGTCCATTTAGGTTAATAAACCCCACCGTGCACTCTACACGAACGTTTCCTATCTGAAAATTAGCTCGGGCGATGCGAATCTTGAATCCGTGCACGGCAGCAATTCGAGCTGTATAGGTTCCTTCTAAGCAACACTCTGCCATTTTTCATAACGTCATACGCTAAGTTTACCGATATGACGCTACCATTTATTTAGATCGTGAAGAAATACTCTGATTGGCGATTTGGTAGTTGTATAAAAGGAATTATGTCAATGTTTTATTGACCTCATTGAAGACGTCCATTTCATCATTAGCACACACAAAATTTAGAAAATCTTCAAATTTAATTGCTGGTTTTTTATACGAGCCCCGTCTCAGTGAAATTGTATCAATCCTTTTGAGGCTCAAAATCATGTCAATAATTTTTTGTTTTGACCTTTTCATTTTGAAAAATCGCCTCGCAGGAAAGCACTATTTAAATCTTTCACAAAATAAATTACAGGGACTGCTAGAGGCTGTTCCTCTAAACATCAGAATGCAAGTGTATTATCAACATGATAGAGCTCCTGCCACATTCGCTTGTCAGGTCAAGCAACATTCGGACGATAGGTTTCTAGGGCTTTCGATTGATTAGTTGGGCCTTCAAAATCTCAGGACGCCACGCCCACTGGACTATTGTTTATGGAGCAGGTACAAAAATGAAGTTTAGAGGGGTAAAAGTCTATACTCGGGATGCACTAGCCGACGTATTAGAAATACTGCAGCCGATATTAAAGAAAGCTACGAAGCAGTTGTAGGAGAGGCAACAGGCGCCCTTCGTAAACGAAGCATAAGATATTCAAGGTCAACATTTATTAAAAAAACCTATGATTAATAAAAGGGTTACCGTATGAAATGTTGTTTGTTTATAATTACAAAGGGTTCAACAAACGCGTGCTACGGCAGAAGCGCCGGGAGAGGGGATTTAGGTCGATGCAATGCCAGAGGAAGTTTAGTCATTCGGTAGGCGTGAAGGGTCATTCGATAATTATGGGTTTATCAGTGTGCGCCCTTTTAAAAAACATGGATCGTCGTAAACGAGGTGTACCTTTGGGCATCGCATGTGAATAAATATATTACCCGTTTCCCTTGGTTGGAATATACTGTTATTTTTATGTTCAACGTTGTGTTTACGACGACGACAACAACTTCTCTCGGTTGTCACATCGGTACTGAAGTAAATGTCAGGCTGGCCACTCGTTGGCAACCAAATACCCCTCTTGCGGGGATAATTGGTAATTTTTGCGTTACCATTCCCTTAGCCAACCGTCCTTGAGGCGAGGACGGTAAAATTTAATTATAAGTCCAGATAATGACGAGTGTGGGGTATCATGGACAAATCTACTCGTTTATTAAGTTTTCTATTCAAAATTTTTATTTCCTTCCAAATTCATGTAAAAATCGTCTGGAATAAGCAACAACGTAAATTTCAAAGCACAGCAGATAATATTTCGTCAATTAAATCTTTATCTGAAAGGTTTCTATAAATTAGCAGTGGATTTTCATTTAAAAGCTTGTTGGTGACAATTCGTACCACAGAATCATCAACAAACAACCTCCCGGTTAAGTCACTGCATTCGTTCTCGCATACTAATATCATTTTAATTGAAAGTCATCGAAAAGTTGTTTTCTATTTGGGCAAATTATCAAAATTGGCTGTGAAAGAAAACAATCGACGGTCTTCGCGATTTAAAATAAATGAAAGAGGAGTGACGCCCCTAATTATCATCAATCTTTATTCGGCCTTGGTTGAATCAAAGTTTGCCCGGAATCCAACCCAAAGATAAGTGTTCTTTGGTGTATTCAAAGTCATTATTAGAGAAGAAAATAGGGTTAAATATCCAGAACAGGCAGTTCCTGTGGTGTGTACATAAACAGAGTGTTTATATACATTGGAGTCGTTCGAAAGTTTAAAGGTTAGTTAATTTTAAAATCGTACAAATTCGTTAATTTGACTTCACTAAGTTACAAATTCATTCAAAATTGCCGCAAGGGTATCTAGGGATCCCCTCGAACCTAAAAAAAATCATTTAATAGAGTTAATTTGAAAATTTAAACAAAATTTAGAGTAAAACCCCTGAGAAAGATATTTCAATGCAGATACTACCATCCAGCGCAAAATTTGCAATATACGGTTGTTAGGTCGCGATACATTTCACTGTAGAAGACATATTAAAAGTAAACGTCATGTACTGAATTTAAGCAACAATATTCCGTACTGGGAATTTCCGTATGATTTTATTTTTATGCAAAGGGTGTGTGCAACATCCCACAACACCTAGTAGAAAATGAACACTTTCGTCTTTTTGGAATAAATATGTTCCCCGCGGAAATTACCAACCAATAGACAATTGCGATACAATTTACCACATTGGGCAGAGTGCAGTAAAAAACTGTATAGTAGACGAGTTGGAAAATAAGAAAATTAGCGTAAGTGTGGATGAAACAATTGATGCACAGAAACACAGCGTGATTCATGTTGTAGCGGCGTCCACTAAAACGTAATGATCCAATAGTTTTTCCTTGTTGTTAATCGGGAAAAGGATTGAAAAAAGTGATGCTGAAACCGTTGTGAAGATAATAAAGATTTGTTAAGAGAATTTTGTATCACAGGAGCCCAAGTCACAATATTAGTTACTGATGGAGCTGCAACAATGCTGAAATTTTTGGTAGGTTGTTGAAAATATGCTTTCCAACTCTTCTTCACATAACATGTCTTATACACGCGTATCACTCGTTGCAGAAACCATTCGAAAGAAAGTATCCGATGGTGTATAATTTAATAGCATCTCCCAAAAAAGTGTTTGTGAAATCTCCCAAAATATATTCGCGTTTTCAAACAATTGTGTCCGAACTTCCACTACCACCTCGCCTGTAATAACTAGATGGGGAACATGGCCCCAGGCAGTATCCTACTATCAGAAATATTCTTCACAAGTGAAAAATGTCATCTTGAAACTTGATTCAAATGATTCTGCAGCGGTTCGAGATAGTCAGCAATTTTTTTCCAATTCGGACGTTCAACAACAAATAGATGAAATTTCCTGAACTATTCTGAAGTTAACAAGTTATTGAGCAATTAGAAAACAGTCACTTATCTGCACGAGACGCATTAAATTGCATAAACAATTTACAAGCCGCTCTAGAAACTTGAAAGAACATTATAGAAGCGATGTTGGGTTTAAAAATTTGGTGCAATTTTAACGAAAAATCCCGATTTACAAAAGGTTCGGCCTATAACTGAAAATCAAGAGTGGGCCCGATGAGGAAAAGAAATATCTGACATTTGCAAATCTTCACTGGATGTCGAACAATCATTTTCAAAGTATACGACAACGTATCCACAACACCGTCGACGGCTGAATTAATCGACAATGGAAGCGGTGCTGTGTTGCAATTCTACGCAGCTTATACCAGGGGGCGGTTGCCAATTGACACAGTGTACATCAAGACGACAGGAAAAGTAGCAAATTATTTTTCACTAATATTGTATATTACGTACCTACTTTTATTTCCGGTGCGCCACTGCCGGTACCACCTTTTTAACAAACTCTAATTTAAATTTCGCTATAACCCAGTATTTTACTAAATGTTTTAACTAGAATTTTAACTTTTATATATTCGACTTTCATTTGTAAATAATTAAATCGGTCAATTCAAGTCACCCCTTTTTCTAACCCCAAAACCAAAACTAAACGCAGAATCAAAATACGGCTACTTGATCCACCCCAATCACAGAGATGAATAACAAAACCATCAAACCGTTTATACCAAAAATTTATATGTTGTATGTACATACATGTTTCATATAATTCGTTGTATGCTGTGGAAACAATATACTACCGTTCAAATACGAAGTGTGCCTTGAGCTACCGCATCTGTGGTCAGAAGCTTTCGACAATTGACTATCGTCGTTGTTTGTCATCCTCTTTGTCTCGGCCTACTGCGATGCAGCGGGTCGACATTCGATAGTTCATTTAGATATTGGAATTTACCCGTGGAATATATTTTTTTGTTGTGAAGTTTTCGAGGGGATAATATCCTTCTGAGTGCCGTGATTATTGGTTATTATTACTATTTTGGTTATATAAAAGAGGAAGTTGCAAGAGAAATAATATAAAATCGATTGGTGTTTCGTTCAATATGTATATGTATTATAAGATTTATTCCATTTTGTGTCTTATTTTTGTATGCGCCTTATAAAATGTGTCTGTTCGTTAATAGGATATGTACCGATATGGGTTTAGGTATCAATAAATTATTCCCATTTAAATTGAATGCGCATTAGGTTATATTTCCCATCAGCAACAACGAGAGAGCAGAACAACAACAACTACACTACCAACAAGCAAACGATCGCCTCTATCTAATAGCTAATAACTCATAAAATTTTAACTAAACAATACTCAATATCGCTGCGTTTGTCGACAGGCAAATCTAATTTCTGACATGACCGAATTAAGAAATTACCAATATAACTGCTCACAACAATAACGAGTTTTAACGTATATAAATACACTACCGGTCATTAAAGTTAGGACTAGTGAATTATTGCAAACGTGAACTAAAAAAGGTAATAATGCAAAAGAAAACCAAAATTTATTACTAGAAATAAAAGTAATAAAACAAATAAGAAGAAATAAAAATAAAAAAAAAAAAATAAAACAAAACATTAAACTCATTAAAACACTAGGGTATTTTCTTTTGTTATCGAAATAGCTTCCTTTGGCTTGTAATACTCCCCGGACCAGTCGTGACATTCGTTCTGTTAGTTTAGTTTTGAGTTTCACCGAAAATGTTGTTCCACTCAGTTTGAAGAAGTCGCCACAAGTGTTCTTTCGAAGTTGGACGAACTTTTCATATTCGTCTCTCGAGCTCATCCCACAGTAATTCGATAGGGTTCAAATCCCGGGCTCTGCGGAGGCCAGGGCATGATTTGCAAAACGTCCTCTTCTGTTTGAGACATTAGATAATCTTTTCAGAGTCGTGGGGTTGTATGTTTGGGGTCATTATCAAGGGCGCAAACACGAGTTCTCCCCAATTAACCGCGAATCTGGAAGTCATAGCGTCCTCTTCTAGATTCGTCTATAATTCTTTTGCGCATTGATACCGTCGATCTTTACTAGATCTCTGGACCCCGCATGCTAAAAAAAACCCTAAACCATCACTGAACCACCACCGTGATTTACGTGGGAACGACGAAATCGCGCAACATCCTTTCGTCTTACGTTCGTCTCACGAAAACTCTGCTCTTCTGACCAAAAACTTCGAACTTAGATTTGTTAGTCCAAAGAACATTTCTCAAATCTTCTTCTATCCAATTCCTATAATTTTCGGCCACTATATCGCGCTTTTGGCAGTTTTCGCAACTGTTTTCGTTCGTTTAGCACTGTAAGGCGTTGATCTTCCGCACCACGTTGTCATTTTTGAAACCCACTTTTACGATTATGGTCTTCTAATGTCCCGGTGGTTTATATCGACGAATAGTTTTAATGCACAGTTGATTTTGTAACTTGGGATTTTTCCGCAATCACACGCGCGGGAATATCCTTCCTCTGGCAATGTGAGGAATAACCAATCGCTTTTCTACAGTTATAGGCTTTTTTTTCGGCATTCTTTAAATATTACTTCCACAAACACTGCAAACCGAACATCTGTATAGAAAATTTATTTGCTAACAGTGAGTATGTTAAGAATTACTCTGTATTATAATCGGAGACAAGCAGATAAAAAATTTACGACCTAATAGGCCCATTCCTTCTTTGGTAAACATGTTTACAGGTCATCGTTATTAATGATTTCATTACCTGCTACTAGGGTAAATTGAAATTTCTCTCTAGGACGTTTATTCTAAAGAAGATTTCTCTCTTAAATACTTTATTGTTATCCCAATATTATTGTAGAAGATTTTACAGTAATACTAAGAGCATTGAATATTGAAAAAAATCAATCTTTTAAACTTCTAATAGTTGTCCTAACTTCAGTGGCCGATAGTGTATATAAATATATGTACACTGTTACCCATGGAAGTGTGATACGCTAAATTTCAATTTGTTTACATTTATTGAGACTTCTAAGTTTTTAAAATTTCCTGTTGCAATCACGTGATATTAGCATTATTTTTTGGAAGAGTCTTCGTTGTGCTGCGCGTTTGAGTGGACGTATGTAGCATCGGTGCTATGCAGAGCAAATTATTTTGTTGCCACTTTATTGGTAAACCGTTTCTGGGATCTAAGGCTACCTACCTAATCAAGTATCGTAACGTGTTCTGTCGTAAAATTCGCCCCCTGGGGAATTTTCAGGTACCGAGCTGAATGCTGACGTCATTTCGTAAGTTTCGTTTTTAGTTTTCCCGTTTTGCTAATCTTATTGTTTCCTTTTGGAGCCCTATTTAACCCTAGAAAACCGGTGAGCACCCCAAAAATTCGTTACTGATATTGAAAGGGCTCGTGAACAACGCTAACAATCTTCGAGAACAGTTCGTAGTTATATTTGAAAGCTGTATACTGTAAGATGTTTTTTAAATTGTAACATTCTCGAGTACGAAAATGATCCATCCTGCAGTGTTTCTAAATGTTGTTAACTTTCGTTATTTTACTTTGTCTATCATTTCGTTATATTTAGGATAACCCTGGTTCCATACTATAGAGCAACATTCAAGCTTAGATCTAGTAAATTCATTAAAAAAAATTATAGCCGCATTATTACCCAAATATCTTGTGTTTCTAGTAAAAAATCCAAGCATTTTTAGAGAATAAGTAAATATGTTTATAGACATATACATTGAAATTTAAATTTTTTGTCAAGAGAAGAATTATAAATTCTATAGGAAACGTTATTCTTTTTCTGTTTTCGACTGCATTTACATTTATTCGTATTGAAGAATAACATATTATCCGAACTCCATCTCTCGAGAGCATTTAAGTCGATTTGCTACAATTCCCAACCCTCAGCCCTCCTAAGGGCTCTTCCAAGCGCTGCACTCCAAATGCTAGTCGATATCATTTAACCTATTCTATCTTTGCAACATCTTTTAAGCGCCTAGAAGCATCCCGTCCATAGTTACGATCCGGTAAAGGTGCTCCTTTTCCATGGAATTACAGACCCATCAGTCTCCTTTCCACAGTCTTCAAAACTGGCTGAATCGTGATCTTAACTAAACTTGGAGACGAAATGTCGATTCTCAATCCACTCCCAGAGGAGCAATACGGGTTTCGATTAAGTATCTGTACCGACTTTTAGTTAAACGGGGAAGAAATGTTGGTGCTGTCCATTTTTAAAGTGTCAAGAGCTTTCGACACTGTATGGATGACGGTATGTAAAGATGATAAGATCAGCTTCAGCAAGGCAATTATTCATTTGATTTTATCGTACTTGGATAACAGATCATTCGAAGTAAGGGTTGGTAAAATAACATTTTTTACGCGGCCGATTGTTTCTGGTATTCCACAGGGATCCTGTTTCTCGTGATCTGTGACGTCCCTAGACATCCCGAAGTTCACCTTTTAATCTGTGCCGATGATACGGCAATTTATTACTCCAGTCAGAGCAAAGACCTTATTTTTAGGTGACTACAGACTGCCTTAGACAGCATTGAGGATTGCGCAGAGAATTTTGACCTGAAGATAAACGAGTCAAAGAGTGTGGCCATCCGATTCACCCGTCGAAGAAGACCTTCACCTGAAGAAGTGACCATTAATAACCAAAGGCTTGAGTGGAAGGACTCCGTTGTCTACTTGGGGGTCATGTTGGAGAAAAGATTTGCCTGGGCTTCAGATATTAATCGAGTTAGAGCGAAGTTCGTGAAAGCCAAGAATGCGTTGCTACTACTAATGTGCTGGAGAAGTCAGCTGCTACGTGTCTACGTCCAATCATAGCCTATGGTCAACGGTGGGTCCAAGCTACTTGAAGAAAATGGAGATCCGGAATCAACAGTTGCGAGACGACCTGGGGATACCAAGCCTATGAAATACCTGCGAGATATGGCTGAGAAATCGTGGCGATGTGCCAGTCTATCCGATAGCACGTTGTTGGCTAGAGTCGTCGAAATCCTTCAAGACCATCCACTACCTCGTCGTCATGTTGTACGAATAGCAAACAGAGCCCATATTGAGGATAATATCTAGTTGATGGAGCCCCCTTCGATGGCGGAGGAGCAATGCTGCATACCGGAGATAAAGGTACTTAAAGGCCAGTCGAGCCCCAACAAACTTTAAAGGTCCGAATTCTTAACACAAAAAACTTTAAGGTCATCCGCATACAACAAACAGCGAGATATTAGTTATCATTAACGAAGATTAGAAAAAGGAACGGTCCTATCACGGAGCCTTAAAGTACGCCAGTTGGTGATACATGCTCATAAGATAAATGCAGATATATGACGTGCAATTATTCGTCAGACTTTCGCGAGCAATAGTGTATCGACGTGTAGATTATACATAACCTATAAGTGAGCGAGCGTCGTATATTTCAACGATCCGCGACTTTCCTTCTTCCAACCGAACCGTTTTGAACGATTACGGTTAATTTCGGCCATTAATTATAATATATCATGCGGCACTGTACGGCATAATACGCGCACGACGTCTCTGACCGAGCTTACACATAGATCGTGTATGTGTGTATATAGAAAATACGGTTGGCCAACGTGTAGATTAAATCATCTAGTAGGCTGTGGGTGTAACAATCTCCCAAGTATTTTAGTAGTCGAGTCGCCGGTCGAAGCAGGCGGTGGCCGACGGCTACTTGGATGTTAGATCGTGACTGGTGTGCGTCCGTTTCGAAGAGAAAACACTATCACTTGTCGCCGGCGATGTTATGTTATTGTTCGGGAGTTCGTTTGGGTTCTCGTACTATGCGGGAAATATACAGGGTGATAGAGATTTATCTAATATTCTTTTAGAAGCAGAATGGTTATTTTGAAAAAGCCAATTTGTTAATCATTTACTATCGTTAGCACCTTATAAATACTAAACGGATACTCTAAAACTGTGGCACTGGAACACTGAAACAGTTCACTAAAACCCTTACCACAACACTTAATTCGTACTGGACGCACGTTTCGATAGCCAAGCTATCATCATCAGCAGCAAGACTGAACTAACAAGCTAAGTGAAAAACTAACCTTATATAGCAAAATAAAATATGAAAAGATCAAATCATTGCTAGAAGACTAAAAAACAAAAATTGTTTTTATTTAAAATCCGACAAGGGTAACACTGTAGTCATCTTAGACAAAGAAGATTATTTTAGTCGAGTCAACACCACTTTGTCACAAAGTTCTTATTCAAAATTATCAAAAAATCCTTTGTCTAAAATGATTACAGAAACCAAAAAGACCATGTTAGAATGTAAGGCTGTCATTAGCGACAATTTAAGATTTAGACTAACGGTATCAAACCCAGTACTACCTAGGATGTATTGTTTACCTAAAATACACAAGCCCGGAAAAAGCATGAGACCCATTGTTTCGAATATCAACAGTCCAACTTACTTACTTTCCAGGTGGTTATCTGACAAATTGAACCAGTTACCTGTACAATTTCCGGATTTGGCTATTAAAAATTCTTACGAGTTCATTGAAAAAACTAAGGACATTGAGCTTACTGACAAAGAAATTTTAGTTTCGTTTGACGTAAGTTCATTGTTCCCTAGTGTTCCAGTTGATTTAACTTTGGAATATTTAGAAACACTTTTGTTAGATAACCAAATGGATAGAGAGGAAGTTACTAGCTTCATTTCTTTGACAAAACTTTGCATGAAACAAAACTTTTTCCAAATTAACAACACTTTTTATCAACAAACGGAAGGAACAGCAATGGGTAACAGCTTATCTCCGTTTATGGCTAACCTCTTTATGGGTAAATTTGAAACTGACCTGAAGAATACTTTCGCTTATTTCCCTCGGCTTTGGATCAGATACGTCGATGACATTTTTTGCATCTTTGACATCAGTAAATGTTCAATAACGGATTTCATAGAACAACTCAACTCAAAATTTCCCTCTATCAAATTTACCCACGAAGAAGAAAAAGACAACAGGATTCCTTTCCTGGACATGTTAGTAATAAGAAATAAAAATAAGTTAGAAATAGACGTACATAGGAAACCTACTAGTAATAATAGATTCATCTTACAGGATTCTAATCACTCATATGAACACAAACTTTCGGGTATTAACTTTTTGGTGCACCGGTTACTCAATTTTCCTTTAACTAGAGATAGATATCAAAATGAACTAAAAGAAATCATCAATATTTCTAACTTTAACGGATTCTCTGAAGATGTCGTCTATAATACTATTAGGAAACATATGAATAGATTAAGAATTAGAAATGTAAGCACATTAGAACGCATTGACGGCCGTAATAATAAGAAATATGTTAAATTACCCTTTTATCCATGTTACACCAAGGGTCTTCAAAAAATCTTTTCTAAGATTGACCGCAAGATTATTTTCTCTTCGAGCAATAACCTTAAAAACCTTTTAGGAAATACCAAAGACCCAGTGGATAACATGGATAAATCAGGAATTTACAAAATTTCATGTAAAGATTGTGATCAAGTGTATATTGGGCAGACAAAAAGATCAATCAAAATTAGGTACAAAGAACATTTGACTCATATCAAATTCAGAAGGTTTGATAAATCTAGCGTTGCCCTACATATGCTTGAAAATAACCATAATGTTGATAATATAAAGTTAATTAAAAACGTAAGGAGTACTTCTCAATTAAATTGTTATGAAGGCATGGAAATTTACAAAAACAAAACTCACTTAATGAATTCAGATTTAGGACCACTAAATTCCAGCCTTTATCCTTTGTTACATCATGTTTAATCATTAATTTTAACCATGTGCAATGAACCGCTTCGTTGTAATCTAGGATTTATTAACTCACGTCATTCGGCTCATTTACCTTTAGGCTATTTATAGTCCTGTGCAATGAAGCGGCTCATTAAATTTTACGATTTTATATTTACATATTGCATATTTTATTTTGCTATATAAGGTTAGTTTTTCACTTAGCTTGTTAGTTCAGTCTTGCTGCTGATGATGATAGCTTGGCTATCGAAACGTGCGTCCAGTACGAATTAAGTGTTGTGGTAAGGGTTTTAGTGAACTGTTTCACCTTATAAACAATTAAGAAAAAAACCAGACTTTCATTATCAAAAAAAAACTATAAATAGTTGTCATAGCAATAGAACTTTTTTGGCACCCTGTATACATACGTATATAATTGGTTTATCGTATTAGTCTCAATCGCTATGGGAAAGGTTAAACAAGCCACGCGACGTAAAGACTTTCTCGCTACGATTTTGTCGTTATTCTTTTTTGATTGTCGCTTTTTCTTTTGTTTGCTACAGGTTGATGGAACGCCTCAAGAACTATTTCGCGGAAGTTACCGAGAGAAATGGTCGTGAATTCTTTAGTTATGAGCTGTACAGATTCATAATACTCGAACATAGGAAATACCATGAAATGAAGTTATATAAATTAATATACACTATAGCCTATTGAAATCACATCACTAAGGAAACTACATAAACGTTTAAAGAGTACGAATTAACGGCTTTACCATTGGTGGTTTGTCACCTTTTGATGAGGGGGACGCGATTATAAAAAATTATGATAAAACTTTACCTTAAGCTTACAAGGTTCTTTGAAAAAAAAAGAAGGAATTGCTGACACTGGTGGTTATAGCAATGAATATAATGTGCTTAACCCTAGGATGCAATGGGCAAATGGGCGAACATACAGATTAACATTTCTCGGGTCTCTCAGGCCCGGCTGTGTTTTTACTCTGATAAAAATATATAAGAACATGAAATAAATTTAAATCATTTATTTGTGCGCGTAAAAATCTTAAATAATTAAACAAGACTTCTGACTTAAGATTACAGCTCTTATAAATGTAAATAGATGTTCAAAAGTAGGAATTTTTACAAAATGATCGAGTGTATGCCTCCAATAGTGAAGAAGCAGGTGTGGTCGCTCCCCGTGTGAAAACCATGTCTACCAAGAGACGGTCCTGGAAAAGATAGTAAAACCTCTAAGCCAGAGCTTATTCAAAAACCAGGATTGGCAGGACTCTGTGCCTGCTCACAAGGCCAAAAGTACTCAGTGTTGGTTACAGGCAAATAACATCGACTTTATCAAGCATGAAGATTGGCCATCTTCTAGTCCCGATCTTAATCCTCTGGATTATAAAATCTGGCAAGCTTTGGAAGAAGAAGCCTGCGCTAAACGCCATAGAAATTTGGACTCGCTAAAAGCAACTGTTAAGAAGGCAGAGGTGGAGATAGACATGGAAATGGTGCGTAATGCCATTGATGACCTCGCAGATTAAGCGCCTGTATTACGAAACGAGGGAATTATTTGGAATAATTTTTTCATATCTTATTGAGAACATCATATCGATCTATTTTATCAATAAAAAGTTCTAATTTTCTTTTCTATTTTGTTTAATATAATGATAAAAGTTGTGACAGAACTTAGTGACCGATTAAATATATTCCTCTGCGCGTATGTTAGACACAATTCCCACAACCTATTCATTAAATTCTGCACGCGATACCGAATTTAAATTGAACATAAATTCCATTCGGTTTAAGCTACTTTCTGTATAGCCACCGGTTAAATTAGTCGCTATATTTAAAGAATCCGCAATACCGTCTTGAACAATTTAAGATACTGACAGTGATGTATGCTTTAACACTGCAGGTTACACGCAAAGAACGAATTAAATAAATATTTAAACAAGAAGGCAGCATCGATACAAATTTATTAGGTGTAAAATTGGAATTATGATTTATTTCAAGACGCAACAGGTATTGGCGCTGATGGCTATGTTAATATCGGGGAATTACATTACCAGCGCAATAGGAATTTTGCTTATAGACTTTTGTAACAATATTTTTACGCCTAGTGACAAGGCTTATACGTCTAACCCTGTGGGTTATATGTAGAGTTTGTTAAAAAGATGGTGCCGGATGGCAGTAGCGCAGCGGTAGCGGCGTGGGTAGGGGTAATTTTCAACTCGTAGTCGATCTCGTCAGTACCGCGAGAGAGTTCAAAGCGGCAGTACGTTGCACGCTGCACGCCAAATAAATACGTGGAGATGGGACGCCCAAAGGGTGTAACGTTCCCTCCGAATGTGAATAAATATCTCACGCATTTCCCTGGATTAGAATATAGAAATCCGCATATTTATTGCACAATATGCAATAGCGGATTGCCAAATCGCGATAGGTTTGAATGTAGAAAACATTGTAAAAGTAAACGTCATGTATTGGATTTAAGAAACAGTATTCCATACTGGCAATTTGTATATGATTTTATTTTTACGAGATGACATGCGTGTATGAGGCATGTTATGTGAGGAAGCGTCGGAAAGCATACTTTTAACATCCTACCAGCTTTCAGCACTGTTGCGGCTCCGTTAGAAACTAACATGGTGATTTGGGCTCCTACGATACAAAATTCTCTTAACATATTTTTTATTATGTTTACAACGGTTTCGGCATCAGCTCTTTCAATCCTTTTACTAGCTAACAACAAGGAAGCTGCTGGACCATTACGTTTTAAAGGACGCGCCACAATATCCTTTACTGTACTTTGCACATGTGGTAAATTGTACCGCAATTGTCTTTTTGTTGGTAGCTTCCATGATGGAACATATTTATCTCAAAAAAGACGAAAGTTTTCATTATCTATTAGGTGTTGTGGGATGTTGCACGCGCTCAATATGATAATATACAAAAATTGCCAGTACGGAATATTGTTTCTTAAATTCAATACATGACGTTTACTTTTAATATGACTTCTACATTCAAATGTCGTGCGACCTAACAACCCCATACCGCAAAATTTGCAACGAATGTGCGAACCTGTAAATTCCAAACTAGGGAAACGCCAAATATATTTCTTCGCATGCGATGCAAGAGGTACACCAGGCTTACGTCCCATGTTTTCGAGAACATACAATGAGAATCCAATAAATAACCGAACGACCCAACTCCTCAATGTCTACCGCATTACTGAACTCTGCATCCACATACGTACATACATCCCCCCCGTACAGGCGTCTCTGCGGGTGCAACCGTCACGCTTTAACTATAAGGCTAGTGTAATTTGAAGTTCTATATTTATTATCTTTCAAAATTCTAAAAAGGGAAACTATTTCAGTTTGTTATTTAGGAAAGTAAAGTAATAATTTCCGTTAATAATATTAATAGTAAGTAATCTTACACAAGATGCTTTTTCAAAATTTAAAGTTAAATGTGCATTTGTCACTGGATATACATTTTTATTTCAGTATATAATAAAACCAGGCATGATCTTGATTTCTCTTTTAATTCTTTAAACATAGAAATTTTGAGCCTCTTCAATGTCCGAAAAACACATCTGTAAACCAATCTTTAAAATGCTGAAAAGTTAGCATTTTCAAGATTGGTTTACAGATGTGTACTTACCAAATACATAAGTATTGGAGCTGAAGGCATTTGGTTATTGGATTCCTGGAGTGGGAATTGTTCGAGTGATGTGCAAAATTTAGTACCAATGAATTAATTAACGCGGAACATCGAACAACGTTACTTGTTCAGAAACTCTTTAAAATACAGAGAAATTTACCACAGAAACTTTCGGCATTTACATAATATACGTTTGACGTGTGCCTTAAATAGTGTTTGAAATAGATCGGAACAGATCCTTGTTTCTGATACCGCAACTTAATCATAATCGGAATTAACATATCTTTCGTAATATGTTTATTAGTCTGTCTAGCCGGTCTGGTCGTGCACGTTTTACCTCCGCTAAGCGGTAACTTATGATCGCTATTAAGCCGACAAATTTGCATCTATGTCTGGCCGTCAACGGAAAAAATATGGGAATTAATTTAGATTTATTTATACGAGTTACTTAGCCAGTAATTTATTTACATAGATAGCTAGGTATAATGCCGTAAGTTCTATTCGCCTATTTATATCATCTATTGGATTTTGTTTATTTTCAAAAATAATTGTTTTATTTTCATAAATTGACAAACACACAACTTATGGACTCATGAGTCTTGACTAGAGTTGCTCAATTTGCGCCAACAGCCAGTGGCAGGCGCATAAAAGTTTACACAAAATAAATGGTCAGAAATAAAATATAATACGTGCTCAAACACTTACCGTCTTAAGAGTCTTCCGTGAAATCACAAACGGACTAATGTCTGTTAAATATCTGCAACATTAGATATGTTTCCACAGTTGTTTCGGCAAATCGAGTGCGGCGTGAGGAAAAGGTGTGTTTATATGCAGAAAACGAACGTCCTACATCTATTGACGTTATACTTGCATAATTTAAATAATCTTTGGAACAACTTAACGGTTCTGTTGACGCACCTTCACAGATTTGTCTTAATGTGCCAAAATCAGAATCTTTCTCTAAAACACATTCAAACCTTTCTAGAACACAAACATTTTTTGCGTCTTCTACCGCGCATAGCTGTGCGTGACCATGTTGCACTATTTGCAGAGATTCCACTAACGGCACCGAAGGTTTTTGTAATTTTTGTATTGCCTCCACTAGTTCGAAGTACGATGACGATAGCGATAACGGTAACGATGACGATTGCGATAACGATAGCGATGACGATAGCGATAACGATAGCGATGACGATAGCGATAACGATAGCGATGACGATAGCGATGACGATAGCGATAACGATAACGATTGCGATAACGATAACGATAAAGATACCTATAACGATTGCGATAGCGATAGCGACACTGATAAGGATAACGATAACGATGACGATACCGATAACGATAGCGATAACGGTAACGATAATGATAACGATAACGATAACGATAAGGATAACAATAGCGATACCGATACCGATACCGACACCGATACCGATAGCGATACTGATAGCAATAACGAGAACGATAACAATAACGATAACGATGGCGATAACGATAACGATAGCAATAGCGATAACGATAGCTTTACCGATAACAATAATGATAACGGTAACGATAACGATTGCGGCAATGATAGCGATGACGATAGCGATAACGATAGCGATAACGATAGCGATAACGATACCGATAGCGATACCGATAACGATAGCGATAACGATAACGATAATTATGATAGCGATAACGATAACGATATCGCTAGCGATAACGATAGCGATAGCGATAACGATAGCGATAACGTTAGCGATAACGACAACGAAAATGATAACGATAGCGATAGCGAAAACGATAACGATAGCGATGACGATAACGGTAGCAATAACGATAACGATAACGGTAGCGATAATGATAACGATAACGATAGCGATAACGATAATGGTAGCGAGAGCGATAACGATAGCGATAACGATAGCGATAACGATAGCGATAGCGATAACGATGGCGATAGCAATGACGATGGCGATAACGAATGCTATAGCGATAACGATATCGATACCCATAACCCATCTCTCAGTTTGTGCCACTAATCTTCAAAAACAGCACTGGAATATTTCCTGGCGCTACCTACTTTCAAAAGATATATTGATGTCGTCCTAGATAGTAGCGACAGAAACCGGAGTACAGATGCCATACTTTCCCATACAATGATGTAACCTCTAACATACAACGTTTCATAAACATTTTTTAAAAATACCAGTTAATCTAATATCTGTTTCTTTATTTTACTATTTATCACGTGTACTAATTTAACTATAGTTTTTTTTTTAATATATAATAAATAATAATAGAAAAGGGATAAATAAACTTAAATATTAACCCATTAATTATTAAACAACATAAAAATAATCCCTATTTAATTACATTACTAATTTAATTATACTGTAACATTAAAAAAAAAAAACGTTTTCATTAGTTCTTTCACTTGCTCCTAATTTTAATTATTAACTTTAAGTTCCTTTCCCATTATTGTAATTTTTCTTTTATTGGATATCCTTGTAGCTGGCCTTTTTTGAGTATACCTACAAAACAATATTCCGTTCGAAACAAGCTGATAGGGCCCTACTCTCGCTCTATTTTAACTCTGGTTTCTGTCGTGTACAATTCTAACTATAGAGTGCACGTACTGAGCCAATTAAAATTTAATAAGATTAATATTTCACCATTCAAATAGCTTTCCAACAGTCGAATCTCGGCGTAGGATCGTCTTCGACCGCATACACTCGCTTTTGTTGGTATATGCAAGCAGGTAGTACATATTATACATATATTGTACGTACGTCTTCTATTAGCACACAGGTTCATAAAGACAGAGATATGTACTGAACGATAACGAGGACAAGGAAAATAATAACAGCAACAGTAGTAGCAACAGTAACAACAGAAACGGCCACTACCAAGACTCAGTCGTGACCACGAATTATAGTAGATGTTCTATATACAGGGGTAGCTTGACTTCCTTCTTGATTCTAGCCTTTTATCACGCTTACGTCGAACGTATTTTGTTCCAACATAAATGTATTTGATCATATTTATTTCCACTTTAGGTGTATTCAAACGTCCAGCTTTTACAGTAGTTAGTAAAAACTGGAATTCCGTTAAAAGAAAAGAAAGTCTATTAAAGGGTTCCATGACCAAAAAAGCTTGGGAGCCGGCGATCTAAGATTGGATTTGTTTGAATTTACAAACGTTTTTATTTGACATAATTTTGTTGAGTCAAACAATTATATGTTAGAATCGTGCGCTTCGCGAGTCGTCGGCAATTTCCGTTGCCTGAACGCAGGACATCGCAATCGTAGTCCTAGTTTAGGTTATGTGAGATGTAAATGAAGAAAATAATAGGTAAGTAGAATAACGGATTTATATATTTTTACCATTGGATAACTAACGTTAAAATTTCTGTATAAGAAAGAATAAAATAGTTGCCACAGATTGATGAATATCTTGATGAATTACTGTTTGTATTAGGGATTGGCGAAAATTACAAAAATCTCGCCGATATCGTTTTCAAGGCCAGAAACACCAATGTTAGCAGTTTAAATGAATTACGATTCAATTCACCACATATTTAACAATTTGAGCAGCTTTCTGGCACCTAACCATACAGTTATCCCTGTCACTTGTTCGCGATTCTCAGGATTCCTACAAGATTACCGGGGTAGTAAGTTTCGTATAGTACAAGGATCACTTTAAGTTATGTATCTGTACACATAACGCAGAAGCTATTTTGTGGTTACGTCATCTTTATCGAAATAATTTTGTACGTATACAATTACAAAATTACGTATACATGAATAATTATTGTTTTTATAGATACCTACATATATAAAAGTGCATAAACTGAACAGCTCAGTTTTACTACTGATGATGATAGCTTGGCTATCGAAACGTGCGTCCAGTGGGAATAAAGTATTATGGTAAGGGTTTTAGTGAAGTGTTTCAGTGTTCCAGTGCCACAAGGTTCGAGTACTTGATTAGATTATTGAGAACAAGAAAGACTTGTGATTATTATCTTTTTAATTTTATATTTCATTGAAATATCTCAACACTTTCACATGGAATTCCTTCTATCATGATTTCAAATACACGTTGTATAACACTACAATAGACATATTTTATAATGAAGAGAAGCTATGGCCTCGGTTAGGTCCAAGCGTGACCTAATCTTCCGTGCGATGTTGGGCCGCGATTCCGTGAGAGCCAACACACGAGCCACAGGTGCTTTAGAAGTAATCTTTCTTTGTCCCATTCGTAGATGAGATATGCCCAACGTATAGAGACTAATAGCCTAATTAGTAGGAGGATTGCAATCGCGCTATTACGCCGAAGAAAAGGCTAGCAATTTATTTGGTAGTCGGGACGATGTAATTGTGGCGATTTAGAAATTTTCACTGCCATAGGAATATAACAAAGGTACAACGGTGTGGTTTTATAGAGGAAAACGTCAAGGTTAGACCATATGTTTTGGGAAATATGCGGGTGCAATGTAATCCAAAAAGGATTGCCTAAGTTGAAATTTCGGAGGCAGTTTTTTTCCTTGTTAAGTTTATAGTACATTTATTAACATTTTTGTATCTCTTTAATGTTGTCATTGGCATACTAGTGTCCTGTAATGTAGGTAGTGTATTATTATTATTAGTATTATTATTATTATTATCGTTATCGTTGTCGTTATCGTTGTCGTTATCGTTATCGTTATCGTTATCGTTATCGTTATCGTTATCGTAATCGTTATCATTATCGTTGTCGTTGTCGTTGTCGTTGTCGTTGTCGTTGTCGTTGTCGTTGTCGTTGTCGTTGTCGTTGTCGTTGTCGTTGTCGTTGTCGTTGTCGTTGTCGTTGTCGTTGTCGTTGTCGTTGTCGTTGTCGTTGTCGTTGTCGTTGTCGTTGTCGTTGTCGTTGTCGTTGTCGTTGTCGTTGTCGTTGTCGTTGTCGTTGTCGTTGTCGTTGTCGTTGTCGTTGTCGTTGTCGTTGTCGTTGTCGTTGTCGTTGTCGTTGTCGTTGTCGTTATCGTTATCGTTGTCGTTGTCGTTGTCGTTGTCGTTATCGTTATCAAATACCAAAAATACCAAACAATTTCATCAAATTGTCATGTAGAAATTGTTGATTTGAAATATGGGTAACCCTATTTTTCATTGCTATAACGGTGTTTAGTTTTTGATTTTTAGGATGGCTGGAATGAAAATTAATGAATCTGCTTGATGCAGAAGATTGTTGGTACCAGTTAAGAATTATAATGTTATTAACAGATCGCATAACTTTAATATCAAGAAGTGGGATGTTGTTGTTACTCTCCATTTCAACAATGAATTGGAGATAGGAATTAAAAGCATTGAAAGAATTTAAAGTGAAATCCAGCACAGCACAAATTATGTCATTACTGTATTTGCAAATGAATGCAAATTAAAAAGAAGGAAGAAAAATATTATCTAGCAAGTCATCGAGAACTATTTTGTGCTAAAATAGGGCTGATGACAAAACTCAGTGGTGTACCAAAAATTTGTAAGTGAAATATGAATTAATAAAGACTAAAAAATAAATTTAACAAGTGTCAAAAGGGAATCTTTTGACAAACCTATATGATCACTAGAGAGCGGAATTATATGCATCGGAAATCGACAAAATATGCGCATATATATGCAGAAAAATTCTTCGAAATATGCACAATTTTTGCTGAATATGCAGTTTTATGCTTCTGATATCGATTAACTTCTTGTTAAATGTTATAAAACAAGAATAATCGCAAGGAAGCATTTTACAAACGTTTATTGTTCTTACAATATTCCCACTTGCATTTTAAAATTACAATGATATAAACACATACGTACTTAAAATTTAGAATGGTGGTATAAGAAAACAAAACATTTGATAATTACCACTACAACAAGACGTACAGGAGCCGCTACATTTCTCAGAATTACCATCGAAATGTCAACTTAAGTGGAGCAATTACATTGAAGAGCCACCAGGAAAACTCTCGAAGAAAAATGCACATGATAAGAACAATAAGGAACATATCTAAGCCGGGCACAATCGGTCTTCGCAACAGAATCGGCATAATTAAAATAATTCTTAGTGTTAGTTAATGAATCTGCAGATGCATCACCACACACTTGTCTTAATCTCGTATAATCGGAATTTTTTTAAAACACTGTCGAACTTTGCTATAACGTGACCGTTTTTTGGGTCGTTTATACCGCGTAGCAACGTATTAACTTCGCACACGATTTGTACTGATTCTACTAACGACAACCCTGTATTTTGCAATTTTTCTATTGCGTCTAGTAATCGTTTACAATTGTTGCTAATACTTTTTAAATCTGTTTTAACAGAAGAAGAAATCCTTTCTGGTTCTCCTTAATAGCTGTAGATTCGCTTTGCAAAATCACAGATTTTACTTCTTGGATACGTTCAGAATAATAAAAAGTCGCTTGCAACCATGTTCACCAACGCGTAAGAATCGACTGTGGTAGTTCGCGAATACCGGGACAAAGCCTGCGAAATGCTCGAATCCATTTGGGAGATTTGTGTCACTAAATGTAAAGCATGAACTTTACACGTAATATGTAAAGGTCCGTCGCCCTTTTTTTAAGAGAACAGCATACACTACACAATGTCGCTGAAATTGTTGGAACGTATCGAGCACTACGCCTGTAATTGCTCCGCCAGTACACTTTTTTAGTGTTCTTCTAGCTAATAAGATTGCAAATTTTGGTTTAACAGGATCTAGTATTCGTACTATAATATTCAATACTGAAACAGTTCACTAAAACCCTTACCACAACACTTAATTCGTACTGGACGCACGTTTCGATAGCCAAGCTATCATCATCAGCAGCAAGACTGAACTAACAAGCTAAGTGAAAAACTAACCTTATAAGGAAAATAAATTATGCAATATGTAAATTTAAAATCGTAAAATTTAATGAGCCGCTTCATTGCACAGGACTATAAATAGCCTAAAAGTAAATGAGCCGAATGACGTGAGTTAATAAATCCTAGATTACAATGAAGCGGTTCATTGCACATGGTTAAAATTACAACTATAAAAGATTAAACATGATGTAACAAAGGATAAAGGCTGGAATTTAGTGGTCCTAAATCTGAATTCATTAAGTGAGTTTTGTTTTTGTAAATTTCCATGCCTTCATAACAATTTAATTGAGAAGTACTCCTTACGTTTTTAATTAACTTTATATTATCAACATTATGGTTATTTTCAAGCATATGTAGGGCAACGCTAGATTTATCAAACCTTCTGAATTTGAGATGAGCCAAATGTTCTTTGTACCTAATTTTGATTGATCTTTTTGTCTGCCCAATATACACTTGATCACAGTGTATAGTCGAGTCAACACCACTTTGTCACAAAGTTCTTATTCAAAATTATCAAAAAATCCTTTGTCTAAAATGATTACAGAAACCAAAAAGACCATGTTAGAATGTAAGGCTGTCATTAGCGACAATTTAAGATTTAGACTAACGGTATCAAACCCAGTACTACCTAGGATGTATTGTTTACCTAAAATACACAAGCCCGGAAAAAGCATGAGACCCATTGTTTCGAATATCAACAGTCCAACTTACTTACTTTCCAGGTGGTTATCTGACAAATTGAACCAGTTACCTGTACAATTTCCGGATTTGGCTATTAAAAATTCTTATGAGTTCATTGAAAAAACTAAGGACATTGAGCTTACTGACAAAGAAATTTTAGTTTCGTTTGACGTAAGTTCATTGTTCCCTAGTGTTCCAGTTGATTTAACTTTGGAATATTTAGAAACACTTTTGTTAGATAACCAAATGGATAGAGAGGAAGTTACTAGCTTCATTTCTTTGACAAAACTTTGCATGAAACAAAACTTTTTCCAAATTAACAACACTTTTTATCAACAAACGGAAGGAACAGCAATGGGTAACAGCTTATCTCCGTTTATGGCTAACCTCTTTATGGGTAAATTTGAAACTGACCTGAAGAATACTTTCGCTTATTTCCCTCGGCTTTGGATCAGATACGTCGATGACATTTTTTGCATCTTTGACATCAGTAAATGTTCAATAACGGATTTCATAGAACAACTTAACTCAAAATTTCCCTCTATCAAATTTACCCACGAAGAAGAAAAAGACAACAGGATTCCTTTCCTCGACATGTTAGTAATAAGAAATAAAAATAAGTTAGAAATAGACGTATATAGGAAACCTACTAGTAATAATAGATTCATCTTACAGGATTCTAATCACTCATATGAACACAAGCTTTCGGCTATTAACTTTTTGGTGCACCGGTTACTCAATTTTCCTTTAACGAAAGATAGATATCAAAATGAACTAAAAGAAATCATCAATATTTCTAACTTTAACGGATTCTCTGAAGATGTCGTCTATAATACTATTAGGAAACATAAGAATAGATTAAGAATTAGAAATGTAAGCACATTAGAACGCATTGACGGCCGTAATAATAAGAAATATGTTAAATTACCCTTTTATCCATGTTACACCAAGGGTCTTCAAAAAATCTTTTCTAAGATTGACCGCAAGATTGTTTTCTCTTCGAGCAATAAACTTAAAAACCTTTTAGGAAATTCCAAAGACCCAGTGGATAACATGGATAAATCAGGAATTTACAAAATTTCATGTAAAGATTGTGATCAAGTGTATATTGGGCAGACAAAAAGATCAATCAAAATTAGGTACAAAGAACATTTGGCTCATCTCAAATTCAGAAGGTTTGATAAATCTAGCGTTGCCCTACATATGCTTGAAAATAACCATAATGTTGATAATATAAAGTTAATTAAAAACGTAAGGAGTACTTCTCAATTAAATTGTTATGAAGGCATGGAAATTTACAAAAACAAAACTCACTTAATGATTCAGATTTAGGACCACTAAATTCCAGCCTTTATCCTTTGTTACATCATGTTCATCTTTTATAGTTGTAATTTTAACCATGTGCAATGAACCGCTTCATTGTAATCTAGGATTTATTAACTCACGTCATTCGGCTCATTTACTTTTAGGCTATTTATAGTCCTGTGCAATGAAGCGGCTCATTAAATTTTACGATTTCAAATTTACATATTGCATAATTTATTTTCCTTATAAGGTTAGTTTTTCACTTAGCTTGTTAGTTCAGTCTTGCTGCTGATGATGATAGCTTGGCTATCGAAACGTGCGTCCAGTACGAATTAAGTGTTGTGGTAAGGGTTTTAGTGAACTGTTTCAGTGTTGCCAGTGCCACAGTTTTAGAGTATCCGTTTAGTATAATATTCAAAATAGATTTTTTTTACAATCTGTCGTTCTCATCAATACATAGCCACAGCTGTTTATCTCTTAATTCTGCTTTGATCCCATTATCGATATCTTTACGTATACTTAGTAGCTCTTTCCGTAACGCTATCCGTGATGGTAAGTTCCACTAGAGATTGTAGGTACGCCAAAATTGCCGAAACGGTTCTTTATCGAATAAGCGAAGCGGTAGACCACAAACAATAAACATTAAAGATAAATCCAACTGAAGTTGGGTTTGAGGTGGCACGCCATTTTTCTCATTTTTGTACTGTACGCTATTTATATGCCTTTTACAGTCGCCTTTGTTCCAGCACATTAACGGTATTTTGCAAACTTTACACAATAGTTCCATTACAGTTCAAATCCGGAAATTCACTGACAAATTCAGTGACTTTATTAGCCGACGGTCGTTTATTTTTCTTGCGTACGTTAAACACACTTACATACATGTATTTATCTTTATAATTACGATTAACGCTGCGAAGGGTTTAGTATAATTGCTATCGATAGAACTAAAACATATCCAAACTCCATAATTTATTGATCTTCTCCAACGGTAGTTACTTTAGACGATTACCAATAAGGACAGTAGTTATAATTTTTTGTTTGCAGACAGTGTATTTCCATAATAGCCTCTCCACAATGAGCTCCTGTCACTTTTCCATTACATCCTTCGATTCCCAATTAACAAGATATTCCGCTCAACATCTCGAAGAAACGGCAGCATGTCAATAGTAGCCGCGCTTCTTTCTATTAACACGGCAGCGAGCCAACAGCTCTTGCCATACCTTCCATCTACTGTCGGCCGTTCAGAAGTCCGTCGGCTGCGAGATGCGATGTGGGAGTTTGACGGCCGGCGCTGGCCCATAAACCTCGACTGGCTAGATTCAGCCGCACCCTTTTTGGACGTTGCACCGGCTTAAGCTTACTCTAGGAAGCCACCTACCGGTTAGGCACGTAACTGCAACTCTCTCTCTAATGGCTAATTATGCATCTAAATTATATAGGGTGTATTCAAAAGGTTTTCAAGATTTTTTTTTATTTCTTGGGAATATAGTCTTTGTAAGGAGTTAACTTTAAAATAGCGATTACTTTTTTTAATTTCGGTCTACGTCCTTGATATATTGAAGATCGAGTAGTTACCCCAGATGAAAAGCAAAAGGGCAAAAGGGACGCAAAATATAGTACGTAAAACAGATGTAGGTAAACACATACCTAAGAGTGATTCTAAAAGGCGTTGCGCTGACTATAGTACGAAAAAAATGTAAAGTCCATTAAAATTTAATGTAAAGAATGTAATGTTGGTCTCTATTTGTCATGTGTTGATTTCTTTCATTGAAAATAAATAATTAATTACTAATGAAAAGTGGTCCTTATTATAACCACCAAACATTTTAATAATCCAACCTCCTTAATGGTTGGGTGGCTCCCGTTTGGACCACCACTTACAGCCTTTTTGGGGGAAAAAAAAGATAATTAAGATCAGAAGACTACTACCAATTAAAACGCAAGTAAATAAAAAAAAAAAGATTAAATTAAAAAAAAAGTACTACACCTTAAAGGGTTAAATCGAACGTAATGGTCACCAATGTCGATCCCTTAGTTAAATTTTGTTCATTAACAGTTTAGTGCTAACATTTTCGTCTCTATTGATTGCTGTGTTTCCGCGTTCCCGTTTTTCGCGAGTAGTTCCCCCTAATTCAAACAGCTAGCGCATATTTTTTTAGTTAGTCGCGAACTCACCCCCTGTTGATGCTAGCGGGCACAGCAAGAGAACTATATTCAGGTAGGTCTGCAATTTTGATTGATTGTTTTCCCCCCACTGCTTCTGTTGCGTTACAAATGTTGAGGACAAATTTAATTGGTTGCCGTAGATTTTTTAACTTTAAATTTCAACTGTCAACCTATACTACGTATTACCAAATGTAAAGCCTATTTAAGGTAAGATTTTAGAAAATATTACCTTTACCAGATCAATAAGAGGTTAAATAGGATTCCAATGCATAAATGTTCCATTTTAATAATGAGTAAGCATTTTGCATATAGCCGCAATTGCCGCTAAAGCTAAAAAATTACCAATACCTCGTGACTAACAAAAAAACCTCACACAGATTCGCAATTAACGCTTCTAGCACGCTTAACTCTGTAATTAAACAATTTATTAGATATTATTTTATAGCGAGGGCATTCATAAACCAACGTTACACCATACCCGTACGTACTACGCTATTGTGCATTACAATGAAACCCGTAAACACGCCGCTGCTTGCGAAACGCATTAAAGAAGTAATTTAAATAAATATTTCGCCTAAGGGCGCATGATTGTTTCTCTACCCGTACCTTACCATGTAGTAGTAGGTAAGTAGAGGCTGCAACGGAATAGGTGCTGAATGTAGACAAAAAATGATACGTATTAGAACGAAAGAAGAATTAAATAGATATACGGAACGCAGCGGTATTAGCTTTCAACGGACAAACGGATCCTTCAACTTGCTGCCGGTTTAGTTTTCGTACAATAGTGGTTCGACTACCTATTGTCTAATACATCGACCTCTCGACCTCACAAATCTGATTGACTACATTATCGAAATGATGTATTAGGCTGTCTGCTACATTACTCACAACAGAGTTACTTAATTTCTTACGATTGCGCAAGAGAGAACATTACAACGTTAAATCTGAATCCCTTAGGCTGGGGCCAAGTTAAATGTAATGAGATAGTGCTACGTACAATCTTGAAGTAAGTAAAATGAGTAAAAAGCTATCATTGACTTATTTGAAAAGTACAAGATGTCCCAAACTTTTGGAATTGTAAAATCCCGCCTATCGTGTAAACAGTAAACACCTATACACTATTACATTTTAACGTCTTTAAAGTGTCCATATCTACACAGATAAAAATTTGATGGAAGGAAATACGAAGTCTCCGTATCCAAAAAACGACACGAAAGATTAAAATCTAATCAAATTTTTGGTATAATTCGCAAAATTTATTTATGGCATTAACATTTGAAAATGATTTCGGACAAATGACCACCGCGGCTGTTCTTGACGAAGCGTATTCTGGACGTCCAATTTTGGGTCACTTCGGCTTCCAATGCGTCAAATGTTGCTACTTTATACGCCAGTGATTTCACGTGGCCCCCCAGGAAACAATTGAGAGCTATCAAATCTCAAGACCTTAGAGGCCAATTGACAGATCCATTCCTCGAAATTAACATCGCCAAATTTTGATTTCAATAAGTCGATGATTGCCGTCACCGTATGGCACGTCGCGCCATCCTGTTGAAACAACATCTCGTCCTCCACATTTTCAAACAAAAAATCATTAATCATTGCGGCGACGATCTTCATTGACGGTAACGCAAGCTCCGGCCTCATCTTTTAGGAAATAAGGGCCATTAATGCCCCCGGCGTGCAAACCGCACAAAACAGTGCATTTTTTGGATGTAAAGGAGTTTGTAGGGTCTCGTGGATCTCATCGATGAACACAATTTTGCAATAAAACAACGGATCATCTTGGGCCCAAATGGCGAAGGAACGACGTAGAGGCTTTAATTCATGTACCAGCTGAATCTTATACGGTTGTAGACCAAGATCTTTACGCAAAATTTTCTACGTAGTTGACTGACCCAATGACTGTGACCGACAACGATTTGATAAATTGGGATCTTCTTCCACACTTTCGTTTACAGCAACGATGTTCTCTTCAGTGCGCACATTGCGTTCGACGTGTTGGTGTTATTGCATCATGTAGAGAGTATGTGTGGTACGAAATCTATCCGCAGTTCGACGGATGGCTTGCTCAGAAGGACGATCATGTGGGCCAAATAATTACGAAAGTTGCGCGAATAATTTGATAGTATTGTTGAAGCGTGAATCCATTCAAGATGACTTGCCAGAGTATACTGATCATAAATGTCAAAAAGAACGCAGTATAACAGCTTGTTTGACAATTAACTTGTCCATAAGTTCTGTCTAAGCAAAAAAAAACACCCGTTATTAATACAATCTTTGTGGTAGTCCCATAGGTGACTTCACATGCAGGGACTTAACAATTTGGCAATAACCAAGAAGTTAATAGCTAAATGGATGTTTTGAACAAGCTCATCTGGTGTCATGTCCACATGCCCCACAGCAAGAAATAAACAAAATACCTTCTACATTTGGAATTTAATCGTGGCTTTAACTTCATCAACTTTCTGGATCATCGATTCTTAATGGAAATTTGCTAGCCTTATTCAGACCAGGTCCTAGCGAACGTGGAATCTGCTTAATCAAAGCTTCGAATGCCAAAAAAGCATCGTATTTCTTCGCCGATTTTTTAACTAACTTTTTGTTTTTATTAATTTTTTTTAACGCTTCAAAATCCATATTTGGAACGCTGTTAGCCTTGGCTTCGTCACAATGTCGACTTTGGTGTTTTTAAACTGTCGATTCAAAATTTGTAATCCAAGCAGTTACCTGCACTAAAAGCCGAGTCTTACACAGACATTACATCCAAATAGCTTCTGGTGTTAGTATTGTTCGGCCACCATGATAACAGTAAACAAAACATACTGACACGAAACGGGGAATTTTACGAACAGAAATCGATCAGAGCGAACATCTTCATGCAAGCTTTTCAATAGGAAGCTATCGTTTTCAATAACAACAAACCCAAGTGATAATGGGTGATACCTAAACGATGCCTTCGCTATATAGTCACAGGGACGAGAAGCCCTGCATACAAGAAAATGGCGCTCTATCTTTCCTAGACGTGCTCGTGAAATGCGCTAACAACTAACTGCCTCGTATACAGATACCTGCATGCATCATCTCACCATTATCCACAACGGAAGAGATCTCTTGTCAACGAACTTCTAGGAAGAGCACAGAAAATCAGCTATAAAGAACACAGACCAGGTGAGACCCAACAAGTAAAAGATGTCCTTCAGAAGAATGGATATGACCAAAGAGACACGCTAAGACCACGCAAATGCGAAAAGAGAAGAAACAGATCCACAACAACCACCAGAAACGTACGCCTATCTACCGTACCTAGAAGATACAATGGAAGTATAGGCCAATTGATCCCACTAAACAAGGATGTACTTCCGAAATTACGAAGAGCATATATAAACTGGACAGCTGCATTAATCAAACAGGAAAAAGTACTTGATGCAGATATAAACCCGCAGTACCTGCACACCTCTATCAAAATGAAGACCATAACATTGACTATAACAACGTGAAGGTATTAGCCAGAGTCACCCACTACCACCAGAGAATGGCATCTTTGGAAATTACATGGAATCCGAACAATTTCAACCGCAAGAATGGATAGAAGATGAAAAATTTCTAGAAATCAAATCTTCGAGAACACCGACGAAGCAATCATACCATCATAGACCAGAATGGTTACAGATCAATAAAGCAGAACGGAAATAAGGTAGATAATGAAGAGAAGGAGACTACGACATCAGTCTTGGGATTATAGAAACATTTTCAAGATATTTTTCTTTCTATTTCAAGCTTTATTATACCCGGACAATCCACGCGGTGATTGCAGCAATGACTTCATTGCGTCTTTCAATGGTGTGCGGATTGGGTGTAAGCGTAAGAGCATAAAACAATTAACACCTCGTAACTTGCAACGTATAATTAACTAACCGTGTAATAGATTTATTTTTACATTTTTTACTCGATAAAATCTCACGTCGAAGGATATTTATTTACCTTGTAGTCATTCCAGTTGCATACTTTCTGCATTTAGATATTTATGTATTGTTTTAATTTTTATCCAAATGCGCTGGGAAAAATTTTAACGATTTGTACCTTATTCCTGGTAATAAATCATTTCAACGTGATCGGTAGAAGAAATAGGTGGTAAGCCTAAGGATATTAGAGCATATTCAGACAATTTTTAAAATTTATTTGCATATACTTCGTAATATACATAACTTAATGCATTCTACTCCTAGTCACGGTTTATTTTATCAATTGGAAAACATCTACAGTAAGTGGATGCAATTATGTAGCGGGTGTGCATACGAGGCTAGTCCGGAAAATTTCTAGCCTAGCACAGAATCAAGTATTTGTTGTCAATTTCAATTTTATATCTCAACATAGTCTCCTTGAGAGTCCATACATTTTTCACAGCGATTCTCACATTTATCACTAACCTGGGCAAATATGCGGTAACAGCCAGAGGCGTGGCGAGCGCATAAATGATTACACATAAAATAGAAGGTAAGAAATAAATTATAAAACGTGTTGAAATACTTACCGTTTTAAAAGTCTTCCGTGAAATCACAAACTGGGTAACATCTGTTAAATATTTGAATCATTAGATATGTTTCCACAGCTGTTTCAGTCAAGTGAGTACGACGTGCGGAATAAATGTTTTTTAATGCTGAAAACGACCGTTCGACATCTAGCGATGTTATATTTGCACATATAAAATAATCTTTGAAACAGCTTAATGCATCTTCACACGCACCTTCACAAATTTGTCTTAATATAAGAAGATCTCTAAAACACTTTCAAATTTTCGTATTACACACTAATTTGTTTCGCCTTCTACAGCGCATAATTATATGAGAACATCATTCACAATTTGAACAGAATCCACTAGCGACATCGAAACGTTTTGTAATTTTTCTATTCCCTCCGCTAATCCGAAGTAATTGTTGTGAATAGTTTGTAAATCTCTTTTAACCTGACTATCTTGAAATATTTCCTCGCTTTCCTTGACTGCTGCAACTTCTGTCGGATTGAATTTTAAAACCACCTTCTTTACTTGATCAAAATATTTATTGTAGTAAAACGCAGCCTGCACATTTTCTTTGATATCGACAACCCTAGACGGTTATTCCAACCACTTCAGTTCAATAGTTTTCCAATGTGCGAAAACGACTGTTTACCAGGAACTTGCTAAAACTGTATATATATATGTCCCTATTGTCCGACTCTTTTAATTTAATTCAAAGAGATGAAGTAACCCTCTGATGACGACACTGGAACACACCCCTAAGGGCAAATAAATTTTAATAGCAACGCAAACAACGCTTACAAAACATAGTTTACGCGTGTTACTGATAAATAGATGTGTTACGTCAATATGCTTCTGGTCTATTAATGAAACTAGCGAGCGACGTGGTTCCCATGATAGTCCCATCGGTCGTACATCATTGTTACCCTCTGTTTGCACCCTCAGCTTCACATTTATTGTTCTACTTGATGCTCTTGCGTTATAGTAGAAACAGTTATAGTGTGTGTCATGAATGGTATTTAAAACATTTCTCAATAAAATTATGTCAAATAAAAACGTTTGTATATTCAAACAAATTCAATATGTTGCTCTTAAAAAGTGTGCTTTCTCTCAAATAAAGCTTTGTTGAATTAAATAAATAATTTCAAAGATATACAGAGTGTTTATTAAACATACGACAAAAATTCAAGGGGTATTCCATGAACTATTCTAAGAATATTTTGTCCTTTGATGATTTTTGAGAAGCCCCTTTGTTTCCAAGATACAGGGCGAGAAAAATTTTAGACAAAACATTTTATTACCAAAAATTTCTTAATCTACAAGAACTGTTGAAAATGACTACCTCCAGCTAGGATGCAAGAATCCAATCTCTCATTGACTGCCGAACTCTTTCAAAAACACCAGGGTCGTTTCTTATTGAGTTACACCCAGCAATTATCCGATTTCTTAAAACTTCCACATTTTCCACTGGAATAGAATAAACTAATGACTTTAGATGGCCCCATAGGAAATAATCCAGGGGGTTTAAGTCCGTGGATCGAGCAGGCCATAAGTGAGGTCCACCTCGACCAATCCAACGATCTCCGTATGTTGCTGTTAAAAACTCACGAGCAAGCACACTAAAATGCGCTGGTGCACCATCGTGCATAAACCACATTGCATTTCTTGTTGCCAATGGTACATCCTCCAGAAACAGAGGTAGCGTTTGTACCAAAAAGTTTCAATACACCTTGCCGGTAAGTCTTCCTGGTAGAAATACCGGTCCAATTAGCCAGTCACCCACAATTCGTAACCAAATGTTTAACGAGAACTGATGTTGAATACGATCTTCATGTGGATTTTCTTCAGCTCACACATGGTTATTGTGAAAATTCCTTATTGCATTTCTTGAGAAATTCGCTTCATCGGTAAAAAGAATCAGTGTCAGTCGTTGAGGGATTTGAACCAATGTGTGCAAAAGCCACTGACAGAATGCAATCCGCGGAGGAAAATCAGCAGGAAGAAGTGCCTGAACGCGTTGTATGTGGTATGGGTACAACAAATACTCCCTAAGACATTCAAAGTATTTGCAATTTTTCGAGTAGAAGTACCTGGATCTTCCTCCCCCTATCATGTCCAGCACATTCTCTTCTAATTCTATCGTTCTTACTGTCATTGGCCTTCCTGGTCCTTCACTTCGTCTCAATGTGCCTGTTTCATGAAGACGTTGATGAATACTTTGGAAGGTTTTTCTATCAGGAACATTACGGTTAGGAAATCATTCAATGTACAACCGTCTAGCTTCTAATGAATTGCCATCAGCAAGTCCATAAATGAAATGCATGTCAGTCATCTCGGCGTTCGTATAGCGATTCATGATAGAGGACTTCACTAACAAAAGTTTAAGTAGTAAAAGGCAGAAAGTACACGCCAATCAGTCTCAACAAATTTGACACATACGAAATGATCAATCACGAAACCTATTCAAATGAAATCCACGTTTTAACTGATTTGCTTTTCTATGTCTGCACTTGCCTATTGTTAGTGGGTAAAACAGCCGTTCTTTGTAATCGGAATGTTGTTAAAAGGTAACAACGCGTTTCTGGAATTTTCTTATACTCGGTAAGTCCAGTGTTGTACGCCATATTTTTATTTCGGCTACATTAATAATTTCAAGGATATCAAAATTGGTTTTGTCGAAAATCTTTCTCGCCCTGTATCATCGAAACAAAGGAGCTTTTCAAAAATCGTAAAAGTACAAAATATTCTTAGAATAGTTCATGGAATGACCCCTTGAATTTTTGCCGTATGTTTAATAAACAACCTGTATATTTGCTTGATTCAAGAACTTTTTTTTTCCGTGTGTAGTATCATATAAAAACTAACAGTCGATCTTAAAAAAAAGCACTGTATGTATAGTATACCACCACAACACTTATTGCTTTTCCTTACTACGGTACAGCGATTTTTCTGATAACATGGCCAGGTTCTGTTCTATGTATTCGGTTCCAGCAATACAACACGACTTCATAGATCTACTGTCGATTACCGGTGCTGACATTACGCCGCCCGTGGCATACTTGCGAATTATTTACGCGCCTTGTTCCTAGATTACAAGCTCACCGTAAATACGAAACATAGAAATTGATTTTGAATGAACGACTCTCGATTAAGACCATACTTCGCCTCTGTTCTGGCTTGTTAGAATTTTTTTTTATTGGATCGAACACGTTACAACTGTAAAACGTAACTTATTCCTAGTCTATGAGTAAATGGAAATTTGAGCGAGACGTTTATTGAAAGTAAATACTATGTTTTCTTGTGCTACTATTAGAAATCGTGAAATGCGAGAGTAATTGGAATCTGTTTTGGGTGTTAAAAATACATCTTTTGAAAAACTTTATTAACATTGTAGATAAACTAACAAAAGTACATAAAGAATAAGTATAATGCCGAAAATTAATCTCCATTTTGTAGTGACGTGGTGCTTTTATTCGTGTAAATAAACCCCAGCTCCCTAAAATAAAAAAAAAACTCCCTCAAGGTGATATCAAGGTCTTCCTAAAGATCTACGTGGTCGCAAACAAAAACGGCGAACCTTAAATCTTACAGATTTCCTTCAAGTTTCTTCGAGATTACTCACATTTCCCCTGTAAAGTGAATCTGGTTATGTTAGGCTAGGTGTCGATGTCGTAGTTGTAATCCGTTTTTAACAACATTAATAATATCAAAGCTAGGTAGAGTGCTCCGATAACTTTAAACAGACTGTAGTATGTCCAAATTGCTATAATATATAGCTGCAAAAATACGTCGACAAAGAAATTGTTAAAAGGTATGCACTTTTATATAGGTATCTATAAAACCAATTGGGGTCAATAAAAGTGGTTTATTACTAGAGCAACGCAACTGCGCTAAAAGCCAGTGGCGGACGCATAAAAGTTTACACAAAATAAATTAAATGTGATACGTGTTCAAACACTTACCGTTTTAAGAGTCCTCCGTGAAATCACAAAGTGGCTAATGTCTATTTAATATTTGCAACATTAGATATGTTTCCAAAGTTGTTTCGGCAAAGTGAGTGCGGCGTGAAGAAAAAGTGTTTTTGTATGCCGAAAACGAACGTTCTACATCTAGTGACATTATATTTGCGTAAGTAAAATAATCTTTCAAATAACTTAACGGTTCTGTTGACGCACCTTCACAAATTTGTCTTAATGTGCCAAAATCAGAGTCTTTATTTAAAACACTTTCAAACCTTTCTAAAACACAAACATTTGTTGCGTCTTCTATCGCGCATAGCTGCGCGTGAACATGTTACACTATTTGCAAAGATTCCACTAACGACACCGAAGAATTTTCTAGTTTTCCTATCGCATCCGCTAGTCCCGCGTAATTGTTCTGAATAATTTTCCAAATCTGTTTTAACTTGACTATCCTGAAATTTCAAGCGGCTTACCTTGACAGCCGCAGCTTCCTTTGGGTCGAATTCTAAAACCACGTTCTTTATATTCTCAAAATATTTAAGATAATAAAATGCAGCCTCTAACCATGTCCCCCAACGAGTAAGAATAGGTTGTGGTGGTTCAGGAATACCGGCGCATAGTCTATGAAATTCCCGAATACGTTTTGGGGATTTTACAAACACAGCTTTTGTATGTGCTATTAGAGCGTCTTCCTCGGGATAACATTTTCTGATACTATCTGCCACGAGACTGAGAGTATGAATTTTACATGTAATATGCAACAAGTTAGCACAATGTTTTTTAAGAGATCGACCTACAGCAAGCATGTTTGCGGCACCATCACTCATAAACATCAACAGTTGATTTGTTGAAAGTTCAAACTTTTCCAATGTATTTAACACCAACATTGAAATTTCTTCGGCAGTGCATTGTTGTATTCGTCTGGAAGCTAGTAAAATTGAGGGTGACGGTCGATGTGGTTCCATTGTGCGTACCATTACATTAACCACAGAATGTTTTTTACGATCTGTTGTTTCGTCCACACATAACCACAGTTTTTTATCTTGCAACTCCGATTTAATTCTTTTCTCGACATGCTCACGAGCAAACGGCACAACTCTCTGTAATGTTCTCTCACTTGGTAACTTAAAGTCCGAATATTCATTCCAAAACGAGACGTGTGCTTTCTTCATTAGTAAATGAAATGGTAAATTACATGCAATAAAGGTAACACATAAATTAAATTTAAATTTGTCATAATCTCGTGAGGAATTTTTTTTTGAAACATGCCCTGCACTATTTACGTGCCGTAGACAATCACTTTTCGACCAACACATTAAATCTATTTTACACACTACACATTGAATTTTAACGCCATCACACTTTAAATCAGGCATTTCTGCAATAAATTCTCTTATTGTGTCGAACTTTGGTCGTTTTCGCGACGTAAGAAACATTTTCAAAACAAACGTAGAACTACGATATAGTATACGACACCGTAGATGCATACACAACAGATCGGCTTTCGAGTCGCAGTTATACTGACGCTTATACCGAATTGTCCCGGCGTGTTTATTTTGTGTAAACTTTTATGCGTCAGCCACTGGCTTTCAGCGCAGTTTACGTTGCTCTATTTATAACTCGCAAAGTTTGTTTAATAATATTAATCAGCGCTACCGGTTTCTAGACAAGCTCATCCTCAGGCAACACTATAAAAGAACACCAGGAATAAATATAATATAAAAAATATAACAAATTATGTCATAATTAACAAAAAATTCTATTCTTAACTGTAAATGTAAGTATTTGGAAACTATTTTTTGTGAATAAATTTTAATTTTAATTTAATATGCATAAATTATGAATGAAATTAAATTTAAAAACTGTAAGAATTATGTGAAAATTTAAGAATGCAGGTACTGTAGACTGGATACATCTGAAATAACAAATTAAAATAGTAATAGGTTAAAATATTTGTAAAAAGGACTCTCACACACACTTTAAAAGTACCGATGCCAATGTAAAATACAATACTATTTTTTTATAATAAATAATTTAAAAGACTTTCGATGATTAAAGGTTTGATTGAAGACAGTCCACGACAGTGCAATCTATTCGAAGAATACTTGAAACGCTGGAGTAGATTCAAATGTTAACTGATTATTTAGGCAGTTTTCTCGCCTGTGCTGCTCTCTCATAATCTCAAGTGCCTCAAGATTATTTAGGTAATAACCCTTGCTGACCAAATGCAAAACCTCAAAATTCTCTTACATTCAAATAAATTCAATGTGCTTTCACTCAAATAAATAATTTCAAAGATATATGATTGATTCAAGAACTTTTTTTTCTCTGTGTGGGTACTTTAGCAACCCCAGTTGAAGTATCAAGTAGTCTTGTCTTCTTGAATATTTTCTAAACAAATAAGAACTTGATTAGAACGATTTTTTTTCAGAGAAATAATATTTTAAATAACTTAACATACAGCAACTAGTATTAATGGGAGTAATATGAAAAATGCAATGATTTTAATACACCAGTGAAGATATAAATTCACATTAAAATTTTTAGGAAAGCATATTTTGTTTCTCAAGCAAAGACATATGCCCCCAAACTTAAGAATTTCCACGTCTGGCAAATGAGAGTCGCAGGTTCGAGTCCTACCGGTGTCTTGACACATTTTTTTTCATTAATGAAATTTAATTACATGGCTAAAACCGATATTTCCTTGAAATATCGACGAAAACTCGCAATCTAGCACTTGTTGTTGTTGTTGTTATCGGTAGTGGTTACAATTTTTGACCGTCTCGAACGTTCAACGTCAACCGAACTGATACGATCACGCTTAAATTGAGCTTTGAACTTTTCGGACTACCCTCGTATCTCTAGCCTGCAAGCTATTAATCGAAAATGATCGGATCTGCTGTATTCAGTTTACGTTTCTCGATCCAACGGGTGCACTCCAATAAACAATATCTCAACGCCGCAGCTCTCTAGTTGCTTATAGTACGTAGATCTATACCTGTATATGATATATATATAGATGGAACAGATTGGTTTCATACTTTACTAGCTCATACTTGAATAAATTATTAACGTTCTATGATGGTGGTCGTTCGCTTTCCAACCTCACGCTAATTAATAAACTATTTCTGACAATGCACGCGTATTTATTAGCCATAAATTAGATGCATTAACAAGGAGGTTAGGTCCGTTAGATATCCTCCAATATAAAGCATATACAAGTAAATTTTTATATGTGTAATACTTTAAATAAATTTAAAATCATTTCTATAGTCTTATACGAACAAAGTTCGATGTATTTCGTCAATTATACGCGTGGAAATGCATTCCTGAAAGCTCCACAGATTGATTTATTATCTAATCCTTGAGATATCGCTCCATTTAGACGATCGGGTTTCATAAATCAACGCAACAGTGACAATGCTTGGCTGTCCACACGTCGGTCGTGTCAGCAGACCAATCTACATAGTCATTCTGATAGACTTTATCTCGAAAATAGTCCCCTTATCGCCAAGCCCGTATAAATAGGATAACGTCTAGCTGAACGTTGAGGTTGTGTTTTCTCTGAATACACAACATATTCGATCTTGTTTGATGTTTAACTATGAAACTTGTCCATAAAATATTTACAATGGCGCTCTCTCAAGGTGTAGCACTGAATGATTCAGTAACAATAGTCAACTACAATTAATAAGTAGAGTTTGTTAAAAAGGTGGTACCGGCAGTGGCGCACCGCATAAAAGTAGGTACGTAATATACAACTTCCGTAATCGAATTGGTGCACTGAGAAAAAAAAATTCGTGGTTTTAATCAAATATTTGATAAGTGAAAGGTGCAGGAATAAAACATGGAATGTCTATTTTTCTCGAATTTGGGATTTGTTACAAGTTTCTATATAGATTTATGTGCTTAAGTCGTACCAAAACAAAACAGGCACTGCCACAAGTTATTAATAGTTTTTGGTTTACTCATACAAGAATAAAAGATGGAATGTCTACGCAAATCCGGTTAAAAACAGGGATTGTTCAAGTTGATTTTTACTTTCTTCAGTCTGCGATGGTATTTTTGAGTTCAGAGATTTAGATGTAAAGACAGATGGTTATTGTTTAGTGAGGTTTGGTGCTATTTTTATAATATAAAAATGAATGAAAATAATAAATGTGGGGGTATTTCCGGGACGATAAAGAAGAGAAAGAGAAGAGAATTAAGATTAGCTACTTACGGGAAAGGAGCAGCGTGTAACTGCAAACGGTTAAGATGTTTTGAAATTATTACTAAGCCGGGCACAATCTGTCTTCGCAACAGAATCGGATCAGTCGCATGGGCCGCAGATTATAAGTAGTGTATGTGTGACTCTCATCCGACAAAAGTGATATTTTGAAATCAATACCTCAGCGTAAAAAATAAAAGCTGACGCAATAAAAATGTTTGGTAAATAAAGCGAATGTATGCACACGTTAAAGTGTTTTTATTGCCATTATCAGTTCTTTTTTTTTCTTTTAAAATGGCATTTGTTATATATGTAATGTAATAACCGTCAAGAGTAGACAAAGTAGTTTCTTCAAAATCTGTTGTACTTAGTACCCTAACAATAAAAAAGAATATAATAAATAAACGTAACTTCTTAACAGTGTGGGTGGGATTGTTGAAAAACAAGGTTGTTCGCTGTGATGACAAAATGTTCTTATATTTCGAGAAAGACCGTTCAACAACTACAGAAGTAACAAAGGCATAATCAAAAGAATCCTTAGAGTTAGTTAATGAATCTGCAAGTACTTTTTAAACCTGTTTGAACCGGAGTGTCTAGAAATCCTTTCTGGCTTAAAAGCTGTAGCTCCGTCAGGGTCGAATTGTAAACTACACAGATTTTGCTTCTCGGAAATGTTCAGAATAGTAAAAAGCCGCTTGAAATCATGTTTCCCAATGCGTAAGAATCGGCTGTGGTGGTTCGCGAATACCGGGACAAAGCCTGTGAAATGTACGTTAGACATGCTTACATACATATATTTATCTCTATGATGATTGATGAGAAACTGTTGCAATAAATCAATAATTTCATTCGCCAAGGTAGCTCGTGACAATTCATCTGCATTCACGCATCGCGTCGTGGGCGCGGCAACCCCACTCCTCCTAACCTGGCGTGAAGCTCTCTGTGCTCGTCCTAATTATGAGAAATTGAAACGTTTGAAGCCGCTCATTGCAATTCATGGTACGACTCGAGGAAAAATTGAATATCTTCAAAAATCTTTAAAGCAAAGCGGAATAGCCCCAAAGGATTTACGATTTAAGCAGTGCCACGTCCAATAAACTTCCAGATGAGGTATATCAACAAGTGCATGAGCGTATTGAATCCTTCAAATGCAGGTACTCGCACTACAGCTTGAAAGATTCGACTAAGAAGTACTTACCAGAAAAGTTAAATATTAAAAACATGTTTAAGATATTCCAAGCTAGGTTCTCCGATGTTATGGAATTAGTCACAGTTAATAAACTAGTATTAACTACACAATTTAATTTGACGATGTTTCTCTGTGTGAATTTTGGCAATAGAAGTGTCAAAATTTGTCCCAGTCCCCATTCATTTATACAACAGTAAGAAGTAAAAGCTCTTCCATAAAGACGTTGATTAACACACGATCATTTCTGATTATTACAATTAATCGTCCTATAATCATCTCGAGAGCACGCGTTTCTTCAAAAGTTGTTTAACTTGTTCTGGCGTCATAATTGTACATTAATTATGTATATCTTACTTACAGCCGCCTTTGCGCTTTGATGTTGTATATATACCGAGTCAGCGCTCTAATGTTAGCCAAAAGAGATATACACGTTGGTCCACATTTCACCGGGGTGCAAGAGATATTGTACGTAGCGCGATCTGACATACACCCCCGCCGGCGAGCCTCGCCGCATAGCCTATCTGACGCATTCTTTGTCTTTCTGCGCGCTCTTAAGGTTCTAACAAGAGATCGTGGATTTCGAATACATTATGTTAGTTTATACAACCGCAGAGATGGTACAGATCATTAAATGGTATTTTGAGAATTGCCGTAAATGCCAGCAAATAGGCGAACAGCCTTAAATCGCTCTAATGCATCCCGAGCAGTAGGAAAGAAAAGTGAGGGTTTGTTCGTTAGTTGAAATGGGCGAACCTTGCTTTAGCAGGCAAATTTCAGACGAAATTGGTATTAGTAGAAGTACTGTGAAACGTATTTTGAAACGCAACAAATACAGAAGTTACAAAGTTCAATATTGCCAGGAGATTTTTCCCCTTAATAAAGTAATATTGTTAGAATTTTAGTTTATTTTGTATGATTATCAAATTTATTTTTTTTTTCACATAATCTCCCTCATAATCTGAGAATACAGAAAAATTTCGCAGCAATTCTGTATTAGTACATTTTGTCAGAAGACGTAGAATTGTAATGTTACGTGATTGAGCGGACAAGCGTGCGTACCGCTGCTCATTTTATTATATACTGTGATTGGATGCGATCAATCAGTGCGATTCGAATGCTCTGTTGCCATTCACAAAGGCAATATTCCGTTCGTATCTGGACCGACGTATATATTCTTTTCTTAAATTTATATGTACTTTTTATTGATATTTACATTGTGAGTGGCAAAATTATGGAATAAATTTATTAAATTTGAAGGAATTTGCTTCTCCAAGGAAAGCTCGGACAGGTCAATTTTATTTTTTGAAAATTTGAAAATATTATTGCATCAATATTATGTTTCCCCAATTTCTGGTTTTCAAATAACGACGTCATTGATAATTTTCTTAAATGACAACTCCCAATGTTATTTTGATAGATCGTTTAATTGCCTAAGTAGTACCGTCCAAATTTTATAATAAAAATCATTTAAAGAATGGGAAACATAAATTTTATTAAAAACAAAAAGCAAAGATAAATGTTGTTATTCAATAAATAAAATGATTGATGAAATACCCTCTCAAAATAGCGAAAAATTGGGAGTTGTCATTAAAAAAAATTAACGATGAAGTCATTACTTGAAAACCGTAAGTGAGAGGAACTTAAAATTGATGCATAAATGTTTATTTTTTAAAATAAAATTGACTAGTCCGAGTATTTCTTCAAGAAACGAATTAAATGAAATTATATAATTTTGCCGCGCAGTGTATAAGTCGCAATTCATTTATTTATGGTTAACGTTAAGGTACTCAATCGGTATATACACGAAAAGGTTAGAATTGACAAGCGAGAAGCGTGAAACGCGAGAGGTACATGTGGCGCCCTCTTTGGCTGCGTAATTAGCGAGCGAATATCCATACACACGCAGGCATGGCACGCTTTGATTATCTGCGCGGTTTAACGAAATGCCGAGACGACCGATGGACGTTAACCCATCGCTTCCATTTGTTTAACTTCATAAGAATAGAGGAAGAGGAGAGTATATAGTCATGTATCAAGCCAATTTATTGCTTCTAGCCTAACGTGGTTGTAGTATGAACTATTCTAAGTTTCTAAGGCGGTGATTCATTCGAAGAGAGCGTAAGAACGGTTGCGTAAGCATAAATTAAATTAACACCCGTTGGATTGGGACGTTATGAAGTTATCATTAGCTTTTTTATTGCGTTTGCTTTTCGTTATTGAAGATTGTCTTCTTTTGTTGGATCGTATATGCCTTCATTAGTGTGTAAATATTACTACTGTTATTGCCAATCAATAGGAGTGAAGAATTCGGAGTGTATTATTTATAAATATGAAATAGAGCTGTGTATAATTCCGATGTATATGTACATACATATATTTAAGCAATTGTAAGAAGGAATCCTTTCAATTCTGAAGAAAGCTTGTAGGTTCCATAAACATCGTTAGATCATACTTGTTGCTTCTAGGTTATCTGGGATGAAATTTACACTGCGAAAGCATCAAAATCAAAGTGAATATAAAGCATATTTGGTCAATAATTTCTCACTTTTAGTTGTTGGCACCTTGTTCTGAAAAATAGGCGTTTTCGAAAGTGTTGACCTCCTCCTGTAACAAAAATCTCTGTCCTCCGAGCCAAACTCTGTGTCTAAGTGACAGAAAAAGATCGCTAGATGGAGCTACGTACACACTTCGTGAACTAGAACCACGCTGATGACGCCGGGTAGGCAGAAACATGTTCGTGTGTTGGCGCTATTTTCTCTGCTACATTGTTTTTGCCGGGAATGATTCCACCAATACCATGTGTTATATTAGCATTAATTTTGGTTATTGTTAGTAGGCATTCTTTCCACGTGTATTTTTATACATCATGGTAAGCCTGAGGGATCATTTGCACGTATAGATGTCGTCATGCCTAGGCACAACGCCCCCTTGCGTTTGGCAGCCCAGGAGCTGCCCGAGAAGTGGTGAACATCTACACTCCGGTTTGTCTTGCTACCCTCTGGGACGGCGTGACTGTGTCTCTCAGCGATAGGTGTTGCCGAAAGACATGTTCAGTGCTGTTTTGGAGATTAGCGGCGTAAACCGAGAGGCAAACGCAATTATAACAGCAGAAAATTATGCTCAGAACCACGCTGATGACGCCGGGTAGGCAAAAACATGTTCGTGTGTTGGCGCTCTTTTCTCTGCTACATTGTTTTTGCTGGGAATGCTTCCACCAATACCATGAGCTATATTACCATTAATTTTTGGTTATTGTTACTAGGCATTCTTTCCACGTGTATTTTTAAACTCGATTATCTTCCTTTTTCCAACATTATTCGACACATGTTTTGACAGTTATGAGACCCGGACTAAATAAATATCTATATGTAAATCTGACAGAATAAATCAAATTCTTCATAAATACACCCTTCATTTACCTTGTCGATGACTAGCCTTCGTCAAATTTCACATTAACAATAAATAACTTCTCCAGACAAGCGATGACTATCCCAAAGTAGTTAAAAACGTTTTTACTTTCTGTACATTGTCCTTTGTTCTTACGACTACCGTCAATAACGGTTAATTATGTCCGAATGGGCTTCGTAATTACATCGTTTGCTCCTCCCATAGATTTCTTCCGCGTTGCCCGTCCTAGGAAAGTGTATTAGCAAGGTCTGGAGTGTCTCGTTCGCGCTTGAAATCTACAGCGATCGCCTTGTACAACTAATCGACCACTAGCTACATTATAATTGGATTATAGAGAGGAACAAGGAGAGTAAAGGAAGTTTTTTACGTCTTTACCATGAAAAGAAGACTCACTCCTCTAAGAAGGATCGATTTAAACACTTATATCTCGAAAACGGTTAGACTTATCAAAAACCTGGGCAAACATGCAATAATAGCCAGAAGATTGGCGAGCGCATAAAAGTTTACACATAAAATAGAAGGTAAGAAATAAATTATAAAACGTGCTGAAACACTTACCGTTTCAAAAGTATTCCGTGAAATCACAAACTGGGTAACATATGTTAAATATTTGAATCATTAGTTATGTTTCCACACCTGTTTCAGTCAAGTGAGTACGACGTGCGGAATAAATGTTTTTTAATGCCGAAAACGACCGTTCGACATCTAGCGATGTTATATTTGCATATTTAAAATAATCTTTGAAAGGCACCTTCACAAATTTGTGTTAATATAAGAAAATCGGAGTCTTTCTTTAAAACACTTTCAAATTTTCGTATTACACACCAATTTGTTTCGCCTTCTACAGCGCATAACTGTGCGTGAACATCATTCACAATTTGAACAGAATCCACTAGCGACATCGAAACATTTTGTAATTTTTCTATTCCCTCCGCTAGTCCGAAGTAATTGTTGTGAATAGTTTTTTAATCTCTTTTAACCTGACTATCTTGAAATATTTCCTGGCTTTTCTTGATTGCTGCAGCTTCTGTCGGATTGAATTTTAAAACTACCTTCTTTACTTGATTAAAATATTTGTTGAGGTTTTTTTGACTTATTGGCCATAGTGCGACGTGTCCATTTTTGACCACCCTGTCATGCTACCTCAAGTTTGAATGTGTTAATATTATTTTCTGGGAAAGCAGATTTTTTTATAAAGAGTCACTTTTTTCCCTAAACCACAAGAATAAACCACCTCAGAACTAACACATGCATCTTTTTAAACGGAGGTCTATTGTGACGTCATGCCCCATCTTCCACCACATCCAAATGCTTCAATTTGTGCAAATTCTATTAACTATGTGTGTAACATAGGTTCTCCGTGTCCTATTGTGACATCCAGGAAACTAGAGGGCAATATACATACATACACTAATGCAATGATATAAATATACGATTAAAACGTATCTAGTTGCCTTATATTACTTTACATGTAGGTACGGTTTATTAAATTTAGAAACTTCGCACACTGGGGAAGAACGTGATTCACGATAACTCATCCCAATCGGCCCGATCAGACCGCGTGGTTAAACAACGCTGGTATAACAATAACTTTCAGAATAGATGCACTAACTCGCTTTTTTTTACCGGAGCTTATCGCAGATCGACGTATTGCTTATACAGAGGATTACGTAAGGAAAGCGATGCAGAGCGTGCAGAATAGAAAGTGGACCACCTTCTATCTGTTTTGATCTTGCCGATCAATTAAATTAGAACTGATGCATTATTAAAACTATTGAGTTAAACGAATAAAGTTATTCAAAATTCGAAAGAGAAAATAATTAATACACTGATTAGATTGTAAGGAAATCGAACGTCGGCCTAATAAAGAAAATTAACATGCTTCACGTTAAGTAAAAACCTGAAAAATTTATATTTACTTCAAAAGTAGTACAATCAACGAAAAAAAGTACGACGATATGTAGTAAATAAAAAAAAGAGAGTACAATGACCACCTAATTAATAAGGCTACGGTTATAGTGGATGCATATTCTGACGAACTGGCGTTCTGACGAACACGACCAATTGTTTGGGGGTCTGAACAACAATTGTTCGTCTTCGAAAGAACGCCAGTTCGTCAGAATACGCATCCACTATAACCGTAGCCTAATTCGGAGAACAAATCCAGTTATGTGGAAAATGGTCAGAGATCTGAAATTTACTCAACCTTCGCACGACATCTCACTAGATGAAAATGTAAAAATTATTACGGTTCCCGAAATTCTGGCAAATATTTTCCCGAGAGGGGATTTAGGTCGATGCGAAGCCAGTGGAGAGTTTAGTCATTCGATAGGAATGGAAGTGAATGAAATACGATAATTATTGGTTTATCGGTGAGCGTCTTTTAAAACATAGATCGTCGCAAGCGATGTTTACCTTTAGCATCGCATGTGAATAAATATATTAGCCGTTTCCTTGGGTTGGAATATACATGTACTATCATTCAATGTAAAATTTGCAATATACGGTTGATAGGTCGCGATTCATTTCAATGTAGAAGATTAAAAGTAAACGTTATGTATTGAATTTAAGCAACAATATTCCGTACTGGGAATTTCTGTGTGATTTTATGTTATGCTAAGTATGTGCAACATCCCACGACACGTATAAGACAATTAACACTTTCGTCTTTTTTGGAATAAATATGTTCTCTCGTGGAAACTACCAACCAATAGACAATTGCGATACAATTTACCACATTTACAAGTTACAGTAGAAAGCTGTATAGTAGACGAGTTGTAAAATAACAAAATTTGCATAAGTGTGGATGAAACAACTAATGCACAGAAACACAGCGTAGTTCATGTTGTAGCGCGTCCTTTAAAACGTAATGATCCAGCAGCTTCCTTGTTATTAACCAGTAAAAGGATTGGAAAAAGTTACTAGAAAAAGAAAAATACTGAAACCGTTGTGAAGATAATAAACGATTCATTAAGAGACACGTGGAAAGACTAACACACTAACACACGAACATGTTTCTGCCTACCTGGCGTCATCAGCGTGGTTCTGAGCACAATTTTCTGCTGTTACAATTGCGTTTGCCTCTCGGTTTATGCTGCTAATCTCCAAAACAGCACTGAATATGTCTTTCGGCGCCACCTATCGCTAAGAGACACAGTCACGCCGTCCCAGAGGGTAGCAAGACAAACTGGGGTGTAGATGTCCACCACCTATCGGGCAGCTCCTGGTAAGCCTGAGGAATCATTTGCACGTATAGATGTCGCTGTGCCTAGGCACAACGCCCCCTTGCGTTTGGCAGCCCAGGAACCTATCACTAACTAATACATTTTTATCCTCTTGTGTCTGATTTGTTCAATCTCTCGTTTAAGGTGTTCCCAATTCAATCTGCCATCCAAGTGGAGTGCCAGACATTTGGCAAATTCGTTCTTAGAAATTTGCGTTCCAGTGAGGAAGGTGTTTAAATTCTTATCTCTTCTGCGTAGAGCAAACGCGACGCAGGTTGATTTTGTCTCATTGAGCTTTATTTTCCAATCTGTTATCCATTTGCTCACAACATTCAGGGCGCGTTGAAGTTTTCCTACTGCTTCTATCTTCGTTGAATCAGTAGCCATGATCACAGAATCATCGGCGAAGGTCCCAATGAAAGTTTCCTTTATAGTTGGCTGCTTGGGTCGAAGAGAAACTAGAGAGGGTTTCTTCGTGTAAGACTCTGAATCTTCTATCAGAAATGTATGGTTTCAAAAGGCGGCAATAATTTTCTAGCAGTACCTTGCTGATTTTGTAAATGAATCCTTACCACACCTTATCAAACGCTTGTGCCGTATCCAGAAAAACTGCGTGACAGTATTCTTTCTTTTTGAACATTTGATCAATCTTGGCCGTCACACGATGTACTTAGTCAATTGTTGAATGCTTGTTCCTGAATCCGTACTGGAAATCAGGTATATTAATCAGCGGTTTCAATCGTTTTAAAAGAAGTTTCTCAAACAGTTTAGATGTTGCTGTATTCCATCTTTATACATTTTAGAAGTATCTCACTACATACACAAAGACAGGAATAATCTTCCAACTAACATCAGCTTCGATCAACATTATACGAGATTGATTTGCAATTGAGATGTCAATCAAAATTGAATTTGATGAGTAATTGATGTAATACAAATTTGATCCAAATGGTTTCGACTCTAACATTTTACAACAGGACTTTTATGAAGTATTCTGGCTGATGATGGCATATTGACGAAACTAGTTCCAATGTAAATAAAAAAATTGTAAGGCGTAAAGAGAATTTTTCTATTTTATTTTAATTTTAAAACATTTACACCAAAATAACCGCTTATTACTTGCTGAAACGCTTTTTAGCAATTAAATGCGAAGAAAGCGACTTTTCTAAGGTATTTCGATCAAGATCTAGTTGTTCTGTCTTGTCACCTGTCAATATAGTAGCTGCAGGTTGCATAAATCACCGATCGATCTTCGAATCTGTTCTATCGAACGGCGTAAAGCGTTTCAAAATCAAGATTAATGATTCGTAGACCACCTTTTTCCCGTAGTCGGACCCGTTTAATCGATCGCTCGACTAGGAAATCGTCTAGCAGGTTACCTGATCGTATACCCGGGGCAATTACGAATTGCAAATGATATCCGCGGGTGGTACGATTGATTGATTGGCCTAGACTAACTTCTCTTCTTTTCTAAATATGCTAGTATTATTGGCGTGGGCGATATCTAATAGTACAAACACTGTAGCGTTAAGAAATATGTTTTTTTTTTAAATATAAATACATATTTATAAAATATGTTTTATTACATGGAGAAATAAAAAGTTGTTAAAATAGGAAGTATGTTTTATTGTGTTTACTTTCAACAAGCGTGATGGATATAATAATTTCATGAATAATAATATACAGGATGTTCCATTCAAAAGTAAACAAACTGACACTTACTTCCTATATAACCGGAAGCAATGTATTTAAAATATTTCAGATGAGTTAGCTCCAGTGATGTTAATCAATCTGGATTGTGAATACGATACAATTTTTCCAATTATCACTAAATTATTTAATGGACGTATCATTGGCCCATACATCTTTGAAGGAACTTTGACAAGGCAACGTTATTTACATTTTTTACATAATGATCTTCCCGAGTTAATGGAAGAATTTCCATTAGCAGAGCGTAATGATTTGTGGTAGCAACAGGATGGCGCTTCGCCTCATAACTCGCGATTGATTGTAGAGTATTTAAATGACGTACATCCTAATGGGCGGATTGATACTAACGGTCTTATTTAATGGCCAGCTCACTCGCCAGACTTAAGCCCAAAGGAGTTCGTTTTGTGGGGCTATTTGAAAGAAGTTGTTTATTCTACTCCGCCTACGAACTTTGACGATTTGAAACTTAAGATTCGGCGAATTGATTAGTCAATTTCAAGCGTGTGTTGCGTCAAAGGGTATTTTGAGGTTGTAAGTGATTCATTTAATGAATTATTAATATATTTAATATTTATTTAACTTTTTGTAAGAATTTTTTTTGTTATTTATTATATGATTATTAGAGTTTGTTAAAAAAGTGGTACCGGCAGTGGCGCACCGCATAAAAGTAGGTACGTAATATACAATATTAGTGAAAAATAATATTGTTACCTTTTCCTGTCGTCTTGAAGTCCACTGTGGCAATTGGCAACCGCCCTGGTAAGCTGCGTAGAATTGCAACATCAGCAACACTTGTCGATTCATTCAGCCGTCGACGGTGTTGTGAATACGTTGTCGTATACTTTGAAAATGATCGTTCGACATCCAGTGAAGTAAGATTTGCAAATGTCAGATATTCTTTTTCCTCATCTGGGCACTCTTGATTTTCAGCTATAGACCGAACCTTTTGTAAATCGGGATTTTTCGTTAAAATTGCACCAAATTTTTGAGCAACATCGACTCCTATAATGTTCGTCAAGTTTTCTAGAGCGGCTTGTAAATTGTTTATGCAATTTAATGCGTCTCGTGCATATACAAATTACCAGTATGAAATACTGTTTCTTAGATTCAATACATGACGTTTACTTTTACAATATTTTCTACATTCAAACCTATCGCACGGACTTAGCAATCCGCTATTGCATATTGTGCAATAAATATGCGGACTTCTATATTCTAATCCAGGGAAATACCTGAGATATTTATTCACATTCGAAGGGAACGTTACACCCTTTGGGCGTCCCATCTCCGCGTACTTATTTGATGTGCAACGTGCAACGTACTGTCGCTTTGAACTCTCTCGCGGTACTGTCGAGATCGACTACGAGTTGAAAATTACCCCTACCCCTGCCGCTACCGCTACCCTAACATTACAAATAAGGAAGATATCGCTTGTGACATTGAATCTGGGACTAGTTTCCAAAGAAATATGGATAAAAATATTTGTTCCTATACACCCTGGCCATGAACCTGGCGTAACACGACGCAGGCTTTATACTTCTCCAGTTTAATACAACGTATGTAGTATCGTTTCTTCTTTAATCAGCAAGAAATCGATTACTTCGCGTTCTAAATCGTCACAACAAAATTATTAATTTACATTAAAAACAAATTAGCATTCTTAAGCCAATTTCCAAACATTCCAGTATTAACTTAAATCAGTTGATATGAGCTTATATGTGTATAACTTACACACTAGTAGTTGCAATTCGCGCACGGCTTAACGTATCAAAGATCTCCTCTAATTAGACCAGAGCACCGGCTCTATAAAATCTATTTAAAAGACTCAAATCTAACTTTAACACCACTAAAACTGTTTAAAAACGCAACGTTCAACGTGTGTGTTCTTCCTTAGATTTAATCTTCGCAAAATGCCTAGAAAACATCCACAAGATTACTAATTTACCTAAGGTAATCATCATTAATTCTCGTTTAATCGAAAAACGTCGTCAAGACGATTTAGAAAAATCATTATTTTATCGAAATCATTAGTTCTAGTATAGAGGCGAATCGGTGATGTTTTCTGTATGGATGGTGCTCCATCTGGCGTTCTCTTTCCAAATTAATGGTTCGTTTTTCGATGGATCAAGGTGGTCGCCTGTCAATTTCGCCAAAATTTCTAACGGATTATAGGTTAATCGAAAATTTTACGCTCACAATGGGAACGTTGTTATGATGAAGGACCTCGTGATTGATTTCGACGATATCTTCTTTAGCGGAATTAAGAAATCAGTTTACCCTACGAAAGATTGTTTTGCAAGAAATGTACAGCAGCTCAAATTTTAGAATTGATGCACGCAGAGAAACGTTTACTTGTATCAAGACTGTTGGCCTCAATTCAAGACAATGACTGTTTCAATTATCCACAATACAAAAGCTGTTTTAAATCAAAAGAAATATTTTCTTAGCGCCCTTTTCTCCGCTTAAGAGAAGTATATACTTGTAATGAAATAATTGTATTTCTGAAAATCTTGCAGAAGATTTAAAGAAAGTAAATGCCCGTTATAACTAACCCGGGCAAATATGCGGTAACAGCCAGAGGCGTGGCGAGCGCATAAAAGTTTACACATGAAATAGAAGGTAAGAAATAAATTATAAAACGTGCTAAAACACTTACCGTTTTAAAAGTCTTCCGTGAAATCACAAACTGGGTAACATCTGTTAAATATTTGAATCATTAGATATATTTCCACAGCTGTTTCAGTCAAGTGAGTACGACGTGCGCAATAAATGTTTTTTAATGCCGAAAAGACCGTTCGACATCTAGCGATGTTATACTTGCATATTTAAAATAATGAAACAACTTAATGCATCTTCACACACACCTTCACAAATTTGTCTTAATATAAGAAAATCGGAGTCCTTCGATAAAACGCTTTCAAATTTTCGTATTACACACCAATTTGTTTCGCCTTCTACAGCGCATAACTATGCGTGAACATCGAAACATTGTGTAATTTTTCTATTCCCTACGCTAGTCCGAAGTAATTGTTGTGGATAGTTTGTAAATCTCTTTTAACCTGACTATCTTGAAACATTTCCCGGCTTTTCTTGATTGCTGCAGCTTCTGTCGGATTGAATTTTAAAACTACCTTTTTTTTACTTGATCAAAATATTTGTTGTAGTAAAACGCAGCCTGCAACCATGTTCCCCAACGTGTAACAATCGGCTGTGGTGGTTCAGGTAAATCAGGACACAGTTTGTGAAATAGTCGGGTACGTTTCGAGGATTTTAGAAACAATACCTTTGTACTAGCAATCAATGCATTTACTAGTGGAAAACATGTAGGAATCGTTTGTGCCGCAAGATTTAGAGTATGGATTTTACACGTTACACGTAAGAAGTTATCACTGTGTTCTTTAAGAGATCAGCCCAAAGAACGCATGTTTGCGGCACTATCACACATAAACATTAAAAGTTGCTTAGTTGAAACTTCGAATTTGTTCAATGAGTTCAACACCACCTTTAAAATCTCATCGGCGGTACAATTTATAACTTTTTTGGAAGCAAGTAAGAAGGAGGATGACGGTCGATGTGGTTCCATTGTACGTACCATTACATTAACCACGGAATGTTTTTGACGATCTGTTGTTTCTTCCACACACAACCACAGTTTTTATCTTTCAGTTCCGTTTTCATTTTTCTTTCTATATGTTCACGAGCAAATGGCACTACATTTCGTATCGATGTCCGACTAGGTAATTTACAGTCCGCATATTTATTCCAGAAGGAGACAAATGCTTCTTTGTCTAGTAAACGAAACGATAGATTACATAAAATAAAAGTAATACATAAAACAAATGTAAATTTTTCTTAGTCTCATATGTCACCTTTTGTAGAAGGATGCTGTTTGTTTTTCAGACTAGTTATACCACAAAACAATATTTTCTTAAGGATTGTAAATAATTTTCTTCATTCCAAAAAGCGTTTAGGTATTGTTCATAAATCAATAGTTTAATTTTCTTAAAATAAAGCATTTATTTACTTAGAATTCTTGAAATGCATATTACGTATATACATATCATTAACTGCACTTACCTTGTTTAAAACAGCACAACATATCCGTACATAATGCAATAGATTATTCTCATTGCTTGCGATTTTAAAAAGGCTAAGGTAGAGGTTATCTACAGAATAATGTTCAAACAAAGGTGATGCAGATAATAATAATAATAATCATATCGTCTATGACACATAACAGAGCAGTAGCAGAACTGTGTAAAGGACGAAATCTGCGAAGTCTGCCAATTGGGAAGAACATATTTGTTTAAAAGAAAATTCCTTTGACGTTCCATAATTCTTTCCAGGATTTTAGAAAGGGTAGGAAGAATGCTGATTGGGCGAACATCTTTAGGAGTAGCAGGTGTAGTAACTTTGGGCACAGGAAAGGTAGATGCCATACTTACCCAGACAATGATATTACCTTTAATGGATAACGTTTCATAAACATTTTCAAAAGATACCGGTTAATATATTTTTTTTTTTCTTTCAAATGAAATTTCAAGAAAATCACAGAAAATTGAATAGGAACATATGAGTTTTTTTACATTATTTTCACGTATGCAATTCATTCCTCAAGTTTAATCCGTTCCTTCCGACTCACCTTGTATAACCGTAAAATAAGATATCGAAATTTCATATCCTTGATTCAATTTTGTTCGAAAATTCGGTTCCTATGTTTACGTGTGCGTATCACGTCACATTTACATAATTATCGGACTTTACACGCGAAACAAATCGCTATCTTTAGCGCTCTAACCGCCAGCCATATTTTATTCAATCCGCTATCATTCTAAATATCGCACAGCGCTTAATGAGGTGCTCATTTTTTTCTCATAGGCTAAACGTTCCGATACGGACGGCAATAAATCCCGATACGAAGACGGCGTCAACCTTAGCGAAGACAAATTATGCATTGTATTACGTTAGAATTGTTATGGAGTATGAAGGCTTCCTACTCTGTCGTACGATGGCGTGCGTGAAGCTAGTCTCCGTTCTTTGAAATTCGATGTAGATAATGTGCATATGTGTACAATGGCATAAGAGATTGCGCCATAATTTCACTAATAAACGGTAATATAACTGCTGTGTATAGTGCATAGTACGTGACGAAATTATTATACAAAATTTAGAATGCAAGCTTTAACACAATGCAAGAGAATACAAACAATTTACAACAGAATATGAAGACTTAGATCATATGGTAGAATACCAAATAAAATCGAACTTTTCAAGTTACTTTTTGTCACATCATGGAGTTACCCTATTAGCAGTACCACAACTAAATTGAGGGTGACATTCTACGAATTAGCCAAATCGGATTCGGGTCTATCATTGAATAACGTAATGTATTGTGGACGGAATATACAGAATCATTTATTGTCAATTAATTTCCAATTTAGGCAGTGGAAATACATAATCTGTAAAGCGAAGTCTCTGCGCTCCCTTCACTAAGTGCAATACCAAAAAATAAGAAATAAATCGAGTTATAATAACAGAACCAATCATGAGTTATTACATCCGAAAAGTTGTGAAACACTCACCCTCTTAAGCAGCGTTATCAAGCAGGTTGGCGGGCTGCATCGGAATTACCGAGCATTAAAAGTAGAAGCGGAAGTAGAGGGGCGGACTGCAACTCAGATCACTATTTGGTACAAGTTAAATGCAAAAAAATTCTGCTTCTCTACCTGCTTGTGTATACGATCTTTCAATTACCAATTTGAAGATACAGCGTGTTTGAGCAAGTCCTGCTTCAAATTGCCGTAGAAACACTTAAAATGTTAAAGCAAGCATCCCAAAACCAAGCGACAATTGTCACAATGGAAAGGTTACTTCGGCCAAAGAAAGTCCATCATCGTACAGCAGTTTTTGGCGAAGGAACAACTCATCCAGTGTACTTCCCTGCCTTCGCTCGTTGCGACTTTCTCCTTTTTCCAAAGATGATAATCAAGTTGAAAGAGTGAAGGTATGGCACAACAGAGGAGATTGAAGCTGAATCGCCCATAGTGCTGAACAAGACTTCCAGAATGCATTCCTTTCGTGGCAGGTATGAACAAAATCCTAGTATTCTTCAATTTTATTTCGGAACTTTTGGGTGCCACCTCATACATAACGGGTGCAAGACATGTAATACATTACCTCCAGACATCCAAAATTGAAATCCAGTAAACAACTAACAAATACAAGAAGCAGAAAAATTTGGTCTGAGGATAAATCAAGAGAAAACAAAATATATGGTTTTAAGACACCTTTGTTTTGTTGGTGAACACCATTTCAAGTTTACTTAAATGATGATGACGAATAATAATGATAGTAAAGACTGTGGAGTAGTATGGCAAACACTAAAGCATTCTTGGATTCCTTTATCAATCGTTCGATCGAATGATGTGAGAAAAAGATTTTAATTCTAACATGCCTTACTCTATCCTCACTCTAAAACAGATTTATTACGATATATACTAAAAGAAAAGGCTCTTGCCTGTAGCACAAAATGTAAAAAAGTGTTTTACACCAATAAATCCATCGAAGCTAAGAGGACCTTTCTCCCTGATTATCAAATTTGCATTCTTTTTCATATAAATGGTTTCGTAAGCGTCTAATTCTCTCGGCGTAGTTACGTTCTTCATTAAATTGATGTTTTCTAATTTAATACTATGCTCGGTTTCGTTTATATGTTGTGCTACAATTGACGATTCAATCCTTCCATAGCGGTAATGAGTTGTATGTTCTTTGATACTAGTGTTTACCGTGGTAAACACCAGATTCTCACTTGGCATTACCAAATTGAGAGTGACGATACAGTGATTGAGATTCACACTTTACAATACTATATATATCTAACCTTGTAACATCAAAATCTCCATCGTCTAGGCAATAACTTTGAAGCAACTAGTTGTCGAACTTGTGATCGTATCTTAAAATAATATTCATCTTCTGTTTGACGCTTTTAACAATAAATAAATCAAATCCTTTATCTTTTAGAGCACCAATAACACATGGTGGTTAGATACACACCACTGTATCTAACTAACAACTTAAAGAAATTGCGTCACATTCAACTAAAGACAGTAAACCCGTCTGCATCTACATAAGTGTAGTTCTCTGTATGTATATGGTGCCGGTAACGCGTTATATCACTTTCGCTATTCATCTGTAAACGTAAAATGTCTTCATCAGACCTGCTAGACGTTCTATTACATTGTGTTGTGAAAATTTACGCCGTGGTTCATTTACAAATTAGCCGCGTACGTCGATGATTGCGTTCTGTAATTGTTAGGTCGTGACGGATTCTGTTGCTGCAGTCATACGTCTATCAGAATAGGTACAAAATATAATAACGAATAGGTTAGCGTCTATAAGTTAGAGTTAATTCGATAAAATGTCATAAAAATAGTCTTAGATGTTAGAAGAGTTTCGAAAGGAGACCAAGTCGTTTATTTTAATCTCTGAGATAAGGTAATTGTTGTATTATTACACAGTACAATGCAAAAATAAAATTCAAATTAGATTTTTCTGAAATCGGCTTTTGGCCGGACCAAAACCAATACATTCTTGGAACAAAAGATATAATTGCTAATCCGTTAATAATTGGATACTGTTAGATGCTATATAAAAGCAACGGATAAGAATGGTGAAAGATTTCTACATCTGGAAAGTATGTTTCCATGGATAAGTGATCAAAAATTGATGGTTGGTGGTAAGTAACACATTTCTACGCAAAAAGGAAATATCTGGAAGAACAAAGATGAAGATCTATAAAACAATTATCAGGCCAAGATTATATGGATGCGAAAGCTGTGCCTTAACAGAAAAAACGAAACCAGAAACACTAGATATGAAATACTTAAGAGCAGTGAAGGACATCACGCTAAGAACCCGAGTGCAAAACGAAGTTGTAAGCAAGGAGCAGGAAATAGAACCGCTAATGGAAAATACAACAGAAAAGACCAAGAGACAAACCTACGATACCATTGTGGAAAGCCTAAGATGGAAAGAAATTACAATTGGAGTGAGGCTAAGATAAATTAACACCAGAATTACTGAAAAACATGGGGCAAGAAGGAATTAAAATGTTAGCAATTACAATAATAAAGCCTGGGCCCAGGGAGAAATACCAGATGAATGGAAAACCAGTATTACATTGCTAATATTCAAAAAAGGTCACTCTAGTGTATTCAAGGCATACGAATTCATTTTAGAGAGAAGACCAAGAAAGATAATAGAAGAAGATATGGATGAGGCACAAAGCGGATTCAGAAAAATACGAAGCGCTCAAGATCTTCACAGTAAAGCAAATAATAGAAAACGGCTATGAGAGGTATCCATGAGAGATGGTTACAGCAAATAGGTGAGATTACATCTTCTTTAAGCATCAGTCACGGTTCTGCTTATCAAATTATCCACGATGAACTTAAATTTCGTAAAGTGTGTGCGCGTTGGGTACCACGAATGCTTACCGCAGAAAACAAAACCAAACGGTTGGACATCTGCCAACGCTTACTGGATAGCTTCAACGCGGAAGGCGACGCATTGTTAAGCAGAATAGTGACCGTTGATGAAACGTAGATTCGACGAATCGAAACGCCAGAGAATGGAATGGAAACACCCAGGATCCCCTAGCACGAAAGAATTCAAGACCTCGCCATCGGCTAGGAAGGTGATGCTAACCGTGTTTTGGGACGAAAAAGGCACTATACTGGACGACTACTTGGACACGGGGACTACCATAAATAGTGCGAGGTACAGTGATTTGTTGGCGAATAAGCTGAAACCAGCAATTCGAAACAAACGCCATGATCTGTTCTCAAAGAATGTTTTGTTGTTGCAAGACAACGCCCGTCCGCACACGGCCCATAACACCATAGAAACTAACAACAGGTTGGGCTTTGAGACCCTGGAACACCCTCCCTACAGCCCTGATCTCGCTCCCTCAGACTTTCATCTCTTTGGACCGCTCAAGGAAGCTTTGAGAGGTCGTCGATTTGCCTCAGACACAGACGTTCGGGGTGCGGTGCAAAAGTGGCTTCACGACCAACCGAAAACCTTCTACCAGGAAGGCATACGGAAACTTGTGGCTCGCTGCACCAAGTGCATTACTAAAGGTGGAGACTATATCGAAAAATAATGTATCTGTTGTACACCTATCTTTGTTTAATATAGTTGTAGAACTAAAAGTGTAAGTAATTTTTGACTTACCCTCGTAGAACTGAACAACGACAGAATAGAAGAAGTAAATGCATTTACATACTTGGAAATCATGATCAAAAGAGAAAATGAAGTATCAACAATGCAGCGAAAGTGTACTAAACCTTAAGCAAACCGTTCATAGAGAAAAAAAAGAGATCAGCAAAAAAATAAAAATGATCGTCTTTAGACCCATATTTAATATATGGAAGCGAAAGCTGGATTTCAGCAAATGACATGAAAAGCAGAATACAGGCAATTGATATAGAATACCTAAGAAGAGTTAATGGAATTAGTAGGACAGACAGAATCAGAAATGGCAAAGTGAGAAAAGAAATAGAGGTGGAGATAATTTTAGATATAATTGAACGAAATCAGTTAAAGTGGTTCTGTCACATCTGCAAAATGAATGACAAAAGACACGTCAAAAATATGTAGGAGGAAAAGGTTTAGGAGAAAGCTGCAAGAGGAAAACCTACGAAAACGTGGACGACGAAGTGGCAAAATAAAAGTGAGACATGAAGGGAAGCAAAAATAAAAGCTAGGAATAAGAAAGTTTGTACATGTTGTTATGTAAACAAAAACATTGGCAAGAAACAGAAAAGATTGGAGTAAGTTTATTTATAGTTAAAGTTATAAGGATGTGTCGGCGAAGTTTAGCGTGAAAACTACCAAAGATAGAGAAATGAGATTTATTATACGTGTATAGTATACCTCAGCGCATTTTATAAAATTATCTACAAATATACAGGCTGTCCCAAATTTCAGCCACCGCTTTCAACTTTTTTATTTTAAATAGATTACTATATTTTTTATTGACCCTCTTGATAGCCACTTAAATTATATTTGCAGTGACATATAGTTATTTGCACCTTCGATAATTACTTCCGGCTATATCGCAAATTTTCTTAAAATTTTGACAGTTGCAGACTCTGACATTTTAAGACATAGCCTGAAAACAGATATAATGTCGCGAGTTACTCTTTTGCTATCAATTTAGGGGCTAACACTTTATTCGTTTCAAGGCGGTACAGTGAAAAAGTATCTACAGAGTGTTAAATATATCGTACAACATTTATCGAAATTCAGACGCTTTTTTTTCGGTTTTTTTTAATATATGCTATATTTTTTTATATTAGCGGAAGTCTCCTTGTAAAATTACCTTCAAAATGGTACCAATAACGTAATACTTATTTCCAGTATTTTCGAACATATTGCACTTTTATGAAAAATACGTTTATAACATTCGATATGCGAGCATCTGAGAGAGCTAGATGGCTATAATTTTCAATTAAAACCAAAAATCAAATGGTACCTTTGATATTACGCGCACTTATCGTCTTACTTACCATAAACAATATTACGTTGTTATATTTTTTCCCAATACCTTCTAAGGAACCATTTACCTCTACTCAATTTTAATTCATAAGGTGCTCAAATATGTCTGCGTTCTGCTCTGTGCATATTCTTTACCGTCTCTATACGGACTGGCTTACATTTTGAGCCAAGCTGTCTACATTTAATTGAAGAAAGACGTTTCTTACTCGCTGCTAATGTTTTCTGCCATAAATGAGTCATATTAAAATTATAACAAAGACTAAAACGAAATGACAGTAAAGAGAAACTACGAAAGATAACTTCATGTGGAAATTTAGGCAGAGACTTAATGCTTCGTTAGATCGTAGTTTTTATTTGAAAATTATGGCCGAATCAGTACGGATTACCGAGTACTATCAAATTCGAATTATAAAGTACACGATGCAATTGAAATACTTGGCCAGATTATCGAAGAATCCAATTTACTGAAGATTCGGATTATCGCAGGTCGCACTGTATTACTCAAACGAATGTTAAAATGTAGTAACAAATCCCAAAAATAATAGATATTTTGTGTAGAATTTTCGTTGAAAAAATTAATAAAATCAGAGTTTGACTTGACTCCCAAGAAACAGCAACATATTCGTAATTCGTAATCCGAAAAAAATCCAGAAAATATAAATTTTTTTGACAGTTCAACTTTGTTGTATCGTCTTATAAGAGTACATCAAAAACCTGCTGGTTATTATTATTGCCAATAAAATAAATCGATCATAAAACCATTATTATTAACAATGCCATGTCTAATATTATGAATGCTTTAATTAATGACAATAAACAAATTAAAAATTATTTATATTGCCATACAACGCGAAAACAAAAGAAATCATGTAGAATGAACGCTGTTCTAACCTTACTTCTTCTTACGACCTCTACAACTTACCTTATCCTCGGAAATCAGGGTACATCTAGATTCTTTCCAAAACCTCTCATTTTCGTTTAATAATTCTGAAAATTCCAGTTTGCACCGTTGGAGAAACCATGACGATCATGTGCAATAATTGCACTTGCGTTGAAAGAGGCAGAGCGATAGTGTGGCGTTGTATCAGGAGTAACTGTAGATCAATAGAGATGTTGGCTGACATAAAACAATCTGTCTCCAAGAGAGAAAAATCTAAGGAAGGCTCTATGAATACCGCGTTTAAGGAATGAAGTCACTTAAGATAAAAGTCTGTAATTTATTTAATTTCAAAAGCTATATTACACGGAGAAAAATGCGTTGTTGAAATAATGAAAAATATTGTTATTTTTACAATATTTTCTGATACTATATATAACAGCAACCCTATATTTTAATCAGCACAAGAAAATTGTTAAGTTCGTATTTTCAAAATTAATATATCTTCTCTTTAATTCTTTTACAACATAATATACTAAAACATACAACCTTAAAATCTTATAATTAACAAATTTATGTTATACGCAGTAGTAAAATTGTATTGTTAAATGTATTAGATGGTATTTTTAAAGTTAAAGGTGCGATGTGTAGGAAAATAAAACGCTTTACTTTATATGAATTTATTGTGTTCTAGGTATAAATAATGTATATTACACTGGGGAACAATTTGTAACACAATTTCTGTTGAGTTTGGTTTTTGAGCTGTTTTATAGTTAATTAGGTATGCTGGTTTCAAAACTGTAGTTAGTTTTCTTCTACCACGTCAAGTTTTATCTCTACACCTTATGAGAATGTGGCCACTCTCCGCGAAATCGAGCATGGATCATAGAAAGCACTATTGTTCTCCTATTGTCTGACACAAACTTTCTCCGATGGGCGCCGGGTGAATGACGCATAGGAGAACAGCGAGAGGTTTATACTTGTCTGGACTTGTTCAGTTACGCCTGAGATACTGTAGTGAGACGTTGTATGTCGCTCTGAAACGGTGTAGCCCATTCCGACGTGGAGTTCTTGTTTATATACAAGGTTAGCAGTGTTTACTGTTTATTTATATATGAACTGAAACTTTTCCTTATGTCTACCTCTGCTAGTTCACGTCGTAAGTGCTTAAACAGCCGCGATTCGTTTTGTTACATATGTAGCAGTTTTACCATTCCCAGTCAAAGAACAAACATCAGTACATTTGTCAGGCAAATCTATTTTGCCCATTTTAAAGTGAAAATTGGTGATCAAGATAAATCATGGGTCCCTCACAAAGTGTGTAAGCAGTGTGTTGAGGATTTACGGATGTGGGCCAAGGGAACACGTGATAAACTTCCATTTGGCAAACTTATGATTTGGCGAGAGCCCAGAGCTCATTCAAGTGATTGTTACTTTTGTATAGTGAAAACGTCAGGATATAACAAGAAAAACAAATGTAAAATAGAGTATCCTAGTTTACCATCAGCTATACGCCCAGTGCCTCATTCAGCCGAAATCCCAGTGCCAGTTTTCAATGAATTACCCTCTTTGGAAATACGGGAATACGAGTCTGGTGAAGATCAAAGTGACCCCAACGATGAAGATTTTGAAATTCAAGATGATTCCATTCGTAATGGATTTGACCAGCATGAGTTGATTGATTTGGTACGAGATTTGGGACTATCCCAAAAAGGCTTCAGAGCTCTTGGCATCAAGACTGCACGAGAAAAACTTGCTTGAAAAGAGAGCTAGGGTATCCTATTTTTGATCAAGAGAAAGTGCGTTTCTACAATATTTTCGAAGCGATGATGGATTTGTGTGTTGCTATAACGTACATGGTTTAATGGAAGAGTTGGGAATTTCAGCCTATAACGCAACTAAATGACGACTGTTTATCGATAGCTCAAAGCGGAGCTTGAAGTATGTTCTCTACAATGGAAATTTATTGGGTTCAGTCCCGATACGCCATTCAGTTCGTTTGAGTGAAGAACATAAAGACATAAAGAGAGTCATTGATTTGCTGCAATACCACATGCACCAATGGATCATTTGTGTTGACCTTAAAATGGTTAGCTTCCTTCTTGGCCAGCAACGCGGATATACCAAGTGTCCCTGTTTTTTGTGTATGTGGGACAGCAGAACTCGTGAGAAGAATTGGGTGCAGTCGAATTGACTGCCACGATCTGACCTGAAACCTGGTGATCCAAACATTGTACATCAGCCACTTAATTGGGTCTCATGAAGCAATTGCTTCATGAGACCCAATTAAAACTTTGCCAGTTGAAGAAAGCAAAGAAAACAAAACAGACCGCGATGAAAATAAATCAAAATAACAAAAAACTAAACACATTTCACAGGCGAAAACAACTTCATCGTCTTCATCTTCAATGCCGGAGCATGAATTGGATTTAGTGCATTATATCCAACCTTCTGTCGATTCTGAGTATAAATGATCACAATACAAACAATTGGCATCATCTTCCTCTCGGGAGGAATCATGCTTTTCTTCGGATTTTTTTGTCATTTTCAGTTTTTTTGGCGGGATTGCTAAATGGTGATAAATTAGCAGTTTTACCTCTCTTACGTGCAATTCTTTTACGTTGTTCTGTTTGTGGAATTGACATAATTTCATCCGGTGAAACAAGAAAATTGCTTGAATTTATTTCACAGGGTGTATAGTCGTATAAGTGGTTCATCGTCAGAGACGCTGTCTTTATTTGTAGGATCATCTAGATTTGCGTTGTCTGAAGAAACCGAGGCTGAGGTTCTTCTATAATATCTTCTCCGTTATCTTGATCATATTGTATGTTTATTGTATCTGCTGCTATAAAATCAGCTTCTGTAAATATGTTAGGATATAGTGGCCATATTCCTGTTGTACGGAAAGCATTGTGTGCAGTAATAATGCTTGCCGATTTCTCAAAAGCCTTGCCAACCAGCTCCGCAATTTGGAATTGTGTAATTGCTCGTCTGGGATTTGTTCTTAGCCATTGCTTTGCAGCATCTGAGTAATAAGTGAATAACGGTTTTGGTGTGACTTGCGTGGCCATCTAACAGTAGTAACACTGGAGCATCTATAGCTCTCGAAAACGTAATAAATTTTTGAAACCATTTTGTGAAAACGTCCTTTCGAATCCACCCACTCGCGTGACACACTGCCCAAAATCCTCGAGGAGCATTATTCATTAGCTCCGGTTTAAATCGTTGACGCTGGAATACAAACATTGGAGGCATGTACGACCCATCAACGTTCATACAGAAGACAGTAGTCACTAGCTGTCCTCGTTCCGCAGATGTTAACAAATCAACTTATCTTTTCCCTTTTGCAGCTATTATTTTTGGTAGACTCTTGGGAACAGTGGTCATGCCAGTCTCATCAATATTGTAGATCTTATCAGGTGTTCATTTATATTTATCAATAACATCTAACAACAGCGCAAATTTTTTTTTACTGCAACTTGATTGGATCTCGCAGCGGAGGTTCAGGTATTCGCAGGCTAAGATCAGGATTACGTTTCATAAAGCCTTCGAGCCAATATCTACCTGTCATTTTTTTGCTGTAATCGAAATTATGATTGATGCTATTTCTTTGCGCTAGATCGTACGCTGATGATCTCAAATCACTGGTTGTGAGGCCAAAAAAACGAGATTCCATGTTTTGAACATAACCGGCTAGCTATTCTTTTTGCTCTTTAGTAAATACCGTAACGAATCGCCCCATTTTCTGATCTGTTGCTACATTAATATCTTGGTTTTGCCTGTATATCTCAACTCTCCGTTTCAGTGTAGTCTTTGGTACGTTATATGTTTCACTGGCCTTTCTAAATCCCATAACCTTCGTAAAAATCTTTACTATTGCCAGCCTCATCGATTCTTCCCCTCACTTTTGTCAATTTGACTTTCTTTTATAGTTGCTAACCATCTAAAGAAGTAAATAATTGAGTAAAATCACTTAAACATTTTTAAGAAGGAAAAATGGACGGTCGAAGTGATCTTTCTTACCCGGTTCATTTTGCCTTTCTGTTATGTCAATACCTATAACCATAAGCTACTTATCGAGCAGTAAAACACTTAGATACTATATTCACCTGATGTGGAAATGTCCTGTTTCTAAGTTTAGCACTAAATAGGGATTATGCTACCAACAGAAACAAATTAAACTACATACCTTGAAATGTCACAAATAACTCTGGGAACTTCACTTTCACTAACTAATCTTACATTTTAAACAAATTATTAAACAAATGGAATCACTTGTCCACACTAGATAACCGCAAAATTGCCGGAAACTTGTATAGGGTAACCCTATCGGTTGCAACCTACATTACTTCATCACAGATTAAAAATAATATTTTGTAAAAATTGCAATTCAGGGTTATACTTTTGTTTTAAATAACTTCTTTTACAATAAAAATGTTTAGTAAATCAGTGTGTTATTTGTACAAGATATTTTCTGAAAAATTTTACAACACAACAATTTTTAGTATAAAACAAATTGAGATTCATTATTCCCAGGACTCTCATATGAAACAATGAAAGACGTATAAGTTTCTTGTAAAAAATGTACATTAACAATATTTACCTACAAACAAAGTGTTCAGTTGTTTAATTAATACATTTACAACCGACGTTTTCACCTTGTAAACTTCCTTTTACGGACTAGCCCCGCATACTATTCAAGAAAGTGATACAAAATGCTATAATTTAAGCTTGTAGCAGAACGAAGATCGTTTTTCGACATTCTTTTTTCTCCTCGCCTTTTCAATAGAGACACCGCGAACACAAATCACCATATAAACGAAACGAATTTCAAAAACCTATACTTTACAAGGTGCAAAAAGGTTTACCGCCACGGGCGAAAGAGATTATTACCAAGAACAATTTATCTAGCAGCCTATGCAGCTAACCAAAAGCTATTATTACAGGGTACCTCTTCACGTAGATGCGCGCTTGGCAACCGCGATCGTTTGTCGTTTTTACGACTGTATTTCACGCGAAATAGTAAGGATATTTATAGTTCTAAAGGTGGTATATAAGTGAAGACGTTTTGTTGTGTCCAAATGACTTAATTTGCATATAGGAAAGAACGCACAGTTCTAGTTTCTACTTTTCGTAATATTGAAGGTTGATTTTGACAGACAACAATATTACCAACTCCTGTTGTTTAAACATTACTTAGCTTATTCATGATCTCGTGTAAGAACAACAGTAACTACATTGTTAAACTTTTATTTCAATTTCATTAATTATTTTTCAAAGAACCCAACCGAATTTTGAGCATAAGTGTACCTCATTTATGTTGCCGTTTATGTTGTTATACAAATTCAATACCAACAGCGTTCGTAATCCATTTTATGTACAAGGCCGCAATACGTCAACGATACAAAGCAGCGCGTCACGCCCGAAATCTGCTATATAAACCGTCCCGAATTGCATTCAGATGTCTTATGTCCGGCACAAGCTGAACAGACGAACCAGTCCTACACCCGGCCTTTAAGCTGAGTGGAAGACCTCTCCGAAGAGAAAAAGAATATAAAATAGTTAAACGTTGTTTACTTTTTTCGATGAACCCTTGGACAAACGGAGCTTACCATTCGGTAATATTCTTCAAATGTGCACCGTATTTAACGAAGATCGCTAATCACACACTTTTTCTCCGTCACTATATCCGCAAACAACTTTAATTCTTCGAATTAATAAACACGTGGCGCTTATTTATTTCGTGACAACCGATAGGGTTAAGAATATTTCTGATACGAGTGGCGACATCCCGCAGCAGAAGTTGGAGCTGTGTTATAAAGCTAATAACAAAGAACACCTGTAGCCGATAACTTGTACCTGACAAGATCAGCCGTATGAGTTCGGCAACCACATAAGCACCCCCCGTATAAGTATAACCAGACAAAAGTATAAGAATTAAAGTTAAAGAACACCACACAACATATTAATCAGTTTCATTGACTAGCGATCGTATAAAGAAAGAAAGATATTCTCTTTCGATTCAGAGAGAAGTTAGATACGTTACAATTCTAGTTCGGGTAAATAGGGAATTATCGTCTTTACCTGCACTACATTAAATCTTTATTAGTGAAGGATAATTGTATTACATTTGGGGTCTTTCTGTGGCCCTACCTGGACCCCTAATCATCGGATTAAAGAGATTCAATCGACAAGTAGGTATCAGAGGAGTCTTTCACGGAATTATTTAATGTGATATCTTTCTTTTACTTATAGGTAAATAATTATACCCCCTAAATAACAATAAATAAATAATCTTCTAAAATCCAATCAAAAATGTAGGTGGACAAATAATTATGGCCGGTAGTGTATCTCAACTTCCGTGAGTAATAAGAAAGGAGACCTGTTTGCTGAGAAATGCTACTAGGAGACCTATTTGGGCTCTATAGCATATTCGCTGGCATATATCTTCCATAACTTCAAGAGTTAAGACCCCTGGTCCGCCACACATTGTACTAGTAATAACCTAAAAAGTTTGAAACCGCTGTATTAAACGATTAAGTATTGTATTTTCACATATTTTATTTACATAACCATCTACATCCAAACCTACATAACTTATCATAAAGCACTTTACAATTTACAGATCGTATTTATTATTATTGTCATATCTATACCTAGCCACTTGCGGCGCGTCACCAACAGGAGATACACCGTCATGAGATGCAGTAAGCATAATCGCACCTCTGTTATTCAATTTTCGCGCGTTATCTGCATTGTCATCCATTTCTACTGCGCCAGCATCCATTTTAACGGTTGTTCCAGTAGACGCGGAAGCACTTAGGTCAATGAGCTGTCCCTTGTACTTCTCCTGGTAGTATCTCTTTAAATCTCCTTTCGGGTCGCACTTTTTCCTGACGCACTTCCATGCTTGACTTCTACCTCTCTTCACGCAAATGCATTCGTTGCAAAGGGTCTCGTGATTTTCCCCTGGTGTACAAACTGAAAATAGAAGAAAAAATTATTTTGGAGAAGAAGTACGTGGCCGTAGAACGGATTCAGCAGAATTAGACTAGGCAAAACGGTCGAAGATAAATAATCACTCAAATCACTCTTTGATCAAGCTTTCGGATTTGTATTTTCCTTTCATCAGGAACACTAAAAACGTTTGCAACTTATGTGAATAACTATAGAACTCTAACATCAACATTAACATTACTTACATGCGTAAAGAGTTTTTGTCGGCATTAGGAAAGAGAAACGATTGTTATTTACTGACCAACGGTAGGTGCACTATACTCTTGGTTTCCAGGTTGGAATCCCGTCGTTGTCGTAGTTTTTGCTGACGTTTCATCCACACTCTTATGGTACATCTTGGGGACTATTCATTCCAGATGGGTTTATATAGGGGTTGTTTCGGGTCAATGGAGCACAAAAGCTTAATCAATTGGGATTTCCACGTGTGATATAAGAGTTAGCCATCTTCGCGATTTAAATTGTTGGGAATGTTCGAAGATCTCTATTGATTCACAGTAGAAAAATCCGCGAATCAATTAGAGATCTTCATCTTCTCACACGTAGAAATCCCAACTGCTTAAACCTCTCAACAACCTCCATGCTCCATTGTCCCGAAACAAGCCCTATATAGCCATCCCCCGGAATAGATAATCCCCAGTCATTGTGCAGTAACAACCCTGAAGATGTTTCATAAGAGCGTGAACGAAAAGTCGGCAAAAGATACGACAACGACGCGGTTCCTACCCGGAAACCAAGAGTATGGTGTTATTGACGACCGTGGAAATCTACGTACCATAAATATTAGTAAAAATTCGCCATCTTATTCAAAAAGAGCAGCGAAATGGATGCAGCGAGTGTAACAGTTGACTGAACCCACACTATTATTCTAACGGGAAATAAATGTTAAAGTTAGGTAATCAAACAACTAATATCCCCAACAAATAGGGATCTGAGAAATATAGATATAGAGGGGTACAAAAGTAAGGTGAGGAGGAAGTTAATTGGAAATAGGTGTGTCTTCTTTTATGTGGTTGGAATTTAAGGTTTCTCTATTTTTTGATAACACTGGCGTTGTTGAAATTTTCAAATCAAAAATCAACGTCACTGCGAAGATTGACAGATTCAAGTGACTTGTTATAAAACATGTAAAAACAGCCTCTTCCTATAATTTTATTCTGAGCACAAAACCTTTATATCGTCAAAATTGAAAGAATTACCGTAGTTGTTACAATGATCAAGGAGAGCTGTTTTCTTGTTGTTGATGACCATATATATAACATCATTTTTATGTTGTCTTACTCCTGTTCATAAATATTGTGTGGTTTGGCAGACGTAGACAGAGTCACAATCAATGCAAGGAATTGTGTCAGAATCTTTATTTTTTCTTTAAGTTTGTTACTAGATTTGGCAGTATAAAGTCCTAAAACGATGAACTCATCAAATAAACACAACATTTCCATGTGAGCATCAGATACAAATGGAAATTTAATATTCACTTCACGATTTGTTAAACCAACATCCAAACATTGATCAGTGAATTGTTCCCTCCTGGGAGATCCATTGTGTGAGGGACATAGAAGCCTAGTACGCAGTGCTGTCAAAGTGTTGATCTTTCGAAGGAAAAGTTGATTAGAATAAATATCAATTAAATAAAAATTACATGGAAGACATAGAAAAAAAACAGTAAAGACAACAAAGAAGTCTCCACCTACGTGAAAGCAATAAACAATAAACAGAAAAGAATAAGCCAGTCGATAGAAAGCAGGTAATGAATAGATTATTTTGTAGACTTATACAAAGAGAGAAGAGAAGGTGGAAATGAAGAAACAGAGGACAACGATACCGATAGTGAAAATGAGAAACGGACGTTTGAAGAATTTATTGAGGTCATTAAAAATCTCAAATCTGAAAGAGGCTCGGGGGAGAAGATATGGGAAGAAGGGAAAATGCCAACAGAATGGAGCACAGGTTTGCCAATACTAATACTAAAAAAGGAGACTCGACAGCTTGTCAGATCTATAAAGACGTTATGCTGAAAAGACTAGAACAATACACACAAACAAATATTACAGACTATCAACAAGGATTCCTGGACAACAAGGAAGATCTACAGTAGACACCATCCGTATCCTAGCACAAGCAATAGAGAAATGCTAAAAACATGATATGCAACTACACTTTGTATTCGTATACTCCAAACAAGCTTTCGACAACCTAAATTGGAACAAACTCCTCCAAGGAACCCAAGAAATGAAAGCTATAAACATCTTGGAGTGATAGACAATGGAACCAATAAACGAAGTGAAGAGATCAAAGAACGTATCCAAGTAGAAAGCAACAGAAAGTCATTACGAAAATTAAAGTGTATAAAGCATGCATCGGACCAGTAATCTATGCCAGCGAAGCCATGTGTCTAACGAAAAACGATGAAGAAAACCTACAAATCTTTGAACGTAAGGTATTGAGAACAATACTAAGCCCAAAAGAACAGCAGATGGAGAGTATAAACAGCTAATAAGTTTTGAAATCGAAAATCCAGTAAAAAAAGTTATAGTAAACGTTATAAAAGCGCACGGAATTCGTTTGTACGACCACCTGAAAAGACGCAAACCCAACGCGATAACAAGAAAAGTCAACAAGTGGAAACCGGGAGTAAATAGGTCAAAAGGTAAACCAAGGTCAAGGTGGGATGACCAAGTAGAGCACGACTTACTGATAGTGGGAGGCGAAAGCTGAAAAAGCAAACTTGGAGATAGAAATGAATGGAGGAGACTAGTAAACGATCCCAAAACAGAGGATGAATGTGGGGCAATTCACCATGCCAGATAAATCAGGAAGCTCCATTCACTGGTACCCTTACATTAAACAGGAATCCAGGCTTGGAAGGGCTGTTCACTCCCAAAAAGACCTAAAACATCATTTAACGATTTTCTGATATGCTGAAGAGGCCTTGCTTATTGAAAGGCACTTGACATAAATGAATCGTTCAGTACCATAATTGTCAGGGTCATGATGCAAATTGCGCTTTGTAGTACGCACCTAACTCTGTCACCTTAGTTTTTAATCAAAAACTTTAAAAAGGCATCTCAAGGCAAAGCAAAACATTATTGGTGCATGCTGGAGAAAAGGAATTTTTGAAAAGAAGATTTCTAAAGCTTCCGGTTCTAAATTCTATTAGGAATGTGTTGGTTGAATATTTTCCCTCAAAGGAATATTTGCCAAAGTACCCAGTAAGTATCAGATTTCACTAACTATTGTTCAAGCACTCTAATACACATCTAAAACGCCACACAGAAAGGACCAAACTTACCATACGGCGCTGTGACAGATATAGCAATAGCGAGAACAAATATCAACGCGGCAATTTTCATCTTGCGATTTTTAGATTTTTGTCGCTCATAATTATTGTTTTGGTAGCATTTCTTGCTTTTCCTTCTTCTTTCAATACGTCAATATGTCGTTACGATATTACGGCCACGTATCTGAAAAGATAACGGTTTAATGATCAATTGTTACCTTTAGATAAAGATCAATCGTGTAATACGCTTGAATTGATGAAATAAAAGTAAAAGTGATACATATGCGCGCGTTGATATTCGGTGTTATAATCAAAGGTGGTATGGAGTGTACTTCATGTGGTGATAAAGATGTTTTCGGTTAGGAGTCTCTATATAGGATTTGAACGAAAAATTTTGATCTAATTTGAATTAATATTGAAGAAAATAGATTTATGATTTTCCAATACTTTTGTACTTTTTTAATCTATTTTGTAGTACAACATCACCAACTTGCTGTAGGTTAGACCCATGATCATCTTGTTGATATGGTAGCCACAAGCACATAAGAAGCATTTTCAGCAAAGCGAGAGGTTTACATGCAGGGATTAAAGCTTAACGACGACCTTAGAAGATATCTCAAAATCCTTGAGGATCCAAACATAAATGGCTTGGTAAACATTGTAAGGTGGTCATTCAAAACCGTTACAGTGGAATTCAATAAATATCTATTTCCATCCATCAATTGTAGATTATAGACATTTAAATAGAAGCATAGAAGACAATCGTTTTCCTTGGCAAACATTACCAACATTTTAGATTCGTTGGCTGGAGTATTTTGTTTCTCATATTTTTGGAACTTTCTCAAGGTTATTTCCAAGTAGAGCTAGAGCCTACTTCTAGAAGATATACAGCTTTTACTACAGGTAAAGATCAGCTCCAAATGACGAGACCTCCGATAGGTCTCAAAACAAGGCCAAGTTATTTTTCAGGAGCCATGACAGTAGCAATGTCCCGGATTAATCTACGAATCATACTTAGTTTTGTGACTGAGGTCCAACTCCGAGGGTCATTATGGAGTTTGATAGTTACGAGTACCTGTTACTTCACCTTACGTTCAATTGTTTTCAACAACAATTTACGATATCATAATTTAAATTTAATAGTAGTAGTACTCTTTATTTCTTAGCGCAAGCTGGTAACAGATGCTGTTAGTATGATTCTGTCTAGTGTTTAATTGCGTCGGAAATTCCAAAATTTCAGATTTTCGTAATTCACTGACGGAAGCCAAAATAGATTGCTGCAAAAAATATTTTATGTACGGTGAGGTCCTAAAGTGCCCCCCCCCCCCCCATGTTAACTTTTAACACGTTAATCGCCCAATGAGAACAAAAAAAATAAGTTGCCCCGAGCCAACTTTCTTTTTATTAAAACATTAATGATCAGCTCTAATATTATTTATATAAACATAAAAACAAATATGATATTGCAGAAATACTATATATTATCTTCGATGGATTGGACATATGAACAAGAACAAAAAAATTGTTACAATTGTGGTATGATTTTTTGTCAGATGAAGATGAACCAGTTCAGTATCAAAACAACAATTCTTCTGATGAATTTGTGCCCGATGACTCATCGAATGGAAGTTGTTCTTCGGATGAGCAACCAAAACAAAAAAAAACATAATCTGTAAGATTATAATCTTGTATAAAAGAAGTAGCTACAGAGAGAATGTTTATTTGATTTCGGTTTTAGACTGAAAAAAACCTCAATTGCTTCAACGTCTCGCGATTCTCCTAGGGAGCATTTTGGTACTAAGCGCTATTGGCCACATAATAGAAGAAGTGATTTCAAAATATTGTTTATCCAGCGACGAAAGCGATGTGGAACAAAAAGAAAACACCTCCGATATCTCCTGGATGCCAGTGCAAGGTACGTTCCTGAAGAAATTTACTTTCAATATTCCTTCCCATGGCCCAAAGAATGACTGGATCGAAGAGTTTATTACAAGAGAACCCATTGACTACTTCGAAATATTTTTGAATGCAGAGGTGTTGACATTGATAGTGACAGGGACTAATCGTTACGGACAACAAACAAAAAACAAACCCCTAAAATAGCATTCGCGAGTGCACAGATGGGAAGAAACCGATACAGAAGATATTAAAGTATTCCTTGGCATTTGTCTATACATAGGACTGGTGAGACTTCCTAAAATAACTAACTATTGGAGTAAAAACCCATTATATACAAACCAATCTGTCAAAATAATGTCCAGGAATAGATTTAAATTACTGTTACGATTGATCCATTTCAACAATAATGAGGATGTTCATAACAATGATCCACTGGGAAAATTGACCAATAAGTTTAAAGAAGTATACATTCCCGAAAAGGAGATATGTATTGATTAAACAATAGTGCCGTAAAGAGGGCGCTTGTCTTTCAAACAATATATTAAAAACAAACGTCACAAGTTTGGTGCAAACTACAAACTTTGTTGCAAAGGAGGATACACTTATGATTTGAAAGTTTATTGTGGGAAGGATAAAGATCCAGATGTAAGCGCACCCACAAAAGTTGTTTTGTCATTGATGGACCAGGGAAGAATTCTGTACACAGATAACTTTTATATGAGTGTTCATCTTGCCCATGAACTTCTGAGTAGTCAAACCCACCTAGTAGGAACTCTTAGAAAGAACAGGAGACTAAATCCAAAGAAGGTGATACCAAAAACGCTCCAAAAGCATGAAACATTTGCGATGGAAAGTAATAGCGGAGTTGTCGTTCTTAAGTGGAAAGATAAGCGCGACGTTCTTTGCCTGAGTACAACGCATACTGCATCAACAACAATAACCCAAAGACGAGGTGAAACGATTGAAAAACCCAATCTTATATGCGATTATAACAAAACTAATGCGTTCTTTCTGACCAATTAAAATCTTACTGCTCACTTTTGAGGAAAGGAACAAAAATGTACAGAAAAATCGCTTTCGAAATTTTGTTGGGTACATCAGTAATAAACGCACATATCCTCTACAAGGATATAACGAAAAGTAGACTTTCAATTACAGAATTTACAGAAGATGTTCTGAAAAACTTAGTGGGACTTGCAGAAATTGTGCAACCAGAACATTTTCTAAATTCCGAACACCGTTTAGAAGAAACACTCTCCAAAAATCGTAGAAGATGTGTAAACTGTTATGAAAAGATCAGCGAGGGAGTAGGTAGAACAATGGCTCAACCCAAAACACCCAAGAGTAGATTTAAGTGTTTAGGGTGTGACAAATTTTATTGCTTGTCTTGTTTTTTTGACACTCATAGCTGCACAAAAGTATAATTTATTTATTTACTTGTTTGCCATGTTCTAACATACATTTGTATCATTATTTCTTTCGAATATATTTTTTTCATTTTTAGAATAATTGTCGAAAAAAAAACAAAAAAAAACGCGGCCCAAAATGTTATTTAGTTCCCTAGGCCTCTAGAAAGCGTTTTCCATAAGAACTAATGTAATCTGGGAACCGTACGTCCGCTCACGCAAATGTTCCAGCATTGTATGAGACCCACAAGTTGGGTCTCTGAGCCTCGTTACGAAAGATGGCCAAATGTAGGTTCTTAAAGCCCATCTTGGGCGATTAACATGTTAAACGACAAGAGCTAGCGTTTCTGGAAAAAATTGGTCAATTTCTATTTTTTACGAACTAACTTTTGCCGTCATCGGCAGTTCAATTGTGTTTCCGGTTTCACCGGAAGTGACATCAACTTTCTTGTTTTAAATAGGATATTCTATATATTTTTACATTTTCGGAAAGGTAATCGAAAGACGAATCCCACGATACCACATATGTTATACTTAAACATAAGAAATATGACGATATGGAGCAATAAAGGTTTTGGCAATCTGTTTTTGTTGTTACGCAAAAGTTGTCTAGGAAAGAGAGCGCTAAATTGTTTCTTGCGACGCCAGACTGATCTCAATTCCAAAAACGTAAATTATTCTTGTTGTTTATTGTTATTATATCTTATTACAATAAAAACACAATATCCAAATACTTTTTTCAACGCATCTTATTAATCCCATTTTTTATTTGATTTCTTTTATAGAAACAATCACCACCACAAATCAAATAAACAAAAGGATAAAAATAAACTTAATTAAACCCGAAAACAAAACCTAATCTCATTTACGACACATCGGCCTTTAATAGATTTTTTTTAGATATCAACTCAGATTAAAATTTAATTTTAATTTCTTCGACGTAGGAGGGCTGCTCCCATAATAAGGGGGCTGATAGGTGCAGATGTACGCCGATGTTTCTTAACCGGTGGCGCTACGAGACCCAACGGCCTGTTTTGGGGTATACATCAGCCGCCTTCAACAATACATATATACCTATGCGTGTGCTACGGGTTGAAAGTTCGAAACGGTACCCATTACCGAAGGATTTACGAGTAAATAACAACTCGAGGTGCGATATTATTATGTTGGAAGCGAGCGCGTTCCTCTGGTATGTAATTATTTACACTTAAAACGAAAAACTGACCGATTATTATCTTCGGAGAAGCCGCAACGCCGTAAAAATGGGGTTATGACGTTCCTTATGATAAACGGGGAGAATTTATGAGCTTTGTATGGCATTCGTGTGAGGGGTATTTATGTACAGTTAGTGGCACAACTGAATATAGGTTTCTCTTTCGTGTAATTTATAAAATATTGATCGCATTATAGTTAATACCAACAAAATAGCGCTAATTAATAGATTTCACGATTTATCCCTATTTTGGCTACAGCGTATTCAGCCGTTACCGCCGATACTAGAAGGCCTTACCGCTCTTCGATGACGTCACGCTGTTTAGGTGATGTATCATCATGTACGATATTAGCCTAAGCGGTAAAGGAATCGTTTTTTTTTGCATTTCTTCTTATTTTACAAAGTGTAACTCAGAAACAAAACATACAAAACAGCCGACGCCACAGTTTTTAGGTTATCCCGTTTCCATCGTTTCAGAAAAGGTTTTATCGTTTATACAACACTAGAAATACATTACAGGTAGCACCAACAAAGTACAGAAATATCACTACACAGTATTTTTTTTAACAAAACCAATATAATTTGGATAAACTAATCCAAAAAGCAAGAAACGATCTGAACGTGTGAATAATCGACGACCTACTTCAAAATACGTCACAGCCTGCTGACGCCAAAGCTCTCAGGCCTCATGTATATCGTAGGTAACGGCAGACTCCGGGCAATATCCCTTGGGTAGTCGGTTGGTGCCGACAACCGATGAATATTTTCTAGAACTAGAATTTTATTTTATTTTAATCCAATTCTGTATTATGCTTGCTTTAGTTGTTATTTATTTATTCTTTTTTTATTTATTTTGAAACTTGTAAATAAAATCTGTAGATATTACTTACCCATTTTGGACGTCGTGCTCGTCACCGCCGTTCACTTCAAAATCACTAAGTCGGTAAACATTTTAATTAAATAACATCCACGTGGTGATTGGTTATAAAAATAATCTGAGGATTTTGACAGTTCTTAAAATTGTATTTCTATCTTTGGCGACATCTATGAGTTGGATATGTCATCTACTTCCGGTGAACATTGTCGAATAGTTTCTGCCACAAAGATGCAAACCATGTACTTTACGCGTAACATGTAAACACATGCAACCGTGTTCAAGAAGAGAACGCCCTACCGAACGCATTGTCGCGGCACTATCGTTATAAACATCAACACTTGACGCGGTAATACTTGAAAATGTTCTACCATACTAAGTATCACACTCACAATTGCTGCACCAGTACACTTTTCCAGTATTTTGCCAGCTATTAATAGTGGAAATGTCGGTTTATGAGGGTCCAGTACACGTACTATAACATTTAGAATAGAATTTCTTTTACAATCTGCTGTCTCGTTAACATATAACTAAAGCAGCTGATTTTTTAATGTAGATTTGACATTCTTTTCCACGTCTTTGCATACAAATAAAACATGCTTATGTGCCGTTTTCGTATTTGGAAACTTCAACTCGGGGTTGTACTTGTACCATAAGTTCTAAAACGGTTCTTTTTCGTGCAAGCGAAGTTACAAATTACAGGTTATCACCATGACAAGTAAATCAAATTAAAGGTTAACACTAAAGCTGGCCACGAGCGGTACCGCGCAGAGTTATTCTGCTAATAGAGATGTTTGCTGCCACAAATAATTTCGCTCATCTTTTAAATAAAAATTAAATAACACGTGCTCAAACACTTGCCATTTTAAGAGTCCTCCGTGAAATCACAAAGTGAATAATGTCTGTTAAATATCTGCAACATTAGATATGTTTCAACTGTTGTTTCGGCAAAACTAGTACGGCATGAGGAAAAAATGCGTTTATATGCAGAGAACGAACGTTCTACATCTAGTGACGTAATATTTGCGTAAGTAAAATAATCTTTCAAATAACTTAACGATTCTGTTGACGCACCTTCACAAATGTGTCTTAATGTGCCAAAATCAGAATTTTTCTCAAAAACACTTTCAAATTTTTCTAGAACAGAAACATTTTTTGCGTCTTCAATCGCGCATAGCTGTGCGTGAACATGTTGCACTATTTGTAGAGATTCTTCTAACGGCACCGCAGGATTTTGTAATTTTTCTATTGCATCTGCTAGCCCGAAGTAATTGTCGTGAATGATTTTTAAATTCATTTTAACCTGATTATCTTGAAATTTCGACTGGGTTTTCTGGATAGCGGCAGCGTCCTTTGTATCGAATTGTAAAACCACGTTCTTAATATTGTCAAAATATTTATGATAATAAAGCGCGGCCTACAACCATGTTCCCCAACGAGTTAGAATAGGTTCTGGTGGCTCTGGTATACGGGGGCACAGTCTGTGAAATTCGCGAATACGTTTATTTATATTTCATTTATGCGTTACGTTTATCGCATGTAATAGATAAACGTAACGCATAAATTAAATATAAATTTTTCATTGTCTCGTGCGCAATTTCTTTTTGAGACATGCTTTTCACTATTTACGTGTCGTAGACAATGTTGTCTGGACCAACACATTAACGGGATTTTACAGATTACACATTTAATTTTAGCACCTTCATATATTAATTCTGGAATTTCTGCAATAAATTTTCGAAGTTTGTCCGACCGCGGTCGTTTTACTGACGAAATCATAATTTTTCTAGGACAGATAAACAATTGCGCAAATGACCGGCAGCGAAAATGTCCGTACTGCTCCGCAGACGAAGTAATACTACCGTTCCTCTCGGTCCGAACTGATTCTATGCCGATGCGCAGTACCGCTCGTGGCCAGCGCTAGTTATCACAATGATAAGTAAATCGAAAATAAAGGCAGTTCTTGTTGGCGCACCCCTTTTTCTATTTCTATGTTCTTCAGTATTTACATGTTTGTGACAGTCCGCCTTGACCCTACACATCAAATGTTTCTCGCACACTTTATAAATTATTTTAGCACCGTCGTGGAACAAATCCGGAAAGTCACAGAGATACTTATTTACTGTGCCAGCAAAGGGTCATTTTTAGCCTTGTTTACGTTACATATTTTAAGTTAATAATTATATATTTATAACGAATAACACGTAACACAAAACACAATGCACGCTCTCCTTTCCTAAACTGAACGAAAAATAAACAAGCAGTCGCTGACAAAGCGAGAAACGCCTATGTATCGCAGAGACGATTACCTCGCTCTGAATTATAACCTTTTGTTTGTCGGCTGTCTTGCGCCATCTAAAAGTAATTATACACTTTAATAATAATCATAATAATAAATGCCTTTATTATGCCATTCCCAATCTTGAAACAAATAACAACAACAATAGCAAAAAGAAAGTAATCTATAAACTATTAGGAACGCACAATCTTAGGGCGAGACCCAGTTACATAAACAAATGTGAACTGCTTTTGCCTAACCCTATTCTACTCAAAAACAATAAATTTGACCTGATGCCTATAAACTAATTAATATCTACAACTAAACTAAATTGTGTGTGCGCGCCCGGTTATACAACATCGACAAAGAAAAGAAATAAAAAGAAAATAAACTTTTGCAATTTTAAACTTTAAGTATGTTTAAATTAAAAGAAAAACAGTACGAAGCAAAAAAAAATGCGCAGGCTACGGAAACTAACGAAAGAGCTGGTTCACATAAAGGATTGATCGAACAATTCTTCGAAATAGGGCAACGGGATATGTTTTGATATCGGCTGGTAGGCTATTACACTTTTTATGTAAATAAAAAGAGAAAGATCTTTCGAACAGAGCGAGCCTGTGGCGAGGGGGTGAAACGAGTCCGCGTATTTTTTTGCTTAAGTCCCATTTTCCTTAGCACCTTGTTCAGTGTTGATATTCCATCTGTGAAGAGTATAACATCCTTTTGAATTTTATTGAAAATATCATAATCAAACAGTATTATTTTTATAAATTTCTTTAGAAATTATAAAAATCTTCCAACCTTCATTGAATATTCTCAATCTTATCGTTTTCAAGACACAAATTGGATCGTTATTATCTCTTTTCTTTCTGGGATGAAGATCATCACACTTGATCCATGATGTACACACGATCTACAAACATATTTTAAATCACCGCCGTATAATAGCCGGATGATTACCGCCTCGTTGGCGTAAATACCCTTCTAAATTATGGTAATTACGATAAACGAGAGCGGCCATCTCGTATATATCTGGACGATCTAGCGAGCGGACTATATACATACGGATATAGACTCCTTTGGGTCATTTGCGCGGTTATTAAATTAAAATCGGATCGAAGGCGTTGTTCTTGGCTTGTCGCTGGGGGCTTCAGCTAATATTTAAAGTAGGTAATATGTGTCCGATGCATGCCCAACAGATGGACGTGTTACGTTGATGGGCAGTACACTCAATTCAGAAAAGAAGAATTGTTGATTGATCTGTACTATTAAAGGACGCGTGATTTCGAAAAGTTTTTGCTTCAGAGATAAAAATAATCATTGCTTGGTGAATTAAATGTGCTGAACATGGTTGTGATTAACAAGAGAACATCCCGAACCCGAAAATTCAAAAAAAATTGAAACTTTGTGAAGAAGTAGTCCACACCCAAGGGTGTTCGAAAGTATTTTCCTTATCGGCCCGATCTCGTTTTAAGAGGACGAAACTACCCTGAAAGTTTAGTAGATTTTCGGTTTTCTTAAAATAACTCGGCTATGATTGGAACAAATACATCACAACTATATATCGAAATAGTCGTCTCACATCTATGAAAATAGCACCCCAGTTCCATTTAAAAAAATTGATGGTGCCCTCCCCCATCCCTTCGATAAGAAGCGTGTTTAAATCCCACGTTATGTATGTTACAGAGCTCTTCGAACAACATAAAAATTATATTAAGAAAAGAAATAGGGGAAATTATGTTTTATACGTTAATATATAAGACATGGCACACTTCCTAAAAGTATATGCAAATAATTACTTAATCTGTATGGTAATGTCCCTCTTCATAAAAATGCTTAAAACTAAAAAACAGTTACACCAGGAACAGCGTATTATAGCACGGGCACCACATATGGCACATCGCGATGGAACTTGAAAATCTTCTGTGAATGCAAAATCTACAGGATTATCGAATTGATCTGGGTGGTCCCCAATATAACCTCTCTTGTACCAGGCATAAGCAAAGAAATCATGATATTTTGTAGAAGATAATTGGTTATGCACTAAAGATTGTAATTTAATAATGTTGTTACGTGAATGCAAATTAATATCGTAACTGTGTAAGAGGATCATATCGAAAAATCTCCTAACAAAATTTTTCCAAACAGGAAATCCATAGACGTCCAATGGTTGTATCATGCCAGTAGTTTTCTTTGGTATCGTAAGGATGTTCACGTTCTTGTCAGCCGATATATGATTTCCTAAAGTAGATGGGTAATGACCAATACATGAATCTGGCAATAAAACTGTTTGAGGTCCAGTATTTGGAAGATATACCTTTGTGAACCATTCCGTAGATAATGCTGTTGTTAGTTTACCGGATGCTGAAGCAGTTACATAAATATTTGCTGCTCCGTATATTGATACGGCCACTCATGGTCCATATGTACCACTTTGTTCTTTTAAAACCATAAATAGCGGTGGCAACAAGCGTCCAGACGTGGATATTGCGGAAAGTATGGTATAGCTGTGGGTTGTCGCGAATATAGACTGTATGTATAATATTTTCAACTGCTTCCGATCCTTGTGGAGCTAACGTGCGACCAGAGTGTAATTCTAGATTGAATCCACGTTCATTAGCGTTGAATGTGTTACTAGGGGTACTTTCGCAATATAGGGTTTTACTTTTTGTGTGAAATCCGACGAAATGCGATTTAATTCTGCCGTGTCTGTACCATATGGACGGGTAACGAATTTGGTAATTTTTCTGGAAACTATCCTGTATATCTTTTTAAAATTCCATAGCCAATGTGGAGATGCTTTGATCCATTGACTTCATTGGCTTCCAAAACCAATTTTCGGAGATCTAGGTCGCGAATTATGACGCCCGCTTCGCTATTAATAATAAGTTTATTAAAAACGTGTTCAGACATTTTTAAAAATTGCTCTCTTCTTGTTCCTCCTTTTTAATCTGAAGACTTTACTCTCCTAAATCTATGTTTTACAGCGTCATATGAGCGTCGTTTTTTTTTTCAATTTTTCCGAGAAGGCGAGGGCTTTCTCCTTATATTTTAAAGAAACAATATCTTCTCCCTCAGGTACACATTCTTCTTCTTCTTCAAATTGTAAAACTTCTAATATTTCTTCTCGTGTCTTCTCGTCTCCTCGTCTTCTCGTGTCATCGACAAATTCTGCAGAATGTGGTCTAAATGCTTGCAAGAATTCTAGGGTTACGTCATTATCTACCACAAATGTTGTGTCGTCTCGAGATTTAATTGATATATCCCTTAACAGGTCCTGAATTTCACTTTATTTATTATTGAAACCGATGGGGCGGTTATCATTTAAAACACTAAATGTTACCATATGTAAATGAACTACATTTACTGTAATTATGGCTGCCATTGTCGTGATAATATTCTAAAGCTCGCATGTAGTACTAACGAATTACAAAAGTGACTTTTCATTATATACATTTTCTTATCTAAATAAATCAATAAATTGAAACTATTACACGTAAATTGTTACTCACATTAGAGGTTATTATAAGTCATATTTCATCATTGTTATCGTATGTAACTTTCAATACACTGTATCTGTTTTGCAATTACCCTTGAAATGATTTACTAATTTATATATCAAGTTGTAACGAAATATGAACCTCATTAGATAAATTATACTATCGCAATGCGTCAGAAAATCGAATATATTACTTGTTCAATATCTGCGAATGATGTCATCCTCAAGCATGTATCGATGCTTTTTTTTGACCTGTCGTTTGTAATTGACTACAAAGTTCACTTGCGGAACACGGGCTGTGCACCTTCTTATGCACCTATTTCATGCATTTCATATATTTTTTTAATCTTAACAACAAGAAAAATAACTAAAATACAACGTGTGAAACTTCAGCATCCTACAATACGATTTCGTGCTATTGCAGTTATTAATGAGCCATCTTGTCAAAAACACATGTTCAGAGAGACTCTAAACGTAACGCTGGCACAACAACAAACGATCGTGGGCGTTCAAAATTACATTATACGCTTACATGTCTATAGGAAGATGTTCCAACGCTAGCAGGTGAGAATCACGCATTTGCGTTTCCGACAATAGAAACACGTGTTTCGAAATCGGGAAACAAACGAAATTCGTGAATGCTTCTTCTCACGTTGTCGTGATTCGTGTTAATTAATCTTTCGAGCTGTTATCTACTCTCTAGCAAGATTTGTTAGTGTTGGTAACGACTTAATTTCCTTCAGCTTTAATTATTGAAGCGACGTCTTTGAAATAGGCATAGGAAATGGTATTCGTATATCAAAACCTAATCAATTTGAATGAGATGCAAGTAGAGTAAAACCTTCCCTTGCATACAGGATACATACGTTCTTAGACGATAAGTAAAATAAAGAAGAGGTTAGAAATTTGTTTCAAGAAGGTTACACGATTAGAATGCATATCGGTTGCTTTAGTTTTCCTATGTTCTCTTTTAAACGACCACTCCTCAATAGCAACCAGCTTTTGATTCCCCGAGGATGGTCGCTATTGGAAGATTTTACTGTAATAAAAAGAAAAAAAAATATTACATTAACCGGTATCTCCTGAAAATGTTTATGAAACGTTCTACGTTAAAGGTTATATCGTTGTATGGGTAAGCACGGTATCTGTATTCCGGTTTCTAACACTACTATCTAGGGTGGCATGACTATATCTCTTGGAAATGGATGGTACCAGGAAATATTTCAGTGCTGTTTTTGAAGATTAGTGCCATAAACTGAGAGATGAACTACAATGAGGGCAGGAGCAAAAGGCGTTAGTGCTTTTTTCTTCTCGCATTGTTTTTGCCATTTACTATCCTTAAGAAAATATTGTATTGGGTTATAACGCCCACTTACTTATACTAAAAATCGCTTTCTTCAAATTTTCTGCAAGATTTTCTTGAATCAAGTTAACACAAACAACAAAGAAATACAATTATTTCATTACAAGTATATACTTCTCTTAAGCGGCTGAAAAAAACGCTAAGAAAATATTTCTTTCGATTTAGAACAATTATTGTATTGTGGATAATTGAAACACCAATTGTCTTGAATAAAAGCGGACAGTCTTGATACAAGTAAACATTTCTCTGCATGTAATATATAATAAATACGGAAAGGAAAAAATTATTTATTTAAGGATGTTATTAACACATAAATCTATGCACACAAAAATATAAAGTTCATTTTTGATTATTCTTGGAGTAGGCATTATGTTGCCCGGCTGGGGTGCCAAAAAATAAAACTGTATGCACCCAAAGAAGGAATAGCAATGCTACAACATCTAGATGTGTTTAGTTTTAGACTCAAGAAAAATGTTACTAGAAAACTTTTTCTAATACAGTGATTCATATGAACTATGACATATTAGTATTGTTTTCATTATTATTAACTGTCTAAATTTGTTATACAGTACCATTTTCTAAATAAAAGTGACTAGAGTACAAGGTACCCGTTCCCCCGTTATATATTATGTCCTAAAAAGTATCTGTTATAGTTTCCGAGATATTTACAAAAATGTTAAGTTCTTGCAAATTTTTAGAAAGGACTGTATCTCAAAATCAGGCAACTCAGCCGCTCAAGAAATTGTGTTGTTCTTATATTAACAATAAGGTGGTACCCCTTCGATCTGTGGAGTTTTATCAAAATTGTAAGTAAATTGTAGCAAGTGCTTTGGGTTCTACGTTTTCAGAATCACTAATGTCAAGTACTACGTGAATTCTTTCTTCGGTTAGTTCTTAACGTCACCGTTGGTAAAGCCCTCACCAGAAGCCTTCAATAACTCCTGCTCTTCCTACATCCCCTAACCCCACTCTATCGATTGGGTTAACAATTTTTGCAGCTATAGACTCTTCTCGTTGAGAATCTTTGGATACCTCCAGCCATACGAAGGTAGTGAACGTAATGGTGCATAGTATACCTCTATTATTTTTTTAAGACAGTCAATTGACACAACTCCATGACTATCCCAAAAAAAGAAACAGTTGCCATCACTTTCCCGGCCGATGGAACAGTCTTCACCTTTTTCGGAGCCGATTCACCCTTCATAGTCCACTATTTCGACTGAGCCTTGGCTTCAGGAATGTACTGGCGTTCATCTACAGTTATTAATCGACGCCAAAACTCGTTTTGCTTAAAGTGCTTCCAATAGGGCTTTGGAATGGTTAATTGGTATGCGTTTTTGGTCCTGAGTGAGCAAGCGCGGTGCCCAATTCGGGGTTAGATTTTTAATGCCCAAATCTTCAGTCAATACATGATAAACACGTTCTTTCGAGATACCCACAGCTCCTGTTGTCTCACTAACCTTAATTCGAACTTTGGTGGAATTTGGCGAACTTTTCAAGATTAAAGCAGGTGGTATCGGAAATATTTCCTTAATAGGACATCGGGTGCAATTCATCTTTGAAGAGGGAAAGAAAAATACTACTTAACCATGTGAAAATCCAATATGGTATCCATTTGAAGTGAAGAAGTTGTTACCAATATCTGAATTTAATTTTGTGATCAATTGTAGTTTTAAATCTCGCCATTGAAAACTGTACAACGTTGCCAATTTAAACAAATCCTTATGATTGATAATAAGGAAATCACCTACTCAATCTAGAGTACACTCTATTATTTTCTTGACTAGTCCAAGAATATAAAAACAAGTTCTCGTGGACAACATGTAATCCACATATATAATAAAGTGGTTCTTTATAGGTCAAGAAAATATTAATTTCTATGTAAGCATCACCCAGAAGATCATCTATTAAAACCTACTTATAACAAATAACACGGTTCCTCCGTAGTGAAATCCTGTAACCTTTAATTAAAACGAAACATATCCCTCTACTAAAGATAGCTGCGTTAAAATCTCAAAGGAAAGCCATGCGACCTAACCTCTAAATACATAGTTACTAATATCAGATTCTCCGCGTATTATTAAATTATTATACAGCACATTATCGAAGCTGTTTCCTATCGTAGATATATACACAGATTTCACACCTGCCCTCGGAAATATGTGCCTATCATCGAGTAATTAAAGAAAGCACAGTCACCGGTGGCCCCCTGTTTTATTGTTATGATTAGCGCTTGCATGATAGTCGCGTGTAGGTTGTGTGCGAGCCTTCTCAAAAAACAGGCGGCCGCATTGTGGCCGAGAAACAATGCGTTTAACGAGCAGAACAATGAAACGTTCCTAAATATTTAACGCTTTCGGTTTTGTGTGTACGCCTTCCACGATATGCCTTGCATGTAAGTGTACCGATTGTTGGTTATAAGTTTAGCCATTAACAACTCGGAAGATATGTATTAAAATGTTCTGTTTGTGTGAAATTATTAAATAAAATTAATTTCTCGCAATTTAGTTAGGTAATTATACGAAACGAGGGTTCGGAAGTATTCTAAAATACTTTTTTTTGCAATTTAAATAAAACTTGATATCAATTTATGGAATTGAACGAGTACTGAAACTGAAAAATGGAAACTAGCGACGATGTTACGTTTATATGAGATTTACAGGAAATCTGCCTATTCTTAACCACCAAACTTCACTTCTACCTTGTATTGATGGTATGATTTGAAATAATAAACACTTTAAAGTTGGGAACACAGCCAAATACGTGTTACCTCGATGAGAAACTTGATTCAAAGTAAGAAATTCATTGGCGTCCCCCTACTCTTTTATTTTAATCGCGATGGCGATTATTTCATCGAAATAAAATTTTGATAATTCTTTTCAAAATATAATTTGTAGATGAATTTCAAACGAATACTCTTATTTTTAATAGTAACTAACATGATGTAATACATGTCGTGACGCAACTAGAAGACTCAAATTATGCTACTCTATGATATAAAATAGTATACAATGATTACCTGACGAATGATGTTTAATTTTCGAAATCATGCTAGAAATACCTGATTGTATATTTACAATATGAAGAAAATGAACAGAAGAGTAGATACTTATCCGTTACCCCACGTTTGTCGTTGGCTGGACTTGTTATAAGTCCTTAGTACCTCTGCTCCTGGGATCAGAGGCCAGAAATGAAGTAAGGGCTACCGAAAAGGAGCTAATATCCATTAGAGGGATTTTCACATTGAACGAGGCCATAGTGAACACACTCTGTATATTTAAAACTATTTATTATACTGTAATACTATGTTAGGGTTTACCGTCTAACGTCATCGCGAAGTATCGTACTTGTCACTCTATACCTATAATAAAACCCAATAACATTTATTAATTGTCATTTTATTAACAAATAAATCTCCCTAACAATTACAAACGAATTTTTAATAATAAATCCACATTATTATAATTTTTTTGTAGTCCATATGTTAACAACTCTTTTGTTATACAAGTGCATTCGGACACCACTCCATTTAACATTTCCTGCACTTCTACACTTAAATCTACTGCACCAATGTGACTTCCATTTAAGTAATCCACTATTCTCTTATAAAATTCTTCCTACTTTAAATTTTTTAAAAGCGCTAAACGGAACCCTACATCTTCCAAACGGAACAGCTCCAACAAACCTTCATATGATGAATATACGAGGTGTGACAATTAAATAACCGGACTGGTGCTACTATCGGCAAACAGCGAACACGCCACGGTAGGTTTGAACATGCCTGTGCTTGTAGCAGCTTCCCCTACCCTGAGCTCGATGGGTACAGTTGTACGTCGCTCGGTTTAGCTGTAGTATTCGTCCATTCAATTCCTTACGCTAGCGTCGCGTCGGAAAAATGCAGAGTATTCAGATCGAGCAACGAGTTAATCTCAAGTTTCTTGTGAAACACGAGGTTCTAACTACCCTTCGTGAACGAGTGAGAAGACGAAGAGCCGATTTGTGGAAGAGCAAATCCTGGATGCCCCACCAAGACAATGCGCCATCCCATTCCGCCTTGTCTGTGAAGGCGTTCTTTGCAACATCCGGCATCACCGTGTTGGACCACCCACCGTACTCGCCCGACTTGGCCCCCTGTGACTTTTTTTACTTTCTAAGGTAAAATCGGAGCTTAAGGGGACAAGATTTGATAGTGCGGAAGCGGTGAAAGCGAAAACGACGGAGGTTCTCAACAAGCTGACAGAAACGGGCTTCCAACATAGCTTTCGATAGTGGAAAATTCGTATGGAGCGTTGTAGGGATCGGCAAGGAGAGTACATTGAAGGGGATAAGCTTTGTAATGTAATTGGTGATCAATAAAATGTTTTGCAGCATCAGTCCGGTTATTTAAGTGCCACACCTCGTACACAGCCTCCAGCTTTCTCCATTTTGAGTATTCTATTAATTCCATTGAAACATTCGCTCGATATCCACAAATTGAGACTAGTGACAATTGAAAATACTCCACCACAATATTCAAAATATCTTTTCAACCTCTTACTCTCCATTCACAAAAAGATAACCATTGCTCCTTTACTCCTACGATTTTCACAGTTGGTTCAAAATTACACCTATACATATCGATTTGGAATGGCTTTTATTTAAAAAATATATTCTCTCTCCTAGCAATGGTATATTCCATGATGCTTCTCGCATAAACGTCTCCGTATATAAATGTACTTTATCCCTAAAATCGTTTGACTCACCTTCTTCAAATAATGCTTCTGTATGAGGATCTTTACAAGAACTGCCTTCGCCAATATTCACATTATTCGATACTCTTTCTTTATTTTTATTATAAAATTCACAAGTTTTTCTTGGTTGCCACCTTCAATACTGACATCTGCTCACTATTACAACCTTTTTGTACGCATTTATCAACCTTGAGATGCGGTTTTAGCCTTGAGGAGTGATCTACCCTCTCACCAACTAATCGTGGAACCTCTACATTGTACAATCTCCTCATTGACCTTAATCTGGCTTATTCTTTCAAAGCTTTGACCTTGGTAGCGGTATTGGCCTTGACTAGTCTCAGCCAATTCTGGTTGACCTTGACCTATGTAGATGCATGGTCATTGTCAATGAGGAGGCTCGAGAATCGACTGAGACCCTCTACTGCTGCATATCAGCGACTTTAAAATGTTCACATTCGCTATAACTTGAAAACAAATGAAGAAACAAACAAGTGAGTTTTTGCATTATTTTCTGGCTTCGATAGACTTGCTAATTAATTAGACGATATCCATGTTCCTTAAACTAATGACAGATTACATTACATTCTATTATATTTTAACGCATCTCTTATGATCCAGACAGACAAAAAATCAATTTCCAAACATCTCTTTCTACGTTACGTCAATACTAATAGGGTCAATTTCTATATAATGAAATATGTTTCTCAGGGGATTTTTGGGAAAAATTTGAAATTTTCTAAATTAATCAAAGTTTTTAAATTCTTGGTGGGATAGGGAGTATTCCTAAATACGCTTTAGGCAATTTTCTTGAGAATTTTGATAAATGAATTGAAACTAAGGAATTTTAGAATTAAGATACAACTTAACCTTGAATTCGTATGATGCTGATGTCATATAAACACAGGAATCTGTCTGCTCTAACCTCCCACCGTTTCTTCGTTGAAATTTTACTTTAATTTCACTATCGAACACCTTGAAATCGAGACCGTAGTCAACCACTAGTTAACTGAATGAAAGTCTAACCAGAATTGATGAATTTTCTGGCGTCCCTCTCTTCCTTTATTTAATCGTGATTTGATTGTTACATTCCACAGCAAATTTTGATTAATTAAATTCAAATATAAACTTTCAGATGCATTTCGATGAAAGGAAACTATTTATAGAAATAGCATAAAAGAATGCATGCAGTAACGCTACTAGCTGACTGAAGTTAAGTGAGTCTATGCTTAAAAGAACCACTGACAACATAAATATGACAAAATTTACTAACGATTTACTTAATAACATTAGGACAAAGATTTAATTTATGGAATGATGTTTGAAATACCTTTCAAATAACCCTGTTGTTTATTTTAGATGACTTTTACATTAATTTTGACGATTTACAAGTTTAGGAAATAAACAGAAGAGTGGATCTGTCCATGTTACCCTACGATCGTCGTTATCTGGACTCATATATTTAATATAAGATCCTCACGCCAAGACCAGTTGGCGTCGGGGAAATGGTGACTTGGAAAATTACATTTTTATCCGCAAGAGGGACATTTCATTACAAACGGGTGGCTAACCTGAACACCCTATCCGTTATGAGATTGACAGCCGATGTTGTTGTTGTTGTAAATATTGAACATTACAATAGCTAAGCTTAAAATTAACAATCTGTATATGGGTACCGCGTAAGTACACAAGAAGAACGAATCTTAACATTTAAGATTTCCACTTCATCTAAAATGATGTTTATATTCATCGATTTTCTGGGTGGAATAAATAATCACCTTGAAATGAGGTGATAGTAGTGTCAAGGGTGTGATTACGTCTATACATGTGGCAATTAAATAACCAGGCTGGTGCTACAAAACATTTTATTGATCACCAATTGCATTACAAAGTTTATCCCCTTCAATGTACTCTCCCTGTCGATGCCTACAACGCTCCATACGAATTTTCCACAGTCGAAAGCAGTGCTGGAAGTCCATTTCTATCAGCTTGTTGAGAACCTCCGTCGCTTTCGCTTTCACCGCTTCCACACTGTCAAATGTTGTGCCCTTAAGTTCCGATTTTACCTTAGGAAATAAAAAAAAGTCACAGGGGGCTAGCTCGGGCGAATACGGTGGGTGGTCCAACACGGTGATGCCGGATTTCGCAAAGAACGCCTTCACAGACAAGGCGGAATGGGCTGGCGCATTGTCTTGCTGGAGTATCCAAGATTTGCTCTTCCACAAATCGAGTCTTCGTCTTCTCACTCGTTCACGAAGGGTAGTTAGAACCTCGTGTTTCACAAGAAACTTGAGATTAACTCGTTGCTCGATCTGGACACTCTGCATTTTTCCGACGCGACGCTGGCGTAAGGACTTGAACGGACGATTCCTACAGCGAGACTGAGCGACGTACAACCGTGCCCTTCGAGCTCAGGGTGGAGGATGCATCTACAAGCACAGACATGTTCAAACCTGCCGCGGCGTGCTCGCTGTTTGCCGATAGTAGCGCCAGTCCGGTTATTTAATTGCCACACCTCGTATTCTAAATAACTACGCAAAGGAAGACAAATCTACACGTTTCCAAGTATTTGACGATAAACCACATGGAATTTGAATAGAAATCTTTATTCTTTCAATCTCGAATTCCAACTACAAACGTCAAATATGCGTATTACCAACTTAAGAGCATTTAAAATCTCTCCGCTACACCTTATTCCAGCTAACGGACTAACAAATACGTATTACTGTCTTTACTAATTAATGTCAAGTTTAACGTAGCATGGACAACTACGACTTTACATCAACTCTCGCCGGATTATTGCCGATAAATAATCTTTCTTTATTGTACCAGAACTGTGCGGGTCGTAATTGTCTATGCGAGCGGCAGTTAGCGACCGATAATACGTTTAAATCTCGATAAGTAATGCGTAACGGCGATTAATAGGAACTAGGCGAACGATTTGCAAAGGAGATCTTGTACGACTACTCGTCTTGTCTGCCTACAACCGTAAGAAAATGTTTCATTCCTCTTTCTATTTACTTTTTTTAAGATTGCAAACTGAAGGAGTAAATGACAAGTTACTAAGTTAGATACGAAGATAATTTGAGCTGTCAAACAGGATTGATATAACCTACAAACATCAGGCTAAGTTATAAATTCCACGGATTCTTTGGTCAGCAGTTGGTCAAACATAATAAACAGAAAAATAAAACACAAGAAAACACTTACAAGGAAATACAGGCAAGTGCATCCTACCGATTTAAATGAACTTTGTGCGTTTATAGACCAGATCTAGTGTAAAAACAACGGTAAATATCTTAGCTGCCCAATCGTCCACTGGCGGGTTGTAAAGCACCTCAAGCTCAACACTACCCTTCGCTGTTTGACTCAATAGCTCAAAAACTGTTACCATTGATGCAGTTAACACTCGCTCCGTTTCCGCGGGCAGACGGCTTTTCCATAGCGTTAGAATGAAATCTTCCGAAACCAAAGACGTCGTGAGGTTCCAATAAAACTGTGAAGCTTTTAGGTCGCCAATTTCTTCATTCTCTAACGGTCTTCGCACTCTGGAACTATCTGAAGCTGTAAACCTTTTGATTAATTCACTCTTCAGATATTGATATTGCCCTTCGTCCGGCGACTGCATAATAGCAACTTCCACCTGCTCGATGTATTCTTCACCGATCAGCGAGATGGTAATGGTAAATTTTGGTTGCGTCCTTCGTTGTACGCGCGGATGTGAAATGAGCTTCTAAGAGTCAGAACCACAACGCAATTTTCTTTGACCAGAACGATGGAGGACGTAGTGTACTTTGACTTACCGCACTTACGTTTTCACCATCCGGATGAGCCTCAACGTTTGCCGATTCCATTTCGCACGTGTTCGGAAATTTTCTGCGCTATCGTTAAAAGATTTAGCCTGCACGCGTAATCCCTTCTTTTTTACACGATTGCACGTCGCACTACTATCTCAACGATCACGTCGGGGTCACCAATGTGGAGGGTTGGTAAATAATACACAAGATTAACGAGGAAACATATAATTTACTACATATCTTTTAACAAACGCGACCGCCTGTGCAGAGGATCTCAACCGACTGTCCCTTCCGACCGTCCCTTCTCCTGAAGATACTTTCGGATCATAAAATGTAATTTTTCCGAGCAACACCTCTTCTAGGTAGCCGTTTATGATACGCCACATTATGAACTTTATTTTGGTTGTAAAGTAGGCGACCAGGGTAAAAGTTGGGCCCCCCGTATTTGCTATGTCACGTGTTCGGCTTCTCACAGCATGGGCAAAAGGTTCACGTCATATGCCTTTTGCAGTTCCTATGGTATGGAGAGAACCTAAAGACCACGTTTCGGGTTGCTACTTCTGCCTGACAAATATAACTGGTATTACATCAAAATCTAAACACACTGTTGTATATCCTAATCTACCATCTGCACTGAGACCAGTACTTCATAACGAGGAGTTACCTGTACCAGCACCTGCAGGAAACAGGACTTTCAGTGATGATGACTTTAGCGATGAGAAAGCACATCAAGTAGCAGAAGAAAATTTGAATTTGGATCCCACATTTGAATCAGGATGTTCTTCAAATGAACCACATTTCCTGACTCAAGGAGACCTTAGTGACCTCGTTTCGTTTTATCGTAGTCGTCATGCCAAATTCAATGATACTTCTCTCTTGAAGGTGACCTGGTGTTCTGCAATGATATTGTCTCGGTTATGAGTGCACTTGGCCATCAATATCACACTGATGAATGGCGTTTGCTCATTGATTCATCCAAAGCTAGCTTAAAAGCCGTTTTACTTCACAATGGAAATAAATTGCTCTCAATCCCTCCGGCCCACTCAGATAACATGAAGGAAACATACGACAACATGAAGATTCTTTTACAAAAAATTAAATACGATGAATTTAAGTGGAATATCTGCGGCGATCTAAAGGTTGTGGCGTTATTACTCGGATTGCAACTCGGCTACACGAAGTACTATTGTTTCCCGTGTGAGTGGGCCAGTCAAGACAAGAAAAACCATTATGTAAAGAAAGTGTGGCCGACACGAACATCATTGACTGCAGGAGTTAAGAATGTCATCAACCCTCCTCTTGTCGATCCACAGAAAATTTATCTGCCCCCTTTACATATAAAACTAAGGCTTGTGAAAAATTTCGTGAAAGCGATGGACAAAAACGGTCACGGATTCGCGCATTTGAGGAATAAGTTCCCCAGAATCGGTGATGCTAAAGTAAAGGAGGGTATATTTGTAGGACCCCAGATCAGGGACTTGTTTCGAGACGAAAGGTTCGATATAGAGAAAATCCGCCTGGCTGTCATTTAAGAATATTTGTGAGAACTTTTTAGGCAATCGCAAATCCGAAGACTACAAGAACATTGTAAAAGACGTTTTGACTTCGTATGAAACATTGGGGTGCAATATGAGTCTAAAAATTCATTTTTTAAACACATTTATATTTTTCCCGGACAATCTTGGAGCCGGCAGTGACGAACATGGGGAAAGATTCCAACAAGATATTTTGGACATCGAAACGCGCTACCAAGGCAAGTGGAGCCCCTCTTTATTAATAAAATCACTTAACCACCCCGTATGTTTTCTTCGTTACTGTAAATATAGCACATCAGTTATGATTTCTTTTAATAAGAATATTTCGTGGTAGATGTAATATACCGTAAGAGCGGGCGTACTATGATCAGCCAGCATAATCGGCATTTTTCGGAAATGCGAGACAGAGTTACCTGTGTTTCCTTGTAAATATTGCCAATTTACAAAGTATGAACCCCATTAAATGTATAGCATTTTCGCATTAAAATTCTTCAAAAAATTTGTTTTATAAACAAAAAAGGAAACCACTAAGGAACTAAATGTTTTATTTTTTCACCTTAATATTCATATTATACAGGGATCGAAAGATTGTAAATTTTTTATGTTTTTTATTAATTTTTTTTACTATAATCTTTTTAATTTGAATGGCTCGGTAAGCCCAGTAATAGAAGGGCCTGTTCTTTACGTTGGCAGAGTTAGGTGCTCTGCGTGAGTCCCACTAGTGTCGGTGACGAATCTCACTGGTGGATCCGATACAATCTTGAGTTACTATTCGCATGTTGGGAAGTAATTGACTACGTGACACCCTTTACAACGAGAGGGTAATAGTAACAGAATCATGGAACACTATATACACACACCATTTATACACTAAAAAGCTCCTGAGGTTATGACTAATTTGCTGTTGTGTACTTGACTTTATAATTGTCATTATTTGGATGTCATCTTCGTTTCCTAGAAGGTCTATGTCTATTTTTCCTTTTTGATTTGTGCACACAGAGAAAAAAATGTTCTTGAATCAAAATTGCATATTTTTCTTTATCTTCTCTAAAAAGAAGAAAGCATCTATCGTACCAACCATTTCAGTGCAGTAATAATACCAGCAAAATAATATATTTTCCAAAGTAACACCATACTTTAAACCACAGAAATATTTTGTTAAGCAAATGCATATTTATCTAACCTTTTAATAACAAACATTCCCAAAATGAGAAAATACTAAAAAAATCGATTTTTTATTGAATTAATCATATTATTTGCATAGAATTTTTATAACTAACAATCAGAAGAATTTACATCTATGTATATTTTAAAACATATACAAATTTTATGCAAATAATGTGATTAATTTAATAAAAATTAGATTTTTTAGTATTTTGGAAACGTTCTCCATTAAAAGGTGAAGTCAAATAAATGATAAAGAAAAGTATGTTTGTTTCAAACTGACGAAGTTCTTTATAAGAAAAAACTGCAATGTTGAATCAAGCATATTACGGATATTACATCAAACAGACATATTTTCAAATTATTCTTAAGAAGATCAAGAGATCATATGTTTGAATCAAATAACGATGTAAAAAAATATTTTATATAAAAGACTATATCTTTGCCGAAATATTTCCGTATTTCATGTCTTCCATTTTTATTGTATTACGATTGTTTTCCGCTATATTTTAATTTCCTACTCACTCATTTTAACAGCTAATTGTTTTTGTGTTTCTTTATCAACTTTCTTAGCTTTTATTTAGATCTGAAGCACCCTGTACCATATAGGTGGTCAATGTACCTTCGCCAAAAATACATCATCTTCTCAATTCTGGGTGTGGATTCCGACATCTTTTCCGCGTAACACCGTACCACCTCCCAATCCCACCCATCTATCGGTACTGTGTGTGTAAAAGCTGTGACAAGATTAATGCCTGTTCTTCGCGGATTCTTCATGTTTGATAATTCGCAGTTGCCATGGACGAAACTTTAGCATATTTTTCTGCCGAATATGCGTCCTGTAATTTGCATCGCGGACGTATTTTGTTCTTGTCGCTTGAAAGGCAATAATTTCTGGAAATCGTTGCCGTCCTCTTGCCAATAACTTCGCTAATTCATCATGCGTTCGAAATATGAACGCTTTTGAGGTAGACCGTTAGGAGTTTTAAACGAAACGAGCTGAAGATTGCACGTACAATTCTGCTTGGTAATAATGTTAATCTGTTCTTCTTCAAAACTAATTGGTTTAATTGTATAAACAATTCAAGATTCCTTGTCACCAGAAAAGAGGGAAAAAATTACAATCAAACCTCGACTAACTAATTATCATTTTTCAATTTCGCGCCACCTACAATAGTTATCAGGAATCGTATACATAAATATATATGTACCATGCGCATGCATACATTGCCCCAATACGAATTCCTCTAGAATTAGTAATAATTGCATATATATACATGCTCGCGACCAAGCTTCGCAAATGTGATATACACGAGGCAACAATAGACCATACACCGTGAAACAGGCGTACTACATGTGACTTCATAGTAAAACACCCATATTAGAGCCAACAATGCGCAATGAATCACATCGTATGGCGCAATAAGGTTAGGACAGATAGACGCTGCAGATAGAATAAGTCGTATACAGCCCATTTAGATACTCTCTTGTATACAAGCTATACAATGCCGTGCAGATCTTAGAAGCCACTGCAATGTAATGTAAGGTAAAGGCAAGAGACACCGGCGACTTGACAATATTGGTAATATGAAAGTATATTTTGTGGACGTATACAAATGGTAGTAAGAAGTGTTTAATCTAACCAAGGCAGAGATGGTTCTATTGGCAAGGAGAAGGTATATAAACACACATTATAAATAAAAATATAAAAAAATATGATTATACTGATATGAATCTTTATAAGAAACAGCGCGCATTTTTATAAAAATAAGGCAAATGACACGTATCCCTTTTGCGCACGCTGTTGTTTATAAAAATTCATATCAGTGTCATAATCATATTTTTTACATATTTAGAATCTCCCATGGCTCTTTTATCTACTGACTATAAACAATAGAATATAATTATTTCAATTTAATTGATTTAAATATTGCAATTTATTTCTAGGACACATTTAGCTATTATTTTTTTCTGTTACTATCATAATCCAATCAAGGCAGAGACGGTTTTATTCACAAATAGAAGGTATATAAGCAAGGCAAAAGCTCTAATCGGGTACTAGCATTTGGATTAAGCTCTTCTCTGATAAAGCTTTTGCAGTCCTACTTAACGAACAGATCACATTATGTCTTTTATAATGGATATAAATCTTTTGAGTTTCGTCCATCATCTGGTGTACCTCAAGGGTCGCATCTGGGACCACTTCTGTTTGCGCTTTTTGTTAACGACCTATTAATATCACTATCCTGTCTTGTGTTGGCTTATGCCGATGACATGAAAATCTATCTACCAATTAGATCATGGAACGATGTCCTACATCTACAATATAATCTGGATGTAATTACCAAGTCGTGTTCAATCTTTAAACTAAAGTTAAATGTTAATAAATGTTTGTGCGTCAGCTGTCTGGTCACCGCATTATGTATGTATATCTTCAGCTAGCCATCGAAAAGGTACAACGGCGCTTCTTGAAGTATGAGTTTTTTAAAAGTGAACGCGGCACGGATTACGATTCGCTCCTGGAAAGACATGAATTGGAGTCACTTAAACACCGTCATGATGTTGCAGGAGCTAAGTTTATCTGGAAGGTCGTGCATGCCTATGTTGATTCTCCTAATTTACTTTCCTCTATTAATTTCCTTGTGCCTCGCATTTCCTCCCGTTCTCCTTCTACCTTTTCATTGCCTTTTCCTCGTACCAACCTACTCCAGAGTTCCCCAATAGTATCCATGTGCCGTAATCTGGAAGTATTATTATTATTATTACTCTAAATCTGTGGCACTGGAACACTGAAAACAGTTCACTAACACCCTTACCATAATACTTGTATTGTGGTAAGGGTTTTAATGAACTGTTTTCAAAGCAAAAGCTCCTTAATTTATGAGTATAAGCTTTCGTAACAACCATAAGATCAACAGAATTAGTATGTCGTTTGGACAATGCTATAGAATGCTTGAAAGTACGTAGGGTCTCCATTTCAAAATAATAATTATAAATGAATTTAAAAGAATTAAACAGCTGCTTAAGAGAGAAACTCGCCAGCGAAATGGTATCGTTAGTAATTCGAAGAACTTTTGGACATTCATTTCTAGCAAAAGATCTAAAACATCTAGCGCTCCTGGAGTAATGGTTTATGAAGATGAAGAACAAATACTTCCACTTTTTGCCCTATATATATCGCTTAATACTCGTATTAAGATTATGGCGTCTGTTGAATCCAGATCAACGTTTACTCACTTGAAGACAATGCTAAACTTATCATGATGGTTCATTTTCATTCCAAATCTTGCTGAGAAATAACACTAAAATCAACTGATTGTCAAATCTAATCAAACCTTCAGAGTTGTCCAGATGAAATCCCTTCTTCATTGCTAAAATCACTTTGGGAGGCGGACAGCAACAAGATACCTGAGATTTTCCAGCCATCTTCGCACAGCATCGATGGCACGTTTTGCAGGAGCTACCAAGTTGAAGACAAGACAGTGGAATAGTCTCTCTAGCAGCGGTTCCTAAACTTTTCTTTCTTGGGAACCCTTTCTAAAAACCAGAATAATTGGCAAAAAAATTCATATTAAATGAATACAATACAACAGAACATTGACCCTAGTAAAGTCGCAGCCGATGAATACCAACTGATTCTTAGCTAACAAGGAAACACAAGTAACTGCATCTCACCGATTTAAATGAAACTTTGTAGGTTTATAGACCAATCTAATGTAAGAACAACGGTAACCATCTTAGCTGCCCAATCGCTCAATGGCGGGGTGTAAAGCACCTCGAGCTCAACACTTCCCTTCACCGTAGAGCATGTAAAATAGTTTATATCTTGTCGTAACTTTTTTTTTATATCTCTCATAGTTTCTGAGCTATTGGGTCAAACAGCGAAGGGTAATGTTGAACTTGGGGTGCTTTACACCCCGCCAGTGGACGATTGGGCAACTAAAAGAGTTACCGTTGTTCTTACATTACATCGTTCTAGAAACCTACAAAGTTTCATTTACATCAGTGAGATGCGCTTACCTGTGTTTCCCTATAAACTTAGGTTAAACTTGAAAATTCCCTCAATGAAATATTTGTGACTGTTTAGCAGAGCAAAGAAATTCCAAATTTGGTTCGAAGTTTGCCAGGGTCTACCGATGCTTACTAGAGCCAGGCCTGCACAAGCCTCTGGGATCTTTTATCTCACTGCGGCAGGTTCCGACACTCTGCCTGGATCTTGACTGCTTTTATCTCCTAAACGGGGCCAATGGTGGGGTTTCTGTCTCAAATCTCCAAGACGTCTCCAAATGGTGGTCGGTCCTGGGGCACTTCAACTGTTCTGGCGAGGAGTGGATTCGATGAGTCTTGCGCTCTTTTCAGTGTGTTTGTCGCCAGTTCTCGAAGATAATCCTTGATGCTGGGCACTTGCAGGTCTTCGCGCAATCTGATGTTCTTAACGAACCACGGAGCCCGGGTAATTAGCCTTGTTCTGAAGTACCTCCGGTTTGGTGATGTGGGTCGGTCCGGCGGTCACCCATGCGAGGGCCCCGTACGTAATAATTGGTCTCAGGCAGGATTTGTACAGCAGCAACTTCAATCGGGGATCCAGCGGGCTCCTGCTTCCCAGCAACGGCATCAGCATGTTTCTCGCAACGGCATACTTGTTTCATATGTACTCAATGTGCATCTTCCATGTAAGATGCTGATCCAGGTAGATTCCCAGGTATTTAAGCGTGCTGCTCCAGGGAACCGGGTTGTCGTCAATCTCCACTCCTTCTGGTGGGGCTCTTGTCCTCTTCGTCAGCCGAATGAGCATGAGATTTGAAAGTTAAATATGGTATATGTTGGAAATCCCTTTCTCACATCGATATGTTCCACAAAAGGGTAATAAAACATTTATGACTTTTCCTGACAAAACAAGATATTTATTCCTTACACTAAGCCAAAAGTCAATTAATGAGTGATTTAAAAAAACAACATTTAGGGAATTGTCAGAGAATAAATCAACGAGCTTTTCTTTTTCCAATAAAATTAAAGAACTGCGTATCCAATTGTTTGATTCAAATATATTAGGTCCATTAGGTAAATCATTTTTGAAAGTTAATTGATTCTAATATCCCTTCTAATATTTTCACTAAATTGAATTCCATTTTCTGATAAAATGCTAATGAAAGAACCAAAACAGTTATGCTCATTCAACTCCAAACATTGAATTCAAAAATTGAATTTCTTTAACATGGCTTTTATTCTATGTATACTGAAAATGATCAGGACATCCGAGCTTTGTGAAGACAGATTGAAATCCTTTAATTTAGAGAAAAATGTCAGCCAAGAATGCAAGCTTTTGCAGCCAAGGAATATCGAATATACAAGATGACAAATGAAATGGATCATCAACAAAAATTGCTTGAAATTCAGACTTCAATTCAAGCAAGCGGGTCAAAACGTTGGTACTGGGGAGCCATCTAACTTCTGATATGAACTAATAAAGAAACATGAAGGCTTCTAAAGTCCTCCTTACAAAGCGCATGGAATAGAATTAGTAACATGCGATTTCACGCTTCCTTGCCAGTGTTTCTCTATGAATACAGAATTGAGCCTATTCACTATTTCGGTTTATCTTCTACACTCGCGCCATAGAACCAGATAATTTTCCTCTCATTGATTTTGCGTCATCTATACACACACCCAAATAAAAGGATCAGTTTGCCTAAGATTTATCTTACATTCAAAACATGGAAAGCCTATGCAAGTCTTTACATAAATCGTATTTGGAAATCCAGTTAGTGGTCAATAATCCACACCCAACACTGTAGATTAAAACACCGCTTATGTCCATATCTAGGCCTCCGTTGCTTCACATTAATGCTAAGAGGTGGGTGTCTGTTCGTCGCCAAATTATGCTATGGTTCATTCATCATTTATACCAATTATAATTCATGTATTCCGAGTAATGCATAATGGCGTTTGAGTATGCGTATAAGTTGTGTATGCATGATACATGCGACCGGCGAAAACGGTTGTGTGTTCCTGGAAGCGTGCGATTTGAATTATGAATGAATTTATTATTATGACATTTGTACACCCCACTGATCAGTAGGTGCCCCGATTTACTATTTACAAACGCTTTTACCTTCGGATATTTTACGTTGTACATATGTGTATGTATCTATGTATACTATACGTATTCTTACACATGTGCGAGATATTGAGGTGTGTATTGTCTATGTTTCTATGAGGAAGTGTGTCTGCTGCTATGGCAAGTAGTAACTACTTTATGGGACATTGGCAATAAGTAAAACAGACGCTTCATAAAATGTAAAGGGCACACGGAAAGAAACGTTTACTTGTCCGCCTCAACTCAAGACAATTACTGTTTCAATTACCCACAATACAATAACTGTTCTAAATCAAAAGAAATATTTTCTTAGCGTTTTTTTCTCCGCTTAAGAGAAATATATATTTGTAATGAAGTAATTGTATTTCTTTGTTTAAGGCATTTGTTAACTTGATTCAAGAAAATCTTGCAGATAATTTGAAGAAAACGATTCTTGTGTAAGTAAATGGCCATTATAACTAAAGCGTGACAAACGGTTGCACCCGCAGAGACGCCTGTACGGGGGGGGGTGTATGTACGTATGTGGATGCAGTGTTCAGTAATGCGATAGACATTGAGGAGTTTGGTCGTTCGGTTATTTATCGGATTCTCATTGTGTGGCAGAGTTCTTCCTGGAAACGTCCAGGCTCGAAACCTAAGAAGCGAACCTATCACGGTCAGCGCATCGGCAGCAACACTAACAAAATCGAACGATCCTGGTTTTGATGTGCACGTAAAAAGAAAGGCTACAGCATTATTGATTTTTTTCTTTGTGTTTACAATGTTAGAATAATATTTGAAATGTAAAACGTGTGACGGCAATGTTTCGTTTTCCAAGTATGGACAACGAGGCCTTGGTTTCAAGATCTCTCTCAGTTGTAGCTGTGGAGACAAGTTTATTGACTCGTGTCCGATGATCGAAACTGGATACGAAATCAATCGTTGACTTGTGATTATGATGCGCTTAATTGGTGTTGGAATTCACGGCATAAACTTTTTTTGTGGACTTATGAAACTAGGCCACGGGATAAATAACACCGTTTATTATAATATTGTTGAATCCATCGGCATCGCAGTGAGAACTATCTTCGATTTAGTGACGCGTAAAGCTATAAATGAAGAAAAACGTTTGAATGCCGAAAACGGAAACGGCGATGATTTGACTGTTTCTGGTGATGATCCTTGGGCAAAAAGAGGCTTCACTTCTCTTGTAGGTATCGTATCACTAATTGGCAAATACAGCAAAAAAATCTTGGACGTTGCTGTGCTGTCAAAGCAGTAACAAGTCTATAAAAGCTTTACCCAACAATTCCTCATCTAAATCAGAACTTTGTGATAGGTTCAATAAACATTCTCTAACTTTACCGGAGTAATTATTATCAAAAAATGTTTCGTTTAAAAACCATGATATTCAATGGAATTCCATTGTGACATATTTAAGATCTCGGTGTTATCTATCGTTACCGTTTTGACCTATTTGATAAACTTTTCTTTTGAAAATGGTGTTTTCCCCTCTGAGCTTAAATTGTCAACGATTAAACCTCTTTTTAAAAAAGGAAACCTAAATGATTTTTCCAATTATCGTTCTATAAGTCTCTTATCTGCATTCTCAAAAATTTTCGAAACCATTATGAATCAAAAACTTATTCAATATTTAATGTCCTTCAATTTACTATGCCCTAATCAGCATGGGTTCTGTCCAAACAAACCTACTAATACAGCTCCTTTCAATTTCTTAAAACATATTTATGGCAATTTAGACGGTAATATACATTGTATGGGTATCTTTATAGATTTGTCAAAGGCATTTGATCTTGTCAATCATAAGATTTTACTACATAAATTGCAGAATTATGGTGTTAATGGGTTTCTTTAGCTTGGTTTAACTCATTTCTCTCAAATAGAAAACAAAGTACAAAAATAGATGACGCCCAATCGGCTTTTCTCTATACTGGAATTGGAGTGCCTAAAGGGTCTGTTTTAGGCCCTACACTTTTCTTAATATATATATAAATGATTTACCCCAGGCACAAGGAATAGTCATTTATGCTGATGACGTAAGCATTCTTGTAAATTCTTCCAATGTAGCCGAGTTGCTGTGTAAGGTACAAATCATATTTTCTAATGTTTGTGCGTGAATGATTTCTTATTAATAAAGACAAAACCAAGTTTCTTTACTTTCACAATAAAAATAAATTAATTTCGCAAATAAATGTGAACGGCGATACATGGACTGTTGAATCATCAATAGAGCGGGCCAAATTGCGCCATCCAACAGAATCGGAATCAGGCGCAACGGCCGCTTATTGTAAATAGCGTATATGTGAGTCACAGCAGATATGTGATATTTCGAAATTAATACACAAGAGTAAAAAAATAAAAGCTGACGCAATAATAATGTTTAGTAATTAGAGCGGATATATATATATATATATATGTACACGCTGAGGTGTTTTTATTTTCATTATGATTTTTTATTTGATTGAAAACGGTATGCGTTGTAAATGGGATGTAATAAGGAAATAACTGAGAAACTGAACGCTTTTTTTATTCTGTTGTACTTAATAATGTAACTGTAAATAAAGATAATAATAATAATAAATAAATTCTATCCTTCTTAATAATGCGGATAGGCTTGTTTAAAAAGTTGCACCATCAGATAAGTTTCCACATTTGCCTCGGTGAAGGATGTTCGCCGAGACGAAAAAATGTTCTTATATTTCGAAAACGACCGTTCCACGTCTACCGAAGTAAGACAGGCGTAATTAAAATAATCTTTAGACTTAGTCAAGGAATCTGCAGATGCCCCATCGCACATTTATCTTAATCTCGTGTAGTCCGGATTCTTTTTTAAAACACTATCGAACTTAGCTAAAACTCGTCCACTTGTTGCATCGTTTATACTGTGTAACAATGTACTAACTTCGTCCACGACTTGCACTGATTCTACCAACGACAATCCAGAATTTTGCAAATTTTCTATCACGTCTACTAACCCTTTGTAATTGTTGCTAATATTCTTTAGATGTGTTTCAACAGAAATATCGAGAAATCCCTTCTGGCTCATCCTAATAGCTCTAGCTTCGGCAGGGACGAATTGCAAAATAACGGATTTGACTTCTTGAAAATGTTCATTATAATAAAAAGCGGCTTTTAACCACGTTCCCCAACGCGTAAGAATGGGCTGTGGTGGTTCTCGAATACCAGGGCATAACCTGTGGAATGCCCTAGTCCTCTTAGGACTTTTGAGAAACACTTTTTTTGTGTTTGCTATTAATGCATCCACCTCCGGGTAACACTCTCGAATAGTTTGTGCCACAAGATGTAAAGCATGGACTTTACACGTAACATGTAAAAGTCCTTCACACTTTTCTTTAAGGAAACGGCCTACACTACACATTGTTGCTGCACCATCGCTCATGAACAACAACAGTTGACTGGTTGACACTTGAAATTTTTGTAACGTTTCGAGAACTACGGCCGTAATTGCTTTACTAGTACACTGTTTTAATCTTCTGCTGGCTAATAGAATTGCAAAATTTGGTTTAATAGGATCTAATACGCGCACTATTATATTCAAAATAGATTTTTTTTTGCAATCTGTCGTCTCATCAAGACATAGCCACAGCTGTTTATCATTTAATTCGGCTTTAATTCGATTTTCAATGTCCTCACGTATTCGTGGAATATCTCTCCGTAACGCTGTCCGAGATAGTAGTATCCACTCGGTATTGTATGTACTCCAGAATTTTCGAAATGCTTTTTTATCAAGTATACGAAGTGGTAGACCACATACCATAAACGTTAAAAGCAATTCTAATTGAAATTGACGTTGTTGTGACACACCATTTCTTTTATTTCTGTGGTGTGCGCTATTTATATGTCTTTCACAATCACGTTTGCTCCAGCACAGTAGTTTCTTTTTACAAACTTTACAGAAAATTGTACTCCCATTGTAGTGTAAATCCACAAATTCACTAAGAAATTTATTAACTTTCGTAGGTAATGGCCGTTTATTTTTAATAGTTACGTTAGACATAATCACTAAAGCGAGCACACCGACGCTTGTTTCTAGTATGCCACGAAGTGGTGCAAACGTAACATCTGCAGACTCGTCATTTGTTGATGAATAGAGCGCGTCATCCGTAAATGAATAAGCGCGCTGTTAGTTCGTAGCCGTCGATGAATGAACTTTTTTTTTGTAGTGGCCCACTGTGAACAACGCCCTATTTATCAACGAACACCCAAACTGCAGGTGTATATTTGCGCGTCTTCACGACGTAATAGACAGTGGTTTTGGTCCTCGTCCTAATAATTACATATTTAAATTACCTATGTTTACATACATATATGCGCCCGGCAGCCTGATTGCGAACCTGGCGCGTGGCGCTCTTGGCCCGCTCTAATCATCAACGAAAATCTTAGGCTTAATAATCCATGAAAATTTAAATTGGTCCCTACATATAGATCATTTATTTTAAACGCTCTCGAAAACTTGTTTTATTCTGAGACAATTGAAGGTAACCTGCTGCAATAGACACCTTAAAAACATTTTATTATGCTAATTTTTTAGCTTGCATGCGTTACAGTATAATCAATTGGGGCATGTCATCTGACATTGATAGAGTTTTTAAAATTCAAAAACGCTCTTTGAACAATCTTTGGTTTGGGCTATAGAGAGTCGTGTAAGAACAGTTTTAAAAGTAACTCCATCTTCACGGTTTACGATCTGTTTGTTTATGAAACACTGCTAGTTGTTTTCAAATACAGGGACGAATTCTCCCGATATAATTACACTCATGAATACCATACTCGTACGAATGACTACCTTTTACCTCCCCCACACCAAAAGACTATCTATCAAAAGAGTCCTTATTTTATTGGTTGTAAATTTTATAATAATTTACCACCCAAAATAAAAACTGTTAACAATTTGAAATGTTATTTGCGAGAGATAAATTGTTATAATCTAAATGGTTTTCTGTCAAATAGTTAATTAATTCATTGCAAAGTTTTAGTATTATGTCCTTTTTTCTCCATGACTTTGTTGTATTTTAGAAGAAACATTTTTCTGTTTTTTTTTTTCTTGATTTTTTAACCTTAAGGAAATATTTTCTTGATGCAAAAAATCATTTCTCTGCATGTAGATGAAATGAATCTTTTAAATGGCATGGTAATAAAGAAGATGCCCAGCTTTTTCTTCCTGGTGATAATTATGCTAAAAGATGTGAATCGTAATCAACGGCGAAACGACAATGTGCATGGACAAAATATGAAATTGTTGTTCCTCCAGCATCTCACTCATGCCAACGGAATTTGCTTAATAATATTATTTTACCCTACAACGGTAGGAAATTTAATTTATTTTGAATGAATTATTGCCTGTCTGGCCGGAGAAAAATTAATATTTTAAAAGCAAATTGGTAATTAATAAATTCCGTTTACGTCCTCCCATGTAGGCTCTTTTTCCCTACATTGATACAAGTTACATGTACGGTTACACAAAAAACTACATTGACAGGAAAAAAAATGTTCAGTCAAGCAATATCTTTAATTACATTTCTTAACAAAATTTAAACTTTTTCTTGTCTCGCAAATTAGTATAAGTGAACCTTGCAGCATTTTTTATGCCGAATTCAAATCTTTTTTCAGAAATATTCTATCAGACAGGGTTTCTAAGTGACATAACTCAACTGAAAATGTTTCTAAAATGTACAAATGTATGATTTTCTGCCATATTTAGCGTCAGGAACGTCTCTCATCCATGTCCAGCAATAGTCTGCCAGCATAGAGGGGCGCCACTTGTCTTGGTAGCGCTTTTCGAAGTCCAAAATATCTTGGTGAAATCTTACCCCATGTTCGTCACTGACGGTTCCAAGATTGTCCGGGAAAAAATCTAAATGTGAGTCTAAAAAATAAATTTTTAGACTCACATTGCACCCCAATGTTTCATACGAAGTCAAAAGGTCTTTTACAATGTTCCTGTAGTCTTCGGATTTGTGATTGCCAAAAAAGTTCTCAAAAATTTTCTTAAATGACAGCCAGGCGGATTTTTCATTTTTGTTCACCTCTATATCGAACTTTTCGTCTCGAAACAAGTCCCTGATCTGGGGTCCTGCAAATATACCCTCTTTTACTTTAGCATCACTGATTCTGGGGAACTTATTCCTCAAATACGCGAATCCGCGACCGTTTTTGTCCATTACGTTGACGAAATTCAAATTTTCTTCTGCTACTTGATGTGCTTTCTCATCACTAGAGTCATCATCACTGAAAGTCCTGTTTCCTGCAGGTGCTGGTACAGGTAACTCCTCGTTATGAAGTACTGGTCTCGGTGCAGATGGTAGATTAGGATATACAACAATGTGTTTAGATTTTGATGTAATACCAGTTATATTTGTCAGGCAAAGGTAGCAGTCCGAAACGTAGTCTTTAGGTTCTATCCATACCATAGGAACTACAAAAGGCATACGACCCGTCAAAAATCCTACCAGTAATCTAAAGTCCCCTCTACTGAACGATAGCGCTATTTTTGCTGTCTATTTTTGTCCTGGAACACTTTCCCAGTACGAGGCCTTTTGATTGTCCTCCCATGTCTTAATTGCTTGTTTTATGTGCCTCTTTTGGAGACCACAAAAAGGGTTAGGACCAATGAAAGGCATGTTCGCTGCTTCTTTGGCCAGCTGTGTATACATTCGTGTATCGACCAGATTCATATGTGTAGGCCCATAACCCATAACCTAACTACCTGACTGTCGCTGAATATATCTATAGCTCCTGCTTTCGACGGAAACATTGTCAAAAGCACCCTCTACGTCCAAGGATACACAGAGAGCTATTTCTTTTGCCATAAGTGACTCTTCCAATTTGCTTGTAATAAATTGGAGGGCCGTTATTGTTGATTTTGCCTCCTGATAGGCATGTTGGTTGGGATGAAGCAGATTTGTTGCAAGGACTTCATTCCTTAGGTACTTATCTAATACCTTTTCTATTTCTTTGAGAAGAAATGAGGAGAGACTGATAGGTCTATACGCTTAGGCTCTGCGAATGATCGCCTTCCTCCTTTAGATATAAATACCACATTATAGGTATATAGCCGAAGCAATAGCTGGCTTTGTATAAGCTCAGTGGTATTGGAAGGAGAGCATCTATGACCTTCTGAGGTAAGATGCTATCTCCTCCAGGTAATTTGTAGGGTTTGAATATCATTAAAATCCATCTTATTCTCGCTGTAAAGATTTTACTTGCTAGACTTCGTGTCTCCTTTGATGGACGACTTGAGTCCATTCCGAGGCGGTAACCCTTACTAGTGGATGCAGTACAGGCTGGAAAATGAGTATTTAACATTACTTCTAATGCCTCTCTGAAATTTCCGGTAAAGCTACCATCAGCTTTCTGAAGATGTCCGAGTTGATTTGCATCGTTCTCCAACGAGGATTTTTTGCGGAATTGGTCCTCAAGCTTTAAGTTTTTGACTTTGTTGAACGGTTTTAACTGATTCCCGGTGTTCCTGGTTCTTGGCAGCGTATATAACTAACGACTCTTTCTGTTACCAAGGCTCAAAGCTTCATTCGGAAGACAGAGATTTTCATCGAGTGAGGAGCATCGCTGGCAAAAATGTATAGACTTACAAGGGGACTATATTGAGAAATAAAACTAAATTTCACAAAAAATATCTAATTGGCTAAAAGAAGATAGTTGCAATTCTTCATTTTCAACATGAATGCAATGTACTTTGGTTGCATTTAAAAGGATTCGATGAATCTCAGAAGTTCTCATGGCACCACATATGTATTCCATTTACCACAGGTACACTATTTTGTACTGATTTTGTCTAAATTTGTAGAGATATCTTTAATAATATGTGTGCTGTCAACACTTTTTGCTTACCTATATTGACGCCAGAAATTTGAATGAAGACTTGATTATTCAAGACTCTTCATTTTAATTGGTTCTAGATGTGATATTCTCCCTGAGAAGGTTATCTTTAGATTCGCTTTCACTTCTGGAATAGTAAAAATTACAGTAATAAATTTTAGTAGATGTGTTTACAGTAGGACGGTTATTTTATGCTTGACACTAAAACTTACTTTTTACATAAACAAGGTAAAAAGTAAACGAACGCCAATGTAGTGCCATGTAGTATAGAAAACGCAATCTCCGGATCTGTTTTTGAGCTGCACCTTCGATAAAAAGACATAATTTATGACTTTTAATGGATTTGGCACCTATTTCTTTCCAAGGCACATTTTTGTTCAAATAGATCGTACGAAAATCATATCTAACACCTCGAAAATACCATAATCGTCATTTCAATTCCAATTTTTGCTTATCGTACACTTCGCACGTATAATCTCGAGTCCATTTACACATTTTTAATCAAAATTACATCCGAAAAGGTAGAACTGCTGTCAACGTACTTTACTTGTACGAAAGATTGGAAAAAAGTTTATAATTTCTTTCATCGAAATACCACACCGTGTATCGTTCGCCCCCTGAAAACGTAAATTCGTTTAGGGTTTTCGCCGACCTACTTGCTGGTACGATTGCCGCTATCATAGCGCTCTATACTACTGAAAATATTGTGAGTAAATACCTGTTCGATTCTCCGGACGTCGTCGGTCCATCTCGCTTCCGGAAAAAGTTACTTTTCTTCGTTGCATTCGCGTTTGATGTTCTTGACAGACGCTGTCAGATTCAACACGCTACAATTTCGTATATGTTTTTGCTTTACGGCGGAAAATGACGTGAGGGGCGGCAAAGGCGTAATCGGCGGACGCTAAATCCGTTTCAGGGGGCTAACTCGAAAATCCGGCCAGCCTACCGCAAGCTTCCAGGACATGGTTTATGGACGCGTTCCGAATCACTCCTAAGATGTCTAGATAGCGGTTAGCGATGCATAACTTCCCCCAAATCGACCCGTTCGTCCTCTATTCTATCTTTACGGTTGCGTAACACTCCAGACAAAGATAGTTTTATCAGTCATTATTACCGTATAACAATTTATTATAGTTATTATTCATACATTGAAGTAATAGTTACAGAAGCATTGGCTGAAAAACGTATTTACAAAAGAAGCAATGTATTCGTGTTTATTCGGAAATTACCCCAAAATCTTTTTAAGTTAGGTGCTAGTGAAATTTAAGGTTATGTATGTAGCCTGATCCATTTTCGACACTGCGATTCTCTCTGGCCTTTCTTATTTCTCATCTCTCATTGAATGTGAATGTTTCTCATGTTACAAGAGGTGAAATTTCCTTCTAATTTGAATGAATTTTACTTCCTTCAATTTTTTTCAAAATTTCAAGTCAGTATGATTTCCCTTAGTCCGTTTCTGTTTGTAATCGCCTTTACGCTGTCTTACATTTGTCCGGTGATCTCGCTAACTCGTCCCGTCTTGCATTGTTCCTTTTTCTCGCTTTTCTTTTTCAATTTCGGCGATTCCGGATGGTCCGCCACGCTGCTCCGTGGCAGAAGTTAAAGGTTATGTGATCGCGATGACCATCTCGAGATTCCGTTTTGACGGGGCGTTATACGCCATAAATATGCAAGAACGGATTAATTTTTTGCGACGCGCATAAATTACGAAGCGTAAAGTGAAAAGTAGGACCTCCGAATAATTTCGTCCCGCTACGACTTAATATCCACCTTTCGGCCTTTTGCTTGCATGCGTAGCGTTCACGGAAATTGTATCCCGAATGCGGTGGGCGTGGGCGTTTCCGACGTCGTCTTCTTTTGTTTTTGTCGAAAACGCGACGAGGACCCGTTGAAATAAAAGACAAAAGTCGCCCTTCTATGTTTTTGTTTTGTTTTTTCGACTTGGTTCGTCGAAAAATACCGTTACACCTTAAACAACAGGCGTGTGAGAAATGAAAAAGGAATTTTATAATTTTTAAAATTTAAATGAGTTACGGAGTAATCGCTGTTACCACCGCAAACTATCGTTACGAGTAATTAATTTAAATTTCGATTACCACCATTTACTAGGAATGTTCTTAACATGGAAACTAATTTCGCAAGGTTTCTTTCACATTTTAACTTCCATTTTCAGAAAATCTATTCCTAAAGTCTTCGCTCTTATAGAATATAGCAAACCCACCAGCTGGAAGAACTTTGGAGCTTTCATGATATTAGGAATGGATTTATGGTTTCTGTTCCGGAGGTGGCCCAGAAGTTCGTTGGCCACATTTCGAGCTCGTTAGAGGAGGCTACGATATATGAGAGAGTAAAAACAAAAAGGTGGCTTCTACCTGATTTGAGATTTCTGATAAGGGAGCAGAGCAGAGCAACAAAAAGGCCAAGAACAACTTTGCCTGCCCAAACAATAACATTAAAGCTAACCACCTAATCAGGCAAGTCCGAGACGAGTTGACACGCTACAGGTGTGTGGAATGACAAGAAAAATTAAGATCCCTTTCGACAGGAGGTAATTCTCTGTGGAACACCATGAAGACCTTTAAACTCAGCAAAACATCATGCTGAATGTATTATTGTCCTCGGACGGAGATCGTGAAGAAGCCCATGCTGACGATCTCACCAAAGTTCTTTCTGTCGATCCGGATGGGGAGAAATAATCGCAGGAAAATCGGTTGATGACGTTTGTTCCTCAATTAGAGATTCCTTCGTCGATCAGGACGGGGAACCGTTGGATGAGATTAATGCGAGGCACGTTCAGAAACTAAGTTCCGTTTAGTAATAAAAATAAAACAAAATTTATTGAAAAAAAGCTACAAACCCTATGCTATCTTTCTACATAGCTCCCACCATTTTGTAGCCACTTGTCATAGCGTGGCACAAGTTTTTGTATGCCTTCCTCATAAAACGTTGCCGCCTGTGTTATCAACCATGTGGTAACATGTTCTTTGAGCTCTTCATCGCTATTAAATTTTTGACCACCAAGGAACATTTTGAGGTGCGAAAAGAGATAGAAGTCGCTAGGAGATCAGGGCTGTACGGAGGGTCCAGCCAAAGTCCTGTAAGTGTTGTTGTGTCTTGTTCGCAAGTGTGAGGTCGGGCATTGTCTTGAACCAAAACAATACCGTTTGTGAGCATTCCTCGACGCTTATTCTGTATTCCGCGATGCAGTTGTATCACCTGAAAACGTTACAAATGGAGTTTTTTGAAGAAGTTAGAAGCAACTGCGGCATAAATGCCATCCTAACTGTGAAATCGCTAATAATAATAAGCATTGTTTATTTATTTACGGCTTGTATTATTCCCTCTAGTAAATATCGACATCCGCTTTTACGCCAACCTTGGAATATCTTTAATGAAATACTCCTTGAAAAATTCTGCATACCCCCTACTACTGTACCTTAGGAGCTTGTTACCACTGCCAATGAATTAACAATATATACGTACAGTGTTATAAATGTCACACGCAAGGAGGAATGCGATTGAATATTCAATTACCCGAAACAAAGTTTTACATTGATCCTATAGCTAAACAGTCGTAGGTGTACCTGCAACCCATTTGCATTTCTAATTAATGTCTGAAGCACTACAGTGAATGCTTGATTCGGCTTTTAAATAAATTTGAACTCTACTTTGAAATTAACAAAAATTGCCTTTGAAACATTTTAGTCGTTTCCTCAAAGAACTTGGAGGAATACAAACCAACAAAATATTATATTATATTACAGTTCGTTCCTTCAACACGGAGTGGAATAAGTTTCACTAGGTATCAGCACACTTCGCACCACAGAACAAGTTTGGTTAATTCGATCGATACTTTAATGTTTACCGAAAACCTTAGTAGATACTCAAAGTATAAACATACATATACTAAATTATATTCATTTGGTAACTTTGAAAATGGCAATTCTTCTAAAAGTTAGGAAATATTGCCTCTCGCGGCTCACATTGAGATTTTAGTCACGAAATTAAATCTAATATTGTGACGAAGCGTAGCGCGTCCGTTTAAATTTAAATACTTTTAAGGCAAAGAAAAATATTAAAATTATTAGTTGAGTAATTTTAAATTGTTCTTATTTTCATACGCCATGTACGAGAAACGGTACGTCACCCAAATATTTAGTATATAAAGCCGTGCATAATCCCTTCACCGACGGTATTCATATTGTCTGAAGGCTCCTAACTCACCGACGGTATTCTTTATATTGTCTGGGTTCCTTTAACTCACCGACGGTATTTATATTGTCTGAGTTATCTTAATACACTGACTAAATTGTTACCAACTGAATTCCCTTAACTTGCTGACGGTAATTTTATATTCTCTAAGTTCCGTTAATTCACTGGTAATAATTTTATTGGTTGATTTTACCGATTTGAGAACCTATTTCTGGGACACCGTTTATTTTCCGTTGTTAACAAATTTTAATCTTCCGCGACGAATGTATTTAACATTATTTATCGCTTCTTGTACGTCGTCTTAACCGAAATTTTGAACTTTATCTGATTCAAATTCATTTAAATTTGCAATCTTAAGAATTTCATTTCGTTTTATTTTGCTTTAATCTAAATATCCTTTTTTTTTCGTTTCTCTTGTAAATTATGTAAATGAATTATAGTGTAAAAAGTTGCCTGTTTTTATTCTAAGGACTTTGAATGAACCAAGACGACCTCAGGTGGATTGTTGATGGACGCCGTGCTCCAGGGCGTCGTAAAGCACTTTTCACCAAGTTCACATGGAAATCTTTTATTTAGTTATATCAAACTTTAAGATGTTCACTCAAAATTAATTAACTATTTTGAAGCTTATACATGCCTTTACACATTCTTGCGCATGCGTTGAGTTGGCGCCTCTGTGGTCATGTGTATGGAATTTAATCACGATCGCGTCATTTGTCTGCTAGCTACAACAGCATAAGCATGTCAGCTCCGCTATTAGTTTGCACCAAAGAGGAACAACAAGCAGTGATCCGATTTTTGTGGTCAGAAAAGTGCTGAAATTCACCGGAGACTTTTGTCACAATACAGGAACAGTGGGGACTACCATAAATAGTGCGAGGCACAGTGATTTGTTGGCGAATAAGCTGGAACCAGCAATTCGAAACAAACGCTGTGGTCTATTCTCAAAGAAAGTTTTGTTGTTGCAAGACAACGCCCGTCCGCACACGGCCCATAACACCATAGAAATTATCAACAGGTTGGGCTTTGAGACCCTGGAACACCCTCCCTACAGCCCTGATCTCGCTCCCTCAGACTTTCATCTCTTTGGACCGCTCAAGGAAGCTTTGAGAGGTCGTCGATTTGCCTCAGACACAGACGTTCGGGATGCGGTGCAAAAGTGGCTTCACGACCAACCGAAAACTCTCTACCAGGAAGGCATACGGAAGCTTATGGCTCGCTGAACTAAGTGCATTGCTAAAAATGGAGACTATCTCGAAAAATAATGTATCTGTTGTACACCTATCTTTGTTTAATACAGCTGTAGAACTAATAGTGTAATTAATTTTTGACGTACCCTCGTATAATTCTGTATTCTGTGTTTCTTTCAATAAAAAAGTCCTTCTTTTCAAAAGAATAATACCAGTGACAAGTTACGTTTCCTCGATGGCCGATAAAATACCGACGACAAGAAGGTCCGCCCCACAATGAATCGATCGATATCGGTAAAAAACGGAAACTCCGCATACCTATCGCGCATATATCTTTCGACATGTTCGTAAAAATTAATTTTTAATTACAGTATTGTGTTGAAAAACAAGAAAAAAAACAGAAAAGAAGAGATATAGAGACGTATAGTCGCAAGAAATGTATGCACAAACACCGCGACATGAATAATGTCTAGAGATATTCCACGAGATTGCACGTGCGTATTAAATCGGAAGATACCGTTACTTTGTTTATTAAATTCGCGCGTTTTTATTTATGGTATTAATACGTATAGCTTTTGATCTTCGCAGCCGATAACGCTGGGTCCACGGCATGTCAATGCTGACGTATAGGGGATAGCCATTTTCGACCATTAAAGTTTGTACAGTTTATCGCGAAAGTCTAAATGTAAGGGACCTTTTGTGCATGCAATTACCATTTGTGTTTAGTTCACCAGGATGTCTAGGACAAGTGTGACACTGTCGATTTTAAAGTCCTGATAGGTACTTTGTGTCACAGAAAGGGAGCAGACTATGTAGCAATATAGCAGATGGTGAATAGAGTCTACAAAACGTTTCTTGGTGGAATTTCGCTAAAATTAGTATTCTAAAGCTAACGAAGGCATTTGACTCACACTTATCTAATATTAAAGTTACTCTAATCACGACATTAATTGCTATATCGGCCTCTACAGAAGTGAGCAATGCGGGGGTAGCAGGGATCAACTAGTGGCTATCACACCAACGGAAGAGTATTATGGTCTTAGAGGGATACCATTGAAACTACTAAAATCTTACCTCAAAGGAAACTGTATGAAATGGCACTCAATCCCAGCTCATGCAAATTAACCGCGGAATACCGCAGGGCTCTATCCTCGGTCCGTTACTATTCATCCTCTGTACAAATGATCTTGCTTCTAACATTACGGGCGCTGAAACACACTTATATGCGGAGGACACATTTCTTTTAGTTGAAGACGCAGATGTGGAAAAACTACATCAGAAAGCGAGGAATGCAGTAATAGACGCCAATAACAAAAGCGTGGTAATGTCTCTGCACAGCATAAGCGTACACTTCCTTCAGTAAGTACAATACTAAAAAATAAGTAATAACTGGAATAATAATAACAGAACCAATACTTCGTCCACTATTTGCAGTGACTCCACTAACGACAATGCTCTATTTTGTAGTTGTTCTATTGTGTCATGTAATCCCTCATAGTTGTTCAGAATAGTTTGTAAATATCTTGAAATCTTGTCTGGCTCTCCTTAATAGCTGCAGCTTCGACAGGATTGAATTGTAGAAAAATAGCTTTTATTTGTTTGAAATATTTAGCATAATAAAAAGCTGCCTGCACCATGTTTCCCCGCGTATAAGAATCGGCTGTGGTGATTCACGAATACCAGGACACTGTGCGTAAAGTAATCAAAGACATTTTGAAGATTTGAGAAACGCTTCTTTATACTTGCTATTAATGCATCTACCTCGGGATAACATTGTCTAACAGTTTGTGCCATAAGATGTAAAGCATGCACTTTACAAATTACATGTAAACAGTCGCAACCGTGTTGAAGAAGAGAACGGCCTACCGCACGTATTGTCGCTGCACCATCGCTCATAAACATCAACACTTGACGTGTTGAGACTTGAAAGTCTTTTAACGTAGTAAGTATCACAGTCGTAATTGTTGCAGTAGTACACTTTTCCAGTCTTTTGATAGCTAGTAACAGTGGAAATGTCGGTTTATGAGGACGTTTTCACGTACAAATAAAACATGCTTGCATGCCGTTTTCGTAGTTAGCAACTTCAACTCGAGGTTGTACTTATACCAAAAGTTCTGAAACGGTAACAAGTAAATCGAAAATAAAGGCAGTTCTCGTTGGCACGCTCTTTTTTCCATTTCTGTGTTCTGCGGTATTTACATGTTTGTTACAGTCCGCCTTGTCGCAGCACATCAAATGTTTCTCGCACACTTTACAAACTATTTTAGCACCGTCGTAGAATAAACACGGAAAGTCACAGATAAACTTGTTTACTGTCACAGCAAAGGGTCGTTTTTTAACCTTCTTCATATTACACATTTTAAATTAATAATTATGTATTTATAACGAATAACACGTGACACAAAACACAACGCACCCTTTCGTTTCCTAAACTGAACGAAAAATAAACAAGCGGACGCTGACAAAGCGAGAATCGATTTTTGCACACAACTCGCTACTCTGGTGAAACGCCTATGTACCGCAGTGACAATTACCTCGCTCTTCTAATAGCTGGTTTGCCGCAAACAATCCGAAAGTTATTAACAGCAAAACTCAACATCTTCTGCTTATTACCGGAAACGGAGGATTCCTAGCAGTGAGATTCTTGGGTGTGATCGTGTACTCAAATTTAAAATGGCTATAGTATATCGAAAACCTCGCAAACAGTACATCTTCAGTTCAGTTTGCAATAAAAAGAATTAAACACAAAGGAACTCATGCGGCAGCAAACACGGCGTATTTTTCAAATTTCCTTGCGTTACTAAGTACCCTAAGGGGTACTAAGTATCCTTTTTTGGGGAATGACAACGAAAGCGCAACGGATTTTTATGATATCTGTGTAATCTACAAACAAAGAATAGTGCCGATCATATTTCAGAAGAGAGAGAATGCTTACCTTGCCATGGATATCATCTTATAAGTGATTACACATATGCATCAAAACCAAAATACGTTTCTTTATAAGCTAGGTGAACTGCTGGTCAGAATTGATTTTGGGACAATTCAAACATGGGATTCATTATTTAATTTAAGACTGCTAGAACTGTCATTAAATGAGTCGCAATTCAGGTCGTCGACCGAAACAAATTCATTGAAGAAATCGGGTTTGTACAATTCGATTTTTATATCAGCATTAACCTAGACGTTCAGGCAAGGTAAATATAAGGTGTGGCAATTAAATAACCGGACTGGCGCTACCAAACATGTTATTGATCACCAATTACATTACAAAGTTTATCCCTTTCAATGTACTCTCCTTGCCGATCCCTACAACGCTCCATACGAATTTTCCACTGTCGAAAGCAGTGCTGGAAGTCCGTTTCTATCAGCTTGTTGAGAACCTCCGTTGCTTTCGCTTTCACCGCTTCCACACTGTCAAATCTTGTCCCCTTAGCTCTGATTTTACCTTAGGAAATAAAAAAAAGCCACAGGGGGCCAGGTCAGGCGAGTACGGTGGGTGGTCCAACACGGTGATGCCGGATTTCGCAAAGAACGCCTTCACAGACAGGGCGGAATGGACTGGCGCATTGTCTTGGTGGAGCATCCAGGATTTGCTCTTCCACAAATCGGGTCTTCGTCTTCTCACTCGTTCACGAAGGGTAGTTAGAACCTCGACGTAATAATGTTGATTGACTGTCTGACCTTCGGGGACCCAGTGGACGTAGACAATTCCACGCGTATCAAAAAAAAAACAATCATCATGGTCTTGAATTTAGATTTGCTCATTTTCGATTTTTTTGGCGTGGTGAGCTTGGGCTCTTCCAATGCATCGATTGGCGCTTTGTTTCAGGATCGTAGGTAAAAAACCACGATTCATCACAAGTAATCACTCTGTTTAACAATTCTGGATCATCATCAATGTTGTTTAAAAGGTCAGCACAAATGTTCATTCTCGATTCCTTTTGCTTTGGAGTGAGAAGTTTTGGCACCATTTTTGCGCAAACTTTCTGCACGTTGAATGAGTCATGCAAAATCTGACGGACACTTTGTATGTTAATTTCAGCAAGAGCTCGGACACTCAAACGACGATTTTCGAGGATCAATTTACCAATTTTCTGTCGAACATTTTTTATGCTGAGGGTCGTCCAGGCCCCTCTTTAAACCTTTTACACCACTCAAAAACTTGTGTGCGCGATAAAGACTCACTTCCGTACAGTTCCTTTAACATGGCATGAGCTTCTGTAGCAGTTTTTCCCAGTTTCACAAGAAACTTGAGCTTAACTCGTTGCTCGAACACTCTGCATTTTTCCGACGCGACGCTAACGTAAGAACTTGAACGGACGATTGCTACAGCGAAACTGAGCGACGTACAACCGTGCCCATCGAGCTCAGGGTGGGAGAAACATCTACAAGCGCAGACATGTTCAAACCTGCCGTGGCGAGCTCGCTGTTTGCCGGTAGCAGCATCAGTCTGGTTATTTAATTGCCACGCTTCGTATGATGTAGAAAAGATAATAAGTCCTAAACGAAACACATTGTGAACTTTTGGAAAGGATGTTGACACTGAAGCTTGGAATGTTAGTAAATTATAAATTTTAAAACCATTTACCATAGAAGAATTGATTCCAAAACCTCTATACGGTAAATAATAAAAAGCTATGCGCCATTACACATTTTGTCCGTGCCTATAATAAATATTTTACCATAAAACGGATTAAAAGATAAGCCTGCTAAGCGTACGAATTGCTCGAAGTTAAACAACGACGACGACAATAACAACAAGAACGCCACATTTAAACCCATTACCCGTAACAAATGTTTTACTGCCAATCTTATTATATATTTATAGTATTATTGCTTGCACAGTCTCCTGTGCATAGGCGACTAGTCGGCTTATAAAGTTGTATGTCCAATACCCAATACTTACGCACTGCTCTTGTAAGCTGTAGTTTTTTTCTATTGTTCCGCCTTCTGTCACAGTATGAATGAAATCCATACGGTTCGGCACCGTGGCTCTCGGCACTGTTTCGAATCTAGTTATCTTAATGCGTAATTTACAGGGCCGTAACGACATCAAAATACGAGGAATACCTTTTAACTCTGCAGTACTAAGATGGTTTTTGTTACTTTAGTACTAACATCGGTCTGTGAGACCGAATCCAGAAAAATCTATTTTTCTTTGTCTCTGTTTCTATAAAGTGAGTTTGTTTATAAAAAGAAACATCAAAATATATGTCCATTTGGCAGATTTATCTTATTCGCATTCGGGATAAACGTGGAACTTGCTGAATTGTTGCACTTCTTTTGAGATGATCAGTGATTAAGTCAATTAAAAGTTTTCCCAGGAAGAAAACTCTTCGGAGCATATTTGAGCCTGATTTCTTGAATTGAAGACTGCAAATACGTTTGTGGCAGCTGGATTTAATACACGCCACCTTCTTGTATTCCTAGCACAGTTATAGTTTGCATATAATTGGTGGACTGTGTCAACACCACTCTTGGTATGATTGTACATCATAATAATTCCTGGTTTATTCGTATTTTTATCTATGCTGTTATCATCATGTAGAAGTAATTTTTTTCCTTTTTTCTTGGAATGTACGACACTAATGTACGATTTTCTTCAAAACCGAACATACTTGAGCTCTCTGGTCTGACGCCTGTCACAAAATCACGAGGTAGTTCTCTCTTATTCTTTTTGATAGTGTCAATCATAGTCATTTTTTTCTGCAACAGGCTTTTACATAATGGTAAACTGGTGAATCAGCTATCCATGGTGAGGTTTCTTCCAGTATTGACTATAGGTAATACGAGGCGTGTCCGGGAACAAAGGTACACTCGCTAAGAAGATACAAATAAATTTATTAAAAAATAAAAAGTGTATTACAGGATGAAAGGGCGGTTCTTAAACTATTTTTCAACGTAGTCACCAAGCACTCAAATGATTGCTTTTACGCATGGCGAAAAGGTATAAGAGTCCTAGTAATACTATAATTTCAATTATATCTGTAGTAGTCGCTGTTCGATATTCACGAGGATACTGCTGTTGGGATATAGATAAGTTAGTGTGTTTAACAACTAATAAAATTCTGCAAACCAGTTGTTTTTCTGATGGTACTTCATTATCAAAAGTTGAATGAAATAATTCGAAGCATTGTTGTTGTGTTAGGCCTTTACTAATTTCTGTGTTGTCACTGATTCAACAATAACAAATGTCAAATCGCGATTCCATACCGTTCCAGATTTATCTACGATCTATCTAAGCGACACAATAGAAAATATACTAATTAACCTTAAACCTAGCATGCTGGATCCAAACCTGTACCCACTACAAGACTACAGATCCCATATTTGTAACGATAACAATGAAATAAAGATATACAACTCCTTCGATCCGTGTGCAAGCGCTACGACTTACGTCCTCTTAGCATACTATCCAATATACTACGTCTCGTAGATCGGAACGAGCTACGGAGATATGACTCTGATCAACCGGCAACAGAAAGAAATAGACTAGACGCTGTGGTTCCCACCTGTTGGGTACGGCGGCGCCACAGGCGTGGTTACTCTTTATTCACTTGTTTCGGAATTTTTAATTTAATTTGGCGCCGCTGAAATCCAAGCAAGCCATAAATACGGGAATAGGATAGTGTAGTATTATAATACACGTATGTATAAGTACATATACATATATGCTAGATATCGGTTTAACATATATGTATATATACACAACATGCATACATAAATAGGTTATGTCTAGTTGGTAGAGTGCCAGCCGACTAGATTAGATAATGATTATTGTATTGGTTATTTATATGAATATATGCAGTTACCTGCGGAGGATTGCTTTGTTTTTAAGCAAGCTCTATCTGACTGTACACCTTCTTTGTATGGAATAGTGATTTCCATGAACTCGACGTTATTTAGTGGCCTTTCATCACTGTTTGTTTCTGTTATTTATGTTATTGTTAATAAATTTATAAAATACAATGATTTTAATGTGGCATTATTACTACAGCAATGCCAAACACAACCTGTAATTAACTCAACTATACCCTGTAGCACGTTGATATCGAGCTATTGGATCTTATGGAGTGCCCTCTTTCGATTCCAATGTAACTATCCCTTTTTGGAACTAGAAGTGTTGCCAAGTCAAATGGAAACCTTTATTCCCAGGGTAAAACGTTTGTTTTATTCATGTTTGTGTCATTTGTCTTGTTATTACTTCTAATGTTTATTTCTGCAAGTTTTCAGCAACTCGGTCTTTCGCGCTAGACAGTAGGTCACCATTTTCATAAACTGGTGAAGATAAACAGACGATGCAGATAAGTGCCTAATGAATTGACAGCAGAACAGGCACAGCAACGAGTGCAAATCTGTAATCAACTTCTAGTCAATCCATAAGACCTTCATTTCTATCGAGAAATCGTAACGTGATGCGAAAAGTGGATCTACCTCCGTAATCTAAACAAATCAAATCAGTGGTTAATCCGGTGGTCATTCCCCAGAACCTGTGATCAAGAGCAAAGGATTTGAGCCGAAGGTGATGTGTGTTTGGTGGAATTGCGAAGGCGTTATTCACTTTAAATTGGTATCAGAAGGTTTTAAGAGAAAGATACCCCGCATTAGTCAATAAAAATGACACACTATTCCACCAAGATACGCTGAATACTGCCCAAAGAATTTTCCTAAAACTGAATGTATTTGTGGGGCTTGAGCATGGCTTGAGCAACATTGTCTTCCTCAAAGTATTTTGCAAACCAGTTAGTGAGCTTTGAAAGGTGTTCCTTGAGAAGGGAAAGCAAGTCTAGTGAAACAACGACTTTACCACAGGCTACATATTTGTGGAATTCAGGGAAACAACGTTGATCGCCATCCTCATTGATTTTTCTTATCCACAACTTTTTCCTTAAAGAAGTTTCAAAATGTGCATATTATTACCTTGCGGAGATAGATTGAAGGCATTCAGCTTGTCAAATCTACCTCACAAATATACTAGTTTGAGCAAAAAGTCGGGTTCGACAAAATACCTAGAGTTTTCATGACTTTTCTCTTGTAGAAAAGTGTGAATTTCTTGACGTAGCTCGAATGCACGGGAAAACCACCTTATTCAGCTCCCATGTCCATGCATAGCTTTTTGAAAAATCTGACTTTCAATGGCCTAGTTTTTATGTAGTTTACTACGTCAACGACACGTTCTAATACGAAATTCAATTGAGAGCTCATTGATTGTTTTTGATGTAAGTGCTTCCCTATGGATGATGCAATGGGTACACAAAAAATTAACTAAAGGCAAACAATATCGACATGGTCTGTTTAACTGAGCACTTTTTAACTGAAGACAAGTTGAAATACATTAACATAACCGAAAAAGACATGGAAATTGCTTCCGTTAAACTAGTTTCGACTAATTCAATAATTATTACAATATACAGACCCCCCATAGGAAACTTAGAGGTATTTTTAGATAAATTGAATGAACTAGTATTCCTACTAAACAAGGAAAAGTTACTAAAAACCGTATTTATAGCAGGAGAATTTAATGTGAACTTTTATATCAAAATAAAAATTACACAAAAATATCAGATATCCTGGGCTTGTACAATCTCAAACAAGTATTCAATGAACATTCAAGAATAACACACACAACGTACTCGTTGAAAGACAATATCTTCACCAATGTCACTCTTTGTGCACTGGAAAGTCACACTATTAATATGCATCTGTCTAATCATATGGTACAAATTTTGAGATAAGGCCCTTAGAGAACTTCTGCATGCAGAACTATACTTACCCAATGATATTTCTGACGCTACCGAGTTGTTCCATTGTTTCCATACGAGCTTCGTAGCATTATTCCATAGCTGCTTCCCTGAAAAGAAAATAAACATTAAAAATATAAAACAAACCAAACCTATAACCAACCACGAAATACAACATCTACGAAATACCCTAGACGCTTGGGCAAAATATACAAAAATGCCAGAACACTATAGTGAATATCGCACCCTCAAAAGAGAATATTTACAAAAGGTAACAGCTGCTAAACGAACAGTCAACGTTACATACATCCAAAACGCACGTAATAAATCCAAAGCAGTATGGAACGTGATCAACAAAGAATTAAATCGACCAAATATTCATATCCATCGCAATATGTCGCTAACCGCTGATGCCCTTAACAAGTATTTCTGCCAGATTGGTGAGGAGATCGCGAGCGGGATACAGACTAAACACTCATCGCTCCGGAACAGCCACTTGGAAATCACATCATCGTTTTATTTAAATCCAGTCACACCGACAGAAATAGAAAAGGTATTAAAAGAAACGAAAGGGAAGAACGCCAGAGATGTATATAATATTTCTGTTTCGCTACTGAAAGAGCAACACGAGGAGATATGCGTAATTTTACCGATCATTTTTAATAGGTGCATAGAACAAGGGGTGTTTCCAGGGTTGCTTAAAGTAGGCAGAGTTGTTCCGGTGTTCAAAAGGGGAAACGAGAATGACTGCGAGAATTATCGCCCTATTAGCATTCTACCAGCGACATCGAAGATTTTCGAGCAAGCAATTGCATGAAGGCCGGCCAGGTACTTCGAAAAGCAGCAGTATCTGAGTTCAAGTCAACATGGATATAGAAAGGGTTATTCTACAACCACTGGCATCTTGAGTATAGTCGAACACATTTATAGAGCGTTCGATGCTGGAGGATATGCTGAATTGAACATGTTAGACTTAACAAAGGCCTTTGATTCGGTGAATCATAATATTCTAATAAATAAGTTGGAATATTATAGAATAAGAGGCGTACCTCTAGATTTACTGAGATCTTACCTGACAGGTAGATTGTAATTAACGAAATGGAACAACTTGCAATCGCAGCCGATGAGTATAACATATGGTGTTCCTCAGGGTCCCATTCTTGGTCCTCTGCTTTTCGTCATTTACACCAATGATATTCCGGCTAGCATTAGTGGAGCTGCGGTATTTATGTACGCTGAGGATACTTCTTTATTACTCTAGGATGTCGACCAGAAAATCCTCCGCCAGAAATCCGAAGCTGCTATTGGGGATGCGAAAACATGGTTCGCGGCAAACAAGCGAAAAGTGAACGTTGATAAGACACAAAATCTGTTCTTCGCTACCACACATACTGGCCAGCCTTCGGCGGTAAATTTCCTAGGAATTATCGTCGATAGTGGTCTTACATGGTACCCACATATTGAGCACCTAGCGAAGAAGCTATCATCTGCATTATTCGCAATCAGGAGGCTTAAGCATATAGCCACACATGAAGTAACTAAGGCGGCATGCTTCGCAAATTTCCACTCCATAATGTGCTACGGTTTACTCTTATGGGGGACGTCTTCGGAAGCACAGAGGACTTTTATACTGCAAAAGAAGGCCATCAGATTCCTGTGCAACCTGGAATATAGAGACAGCTGTAAAACATACTTTATATTTTGACAGCTGTCAGTCACGTCCACCAAAACAAAGAAATATTTCTCCAAAATGGAAATTTCCATAGTTACCCCACCAGATCAAGAAATGAACTAAGAGTGCCGTATCACAGATTGGCCAGTCCCCAGAGAGCAAATGACTACTGGGGAACAAAATTATACCGGGTGTCCCGTAAGGTAAGGTATAAACTTTCACAACGTGTTTCTCGAGTAAATTCGAGTCGAAAATGTCTATATGAATACGGTCACGGGCAAATGCATCCTTATCGAGATATGATGCTTTTAATTGTAATAGGTCGTGCTATGTTTTGTTACTTATTTTGACAGATCGGTAGTGTTAGTTTGATTGAACTATTACTTATGGGGAGGAATCACGTACTAGAGATGAGCTGCTTCGTAAAGTTATTGCAGTTGCTACTGACATAAGAAGTAACCGTCATGCTATTCGGAGAGCCATCAATGATATTTATGAACGGAGTAGACTGTGCTTGCAGTACGGAGGTGGACATTTTTAACAATTCTTGTGAACGATTCGTGTCATGTTTATTTTTATTTTTATTTTTTTGTTAAATAAAAGAGATTTTTCAACGATGTCTTGGTTCTTGCTCCTTTAACACTACTACAATTAAAAGCATCATATCTCGATTAGGATGCATTTACGGACCGTGTTCATATAGATATTTTCGACTCGAATTTACCTGGGAAACATGTCGTGAAAGTTTGTACCGTACCTCACGAGACACCCGGCATAATAAATTGCCAAAGGTGTTCAAAACCTTACCTCTAACGAATTTTAAAAATAAAGTTAAGGCAATACTTGTCATTGTTTGTTATTTTAAATTTATAATTGACTCTTATCTTTTATTCTAACTTATATTTAATTGACTATTGTGCCCTTTACACACAAAACAAAGACTGACAATTTTCTGTAATGGTTAAATTACGAATATAAATACATTATTATTATTATTATTATTATTATAGCATGGCGGCGCCCCTGTTTACTCTCTACCGCACACACTTAAGGAATCCCTCAAGTATATGGTATTCCGTATAAAAGGCGAATCCGTTACACAACCTATATGAGTATAAAAATAAACTATTTTAACACATAAATAAAACCTAGTACGACGTGGAGACTGTTTTCATTGATACAGATTTGCCGATGTACAGAATTCAATATGGCCGATGAACTTAACAGCTGATATTCTTTTTCACGACTAGGTATTTTACTTTAGTAACATAATCCTTGGAATTTACAATCTTTAAAGCAGGATTCTTATTAATAAGAGCAAGTTAAACACAACGCAATAAATTAATGCCGAATAAATTACTCTGTCAGAATCAAAGTTAACCAGATCATTGGAACGCCCTCATATGTGAAATCTTCAATGAGTATAACTTTTTACGTAACACTTGTTACATATACTAAATTAATTAGATCATAGATCGAAATGTTTTTTTTTTCCTTCAGCTACACCCTCTTTGCCAACGTATAGTATGTGTAACACCGTTCGTTTTTTATCCTAATCTAAAATAGAATCAGCGCTCCTAGTAGAGGAAAAAAATAGTATAATGGGCGTCAACCAATTATTAGATTAACCAGCACAAAAAGGGTCCACAACTACTTCACTTATATACAGACGCATCTGTATGCGGTTCTAGGTGAAAGATTAGGCATTTTACCGCAAGATAGCGAGTTCCCCAAACCTATCGCTTTCAATATTTCGTTTTAATTACATTATCCGATCCGTATAATTTAAATTTATTACGACGTCGATAAGCGATCTGTTGATTTTAGATATTATTAGTGCACCGGAAAAACTGCCATAATTACATGCCGGCGGAGAAAGCTAAAACCACTAATCATTGTTAATTTTCTAATGTAAACGAACGTGAATGATTGCGGTAATCCTAGCTATTAGATTAAACCGCTAGAAATAAACATACATATTATGTATATATGTATATTATATATGCCTGTGTTTGTGTACCACTTTACATATTTATTGTTTCGTTCACATCGATAATGCGAATGTTTATGTAAGAGTATGATTTATTGCACATTTACTGTCGCTTACATAAGGTGCATTGAGATGTAAAACGTTGAGATATAAAAGCTGCATGTATTCGCGACGAATTGAAGATAAAATTTACCTGTAAGTACTGCATACTTTCTTTCTAACTTTATATTTTTATTACTCAAATTAGATATCTTATCTTGACGTTGGATCAATTGAAATCAGCTGTTAGATTAGCCGACCAAATTGGATTTTGTTCAATTGGAAGCCATTCATTTTTACTTTAGCCCATTCTTGTAGGACTGGGTGCACATATTCTGGTTTCATACTGGCTTCGTTTCTGAATGTAAATCAATACTTTTTCCTCAAATCAAAGAAGGATGCTTGGACTTACTTAGGTTTGAATGAATAGCTAAAGAAAACTACATTCTCAATGTTATTTGCTTCTCGATCACTCTTTAGATGCAACATCTTCTTCAATTCCCTTTTGAATGTTCTTCGTTTCAATTTTCCATTTCTTTATTTTCAAATGGTTTTTAGATTCTTTGAATGCTGCTCAATTGGAAACCACATAGATCAGTCACGCTTTGTTCCACTCTTGAAGGACTGGGTGCACATATTTTGGTTTCATACTGGCTTCACTTCTGAATGTAAATCAATGCCTTTTCCTCAAAATAAAGAAAGATGCTTGGATTTACTTAGATCTGAATGAATAGCTAAAGAAAACTACATTCTCAATGTTATTTGCTTCTCGATCACCCTTTAGATGCAACATCTTCTTCAATTCCCTTTTGAATGTTCTTCGTTTCAATTTTCCATTTCTTTATTTTCAAATGGTTTTTAGATTCTTTGAGTGCTGCTCAATTGGAAACCACATAGATCAGTCACGCTTTGTTCCACTCTTGAAGGACTGGGTGCACATATTTTGGTTTCATACTGGCTTCACTTCTGAATGTAAATCAATGCCTTTTCCTCAAAATAAAGAAAGATGCTTGGATTTACTTAGATCTGAATAAATAGCTAAAGAAAACTACATTCTCAATGTTATTTGCTTCTCGATCACCCTTTAGATGCAACATCCTCTTCAATTCCCTTTTGAATGTTCTTCGGTTAAATTTTCTTTTTCTTTATTTTCAAATGGTTTTTAGATTCTTTGAATGCTACTCAATTAGAAACCACATAGTTCAGTTACGCTTTGTTCTACTCTTGTAGGACTGGGTGCATACATTTTGGTTTCATACTGGCTTCGCTTCTGAATGTAAATCAATGATTTTTTCTCAAATCAAAGAAGGATGCTCGGACTTACTTAGGTCTGAATGAAAAGTTAAAGGAAGAAACATTCTCAATGTTATTTGCTTCTCGATCACCCTTTAGATGCAACATCCTCTTCAATTCCCTTTTGAATGTTCTTCGGTTAAATTTTCCTTTTCTTTATTTTTAAATGGTGTTAAGATTCTCTTAATGTTGCTCAATTAGAAACAATAGTTCAGCATTCTGTTTTGTCCCATTCTTCGTAGACTGGTGCACATATTCTTGGTTTCATACTGGCTTCGCTTCTGAATGTAAATCAATGCTTTTCCTCAAATAAAAGAAGGATGCTTGGATTACTTAGGTTGAATAATAGCTAAAGAAAACTTCATTCTCAATGCTATTTGCTTCTCGATCACTCTTTAGATGCAACATCTTGTTCAATTCCCTTTTGAATGTTCTTCGTTTCAATTTTCCATTTCTTTATTTTCAACTGGTTTTTAGATTCTTTGGATGCTGCTCAATTGGAAACCACATAGATCAGTCACGCTTTGTTCCACTCTTGAAGGACTGGGTGAACATATTTTGGTTTCATACTGGCTTCACTTCTGAATGTAAATCAATGCCTTTTCAAATAAGAAAGATGCTTGGATTACTTAGATCTGAATGAATAGCTAAAGAAAACTACATTCTCAATGTTATTTGCTTCTCGATCACCTTTAGATGCAACATCTCTTCAATTCCTTTTGAATGTTCTTCGGTTAAATTTTCCTTTCTTTATTCTCAAATGGTTTTAGATTCTTTGAATGCTGCTCAATTGGAAACCACATAGATCAGTCACGCTTTGTTCCACTCTTGAAGGACTGGGTGCACATATTTTGGTTTCATACTGGCTTCACTTCTGAATGTAAATCAATGCCTTTTCTCAAAATAAGAAAGATGCTTGGATTTACTTAGTCTGATAATAGCTAAAGAAAACTACATTCTCAATGTTATTTGCTTCTCGATCACCCTTTAGATGCAACATCTCTTCAATTCCCTTTTGAATGTTCTTCGTTTAATTTTCATTTCTTTATTTTCAAATGGTTTTTAGATTCTTTGATGCTGCTCAATTGAAACCACATAGATCAGTCACGCTTTGTTCACTCTTGAGGACTGGGTGCACAATTTTGGTTTCATACTGGCTTCCTTCTGAATGTAAATCAATGCCTTTTCTCAAATAAAGAAGATGCTGGATTACTTAGTCTGAATGAATAGTAAAGAAAACTACATTCTCAATGTTATTTGCTTCTCGATCACCCTTTAGATGCAACATCCTCTTCAATTCCCTTTTGAATGTTCTTCGGTTAAATTTTCCTTTTCTTTATTTTCAAATGGTTTTTAGATTCTTTGAATGCTGCTCAATTAGAAACCACATAGTTCAGTCACGTTTTGTTCCACTCTTGTAGGACTGGGTGCATATATTTTGGTTTCATACTGGCTTCGCTTCTGAATGTAAATCAATGCTTTTTTCTCAAATCAAAGAAGGATGCTCGGACTTACTCAGGTCTGAATGAAAAGTTAAAGGAAGAAACATTCTCAATGTTATTTGCTTCTCGATCACCCTTTAGATGCAACATCCTCTTCAATTCCCTTTTGAATGTTCTTCGGTTCAATTTTCCTCTTCTTTATTTTTAAATGGTGTTAAAATTCTCTTAATGTTGTTCATTTAGAAACGATATAGTTCAATTCTGTTTTGTCCCATTCTTCTAGCACTGGATGCACATATCTTGATTACATACTGGCTTCACTTCTGAATGTAAATCAATGCCTTTTCCTCAAAACAAGGAAAGATGCTTGGATTTACTTAGGTCTGAATAAATAGCTAAAGAAAACTACATTCTCAATGTTATTTGCTTCTCGATCACTCTTAAGGTGCAACATCCCCTTCAATTCCCTTTTGAATGTTCTTCGGTTCAATTTTCCTTTTCTTTATTTTCAAATGGTTTTTAGATTCTTTTAATATCGTTCATTTAAAAAGGACATAGTTCAATCCTGCTTTGTCCCACTCTTGTAGGATTGACTGCACATATTTTGGTTACATACAGACTTCGCTTCTGAATTGTAAACCAATTCTTTTTTCTCAAAACAAAGAAAGTTGCTTGGACTTACTCAGGTCTGAATGTGAAGGAAACAACATTCTCAATGTAAGTGGACAACTTGAAAATGTAAAGAATTCCAAAGGATATAAAAACCTGCAACAATCTCAGCAATTTGATCTGATACAACACCATTTGACCATCGCCTTTTATACAAGACAAGAGTCTTAATTCCTTAATTGCTCGACTAATTCACTCGCATCGCCAATTTAAATTTCAATTTCGCGTGGGAGCGCAAATGAGTTCGCCCAGATTAAATCGTCCGCGAGCTCTAACGCAGTGTCCGCGTGTTGGTGCAATTATTCGCGATGCTAATTTATTAAATCGGGCTTTCGAACGACTCAACTAAACAGCGAAACCTTACGGTTTATGCATCGTCGCTGCTATTGCCAGTCCGTAGCGTCGTCTATTTTCGTTCTGCTCGTTGTACATTAGTACTTACGTGCATACCAGTGGCGGCTCGTGATTGATTTTTATTCCAAAACACGTGGGACAAAGAACAAATACTAAAATAACAATAAATAAGATGTATAAATGTTACTTAATTTGAAAAATTGTTCTCTCTAAGTAAAAGATCATTTTCAGTCGTAAATTCGAGAGAGAATCGCCTAAATATTCGTTCAGGAATTTAAAAGAAAGCAAAATACAAATAATTACGTTTACGAAAGATAAGTTGATAGAATAAGAAAACTAACCTCAAAATTTGGCGTTTACGCGTCCTCCCTATGTTAGTGCGTCACGCAATGAAACCCTGCTTCTTTCAAATGATAGAACTTGAATTCATATTGGTCTTGAAATCAAATTTTAACATTACAACATTTGAAATTACTTTTTAAATAAACCACTTAATGAAATACGTCTTCTCTCGAAAATGATTCGAACTAAAAGCTTGTTGTGGCGTTTCCTCGCTCTTTTGTTACCGATAGGTTTTTGTGAACTATAAATCGGGCCCAATTAAGAAAAACATTTCATTTAGACAATATTTCCTATTCTTTCAAATTAAATTTGCAATCAATTTAATTTCTTGGAGATGGATTTACCTAATAAAACGCCGAGGACACAAAGATAGGACGGGAGGCTATATAAGCCACTGCAGAAACCGAAAAAGAAATCAGAACACCTTAACTCTGATAGTTGCTGTTCAAAGGTTGATATTCGTGTTGAAGTTCAAGAACTCATCGATGTTGTAACATCCTATTTCAATCAGTAGTTTCCTCATCTCATTTTTAATCTTTAGGGTCCCAATTCTAACAATGCGATGATAAAGGGTTCTAACTTGGTTTCTGGACGGTATGCCCACAATGCTTTCTTCTAGAAACCATAAACTTGCTTGGATTCCCTTGATAACCCCCAGAAGAGCACTCTATGACATAGCTATTAATAAAATACTGCAAAGCAAGTAACCTTGGCAAGCTATTTTGTGTGGATGTTTTCCTGGTCCTTCTTACTGCAAACATCATCGAGCCCGTTAATATACGACAACCAGTTTAAACCGGAATCTAATGTTAAGCCAAAGAATTTGAAAGGTGAGAATTCAGCTGCGCGAACTGATGAAAAATTAAGACACTGGGTTTTGCTAGAATTCATTTTTAGGTACGGTTAGGTGCTATAGGTATTTGTTTGACTCAACAAAATTATGTCAAATGACACTGTTTGCACATTCAAACAAATTCATTCTGTTGCTGTAATAATTTCAAAGATATATATTTGTTTGATTCCAGAACTTTTTTTTCTCTATGTAGCTGCTTGATCTGCCTATCACGCACAACCAATGGGGTGTCGTCTACACAAAGACAAAGCTCCGCTTGCTTAGCGTTGCCTTGAAAGAACGAATCAACTATCGATGTACGAGGGATGATCGTAAAATAAGGTTCCCAAAGCCCTACAGCAGCAATAAGACGTGTTAGGCGAAATCCGACAACAATGGCGTGTGCAGCAGCTCTCCCACTCTATGTACGTACCACTCCCGTCTCGCTACGCTGCTCGGTGTTGGCTAAGCAGTCGTCTGAGATGGAATTCCCGGTCGCCGCTCCCCCCAGGTGCGAAATTCGCGTTGTGATACGTTTTTTAATCGCGAAAGGGGTTTCACCTATAGACATTCATCGTCAAATCGAGAAAAGTGTATAGCTGTTCAACACGCCCGCAAATGGTGTAGGGAATTCATTGGAGGTCGGACGGAAACGATGAAGAGCGGAGCGGAAGACCATCAGTTTCAGAGGAAATCGTTGAAAAGCTCGAGAGCATACTGCTTGAAGATCGGAGGGTCACCATTCGTCAACTCGCTCTTCGGATTCCTGAGATTTCCAACACCACAATTGAGGTTATTCGATTCTTGAAAGGACTGGCGGTAGAATTTTACGACATGGGGATACAGAAGTTGGAGCACCGTCTGCAAAAATGCTTGGATAGAAATGGCGATTATGTCGAAAAATAAGTTAAGTTTTTACCTTTAAAACGATGTGTAATGTTAAGGAAATAAAGACTGCTGTCTATTTTTAAAAAATTTGGGAACCTTATTTTATGATCATCCCTCGTATTATGCTATATTTGCTGATATTTAGACATAATTTCACTGTGAAGTATTACTTCACTAGTTACAATCGTACCTCCTGATAGAAGCCATGCTGAAACTGCGCGGCATATCTAAAAGACCATGTTTAAATATTGAGATGTTACAAGTTTAAATCAAAATATGGAATTAAGAAAATTTTCATCATTTTACGTATAGTTGTCAGTCCCTCATGGGAAGCCGCCACTGGTGTACATGCAATTCAAAACGCGCAACCGGTACTATCACCGAAGTAACCACTTAACTACTTACGATTAATTATGGGTGTGACCATAACATCTAAAGAACAAAGTCGATTTATCGAGAACGTGTATACGGTAGGCGAACACTCGGAGAAGGTAATTCCGTAAGAAGTAATAGCGTGCTAAGGTGTTAAGGTAATTTTAAATCGAGATTATTGTTTTATTGTGAAAATTAAGACTTCCGAACGAGATAAATCGAAGAGATACACAAGGATAATACATAATCGAAACTTATCTTCCTCTAAATTATAAATTGATAAGCAGAACCATTTCTGGTGGGATTGAAATCAATTTAATGATTCATATTTAGAGAAAAGTACCTTAAATATGATAAAATACACCTGGTAATCAACCCAACTCTGAGATTAGGTGACCGCAAAGAAAATTGTACAAATGTATACATTTCATACATCCATTAAACCAGATTAACACTTTGCAACTCATCACAAGCCCTGAAAGTTTTTATTTTTTCAATAGAAGCTCGTTACTTTATGGAATGGAATGTCATATACCACAATGAAGCAAGAAATGTATCCAGGCTCAACAGGAAGCTAAACATGTCCCCTGTACATGGCTGTCAAAGCAATAGATTTAGGATCTTTTAGGTTTTAGGAACGTTTACTTGTATCAAGACAGTCTGCCTCAATCAACCTAATACAATCCCACAATCCGACACCAGAATTGAGCTAGGAATATCTGTAGACCTCCAGTCTTTCATAAAAAAGCTCGTTTTCCATTATTATTTGTATTGTTTTTGATATTCCTATAAGTTTTAAAGATTTAGATAAGATTTCAATTAATTCAACAGCTGGTTCTTTTTGTGTTTACTTTTACTTTTGCGAGGGTGCATTGTGGTCATACACATCTGTAGGAATTATTTTTGTTGTAGCAGCCCTTTTTGTATATTTGTTATAACATGGTATGGACCTGACTTGTCACCATTTCATATTTTTTCTTGTGTAGAGTCTCTTGTTCACTTATTTATATTTTTATAATTTTTTTCCTTTTATAGGTTACAACACGATTAGATTATGGTATTTCATTCCAGCATGTCTACGTTAGAGTCTCGTATTATCATGTCATCCTTCTTTGTGTTTATTACATTGTTCTCTAGAAGAGTTTTTATTATATTTAAGTTAATTTACGCAAGAGATTTCGCAAGCTGTCTTGTTAGTTAAAACTTTATATTCTACATCTTTCCTTACGTAAAAAAGAAAGGTATGTATTTCTTTGGAAATGCAACGTTCTTGACCAAAGATTCTTATTTTTGATTATCTTTCCATAATTGGTCAAAGACAATACAATGCCACATGAAGATGTGAAAATTGCAGTCATGGATTGGGATTCTTCACAGGCGGCAGATTTATTTGATGTCGGAATTAAAAAATTTGTTGGGCGGTATGACAAATGTTTAAACAAAAATGGAAATTATGTAGAAAAGTAGATAAAAGTATGTAGAATATGGAAAAAAATATGTCTTAATATTTATAGCATTTTTCTTCTTATTAAAAAACGGACCTTATTAAAAAAAAAAACCCTTGTATTATTTTGTTTTTATATAATTTTAAAACACCATATGCTAGTCAATTGAAAGCCATTTAACGAAATGGAAATTGTAAACAAATATTAGAGCGAAAGTGCAACATTTTGGCATAAAAATAATGGCTGAAGGTTTATTGTTGAAACTAAAGCTAATATCTAATGCTTTGGATAAAATGCAAGGGGACAAATGTTTTTTGACGGACTCTGTGTTGATACAGAAAGAAGTGGAAATGGAAAGAGATTTTGAGTTTGGGTCGATGACACCAGCACATTTGCTGAACCCAAAAACTCACACAAAAACAGAAGGATTCTGCTCTGGATTTCATTAATACATTTTATAAAAATTCCAATCTATTACAAATAATAGTAAAACTAAATGCCAGACCAGAACCTTTCAGGATTAAATAGGAAGAAACAGGCATGGAAAAAATATACTCAGACAAGAACAGAAGAAGACAAAGAAGAAAATAAACGCAGGAGAATGGTGAAAAATACAGTCAGAGATGCAAAAGGAAAGGCATGGAAAGAGTTTGGAAAGGAATTACAGGAAAACTATTTAACAAATAGTATAGCTTTTGGACAAAAATAAGATACATGAAGGGAAGAAAAAGAAAAGAAGTCGCAGCAGGAGATACAAGAAATCAAATCCAAATAAACACAGAACAAATAACTAAACTATGGAAAGAATACTACCGAGACAATTTTAGTAAAAGAATAATAGACGATAACAATGACATATACTGATACGAGGAAAACATACATGTAGAGCAAATAAGCAGAGAAGAAGTAATAGAAGGAATAGCAAACATGAAAACAGGTAAAAAATGGTAAGATATACGACGGATGATCGTAAAATAAGGTTCCCATATTTTATAAAAATAGACAGCATTCTTTATTTCCTTAACATTACACATCGTTTTAAAGGTAAAAACTGAAACTATTTTTCGACATAATCGCCATTTCTATCCAAGCGTTTTTGCAGACGATGCTCCAACTTCTGTATCCCCATGTCGTAAAATTCTGCCGCCAGTCCTTTCAAGAATCGAATAACCTCTTCTTTGACTTCATCGTCGATCTCGAAGCATACGTCACCCAGGTGTTCCTTCAATTTTGGAAACAAGTGGTAATCGCTTTGAGCTAGATCCGGACTGTAGGGGGGTGGGGCATGATATTCCAGCCAAATTTTGTCAGCAGTTCCTGGGTTTGAACTGACGAGAAACGTAGGGCCAAGCGTTGTCGTGAAGAAGCGTCACACCTGTAGTCAGTCTTTCTCTCCGGGGGTTCTGGATCATCGTCTGAGTTTAGTAAGTGTATCGCAAACCTGTTTGTTTATTGTCGCCCGTATCAATGGAGTCCAAAAATTCCTCCTTGTTGTCTTGACATTGTTGAAGAAATGTCTGGGCACACTTGCAGCGTTTCTGCTTATAGTCTTCCGTGAGCATTCGCAGTACCCACCGAGCGCACACCTTGCCCAGTTCTTCGGTCAAAATCTTTTCAATTGTGGTGTTGGATATCTCAGGAATCCGAAGAGCGAGTTGACGAATGGTGACCCTCCGATCTTCAAGTAGTATGCTCTCGATCTTTTCAACGATTTCCTCTGAAACTGATGGTCTTCCGCTCCGCTCTTCACCGTGAATTTCCGTCCGACTTTCCAGTGAATTCCCTACACCATTTGCGGACGTATTGAACAGCTACACACTTTTCTCCATAAACTTAGGTTAATTGACGATGAATGTCTATAGCTGAAGCCTCTTTCGCGTTTAAAAAACGTATCACAGAGCGAATTTCGCACGTGGCGATAGCGGCGATCGGGACTTCTACCTCGGACGGCTGCTTAGTCAACACTGAGCGGAGTAGCGAGACGGGAGTGGTACGTATATAACGTGGGAGAGCTACTGTATATCACACGTCTTATTGCTGCAGTAGGGCTTTGGGAACCTTATTTTACGATCATCCCTCGTATAAGAGAAGAAGGCATAAACTGGATATGGGAAATATATAGTGACGCTTGGGAAAGACAGGAAATCCCTAAAGACTGGCAAAATAATTTAATAGTGGTGAATGGCCATGGCGAAGTCCAAAATGTTCAAAGACTAAACGTTACTGTTCATTGCACATAACGTCCATTCTAAGAAGACTTCTTCAATTAAAGCTATGATTATTTCCATATTTAAATCACCTTTATTACTAAAACCCAGTCATGTTGCTGCTGGTATATTCCCTAACGGAAATGTCAGCAAGGTTTAGTGTTCAATTAGTGTTACAAAAACATTGTCCTTACACTTAAACATTTTCTTCAATAATTTTCAATAATTTGGAGTAATCATAAATCATTTCTACTGAGCAAACATGAATTCGTAAACTTTTCCATTTTAAGCAAACGCAAAAATACCAACCAGCTCACTTTAGATAGCTTCTACTCATAAGGCATTACTTTTAATTTCGTAAAAAAATCAATCCATCACAATAACACACCCTTTCCCTTTACCAATAGCGTTTAAATTCCTTCCCTGATTAAATTTCCGCTTCCAACACCTACCCCGGGTTTTAACAACAGTGGTGACGAAACAAAAGAGTACCGCTGCACCTAATCTTTGCTAATTATACGATAGATCAGATAAGGAGCTGCGAATAGGTGGATGGGACAGCTGAAAATCGCCAACCAATTGTTTCTAATGGTACCTGCTATATCGACCCGTGTCGATAGCAATCGCTTGTTAGCGTCGGAGAAATTTTGTTTTACAAGCACGTGCTGAAAGAAGCCGATTATCTTTAGAAATTGTTTTCGTTGCATTTTTGTTTAGTGAACGGTACTTTTTCTTCTTTTCTTTTTCTAATTTGGGTGAGGTGGTAGGTATCTATCATGGATAACCTGGGCAAATATGCGGTAACAGCGTGGCGAGCGCATAAAAGCTTACACATAAAATAGCAGGTAAGAAATAAATTATAAAACGTGCTGGAACACTTACCGTTTTAAAAGTCTTCCGTGAAATCACAAACTGGATAACATATGTTAAATATTTGAATCATTAGATATGTTTCCTCAGCTGTTTCAGTCAAGTGAGTACGACGTGCGGAATAAATGTTTTTTAATGCCGAAAATGACCGCTCGACATCTAGCGATGTTATATTTGCATATTTAAAATAATCTTTGAAACAACTTAATGCATCTTCACACGCACCTTCACAAATTTGTCTTAATATAAGAAAATCGGAGTCTTTCTCTAAAACACTTTCAAATTTTCGTATTACACACCAATTTGTTTCGCCTTCTACAGCGCATAACTATGCGTGAACATCATTCACAATTTGAACAGAATCCACTAGCGACATCGAAACATTTTGTAATTTTTCTATTCCCTCCGCTAATCCGAAGTAATTGTTGTGAATAGTTTGTAAATCTCTTCTAACCTGACTATCTTGAAATATTTCCTGGCTTTTCTTGATTGCTGCAGCTTCTGTCGGATTGAATTTTAAAACTACCTTCTGTACTTGATCAAAATATTTGTTGTAGTAAAACGCAGCCTAAAACCATGTTCCCCAACGTATAACAATTGGCTGTGGTGGTTCAGGTAAATCAGGACACAGTTTGTGAAATGGTCGGGTACGGTTCGGGGACTTCAGAAATACTGCCTTTGTACTAGCAATCAATGCATTTACTAGTGGAAAACATGTAGGAATCGTTTGTGCCGCAAGATTTAGAGTATGGATTTTACACGTTACATGTAAGAAGTTACCACTGTGTTCTTTAAGAGATCGGCCCAAAGAACGCATGTTTGCGGCACCATCACCCATAAACATTAAAAGTTGCTTAGTTGAAATTTCAAATTTGTTCAATGAGTTCAACACCACCTTTAAAATCTCATCGGTAGTACAATTTATAACTCTTTTGGAAGCAAGTAAGAAGGAGGATGACGGTCGATGTGGTTCCATTGTACGTACCACTACATTAACCACAGAATGTTTTTGACGATCTGTTGTTTCGTCCACACACAACGACATTTTTTATTTTTCAATTCCGTTTTCATCTTTTTTCTAGATGTTCACGAGCAAATGGCATTAGATTTCGTATCGATATCCGACTAGGTGATTTACAGTCCGCATATTTATTCCAGAAGGAGACAAGCGCTTCTTTATCTAGTAAACAAAATGATAGATTACATAAAATAAGAGTAACACATAAATCAAATGTAAATCTTTCTTGGCCTCGTATGCCATTTTTTGCAGAAGAATGCTGTTTGTTTTCAATGTGACGTTGACGATGGCTTCTGGACCAACTCATTAAAGGGATTTTACAAACTAGACATTGAATTTTAGCGCCATCAAAAATTAAAGCCGGCATGTCCACTATAATTTTTTCGTCTATACTACATCGCTCCTTATAAACACACACCAAACTGGTAACAAATACTTTCATACTATAGGACTGGTTCTAAAGTTTATTATATTTTTATTATACTAAATACGGTGTTTGCTAAAATAAACTACACCGAAATGTTTAAGCAGTTGGAGGAGCTCAACAGCTCAAATAAATCCTTGAACAACTTAAACAGGATTCTCAAAATTCGCTATCTACTTCCAGTTTGTCTTTTCCATACTCCGTACTCCTACTAAGTCTGTTAAAAATATCGACAATAGTTTGGAGATAAAAGTCTGGCACTTAGGTTCACGCGAAGAAGGAAACCACGTCTTGAAAGGCTTGAAATGGCAAGTGTGGAGATCCGTTGTGGTTCTTGGACCAAGATATTTGGGGCTTATCTTTGACCAGGATCTAATGCACATAGACAACGCAATTAAAAGCTCCATCGCGCTGGTAATTTTGCTGGGTCAGTGCTCGTCGCTTGATTTAAAAACAGGGATAGTCACGACATGTTTTGAAATGCATCCAGACTTATAGAATACTTTCTTGGACAACAGCCGCGACAAGAAACTTTCATAAGTTGAAGATACTACAAAACAAAATCCGAGGGTAAGCCAAATATTATCTACACTTTCGCCATAACAAGCTTTGAAGGTTATCGTAGTGACGGCCGCTTGCGCATGCGTTGAAAATAAAAAATGTACACTTATCTTTATTTAATACAGTTGTAAAACTAAAAATGTAAGTAATTTTTGACTTACTCTCGTACTTAGACTAGTTACAAACACCCCAAGGTTTATTTGAAATATTCAAATTCATAATGACCTCCAGTTCGGTCCCTTACAAGAACATCTCCATGGACCATCAAAGAACACACAGAAAGGAGTTGGTAACATCTCGTCTAAAGTTGTCCGAATCGTCGACAGAATTTTCTAATAAATAGCATTTCTCTCTGCAAGAAAAGCAGCCATAGTAGATATTAAACCAATTAATAAAAGGATAAGATTAATATTCTTCGAGAAAGGATATATTTTTATACGTAAATGCTACCCTGACAGAAAATGAAATTCTTCACCTATTACGCATACTAGGACAAATTAAAATTTCGACATTGAATCATATAACTCATGTACTTAAGTAGATATATCCATACATTCCATTCCACACCATTTGAATTGTCCTCTAAATATTTTCGCATGGGTGTATGGAACAAAAATGCTTCTAACCTTCTAGAATACGTATGCAATAACACAGTTATTGTCCCTTATTACACCATAATCAATTCAAAAAACGGTAGCTCGTCTATGACGAGTAATACACGATTACCTCCCAACGTATTAATCTCTGACATGGCGGATAGCAATAAGCTATTACATGCAAATATACACTTTGCACAACGTAATGTAGTACTAGATAAACTGCGGCTTGATTGTCGGGAGCGCAAAGGCCAAACTTTATACTACTACCTTCCTATAAGGTTTTTTTTCTTAGCGCTAGCGCTATGTGTAAAGTTACCAATGTTCGCGCGCTTTTGAAATTTCATCTGGTATAGGTAATTGCGTCCAGAACAAAACTTCCTGCTTCGCAAATAACACACCCATTTACACATACTGTAAATAAACATGTATAACACATAACTGCATAAGCAAGCATGGGAAAGAGACTGCGTAATATTAGAAGATTTCCACATACTTAAAAACAGCTAGGTCTATCTAACACATCTATACAGTATCAGTGCAGATCGTGACAAAATAGTAGGAGAAAACAATTCAAATTATTATGTTTAAATGTCTTACTTTTACATAAAAGTACGAGGATAAGTCAAATATTATCTACACTTTCGCCATAACAAGCTTTGAAGGTTATCGTAGTGGCGGCCGCTTGCGCATGCGTTGAGTTGGCGCCTCTGTGGTCATGTGTGCGGAATTTAATCGCAATGGCCGCTTATTGTAAATAGCGTATATGTGAGTCACAACAGATATGTGATATTTCGAAATTAATACACAAGAGTAAAAAAATAAAAGCTGACGCAATAATAATGTTTAGTAATTAGAGCGGATATATATATATATATATATATATATATATATATATATATATGTACACGCTGAGGTGTTTTTATTTTCATTATGATTTTTTATTTGATTGAAAACGGTATGCGTTGTAAATGGGATGTAATAAGGAAATAACTGAGAAACTGAACGCTTTTTTTATTCTGTTGTACTTAATAATGTAACTGTAAATAAAGATATAATAAATAAATTCTATCCTTCTTAATAATGCGGATAGGCTTGTTTAAAAAGTTGCACCATCAGATAAGTTTCCACATTTGCCTCGGTGAAGGATGTTCGCCGAGACGAAAAAATGTTCTTATATTTCGAAAACGACCGTTCCACGTCTACCGAAGTAAGACAGGCGTAATTAAAATAATCTTTAGACTTAGTCAAGGAATCTGCAGATGCCCCATCGCACATTTGTCTTAATCTCGTGTAGTCCGGATTCTTTTTTAAAACACTATCGAACTTAGCTAAAACTCGTCCACTTGTTGCATCGTTTATACTGTGTAACAATGTACTAACTTCGTCCACGACTTGCACTGATTCTACCAACGGCAATCCAGAATTTTGCAAATTTTCTATCGCGTCTACTAACCCTTTGTAATTGTTGCTAATATTCTTTAGATGTGTTTCAACAGAAATATCGAGAAATCCCTTCTGGCTCATCCTAATAGCTCTAGCTTCGGCAGGGACGAATTGCAAAATAACGGATTTGACTTCTTGAAAATGTTCATTATAATAAAAAGCGGCTTTTAACCACGTTCCCCAACGCGTAAGAATGGGCTGTGGTGGTTCTCGAATACCAGGGCATAACCTGTGGAATGCCCTAGTCCTCTTAGGACTTTTGAGAAACACTTTTTTTGTGTTTGCTATTAATGCATCCACCTCCGGGTAACACTCTCGAATAGTTTGTGCCACAAGATGTAAAGCATGGACTTTACACGTAACATGTAAAAGTCCTTCACACTTTTCTTTAAGGGAACGGCCTACACTACACATTGTTGCTGCACCATCGCTCATGAACAACAACAGTTGACTGGTTGACACTTGAAATTTTTGTAACGTTTCGAGAACTACGGCCGTAATTGCTTTACTAGTACACTGTTTTAATCTTCTGCTGGCTAATAGAATTGCAAAATTTGGTCTAATAGGATCTAATACGCGCACTATTATATTCAAAATAGAATTTTTTTTGCAATCTGTCGTCTCATCAAGACATAGCCACAGCTGTTTATCTTTTAATTCGGCTTTAATTCGATTTTCAATGTCCTCACGTATTCGTGGAATATCTCTCCGTAACGCTGTCCGAGATGGTAGTATCCACTCGGTATTGTATGTACCCCAGAATTTTCGAAATGCTTTTTTATCAAGTATACGAAGTGGTAGACCACATACCATAAACGTTAAAAGCAATTCTAATTGAAATTGACGTTGTTGTGACACACTATTTCTTTTATTTCTGTGGTGTGCGCTATTTATATGTCTTTCACAATCACGTTTGCTCCAGCACAGTAGTTTCTTTTTACAAATTTTACAGAGAATTGTACTCCCATTGTAGTGTAAATCCACAAATTCACTAAGAAATTTATTAACTTTCGTAGGTAATGGCCGTTTATTTTTAATAGTTACGTTAGACATAATCACTAAAGCGAGCACACCGACGCTTGTTTCTAGTATGCCACGAAGTGGTGCAAACGTAACATCTGCAGACTCGTCATTTGTTGATGAATAGAGCGCGTCATCCGTAAATGAATAAGCGCGCTGTTAGTTCGTAGCCGTCGATGAATGAACTTTTTTTTTGTAGTGGCCCACTGTGAACAACGCCCTATTTATCAACGAACACCCAAACTGCAGGTGTATATTTGCGCGTCTTCACGACGTAATAGACAGTGGTTTTGGTCCTCGTCCTAATAATTACATATTTAAATTACCTATGTTTACATACATATATGCGCCCGGCAGCCTGATTGCGAACCTGGCGCGTGGCGCTCTTGGCCCGCTCTAATCATCACTATAAAGAACCTTACAGACAAATTCCTTATATACAATAAAGAATTATATCTCTGCTTCATAGATCTAACAAAGGCGTTCGATAAGGTACCAAGACAGCAAATATGGAGAACACTGGAAAAATATGAAGTATGTATAGAGTTAGCGCTAATGTAGTGAGGGTGTCAAACGAAGAATCTGAAAAATTCATTACGACCAAGGGAGTAAGGCAAGGAGGTGTGCTCAGCTCACTGTTGTGTATTTTGTATCTCAAGGAAGTAATATTGGAATGTAGTGCAAAATCAAAAAAGGTAAATGTAGGATACAACAGAATGGAGAACATAAATATTAGTGAATGTGTCCTCGGACACGATATTGTGTTGATTTCAAACAATGAAGCAGCTCTACCAATATATGGGTAAGAATACTAGAAGAGAAAGGAATGAGCATAAACGCTAAAAAGACCAAAACTATTGGATCAGGATCAAAGGAAAAAGTGTGAATCAAGTGAACAGTACCATAGTATGGAAAACGGTTTTATTGGAAACAAGGAAATAAGAAAACAAACAAAGATGACAGTCTATAAAAGAATCTCACTACTCTGCTTTATGGATGTGAATCTTGGGTAACAACAGAAAAATACAAACAGCACTAATGAAACACCTATTTAAGAAGAACAGCAAATGTCACGTTACTAGATAAAATAAGAAGTGAAACAATAAGAAACAATTTCCAAATTGAAAATGCAAGAAAATATATACAGAAGGCACAATTGAGATGGTGGGGACACCTTAAAAGATTATCCAAAGGTAGACAAGTCAGAAAAGTGTGGGAAGCAAAGAAACCTGGAAAGAGACGAAGAGGGAGACCAAGAAAAGAATGGAATGGTGAAATAGAAGAAATATTAAGGAAAAAGAAAACGACCCAAAAAACAGAAATAGTTGGAGGAATGAAATATGAAGAAGGAGGAAGACATACTTCAACACCTAACAGTAGATGAAGATCCGATTATATATAAACATATTCATCCCCAAAAAATCAAATTACTATCTAGCACACAGCCCGAGTAATAATAGACGAACGCACTATTGCTGCACCCTGTATATTGCAACAAAGTGATTAACATATAATTAAAACCTTAACAAATGTTATACCTCTTATATTACAAGTAAATTCAAGATATTCAACAATTCAAATTAAAAAATCAAAGTCAAAAAGGAGATACTAACGGGATATAAGCCACGTTTGAAAGACCATACGCTAATTTCCTATACATAACTAGTAATAACTTTTACACCAATTTAATTATTCGGTTCCAAAGCTGAAAATTAATCGGAACCTGACCTGGGATGACCCTGACCTTTCCACATCTCTAAATTACATGTGTAAGGTGCTATTTTTTCATCTGGCTACCGCACGTTATTCACCGGTTAGATTGGCTTTCATTAGACTTTGCGTTCCTAGCGGTTACTTCAAACAACAAAACTAACATAATGTGCATGTGTACCGTATGTACTCGTACGTAATACTTCACATTTCATAATTGTGCAACGAAATTAAATTAGAATGAAAAGAAAACGAATAACGATCGGTGCTGTAGCTTACTATTTTACTATTAACAAGACAGGCCAACGACAAAAAAACTTTTTTATTAATTTTACCTAATTCTTATATTTTTAAATGGAAACTTACGAAAATCTTGACATGATTTTACAAAAAATTAACTATCCGGCTCACGATTGAATGTTATGTGGGGATTTGAAAGCTGTTTGCATGATGATCCTTGGTCAACAAAAGGGATTTACAAAGTTTCCATGATTTATATGTGAGTGTCACAGCAGAGCAAGGGATCGACATTGGTCCACAAAACGATGGCCCGTAAAAAAACTTTAACACCTGGCGAGAAGAACATATTCCATACACCTTTAGTAGATCGGAAAAAGATTCTTCTACCACCTCTACACATAAAGTTAAGCTTAATGAAACAATTTGTAAAAGCCTTGCTTAAAGATGGTGAATGTTTTAAATATTTCTGTGAAAGATTTATCAGAGGCCAGTCTGAAAGAAGGTGTTTTCGTGGGGCCTTATATGCGCAAAATGATGTTCGATTCCAACTTTGAAGCAAGGATGATTACAAAGGAAAAAGAGGCTTGGATATCATTTAAGCAAGTTGTAGAGTTTTTGGGCAATGTGAAAGATCAAATTAATGATTTGGCAAATGATATAAAAAGTGAACTTCTGAAAAGAAGAAAATTGAATGTTTTTGTGATCCAACTTGACTAGTCGACCAACTTAGCAAACTTTGCAGTATTGCTTGTCCATATTAGATATATTTTTAAGAATTCCATTCAGGGACATGTACTATTTGCAAAATCCTTGAAATACGATAGGAGAAGCAGTTTTCGATTTTATCAAGCGCTATTTTGAAAATAAAATGGAAATGGAAATGGTATTTTTGTTTGGGTGTACGTACAGATGGTGCAAAATCAATGATTGGAGAATTTTCTGGTCTAGTGACGCGAGTAATGAAAATCAATGAAATTATTGAATGAACTCATTGCATTCATAAGACATTGTTGGACGGAATTCTAATCAACGACGCTGTAAAAACCTTTCGCTTGTTCCATGCGCTTTGGAAACCTTCGCACGTTTTCCTACTATTTCATACAGAAGTTAGATGGTTCTCTCGTGGCAAAATTTTGATTCGTTTCCTTAAATGAAGTCTGAAGTACAAGCATATTTTCTTGGTTATCCGTTCCATTTGTCATTTTGACTATTCCATATTTTTGGTTGCAAAAACTTATACATTTGTCTAACATTTTTTTCTAAACTAAATAGTTTAAATCTATCTTTTCAAGGCTCTGGTGTTATCATTTTCAAAGTACATGATAGAATAGAAGCCATGCTAAAGATGTCCAACTTTTGGATTCAATGTCTTAGAGAATGTTTTGATTCTGGATTTGGATATGGAATTCAATAAAATGAAAATATTAAAGAGGATATCAGTAAACATCTCAAACAGCTTCAATTAACTTTCAAGGATTGTATTTGGATCGATTAACTGAATACGTAGTCCTTTTCGAGGAGATATAAGTTCAAACGCTTCTTTAACATTATTTAAAAAAGAAAAGATCGTTGATTTATCATCTGATATTTCCCTAAATGTCGTTTTTAAAGATCTCTCTTCAAATGACTTTTGTCTCAGTGTAAGAAGTGAATATCTTCTTTTGTTAGAAAAAGTCATATGAGGATTTTCACTTACAGAAGCAGATTAATTAGAGAACCTGATTTAACACTCAAACGTTCTGACATCGAACGAAATTTTAAATTTCCTTTGTTCCACCAAACAAACCCCATTGAGGGTTTTTTCAAGTTGGTATTCACTGGCTATTTAAAAAGGGGGTCCGGGTGTCCAGGATAACACGAAGTACATGGGTATATTGGAAACCATTAGAGATACAAGGACGGTTAAATGGGGAAAAAGTTGCGCACTTATACAGCTAAGTACAATGCGAGATTACATTTTTTTTAAATCCATTCCGTTACTGAGATACAGAGTGAAAATCAAAACTGTGCGTTTTCTAAAAACTTTAATATTTTCTTTATTATAAAAAATACAGTCATCAAATTTTCAGCATAGGAGTAGTTGGTAATGAGGACTTCAAAAATTGTCTTAGAAAAATTCTAGTCTCACTGGGTGCTTTGCACTTGTACCTAACTTTTGTTTTCCTTGAAATGGTAATAAAAAATGCTTTTCAACCATAAAAAAAACATTTGACGATATACATATATGTATAAAACAAACTATACATTCCTACAAATTTTACTTCTTACGAAAATCATCAATTTGTGTTTGTTTATAGTGACAGATGGTTTTCTTTAAAACTGCAGTTTCAAGATATTTTTGAAAGCTTCCTCTTCTACCCCTATATAAGAAAAAAATGCTCTGATTGTTTTCAAGGCCTCCAAAACGTCGTTTATTTTTGGCGTAATTATTTCTGATGAATCTTCATCCTCTTCATTTTCCACTTCTGATGGTGCATTGTAATCGGCGATTAGTGTCTCAATGCTTAAAACTTCATTGGTCACTAGCCCATTGTCCAAGTCATCAAAAACCTTCCAATTCAGTCAATCTTTCTTCCATTTGTAAAAGGTCTCGCCAGCCTTTGTCAGTGTCTACCTCTTCGGTTTCTTCTTCCCTTGTAAAGTTCCCAACACCTGCTTTATTGAAACAATTAAAAATGGTCTCTTTCGTGATGTCCATTCATGCAGCGTACAAAAAGTGGATAGCATCAAAAACAGAAATTGTTGGAGAAGTCGAGTTTGAGCTGTTCATAATCGATAAACATCGTTGGACCATCCTTTTCCTATAACCATGCTTCAGAACCTTTATGATGCTTGATCAAGTGGTTGTAGCTCACTTGTGGTGTTAGGTGTTAGGAAAATCAAGTTGATGTTTTTGAGATCTACGTGTTTCGGATGCCCAGCGCAATTGTCGACAAGCAAAAGTATTTTTCGGTCTTTCAATTCGATGTCCCACTCATTAAGCCATTGCACAAATCTATCTCCAGTCATCCATGCACAAGATCGAGACGAATAAATGCAGGGAAGGGTTTTCACATTCTTAAAGCAACGTGGCTTAGCGTATTTTCCAATTATGAGCGGTTTTTTCTTGTCTGTCCCTATGCAATTCGTGCACATGAGGACCGTTAGGCGATTCTTTGCTTAATTTTCCTCTGTCGCATTTTTCGTTTTTTAAAACTAAAGATTTATCAGGCATCACTTTAAAAAACAACCCGAATTCATCCGCATTATAAATTTCTGAGGGATTGTAGCCGGTGGTGAGGGTCGACGTTTGGCTTTTCCAGTCGGATGTTACATCAGGATCTACTGAATTTGACTCGCCACAAATTTGTTTGTAAACGATAGAATGCCTGTTTTTAAATCTATCGAGCCACCCAGTTGAAGCGGTAAAGTTTGTTATTCTAAGACGGTCGGACACTTGGAGGGCCTTTTCTTGTAAAATTGGGCCACTTACCGGGATGTTGGAACTTCTGGCCTGGATGAACCAACTTTTCAGAATGATTTCTAGCTGGTTCCCTTATGCTCCGAAACAAATTCACTCCGCTTCTTTAAAATTGTACGTAAAGTTGAAGCAGTGATGTTTTTTGGCGCCGCAAAATCTTTTTGATTTAAATTAGATTTAACAAAGTCTTTTATAAGATATTTTTTTTCTTTTAACCAAAACGATTTTCGCAACATGTTGCCAGGAGTTTGAAAAGTAAAAGACTGAAGAACTTTGATTACGCATCCGGCAAACGAACAAATAAGATTCTCGGAAAACTGTCTGGCCAAGATGTGTGGAACATCTTGGAGGGATTTGTTGACACTAATATTTCATATAAATCGTAATGATGTTCACTTACCAGAAACCATTAGACCATTTCCGTCTGCTTTTTAAAAAGCAGACGGAAACAAAGCTAAAAAAAATTAATAATTCAAGTATGTATGTACATTAAAAAATGGGAGCGTTATAGCGAATAAAAGTTCTACAGAAAATTGGTCGCTAGAACCGGGGCCAAAGAAAGAAAGCGTTATAGCCGGGAAATCGTTATAAACGGGAGCGTTATAACGAAGTTTTACTGTAATTCGATTATTTCCAAACTTTCTTCTCTTGATATTTCATTTTCAAGAATATCACTTATAAAAGAACACCAAAGACCTTCATTCGATTTACGCACGTTTAAAAATACATACAGTATTTTCGTGGGAAATAAATTACTACACAATCGTTAGAATAACATAGAACAGTTACAAATGTTAATGAGCAATCTCGTAAAATTGACATAATTGATTAATTTATGCAAACCGATAGGAACAATCCAATTGTCTACCTCCCCGGCAACGCCAAGCAACAGGTAGATAAAGGACCTTTTACCCGGAGCATATCTTACGCACACATGGGAATTTACCTTCATTTTTTTCCCGTTTTATTAATCCATTTGCAATTACAGGCGTATTATTGTGTCTCTGGTAATCCGGTAGTAGTTCCTGGTGATAAAATGCGGGTGTTTCTATTCTAAATAAATTAATAACGTTCATAAATCATATATCGCCTCTAAAATCCAGATCAAGGATATAATTGGTCTTAATCAGTTTATAATTGCCCGGCGTTTACATGTAGAAGGTGTAAAAGGTCACCTTGAGAGACGGCATTTTCGTTTTCATTAGCTTAAAATTATTGTAATTGGATTTTTAAGCGAATAAAAAGCAAATCCGCCATATAAAACGATCCCATCGACTAGCGTTGCATACTTACCAATTAGAGAATGATTAATGATGGTTTTCAGTGTATTACAACATGTAAAAGCTTAACTAGATATAATAGGAACACAACGAAAAAGGTTTGCATTCAAAAAGTAAATTGTTTAATGGATTTAAATGAAAAAAAAATTGGATTAATTTTGTTAAAAGCTATACACTTATTTCGTTTGAAATCTATAATTTTAACTTCCTTTTAAGGAGTAAGAACACAAAATTTAGGTATATAAAACTGATTTCTCTTTACTTTCAAATCACATGTAGAAAACCAATCCCCCGTATAAAATGACACTCTAATGATAAAAAAACTACAGAATAATATACCACAATTTATTTCTTTAAAAAAATAATAATGGAAAAATAACGATTACATCATTACCGAGACATCTTACGAAAAACATTGAGAGCTACTAGAGACCAAGAAAAAAAAAAGATTCATCTTACAGTTATCTGTAATACCAACGTTACATTACAGGTAACTCTAATCTCTCCATCTTACGGTCAATAGCAGAAATTACTTGAAGGGAGAAAAATCAACAATATTACAGTTACCTATAATATCAGTGTGATGATACAATTCGACTATCAATTCCTAGATGACAATAATTATTGTATATAATATAAATATTTTCAATTTATTCTATTATACCTTTGAAGGGCGGCTAAAATATTACAGGGAGCGCTCAATCGGTAAGAAATTAGTTTTACATAGGTTTTGTCGTCAATTAATTTAAAAATTAGGTGTTTGAAAACTGAAACAGAATTCTTTCCTCTAGTGCAACACTCTAATATCATTAACCGGGTACTCTCAAACTGTGGCACTAGAACACTGAAACAGTTCACTAAAACCCTTACCACAACACTTAATTCGTACTGGACGCACGTTTCGATAGCCAAGCTATCATCATCAGCAGCAAGACTGAACTAACAAGCTAAGCGAAAAACCAACCTTATAAGGAAAATAAATTATGCAATATGTAAACATACATATTGCATAATTTTTAGTGTGATGGCTTCCCGGTCTAGTTTACTCAACCGTTTCTTTAAAGTAAGAAGTAAGATTAGTCCAGTTAATGCTGATATTAAATTTCTGAAATATTGTAGAAAATTTAATTCTTTTCCGAATTTCATTCAAATTAACTGCAAGAGTAAATCAAGTTCGGCTAATAGAGCTATTTCTTCGGCCAAAAGTTGTTGGTTAAATTCAGAAATGAAGTATCAGTATTTTAAAATTAGTCAACTAGAGTTAGAAGCATATAGTTTACATTTACAACTTTGTAACAACCTATGTATTTTAGAATATTTTGAATGGATTAATTATCTCAACAGGATTGAAGACGTTATTGCTAGGAAAGTTTCAGATAAAGAAAAGGTTCTCAAGAACAAGTTTTCGCGTCATTTTTGGAATTCCGAAAACTTCAAACGCCCATATCTCCAAAACGGTTAGAGATATCGGGCTGAAATTTCATTCCGCAAATGTGCGACCATAGGGCTACAAATCGGTACCGTCAGATTGAATTCCAATTTTCACATTTTGGCCATTCAAAAATTTCATCACTTTGGGTAGAAATTTTTACGGCTCTCTTATATCTCGACATCCGAACGAGCCAGGAGGTTAGGTTTGGGTCCGTTCGAAAGCTCTCGGCGAGAGCTTTAAAACTAAAAAAAGGTCAACCCTCCAGCTATAACCGTTCCGACGCTAGAGCGTCTCAAATTCAAGAAAAGAAGATTCCTTTTTTTAAGTTTGAAGCGCTGTAGCTGCCTAACCAAACAAGCTAGAAGGTTCTGCTTGGTCACAATCGATTCAGCGGTTAATTTTCTATCTGAAACCGTCAACTTCGTCGACCAAAGATGCGTCCCTACGGAGAAATGGGACGAAAACTAGAGCGATGTCGATTTAAAGCCTCATTCTCGCGTCATTTTTGGAATTCCGAAAACTTCAAACGCCCATATCTCCAAAACGGTTAGAGATATCGGGCTGAAATTTCATTCCGCAAATGTGCGACCATAGGGCTACAAATCGGTACCGTCAGATTGAATTCCAATTTTCACATTTTGGCCATTCAAAAATGTCATCACTTTGGGTAGAAATTTTTACGGCTCTCTTGTATCTCGACATCCGAACGAGCTAGGAGGTTAGGTTTGGGTCCGTTCGAAAGCTCTCGGCGAGAGCTTTAAAACTAAAAAAAGGTCAACCCTCCAGCTATAACCGTTCCGACGCTAGAGCGTCTCAAATTCAAGAAAAGAAGATTCCTTTTTTTAAGTTTGAAGCGCTGTAGCTGCCTAACCAAACAAGCTAGAAGGTTCTGCTTGGTCGCAATCGATTCAGCGGTTAATTTTCTATCTGAAACCGTCAACTTCGTCGACCAAAGATGCGTTCCTACGGAGAAATGGGACGAAAACTAGAGCGATGTCGATTTAAAGCCTCATTTTCGCGTCATTTTTGGAATTCCGAAAACTTCAAACGCCCATATCTCCAAAACGGTTAGAGATATCGGGCTGAAATTTCATTCCGCAAATGTGCGACCATAGGGCTACAAATCGGTACCGTCAGATTGAATTCCAATTTTCACATTTTGGCCATTCAAAAATTTCATCACTTTGGGTAGAAATTTTTACGGCTCTCTTGTATCTCGACATCCGAACGAGCTAGGAGGTTAGGTTTGGGTCCGTTCGAAAGCTCTCGGCGAGAGCTTTAAAACTAAAAAAAGGTCAACCCTCCAGCTATAACCGTTCCGACGCTAGAGCGTCTCAAATTCAAGAAAAGAAGATTCCTTTTTTTAAGTTTGAAGCGCTGTAGCTGCCTAACCAAACAAGCTAGAAGGTTCTGCTTGGTCGCAATCGATTCAGCGGTTAATTTTCTATCTGAAACCGTCAACTTCGTCGACCAAAGATGCGTCCCTACGGAGAAATGGGACGAAAACTAGAGCGATGTCGATTTAAAGCCTCATTTTCGCGTCATTTTTGGAATTCCGAAAACTTCAAACGCCCATATCTCCAAAACGGTTAGAGATATCGGGCTGAAATTTCATTCCGCAAATGTGCGACCATAGGGCTACAAATCGGTACCGTCAGATTGAATTCCAATTTTCACATTTTGGCCATTCAAAAATTTCATCACTTTGGGTAGAAATTTTTACGGCTCTCTTGTATCTCGACATCCGAACGAGCTAGGAGGTTAGGTTTGGGTCCGTTCGAAAGCTCTCGGCGAGAGCTTTAAAACTAAAAAAAGGTCAACCCTCCAGCTATAACCGTTCCGACGCTAGAGCGTCTCAAATTCAAGAAAAGAAGATTCCTTTTTTTAAGTTTGAAGCGCTGTAGCTGCCTAACCAAACAAGCTAGAAGGTTCTGCTTGGTCGCAATCGATTCAGCGGTTAATTTTCTATCTGAAACCGTCAACTTCGTCGACCAAAGATGCGTCCCTACGGAGAAGTGGGACGAAAACTAGAGCGATGTCGATTTAAAGCCTCATTTTCGCGTCATTTTTGGAATTCCGAAAACTTCAAACGCCCATATCTCCAAAACGGTTAGAGATATCGGGCTGAAATTTCATTCCGCAAATGTGCGACCATAGGGCTACAAATCGGTACCGTCAGATTGAATTCCAATTTTCACATTTTGGCCATTCAAAAATTCATCACTTTGGGTAGAAATTTTTACGGCTCTCTTGTATCTCGACATGCGAACGAGCTAGGAGGTTAGGTTTGGGTCCGTTCGAAAGCTCTCGGCGAGAGCTTTAAAACTAAAAAAAGGTCAACCCTCTAGCTGTAACCGTTCCGACGCTAGAGCGTCTCAAATTCAAGAAAAGAAGATTCCTTTTTTTAAGTTTGAAGCGCTGTAGCTGCCTAACCAAACAAGCTAGAAGGTTCTGCTTGGTCGCAATCGATTCAGCGGTTAATTTTCTATCTGAAACCGTCAACTTCGTCGACCAAAGATGCGTCCCTACGGAGAAATGGGACGAAAACTAGAGCGATGTCGATTTAAAGCCTCATTTTCGCGTCATTTTTGGAATTCCGAAAACTTCAAACGCCCATATCTCCAAAACGGTTAGAGATATCGGGCTGAAATTTCATTCCGCAAATGTGCGACCATAGGGCTACAAATCGGTACCGTCAGATTGAATTCCAATTTTCACATTTTGGCCATTCAAAAATTTCATCACTTTGGGTAGAAATTTTTACGGCTCTCTTGTATCTCGACATCCGAACGAGCTAGGAGGTTAGGTTTGGGTCCGTTCGAAAGCTCTCGGCGAGAGCTTTAAAACTAAAAAAGGTCAACCCTCTAGCTATAACCGTTCCGACGCTAGAGCGTCTCAAATTCAAGAAAAGAAGATTCCTTTTTTTAAGTTTGAAGCGCTGTAGCTGCCTAACCAAACAAGTTCGAAGGTTCTGCTTGGTCGCAATCGATTCAGCGGTTAATTTTCTATCTGAAACCGTCAACTTCGTCGACCAAAGATGCGTCCCTACGGAGAAATGGGACGAAAACTAGAGCGATGTCGATTTAAAGCCTCATTTTCGCGTCATTTTTGGAATTCCGAAAACTTCAAACGCCCATATCTCCAAAACGGTTAGAGATATCGGGCTGAAATTTCATTCCGCAAATGTGCGACCATAGGGCTACAAATCGGTACCGTCAGATTGAATTCCAATTTTCACATTTTGGCCATTCAAAAATTTCATCACTTTGGGTAGAAATTTTTACGGCTCTCTTGTATCTCGACATCCGAACGAGCTAGGAGGTTAGGTTTGGGTCCGTTCGAAAGCTCTCGGCGAGAGCTTTAAAACTAAAAAAAGGTCAACCCTCCAGCTATAACCGTTCCGACGCTAGAGCGTCTCAAATTCAAGAAAAGAAGATTCCTTTTTTTAAGTTTGAAGCGCTGTAGCTGCCTAACCAAACAAGCTAGAAGGTTCTGCTTGGTCGCAATCGATTCAGCGGTTAATTTTCTATCTGAAACCGTCAACTTCGTCGACCAAAGATGCGTCCCTACGGAGAAATGGGACGAAAACTAGAGCGATGTCGATTTAAAGCCTCATTTTCGCGTCATTTTTGGAATTCCGAAAACTTCAAACGCCCATATCTCCAAAACGGTTAGAGATATCGGGCTGAAATTTCATTCCGCAAATGTGCGACCATAGGGCTACAAATCGGTACCGTCAGATTGAATTCCAATTTTCACATTTTGGCCATTCAAAAATTTCATCACTTTGGGTAGAAATTTTTACGGCTCTCTTGTATCTCGACATCCGAACGAGCTAGGAGGTTAGGTTTGGGTCCGTTCGAAAGCTCTCGGCGAGAGCTTTAAAACTAAAAAAAGGTCAACCCTCCAGCTATAACCGTTCCGACGCTAGAGCGTCTCAAATTCAAGAAAAGAAGATTCCTTTTTTTAAGTTTGAAGCGCTGTAGCTGCCTAACCAAACAAGCTAGAAGGTTCTGCTTGGTCGCAATCGATTCAGCGGTTAATTTTCTATCTGAAACCGTCAACTTCGTCGACCAAAGATGCGTCCCTACGGAGAAGTGGGACGAAAACTAGAGCGATGTCGATTTAAAGCCTCATTTTCGCGTCATTTTTGGAATTCCGAAAACTTCAAACGCCCATATCTCCAAAACGGTTAGAGATATCGGGCTGAAATTTCATTCCGCAAATGTGCGACCATAGGGCTACAAATCGGTACCGTCAGATTGAATTCCAATTTTCACATTTTGGCCATTCAAAAATTCATCACTTTGGGTAGAAATTTTTACGGCTCTCTTGTATCTCGACATGCGAACGAGCTAGGAGGTTAGGTTTGGGTCCGTTCGAAAGCTCTCGGCGAGAGCTTTAAAACTAAAAAAAGGTCAACCCTCTAGCTGTAACCGTTCCGACGCTAGAGCGTCTCAAATTCAAGAAAAGAAGATTCCTTTTTTTAAGTTTGAAGCGCTGTAGCTGCCTAACCAAACAAGCTAGAAGGTTCTGCTTGGTCGCAATCGATTCAGCGGTTAATTTTCTATCTGAAACCGTCAACTTCGTCGACCAAAGATGCGTCCCTACGGAGAAATGGGACGAAAACTAGAGCGATGTCGATTTAAAGCCTCATTTTCGCGTCATTTTTGGAATTCCGAAAACTTCAAACGCCCATATCTCCAAAACGGTTAGAGATATCGGGCTGAAATTTCATTCCGCAAATGTGCGACCATAGGGCTACAAATCGGTACCGTCAGATTGAATTCCAATTTTCACATTTTGGCCATTCAAAAATTTCATCACTTTGGGTAGAAATTTTTACGGCTCTCCTGTATCTCGACATCCGAACGAGCTAGGAGGTTAGGTTTGGGTCCGTTCGAAAGCTCTCGGCGAGAGCTTTAAAACTAAAAAAAGGTCAACCCTCTAGCTATAACCGTTCCGACGCTAGAGCGTCTCAAATTCAAGAAAAGAAGATTCCTTTTTTTAAGTTTGAAGCGCTGTAGCTGCCTAACCAAACAAGCTAGAAGGTTCTGCTTGGTCGCAATCGATTCAGCGGTTAATTTTCTATCTGAAACCGTCAACTTCGTCGACCAAAGATGCGTCCCTACGGAGAAATGGGACGAAAACTAGAGCGATGTCGATTTAAAGCCTCATTTTCGCGTCATTTTTGGAATTCCGAAAACTTCAAACGCCCATATCTCCAAAACGGTTAGAGATATCGGGCTGAAATTTCATTCCGCAAATGTGCGACCATAGGGCTACAAATCGGTACCGTCAGATTGAATTCCAATTTTCACATTTTGGCCATTCAAAAATTTCATCACTTCGGGTAGAAATTTTTACGGCTCTCTTGTATCTCGACATCCGAACGAGCTAGGAGGTTAGGTTTGGGTCCGTTCGAGAGCTCTCGGCGAGAGCTTTAAAACTAAAAAAAGGTCAACCCTCTAGCTATAACCGTTCCGACGCTAGAGCGTCTCAAATTCAAGAAAAGAAGATTCCTTTTTTTAAGTTTGAAGCGCTGTAGCTGCCTAACGAAACAAGCTAGAAGGTTCTGCTTGGTCGCAATCGATTCAGCGGTTAATTTTCTATCTGAAACCGTCAACTTCGTCGACCAAAGATGCGTCCCTACGGAGAAATGGGACGAAAACTAGAGCGATGTCGATTTAAAGCCTCATTTTCGCGTCATTTTTGGAATTCCGAAAACTTCAAACGCCCATATCTCCAAAACGGTTAGAGATAGCGGGCTGAAATTTTATTCCACAAATGTGCGACCATAGGGCTACAAATCGGTACCGTCAGGTTAGCGAAATTCCGACTTTTATTTTTAGGCAAAATCTTTACGGCTCTCTTGTATTTCGACATCCGAACGAGCTAGGAGGTTAGGTTTGAGTCCGCTCGAAAGCTCTCGGCGATCGCTTTAAAACTAAAAAAAGGTCAACCCTCTAGCTCTAACCGTTCCGACGCTAGAGCGTCTCAAAGTTAAGAAAAGAAGATTCCTTTTTTTTCGTTCGTTTCATGGTACAAATGAGGGACAAGTGGAAAATTCTGAAATAATAAAATGTAGGATCTATTTGCTGTTAACGTCACCGATCGATATTTCTACACGCACCGGCAACTCCCCGGAGGGAATATAAAATAAAAATTATTGCAATCGAATAAATTCGCGTTGGGTGTTTTCGTTATTATTATTATCTATTTATCCTAAATTATGTTTGCCAGTTTTGAATAAAGGTAAACATTCATAAAGCCATAAACGATTCCGATGGCATCCAAACAAAATATTTTCATGTGTATTTTATTATATGTATCAACTACAACGTTAGTAGTTAGTAGTAAAGGAAGTTGTACATTTTACTTTTCCATCAGCCGCTACAACCTATAGACACCATGAAAATAATATGGAGCTAGTAGTGGGGAAGAAATTTTGCAATAAAACCCAACAACTCCACCCGGTAATAATTAAACACATGTAAGCTCCTATATATGCAACCTCAGCAGCATTTACATTAGAAAATTTTAAATTGGCAAAACACATCCTAACAAAATAGGCAACTTATCAAACTTAATACACCCTACTCTACATTTTTTCTACTTTTCTTAATTTGGTACTGTTAGCGACATCTATATTCAAATAGATTTCTTAATTTCAGCCATATTGGATGTAATGAAATTTTGTATATTTTAGCCCCCCCTTAAATAAAAATAAAATAACATATATCAAAAATTCAAAATATTTATTCATAACAACACTGTATAAATACAATTTTTCGATAATATAATATAAAAAATACATCTTATTTATTAAAGTTAATTCAATTATGAGTTGATACACTGGGTAACTCTTCTTTGAACTACGTATTTCTTTATTACAATTTCTTTTCTGGTTAGTTACGTATAAGTTAGAAAAAAAATCACATGCAAAATATTAAAAAGGAAGATAATGTAAACCTACTATTCTAAAACGGTAACTGTTAATCTAAGGCACGATATGCTTAATATAATAAATGCTAACCTTACAATTAGTTTTCTAAGAAACAGTCTTGTATATAGTAACAATAATTAATTCTATCCTACAGTAAGGAAGGTGCTCCTTTTTAGGCACTATTGCTATAATATCGTTGGTTAACAATTCTTTAACATCGTTGAGATAATTTAGGTCGTTTGACCATAATCTTGAATCAAAGATGCACCGTAGTGTTGTATAACGTAATCATGGTAATATATCATGATGCACAATGGTTGCCCAATTATTAAGGAAGCCCAAACAACTACGTTACCCCATCGAGGCCCTACTTTAACCTCCATAAACCTCGATATGAATGACAACGGAATCTGACCCATCATACCCATGAAAGCCCAAACTTTAAACGTCTTCAAAGGAACGCTCACCTACAGAACGAATAAATCAATAATATTTTACATTTTCCAATTTATTTATCGTAAAACCTCACCAGGTATTCGTGGAAGAAGGCACTGACAAAGAAGACAGCAATGCTACCAAACATTTTACTGTAACCCATGCCCATTAGCGGTAGATAAAGATGCCGAACAGCCCAACGATGTACTGGCATATTCCACGACCTCCAAAACGTATCTATGTTATTTGCGTTCCACCAATCGCAATAGAAATTGCGATCAGCAAACTGCATGACTTCTCCCATTAGATTAAGGAACGAATGGAAGGTTACGTAAAACATCAGCAACCATACTAAGTGATTTGGGATCTGGAAAATGAAGCAAATTCATGTACGATTTACAATTAACAAAAACATTACGAAAATAAACTTACAGCTAATTTTAATAACCGTTCGGTGGCTTTAGTAACGTCCATATTACTAAACGGAACTAAAGAATTCCTCACTGATGGTATCATGTACTGCTGCATCAAAGCCAGCACCAATTGTATCCCCAAAATCACTTCTAAACATCGTTTTAATAAAAATCTTTTACGTATCCTATCTGTTCTAGGGAAATTCAATTCGTAGCATATCGTTGGAGCAGCAATAAAATAAAATAAGTCCCGTAAATTCAAATTATCCGGATATTGCACTAACTGAACGTCTAGGTGGTCAGCATCATCACTTATGTGGTTATTTTTCTCATCGTACTCTAAAAAAATTCCAAATTTAATAAACGGATAACAGATATAACCTCTAAATTGCTAAATTCAGTTAGATTTTTGAGGTTATGTTTTAAAATATTAATTTTAACAGCTAGAAGTGAGATTAAATCAATCGAAAAATACACTACTTACTTTGCAAATTACTATATGAATAAGATTGTCGTTTCATGGTCTTCGATTTCGACTGTTTTTGCTTTGTTCTACACCACATATTCACCTGAACGTACGACCATAGCTTTAGAAACATAAGGGAATAGATGAAACACACTGACGATGCACCAACTGCAATTTAAATGCTTCGTAGAACAAGTTGTTAATAAAATATGTTTGCGATCTTACTTAAGCTAAATTCATCCCTGGTGTGTATACAAATGATCGGTATTAGTACCAATACAAGCAGATTTAGGACATGAGCTGTGATTCCAGGACCTGTTGATAAAATTTCCTAAAAAAAAACGTGAAATATAATAGTTTGCTTTTAATTTTGAAGATTATGCTTAAGACTTACACTAGCCAATCCCTTTTCTATCACTAAGCATATCACTAAAGGCACGAAACTATCTGAAATAAAGAAAAACAATGATTGAAATTCAATTAAATTGGATAAAACGTAAGTAATTCTTTGGTCATCCGCAAGATGGCGCTAATATTCTCCTTAATCGATAACATAAGAAATGTCAAAAATACTGTGTTAGTCAAAAGTATTTATCTATTCATAAATTTGGATTATTTCAATATGAATAAGAATTATCAAAGTAATATTAATTTTAAATAATTTTACATGAAAATCGGAATGATAAATGGAAAAAATAGTTGAAATTTTAATAAAAAATAATTTCATAACTTTATCGCTTAAAAGTCTTACGCAATTTTTTATTTTATTATATCATGTCTTTTTTTGTAAAACGTAATTCTCCAATAAAAATAATTAAAAACTTTAAGAGGAGCGTAGTTTTGATTGTTTTAAAAGAAAATTATTATCACGTTTATGTTCGAACACTACATTGACCTTGAAATGGTCAGCATCAAACAAACGCGCCATGGGCGAGTTGTAATACACGTACTGACGTACTTAAGCAAAAAAATAAACAAATAGACGTAATTAACAAAAATTATAGGTTTTTGAATTGAAATTACGTGGAACTAGTCATTTTTTTGCTATTGTTACAACCAGTGGCGTAACTAGCAAATTTGGGCCCCCACGCAAGATCTTTCAAAGATTTATTTATCATAACAGGAGTAAAAACATAGAAGATCGGAAGGCCCTTTAGACGCCATTGTGTGTAGGGCCCCTACGCATTGCGTGGGTGTAGCTACGCCACTGCTTACAACTTATTATTGACAAATTAACACTTCACTTACATAAAAGTAATATGAGTGATGGGTGCTGTTCGGTTTCAGTATCGGCACCGCTCAAAACGTAGAACCATTGTATAGGGTCTACTCTAATCCCATACCTGCATTAAAAGATCAAAAAAGTAGAAGAAAAAAAAACATATCCCCGAAAACAAGCTTTCTTACTTGATGAAATTTTCCAACAAAAGCCTAAAACCCCCAATGGAAAGCAGCAGGAAGGCCCAATTAACAAAACCGGTGAAATTGTCAAAGCCTGAGGTCCAAGAAAATAGGGAATCTCTTGGTTTGTGACATCTGAAATGGAAATTTAAAAATCCAAGTAGGAACTGTCAACATTTTAACGAATTTATTTTTTACATTTTTTATTATTTAGCAGGCTGTGACGTATGTTCAAGTAGGCCATTTCAACCTTAGTTTCATCCAAATACGAGGGTAAGTCAAATATTATCTACACTTTCGTCATAACAAACTTTGAAGGTTATCGTAGTGGCGGCCGCTTGCGCATGCGTTGAGTCGGCGCCTCTGTGGTCATGTGTGCGGAATTTAATCACGCTCGCGTCATTTGTCTGCTAGCTACAACAGCATACAACATGCACCAAAGATGAACAACGAGCGGTGATCCGATTTTTGTGGTCAGAGGGTGTGAAAGGTGCTGAAATTCACAATACAGGGACAGTGCTTTATCTCGTAAAGGCGTTTCTTGTGGATCGAAATGTTTCAAAGTGGCCGTACGAGCGTAACACAAAAAGGGGAAGTTGGGCCACATAGGCGCCAACTCAACGCATGCGCCAGCGGCCGCCACTACGATAACCTTCAAAGCTTGTTATGGCGGAAGTGTAGATAATATTTGACTTACCCTCGTACATGTACAATTACATATAATAATTAGTCGATTAAATATCAACCGCAAATACATCATTCACGAAAATGGTGCTCGATTACGTGTTTGGTTTTTGCTTTGAAACTTCGTTTTTCCAAAATAAAATCGAATGGGATGCGTAGAAGGGCTCAGTTGACGACTGGCATCCTCTTTAAACCGGGAGCCCTTCAAAACTTAAAGAAGAAATGCAAAAAAACGATTCCTTTACCGCTTAGGCTAATATCGTGCATGGCGATACGTCACCTAAACAGCGTGACGTCATGAGGAAGCGGTAAACCCTTCTAGTATCGGTGGTAATGGTGTAGCACGCTAAAAAATTAGCGAATATGTCAACTTATATTGTTTAAATTAAATTAAACATGAATACAGTGTTTTGTGTATAAATTAATAGGTAAATAAATAATTTTAGAGAAGAATGTAGAGGTTATTTTCGCAAAAATATCGGTACACATGCAAGAGAAAGTAGCACGAACTACAAGGATTACATTTAATTACCCAACAGACGACGTAAATTTGTTAAAGTCACACAATTGTACCGTTTATTGAAGAGATTAAAACGTATTTTTAGCAAGACTATTATGTAGCAATTTGGTCTAATTCTGAGACATCTATCTTTGCCAATATTTAAAACGTATAAATTAAAAGAATATTCTATGTATAAAAGTAAAATTTGATTTATCATAATTCCAATAAACCTAAACACATTCCTAAATCCCAAAGAATCTCATTCTTATCTGCCTAAAAACGATAAGACCCAACGTATAGACCGCATCCGAGCATGTGCTTACTTCGTTTTTAATGCATTTTTTTCTTTTAATTCACTTCACGAAATAATCGTAGAATAAAGCAAGAATTCTCGAAACTTACGGTTTATCCGGTTGCGAACTTCTAACTTTGCGTTCTTCGGCGTGAATTTCTTCAGCCCTCGTTTCACTCTGGGCCCTCCTCAAACGTAGACCGCTTTCGTGTTGATCGCCGGACATTTTAAACTGCAATAACTAACATGAAATGCACCCAACACTATTCTAATCATCTACATGCATGCGGTCGACTCTATTAACTACATGGGTATATATGAAGTTCCAAATTCCAATCGCTGCGTTTAGTCACTTAAATTGATAAAATAGCGTTGGAATACTGAAAAAATGAATGAATATCGATATCATCCTGTTATGGCGTTCCACAGTATTCGAATACCAACGAAAAACTTGCAAGGTTATTCAAATTATGAGGTTATGTTCGTTGGCAACAAAAAACTTTAACTCATAAAAATAAATGGGTCGGTAATACTATGCAATTCGAGGTTCAATTCGATTAAGGCCTTGTTCTTTTTAATTTTTTTAAATTATTTTAGTTCATTTATAAGTAATTGTTATTAAATGTTAAATGTGATTAGCAATCGCATTTAACGTAATCACTGATTACGCTTTCTAAACGTTTTATTTACCTAGAACTTGCATTGCAAAAAAGATTACATTTCGTATTACATAATCACTTGCATTATTGCAATAATTGCTTTAGGTTTAACGCGTAAATGTAAAATGAAATTCGAATGAATTGCCTAATTAATTAGACATAAACTGATTTTATATCGTTGCGATGTACACATGAATTAAATCACAAAATAGGCGGCACATAGGATTTATTTAACGTAAAATGATAGGAGATTCTTGAATATTTGCTTTCTATTTGAAGGATTAATTCAAATTGCCTCAAAATGTTAATGGAGATTCAATATATCGTTGATAGATGTCGCCCTCTTATAGGTATCTGTAAAATACGATTATCATTATATCTTTTTTAGATTATATTTTAATTGCTTTTTGTAATTCATTTCCTACTAAATATTTAAGTGTATTGTTTCGTCATAATTTAAAAAGTAGATGTATATGTATATATTAATTTCATATTAAAGCAAATGTATAAATAATCAATCAATCAATACACAAACTTAAAGTGCCTACTGGTGGATAGATGGCGCCAGAGAATAAATTGTTAATTTAAATTTATTTCTGAATTTAATGAAAATATTAATATAAATCAGTAGGGGTTCCTTCAAATATCTTTCAGCATATTCAATACATTTGAACATCCTAAAATTTATGAGAATCTGAAAAGTGTTTAATGGAAAAATTATAAAAGTGTATATTTTTTAAAAATCCATATCCATGCTAAAGGTGGGTATTTTGAGATTTATGTAAAGCCAATTTTACACGCCGCGATTAATTGGCCAATTAATTGAACAAATCGATCTTCGATTTTGTCGTACCGTGTAAAACAGTAAAAATCGGTACGATTTCTTGAACAATTTATCGTACAATTAATTGAATTGAGTAGAACATGCTCTATATTTGCCACGATTTGCTGTTTTAATACCAACTCGGTAACAGAAAAGTACCTACGAATTTTATTTAGTGTTTTTAAAGTGAAGTGAGGATAAATTTTGAAAATTTTCCGACGATTATGATGTAATAGATAGTTTGAATTAATTAACCGAAACCGAAGTAACCTAACCTATATCTGTGCCTATACCAAAACTGTTAAAACATTCGACGAAAGCAGATTGCCAATTCATTTTTATATGCTGATGAAAATTTCCTATTCAACTATTAACGAAACTAAACGATCGTTGAAAATTGTTCAATTTATTGTAGTATGTAAAACAACATATTTCTACCAATTTCTTGGTCAAGAACATGCTCAATTAATTGGCCAATAAATTGAGGTGTGTAAAACAGGCTTAAGCCCGACACGTTTGCCAATCCGCAGGTTGTGGATCCATCATGTCCGCTTGGCCTGACATCCATTCGATCTTACTTCAAAGAATGTATTTTGAAAGAAAATAAATTTCATTTATATTGTACTATTCTCAGTATTAAAATATTAATAATCATTTAAATGATGATTTACTTATTATTTAATCGATCAAATAGTATCGATACATGCCAAAAATTGAAACACGACGGGGTTCTCCCTTTTTTATAACATAACTGTTTTAGTTTCTCAAATTACATTTTTTCGTATGAAATTATCCATAATAAATTTATCTGAAATATTTCAAACAGACACGGCCCATCCACACCTCTAATCCATTCATAAGCTTATGGTGCTTAGGGGCTCAGTCAAATGATCAACTGATACTACATTTCAACCAAATTCTAAATTCGCCTGCAGGTCTATCGAAATAAGCAATATATTTACCAAAAATGAATTTCGAATTAAAATTATGTTTTATATAATTCCATCCGTCTTTCAAAATTTAAAAATGTTATTAGCGTCATCTAGGGTATGGATGCAACAATAGTTTCAAGTTAAAAACTTCGTTATCGACGGGGATCCATTCGAACAACTTCGATCACTGATTGGCTCAATTTTAAATTTAAATTATAGAATACTATTTGAGGGTTTCTTAAGGAGGAAGCGTATTTTTCTAGCTATTCATTACACATTTCGTAAATATGCTACTGTACGATTTCTTTCCCAATTTATTTTATACTTACATGTTAAGATGCAGTAAACATAACCTTAGTGGATTCTTGTAGTACAAGGTTGGTGGTAAAGGTAGAAACAGGTTGGTAATACAGTCCAACAGTCAAAGACGAAAGTCAATTAGGATCAAAGCGTGACTTAGCAATACGTCAGCACTAGAAGGCGCGGAGAGGCGGCATCGCATATGCATTCTATCGTTATCTAAGATAACGATAGAATGATGTACTTGACCTAGCAATGCATACACGATGCCGCCTCTCTGCCCCTACTAATCCAGTCGTATTGCTGTGGCGCACGTCTTGTTCCTAACTGGCTTTCGTCTTTGGTTATCATAGAATGATGTTTTTGTAATGTGTTGAGCATATTAAAATGTTTGTGTTTAAAATAAAGTCATCAATACTCTTCAAGAAACAACTAATATTTTCACATTAAATCGTTTTAAAAATGTAGTTCAAAACATGCAGTTTATAATCTGCAGCTTTTTCTTGAGTTTGTATATAAACAGGAATTTTTATTACGTCTCTGATCTTATTTTGTGTTTAAATGTTTTATTTTATTTTATTTTTTTTGATAGCATTCTCGTTAAAACATAACTGCTTTCTTTTACTTAGTTTTTTCCTTTCCGCTTTAAATTGCGCGCCATTGAAATGTGTACGATGTTCGTGTCAATTATAGAATAGTAATAAGACTGGCCACAAGAAGGCAGCAATGTAGTAATGATAGAATGGAAAATGTGCCTGTTAACGGCTGCAACCGTTAGGCTTTTAAGCTAGAAAATTAAAATTAGTTTTTCAACAAAAAGGAAAGCGTTTTCTTTGAGGCCCAAAAGAAACGTTAATACTTACTGCTACTTTTAAACATGGAAAGTTCATCAAATACAATAACTACGACCAGCCACTGATGTAAATAATTATTTTAATCAAAATACTTTTACCCCCGATTTACAGAAAGTGAATTAAAGATTTAATCGCGGATTAACACGTTAATCTCTAATTAAAGTAATTTTCTGACGTCATTAATTAGGATCAATCAACGATTTAATTAATTCGTGATTGAAACCGAATGTCACTTTGACATCTGTCAAAATTAACGTCAAAAACAGGAAAATACTAAGGAAATAGCTGTTAATTGCATAAATTTAACAAAAATTTATTCAAAATAAAACAAATAATCACCTAAACATTGTCGTTAACGTGTTCTAACATATTTTTATACTGCCAATCGTCCCAAATAATCTGGGCAAATATGCGGTAACAGCCAGAGGCGCGGCGAGCGCATAAAAGTTTACACATAAAATAGAAGATAAGAAATAAATTATAAAACGCGCTGAAACACTTACCGTTTTAAAGGTCTTCCGTGAAACCACAAACTGGGTAACATCTGTTAAATATTTGAATCATTACATATGTTTCCACAGCTGTTTCAGTTAAGTGGGTATGACGTGCGGAATAAATGTTTTTTAATGCCGAAAACGACCGTTCGATATCTGGCGATGTTATATTTGCACATTTAAAATAATCTTTGAAACAACTTAATGCATCTTCACACGCACCTTCACAAATTTGTCTAAAAATTTCTCTAAAACACTTTCAAATTTTCGTATTACACACCAATTTGTTTCGCCTTCTACAGCGCATAACTGTGCGTGAAGATCGTTCACAATTTGAACAGAATCCACTAGCGACGTCGAAACATTTTGTAATTTTTCTATTCCCTCCGCTAGTCCGAAGTAATTGTTGTGAATAGTTTGTGAATCTCTTTTAACCTGACTATCTTGAAATATTTCTTGGCTTTTCTTGACTGCTGCAGTTTCTGTCGGATTGAATTTTAAAACTACCTTCTTTACTTGATCAAAATATTTGTTGTAGTAAAACGCAGCCTGCAACCATGTTCCCCAACGTGTAACAATCGGCTATGGTGGTTCAGGTAAATCAGAACACAGTTTGTGAAATGGTCGGGTACGTTTCGGGGACCTTAGAAACACCGTTTTTCTACTAGCAATCGATGCATTTACTGGTGGAAAACATGTAGGAATCGTTTATGCCGCAAGATTTAGAGTATGGATTTTACACGTTACATGTAAGAAGTTACCACTGTGTTCTTTAAGAGATTGGCCCAAAGAACGCATGTATGCGGCACCATCACTCATAAACATTAAAAGTTGCTTAGTTGAAACTACAAATTTGTTCAATGAGTTCAACACCACCTTTAAAATCTCATCGGCAGTACAATTTATAACTCTTTTGGAAGCAAGTAAGAAGGGGGATGACGGTCCATGTGGTTCCATTGTAGGTACCGTTACATTAACCACAGAATGTTTTTGACGATCTGTTGTTTCGCCTACACACAACCGCAGTTTTTTATCTTTCAATTCCGTTTTCATTCTTTTTTCTATATGTTCACATTTCATATCGATGTCCGACTAGGTAATTTACAGTCCGCATATTTATTCCAGAAGGGGATAAATGCTTCCTTGTCTAGTAGACGAAACAATAAATTACATAAAATAAGAGTAACACATAAATCAAATGTAAATTTTTCTTGGTCTCGTATGCCACTTTGCTGCTTACTTTCGATGTGACATTGACAATGGCCTCTGGACCAACACATTAAAGGGATTTTACAAAATAGACATTGAATTTTAGCGCCATCAAAAATTAAGTCCGGCATGTCCACTATAAAGTTTTTAACTGTGTCTGCCATTGGTCGTTTTCGCGACGTACCTAACTGCGACATTTTTAAAGCAAACATAAGCGTACAATTACGAAATAAGTTACGACAGCCTACATATACACAGAACTACTCGCATACAGCATCGATTTAGTACTGACGCTGTGAACGCATGAAATAAATAATCGCCGACTCCGCACCACATATCTACTACACTGACTGTTACCGCTGTTTGCTCAGACTAATCCCAAATGTCATTTTAATTCTAAGTTAATCACAAATTAAACCAACACAAAATGTATACGTAAACAGTAATTAAATTTTAATTCGCGACTTAGGATTAAAAAGATTGAATTACACTTCCCTTGCAAAATAAATTAAAAATAATTTTCTAAACCAATTTTATAGGATCTTTAGCATGAGGAATAAATAAATTCTAATTCCAAAGGATGACTTTTGTAAGGATTTCAAAAAAATATACAGGCTATCCTTCTGCTGTCATAAATAAAATTTATTTTCAAAAAAAAAAATGATTACAGGAAAAATGGTGAATTCGTGAAATATCACTACAAATTTCAACAAACAAGTGAGCGTCGTGAATTACAAGCAATGCGGTAGAATGGAGTATGCAGGCGTTAAAAATAAACATCGCTTATAAGGCTTATCACTTTGCTTGATCACAATCCATAAGCAGAAATTTTTCATTTTGCTTATTTTGTTTGGAACATAAATCGAATATACAGGGTGTTAAAAAAAACACCCCACGCAAAAGAAATAAATCGAATAGAATAAATATCTAAGATGTCTTTTTTTCTTTAAATATGTATAAAAGAAATTAAAAAAAAAATAAATGAATGAATGAATGAATGACACGAGCCTACTATGATACATATTACATAAATATTTTTCTATTATTTTACATATTTCAAATATGTAATCATATACAATCTACGTCCAAGGTAAGATCATATAATTATTGGAAAATGGTGTTTATTTTAAGGAATAATACTAATAATTAATAATAAATGGAAACAGTGCATTTCCAGGACCGGAGTTAAGAGAAATTTTTACTTCTTACCTTGGATTTGCTGTATATCATAACAATCGTCTTTCTAGCTAAAAACATTCATTAAAAAGGAATGTTGATATTTTATAAATACGAGGGTAAGTCAAATATTATCTACACTTTCGCCATAGCAAGCTTTGAAGGTTAATGTAGTGGCGACCGCTTGCGCATGCGTTGAGTTGGCGTCTCTGTGGTCATGTGTGCGGAATTCAATCACGATCGCGTTATTTGTCTGCTAGCTACAATAGCATAAGCATGTCAGCTCCACTATTAGTTTGCACCAAAGAAGAACAACGAGCGGTGATCCGATTTTTGTGGTCACAGGGTGTGAAAGGTGCTGAAATTCACCGGATACTTTTGTTACAATACGAGGACAGTGCTTCAATACCTCGCCATCGGCTGGGAAGGTAATGCTAACCGTGTTTTGGAACGAAAAAGGCCCTATACTGGACGACTACTTGGACAGGGGGACTACCATAAATAGTGCGAGGTACAGTGATTTGTTGGCGAATAAGCTAAAGCCGGCAATTCAAAACAAACGCCGTGGTGTACTCTCAAAGAAAGTTTTGTTATTGCAAGACAACGCCCGTCCGCACACGGCCCATAACACCATAGAAACTATCAACAGGTTGGTCTTTGAGACCCTGGAACACCCTCCCTACAGCCCTGATCTCGCACCCTCAGATTTTCATCTCTTTGGGCCGCTCAAGGAAGCTTTGAGAGGTCGTCGATTTGCCTCAGACACAGACGTTCGGGATGCGGCGCAAGAGTGGCTTCACGACCAACCGAAAACCTTCCAGCAGGAAGGCATGCGGAAGCTTGTGGCTCGCTGGACCAAGTGCATTGCTAAAGGTGGAGACTATATCGAAAAATAATGTATCTGTTGTACGCCTATCTTTGTTTAATACAGTTGTAGAACTAAAAGTGTAAGTAATTTTTGACTTACCCTCGTAATAATCATTAGAATTATGGTCATCGTATAATACATATATTCATCAATATTTCATACGAAATATTCTCCTTAAAATCTTATTATTATTAACAATAATAATTTTCAACTTTGTTTTAAAGCTTTACTAGGGCATACATTTCACTAAACAGGATCCAGTTTGCCTAGCAAAATATATAACCTCTACAAAACAATATTATTTAACAAATAAATAAATATTATATAGTAAATTGTTTACAAATTTATTTTATTGTACTTTAATTTTATTTTACGTAAAAAAGACAGGATAGGAAACAAAATAAATCAGGATCACAATGGGGATCAACAAAAAGGCTAACAAAAAAGAAGTTACACAAAAAGAGTTCATTTTTTATAATCTTAAATACTAATACCTGTTGGGGTAACTTAGGACAACGAACAATTTTACTAACAAACAATTTAGTTGCTAGATTTCTTGACACTTCTGACCATTCGCCAGATTCGGAATTTGATCTAAACTTTTCATCGCCTTATGAGATATATCGTCCATCGATTTTTTTGCCGATGTAGTAATATCGTCTAAAGATTTCTTGGTTTGATGCAATAATTCACCCGTACTTTCAACGGCCGAACTAGCAAAATCTTTCACTTCAGCGTCCAATTTGCCTATCACCCATTCCATCGCTTGCCTACCTTTGCCGGCGTTCAGGGAGATCTTGTTAGTTAGGATATCTTCCATGTAAGTGTTGAGAGGAACCCCTTTCACTGTGACCATCGCTTCCTGCTTGAGGAGGGTCTTCGCTGGATCTGAGGGATGAGGAACGTATCTTAAAGTCTCGTTGACGGCGATATGCCGACAGAATGTTAGGTTTATCGTTTTGAGGACCATTTCGCGACCTACTGGATCTACTTGCGATTGCTCACTCGCGTAACATACTTTCGCTGATCCGATTAGCTGGAAATTGAAAAAAATTCAGTTAGAAACAACTACCAATCAATTGATAAATTTGTTGTCTCGTTTCGAAATACCGCCAAAAAAGTTCTATGCTGGTGCAAAATGTTTCATTATTGTTTTGAGGAAATATCTGTATCAAGTTATGTTTTAAACTCGACAAGACTACCGCAGAAACACACAAAAATGCTAAAGCAACCAGTTGAGGAAAACGCCTTGGATTAAACACAAATTCACGACTGGTTTAATGTTGTCATTGAAATCAAATTCTTCCCGATCTATTTTTTCGATATTCATGGGATTATCCACAGAGTTCTTCCGGACAAACGATTAATGCAGAGTTTTATCGTGATGTCCTACAAAAATTCAAAAATGTCCTTGGATTTTAGATTTTTGTATACAAAGAATGTATTTAGGAAAGATTCACTTAAATTCATTAAATAATATCGATCTATTCACATACTTCTCTTATCTGTATGAGGTAATACCGTCATAAAACCTTGACTTCTTGAAAATGTTCATTATAATAAAAAGCGGCTTTTAACCACGTTCCCCAACGCGTAAGAATGGGCTGTGGTGGTTCTCGAATACCAGGGCATAACCTGTGGAATGCCCTAGTCCTCTTAGGACTTTTGAGAAACACTTTTTTTGTGTTTGCTATTAATGCATCCACCTCCGGGTAACACTCTCGAATAGTTTGTGCCGCAAGATGTAAAGCATGGACTTTACACGTAACATGTAAAAGTCCTTCACACTTTTCTTTAAGGGAACGGCCTACACTACACATTGTTGCTGCACCATCGCTCATGAACAACAACAGTTGACTGGTTGACACTTGAAATTTTTGTAACGTTTCGAGAACTACGGCCGTAATTGCTTTACTAGTACACTGTTTTAATCTTCTGCTGGCTAATAGAATTGCAAAATTTGGTTTAATAGGATCTAATACGCGCACTATTATATTCAAAATAGAATTTTTTTTGCAATCTGTCGTCTCATCAAGACATAGCCACAGCTGTTTATCTTTTAATTCGGCTTTAATTCGATTTTCAATGTCCTCACGTATTCGTGGAATATCTCTCCGTAACGCTGTCCGAGATGGCAGTATCCACTCGGTATTGTATGTACCCCAGAATTTTCGAAATGCTTTTTTATCAAGTATACGAAGTGGTAGACCACATACCATAAACGTTAAAAGCAATTCTAATTGAAATTGACGTTGTTGTGACACACCATTTCTTTTATTTCTGTGGTGTGCGCTATTTATATGTCTTTCACAATCACGTTTGCTCCAGCACAGTAGTTTCTTTTTACAAACTTTACAGAAAATTGTACTCCCATTGTAGTGTAAATCCACAAATTCACTAAGAAATTTATTAACTTTCGTAGGTAATGGCCGTTTATTTTTAATAGTTACGTTAGACATAGTCACTAAAGCGAGCACACCGACGCTTGTTTCTAGTATGCCGCGAAGTGGTGCAAACGTAACATCTGCAGACTCGTCATTTGTTGATGAATAGAGCGCGTCATCCGTAAATGAATAAGCGCGCTGTTAGTTCGTAGCCGTCGATGAATGAACTTTTTTTTTGTAGTGGCCCACTGTGAACAACGCCCTATTTATCAACGAACACCCAAACTGCAGGTGTATATTTGCGCGTCTTCACGACGTAATAGACAGTGGTTTTGGTCCTCGTCCTAATAATTACATATTTAAATTACCTATGTTTACATACATATATGCGCCCGGCAGCCTGATTGCGAACCTGGCGCGTGGCGCTCTTGGCCCGCTCTAATAATAACCTACAGATCTACAAAAGCGTTTTAGGAAAAATCAACATGGAAATCAGCAAAGAAAAAACAAAAACCATAACAATAGGAAAGACACAACAACAAAATCTAGTACAAATAGAACAAGTACGAAAATTTATAACCTAGGATCGATGATATCAAAGGATGAAAGGTTGAATGAGGAAATAACAGAAAGAGCGACAGCAGAAGGAAAAATTCAAAATTCCAAGACATCAAGGTTCAAATATTCAAAAAAGTAATAACACCTGTATTAACATTCGAAGCAGAAACGTGGACAATGACGACAAGAAACCGAAGAAGAATAACCGCAATACAGATGAGATTCTTAAGAAGAATTGAGAACAAAACGAGAAGAGATAGAATTAGGAATACAACTATCAGGGGTAATCTGGAAGTGAAACCCATGGTGGAAAATGGGATGGTATGGTCACGCGAAGAGAATGCAAGATAGTGGAATAGTAAGACAAGTTCTAGAAGCCAAGGTAAATAAGAAAACAAAAGGAAGACTTAGAAGAGCATGGTTGGAGGAACTTCTGCAACTTGGACATCGCTAATTCTTAGTCTTCCTAATCTCGGGTGGGCAATTACAGACCTTGGGCTCCTACTTGAAGCAACCACATCTAAGAATAATTAAAAAAAAGTATTTAATTTGTAGAGCTTTCTATTCTACCGAAGAATTCCTTAATAATGATTTTGTGGATACTACTACTTTTCTTCAATTATCCAAAATTGTTCATACAACACTTTCGTGTATTAGCACTAATAAATATTATCATTATGCCTTTCTCTTCCTTCATTAAAACAAACTAAAATTAGCATACACTACGTTTTAACTAATGTTGTAATGCTATAAAGCTTTGCATCAGTAAAGAGTAAATTTAAATCCATAATTTGCGTATCATTCTGAAACGTATCCTCGTTAATATCCTTTTCTTAAAAAAGAAAGATAAACAGAAAGGACTTTGGACTTTGTCGTCTGACTTACACACGCGAAATGCACTGCCAGATTTTTTTTGCATTATATAAGAATGTCAACGTCCAGAGTATATTAAACTTTCTGTTATTTACTTTTCAAAAGTTTTACGTCGGGGATTATTTAAAAAACAAAAATGAATGAGGAGCTGAATATATTCTACAAGTACTATTATACGCAAAATTTTGTCGTAAGAAATTAAATCCATTGAAATGGTTAAAATGCCAACTTAATCAGAAAGATTATACCCATGTAAAAGATTTTCCAAATTTTTTTATATTATTTTTAAACACAGTTTATTACATTATGTTTTGATTTCGTACACATGAACCAATTCGATGAATTCGTGGAATAACCCGGGACTTGTATCACGACTGCAGCTTCGATTGTTCAATCCTAATGCATCAAGGGTTCGTGATTTGTTTGCACCGACCACAGATTGCAAATAACCCCACAAAAGGTAATCTAAAGGATTTAAATTACAACTTCCTGGAGGCCAACTAACAGTTGCATTTCTTGAAATTATCCTTTCACCTTGGCAGTAGCAGCATGATATGCGGTGCCGTCTTGTTGGAACCGCATACCCTCCGAATCAATTTCATCCAAATTAAGCCACAAAAAATTTGTTAACATCGATCGGTACCGCTCACCAGTCGCTGTGACTGCATCTCCAATCTCGTTTTGGAAGAACTAGGGTCCAAAGATGCCACCATGCCATCAACCATACTATACAGTGACGTTTTGCAGATGCAAGAGCTTCTTCATGAATCTCTTGTTAATTGTTTTCACACCAAAAGCGATAATTTTGGTTGTTAACGTCTCCACTTAATCTAAAATTAACTTCATCTGAGAAGATGTTATGACCAAAATTATGATCCGTTTCAAGTTGATCTGAAGCCCAAGCAGCTTACGATGATCCAGTGACTTCAATTCTTCGACCAATGTATTCGTGTAGCGGTATAAACCCGAGCCTTTTTGCAAAATACGTCAAGTTATCGTTCTTCTAAACGCTAATTCTTGAGCTGGACGAGGAACCGACAAATTTGGAACCTCTGCAACACTATCTCCTACAGCAGCAATGTTCTCTATTCTTCTTACCTTTCGATGCCTTGTTTTTGCGCCATGAAGAGTAGAATCCGCTTCAATTTTATCAAGGATTCAACGAATAGCAAGCACGGAAGGGTGACTATGAGGACCATAGATTCCGCGTTAACACAAAAGAACATCTATTTTCATAAATTTTGTGGATAATAACCAAACTACTAGTGACCATTATTTTAAACATGATTGCCAACGTATTTCATAATCATATCGTTTTTATTGCAAAATCATTTATTAACGAAAAGTGTAAAGCCAAAGAACCATGATTGAAGAAACCGTGTAAAATCTTCTAGCAAAATGTAAAATGCAAATGGTATATGGTTTGACGTACGAAGTATTAAGACTACTAGCTCGTGGTGCTGTTCAGAAATCGTTTTTTTTTTTTCGCTTAGGACACAATCAAAAGGACTTAAAATAGGGAGGAAGACTGGACTATCGAAATATAGAACCCACACAGACGAATCCAAATGTTGGACTCTTTCGTTAGAAACGAAGACAATAAGTTCGAAGAAACATGCTATTAATTATTAAACACGGAGATGGTTCTGATCCCATTTTGGGGATGCAAAAACAGCATCTAATGTCGATTCTCTGGTTAGAATCATTGAAAAATTAACAAACGCATCTTCAAAGACTTTGGTATACCATCAGGGCGGTCCCAAACTTGATGCTGGAGCTAGGGAGTGATCCAGTAAAGAAAAATCATGCAGAAACCACCCTAAAGTTCAGACCCAATACATTAATCATTAAATTAGAACCATAAATTTTATGAACAATTTGTAAATTTCATAGCCAATGATACGAAGCAAGCACAATTGTCAAAAATTTAGCGACCATTACAACATATTTACACTACTCTATTTGTAACAAGTTCAACAAACTTGCGAGATCGTATGATCAAATAACGCGATTCTAATTTTGGCCGGTCCCCACTTATTTCAATCAACTTCAGGAAGCAACTGCATGGACCAGAGAGATAAAACGCAATCATAGGATTATTTGGCCAACCACCTTGTGTATTTGTTATCTCATATAACGTTTGCTGTTTCGAATTTTGGTACCGAGAAATTTTGCAGTATTTTGACGCGTTTTACACGTTTAAGTCTGCGTTAAACTAATACACAAACATTAAAAATTACCGGTTAGCGTCTTTTATAAGTGGCAATTTCCATATGAATAAATTCTAACACGTGAATGAGGTCAATAAAGAACGAAGTGAATTAAAATTGGCTTTGGGACTGTTGCCAACAATACGGTGATATAAAGTAAAATCATTTATCGAAGGTCAAGGTCTACGTAGATAAGGTGGAATTAGTATTTGAGATTTAGGCATTGCAGGGAACTTTTTTAGATATGAATCGTCACTTTTGTGCTACGCATCAATTTGGTAAACGTGTTTAGATGAAAATTAATGCATTGCTCTAATTTCTATATCTACCATTTTTCTAGATCTTAGAAACTCCATCGAGAATGTTGATATTAACAAGAGATTCAATGAAAATCAACGGGATATTTTACAAATGGTAAATTACAAGTGTGTTTTTGCAAAGTTTATCTTTTTTCTAGATAAATAAATCCATTAACATCTACACGTGAAGTGCCATCACAATTAAACTTGTCACTTTGTGCTGTCTCTTCCTTAAAGACCAATCCTTTTACATAAACTCCACAAGAAATAGTGGATTTTAGTTAAATCAGGTGATCGAGCTGGCCAGCTGATGGTATAATTTCTACCGATCACTTTCTCACGATAAACCCGATTCAAATAACTTCTCACTTCCTGTCAGCAGTGAGCTGGTGCACCAACATGCTGCAACCACATTTATTGATTTACTTCCAAGGTAAGGTGGGCTAGCAAACCCGGCAAGTGATTCTGAAGAAAAATCGAAGTATATTGGTCCAGTTAGATTCCTGTCAAAAAAATAGGGACCAACAATGTGTTGACCTATAATACCTCCCCATACATTTACGCTCCATCGATGCTGATAATCAACTCCTCTTACGATATGTGGATTTTCTGGAGAATAATAATGAAAATTGTGCCTAAACCAGTTTTATGAAAAGTTGCTTCGCCGGAGAATAAAGCCTTCTCAAAAAATTCTCTATTTTCCCGTATCTTTTGTCTGGCCCAGTTGCAAAATTCTATCCTTTGGAAATCTACCTCATAAATTCTTGATGTAAATAAATTCCTTTTTAATATTCTTTATAGATCTTTCACTTATATCTGTTGCTTCACTAGTACTCTTCTGACTGCTGTGAGGATCGATCTTCTTACTTTCAATAGAACTTATAATTCATTTTCTTCATGTCTCTTAATTCTAACCTTCTTTGGGTATGCAACGTTTCCCGTTTCTGAAAATATGTTTAAAAGTTTCCGAAAGCTGTTCTCATCTGGCTGTCTTCGTTCCGGATAGCGTTGATGATACACTACCGATCATGGAAGTTCGGGCAAGCAAAAAAATGTACGGAAGTAAAAAAAAATAAGAGAAATATTAAATGGCCATGTATTTAATACTTACTTACATGATTTTACATATTTTCAAACACAAATTTATTAAGAAGAAAAAGTTAATGTAATACAAATAATTTAAATCCGATTTTCATCGAAAAATCCACCTTTTGCCTTTAGGACTGCTGCCACTATTCTCGGCATCCGATTCACTAAATTTGCTAATGTTTCATTGGGCAAGCTTGTCCATACCTCATGGAGAATGGTCCACAAATGTTCCTTCGATTTTCGACACTTTTTCCTAACATATCGGTCTAATTCTTCCCATAACAATTCTATCGGGTTCAGATCGGGGGACTGTGGCGGCCATTCCATAATTTTTAGGGTTCTTTCATTTTCTTCTTGCTGCAGGTAATCTGTGTACGATTTAGATTTATGTTTGGGGTCACTATCCTGCATAAATTCAAATCCACGACCAATTAATCGGCCTCCTGACGGTATGGCATTTTCCTCCAGGATTTTCCCATATTCTTCTTTTTTCATTATGCCATCAATTTTGAGCAAGTCCACTGTTCCGATTAAGGAAAAACAACCCCAAACCATTACAGATTCGCCTCCATGCTTCACCGTAGGAACTAGACATTCCTGTAACATTCTTTCCCCTCTTGATCTGCGTACGAAAACTCTCCGTCTATTTCCAAAAACCTCAAACTTGGATTCGTCAGTCCACAAAACGTTTATAAAATCCTCCACTGTCCATTCTCTATGAGCTTGTGTCCATTTCAGTCGTTTCAGCCTATTTCCTCTTCGGAGTAACGGTTTTCGACAAGCTACTCGCCCATGCAACCCAGCCTCTTTCAGCCGACGTTTCGCAGTACTCGCAGGAACTTTGGAATCTCGCTCATTATTGAATTCTACAGCAATTTCTGATGCTGCTAGTCTTCTATTGCGCTTACTAATTATTTTTATTCGTAAATCTTCCGCAGGAGTCGTTTTTCTTGACGGTCCTGGCCGATTACGATCTTGCACGTCACCGGTTATCTTAAATCGAACTATAGTATCATGTACTGTAGATTTGTTTATTTTTAATTCATCCCCAATCCGTCTTTCTGCGTACCCTTCCTGATGCAAGGTAATAATAGCAGGTCGTTTTGAAACAGCTAGAGGCTTTCCACGGGGCATTTTAAGCAGTCAAACCGAAATGATTTTATTTTTCACTTGCACAACCGCAGATACTTTCACAATAACAATCTCTTCAGAACTACTGCGTTTACAAATGTTATAATACTTTATAAAGGGTATACGAATGTTTCCAGGTAACACGAGTGAATCAACTAACCCTCCTAGGGATTATTATAAAGCTTTATTGTCACTATAATTATTGAGGATTTCCAACATAATTATATATTTTATGATAACGGTCTTATAATAGACAAATACTACCTGGCAATTGGTAAAAGGCTTCCAGAAAAGGTTAGTTTTAATAATTCCTCACAGAAATGTATATTATATAATTTTAAATTTTTTTCTTAAACAGTTAATATAATTTGTCAGCTTGCCCGAACTTCCATGAACGGTACTGTATAAACAAAAAAAGAACTAAGAATACAGTTCAGTAGAAAATATAACTAAACAGGAAAAGTGTAAAGTATATTTAGACTAAGTTCTAAATATACTATAAGTAAACAAAAAAATTGCAAATATTTATGTCAAACAAACGAAAGTAAACGAAGCAATACTCTAAGTAAATCACAAAAGGAAAATCGCGAAAGTATCGACCTACGATTTTGGGACAGCCTGTATAATTGAATGTAATTTTAGAATGTGCATATTATCCTGATAAATACTTATTGAAAATTTGAACCTCATATCTTCAGTAGCAACTGAGAAGTATCCAACAGGTCACAATTTGTCAAATTGAATAGCTACACAAGACGGTGGCTAACACGTCAGGTGTCCCGCAGGGATCACATCAGGGACCATTACTTTTCAATCTGTATATCAATGACGTATTCGCTCGCTTCATAAATTCATATTTAAACCTATTAAGTCGATTATGGATTGTGTCAGTTAGTTGCAGCAGGACCTTGACAGATTGCGTAAGCACTACCTCGAAAAGTCCTCTGGGTTATTTTCTTATTGTAAGTTGATGTCCGATAAAACAATAATATACGACAAAGCAAATAAAATATAGGCCAATACTAAAATTACTCGTGATGCTTTAACAACAATATTACACTTTAAAAACCAGTTTCAAGTAATTTAATTTTGAAAAATTTTCCCACATCGTTCGATCTTTATGTATATTGCATATGTTTTATTTTTTAATTATTAAGGTGCCTTATCATTATCAAGGTTATGTGGAAACCATGACGTGACAAATCAGCGCAAACAGTAACAATTTTTTTTTTCTGAAAAACACGCAGACTAGCAAAACATACAAAAAAAAAATTAAATTTCCACACAGCAACAGATTGAATTGAATTAGCACTGACCTAGAAAAAAGACCTTTCCTTACTTGGCAATAAAACTGATGTCATCCTTATCTCCAAAGACTTACTGCTATCTCAATGCTAGGTTGATAAGGATATAATCGCATGTGCCAAGACGTATTAGGCACCTTTACATGTCAATCACCTGCCTTGTCTAGTGATACGAAGATGATACGATCTGCAGAACTTGCGCAACTGGTAACTTGTGTTTTGGCTATGATTCAAGTGACCTTCAAATGCTTAGTCATCCAAGTTTCTGCATTCACATGGATTTTTAGACGGCGTAGATGCTTTATTTATAAGCAATTTTGATCAAATTTTGTACTATTTAAACTGGACACTATTTTTTTTTTACATTTTCCAACGGTGGGCTCGATTTCTATAGATCTATACGAACATTCGTCAATCCCAAGGTCCACTGTAGCTTTTTAGAGGTATTTGAAATGGATTTTTGATAATATTTGTTAGGTTTTAGCATCTTACTAGCAAAATTCAATCATAGTCATGCTAAAATGATTTGAAATAACGAAGAAAACCCAGTTCTTAGTAAAATATCGTTATAAGATCTGTTTGAAAGTTATTAAATATTCATTTTCCAATATGTACACCTGTTAAGCAATCAATATCTGCCCCACAAACAATATGACGTCTTTCCAACGTTAATAATATATGGAGACCAATCATCTAATAGGTTTCCTTTCGATACAAACAAACAAAGGGTACTAATTCAAGGTAAATAGATATAAATTGATGAGCTTCGGCTCGCAAGGAAACACAGGTAAGCGCATCTCACAGATTTAAATGAAACTGTGAGTTTATAGACCGATCGTCCGCTGGCGAGGTGTAAAGCACCCCAAGCTCAACACTACCCTTCGCTGTTTAACTCAATAGCTCAGAAGCTGTGAGAGATATTAAAAAAAAGTTAAGACAAGATTTCAACTGTTTTACATGCTCTTAACGATGACGCAAATATTTTCTCTATAATGAATATTTATTTAGGGAAACAACCCCCCACCCCCTTGTTTTTTTACAAACTTCAGAATTTTTATATACTACAAAAATATAGAGCCTATATAGAATTTACATATATAGGTGCAGTACCGTTCACGGAAGTTCGGGCAAGCTGACAAATTATATTAACTGTTTAGGAAAAAATTTTAAAATTATATAATATACATTTCTGTGAGGAATTATTAAAACTAACCTTTTCTGGAAGCCTTTTACCAATTTCCAGGTAGTATTTGTCTATTATAAGACCGTTATCATAAAATATATAATTATGTTGGAAATACCCAATAGTTACAGTGACAATAAAGCTTTATAATAATCCCTAAGAGGGTTAGCCGATTCACTCGTGTTAACTGGAAATATTCGTATACCCTTTATAAAGTATTATAACATTTGTAAACGCAGTAGTTCTGAAGAGATTGTTATTGTGAAAGTATCTGTGGTTGTGCAAGTGAAAAATAAAATAATTTCGGTTTGACTGCTTAAAATGCCCCGTGGAAAGCCTCTAGCCGTTTCAAAACGATCTGCTATTATTACCTTGCATCAGGAAGGGTACGCAGAAAGACGGATTGCGGATAAATTAAAAAAATTCACAGTACATGATACTATAGTTCGATTTAAGACAACCGGTGACGTGCAAAATCGTAATCGGCCAGGACCGTCAAGAAAAACGACCCCTGCGGAAGATTTACGAATAAAAATAATTAGTAAGCGCAATAGAAGACTAACAGCATCAGAAATTTCTGCAGAATTCAATAATGAGCGAGATTCCAAAGTTTCTGTGAGTACTGTGAAACGTCAGCTGAAAGAGGCTGGATTGCATGGGCGAGTGACTTGTCGAAAACCGTTACTCCGAAGAGGAAATAGGCTGAAACGACTGAAATGGGCACAAGCTCGTAGAGATTGGACAGTGGACGAATTTAAAAACGTTTTGTGGACTGACGAATCCGAGCTTGAGGTTTTGGGAAATAGACGGAGAGTTTTCGTACGCAGATCAAGAGGGGAAAGAATGTTACGGGAGTGTATAGTTCCTACGGTGAAGCATGGAGACGGATCTGTAATGGTTTGGGGTTGTTTTTCCTTAATCGGAATAGGGGACTTGCTCAAAATTGAGGGCATAATGAAAAAAGAATATCGGAAAATCCTGGAGGAAAATGCCATACCGTCAGGAGTCCGATTAATTGGTCGTAGAGTTGAATTTATGCAGGACAATGACCTCAAACATAAATCTAAATTGTGCACAGATTACCTGCAGCAAGAAGAAAATGAAAGAACCCTAAAAATTATGGAATGGCCGCCAGAGTCACCCGATCTGAACCCGATAGAGTTGTTATTGGAAGAATTAGACTGATGTGCTAGGAAAAAGTGTCCAAAATCGAAGGAACATTTGTGGACCATTCTCCAGGAGGTATGGACAAGCTTGCCCAATGAAACATTAGCAAAATTAGTGAATCGGATGCCGAGAATAGTGGCAGCAGTCCTAAAGGCAAATGAAAATCGGATTTAAATTATTTGTACTACATTAACTTTTTCTTTTTAATAAATTTGTGTATGAAAATATGTAAAATCATGTAAGTAAGTATTAAATGCATGGCCATTTAATATTTCTCTTATTTTCTTTGACTTCCCTACATTTTTTTGCTTGCCCGAACTTCCATGAACGGTAGTGTATATTCCTCTTTTCTGGTTTAAAGACAGTCATCTACCTTTTCTGGAACTGTTTAGCTATTATGACCAACGGCTTTTTCCCCATTAAGTCAATTGGTCAATGACCTCCCTAAAATATTTCTAAATAATTGACAAAATTTTCTAAGGAGTAAAGAAGATTTGTATTTTATTTTAATATTTCGTCAGTTGCTTGGAAATATTCTTTAAAGGTCGTTGACTAATTGACCTAACGGAGAAGCCGCCGCTTATTATTACTACTATTGCCTTTATAATTTGTTATACTTTGAAGTTGTTTTGAAAAATGCACAATCTATTAATTTAATTTATCGCCAAAAATATAAAATTTCTTAATAGTCTTCATTTTTAAAACGTAAAAAACAAAACTATCATAGATAGTACTTTAAAAATACAAAAAGATAACATGGAATCTGACTAATCGAATAACCTTTCGTAGGCCACCTTTCATTTCTCAATAAGAAACAAAAATCAGTGTGAAACGCATACTCAATATGTAACAACAAAGACGATGAGAATTTTTAGCTATCTGTGGCAAGTAATAAGAGAACAAACACTATATAATGACACTACCAACTCCAATATTGATTTCCAGCTGAAACAAACATGTAGTAAACAAGATTAAACTATCCGATTACAAAATGGGCTTCAATTACAAAGTTAATACAAAAAACGACAGCAAATAAAAAAGTTGACGCATCAAGAGTTTTATGAAAAGATCCCACGAAAACAATTTCTACAAAAGTATTACTTTAAAATTATATTTTTTAAATATAGATACCAACCTTAGATGGTGAGCATGAACTCCAAAATAGTGCATTGATAATAAAATTATTTCCAAAAACAAGCCAATTTTTAAACGTAGTTATATAGGATGTTGCAAAACTAATTATAAATATTTTAGGTGGTGAAAGTGACAGGTAATTTGAGCTAAAATATGAGCATCATTACTTGACAAGTTGAAGGCAGAAATTGCGGAAAAACGGCCGCATCTGAAGAAAATAGAAGCCTTGTCCGTGTCACATTTTAATGGTCTCCATGGCAAAAATTCAGGAATTGATATCCTACACACTAGATCTGCCCCCCGGCGACATATTTCTATTTCCTAGACTCAAAGATTCGCTCGGAAAACAGAGATTTTCATCGAATGAGGAGGTCATCACATTCGTAAACGTCTATTTTGCAGAACAAGAAGACAAAAATAAATACTTTTTCTCAGACTATCCTCGTAAGTTGGAGGGTCAATTATTTGGATCATTTGTATTAGATGATCACCTTACTGGTGAACGATATTTGAATTTTGTGGCAGTTCACTTGACAGAAATTATGGATGATTTAGACAATGTGTGTGCTTTCAACACGAAGGAGCCCCTCTACATTTCAGTGTGGATGTTAGAAATTGTTTGATTGCTTTACTAATTGTTGGATTGGTAAAGGTGTTCCAGAAAATTGGCCAGCCTAGATTGTTTGTGGGGGTGGATAAAATTTAGAGGTGCTCCAGAAAATTGGCCGCCAAAGTCATCAGATCTTAATTCCCTAGATTGTTTGTGGGGGTGAATAAAACTTTTAGTTTATGCAACAAAAATAGACACATCTTTTATAATAATGCTACAGCTACCGTAAGAAATAATCACCAATCAATGAAACACGCTACTATGGCAATTAATAAACGAGCAAAAAAAATGCATCGAAGTTGGCGATAGTGTTTCCGAAAATTCTTACTTATTTCCGTAATAGTTAAGAATCGGATTTAAAGATATTGGTTTATTTTACTTATTTTAACCTTCTGAATATTTCCTCGAAGTATTTCCCCTTATTTCGGAAACACCCTGTATATTTGGAAACTTTTGAGTGCCCTTGTATATTCCCAAATAGGATTTAGCAAGCGATTTGTTAGCGTGAGACTGATTTCTCAAGAGAGACATCAGGCCACTGAGTACCGTTCAAACGGAGATCCAAGGACTTTAATCTCGGAGCATAATTGGGCAATTGAGAATCTTATTGTTGTAGATCATTGCGTCACAGACGCTCTACGATTACGTTCTCTAATACGTCACGAGATAAAAAAACTTGTCTAGCGTATTCAAGGTTTTATATCTAATACATGGAAGAGGAAGCAAAGCGAACTCCTAGAACTTGTGAACCGCGATTAAGTTACTGGAACCGTATAATTTCTTTCTGGAATCTTCTAAAGATGAAATTACCGCGTACGGAATGCATTATGCATAACCTTTTATGACGTAGGAGCTTGGCACTTTAATCTCGGATCCGAACGTACGAAATATGTTGTAACGCGTTCACGTGCCTTATCCAATTTTAAAACGCGTAAAATACGGCGAATCTTGACGTAGCATGAATGAAATCGCACGTGTTTAACGCATCACTTTCGTTTAATAAGCATTCCGAACACTTACCGCTTGGGCCCATCTAGGAAAATACCATTTCGAACTGACTAGTCTATGCGTATGTAGAACTCCGTCTACCACCCTTCTTTCGACGACATCCGTTCCGATTACGGCAGGGTTGTGAGGATTAGGATATTTTCTCCAAGCTGCTGTAGCTACCGTTTCCCAAGGATGGCTGTAAAAGACCCTCGTCGTAAGTATTCGAGGTTAGATTATGTCGAGGGAATGGGGTTAGCTTACTTGAATGTATGCTCACTCGTCCAAATTTTCATACTTATTCGAAATTAAACTAAATTTTCGCCGATTAGGAAAGTATTTATATACAAAAAAACGAAAAAACTACGAATCACAACCTAACTACCTCATCGACCGAACTGTCGTGGGATTTTCTCAACTGGAATGACCCGATTTGACAGCCGTGTTCGTATTGAAATACGGGAATGTACCACTATTACAGAAAGCGATATTATCGATTCAGTGGCGCCATCTGTTCACTATATCATGAATTACAATGTTAAAAAGTAGCATAGCACTTAATAAATTAAATTATTGAATATTTTAAAGTTAATTTCTTAAAAATCAAAGATTATTTAATATTGCACATAATTTTATTTAAGATTATAAATAAAAATCAGTTTATTTACCACCATTTGTAAACCCTGACACTCATTGTAATACATATACAGGTGACATTTTTTAAATTTTGCCGATGATTTAAGTTGGTAGTACCTGGAATAAGGAATTGGCGAATACATGTCCTTTATTGCCGGAACTACCAACTTAAATCGTCTGCGAAATTTAAAAAATGCCAACTCTAGTAATAAATTGTGTTCAATTAGATACTTCTTTAATGTATTAATAATCGGTGATTTTTAATAGTAAGTTTGATTGCGATCAGGTTTATTTTGTATGATATTAAATATGATGAAAATTTGCTTTTCTGTTGGAAAATATGTGTTAAGTACAAAGTACAAGGAAAATAAAGTTATACGAGGGTAAGTCAAATATTATCTAAACTTTCGCCACAACAAGCATACTAGCATGTATTACGCAAAAAAAATATGAAATATATCCTTTAAGCTAGGTTCCCATCGACATGCGGCATGAAATTGGCGAAATTTTTTCATGCGGTATCGAAATGTAAGCTTTAGAACATGTTCTATTTTTGTGCATTTCTCACCGCATTTTTCGTGGTTTCCTACTGATATTTCAATCAAATTTCAACAACCAATCGCTCTTTAAGTTTGCAGCACTTTTATTTATGAACGTTTATAAATGTTGAGGTCATTTCATGCTAAGAATCGATGAACAATATTAATGACACGTGTAAAAAACAATATGAGCAAAACGGCAAAGCGTGTATTCAATTGCTTTTTATTTCTTTTGTATTTTGGACACCCCTTTGATGTCTCTCGATTGCTACAGAACATATTATATTGTCGAAAAATAAATTCTATACTGAAAAGTTGACAACAAGTGATGCATGCGTTCAAAAATGAACCAATGTGAACAGCTAATCATTTTTAAAGTCAAGCATAAAAAATGCAGGACAATTATGTGTTATTTAATGCTGCATTAAAGTAGATAGGTGGGAACCCAGCTTTATTCCAGGAACTACTAACCTAAATGATTGGCGAAATTTAAAAAATTTGCACCTGTGTTCAATTTTAAACGTGAAGTGTACGTATTTTCTTTATTGTTCTTTATTAATTTAATTACAAAAGTTATGAACATTTTCAATTTTAAATTTAAGATGTTGGTATATGTATTGTATTGTAAATTGAAATAGTGTTTTTGGTAAATAAACGTTTTTACGACTATTTTGCTTGCTGTATGTTGTATTTTGTTAATTGTTATTTACACGATTTTCAATTCAATTGCAAAAATTACGAAAAAGTGTGCAATGAATACGAATGATACGCGGATGAGCTCACAAACGACTTAAACTTGAGCAGACAAATCAGCTGCAATCTGGAACAATCTTTGTAACGTTCACTCACGTTCACTACCCTTGGAGAAATGGAGAAAGTAGTAAGAAAATAGTTTTCTGTAAAACACTTAGTTCTATGGCGACATCTACTGTATATTCTCGTTAATATTTGAACTATTTGAATCGTCTTAGCTCTTACACCTGTCCGATAGGGGGCGCTATTCGATTACAGGTGATCGTCGTACAAAAAAATTATCTCTTGTAATGCTCCGTCTTGTAGATCGTTGAATGTTGAACGTGCAACGCGCGTTCGTAACTCGGCAAACCGGATCGTGTGATGTGTTAAAGTGTCACAAGTTTCAATAACCCGCAGCAAAACTACCAGGCATTTTCCCAACGCATAAGCATGGCATTTTGGATTATTTAGCACCTTCATCAGTTTCGGGTAAGTAAGACGATTATTCTCCGTTACAATTCGATTATTCGAACGGCGATTTTAAAGCCGTAGGTGCACTTTTTCGAAAGCCATTCGCGCAAGTAAACGTGTGTATTGTAACAGAACAGTGAAACGAGCTCTATACAGTCGTAGACGTTGTATATTTTACACGTCGTACGTAACAATTCGGTAAATAACTGTACGACCTAGCCACCCGTTAAAAGCAAACTCATTAGCTAGCTCATCTCTACGCCGCTGGGTGTACGGTGGTTGAGGATCAGCCGAAAAAAATTACGACAGGTTCTTAACCTCTTTCGATAGAGGTATAAATAATATATAAATAGGTCTGGTGTAAGCGTTAGAATTGTTATAACTTATAACATGAAATTTGGGTGTTGTGTCGTGCGAAAATAGCTGATTCTCGTATCAAGTCCTGTTAGGAATGTAGAATTGTGGGATGATAAATTTGACTGGTTTTAGGAAGAATGCTTAGAACTGTCAATGTCAACGTCAACTTTTTAAGTAAAAATATCTAACTTCAGGATAGTTTATTTAATTTATTATTAGTTCAGCTATAAAAACTAATTTTAGACTTCTAATTCGTGATTTTGTATACTGTAGCAAGCTTATTTTTATATTTAGGTGACATAACCTAACATTTACTAATTCTTATTATATACAGGCTGATCCCAATTAACGGGTCATTGTTGCAATCCTCGTTATTATACGAAATTGGGTGGGAACTAATACTGCTTTTGCTGCTGGATAATATGCAGTTAATACAGGCTGTCTCACAATTCTGAAAACTTGGTAATATACTAAAACCTACAAGCTAAAGCTGGATTGTTCCGTATTGGTCATAACTAACCTGGGCAAATATGCGGTAATAGCCAGAGGCGTGGCGAGAGCATAAAAGTTTACACATAAAATAGATTACATGTAAGAAGTTACCACTGTGTTCTTTAAGAGATCGATCCAAATAACGTATGTTTGCGACACCACCACTCATAAACATTGAAAGTTGCTTAGTTGAAACTTCAAATTTGTTCAATGAGTTCAACACCACCTTTAAAATCTCATCGGCAGTACAATTCATAACTCTTTTGGAAGCAAGTAAGAAGGAGGATGACGGTCGATGTGGTTCCATTGTACGTACGATTACCTTAACCACAGAATGTTTTTGACGATCTGTTGTTTCGTCCACACACAACCACAGTTTTTTATCTTCTAATTCCGTTTTCATTCTTTTTTCTATATGTTCACGAGCAAATAGCACTACATTTCGTATCGATGTCCGACTAGGTAATTTACAGTCCGCATATTTATTCCAAAAGGAGACAAATTCTTCTTTGTCTAGTAAACGAAACGATAGATTACATAAAATAAGAGTAACACATAAATCAAACCTAAATTCTTCTTGGTCTCGTATGCCACTTTTTGCAGAAGAATGCTGTTTGCTTTCGATGTGACGTTGACAATGGCTTCTGGACCAACACATTAAAGATATTTTACAAACTAGACATTGAATTTTAGCGCCATAAAAAATTAAGTCCGGCATGTCCACTAGAAAGTTTTTAACTGTGTCTGCCATTGGTCGTTTTCGCGACGTACCTAACTGCGACATTTTTAAAGCAAACATAAGCGTACAATTACGAAATAAGTTACGACTCCGCACCACATATCTACTACACTGACTGTTACCGCTGTTTGCCCAGACTACAAATCAGTCACAAAAACATTGGGGACCAATAATAAGGGAGGTAGCAATAATGCTCTGTTTATTTTGGATCATCCTGCATATAGTAGTGTACGATAAAGAAATCTTAGAACTAAAAAGTAATGGAAATAAAAAAAATATTTGAGAAATTCAAGTTAGTATATTGTTAATCTCTAAAATACCTTGAAATACGTTTATATAATAGAAACTGGAGACAGGCTAGAAGATTTCTATTTTCACCGCTTTTCATTCAAAAAAAAATTCATTTTGCTACAGATTTTCCCACATATTTACCATTAACAATCTTCAAAAATCACCGCTTAACTTACTATCTATATACTTTATTATTGTTATTTACTTAAACAGAATTAACGTTTACGTTTTCACATTTTTGTTCAATATTAACATTACATTAAAATATTCCATACTCCAGCATATTTAAGATACTTTCTAAAGAGAATCTCTGTCGTATGTGCGAGATAGCGTACGTCATAAATTTAGTAAATAATCTTGGTAAATAATTTCCTTTAATGAAACAATATTCCGCACATGTAGAGTGAAATAAATACCGCTTATTTTAGTGGAAAGTGGCTCGATAAAGCGGACAGGTTAGTTAATTATATTGCTTTCCGTTAAGTAGAAAACGATCTTGAATATAGGGCGATACGCTAACGCCTTTTTAATGGCCCGAAAAAACGATTGTATAAGAGAAAAGCAATGATTATACTGTGCGATTAAAAAGTGCTGATTGTGTTGGTACACTTGAAAAATTGGCATTGAATTGCGCGGCAAAATTACGGAATAAGTTCGTTGAATTTGAAGCAATTTGTTTTTCGAAGAAATTCTCTAATAGGTTAATTTTATTTTTTTTAAATAAATATTTTTGGATAAATTTTAAGCCCCCCCCCCCCCCAAATTCTGGTTTTCAAGTAATGACTTCATCGACAATTACAGTCCCTGGCCAAATTACTTGAAACACTAAATATTTTGTAGTTTCTTCATAATAAAATATAAACTATACATGTATTATACTTTTTATTTATAAAATATATTGTAAAAATATTTAACATATGTAAATATTAAATAAGTAATTAATATTTAGTCCATAACCCATGATTTTTAATAACATCCTTAATTCTTCGGGGCATACTTTCAATGCAAGATATGATTGTCTCGTTTATATTTTCATCGTTCTCCCATACATCCTTTATATTCTTCATTAATATTTCCTTTGTAGGGTTTTCTCTTTCGTATACCTTACTTTTTAGTCGATTCCATACATTCTCGATGGGATTGAGGTCCGGTGAATTTCCGGGCCAACGTAAAAGAGGTATGTGATTGTCTTCAAACAATTTCTTAACCTTTTCTGCCACATGGCAAGGAGCATTACCTTGCATAAATATACGCCTTGTCGGTATGCGATGTCCTGGCTTAAAATACGGCAATAACGTGTTTTTTAACACATTTATGTACTGCTCTTGACGCATTGTACCTTCTACAAAATACAAAGGGCCGGGTCCGTCTCCACTAATCACTTCCCAAATCATTACCTGCGGAGGGTGTTTTACAGTTCGAAGAACCGTGGACTCTGTGAGACGTTCGCCAGGTCGTCTACGAACAAATTGTGCTCGCTGCACTAACACACAGAACGAGCACTCGTCACTAAAGAGAACCTATTAAATAATGCAAACATTAATTCAGTAAAAATCATGTTGTTAAGTTATTGACCTTTTTCCAATTCTCGTCTGTGAAGTGTCGATATTCTCTTGCAAAGTTGAGACGAGCAGATTTCATTTTTTTCCGTTAAACGCGACTTTTTTACAGGTCTTCGGCCCATTAGGCGATTTTCGCGCAATCGGCGCCTGACAGTTCTGCTCGAAATCTCTATTCCTCTCTCTTGTAATTTTTTTTTAATCATTTTGATTGTTGCAAATCTATTGCTCAATGCCTGACGAACAATTTCACGGTCAGATCTCTTGGAAGTTTTTCTTTTCCAACCGCACTTTGCCCGTCATTGTATCGACGTGCTAGCTCCTTCGTTTAAGTTTCTAGCTAAACGCGATACAGAAGGAGGAGATACTTTCTGTAATTTTGCAATTTCTCGTTGTGAATGTTTGTTTGATTGTAGAAGAGCTTGTATAGCGGCTTTTTGTTCACTTGTTAAATCTTTCCTGGGCATTTTCTACAAAAAACCCCAAATATTTCAATAGAATAGAGATAGAATAACAATTTTACCTTTGCAATAACGATATATCAACACAAAACACTTAACGATACTCCACAACTTAGCTTCTATACGGTTATGACGAAATATTTTAAAAAATAACGATGCATTCTCTAAACTGTGAACTCGCCAAATGTAAGTTGATAACTGAAATATTTATATATACGTACTTTACTCTTCTAAATATCATTTCTCTGGTATTTTTATTTATTGATACAATAATCTAGTCCCCCTCTAAACGATCGGATTCAAAGCAAAAGAATATCACTATAATAGGGTGGGAATTTCCAGGTAAAAGGGTTGATTTATGACATATTTCAAGTAATATGGCCAGGGACTGTATTTTAAATGACAACTCCCAATTTTTTTTATTTTGATAGATCATTCAATTGTCTAAATGGTACCATTAAAATTTTAATACCTCACGTAAAAAAATTTTCGAATAATAAATAGTGGGAAACATAAATGTTATTAATAACAAAAAGCAACAAGATAAATACTGCTATTCAAGAAATGACACCATTGTTTTCATTAAATCAAGTGTTCAAAACATCTACGTCGATGACAACAATGAATTCATATTATATACAGGATTGCCAACTTAATCAATCTTTTTTTGGTTACATTGTAATGTGTATTGATATTGATAAAATGTAAAATTAATTTTAGTAATTGTTTTCAAGTGGTTTCTTTAAGTGCAAGATAAATTTGATAAAACGCTAAGCCAGTATATTTTGGGCACAATTATTAATACAGTTTAAACACAGCAGAAATGACCTACAAATTTAAGTTGGCAGCAATGATCCATACATACCGCCAGCATGCGATAAACAAACATAACATAATGAATTTCTTTGGAATACCTATTGGATTGAAATTTCATTCAATGTAGGTGAATTACAGAATTTCAAATATACGGTCTATATTTTGAGAGTAATTTTTATATACATACGTATTTTCGAGAGAAATTGGTTTTGGCTTTCCAGGGTTTCTACGTAAGAAATCCGGAGGTGTTAAATCTGACCCATTGGCCAAGTGCAATATGGCTGCGCTTGATAATTTAACTCTTTTTCAAAAGTTTTGCTCTTCAATAATAAGAACCATGTTTCAGAAACTATTGTGGCTATCCAATCATTTTTGTATTTTTTTTAGAAGAAGCTAGCACGGCTGTTGATAACATGTTTTTGAAAGGATTATTGCCTGATATGACCTAGGTCCTAATCACCTAAAGAGGTCATGTCACTGTTACTGCCCAACCACCTTCAATCAAAGAATTTCCTCATTCTTGAATGCGTTTGTCGCTTGATTGTCAAAAGGAAATTGGAAAATTTTGTATTCTGAATCCAGTTGAAAAACAAGTTTTCCAAATTCATTTCAGTTAATCTACTTGGGGAATATAGGTAGGTAAACAAAATGGTATATAAAAATCGGATTAACTCTAATAATATTTTGCGCAAACTACTATGCGAGGAGAATTTTGTCCAAAATATATCAACGGTATTTCGTCTTATCTCTGAAACACGAGATTCATATCAATTTGCAAATATAACTCTTACGTTATAGTATTACCTCTGTTTAATGAAAACAATCAAGTGTAAGTGCGAAAAATATATTGCACAGAGTAGATAAAACTTAAAATAGATTAATTAAGATTTCTGTAACAGTAAAAGCTATGATTCCTCCTTCGTTTGTGTGTACAGTTTAGAGGAGTCTAGCCAAGAAAAAAGATCTTTATAATTGACCTGGGTAAATATGCGGTAATAGCCAGAGGCTTGGCGAGCGCATAAAAGTTTACACATAAAATAGAAGGTAAGAAATAAATTATAAAACGTGCTGATACACTTACCGTTTTAAAAGTCTTCCGTGGAATCACAAACTGGGTAACATCTGTTAAATATTTGAATCATTTGATATGTTTCCACAGCTGTTTCAGTAAAGTGAGTACGACGTGCGGAATAAATGTTTTGTAATGCCGAAAACGACCGTTCGACATCTAGCGATGTTATATTTGCATATTTAAAATCTTTCAAACAATTTAATGCATCTTGATACGCACCTTCATAAATTTGTCTTAATATAAGAAAATCGGAGTCTTTCTCTAAAATACTTTCAAATTTTCGTATTACACACCAATTTGTTTCGCTTTCTACAGTGCATAAGTGTGCGTGAACATCATTCACAATTTGAACAGAATCCACTAGCGACATCGAAACATTTTGTAATTTTTCTATTCCCTCCGCCAGTCCGAAGTAATTGTGAATAGTTTGTAAATCTCTTTTAACCTGACTATCCCGAAATATTTCCTGGCTTTTCTTGACTGCTGCAGCTTCTGTCGGATTGAATTTTAAAACTACCTTCTTTACTTGATCAAAATATTTGTTGTAGTAAAACGCAGCCTGCAACCATGTTCCCCAACGTGTAACACTCGACCGTGGTGGTTCAGGTAAATCAGTACACAGTTTGTGAAATAGTCGGGTACGTTTCGGGAACTTTAGAAACACCGCCTTTGTACTAGCAGTCAATGCATTTAGGAATCGTTTATGCTGCAAGATTTAGGGTATGGATTTTACACGTTACATGTTAGAAGTTACCACTGTGTTCTTTAAGAGATCGGCCCAAAAAACGCATGTTTGCGGCACCATCACTCATAAATATTAAAAGTTGCTTAGTTGAAACTTCAAATTTGTTCAATGAGTTCAACACCACCTTTAAAATCTCATCGGCAGTACAATTTATAACTCTTTTGGAAGCAAGTAAGAAGGAGGATGACGGTCGATATGGTTTCATTGTACGTACCGTTACATTAACCACATAATGTTTTTGACGATCTGCTATTTCGTCCACACACAACCACCGTTTTTTATCTATCATTTCCGTTTTCATCCTTTTTCCTATATGTTCACGAGCACTACATTTCGTATCGATGTCCTACTAAGTAATTTACAGTCCGCATGTTTATTCCAGAAGGAGACAAATGCTTCTTTGTCTAGTAAACGAAACGATAGATTACATAAAATAAGAGTAACACATAAATCAAATGTAAAATTTTCTTAGTTTCGTATGCCACTTTTTGCAGAAGAATGCTGTTTGCTTTCGATGTGACGTTGACAATGGCTTGTGGACCAACACATTATAAGGATTTTACAAATTAGACATTGAATTTTAGCGCCATCAAAAATTAAGTCCGGCATGTCCACTAGAACGTTTTTAACTGTGTCTACCATTGGCCGTTTTCGTGACGTACCTAGCTGCGACATTTTTAAAGCAAACATAAACGGACAATTACGAAATAAGTTACGACAGCCTACATATACACAGAACTACTCGCATACAGCATCGATTTAGTACTGGCGCTGTGAACGCGTGAAATAAATAATCGCCGACTCCGCACCACATACCTACTACTCTGACTGTTACCGCTGTTTGCCCAGACTACTTATAAAATTTAACTTTTAGCTTACAATGATCTTCGAACAAAAAGAAGGAATTGCTGACATTGGTGGATATAGCAATGAATATAATGTGCACAAGTATATTTGTGCGTGAACGCCGACCATCCTTAATTCGTTTAAATTCCCAAAAGTGCTCATAAATTCTGCTATTATGGATAACGTGGAGATTCGTATGGTTTTGAAACAAACATGTCCTTGATTTCAGCTAGCTCATTAGTAGAGTAACCAAAACTTGCGGACTCGCATAGGCGTCGGTGTTACGGGTTAATATAAGAATACGAAAAATTCATAAATAAACTTACTTGCTAATTATTCAACAAATTAGAGGCATCAGGATGTGAACTACTGTAAACTTGCATCATTGCATATGTTTCCACAGATATTTCTTTAAACCTTGTGGGTCGACAAGAAAAAATATTCTTATACATAGAAAACGATCTTTCCACATCTAAGGAAGTTACATTTGCATGTAGAAACTGTTTTTCAAAATCTCTTAAAAGTTCACTATTCTTACACTTATTATAAACGGCCTCTAAAGTATTAAAATCGGGATTTTTCCTTAAAACATCTGCCAACTTTTGACTAGCGCATAATCCTGGCGTATCATTTAATATGTGTAATTTATTTTTGACACTCTCCACTATGTCTAATGATTCCTGCAATGACAATTTAGTATATTGTAGTTTTCTGATAGCATCTAGTAACACTGTATAATTGGTACATATTGTTGTTAAATCTTCTAAAAGTTGAGGAATTTGAAATTCTCTTTGACTTTCTCTAATTGCTTTGGATTCATTCCAATTAAATCGCATTATAACTGATTGAATTTGTTGAAAATGGATCAAATAGTAAGAAGCTGCTGTTAACCAAGTACCCCATCGCGTTAAAATTGGTTCAGGAGGTTCTGGAATACCTGGACAAAATTTACGAAATTCTTTTAAACGTTTAGGAGATTTACGAAACACTGCTTTAGTACTTCCAATCATCCGATCGTTTCCGTAATGTTGTCGAACAACTTCACCAACTAAATGCAAAGCATGCAGCACGCAGGTTATATGTATTAAGTTAGGAAATATATGTTTTAAGGATCGCCCAACACTTAACATCGTTGCTGCACTATCTGTCACAATCATCACAACTTGATCTTGGGCAATTTTAAAGTTTTTCAAAGCGTTCATTATCACTTTTTGAATATTTTCCGCGGTACATTGTTGAACACGTTTGCAAGCTAACAAATATCGAGATGCTGTGTTCTCGCTAGATAAAACGCGAGCTATTACATTCACAATACTGTTTTTCTTTATATCGGTCGTCTCATTCACGGTAATCCATATTTTTTTGGAACACAAATCACGTTTACACACATTTTCTAGCATCTCTTTCATTCGCGGCAAATGATTCTGTAATTATGTTTGTGAGGGTAATGGGCACTTTGGAACGTATTGTCGCCAAAACGTTTTGAAAGCTGCTTTTCTCACCAACGACAACGGAAGATTACAAGAGGTAAACATAATTAATAAATGTATGAGGAATAGTGTATAAGGTATTTCAGTTCTTGCATTTCTCATATGCTTAATACCATTGACATGCCTCTGGCAATCAGTTCTGTCCAATGCAGCCAAACGAACATTGCATATTAAGCAAAAAACTGCACTACCGTCATATTTTAAATGGGGAAAAAGTGACACCTACTTATGTACATTCGTAGCAAATCTATTACGAGGCATTGTTTTCTTAAGTATGTAAATATTAGTTCTATATGAAACGATACACTAATTATGTGCTACAAGACACAAAAAACACCAGCTATATTTTCAAAAGCGACACGTAAGTACATAACCTTGACCGTTCGACTAATCTCTGCAACAGCTCAACCGGTACTAAAACGAAATCTCTCTCAGCGCGGTTTAACATGATTTATATTCAAGGTCGACACTACATGCCTGCTTCTCTACCGGTTTAGTTTGTTTATGAATTTTTCGTATTCTTATATTAACCCGTAATACCGACGCCTATGCGAGCCCGCAAGTTTAGGTTACTCTACTCATTAGCTTGAATTTTATTAGATGGTAGGAATGTGCTTAATGGTAAATCATCATCATTATGGTTTTCTTCAGTCTGATCATCGTTCATAGCTAAATCGACATCTTTTTGTTCAGTAGTTAGGACAAATATTTTTCCAGGAGTTTCTCAACAGCTCAGTTTTTACTCTTTGCTAGGCTTCGTCGAGCAAAAATACCACGTCTTTTAAATACAATTATTTCATTACAAGTATATACTTCTCTTAAGTGGGGAAAGAAACCCTAAGAAAATATTTCTTTTGATTTAAGACAGTTATTCTATAGTGGATAATTGAAACAATAATTGGCTTGAATTAAGGCGAACATCTTCAGGGCGATTGCTGCACAGGATGTCCCATAAGAGTGTGGACAAAACGTCGGAAAAATCTACGACAACAGCACAGTTCCAACCCAGAAACCAAGAGTATAAAACTTTCAGAATTTTAAAATCTTCATTCGTTCACGAGATATCGCGTTCGTGGTTCAAAAACAATACCGTAAATGTTATTCTTTCACGCTTTAACATCATTTTATGTTCGCTTAAAACATTAATTGACTGTAAATATCATCATTGAACCATAAACATTAGAAAGTTAAGACATAATAGCGTTCACCTGGAAAAAGTATGAGTATTTTATCTAATTATATGTCTACCAGCTTATATCGCCTTGGTATTTAAGATACATAGATTGGCATGCGTGTATTGCATCTTATAATAAAATTACTCGACTATTATAGTGAATTTAGCAACCTATTCTACATGATGGAAATCGTTTAAGTGTGAAAATAGTAACAAATTTGGATAATGGCTCTTTTCTAGAGTTAAATACCTATTCTTAGTATTAGAAAGGTCATAAATCTCGTGTCTATTGTCTTGCCTTGGCAATGAAATAGAAAATAAATACGTTACGGTATAGAATAACAATGAATACGGTGCAGTCGCGAGAATATAGACAGTTGTTTAAGTATTAAAGTGAAATTGTTAAGAGGTAAATTTGAAAGATGTACACTACCGTTCATGGAAGTTCGGGCAAGCAAAAAAATGTACGGAAGTCAAAGAAAATAAGAGAAGTATTAAATGGCCATGTATTTAATACTTACTTACATGATTTTACATATTTTCAAACACAAATTTATTAAAAAGAAAAAGTTAATGTAATACAAATAATTTAAATCCGATTTTCATCGAAAAGTCCACCTTTTGCCTTTAGGACTGCTGCCACTATTCTCGGCATCCGATTCACTAATTTTGCTGTTTCATTGGGCAAGCTTGTCCATACCTCCTGGAGAATGGTCCACAAATGTTCCTTCGATTTTTGACACTTTTTCCTAACACATCGGTCTAATTCTTCCCATAACAACTTTATCGGGTTCAGATCGGGGGACTGTGGCGGCCATTCCATAATTTTTAGGGTTCTTTCATTTTCTTCTTGCTGCAGGTAATCTGTGCACAATTTAGATTTATGTTTGCGGTCATTGTCTTGCATAAATTCAAATCCACGACCAATTAATCGGGCTCCTGACGGTATGGCATTTTCCTCCTGGATTTTCCGATATTCTTCTTTTTTCATTATGCCCACAATTTTGAGCAAGTCCCTTGTTCCGATTAAGGAAAAACAACCCCACACCATTACAGATCCGCCTCCATGTTTCACCGTAGGAACTATACACTCCCGTAACATTCTTTCTCCTCTTGATCTGCGTACGAAAACTCTCCGTCTATTTCCAAAAACTTCAAACTTGGATTCGTCAGTCCACAAAACGTTTTTAAAATCGTCCACTGTCCAATCTCTATGAGCTTGTGCCCATTTCAGTCGTTTCAGCCTATTTCCTCTTCGGAGTAACGGTTTTCGACAAGCCACTCGCCCATGCAACCCAGCCTCTTTCAGCCGATATTTCACAGTACTCACAGAAACTTTGGAGTCTCGCTCATTATTGAATTCTGCAGCAATTTCTGATGCTGCTAGTCTTCTATTGCGCTTACTAATTATTTTTATTCGTAAATCTTCCGCAGGAGTCGTTTTTCTTGACGGTCCTGGCCGATTACGATCTTGCACGTCACCGGTTGTCTTAAATCGAACTATAGTATCATGTACTGTAGATTTTTTTATTTTTAATTTAGCCGCAATCCGTCTTTCTGCGTACCCTTCCTGATGCAAGGTAATAATAGCAGATCGTTTTGAAACGGCTAGAGGCTTTCCACGGGGCATTTTAAGCAGTCAAACCGAAATTATTTTATTTTTCAACACACGTTATTACCGTATTTTAAGCCAGGACGTCGCATACCGATAAGGCGTATATTTGTGCAAGATAATGCTCCTTGCCAAGTGGCAAAAAAGGTTAAGAAATTCTTTGAAGACAATCACATACCTCTTTTACGTTGGCCCGGAAATTCACCGGACCTAATTCCCATTGAGAACGTATGGAATCGACTAAAAAGTAAGGTATATGAAAGAGAAAACCCTACAAAAGAAATATTAATGAATAAATATAATGGATGTATGGGAGAACGATGAAGATATAAAAGAGACAATCATATCTCGCATTGAAAGTATGCCCCGAAGAATTAAGGATGTTATTAAAAATCATGGGTTATGGACTAAATATTAATTACTTATTTAATATTTACATATGTTACATATTTTTACAATATATTTTATAAATAAAAAATATACATGTATAGTTTATATTTTATTATGGAGAAACTACAAAATATTGAGTGTTTCAAGTAATTTGGCCAAGGACTGTAGTATATTCGTTTCAATATTGAAACAAGCTCTATGATTCATAGTCTTTAACTTTAATTTTTATTTAATAATTAATATTACAAAATCACCAACAAATATAACACATAATTCTATCTTACCGCTACAGATTTATTTTCTTTGTCTCCGCAAGCAACTGTTTAAGTATTATTATTAGCGGTTCGATAAATAATCAGATGATCACTCAACATTCACCTTGGTTCTTTTTAAAAGCAATTTAGATATACATACGTAACTTTCACCTGTATAATTAACATTTAGAGTTTATTTATAGAATTGTTTCAATTAAATTTGAATATCGTCGTTCGAGTTTGGGCGATAAAAAAATGTATTACGCTGAATATTTGCATTAATGTTTGGTTATGCGTAATAATGTAAATTGAGAAGTGGGTGAAAATGCTCTAATTAACTGTGAATTGATCAACAATTCCTTTTGATGTAATTATTTAGAGGATTAAATGAGGAAAGTGTAATGGAACTTTCTTGTTCTGTTATAATATTTAGTATTTAAAATGTGCAGATGCAAATATATTTCTTTTATTTTCAGGCTGCATTAATGACATTCCGCCATGGTTATTGTGACAAGGGTAAGTCATTTCGGATTATTTTCTTTTATTATTTCTGATATACCCTTATATATATATATATGTATATATATATATATTTTGCAAATAATTTGTAACGCCCAGAAAACTATAAAATATCAATAGCTGTAAAACTGTAATCGGGCTCCATAGCAATGTGTTGAAAAAAGTTTTAAAACATTTTGCAACAAGAAAATAGAACGTTGAAAAGGAAATATCGAAAGTCATCTTACGCACGACGAAGATATTGTCGCATTTTGGAATTCTCTGGAAGTTTTGAAACGATTCCTTAAGCTGTGTAATCGTAAAAACTCTTACACCTGTTGGCGTTTAAAAATTTAGAATCAGCATTTTCGTAAGTAGTACAACCGTCTCGTTTACGCAGGAGAACGCCGAGGCAACAAGTGTGTCAAGTGGGGGACCAGAAATATGCTCTTTTTTCTCTCGCCTAACTCAATTTGGTCGGTAACGGTAAACGCTAATGCTGTTTGCTTTTCAAACTGAACATGCGCGGCGTATTAATTAGCTGCTGCTATTAAATACTCATCAGCGTTAATTGGATTCACGTAATATGTCTGTAATTTGCATCTACTGATTAATTAAAGTTCAAAATGGTTGATTTCTTACTTGGAAAGTGTTATTTTCTCTCATCGACGAGATGTCTGTAGGTTTCAATTTTCAACGTGTTGGAATTGCTGTGGAAAAACTTTTAAATAAACCTAAATCAAATTTGCCATCTTCATGTTGAGTCGATATTTACAAACTAGAAACGTGTACAAAAGTGGTCATGGAGCGATACACAATCCAGCAACGTGCTAAGGTGGTTAGGGCTTGTGAAAATGGGTGTTCGCAAAAAAATGCATCTTGTGCATTGCGTGAACATTTTGGTGTACACGATCGACCTTCTGAACGCATAGTTTGGAATGTGGTTCAAAAATTTGAGCAAACTGGGGCTGTTAGCATAGTTAAAGCACCTCATCGTCTTCATCCAAAGCGTTCGGAGGGAAACATGGCTCTCGTTCGTGAAAGTGTAGCCGAAGAACCGCACATCGATCCCAACAACTGGGACTCTCCTAGTCCACTACACAACGAATCTTTGCAAAAGGATTTGCATTTGCATCCTTACAAAACGCAATTGACACAAGATTTGAAGCCGAGAGATCGCTAACAGCGTCGTGTCTTCGCAGAATGGATGCTCGAATAAGAAAACGATTACTAATGATAGGAAGGACTGTGGGGTAGTATGACAAACAACACAGAGTATCGGCACAGTTGTTTCAAAGGCTCACTGGGCCTCTATTTTCAACCGAATTACGTTCAGATTTATTCGGTAACTCGGTTGAAAATGGGAGCCCAGTGAGCCTTTGAAACAGCTGTTCCGAATTAATTAATAAGATTTTGTGTGGTGAGGAGTGTGCCGATACTCTGTGTTGTCTGTCAAGAAGATGATTTTTCAAGGAAAGCTTTACTGACGAAGCCCATTTCCACCTTGAAGGTTTCGTCAACAAACAAAATTGTCGCATTTGGGGATCAGAAAACCCAGGAGCGATTATCGAAAAAGAAATGCATCCCCCAAGAGTTTGGTGTAGTATTTGGTATGGAAGCATCATTGGCCCGTATTTCTTCGAAGACGATGCTGAAAATGCGATTACAGTTAATGTCGTTCGCTATCGGAGCATGTTAACCGACTTTTTATAGGACCAATTTGAAGATTTGGAAGCTGATGACCTCTGGTTTCAAGACGGTGCCACCAACCATACAATCAGAGAAACAGTCACCCTACTTCAGACTCGTTTCTCAGGACGCGTAATCTCAAAAAACGGCGATATCAATTGGCCTCCTCGTTCGTGTGATTTAACTCCTGCAGACTTTTTCCTTTGGGGTTATCTGAAGAGTAAAGTCTACAGAAATAAACCTAAAACGATTGCAGAGCTGAAGGACGAGATATGTACGTCGCGAAATCAACAGCATAAACCCTGACATGTGCCACAATGTTATTAGAAATTATGACAAACGCATTAGAGCATGCCACATGAGCCGTGGCGGTCATTTGCAGGATATAATCTTCTATACATAATTATAATTAATTAAACTACATTATCTCATAAAAAATTATATTAATATTCAACATTTCTGTTTTTTTTTTTTAATCTTATATGTGGAAACACGACGAATCACCCATTATTTGATTATGCTTGGTTTTTATCTTCACTAAACACTTTCAGTTTTAACAACGATTGCAAGATTTGGAGATTATGGTTTGATAATCATCAACTGAGTCCGTCCCCTTTTTTTTTTTAGATAGTTTGTAGTTTTTCAGAATTGAAAATTTGGTGAAATAATTTTTCCAATGTTAATTAGAAAACAAAACACTATCATCATTTTCCCACACTGTTTTGAACAATATTTTTTGAGTTAAATACCTTCTTTGTACTCCACAACCTAACGTTAGAATTCTATAATTGCTCAAGCAAGCAAATTATAGCAATTACGTCGTATAGATCCAAGGATGCATTTCATCGTATAAAAAAATTACTGAATAACTTGAATTTTTTCCAATTTGCAATTACTTCAATTGACCTTCACATTTTACATTTGTATTTTATGTCCATAAGTTAAAACCAAGAACGAAATTGATTCTGTTTACATATATTGTTGACGAAAATATTTATTTGTCTTTAATTGTTTCAAGTTGGCGAGTGAAAAGTATTTGCGTGTGTTTCTGGATAGCAGGAAATGAACTACCACGGTTTACTGACCACCTACTAAACGTACTATGAGGGCAAGATCATCTAGTTTCATTGTCTGTTCATCTGTTGTTTTTGACCGGATATCCTTATTGAAGGAAATGCAATAATAAGTATTATACACAGGAGACCTAATATATGATTACTTACTTGTACGTGGTATATTTTGTTTACGTTAATTACAGATTTGTTCTTTTGTATTTGAACGATGTTCCAATAAGTTAACAAATCCCTAGTACTGAAGGTATTGAAAGAGAGAGATTATTTTGCAGGATGTTAATCAAAATTCAAACCACTATCGAACGTGCACCTATTGCTTGTTGAATTCTATTCCTCGTCAATTTTCATTCGATTTCCTGTCCCCTCTTACACTTTTAATTTAAACTCCAAATTTAAACACCCATTTTCCGAATTTTATTTACAATCCCGTTCATGAAAGTTCGGGCAAGCTGACAAATTATATTAACTGTTTAGCAAAAAATTTTAAAATTATATAATATACATTTCTGTGAGGAATTATTAAAACTAACCTTTTCTGGAAACCTTTTACCAATTTCCAGGTAGTATTTGTCTATTATAAGACCGTTATCATAAAATATATAATTATGTTGGAAATTCCCAATAATTATAATGACAATAAAGCTTTATAATAATCCCTAGGAGGGTTAGCTGATTCACTCGTATTACCTGGAAATATTCGTATACCCTTTATAACGTATTATAACATTTGTAAACGCAGTAGTTCTGAAGAGATTGTTATTGTGAAAGTATCTGTGGTTATGCAAGTGAAAAATAAAATAATTTCGGTTTGACTGCTTAAAATGCCCCGTGGAAAACCTCTAGCCGTTTCAAAACGATCTGCTATTATTACCTTGCATCAGGAAGGGTACGCAGAAAGACGGATTGCGGATAAATTAAAAATAAAAAAATCTACAGTACATGATACTATAGTTCGATTTAAGACAACCGGTGACGTGCAAGATCGTAATCGGCCAGAACCGTCAAGGAAAACGACTCCTGCGAAAGATTTACGAATAAAAATAATTAGTAAGCGCAATAGAAGACTAACAGCATCAGAAATTGCTGCAGAATTCAATAATGAGCGAGATTCCAAAAATTCTGCGAGTACTGTGAAACGTCGGCTGAAAGAGGCTGGGTTGCATGGGCGAGTGGCTTGTCGAAAACCGTTACTCCGAAGAGGAAATAGGTTGAAACGACTGAAATGGGCACAAGCTCATAGAGATTGGACAGTGGACGATTTTAAAAACGTTTTGTAGACTGACGAATCCAAGTTTGAGGTTTTTGGAAATAGACGGAGAGTTTTCGTACGCAGATCAAGAGGGGAAAGAATGTTAGGGGAGTGTATAGTTCCTACGGTGAAGCATGCAGGCGGATCTGTAATGGTTTGGGGTTGTTTTCCCTTAATCGGAACAGGGGACTTGCCCAAAATTGAGGGCATAATGAAAAAAGAAGAATATCGGAAAATCCTGGAGGAAAATGCCATACTGTCAGGAGTCCGATTAATTGGTCGTGGATTTGAATTTATGCAGGACAATGACCCCAAACATAAATCTAAATTGTGCACAGATTACCTACAGCAAGAAGAAAATGAAAGAACCCTAAAAATTATGGAATGGGCGCCACAGTCCCCCGATCTGAACCCGATAGAGTTGTTATGGGAAGAATTAGACCGATATGTTAGGAAAAAGTGTCCAAAATCGAAGGGACATTTGTGAACCATTCTCCAGAAGGTATGGACAAGCTTGCCCAATGAAACATTAGCAAAATTAGTGAATCTGATGCCGAGAATAGTGGCAGCAGTCCTAAAGGCAAAAGGTGGATTTTTCGATGAAAATCGGATTTAAATTATTTGTATTATATTAACATTTTCTTATGAATAAATTTGTGTTTGAAAATATGTAAAATCATGTAAATAAGTATTAAATACATGGCCATTTAATATTTCTCTTATTTTCTTTGACTTCCGTACATTTTTTTGCTTGCCCGAACTTCCATGAACGGTAGTGTACATATAACTTAAATGAGTTGCTATTTATTAAGTGAAAATCATAATTGCATTGCTTATATACAGGTTTTAAAATGGTACACGGTCTATATACCGAGTGTCCCAGATTCAATGTTACACGCGATATATATCTTTGAAGGAACTTTAGATAGGGCAACGTTATTTACACATTTCACATAATAACTTCCCCGAGTCCGTTATCAGAGCGCAATGATTTGTGGTAGCAACAGGATGGCGCTTCGCCTCATAACTCGCGGTTGGTTATAGAGTATTTAAATGACGTATATCCCAATAGATGGATTGATACTAACGACCAGCTCACTCGCCAGGCTTAAGTGAACTGAAGATCTTTTTGTGGGGGTATTTGAAAGAAATTATGTATTCTACTTCGCCTACGAACTTTGACGATTTTAACCTTAAGATTCGGCATGCATGTAATTCCGTTACAATGAAAATGATCACAACAGCAACTTCCAGGGAATTAATTGATCGATTTAAAGCGTTTGTTGCGTGGAATGGTGGTCATTTTGAACAATATCTGTAAGTGATTAATTTTATGAATTTATTAATGTATTTAATGTTTTTTTTTTAACTTTTTGTAAGAATTTGTTATTCATTATTGATATGATCGTTTTGTATTAAATATTTCTTAAATGCAACATTTGTTTATAGTGTTGTATTCCCAAATCTTCGTACTTAATAAAATCAAAAAGATTATGGGTGCAATTAAAAAGACAAGTATATCTTTTAGTATTTTATAAACCATTTTCGTCGACACCTTGCTCGATCTTATATCTCTACAAATAAAGAAGAACTTGTAACATTGAATCTGGGACACCCGGTATGTATACAAATTCCATTGTCACGCTGTCAATCTAACGCCACCATTTTTCGAATTATGTAGGTATTGAAACAACGTTTCCAATTAGCATTTGAATTACAATGCAAACAATACTAAAACAAACGAATAACGGTGCCATGAAGACATGACCCTATCCATACGGTATACGTTGGGAAATTATATTTCTAAAGATAAAGTATGCTGAGCTTATTTCTGGAATTTAATTGAGCTGGTTTTGGGTCATATTTTTGGTTGTAATAGTAACGAGAAATGTTGTTGTTCCATAATTGAAAGCGGATGTTCCTTTCATAGATTTTGGAGACCCCTATTGGGCTTTTTTTACAGCATATAAGACTTCTAATAACAAACATTAAAAAAAAACAACACAAAATTTGCTGTTATCTACTGCAAAAAAATATTTTCTTAAAGTTTTTCTAATTATCTATTTGATTATTTATTATTATAAGTAACCTGGGCAAACATGCGGTAACACCCGCATAAAATAGAAGGTAAGAAATAAATTATAAAACGTGCTGAAACACTTACCGTTTTAAAAGTCTTCCGTGAAATCACAAACTGGGTAACATCTGTTAAATATTTGAATCATTCGATATGTTTCTACAGCTGTTTCAGTCAAGTGAGTACGACGTGTCTTAATATAAGAAAATCGGAGTCTTTCTCTAAAACATTTTCAAGTTTTCGTATTACACACCAATTTGTTTCGCCTTCTACAGCGCATAACTGTGCGTGAACAATTTGAACAGAATCCGCTAGCGACATCGAAACATTTTGTAATTTTTCTATTCCCTCCGCTAGTTCGACGTAATTGTTGTGAATAGTTTTTAAATCTCATTTAACCTGATTATCTTGAAATATTTCCTGGCTTTTCTTGATTGCTGCAGAATTTTAGAACTATCTTCTTTACTTGATCAAAATATTTGTTGTAGTAAAACGCAGCCTGCAACCATGTTCCCCAACGTGTAACAATCGGCTGTGGTGGTTCAGGTAAATCAGGACACAGTTTGTGAAAGAGTCGGGTACGTTTCGGGGACTTTAGAAACACTGCCTTTGTACTAGCAATCAACGCATTTACTAGTGGAAAACATGTAGGAATCGTTTGCGCCGCAAGATTTAGAGTATGGATTTTACACGTTACATGTAAGAAGTTACCACTGTGTTCTTTAAGAGATCGGCCCAAAGAACGCATGCTTGCGGCACCATCACTCGTAAACATTAAAAGTTGGTTAGTTGAAACTTCAAATTTGTTCAATGAGTTCAACACCACCTTTAAAATCTCATCGGCAGTACAATTTGTAACTCTTTTGGAAGCAAGTAAGAAGGAGGATGACGGTCGATGTGGTTCCATTGTACGTACCGTTACATTAACCTCAGAATGTTTTTGACGATCTGTTGTTTCGTCCACACACAACCACAGTTTTTTATCTTTCAATTCCGTTTTCATTCTTTTTTCTATATGTTCACGAGCAAATGGCACTACATTTCGTATCGATGTCCGACTAGGTAATTTACAATCCGCATATTTATTCCAGAAGGAGACAAATGCTTCTTTGTCTAGTAAACGAAACGATATATTACATAAAATAAGAGTAACACATAAACCAAATGTAAATTTTTCTTGGTTTCCTATGCCACTTTTTGCAGAAGAATGCTGTTTGCTTTCGATGTGACGTTGACAATGGCTTCTGGACCAACACATTAAAGAAGTTTTACAAACTAGACATTGAATTTTAGCGCCATCAAAAATTAAGTCCGGCATGTCCACTATAAAGTTTTTAACTGTGTCTGTCATTGGTCGTTTTCGCGACGTACCTAACTGCGACATTTTTAAAGCAAACATAAGCGCACAATTACGAAATAAGTTACGACAGCCTACATATACAACTACAACTACTCGCATACAGCATCGATTTACTACTGACGCTGTGAACGCGTGAAATAAATAATCGCCGACTCCGCACCACATATCTACTACACTGACTGTTACCGCTGTTTACCCAGACTAGTTATCACTGTCCCGGCCGATGGAACAGTCTTCAACTTTTTCGGAACCGATTTCGATATCTTTTAATCTCAACTCTTTCTAGACAGTAAAACCTTTAAAATACTTTAACAAAATGACAGAATACACTCACTGTTCATGACCTCCTAGTTAAAATGAGAGATTGAACCGTCTGAATTGTTTATTACATCTTCATATTCAGCTCAAATTTTAACAAAATATTCTAGCCCTTAATTTCTTTCATATACAGGGTGACTACATTTGGATCGAACCGATATCGGGCAATGAGTTCGACGTCGCTATCGGTGCCCAGGTCATATCCGCCGAAGGACGCAGGATAGCTGTCAGGGACGATGACGGCCACGAACATTGGCTGCAGCCCGATCGGCGCATCAAGGCGATGCACACGACCTCAATCCATGGCGTGGAAGACATGATCAGCTTAGGAGATCTGCACGAGGCCGGTATCTTGAGAAATTTACTCATTAGATACAGCGAGAATCTCATTTACGTAAGTGGTAATGTTGGTAATATGATCTAGCAGTTGATGTTTTGTAAATACGCGTTTTTCGCATTTATTCCTAGTCCATTTACTGTAAGAATGCAGTAGATTTTGTCGTAATGGAAAAATTAAAATGAAAATGTCTTGTTTCATAATAATCAATTTAAAATTGTATTTTTTATAATTTTTAAAATACAGTAAACCTTAAGTTTAGTAAATTTCAGTAAAATTACAGGGGTGTTCATAAATAATAGATTAACACTTTCATCAGAAATGTTTGGGCAGCCAAAAATGTGATTTCCGTGAAATTTGCTTGTTTGGAAGGCAAATATTACACATGTACACATATAAGCGTTAGAATTTACTACTGTTTATTCCCCAATCTTACATAACGCTGTATTCTTAAAGTGAATAGACTTTTCAACAAATTTACCGTTCATTTACAGACCTACACCGGTTCCATCTTAGTCGCCGTCAATCCGTATCAAATCCTACCGATATACACTGCCGAACAAATCAAACTATACAAGGAACGTAAAATCGGGGAATTACCACCGCACATCTTCGCGATAGGCGACAATTGCTACGCGAACATGCGCAGATACGGCCAAGACCAATGCATAGTCATCTCGGGCGAATCGGGCGCGGGAAAAACCGAAAGCACCAAGCTAATTCTGCAATACCTAGCGGCAATCAGCGGTAAGCATTCATGGATCGAGCAGCAAATTTTAGAAGCAAATCCTATCCTCGAAGCTTTCGGCAATGCGAAAACGGTGCGCAACGATAACAGCTCAAGGTTCGGCAAGTACATCGATATACACTTTAGCAGTAGTGGCGTAATAGAGGGCGCCAAGATTGAGCAATATTTGCTGGAGAAAAGTAGGATCGTGTCGCAGAATCCTGACGAGAGGAACTACCACGTATTCTACTGCTTGTTAGCTGGGTTAAATAAGGAAGATAAACGGAAGTTAGATCTCGGAGATGCTAGTGAATATAGATATTTAACAGGGGTAAGCTTGCAGATGCACCTATGAAACGAATCTTTAATATACAGTCCCTGGCTATCGAATTAAGACCACTTAAAAGTATTATAACATTTAAAAGAAAAAACAGTTGGTAATTTATATTAATATTAATATTATTATTTAATTACATATAACATGGTAAGTAAGTATAATTTGAACATATATTTACTAATATTTGCTTGTTCCTCCTTATTTCCTCAATCTTTTTTGGCATACTGCCAATCCAGCTTTTTTTTTTTTTTATTTCATCACTATTATGCCATACATCTTCAATATGTTGTTGTAATTCTTCCTTTGTAGTTGAGTTTCGTGTACTTACGATGTCTTTCAAGACATTCCACGCATTTTCAATTGGGTTTATGTCTAATGAATTGCCTGACGCAAATTTTTAGATTCAAGGTATCGCATTACACTTTTTGCCTTATGACACGGTACATTGTCTTGCATAAAAGTGTATGGTCCTTGAGTCGGATCCAATCAATCAATATAAGGTTTTAAATAGTTTTGTAAAACTGTTTTATATTGTTTTCGTTCCATTGTTCCGTTAACGAAATATAGTGGTCCCGGACCTTCTGTCCTAATACACGACCAAACCATTAGAGATGGGAGGGGGGGTGTTTAATAGATTTGATCGTACATGCTTCTTTATAACGCTTTGAAGAACGTCGAGGTACAAATTGGCAACAAATCTAGGAAAAATGATGATAAATGAAACTTATCTTTCCCCAGCTTTCAAATGTATAGCATTTTAGCACTCATTTTGTTTGTTTATTGTTTTATATTTATATTTTATGGGTTTTGTAGTCTTGTGTTTGTTTGCGACTCAATGTATGTTTATTTGTTGTTTACATTTCTTGTTTTATGACTAGTCTAATATCACTGCAGTGATCGCTGTAGACAATAAATTATTATTATTATATTTCTCATATTCTTTAACCCGTTGAAATCGTGTCACTTTCATTTTAGATGTTAGTCTTGACCTCTTTGCCGGACGTCTGGATTTCAAGTCTGCTACATGAAGACGTCCACGGACTGTTTGGGCTGATATTTGTATACCTTCTCCACTAAGAATTTTATGAACACTTTCAGTGGATAAAAAACGACGTTCTGTAGCCACTTTTACTATACGACGATCATCTTGTGGTGTTCACACGACTTTTTGAATAACGGCAGCTCTGTTTTTCTTACCAGGGAGAGCGGGTCGTGGATTATTAAAAATATTAAATAAAGATCTAATATATAAAAAAAAATTACTAGTATTGGGCGCCACTGACTAATGAAACGGTGTAATCAAGTTATTGTCACCCCTAGCCAGAAGGGTGATAAACAAAAAAACTGATGGTACATAAAAAAAAACTCAGGAAATTGAGTACTATATACAATATAATTGACGGACTAAAGCAGGTAGATGCAATCATAAAAAAAAGGTTTACTGTAAAACGCTACTAGGCGGTATCTTATATTAAAAAATACAAGAAAATTCCTAGCTTAAAATTTAATGCTTAAAATTTAATGCTTATTGCTTTGCAAATCGATAAATGAAATGTAATATTAATTCAATACTCATCGAAGGTTAAGGAACGGCCAGGAGACACCTCGTGGTCACCATGTGCGCCTAGCGGATCCGATTCTGTTTTTTATTGAAACAGATAGGGAATCCTTGGGTCACGGCTCGAATTTCCTTTGTTTCGTTTTCCGGTAAGCTTCGAACTAGGATTTTTCAAGTTAATTCCGGCTCAAGCGACCAAAAAAATATCCGCGGAAGCGGGTAAGGGTGCCTCAGGCTGATAGCTTCCGTATATTGTTCAATAAGAGAACAGGAACGTAAGAATAGTTCAATTTCGGACTATTAACGTTTTCTGAAGTAATAAATAGCAGGGAAGGGTCAAAATTAAAATCTGGAAAGAACAAAAAAAAAAAAAAAAAGGAAGATAAGTAGACGCGATCAAATATTAAGAAAAATAAGCTTACCCCGAATAATTTCTGGGATTTCACTCAACTAATAACTTAGCGAAAAACTCTATTTCCGCTTGACTAAGAACGCTAATACGTGATAATTTAAAGGTATTCACTACCACTCGTGCACTTTTCTGTCTTTTAAATCATCTATTCTCTCCTACAACAACTTCGAACACGAAGTCCATGACAAAAAAACCAACGCAAAAATTACGGTAAGAAATCGGGGACCAAAATCTCGAATATTGAATGTAAAACTGAAACGAATCACGAGAGAGAGGACTGACGCTTTTGAAGCGAGAAGGGAAATAACAAGAGCACGACAACTGTGAGAGTAATAACGGAAAGAGATAAATAAAGGATCCGCTACGGCTATCATTTACTGTAAACTGAAATTCAAATAATAATATTCATAAGCATTAAATATTTGAGTATCCCTTAAATACATACAACTAAATCGAGGTAATGCAGAACAATTGGATTGAATGCAAACAGCTAAAGTAGGATAACATTAAAAACAATTGTAGCATTAAACAATTGCTACAATCTCTTACAGTTGTTTTGTGTATGCCGGCACAGTATGTTCGGGCACTACTTGTACTAGGAACAAAATTATATCTAATAAATATTCTTATAGATTTAACGTTTCTAAAGTGGTTCTATTTCCATAGCCAAGAACTGTAGTTCTTTCAATTAGCCGTTGATCTTGGTCATTGGTAATTATGAAGTTATTTTCGAATCACTGTAAATTAGAACAACTTATATCTGAAATGTTTTCCTCTATCTTTTATAATTATTAGAGTTTGTTAAAAAAGTGAAAAATAATATTGTTACCTTTTCCTGTCGTTTTGTTGTCTACTGTGGCAATTGACAACCGCTCTGGTAAGCTGCGTAGAATTGCAACATCAACGCTTCCATCCAGTCAAGTAAGATTTGCAAATGTCAGATATGCCTTTTCCTCATCTGGGTACTCTTGATTTTCAGTTATAGACCGAACCTTTTGTAAATCGGGATTTTTCGTTAAAATTGCACCAAATTTTTGAGCAACATCGACTCCTACAGTGTTCGTCAAGTTTTCTAGAGCGGTTTGTAAATTGTTTATGCAATTTAATGCGTCTCGTGCAGATAAGTGACTGTTTTCTAATTGCTCAATAGTGTGTGCAACTTCAGAATAGTTCATGTAAATTTCATCTATTTGTTGTTGAACGTCCGAATTGGAAAAAAGTTTCAAGATGACATTTTTCACTTGTGAAAAATATTTCTGATAGTAAGATACTGCCTGGAACCATGTTCCCTATCGCGTTATTACAGGCTGAGGTGGTGGTGGTAATTTCGGACACAATTGTTTGAATACACGGATGTGTTTGGGAGATTTGATGAACACTTTTTTTGGTAGATGCTATTAACTTATCCACGATCGGATACTTCTTTCGAACGGTTTCTGCTACGAGGTGACATGCATGTATGAGGCACGAATCTTTTATTATCTTGACAACGGTTTCTGCATTAGTTTTCTGAATCCTTTTACTGGATAACAACAATGAAGCTGGTGGATCATCACGTTTTAAAGGACGCGCTACAACATGAATGAAGCTGTGTTTCTGAACATCAGTTGTTTCATCCACACATAGGCAGATTTTCTTATTTCTCAACTCGTCTTTTATACATTCCTTTACTGTTGGCAGCTTCCATGAGGGAACGCAGCGCAAAGAAGACGAAAGTGTTCATTAGATACTAGATGCTGTGGGATGTTGCACACACTTAACATAAAAATAAAATCATATAAAAATTGCCAGTACGGAATACTGTTTCTTAAATTCAATACATGACGTTTACTTTTACAATGTTTTCTACATTCAAACCTATCGCGACTTAGCAATCCGCTACTGCATATTCTAATCCAGGGAAATGCCTGAGATATTTATTCACATTCGAAGGGAACGTTACACCCTTTTTGGCGCGCAGCGTGCAACGTACTGTCGCTTTGAACTCTCTCGCGGTACTGTCGAGATCGACTACGAGTTGAAAATTACCGTTACGCTACTGCCATCCGGTACCACCTTTTTAACAAACTCTAATAATTATGAAGATACTTTATTTTAAAGAAAATAGTGATTTCGGTTTTTTCCTAATAATTTCTAAACTCTGCTCAATTTAGGACATTGACACTATAACCTCTTAAAAATTGCGAATGACAGATGACAGATTGTTTGGTAACATAATTTATCAAATGTTACTGACTTTATTCCTTGTAACTGGTGAAATTTTAACCACAAAATAGTTGGTATGATACTATACTCTTGGTTTCCGGGTTGAAACCGCATTGTTCTCATAGCTTCTGTCGACGTTACGTCCACACTCTTATTGGACAGCTTCAGGGCTGTTACCGCACACTGACTGTGGACTATTCATTCCAGAAGCTTTATATAGGGCTTGTGTAGGATAAATGGAGGGGAGAAGTTATGGATCATTGAAGCGTGGCGCTTGTTAGAAGGTTTAATCAGTTGAGATTTCCACGTGTGATGTAAGGGGTAGCCATCTTCGCGATTTAAATTGCGAAGAAGACGAGAGAACTTGTTAAACTACGACAAAGACTGGTAAAGCTTATTTGCTCTTTATCGTTTTTACTTAGATGCAGAGGTAATCATGTTATTCCTAAATTTGATCCATTCGATTGGAATACCCTAGATCGCATCACTTACCATCAAATCGAAAAAAACCTTCGCTCGACGAACCCAGGAATTTGATTCCCTAATCCCTAAACCATCCAAGAATTCTAGAATCATGTCACCCACTGTCATAAACCTTTCCAGTCGACCTCTATCTTCTGATGAGATTGCTGTACTCTCCAAAGATCCTAACTTGGCCCCTACGCCTAAACTTATCCTTACTGAAGACATCATTGCTGGCATAGAGTCTGCTCTTGTCGGTCTTCCATCTGAAACCGCTGATCCGATTCGCTTTAAAACGTGGCCAAGCCTCCGAAATCAAACCTTCCTAAGGCATAAACCTTGGCCTTAAGAAACCTGAAATTCGATCCTAAAATTGCCATACTAAAAGGTGATAAAGGAAATGGGTGATCCTGGACAGTGAAGAGCATGAGCAAAGAGTTCTTTCCTTACTGCAAGAGGGCACCTGTCAACTCCTTAAACGTGATCCTACTTCCCGAATTGAGCGTTCCATCATTAACTCCATTAAAATCTCATCTATCCCTACCAGTACTCAAAGGTTACTACTCCCTCGTAATTCTTCAGCCCCTAAGTTCGGTCTTCCTAAAATTCTTCTTCTTCATCAAGACCCTGGTACCCTGAGGGTATCGAGTTTGTTGATGTCTTCAGCCGTCTCTTATCTACTTCTTCCATTATCTCCTATCTCTGACCAGTCCTCTCATGTCCTGTACTGTTTTTTTCCTCTTTAAATCTATCTCTTTTATTCTCTCCATCCATGTTTTCCTTGGCCTTCCTCTTCTTTTCTTTCTCTCTACTCTTACCTCTGTTATTCTTTTAACTACTTCCTAAAATTCACAAACCCAATATCCCCTTACGTCCTATTGTCAGCACTATCAATAGCCGTACCTACAAATTGTGAATCAAAGGAGATCTTCAGACGTCTCAACAATTTAAATCACGAAAATGGTTACTCCTTGCATCACACTTAAAAATACCAACTGATTAAATCTCCCATCAACCGCCATCCATAATTTTTCCGCTCCATTGACTCGAAAGAAATCCTGTATAAATCCTCCGGAATTAATAGTCCCCAGTCAGTGTGCAGGAACAACCCTGGAGATCACCCATTTGAGTTAGGACGAAACGTTGGCAGAAGCTACGATAACGACGCAGTTCCAACCCAGAAATCAAGGGTATAGTATTACGGGTATCATTTTTACATCATAGACGATGAAGATCAACTGCTAAATTGAACCAGAGTATACATTTTGATCTATTCTAATTTGAATAGGGTGGGTGTATTACTTGCGAAGGTCGTGCGGACGCTGCAGAATTCGCCGACATCAGGAGCGCCATGAAAGTACTCCTGTTCTCCGATCAAGAGATCTGGGACATTCTCAAGATCCTAGCAGCTCTTCTCCACACGGGAAATATCAGATATAAAGCTACCGTTGTCGATAATCTGGACGCTACTGAGATTCCCGACCAAACAAATGTACAACGCGTTGCTCATCTTCTAGGGGTTCCGGTGCAACCCCTAGTAGATGCTCTAACCAGGAAAACCCTATTTGCTCATGGAGAAACCGTAGTTTCGACGTTGTCAAGGGAGCAAAGTGTTGATGTCAGAGATGCTTTCGTCAAAGGGATTTACGGAAGGATGTTCATATTTATAGTTAGGAAGATAAATACCGCGATTCATAAAGCTAAAGAGAGACAGAGACGTTCTATTGGTGTTTTAGACATCTTCGGTTTCGAGAATTTCAACCAGAACAGTTTCGAACAATTCTGTATCAATTACGCTAACGAGAATCTACAACAGTTCTTCGTACGTCACATTTTCAAATTGGAACAGGAGGAATACAATTTGGAAGCAATAAATTGGCAACACATCGAATTCGTTGACAATCAAGACGCTTTAGATCTAATCGCCGTGAAGCAATTGAATATAATGGCTCTCATCGATGAAGAGAGCAAATTTCCTAAAGGTACCGATCAAACAATGTTGGCGAAATTGCATAAAACACATGGGAATCACCGAAATTACTTAAAACCTAAATCCGATATTAACACGAGTTTTGGTCTCAATCACTTCGCTGGGATTGTTTTCTACGACACCCGGGCGTTTTTAGAGAAGAATCGTGACACCTTTAGCGCAGACCTTCTTCAACTCATTACAATATCAAAAAACATTTTCTTGCAGCATCTATTTTCTGATGATATCGGGATGGGATCAGAAACTAGAAAAAGGACACCAACTTTATCGACGCAATTTAAGAAAAGCTTAGATTCTCTAATGAGAACCCTTTCGAACTGTCAACCTTTCTTCATACGATGTATTAAACCTAACGAGCTCAAAAAACCTATGGTTTTCGATAGGGGATTGTGCTGTAGACAATTGAGGTACTCAGGAATGATGGAGACCATTAGAATTAGACGTGCAGGTTACCCAATCCGCCATACTTTCAAAGAATTCGTCGAGAGATACCGATTTTTAATCTCTGGGATTCCCCCAAGCCACAGAACGGATTGCAGGGCTGCCACCTCCAAAATCTGCGCGGCTGTTCTAGGAAAAACCGACTACCAACTAGGAAATACGAAAGTCTTCTTAAAAGATGCTCACGACCTATTTTTAGAACAAGAACGAGATCGGGTATTAACTAAGAAGATCCTCATTCTCCAAAAGAGCATCAGAGGTTGGGTTTACCGACGAAGATTCCTACGCTTGAAAGCTGCGGTTGTCATCATCCAAAAGTATTACAAAGCTTACATCCAAAGGAAACGCTATAAGATGATGAGAGTGGGTTACATGAGACTTCAAGCCTTGATCAGGAGTCGGGTATTATCGCATCGGTTTAGGCATCTTAGAGGTCATATCGTAGGCTTGCAAGCGCATTCTAGAGGTTACCTTGTCAGGAGAGAATATGGCCATAAGATGTGGGCTATTATCAAGATACAATCTCATGTTAGAAGGATGATAGCCCAAAGGAGATATAAGAAGAGTAAGGTCGAGCATAAGAAGCACATTGAGGCGTTGAGATTGAAGAAGAAGGAGGAACGTGAACTCAAGGATGCTGGGAATAAGAGAGCTAAAGAGATTGCTGAACAAAATTACAGGTTAGTCGATGAAGTAGATTTCTGTAAAGTCACAATGTTTTAATTTTGAAAGTCATCTTCCTGATTCAAAATAAATGGTTTAGATGTTCATCGAAAGTTGATAAAACCTTCTAAGAACTTCATAATTGTAAAATAGCTTGCTTAGTCGGTAATATAGATTCCAAAACACATAAAATACGACAAAAAAAATTCCTTGTTTAAAAATAGTAGAAAAAACAAAAGATTTCTTTATGTAATGTAAGTTAAAAGATATTTTGTTCATTCAAACTTTGATATTCTGTCTAATCTGCTTTAATTTAATCGGTAATGTAGATTCCTAAACATACACTACCGCTCATAAGTATTTGGGCACCCTTAGATATTAGATTTTTGAATACAAAGAATGTATTTAGGAAATAGATTTCAGCAGTATTGAATGGTATGCTAATAATCGATAAGATTCACTTAAATTCATTAAATATCGATCTATTTACTTCTTTTATCTGTATGAGACGTAATATCGTCATAAGAGCGCAGGTAGTAGCGATAACACCCAAATACCGTCTTAAAAGCGTAGGTACAACCAAGAGCGTATTTCTTGAAATTCAAGGAAAAATGTAACGGTTGGTAATTTTACTATGAATCATGAAGCTAAAATAAAGCCATTTGAAGTAATATTTTTAATTTACGATCAGTTATCGTTCCATGTTAGTAGGAACAACATCTCTTAACTAATAGCGTTTATTATTTCGTTTAAAATGTTAAAACATACCGAAAAGGAAAGAAATTAGTGTTGAAACGCGTGCTCTGATGGTAGCGCAATATAATTTAGGCATAAGCAATCGTCATATTGCTATAAAAATACATTTAAATCCATCTACTAATTATAGCATCAAAAAATACAGTGAAAGTGGCAGTTTTCTAAATAAAGTAAGAAGTGGTAGGTCAAAGGCGACAGCATCAGCTCAAGATATTGCAATCGTGGTGTCCAGCAAGTGAAATAGAAGAAAAACAGCTCTAGAAATCGTCGCAGAAATCAATACTGTACTTCCGAAGCCGATTAGGGTGCCAAAGCCCCGGCTAGGGGAAAAACTCGATCGGGATATACGAAAAACTGCTCAGACTTCAGCAGATGACATGTGGAACAAACTATAGGCAGCATAGGCTCGAATAACTCCGAAAACATTGTTAAAATTAATTGCAAGAATGCCTCGATTATGCGACGCAATCATTAAAAGAAGGTCACATAGACGAATCTAAAATTTAAGGTCAAATAAATAATTTTAATTCTTAAATACGTATTTTAATACTAAACGGATACTCTAAAACTGTGGCACTGGAACACTGAAACAGTTCACTAAAACCCTTACCACAACACTTAATTCGTACTGGACGCACGTTTCGATAGCCAAGCTATCATCATCAGCAGCAAGACTGAACTAACAAGCTAAGTGAAAAACTAACCTTATATAGCAAAATAAATTATGCAATATGTAAATTTAAAATCGTAAAATTTAATGCGCCGCTTCATTGCACAGGACTATAAATAGCCTAAAGGTAAATGAGCCGAATGACGTGAGTTATCCTAGAATACAATGAAGCGGTTCATTGCACATGGTTAAAATTACAACTAAAATGATTAAACATGATGTAACAAGGGATAAAGGCTGGAATTTAGTGGTCCTAAATCTGAATTCATTAAGTGAGTTTTGTTTTTGTAAATTTCCATGCCTTCATAACAATTTAATTGAGAAGTACTCCTTACGTTTTTAATTAACTTTATATTATCAACATTATGGTTATTTTCAAGCATATGTAGGGCAACGCTAGATTTATCAAACCTTCTGAATTTGAGATGAGCCAAATGTTCTTTGTACCTAATTTTGATTGATCTTTTTGTCTGCCCAATATACACTTGATCACAATCTTTACATGAAATTTTGTAAATTCCTGATTTATCCATGTTATCCACTGGGTCTTTGGAATTTCCTAAAAGGTTTTTAAGGTTATTGCTCGAAGAGAAAACAATCTTGCGGTCAATCCTAGAAAAGATTTTTTGAAGACCCTTGGTGTAACATGGATAAAAGGGTAATTTAACATATTTCTTATTATTACGGCCGTCAATGCGTTCTAATGTGCTTACATTTCTAATTCTTAATCTATTCTTATGTTTCCTAATAGTATTATAGACGACATCTTCAGAGAATCCGTTAAAGTTAGAAATATTGATGATTTCTTTTAGTTCATTTTGATATCTATCTTTCGTTAAAGGAAAATTGAGTAACCGGTGCACCAAAAAGTTAATAGCCGAAAGTTTGTGTTCATATGAGTGATTAGAATCCTGTAAGATGAATCTATTATTACTAGTAGGTTTCCTATATACGTCTATTTCTAACTTATTTTTATTTCTTATTACTAACATGTCGAGGAAAGGAATCCTGTTGTCTTTTTCTTCTTCGTGGGTAAATTTGATAGAGGGAAATTTTGAGTTAAGTCGTTCTATGAAATCCGTTATTGAACATTTACTGATGTCAAAGATGTAAAAAATGTCATCGACGTATCTGATCCAAAGCCGAGGGAAATAAGCGAAAGTATTCTTCAGGTCAGTTTCAAATTTACCCATAAAGAGGTTAGCCATAAACGGAGATAAGCTGTTACCCATTGCTGTTCCTTCCGTTTGTTGATAAAAAGTGTGTTAATTTGGAAAAAGTTTTGTTTCATGCAAAGTTTTGTCAAAGAAATTAAGCTAGTAACTTCCTCTCTATCCATTTGGTTATCTAACAAAAGTGTTTCTAAATATTCCAAAGTTAAATCAACCGGAACACTAGGGAACAATGAACTTACGTCAAACGATACTAAAATTTCTTTGTCAGTAAGCTCAATGTCCTTAGTTTTCTCAATGAACTCGTAAGAATTTTTAATAGCCAAACCCGGAAATTGTACAGGTAACTGGTTCAATTTGTCAGATAACCACCTGGAAAGTAAGTAAGTTGGACTGCTGATATTCGAAACAATGGGTCTCATGCTTTTTCCGGGCTTGTGTATTTTAGGTAAACAATACATCCTAGGTAGTCCTGGGTTTGATACCGTTAGTCTAAATCTTAAATTGTCGCTAATGACAGCCTTACATTCTAACATGGTCTTTTTGGTTTCTGTAATCATTTTAGACAAAGGATTTTTTGATAATTTTGAATAAGAACTTTGTGACAAAGTGGTGTTGACTCGACTAAAATAATCTTCTTTGTCTAAGAGTTGTGGTAAGGGTTTTAGTGAACTGTTTCAACGTATTTTAATATTTCCATTTATTTAATGATTTTCCCCGAAATTATAGGTGTCCAAACACCTATGAGCGATAGTGTATATAATTTTTTTTATTGTTTAAAAATTGCGAAAAAGAGAAAAGATTTTTTTAGAATCCATTTATTTTTCATATTAAGGATTTTTTGAAAATGTAATTATAGCAATTCTAAACACTATTCATTTTTTAATTTGTTCTTAAATTACTGTTGTTTTGAAATGATAAATGAGTCGGTAATACAGGCACCTACAAATGTAACAAAAATATATAAAATCTTTCTGTAGATATAACATATATTTGTAACAAAATAATACCTCTTAAACTAGAATTTTAATCTTCAATAAAATATTTGCAATTGCTCTTTTGACAATTTCGACTGCAAGAACCGAATTCGAAATTAGAGGTATCTTCTTTTTCTTGAAAATCAATGCGAAGTTAGCTGCTGAGAATTTTGTAGGTATTAAAAAGTACTGAATACAATTTGAACTCGGAGAAATACGTTTTCCAAAAAAACAGTTAATTATAATCCTTATGATTTTTAATGAAATTTCAGGGAAAGAATGTTCGAATTAGAACGTAAGGAAATGGAACTCGAGATGGAAGAACGTAGACGCGTTGAAATCAAAAAGAATCTCATCAACGATGCGGCTCGTAAACAAGATGAACCTGTAGACGATTCTAAACTAGTTGAAGCGATGTTCGATTTCCTACCAGATAGTTCTAGCGAAGCTCCAACACCAGGTACGTAAAATTCCAAATACTTTTTGGGTAGAGAAATGGACATTTGTTTCTCCTTACGTGACCTTACAAATATTTCATTACTAAACCAACATTTTACGAAGTATTTTCTATATTTTACAATCGTTTTAGGTCGTGAGACTTCGGTTTTCAACGATTTACCATCGCAACCCTTAGAAAACGAGATCATACCTCTCATGGCCCATTCAGAAGATGAAGAAGATCTATCGGAGTTTAAATTTCAAAAATTTGCTGCCACTTACTTCCAGGGCAATATAGGACACCAGTATGCAAGGAAACCCTTGAAGCATTCCTTGCTGCCTTTACATACACAGGGTGACCAACTGGTGAGCATATTATATATAGTATACGAGGGTTGTCTGAAAAGTTTCGAACCTACGACGTTTAGATTCAGCCGCTCAAAATTTCACTGTGGTAGATGATGGTGCTAAATCCCCGTAAACAGCCTCCATCTTGGTTTTAATTTGTGTAGACGTATTGCCTTTCAAATGGGAGAACTTAATGTCAGCTCGATATGAGATTTTTTCCACTTCAATGGTCGCTACGGCACTAATTCACGAATTCATGTTCGAATTGATAGACCATCCACCCTATTCACCAGATCTGGCCCCTAGCGAGTTTCTGTTTTTGGTACATTAATTTATTTTTTACGGATTTGAGAACATCCTGCACATATTCCAAAGATAAACATCAACCGTGAAAGCCTTCACGCATGTAATATTGTTTACAAATAATTTTTTTTTCGGTTTAAAAATTAATCACCAAGTGTTTAGACATCAAAATACTATCTACAATAATCTCGTTCACATCTGACGTTTCTTTATGTTAAGACATGCTTGAAAGATGCTCCGTATTTGTATAATTCAAAAAGATAACTTCCATGCGAAACAAAACAACTTCCTTCCTTCAACATCCCAACTTACAATTTGCTAATTGCTGCCTTAAATTAGATCATCATTTTTTTTAGGCAGCTCAAGCTCTTTGGATCACAATCCTGCGTTTCACCGGGGATTTACCAGAACCGCGTTATAATACCATGGAAAGGGACAACACCTCAGTAATGTCGAAAGTCACCGCTACTTTGGGTCGAAATTTCATCCGTAGTAAAGAGTTCCAAGAAGCCCAGCTGATGGGTCTTGACCCAGAATCGTTCCTCAAACAGAAACCGCGTTCAATTCGCAATAAATTGGTTTCTTTAACGCTGAAGCGGAAAAATAAACTCGGTGAAGATGTTAGAAGGAAATTACAAGATGAAGAATATACAGCTGATAGTTACCAATCATGGTTGGAAGCTAGACCTACCTCCAATTTGGAAAAATTGCATTTCATCATCGGACATGGCATTCTCCGTGCTGAATTGAGAGATGAAATCTACTGCCAGATCTGCAAGCAGCTCACGAATAACCCATCGAAATCTTCCCATGCGAGAGGCTGGATTCTCTTATCTTTATGCGTTGGGTGTTTCGCACCGTCTGAGAAATTTGTAAATTATTTAAGAGCTTTTATAAGAGAAGGACCTCCTGGATATGCACCTTATTGTGAAGATCGCTTGAAGAGGACTTTCAACAATGGTACGAGGAACCAACCTCCCAGCTGGTTAGAATTGCAAGCGACCAAATCGAAGAAACCCATCATGTTGCCTATAACCTTCATGGATGGGAATACGAAGACTTTGCTGGCAGATTCTGCAACTACAGCTAGGGAATTATGCAATCAGCTGTCGGATAAAATTGGATTAAAAGATCAGTTTGGATTCTCGCTGTATATCGCCCTTTTTGATAAGGTGTCTTCTTTGGGAAGTGGCGGGGACCACGTGATGGACGCTATATCGCAATGTGAGCAATATGCTAAAGAGCAAGGTATGTTTTTTTTAATTGAGTTTGAATAAATTCTTTTTGGCGAAGATAATCAGGTTGCATTCTATTTTAAAACAATGCATTGTTTCAGGAAATTTGAGTTATTCTATTTTAAAGAAATACAATGTTTCAGGAAATTTAAGTTTTAATTTTTAACAAAAAAAAGAGGTATATATTCCCTCATACAGGTTGATCCAGATTTTATTTATGAAAATGTCACATTTTATTATAATTTTACAGCAATCATCTATCAACTACCGCCGCCACTGAACATCGCATCTCAATTCTGATATCAAATTTGGATTCTACGTGGCCAATTTCCATAAAAAAACCATTTCTGTAGCAATCAAATGATAATGAACATGTTTTTCATTTTCGGGGAAAACATGAACTGTTTAAACGGCGTTCGTTGGGACTGAGCCGGTATCGCCAATCACGTCACCCCGGTAAAATGCAAATCTGTTAAATTTATTTAATTGTTACAGAAATAAGTTTGTTATGAAAATCAATCTTGTAGATTTTGAAATTGTCGTCCATTTAGACTTCCCTAGCATGGGTTACATGTTAGGTTACCATCTTTAATTGATTTTATTCATTTTTAACGTTGACAAAATGTTTTATCGTATAATTTTTATGTTCATTTCATTAATCGGTATATTTTTTTCAATATACTTCTTGGAAAACGCTAAATGTAATTTGTTGAAAATAGAAGACTTGAAAATATTTGTTGGGACTCTAGAATTATTGGTTTAAACACAAGTAATGTTGAAATTCTTTTGTAAAGCCCTCTTTTAAACCAGAATACCACTCATTATCAGTTGTACCAACATTATAAATCATACTTCTCTAAAAAGAAGTGTATTTCCTTGAATTCCAGGTGCTCAAGAACGAAACGCCCCCTGGAGGCTATTCTTTAGGAAAGAAATCTTCGCACCATGGCATGAACCAACCGAAGATCAAGTAGCCACCAATTTAATTTACCAACAAGTAGTCAGAGGTGTCAAATTTGGTGAATATCGCTGCGATAAAGAAGAAGATCTAGCCATGATAGCGGCGCAACAATACTACATCGAATATAACACGGATATGAACGTTGAAAGACTATTAACTTTACTACCAAATTACATCCCAGACTATTGCCTAACTGGAGTTGAAAAAGCGATTGATAGATGGGGGGCTCTAGTGGTCCAAGCGTACAAGAAGAGTTACTACCTCAAAGAGAAAGTGCAGATCTTAAGAGTGAAAGAAGACGTTGTCAGTTACGCAAAATTCAAATGGCCTCTATTATTCTCCAGATTCTACGAGGCCTACAGGAATTCTGGACCGAATTTGCCCAAGAATGACGTCATCATCGCTGTTAATTGGACCGGAGTCTACGTGGTGGATGACCAAGAGCAAGTCCTACTCGAATTGTCCTTCCCGGAGATCACCACGGTCTCCAGTCAGAAGACCAATAAAGTTTTCACGCAGACCTTCAGCTTGAACACCGTCAGAGGTGAAGAATTCACTTTCCAAAGTCCCAACGCCGAAGATATTCGAGATTTGGTCGTGTATTTCTTAGAAGGTCTAAAGAAGAGGTCGAAATTCGTCATAGCCTTGCAAGATTATAAATCTCCCGGGGAAGGATCGAGTTTCCTAACGTTCCTAAAGGGGGATCTCATAACGTTGGAGGAGGACAGTACAGGGGAAACGGTGTTAAATTCCGGTTGGTGCGTTGGACGTTGTGATAGGACGCAAGAAAAGGGTGATTTTCCTGCTGAAACTGTTTATGTTCTGCCATGCATGTCGAAACCACCAACGGATATCTTGATGTTGTTTAATGCTGAAGGTAAGAGATGTTTTTTGTGTTATTTGGATTTTCAATTAAAAACTTTGAATTTTCGTTATTTATAAGCGTAAGAAATGATTATCTACTAAGCCTTGCCCATTATAATGTTATATTTTCTAAGTATCAAATTATTTTTTAAAGAATTATAGTAATTTTCGTAAGTTTTCTTTTGTTTAATCAAAGGTGGTTCAATTTTCTGATGTGAATTGATTAAATTTAATTGAATCAAGAAAATTGATTGCCGATATTAAATTTGAGAATACAAGGTGTCCCATATCATTATGTTCAAATTTTGAGAGAGTAAAGTAGACTTAATTCTAAGAAGAAAAAACGCAAAAGTTGTAGGTTGATTGTTATTTATTTCAAAGTTATAAGCTTTTTCAATTTCCCAACAAAACAAAATAAATTTCGTCAAGTAAATGAAACACAACTTCTTATTTCTTACTACAAAATGAAATAAATTTCTCTTTTTAATAATGACCAAAAATGAATTTACCATGGCTATAATTAAAACGTTTATAACTTTGAAACAAATAACAATCAACCTACAACTTTTGCGTTTTTTCTTCTTAGAATTAAGTATACTTTACTATCCCGAAATTTGAACATAACGATACGGGACACCTTGTATACAACGTATTTAAGTTAATCTACTTGTTTTTGTTTTTCTATAATTTGGGGTTTTTTGGGATGAAAAACTAGAACTAACAAAGATATAGATATGATATCGTGGATATCGATTCTCTAGACTCATAAGTAGAGCAACGCAAACTGCGCTGAAAGACAGTGACGTACAAAAGTTTACACAAAATAAATTAAATGTGATACGTGCTCAAACACTTACCGTTTTAAGAGTCCTCCGTGAAATCACAAAGTGGATAATGTCTATTTAGTATTTGTAACATTAGATATGTTCCCAAAGTTGTTTCAGCAAAGTGAGTGCGGCGTGAAGAAAAAGTGTTTTTGTATGCCGAAAACGAACGTTCTACATCTAGTGACGTTATATTTGCGTAAGTAAAATAATCTTTCAAATAACTTAACGGTTCTGTTGACGCACCTTCACAAATTTGTCTTAATGTGCCAAAATCAGAATCTTTCTCTAAAACACCTTCAAACCTTTCTATAACACACAACATTTCTTGCGTCTTCTATCGCGCATAGCTGTGCGTGAACATGTTGCACTGTTTGCAAAGATTCCACTAACGACACCGAAGAATTTTGTAGTTTTTCAATCGCATCCGCTAGTCCCACGTAATTGTTCTGAATAATTTCCAAATCTGTTTTAACTTGACTATCCTGAAATTTCCTAGCGGTTTACCTTGACAGTCCGCAGCTTCCTTTGGGTCGAATTCTAAAATCACGTTCTTTATATTCTCAAAATATTTAAGATAATAAAATGCAGCCTCTAACCATGTTCCCCAACGAGTAAGAATAGGTTGTGGTGGTTCAGGAATACCGGGGCATAGTCTATGAAATTCCCGAATACGTTTTGGGGATTTTACAAACACAGCTTTTGTATGTGCTATTAGAGCGTCTACCTCGGGATAACATTTTCTGATACTATCTGCTACGAGACTGAGAGTATGAATTTTACATGTAATATGCAACAAGTTAGCACAATGTTTTTTAAGAGATCGACCTACAGCAAGCATGTTTGCGACACCATCACTCGTAAACATCAACAGTTGATTTGTTGAAAGTTCAAACTTTTCCAATGTATTTAACACCAACATTGAAATTACTTCGGCAGTGCATTGTTGTATTCGTCTGGAAGCTAGTAAAATTGAGGGTGACGGTCGATGTGGTTCCATTGTGCGTACCATTACATTAAGCACAGAATGTTTTTTACGATCTGTTGTTTCGTCCACACATAACCACAGTTTTTTATCTTGCAACTCCGATTTAATTCCTTTCTCGACATGCTCACGAGCAGACGGCACAACTCTCTGTAATGTTCTCTCACTTGGTAACTTAAAGTCCGAATATTCATTCCAAAACGAGACGTATGCTTTCTTGCCTTAGTAAATGAAATGGTAAATGACATGCAATAAAGGTAACACATAAATTAAATTTAAATTTGTAGCCAACCATAGTTATTTTGTTATAAAAGCTAAATGTAGAAGAGTAGACCGGTTTGTTCTTTGCATCTCTTATCATTTGGTATTTCTCTCATATTTTTTTCTTGGTGTTCCAACCACTGTTAGGTTCTCGCTCTTTGTCGCTACTACCTACGATTTTATGACGGTACAGATAAAAGAAGTAAATATACCGATATTATTTAATGAATTTAAGTGAATCTTACTGATAGTATGCTAATATACTATTCAATAATGCTGGAATGTAAGTTGCCCAAATACTTATGAGTAACGCTGGCCACGAGCGATACCGCGCATCGGCGTAGAATCAGTTCGGACCGAGAGGAACGGTAGTATTACTTCGTCTGCGGAGCAGTACGGACATTTTCGCTGCCGGTCATTTGCGCAATTGTTTATCTGTCCTAGAAAAATTATGATTTCGTCAGCAAAACGACCGCGGTCGGACAAACTTCGAAAATTTATTGCAGAAATTCCAGACTTAATATATGAAGGTGCTAAAATTAAATGTGTAATCTGTAAAATCCCGTTAATGTGTTGGTCCAGACAACATTGTCTACGACACGTAAATAGTGAAAAGCATGTCTCAAAAGGAAATTGCGCACGAGACAATGAAAAATATATATTTAATTTATGCGTTACGTTTATCGCATGTAATATACCGTTTAATTTATTAGACAAGGAACCATTTATCTGCTTTTGGAATAACTATTCGGAGTGCAAATTACCAATTCGAACATCGTTACGAAGAATTGTGCCATCTGCGCGCGAACAAATTGAACGAAAAATAAAATCGGAGTTGAAAGATCAAAAATTGTGGTTATGTGTCGACGAAACAACAGATCGGAAGAAACATTCTGTTCTTAATGTAATGGCACGCAAATTGGAACCTCATCAAACGGCACCTTCAATTCTATTAGTCTCCAAACGAATACAACAGTGTATTGCCGAAGTAATTTCAAAGTTAGTGTTAAATACATTGGACAAGGTTGAACTTTCAACAAACCAACTCTTGATGTTAGCGAGTGATGGTGCTGCAAACATGCTTTCTATAGGCCGGTCTCTTAAAAAGCATTCTGCTAATTTGTTACACATTACGTGTAAAATTCATGCTCTCAATCTTGCGGCGGATAGTATCAGAAAATGTTATCCTGAGGTAGACGCTTTAATAGCGCATACCAAACCAGTATTTGTCAAATCACTGAAACGTATTCGCGAATTTCACAGACTGTGCCCCCGTATACCAAAGCCACCAGAACCTATTCCAACTTGTTGGGGAACATGGTTGCAGGCCGCGTTTTATTATCATAAATATTTTGAGAATATTAGGAACGTGGTTTTACAATTCGATACAAAGGAAACTGCCGCTATCCAGAAAAGCCAGTCGAAATTTCAAGATAGTCAGGTTAAAATGGATTTAAAAATCATTCACGACAATTACTTCGGGCTAGCAGATGCAATAGAAAAATTACAAAATCCTGCGGTGCCGTTAGAAGAATCTCTACAAATAGTGCAACATGTTCACGCACAGCTATGCGCGATTGAAGACGCAAAAAATGTTTCCGTTCTAGAAAAATTGTGTTTTTGAGAAAAATTCTGATTTTGGCACATTAAGACACATTTGTGAAGGTGCGTCAACAGAATCGTTAAGTTATTTGAAAGATTATTTTACTTACGCAAATATTACGTCACTAGATGTAGAACGTTCGTTCTCTGCATATAAACGCATTTTTTCCCCATGCCGTACTAGTTTTGCCGAAACAACAGTTGAAACATATCTAACGTTGCAGATATTTAACAGACATTTTTCACTTTGTGATTTCACGGAGGACTCTTAAAATGGTAAGTGTTTGAGCACGTGTTATTTAATTTTTATTTAAAAGATGAGCGAAATTATTTGCGGCAGCAAACATCTCTATTAGCAGAATAACTCTAGTGGAACGCGAGGCCTGGTCGACTCTACGCTACTGCGCGGTACCGCTCGTGGCCAGCTTTACTTATGAGCGGTAGTGTATACCACGCTTAAAATTCCATACAGATCTCCAATTATTCAGAAATTAAACCGTGAAGCTTTCTATATTTCCGAAATCTTTGAATTCAATCACGGTTCGACAGCGTACCTCTTTCCCTAGTTTCGAACAAAAGGTGAAAGTAATTTTATGTTAATCCCGCTAAACGACGGTCAAATAATCACCTATTCAACTAAGCATTCGATTGAAAACCTCATAAATATTTATTTAGTATACATTTTCCTTCTTTTTTTCGGAGTCTAGCTTTGAATTGCGAATTACTTCACTTTCAACGAAGGTATGGTATTATCCTTGAGTTACAGACGGGAGACGTTTAAGATTAGAGCGGTTTTCAAGCGTAGTAAATGTCAAAGAGAATTGAATTGTAAACATATAATAGGTACAATATCGTGTGCAGCCTTTTGCTGTACATTTTCAATTGCATTACGTTCTAAAACGATTATAGGTACACTTGGTGGGTATAGTTTTGTTGTGATACGGTAGTATTAGGTTCAAAATTGGCGGGTTTTATTGATTTCTGTTTGAAAAAAAATGAATTAAATGTTGTGAATTATTAGAAATAGATTATCTATAAAATAGTGTTCTTATCAAACCATGAATTCACCAATCTATGTTTATATAGGTAAGCTTTTCTCTTTATAGATTAATTTTACATTCTTGTATTAATATCTGGGCATTACCAAAAATAGACTAAATTATCGTAAAATTCCCGGCAATAATTAAAACTAAATCTTTTCATTCTGAACATTTAGCAACAATAACATTATCTGTAAACTTTTATTACAAACATATTTCAAACACACCTTAAATTCCAAAAGATATAAAAATATTTCAACTATTTTAAATATTTCTTTTTATCTTTTGCTGTTTTTTTTTTTTTGTTTTACTGAATCTATTTTTAAATTATGAATGAAATGTCTATTCACACAGCTTCATATTTAATTTGTTCAAGAAGAATACATTTTAGATGTAGGATACTGTTTATAAAAAAATTCTACAGCAGTCCATTAGATTCTTGCAAAATACAGTACCGTTCATGGAAGTTCGGGCAAGCTGACAAATTATATTAACTGTTTAGGAAAAAATTTTAAAATTATATAATATACATTTCTATGAGGAATTATTAAAACTAACCTTTTCTGGAAGCCTTTTACCAATTTCCAGGTAGTATTTGTCTATTATAAGACCGTTCTCATAAAATATATAATTATGTTGGAAATCCCCAATAATTACAGTGACAATAAAGCTTTATAATAATCCCTAGGACGGTTAGCTGATTCACTCGTGTTACCTAGAAATATTCGTATACCCTTTATAAAGTATTATAACATTTGTAAACGCGGTAGTTCTGAAGAGATTGTTATTGTGAAAGTATCTGTGGTTGTGCAAGTGAAAAATAAAATAATTTCGGTTTGACTGCTTAAAATGCCCCGTAGAAAGCCTCTAGCTGTTTCAAAACGATCTGCTATTATTACCTTGCATCAGGAAGGGTACGCAGAAAGACGGATTGCGGATAAATTAAAAATCTACAGTCCATGATACTATAGTTCGATTTAAGACAACCGGTGACGTGCAAGATCGTAATCGGCCAGGACCGTCAAGAAAAACGACTACTGCGGAAGATTTACGAATAAAAATAATTAGTAAGCGCAATAGAAGACTAACAGCATCAGAAATTGCTGCAGAATTCAATAATGAGCGAGATTCCAAAGTTTCTGTGAGTACTGTGAAACGTCGGCTGAAAGAGGCTGGGTTGCATGGGCGAGTGGCTTGTCGAAAACCGTTACTCCGAAGAGGAAATAAGCCGAAACGACTGAAATGGGCACAAGCTCATAGAGATTGGACAGTGGACGATTTTTAAAACGTTTTGTGGACTGACGAATCCAAGTTTGAGGTTTTTGGAAATAGACGGAGAGTTTTCGTACGCAGATCAAGAGGGGAAAGAATGTTACGGGAGTGTATAGTTCCTACGGTAATGTTTTAGGGTTGTTTTTCCTTAATCGGAACAGGGGACTTGCTCAAAATTGTGGGCATAATGAAAAAAGAAGAATATAGGAAAATTCTGGAGGAAAATGCCATACCGTCAGGAGTCCGATTAATTAGTCGGGGATTTGAATTTATGCGGGACAATGACCCCAAACATAAATCTAAATTGTGCACAGATTACCTACAGCAAGAAGAAAATGAAAGAACCCTAAAAATTATGGAATGGCCGCCACAGTCCCCCGATCTGAATCCGATAGAGTTGTTATGGGAAGAATTAGACCGATGTGTTAGGAAAAAGTGTCCAAAATCGAAGGAACATTTGTGGACCATTCTCCAGGAGGTATGGACAAGCTTGCCCAATGAAACATTAGCAAAATTAGTGAATCGGATGCCGAGAATAGTGGCAGCAGTCCTAAAGGCAAAAGGTGGATTTTTCGATGAAAATCGGATTTAAATTATTTGTATTACATTAACTTTTTCTTTTTAATAAATTTGCGTTTGAAAATATGTAAAATCATGTAAGTAAATATTAAATACATGGCCATTTAATATTTCTCTTATTTTCTTTAACTTCCGTACATTTTTTTGCTTGCCCGAACTTCCATGAACGGTAGTGTATACAGGCTGTTCCGTTAAAAAAAAAATTGAAATAGCCTGAATCATACATGGCAACGACTTTGATGGCTATCTTGTAAACGCTAGTTGATACAAATAATTTTCGCTGTGTTTCCGATAACTCCAACAAGTACTTAATCCAATAAAATTTGAATTACCACTCTAGCCGTTACCACCGATACTAAAAGGCCTAACCGCTCTTCGATGACGTCACGCCGTTTAGGCGATGTATCGCTATGCACGATATTAGCCCAAGAGGCTAAGGAAACGTTTTTTTTTAAGTTTTGAAAGGCTTCTGGTTTAGAGAGAATGCCAGTCGTCAACTGATCCCTGCGCATCCCATTCGATTTTACTTTGGAAAAACGAACTTTCAAAGAGGAAACCAAACACGTAACCGAGCACCGTTTTCGTGAAAGATGTATTTATGGTGGATATTTAATCGACTAATTATTATTATTTGTAATTGTGCATGTATTTGGACGAATGTGAGGTTGAAATGATACAGTAATTGGAATTTTATTTGAAATTTTGTTCAATTTCACGAAAACATGTTATCAGGGTCTTTAATCCCTATTATGTGGTGTTTTACCTAATCTCACACATTTAAAAATATCTCTTCGTGTTCAAAAATAATTTTGTTAAATATAACGTAAGAATATAAAACTATTTTAACAATAACATCTTCAGGTTTTTTGGCAAATATAACAGACAGTTAGGGAATTGAGTTGGAATAGCATCTTTTTTAAGCCTAGGATTTTTTAAAGGTACAGTTATAGTTTCACCGGTTCTTGAATCTGTATGTGTTGAAAAATAAATAATATCTTCTTTTACAAAGTGTAACTCACAAACAAAACATACAAAACAATCGACGCCATCTTAGGTTAGGTTACCTCGTTTTTATCGTTTTAGAAAAGGTTTTATTGCTTATACAACACTAGAAAAACATTGCAGGTATCACCAACAAAGTACGGAAATATCACTACTCAGTATTTTTTTAAATAAAACCAATATAATTTGAATAAGCCGATTCAAAACGAAGAGACGGTCTGAGTGTGTAAACGCGTTTATGGCCTACGTAAAATACGTCACAGCCTGCTGACGTCAAAATTGGTTAGCCTTGTATTAGCGGTAGTAATGCCCTAGCGTGAAAATCTTAAATTGTCTCAAAAATTAAGATAAATGGAGAATATTGAAGAAAAAGAGATATCCAAAAACGTAACAATATACAGTGCGTTTAATTTTAAAAACCAAACTTGTATGATTTGTAGCGGAAACTGGACATCCTGTATAGTTGGACATAATTTTATATTGTGTAAAACTTTTCTCTGATAATTTTTAATTTGAAAAGTTTGTCGTTAAATTTCACAGAGAAGGAATTATCTTGATAGACGAGATATATACCCAATTTCAGAACTTTTTTTTGAGAAATCGCCAATTGAAGGTTAGTTTCTTAAATTCCTTAAGCTCGATCTTGTTCCAATACATTCTTTGAAACAATTGAAAACTTATTTAAATAAAAAAAAAAACTGTTTCTAGATTAAATCGCTCACGTAGAATCGATTGTCGCTACTCCAATTTAAAATCCCTCCTACTTTTCGAAATATGGCTCCTAATATGCAAAAATGATTATCAAAAATGTTCCTAATTTTCGAGAACTGTAATTTAGAAACTACAAGTGACAAAAAATTATGTTTTTCTTTTTCTAATTACATTCATCCCTTCAAACTCTTTAAAATAACTCCGATTTTAACAATTTTCTTCTTTGGGTTGGAAAGAGACAAGGAAGTTTAGGATTTTTGAAGACGAAAAGTACGACCCAACGTCGTTTGATCCCTAAATCATATTTAAATCATCTCCACCAATTTCTTCGAAAATGCTGATTTTTCCATTTGGTGGAACCATTTTCCTGAAACCGTTAACACTTATTTCCATATCTCAAATATTACTAAAGCTATCATCAAATTAAAAGCATATCATCGTAAGATTTTTTGGAATAATTGAGAACTTATTTAAATTAAAAAAAGCTATTTTGAGATCAAATCGTGCACGTAGAATCGATTGCCGCTACTCCCAACTTGCATAAAAACTATGTACCAGCAAGGACAAAGCACCAATTTTCAATAATATTTTTTGGAAATGAAATTGCAAAGACCTAGTTTTAAAAATAAGGAAAATAGTACCTTAGCAATCCCAGAAATCCATTCTAAGTGTTGATTTCCATATAGAAAACTTAGATAAGTCATCAACATGTTCGGTAAGCGATTAACTGAGAAATCAAGTTCAAATTTTCTAGTAAACCTACTTAGATTTCTGGATGTCCATTCTTTCAATTAATAATTTTTTACTTGAATATCCTCCATGAAAAGCCAACATTTCAACTCATTTTGACAGATCCCAAACATAATTCAAAATTGGTCTTTTTCTATGCGTCTAACAAAATGAGAACATTCTAATTTTCTCTTATTTGCTTTCTCACATCCTCAGGTGCCGAACATGGCCGAAAATTAAGCCAACAATATTCGGTAAACGGTACGGAATCAAGGGACCGACCACATACCCTTGCGGAATACTCCATAGATCATTTCAGAGCACCAGCTAAACGAACCATGTCTAAAACGTTGACTCTAACCTCAGCAAGGAGAAGTCCCGATGATCTTTGGAGACATTCACGCGATCCCATCAAGCAACCTTTACTGAAGAAGCTGCTGACAAAAGAAGAGCTAGCTGATGAAGCTTGTTTCGCATACAGCGCCATCTTGAAATACATGGGTGATTTACCGTCTAAAAGACCTAGATTAGGCAACGAATACACCGATCACATTTTCGATGGACCTTTGAAGCATGAGATACTACGAGATGAAATCTACTGCCAGGTCATGAAACAATTAACGGATAATAGGAACCGGATGTCGGAAGAAAGAGGGTGGGAATTGATGTGGTTGGCTACGGGGTTGTTTACTTGTTCGCAAAGCCTGTTGAAAGAATTGACTTTGTTCTTGAGGACTAGGAGGCATCCAATATCTCAGGATTCACTTCAAAGGCTGCAGAAGACTTTGAGGAACGGTCAGAGGAAATATCCACCACATCAAGTCGAAGTGGAGGCCATCCAACATAAAACCACTCAGATCTTTCATAAGGTGTACTTTCCTGATGATACGGATGAAGCTTTCGAGGTGGATTCAAGCACTAGAGCTAAAGATTTTTGTCAGAATATTAGTCAGAGACTTAATCTGAGATCTAGCGAAGGATTCAGCTTATTTGTGAAGATTGCCGATAAGGTAAGGCCTTATTCAGAAGCTAATAAAATCCATTAATATTAAATGATGATAAAACAGGTGATCTCCGTACCAGAAGGTGATTTCTTCTTCGATTTCGTGCGCCATCTAACGGATTGGATTAGAAAAGCTCGGCCGACAAGAGACGGCATCACGCCGCAATTCTCCTATCAAGTGTTCTTCATGAAAAAGCTGTGGACCAATACAGTGCCGGGAAAAGATAGAAACGCCGATCTCATCTTCCATTTCCACCAGGAATTGCCAAAATTGATCCGAGGTTATCATAAATGCAGTAAAGAAGAGGCGTCTAAGTTAGCTGCTTTGGTATATCGCGTTAGATTTGGAGAAAGCAAGCAGGAATTACAAGCAATACCGTAAGTACCATGAAAATCGTCTCTTTTGAATTTTAAACGAATCTAAGCACTATTTATGTTGATTGGTTCGACTCCCAAAAAGGGATAATGATTTTTTCAAGGTACTCGTATGGAATTTGATCAAAAAAAATTAATTTTATCTTTTTTTAATACAGGCAAATGTTACGCGAATTAATTCCATCAGACTTGATCAAGATGCAAAGCGCCAATGACTGGAAACGATCCATAGTCGCCTCCTACAATCAAGATGCCGGAATGAGTCCGGAGGATGCTAAGATCACCTTTTTGAAAATCATTTATCGATGGCCAACCTTTGGTTCGGCCTTCTTCGAAGTGAAACAGACCACAGACCCGAATTATCCTGAAATGTTGCTGATCGCGATCAATAAGCATGGCGTGAGTCTAATCCATCCTCAAAGCAAGGTTGGTATTAAATTCAGCTATAATTATCGTGGGAGTCTTTAAAATCTTCTACCAAGTTAAAAATTTTACTATATTTAGCAAGCTAAATTCACCACGTTGTGGTAGTAGTGTGACGGGTCAGAATCTTAAATAGAACCAATGATTTTGTCGGCTTAATCAGATAGTAAAACAAAAAAAAAACTATTTTGTAACAATTTTTTGGCCATTTTGGTCGCCTTTTTGAATAACATCGCCAAAGCAGGCTCCAAATTGACATCCTTTTGTTTCAGGATATCTTAGTGACCCACCCCTTCACCCGTATCTCAAATTGGTCTTCCGGAAACACTTATTTCCATATGACTATAGGTAATCTGGTCCGAGGTTCGAAACTGCTCTGCGAGACATCTCTCGGATACAAAATGGACGATCTGCTAACCTCATACATATCCCTGATGCTCACTAATATGAATAAACAACGTAGTATTAGAATAAAACCTTAACATTCCTTTAGACTGCTAGAAAAAGCTATTATAAAGAGATTACTTACTATTCCTACATCATTCCATCAAATGTACATTGTGTATTCTTTTTTCTTCTTTGTATCTTTTACATATTACACTTATTAGATAGGTAAGTTAAAGAAAATTGTCTTCCTGTACATAGATATACATATTATATACGTTGTCCTTCTTCATGTGTGGTATTTATATATTATTTAAGAGGTGTGTTGTTTTAAAATGTTCATATCTTCAAAATTGTTACTTAGGGGTAAATAATACCTTTTGTTAAGTTGGTAATGGCGTGAAGTTAGTAAGAATTGCTGTCAACATTCACAATCCTGCCAACAACGAACTTTTTACCCCATTTGTTAAAAGTGTGCTTATTTTAGATGAATACGTTCATCAGATACCATTCCTAAGTTTCCAAGTTTACTTCCATACTTTAGATTAGACATTTCTTTGTTCCTTTGGCAAGAAAACTTAAATTCTAATTCATATCTACAACCTTCCTAGTGATAATTTCCCGTGTACATATGCTACGAAAGTAATGAGCAAAAATCAATGGTGCAAGTGTTTTTTTTATGATTATTCATAGACGCGTATTTCTAGAATATAAAATAGAAAAATAATTTTATTGTTATCGAATTTTAAACATATAGTAATATAAATAATATACATAGTTTGTCAATTTTACGATGAAAATAAGTATTTTATCTATGATCTTAAATCATTCCGTCCATTTATTCCTTATTGAAAATTGAAACGAGTAGATATTTTTTATAGATCTTGTTATAACTTGTAATATGTCCGAAGTTTATACCCTTATAAGATTAAAATTGTATACATATGTATTTTTGAAATAAACTATATATTAATTTTTTATCCTTGGCATTAATTTTAAATTACCCGCCTAAATAAGTTGACAATTCCGAACTTCCGAACTTGGTACTTGAAAGCCGTAATCGTTCACTAAACAGTATTTAGAATTAATTTAACTAATTTAAATTTAATTTTTCTCAAAATGAATAATTCTTTAAAAATTCATTCCCAAACTTCTTACAGATCCTTTTCTTTGTAACATGTTGGCAACATTGACTTTACGTGACTAATTTCACAGATATTTTTATTTTAACATTTACAACAGTAAACATGGAACACAAAATAATAAATTTTAATCAAGAATTATGTTCAATTATAAGCAATAAAGTGCATAAACAATTATTAAAAGGTACTATCATTAACAATATAAAAACTTTACATTAATACTTTCTCATTTAAGTGGCTTTAAAGTCTTTAAATCAGTACGACATCCCAACGGAAACTCTGGAGAAGTTTAAATCGGATAGCAACATTACAGACGAGCAATTTTGCGATCTAATCGCAATGTATATAAACATAATAACTCTATTCATGAGATGCAATAAGAAAGAAGAATTCGAAGAAGTATTATCAAGCCACGGATATCCTGCTTCATTCATCGAAAATATTCCGTTGAAGTACGAAAACAAAGAGTCCATTCTATCATTTACGAAGAGCACCGATATGGCTATTAATAAACTAGATTATAGGATCGATATTAGCTTACAAAGCAAGTAAGTACGGTGCTAATGTTAACGGCAATAAATATCTCTATCCGATTATGGCTTATAGGATTCTAAATAAGGTTATATTACCTTCTGTGATATTTTCTTTGAAGCATTCCGATGATAAGGATGTAACGTTCTCAGTCGATAGCAATACCTTTCATAAATTACGATATAATGTTGCGTTAATGATGAAAGAACTTAATACATTGAAATCCATGGGTATTATGAAGAAGCAATAGTTTTTAAAATGATTTTATTAATTTATATAAACATTATTTTTAATATATATATATATATATTGAGCTGTTTTATTTAAATTTCCCGCTGTTATTTGTTTTTAAAACAAGTTGTCATTTATAGATGGCAGCACGTGTAATAAAATGACACTTTTTGCTAAATTGGTTGCCTAAATTGCCCTTTATTCTCAAATTTATTTAAAAAAATAGAAAGAACTGCTGAAATTTATATTTTTCATTATAATTAATAAGTATATAATACATTTTTACCCTTTTTTTTATTTTTAAGTCAAAAAACTTGCAATTTAGTCACATTTACACTGCGGTAATCATTTCCCCAAGGGATTTTAATAGTTGAAGATTTCGATTTCTTTTCGCTATATTTTACAGCATTTGTATTTCTTAGGCGTTATCAAATAGAAAGATAATTGTGAAAGGTGAGTAGTGATACGATGTTATACATTTGAATGTAAATTATGACTTATATGATTAATTTTAGTTATGTAATCGTTACTTCACGATAACCAATCACAAAGCTTCATTGTGGCGCTATTTTTAACTTCAAAAAAATTTCGATTATAATCAGAATAGTAACTATACTTTATTTCTTAAATAACTTGTTTTGTTCGTCAAGAGAAAATCTCCCACATAATTAAACTTAATAACGCGCTAGCTAGTTCTGTCGAGAGATTCAATGTCAATGGGGAAAAACAGGAAATTTTCAAACGTCTGAGAACTTGGAATACGAAAACAATAAGCCTACAAAACATATTTATGCAGATAAGATTGACTTCATGAAGAGAGAAGTGTTATAACAATTGAAATATCCCACAATTTCGAGCAAATTATCAATGGAGATGATTTGTCTCTTTCCTACATCGCAGTTGACGATGATTAATAAATGAATACAACGCAAAACAATGGAAACGAAACAAGTAAAAACAATTCAAGAGATTTTGTGAATTAATGTGGAATATTTCCCACACAAAGTGCTACTACCACAAACAACCTTTTAATAATGAGATCCTTTTGTGTAGAAAACTCGTAGTCCACAGATATATGCGCAGGGGATAAAAAGGCAAACGGAGAATACGCGTAAATGCCTGGGAACGAGGACTCCTATTAATATACAACGAGTAGTAGCTAATTATTAAAAATAACAGAAGAATTGTCTTACGTAGAGTTCCCACACACACAATAATCATGAAAGAGGTCTCTTAAAACGCAAATTTCATCTCTCCGTTGTTTTTCTTTATTCCGCTACCGTGCAGGGACGTGTGGGAAAAATTTTTAATGCATGGGAAAATTTTCGACTTCCTTGTTGACTTTTATCTTTCCATACAAAAGCAAGAACGGACACGAATTATCCAGGATATGATTCTTTTGGATCCCATCTGAGGTTTCAGCAAATATCCTGTTTTTATATTTTATTTAAATATGGAATATATAGAAAAACGGAAACTAAAACGCGAATATAAAATACAACCAGCATTAATTGCATTCATATATGGAAATAAGGAGAAATGCCAAGATTGAGATCAAGATTACAGATATAGACTCGTCTGTGTGAATAAGTTTTGAATCTTAATCTTTTGCTTTAATTGGCCGTGATGTGAAAAGGAGTAATTAAATTAGAGGAAATCATGTTAAAATAAGATTTAGAAGATCGAATTTAAGGGAATTTTATTTGAAATAAATGAATGCCTATGGTTTTAATTTTTTGGGGGGCCTGTGCTACCTATCTGAACTGTTGGATTTGGTACAAGTGTGAAGTGCTTAGTTTCTGATTTTTTTCTTGTATATTTTGATAACTATATAACGTTCTGAATAAAGACATATTACTAGAGTTTGTTAAAAAGGTGGTACCAGATGGCAGTAACGTTGCGGTAGCGGCGTGGGTAGGGGTAATTCTCAACTCGTAATCGATCTCGAAAGTACCGCCAGAGAGTTCAAAGCGACAGTACGTTGCACGCTGCACGCCAAATAAGTACGCGGAGATGGGGCGCCCAAAGGGTGTAACGTTCCCTTCGAATGTGAATAAATATCTCAGGTATTTCCCTGGATTAGAATATAGAAGTCCGCATATTTATTGCACAATATGCAATAGCGTATTGAATTTAAGAAATAGTATTCCACACTGGCAATTTTTATATGATTTTATTTTTATGTTAAGTGTGTGCAACATCCCACAATTTCTAGTATCTAATGAACACTTTCGTCTTTTTTGGGCTAAGTACGTTCCCTCGTGGAAGCTGCCAACATCTATGCAATTACGATACAATTTGCCACGTGTGCAAGGTACAGTAAAGGAATGTATAAAAGACGAGCTGAGAAATAAGAAAATCTGCCTAATATAAAACATGAATATTGGGCCAATGGTCACCGGTTTGGGAAAATTATTGATACTGGATTGTTAACTAACAGTCCGGCAATACTTTTTCAACAATTTGGGATTGGCGACACTTGAAATGAAGTTAACTAACTTCTATTCACGTGTTGCCAAACCCAAATAGTTAAAAATGTGATTGCCTTTGTAGCAAATTCAATTTTCAAAGTTATTTCATTGTTTTTCGATCTGTAAGAATTGTAAGAATATAAAACGTAAACATTACACCAATGGCCGCCCGTTTAGCAAAATTATTGTTACTGGATTGTTAATTAATAATCCGGCAATACTTTTTCAACAATTTGGGGTTGGCGACACTCTAAATGAAGTCAGTTAACTTCATTTCTAGCGTTGCCAACCCCAAATTATGAACAATACGCCAATGGCCGTCGGTTTGGCAAAATTACAATTGCTAAATTGTTAACGAACAGTCAAGCAAGAATGTGCAGTGTTGATACGAAGCTGAAATTTTCATGAGTGAAATGGGGAAATTAAACTTTTCAAAGTGGTGTAATGTTCACCTTTTGTAATCTTACCATCTTAACAGATCGAAAAACAACGAGATAACTTTGGAAATATTTATGAATAAGACAGTCACATTTTATACTACGAAAGTGTTTTTCTTTTTTTTATTTGAATTTCGCCATCTTGAGAATACAGATATCTGTATAACTTTATTGAATGTATAAACATTAAAGTTCCAAATTTTGTGCAGCTGAATTTAAGCGTGGTCTTACCAAAAACCCGGCTAAAAACTGCAACCATTACTGTTAACGTCAGAAAAGTACTGGACGACCGTCAAATTAAGATTTAAAAAATAGAAGAGGCTTTAGGCATCTCAAAACAACGTATTTAACATGTATTGACTGAAGATTTGGGCATGAAAAATCTAACCCCGCCTTTACTCATTCTGAACCAAAAACGCATTCGAATAAATGTTTTCAAAGCCCTGTTGAAGCAGTTTAAGCGAAAAAACTGCAGATGAAACTTGGATACACCAGCAAACTCTTGAAGCTAAGGTACAGTCAAAACAGTAAACTTCGAAGGGTGAATCGGCTCCGAAAAAAGGCGAAGGGAAAATGGTGGGATAGTCATGCGTTAATCAACTACCTTAACTTGACAAACTGAAGGTAGAAATTGCGGAAAAACGCCCGCATTTGAAGTAAAAAATCCACTTACAGTCCCTGGACATATTACTTGAAACATGTCATAAATCAACCCTTTTACCTGGAAATTCCCATCCTATTATAGTGATATTCTTTCGCTTTGAATCCCATCGTTTATAGGGGGACTAGATTATTGTATCAATAAATAAAAATACCAGAGAAATGGTATTTAGAAGAGTAAAGTACGTATATATAGATATTTCAGTTATCAACTTACATTTAGCGAGTTCACAGTTTAGAGAATGCATCGATATTTTTTAAAATATTTCGTCATAACCGTATAGAAGCTAAGTTGTGGAGTATCGTTAAGTGTTTTGTGTTGATATATCGTTATTGCAAAGGTAAAATTGTTATTCTATGTCTCTCTTAATAATTAATTATTTGGAATTTGAAAAAAATTAAAATATTTGGGGTTTTTTGTAGAAAATGCCCGGGAAAGATTTAACAAGTGAACAAAAAGCCGCTATACAAGCTCTTCTACAATCAAACAAACATTCACACCGAGAAATTGCAAAATTACAGAAAGTATCTCCTTCTTCTGTATCGCGTTTAGCTAGAAACTTAAACGAAGGAGCTAGCACATCGACACAAAGACGGGCAAAGTGCGGTCGTAAAAGAAAAACATCGAAGAGATCTGACCGTGAAATTGTTCATCAGGCTTTGAGCAATAGATTTGCTACAATTAAAATGATTCAAAAAAATTTACAAGAGAGAGGAACGGAGATTTCGAGCAGAACTGTCAGGCGCCGATTGCGCGAAAATCGCCTAATGGGCCAAAGACCTGTAAAAAAGCCGCGTTTAACAGGAAAAATGAAATCTGCTCGTCTCAACATTGCAAGAGAATATTGACATTTCACAGACGAGAATTAGAAAAAGGTGAATAACTTAACAACATGATTTTTACTGAATTAATGTTTGCATTATTTAATAGGTTTTCTTTAGTGACGAGTGCTCGCTCTGTGTGTTAGTGCAGCGAGCACAATTTGTTCGTAGACGACCTGGCGAACGTCTCACAGAGTCCACGGTTCTTCGAACTGTAAAACACCCTCCGCAGGTAATGATTTGGGGAGTGATTAGTGGAGACGGACCCGGCCCTTTGTATTTTGTAGAAGGTACAATGCGTCAAGAGCAGTACATAAATGTGTTAAAAAAACACCTTATTACCGTATTTTAAGCCAGGACGTCGCATACCGACAGGGCGTATATTTATGCAAGATAATGCTCCTTGTCATGTGGCAAAAAAGGCGAAGAAATTCTTTGAAGACAATCACATACCTCTTTTACGTTGGCCCGGAAATTCACCGGACCTCAATCCCATCGAGAACGTATGGAATCGACTTAAAAGTAAGGTATATGAAAGAGAACACCCTACAAAGGAAATATTAATGAAGAATATAAAGGATGTATGGGAGAACGATGAAGATATAAAAGTGGCAATCATATCTTGCATTGAAAGTATGCCCTGAAGAATTAAGGGTGTTATTAAAAATCATGGGTTATGGACTAAATATTAATTACTTATTTAATATTTACATATGTTACATATTTTTACAATATATTTTATAAATAAAAAATATAATACATGTATAGTTTATATTTTATTATGAAGAAACTACAAAATATTGAGTGTTTCAAGTAATTTGGCCAGGGACTGTATGTTCCATCAAAACAACATACCGTCTCACACTTCAATGGTCGATGAATGGGAGTTAATGGGATGAGAATTAAAACTGAATCAAAAAAATTAATATTCACTTACCTGACAAATTAAACCTTATAAAAAAGAAATACTTTTTTACTTACCTTAAATATTAAAAACAAAAAATATACGAAAATGGTGGATTTACAACAATAATAACAATAAAAAAAATTAAATAAAAAAACACGAAATATCTTGAAATAGAATTCGTATATTTCTACAAAATGAAATGTACAGATATGTTGTTATTTTTATTCTTTTTTCTTGTATGTATATTATATATATATATCATAATTATTAATATTATTATTTTGTAAAATTACATATTTCTCTTTATTTATTTATTAAAAAAAAAGTCTCATCAATCCATTTACTACATATGTACAATATTATAATCTCTGTATTTACTTAAATTCTAAATTAGATACATTTAAATTCGTTGATAGAAAAGATATTGGGATATATTTTAATCGAGATTCATACTGTTAAAAGAAGGGAAAAATATGAAAAGAAAAAAGAGAAAAATACTAAAAACAAACGCAGTCGATATCATTCGCATTTACAATCTTAATATTAATATTTATAAAACTTATATAACTTTGGTTTTATCAAGACAAAAATATAACATATAATTATGTATAGAGAGGAAAACAAATTGTAAGGAAGTTACAAATTATCTCTAATTTCCTCATTTAGGAATCCTACAAATATAGTAATAAGTAAAAAAAAGGAAATACTATTAACACAGTTTCTGTTCTTAATTAATTAGAAATATCACTTAATAAATAGTTATTAATACGTTTTATAATTCATTTTTGTTCTCAAAATATATATACGTCTTCCGTTATCTTACGTGGAATAAATTAAACAATGTTTCTTTTCTGCAAAGTTGGTGAAGTTAGGAATTTGACATTTTTAGTGAAAAAAGTAATGTCACTAGTACTAGGAGTTGTAATTAAGTCGATGTCGACTTTGATTTTGTGAATTTAATTTTTGGTTCATTCGTTGTTCTTTCTTGTTGTTTTAAATACAATTATTTACATAATCGTGTTGATTTTTATATTCCCTTCACGTTGAATTAGGATTATTATTCCATAAAACACGATATAGGAATGAGAAAGTCGATCAATTTGACGTAATCTATGATAAAAAAGGAAAATACTTTTTACGCATTTTTTAAGTTGTTCCAACTAATCTTTTCTTAAATGTACGGGGGGGGTTTCGATAGAATTTGTGTTGCTCGACATGCAATTATATTGCACCATAGATTTATTTAATCATTTCACATGGATTTCCATATTTAATTAAGTTAATTCAGAATGCAGAAAGTGTCATCCATTCTATTGGAAATTTTCAACGTTTTGAGGTTACGATCGGTTGACTTTAAACAGTTTAAAAGGTTGGCAACGCACAATTTCAATTAAAATTTGTTCTACGATTCCTGTTAGTTAACAAAGTAATAAATTTTATTTAAATGAGGGTGTAATGTGATTAGTTAATTGACAAACCGATGAAATTTGATTGCGTGATTTGCTTTAATAGTAGGAGGATTTATTTAGCGAAAATCGCCGAAATGTCAATGTCAATGTCAATCAATTGTCAACGTAAATACCTCAACAGTATTTATTAAGAGATTTTTACTTGATTGTTTTAGCAATGTATAAGTAGAAATAACTGTGATCTGTTAAAATTAACATATTGAATAATTAATAAACAAGTTAAATACTTCAAAACTGTTATTTGTGTGAGCCTATCTGTTTCTGCTACTCTTCCTGCTTTCGGAATAAACTACAGTTAGCGGAGTGAATAGTTTTAGTTAGTTAACAGTCCAGCAACAGTAATTTTGACAATTTGAGGTTGGCAACATTTGAAATGAAGTTAGCTAACTTCATTTCAAGTGTTACCAACCCCAAATTGTCAAAAATGTGTTTACCTTAGTAATAAATTCAATTTTCAAAGTTATTTCGTTGTTTCTCGATCTGTAAGCATTGTAAGAATATAAAACGTGAACATTACGCCCTTGGCGTTGGCAACACTTCTATTTCTAGTCTAAATCACTATTTCTAGACTGTTAAGTAAAAGTGCAGCAACAGTATGGCAGTGTAGATACGAAGCTGAAATTTTCGAGAGTGAAATGGTTTTTTTTTTAGAGCATATAATTAAAATAACTTTTTTAGGAATATGTGTGGCGTTTCATGGTGCCAACCTTTAAGAACACATATTTTCGTGTCTCATGCAATTGTTAACACAGCGATACGTTGTGTATTTTAAACGAGTCTTACAATGTTCCATTACACAAGATTCATGTAAAAATGACTTAAGTCGAAGGCAACCTTCCTGTTGTCTAGACCAGGGGTCTTCAAACTTTCCAGCCTTAGGGCCATACTGATTACTTCAGTAAGTTCCAAGGGCCAAAACCGTTTTAATTTTCCTTCTCCCTGAGCGAGCATACGCTCGCTAAATTTGCTAGTTCAATTACTAATGCGTATTGTTGCGACCGTGACACTTGACGATATTTGGGGGTCAAAAGTGGAAATATCTCTATCGCTTGCAGATGGCGCTAGTAGTACTTTCGATAGCGCAGTTGGTTCGAAAAAGTTCTGGCGTATTCCACTCACTTCGAGATGGCAGTAATTGGAGTATAAAAAGGCTAGCGGCGCGACAGGAAGTTTGCGGACAGAAAAATTCGAAGCTTTGAAGCGTGGATTGAAATCGCAGCAATCTTTGTTAATGAAAGTCAACGCTGAACAAGAGGCTGCAACTCGTGCCAGCTTTCGTGTGGCTCTTGAAATCGCAAAACGTGGAAAACCATTCGCCGATGGAGAAATGATCAAAGAATGCGTAATTGCAGTAGCCAAAGAAATGTGCAACGAAAAGGTAAATTGACTTAAAACTGTCAGTTTGTCAGCAAAGACCGCGGCTCGGAGGGTACAAGACATCGCAGAAAATATATCATCTCAACTGTTTGACAAACATTGACATCTTGAGTGGTTTTCTCTGGCCTTGGATGAGTCAACGGATGTATCAGGTACTGCTCAGGTGTTGATTTTTATTCGAGGAGTAGATAAAAGCTATGAAGTGTATGAAGAACTTCTTGATATTCGATAGTATTCACGGCACGACTACTGGGGAAGATATTTTTATGGGAGTTGAAAATGCCATTAATAAAAAGAACCTTCGATGGAAAAACTTGAAATCTATTACAACTGATGGAGGCTAAAATATGTGTGGTAAAAATAAAGGACCGGTTTCACTTGTGTCAAAGGCTGTATAGAAAATGATGGTGGTTCAAAACCATTAGTCTTACATTATATCATTCATCAACAGTCCTTGTGCGGAAAATGTTTGGATATGTCTGAAGTTGTAAAACCAGTCATATCAGTTGTTAATTTCATCAGATCCACTGGGTTGAATCACCGACAATTCCGCGAGTTTATTGAAGAGATTGGACAAAATGACTTACCATGCCGTACGCTGGCTTAGTTGCGGAAAAGTCCTTCGGCGCTCTTTTGAACTTCGAGCAGAGATCGAAATTTATTTGAATGAAAAGCATCGCCCTCTTACCGAATTACGAAATAGCGAATGGCTGTGGAAGTTAGCGTTCTATGTCGATTTGCCAAAACATATGAACGAACTGAATTTGAGATTGCAAGGAGAAAACCAGCTTCTCCCTGATTTATACACTAATATCAAAACGTTCCGGCAGAAAATAATACCGTTTCAATCACAATTACGTTGAAAATGTCTCACACATTTTAAAACATGTGAAATATTCAGCCGCACTACTGAGTCTGAGTTTCCCGTCGATTTTGCAATCGAAGCTTTGAGTGCTTTGAAGAAAAATTTTGATACTCGTTTCTCAGACTTTGATGTCATTGCGAATGAAATTAAGATTTTTCCAAGTCCTTTTGATACTGACATTGAAACCCTAGCCCCGGAACTTCAAATGGAAATTATCACAGCAACAATAACAACAATCAGCCATTAGCTGTCGCGGGCCGGATTGATCACGCTGGCGGGCCGGATTTGGCCCGCGGGCCGTGATTTGGAGACCACTGGTCTAGACGCAACTTATTCATATTCTTGTAAACCGCGGAATTGCAGAATGACACGGGAATATTGTAATCTTTTACATATACTCCTAGAATAACTTTTTTTTTTTCGAACGTAGCCGGCGCAGAAACTACCCGAAGACAATTGGCAAAAGGAATCTGCAGAGCTGAATCCAAGTATTGTTGTTTCCAATACATGCATATGAATTAAACTATTGCATGAAACTTACAAAAAAAAAAAATTCAATTTACAAGTGCTTGTGTGTAAGTAGAATTTGTACTTACATTTCGAAACAGAATTCTATCGAAACAACCCATACAGCACAACTTAAAGGGCAAGAAAGCTAAATCCGATAGCAATTTAAGTAAACTCACTGCAGCGCATCAAATCCTACCCTAATTATGCATACCCGTATGGGAATTCCAGGACGGATCGGACACGGACGCCGCATGCGCTTGACTCCTTTGCCCCGATCGCATAATCTCGTCAGCCGGTGGGCATTGCGCTCTTGGTCCAGGCTCCGGCGTATACGTGAACGTCAACCCGGTTGCGTAGATGATCCCGTCGTTCCTCACCAACGAAACGGGCACCTGAGTCGGCTGCCGCACCCACAACCACTCGCCGCGGAACTGCGAGATATCGGGTACGACGCACAGCATCGACTCCTGGCACCTGTACATGGTCTCCGCTTCGACGTCGCCGAACCACACCTGAAGCGACGGCGAGAAATTGTCGCCGGTTAGTTCGAGCATGGCGACGTCGCCGCCGCCGTTCAGGTGGAGACTATGCACCAGCGGCACCGGAGTGACCGGCGATCGTACCGGACCCATGCCCTCGTAGAACTGGTACTCGGCCTTGTCGGTGCTGATGATCGTCCAGCAAGCGCCGTCGTTAATCATTTCCTTGTTCGGTTCCTTGGGGCAAGGGGTCGCTTGGAATTGAATGATGCGCTCTTGGGATAGGCAGAGGTACATTCGATCGGTGTCTTTCATGTAGAAGGCGCATTTGTGCAGTTGGGAGACGGGGTCGTCCGCTTCGAGTAATGCTTGTTGCTTATCTACCTGGAAATTGAAAATGAGAACTGGATAAATTTTCATTTTAACTACCCAGGAATTAGTTATACTATACAGCTCATATAGATAAAACCATAGCCTTGAATGGAAAGAAATACAGGTATTTCTCTAACTCAGAGCTTCGAATGGTCTACATTTAGTTGAATGCGTAGCACTTAAATGTAAAGTTTGGTTCTTGTTTGGTGAGAGTAATTTGTTGTAAAAATGTCTCATCGAAATTGCAAAAAAGTTATGATTTTTGTTACATTTGCGGTAATTTTATTGTGAAAAAGTACAAGAGGACTATTACTGACTTTAAACGATCCATGATGATTCTGTGTAAGTTGTTCATAATAAGTGTTGAAACGAAAGATGGTCTTCACTCGCAAAATTCTATATTAAAATTAATCAATGCGGTTTCGGTCAAGAGTCAAGACCATCTTTGGGTAATTCCATGTCAAGTCATCAAGTCCCCACGCTCGACCATCTCAGATTTTTTTCAAATTTTGTGAGTAGGTTCCACAACCAACTAAAGGTAATTCCCCAAATTCATAGGTCCTGATACGCAATACATGACCTGCAAGAACCTCTTAAGTGATGACTAACGCTGGCCACGAGCGGTACCGCGCATCGGCGTAGAATCAGTTCAGACCGAGAGGAACGGTAGTATTACTTCGTCTGCGGAGCAGTACGGACACTTTCGCTGCCGGTCATTTGTGCAATTGTTTATCTGTCCTAGAAAAATTATGATTTCGTCAGCAAAACGACCGCGGTCGGACAAACTTCGAAAATTTATTGCAGAAATTCCAGACTTAATATATGAAGGTGTTAAAATTAAATGTGTAATCTGTAAAATCCGTTAATGTGTTGGTCCAGACAGCATTGTCTACGATACGTAAATAGTGAAAAGCATGTATCAAAAAGAAATTGCGCACGAGACAATGAAAAATTTATATTTAATTTATGCGTTACGTTTATCGCATGTAATATACCGTTTAATTTACTAGACAAGGAACCATTTATCTGCTTTTGGAATAACTATTCGGAGTGCAAATTACCAAGTCGAACATCGTTACGAAGAATTGTGCCATCTGCGCGCGAACATATTGAACAAAAAATAAAATCGGAGTTGAAAGATCAAAAATTGTGCTTATGTGTCGACGAAACAACAGATCGGAAGAAACATTCTGTTCTTAATGTAATGGCACGCAAATTGGAACCTCATCAATCGGCACCTTCAATTCTATTAGTCTCCAAACGAATACAACAGTGTACTGCCGAAGTAATTTCAAAGTTAGTGTTAAATACATTGGACAAGTTTGAACTTTCAACAAACCAACTCTTGATGTTAGTAAGTGATGGTGCTGCAAACATGCTTTCTGTAGGCCGGTCTCTTAAAAAGCATTCTGCTAATTTGTTACACATTACGTGTAAAATTCATGCTCTCAATCTTGTGGCGGATAGTATCAGAAAATGTTATCCTGAGGTAGACGCTTTAATAGCGCATACCAAAGCAGTATTTGTCAAATCACCGAAACGTATTCGCGAATTTCACAGACTGTGCCCCCGTATACCAGAGCCACCAGAACCTATTCTAACTCGTTGGGGAACATGGTTGCAGGCCGCGTTTTATTATCATAAATATTTTGACAATATTAAGAACGTGGTTTTACAAATCGATACAAAGGAAGCTGCCGCTATCCAGAAAAGCCAGTCGAAATTTCAAGTTTGTCAAGTTAAAATGGATTTAAAAATCATTCACGACAATTACTTCGGGCTAGCAGATGCAATAGAAAAATTAGAAAATCCTGCGGTGCCGTTAGAAGAATCTCTACAAATAGTGCAACATGTTCACGCACAGCTATGCGCGATTGAAGACGCAAAAAATGTTTCTGTTCTAGAAAAATTTGAAAGTGTTTTTGAGAAAAATTCTGATTTTGGCACATTAAGACACATTTGTGAAGGTGCGTCAACAGAATCGTTAAGTTATTTGAAAGATTATTTTACTTACGCAAATATTACGTCACTAGATGTAGAACGTTCGTTCTCTGCATATAAACGCGTTGTTTCCTCATGCCGTACTAGTTTTGCCGAAACAACAGTTGAAACATATCTAATGTTGCAGATATTTAACAGACATTATTCACTTTGTGATTTCACGGAGGACTCTTAAAATGGTAAGTGTTTGAGCACGTGTTATTTAATTTTTATTTAAAAAATGAGCGAAATTATTTGCGGCAGCAAACATCTCTATTAGCAGAATAACTCTAGTGGAACGCGAGGCCTGGTCGACTCTACGCTACTGCGCGGTACCGCTCGTGGCCAGCTTTAGTGATGACTGGTAAAATGTCGCAGATGCTCACGAACACTTTTTGCAATCTTTGTCAAGCTGTTATTTTGTAAGTAAGAGAGATATTTGCCCGGAAATTGCTGTGCTTGCTTATTAGTTATCAGTGTCCCAAACCTCCAAATGTTAACAAAAACAGTCAACTAGTCCTCTTGCTTTTGGTCCTCAAACTCGGCTGAAAATTTGTCGCGACAAAAAAAAATCCTAATTTCTGAGAAGTCTGTATTCCAGGGAAATCAATGCAGGAAGCTCATCTTCTGTGGAACTAGTGAAAAAATAATTGTTTGTAACTGTTTCAACTTTTAATCTTCTTTGACAAATAGTTTCTGAGATACTTGAAGATGAACAGGACCTCAAAAAATATTGATGCTAATTTAACATGTTTTTGGGCGTCTATATCTCAACTGGAAAACCTAAGAGCTTCTTGACTCAACAACCATTTAAAAGAGCTTGTTTTTCTCTACAACATATTTGGTTTCTGTGCTGGGGTCTTTTCTTATAAGACTAAAGGAAGGAGACAAAGTAACTGCTTGAAAGGACTGCGCGCATTACTTAAAACTTTTTCTCCGTCTTTGTCATCATGCAATCCAGTAAGCCAATAAGATATTCCACTGAAAATTAGTGTAGCTGTTTAAAATTGAGCACAGTATGAGTGCTGAAAAGTTTAAGGAACAATATTAAAATCCCTTCTTACCACATGCACGCAAAGTTGGGGGAAAATACAGTTTCGACAATGTTGAAATCTCAGCAGATGCTTTCTTTATCTGGTCGTGGTTCTTTTTAATACTTTTTTAGCTTGCGTTGGTCCATGGTGACTTTTTGTCACTACCATTTTAGGAATGGTATTCCCATTGCCAAGGGGCCAAGCCCGATAGCCAGCACAATCTTGAAAACCTGGAAGCACCCTCAGTAGCAACAGCGCTGGGGCGGCAGTATTGTTTTCCAGATGCGGTTGTTCAAAGCATTAACAAGAAGTTCAGCACTTTGCAGTAGTTTTTTGCTTGTTTTTATTGTTGCGTAGTCAGTTGTTTGGCTTGGGAACCAATAAAAGCAGCCCACTTAAGGCTTGGGAACCTTGGCTAAGCTACCCAACCTGAGGCTTGGGAACCTCGGTGAAAAGTATCCTACCCGGGGCTAGACTTGCCTGGCTATCGGGCGTAGCCCCTTGGCGATAAGGATATCATTTCTAAAATGATGTCACTATGGACCAACGCAAGCTCTAAAAGTATTAAAAAGAACCACGGACATGGAATAACCCCTTCTATTTCAACCCTTATTATGAACAACTGACACAGACTCGTAATGGAACATTTAAATTCAGCTAGTCTAGGTCAATTGACTCCACAGTATAGAAGGCTTTCCATTAAACAATTAAATGAAAACCTCTCCATATACTTCAACAATAGGTGCCTCACACACTGGATCTGGTCCACAAGTATGTCTCGATTAAATTTGAACCGAGATTAAGTTCTGTTACAGCAACATTCACTATTTGGATTTGTACCTTAAGACCACATACGACAGGCTCAAGATAATGTTACCCCATTGATTCTTGACGGATTTTTAACAGAGTTCAGTGATGAAGAGATGAAGCTCATTGGTGTAAGTAACCCTTACAATATTATGTCCATAAACACACATTATTTAAAAGACTTAGAAATATTAGGTATAAATATCGAATCAGTTATACAGTCAAGTGATTTAACAATTATAAATTCTTTTAAGTAATATTTGGAAAGTACGGGTAGATTCAAATTGCAACTACATGTTAAGACAATTATTTGAGTTTTTGTGTTGTTCTCTCATAATCTCAAGAGACTCCTGATTATTCAAGAAACTACCTACATGTAAAATGGTGAAGTTGTTGTCTATCTGACGTGTTCCTTGACTCGAGTTTCGAAATTGCGATAAGTTCTGCCAACAGTCGTTATAAGTAAGTTTGCAGATGCCTTTCTTTTTAATTTTTTCAACTATATCTTCGTTATTTATGAAATAATTCTTTAATATATCTGCCATAAAATATGAAATAGTACCTACAGTAGTGAACAAAACTTAAGCAACTTTTGAAAAATGCTCTTTAATTGGGGATAAAGAATAACGCCAAAACATAATACACTACCGTTCATGGAAGTTCGGGCAAGCAAAAAAATGTACGGTAGTCAAAGAAAATAAGGGAAATATTAAATGGCCATGTATTTAATACTTACTTACATGATTTTACATATTTTCAAACGCAAATTTATTAAAAAGAAAAAGTTAATGTAATACAAATAATTTAAATCCGATTTTCATCGAAAAATCCACCTTTTGCCTTTAGGACTGCTGCCACTATTCTCGGCATCCGATTCACTAATTTTGCTGTTTCATTGGGCAAGCTTGTCCATACCTCCTGGAGAATGGTCCACAAATGTTCCTTCGATTTTGGACACTTTTTCCTAACACATCGGTCTAATTCTTCCCATAACAACTCTATCGGGTTCAGATCGGGGGACTGTGGCGGCCATTCCATAATTTTTAGGGTTCTTTCATTTTCTTCTTGCTGCAGGTAATCTGTGCACAATTTAGATTTATGTTTGGGGTCATTGTCCCGCATAAATTCAAATCCACGACCAATTAATCGGACTCCTGACGGTATGGCATTTTCCTCCAGGATTTTCCGACATTCTTCTTTTTTCATTATGCCCTCAATATTGAGCAAGTCCCCTGTTCCGATTAAGGAAAAACAACCACAAACCATTACAGATCCGCCTCCATGCTTCACCGTAGGAACTATACACTCCCGTAACATTCTTTCCCCTCTTGATCTGCGTACGAAAACACTCCGTCTATTTCCAAAAACCTCAAACTTGGATTCGTCAGTCCACAAAACGTTTTTAAAATCGTCCACTGTCCAATCTCTATGAGCTTGTGCCCATTTCAGTCTTTTCAGCCTATTTCCTGTTCGGAGTAACGGTTTTCGACAAGCCACTCACTCGCCCATGCAATCCAGCCTCTTTCAGCCGACGTTTCACAGTACTCACAGAAACTTTGGAATCTCGCTCATTATTGAATTCTACAGCAATTTCTGATGCTGTTAGTCTTCTATTGCGCTTACTAATTATTTTTATTCGTAAATCTTCCGCAGGAATCGTTTTTCTTGACGGTCCTGGCCGATTACGATCTTGCACGTCACCGGTTGTCTTAAATCGAATAATAGTATCATGTACTGTAGATTTTTTTATTTTTAATTTATCCGCAATCCGTCTTTCTGCGTGCCCTTCCTGATGCAAGATAATAATAGCGGATCGTTTTGAAACAGCTAGAGGCTTTCCACGGGGCATTTTAAGCAGTCAAACCGAAATTATTTTATTTTTCACTTGCACAACCACAGATGCTTTCACAATAACAATCTCTTCAGAACTACTGCGTTTATAAATGTTATAATACTTTATAAAGAGTATACGAATATTTCCAGGTAACACGAGTGAATCAGCTAACCCTCCTAGGGATTATTATAATGCTTTATTGTCACTGTAATTATTGGGGATTTCCAACGTAATTATATATTTTATGATAACGGTCTTACAATAGACAAATACTACCTGGAAATTGGTAAAAGGCTTCCAGAAGAGGTTAGTTTTAATAATTCCTCACAGAAATGTATATTATATAATTTTAAAATTTTTTCCTAAACAGTTAATATAATTTGTCAGCTTGCTCGAACTTCCATGAACGGTACTGTATGTAGTGTTTGTCTTTATCTATTGTTGGTAAAATGGCTTGGTCTAAATAAACCTCTCTCTCCAATTGCCTTCTGTGGATTATATTTAAAAGTCTGTCCATAATGTGTGGATTGTAATGATTTATAATAGCTATTTGTTTAATTGTGTTCAACTCTTTATTAAATTAATTTTGGGTTAAGGGTATGTTTACGAATCCATGTGAGTAAGTGTAAAAAGAGGAATATTTATGACAGTACGGATGATTTGAGGATTCATCAATTGTAATACCAGTATGAGTCGGCTTTCTGTATATGTCAAAAACTATTTTTTATTTTCTGATTTTGAAACGGTGACATCTAGAAAATTGATACTGTTATGCGAATTGTATTGATTTATGAAAAGTATTGATGTAGAAAAGGTACTCTTGTAAATTCGAGTAATTTCCTAACCAAATTATGAAGATATCGTCAACATATCTGGTATAGAATTTAATGAAATGAGAAAAGGGGTTGTTGGCTATTAAATACGTTGATTCAAAGTAGTGCATAAAGATGTCTGCTAGTATTACATTGTGGATAATTGAAATAGTAATTGTCTTGAATTCAGACGGACAAGTAAACGTTTCCCTGCGTGTAAAAACGAACTCGAAATTATTTTTCCTACATTGCATTTTTTCTTATTTCAACTAATCTTTCAATCTAACTGACATAAAACGACAACAATATCTTCTCATCAATTCAGAAATCATTCATTTACCCTTTTTTTGTTTTGGGACGCATCTTTTGACCGGCATTATACACGAAACAACGTCGTAACGCTACTGGCTGTACGACCTTTATCCGCGCTAGGGAATCGATTTGATTTTATTTTTCCCACGGTAGTAAATTACCATGTGCTTCCACCATTCGGAAACTCCGTCCGTTCCCGCTATTTCTAGACTTTAAGTGTTAAATTAGCGCTTCTACTGCCTGCCTGCATGCATCGTCCATGTGTGTGAGTGCGTGCGTGTAATAAAAGCGATTGGCTGACGTATCTCTCACAAACAACGAGAACGAACCCGGTTCCCGGCCTACTACGATCCGAACGACCAACTTCTTGCTTTTTATCTATGTATCTCATTGGCGTGTTACTGGCGATGATGATGATGATGTTATGTACGCGCTTGCCAATGAGGAATGTTAATAGTCGGATAATAAACAGTATATAAACATCGCAAATGCATTGACGAAATGGTGTTTGCACGCGAAATATGCTCGACTTCGCTGAGAAACAGGAAATTACGTAATGGAGTAATCGATTTTTCCTAGGATTTTAATGGTTTGTGATGCGGTAATTAGCGTAAGATTGTATTAGAACGTATATCACCGGATTACCAGTAATATAAAAATTAGTTAAACGCAGTTGTTTTTTAATTTTTTCCCTCAACGTATGCTGTTCTCCGTTGTGATAAAAAATTTGAAGCTATTGGTCGATGTCCAGGCGGAGGAGTATTATTGGCTTACAAGAACCGCTACAACGTTACTACTTTGGATCTTTCGAATATTTTAAGTAATTTTCCGTCAGTAGACATTATTGGTTGTAAATTTACCTTTAAATTTGATGTATTGTGTGTATTCGTGTTATACACTACCGTTCATGGAAGTTCGGGCAAGCAAAAAAATGTACGGAAGTCAAAGAAAATAAGAGAAATATTAAATGGCCATGTATTTAATACTTACTTACACGATTTTACATATTTTCAAACGCAAATTCATTAAAAAGAAAAAGTTAATGTAATACAAACAATTTAAATCCGATTTTCGTCGAAAAATCCACCTTTTGCCTTTAGGACTGCTGCCACTATTCTCGGCATCCGATTCACTAATTTTGCTAATGTTTCATTGGGCAAGCTTGTCCATACCTCCTGGAAAATGGTCCATAAATGTTCCTTCGATTTTGGACACTTTTTCCTAACACATCGGTCTAATTCTTCCCATAACAACTCTATCGGGTTCAGATCAGGGGACTGTGGCGGCCATTCCATTATTTTTAGGGTTCCTTCATTTTCTTCTTGCTGCAGGTAATCTGTGCACAATTTCGATCTATGTTTGGGGTCATTGCCCTGCATAAATTCAAATCCACGACCAATTAATCGGACTCCTGACGGTATGGCATTTTCCTCGAGGATTTTCCGATATTCTTCTTTTTTCATTATGCCCTCAATTTTGAGCAAGTCCCCTATTCCGATTAAGGAAAAACAACCCCAAACCATTACAGACCCGCCTCCATGCTTCACCGTAGAAACTATACACTCCCGTAACATTCTTTCCCCTCTTGATCTGCGTACGAAAACTCTCCGTCTATTTCCAAAAACCTCAAACTTGGATTCGTCAGTCCACAAAACGTTTTTAAAATCGTCCACTGTCCAATCTCTATGAGCTTGTGCCTATTTCAGTCGTTTCGGCCTATTTCCTCTTCGGAGTAACGGTTTTCGACAATCCACTCGCCCATGCAACCCAGCCTCTTTCAGCCGACGTTTCACAGTACCCACAGAAACTTTAGAATCTCGTTCCTTATTGAATTCTGCAGCAATTTCTGATGCTGTTAGTCTTCTATTGCGCTTACTAATTATATTTATTCGTAAATCTTCCGCAGGAATCGTTTTTCTTGACGGTCCTGGCCGATTACGATCTTGCACGTCACCGGTTGTCTTAAATCGAACTATAGTATCATGTACTGTAGATTTTTTTATTTTTAATTTATCCGCAATCCGTCTTTCTGCGTACCCTTCCTGATGCAACGTAATAATAGCAGATCGTTTTGAAACAGCTAGAGGCTTTCCACGGAGCATTCTAAGCAGTCAAACCTAAATTATTTTATTTTTCACTTGCACAACCACAGATACTTTCACAATAACAATCTCTTCAGAACTACTGCGTTTACAAATATTATAATACTTTATAAAGGGTGTACGAATATTTCCAGGTAACACGAGTGAATCAGCTAACCCTCCTAGGGATTATTATAAAGCTTTATTGTCACTGTAATTATTGGGGATTTCCTACATAATTATATATTTTATGATAACGGTCTTTTAATTAAAGCTGGTCACGAGCGGTACCGCGCAGTAGCGTAGAGTCGACCAGGCCTCGCGTTCCACTAGAGTTATTCTGCTAATAGAGATGTTTGCTGCCGCAAATAATTTCACTCATCTTTTAAATAAAAATTAAATAACACGTGTTCAAACACTTACCATTTTAAGAGTCCTCCGTGAAATCACAAAGTGAATAATGTCTGTTAAATATCTGCAACATTAGATATGTTTCAACTGTTGTTTCGGCAAAACTAGTACGGCATGAGGAAAAATGCGTTTATATGCAGAGAACGAACGTTCTACATCTAGTGACGTAATATTTGCGTAAGTAAAATAATCTTACAAATAACTTAACGATTCTGTTGACGCACCTTCACAAATGTGTCTTAATGTGCCAAAATCAGAATTTTTCTCAAAAACACTTTCAAATTTTTCTAGAACAGAAACATTTTTTGCGTCTTCAATCGCGCATAGCTGTGCGTGAACATGTTGCACTATTTGTAGAGATTCTTCTAACGGCACTGCAGGATTTTGTAATTTTTCTATTGCATCTGCTAGCCCGAAGTAATTGTCGTGAATGATTTTTAAATCCATTTTAACCTGACTATCTTGAAATTTCGACTGGCTTTTCTGGATAGCGGCAGCTTCCTTTGTATCGAATTGTAAAACCACGTTCTTAATATTGTCAAAATATTTGTGATAATAAAACGCGGCCTGCAACCATGTTCCCCAACGAGTTAGAATAGGTCTTGGTGGCTCTGGTATACGGGGGCACAGTCTGTGAAATTCGCGAATACGTTTCGGTGATTTGACAAATACTGCTTTGGTATGCGCTATTAAAGCGTCTACCTCAGGACAACATTTTCTGATACTATCCGCGACAAGATTGAGAGCATGAATTTTACACGTAATGTGTAACAAATTAGCAGAATGCTTTTTAAGAGACCGGCCTACAGAAAGCATGTTTGCAGCACCATCTGTGTCTTATATACCGATTTTGCCAAAGCATTTGACCGCCTTGACCATTCTTCAATTCCATATAAACTTATGTCTTTTGGGTTTAGTGATTCGCTTGTGCACCTGTTTCAATCATATTTGTTCAATAGACTTCACTATGTTTTTTATAATGGCTTCTGCTCTCGTCAATACATTGCCTCTTCGGGAGTCCCTCAAGGGTCCAATCTTGGACCTTTGACTTTCAACTTATTCATTAACGATTAAGTACATATGTATCGTCGAATGCGTTACTATCGTCATCACTTTGGAAACGTTCTCCTGACAAGAAATCCTTGAGTTTACTGAACAAATGATAGTCGGGGCTATACGCAGGGTGGTCAGAAACTTCCCACTTGAACTTCCGAAGAAGGTCAGTGGTCTTTCGAGCTATGTGGGGGCGAGCATTGTCATGCGGAAGAACAATGTCACTTGTCAGCATTCCCCGCCTCTTCTTTTTGATGGGCCTACGCAGCTTCTGAAGTATTTCACAATATGTGTCCGCATTGATGATCGTCCCTTGGGGCATGAAATCGACCAACAACAGACCTTTTCGGTCCCAGAACACCGAGGCCATAACCTTTTTCGTGGAAAACGACTGCTTAAACTTGCGCGGCCTTGTTGGAGATCGTGGATGGTGCCACTCCATGGACTTGCATTTTGTCTCAGGTGTGAAATGGCACACCCAGGTTTCATTCCTAGTAACAATTTGGTCAAGGAATGCATCACCTTGTTGCTCGTAACGAGTCAAAAACGTCAACGCTGCACCCATGCGGTTGGTCTTGTGCTCGTCGGTAAGCGTTTTGGGCAACCATCTTGCGCAAATTTTTCTGTAATTCAGGTGGTTCGTCACGATTTCATGGAGCAATGATTGTGAAATTTCAGGAAATTGCTTACTCATTTCTTTCAGTTTTGCGCGTCGATCTGCGCAGATGAAATCATCGACACGTTTCTTCAGATCGTCGGTGATAAGGGACGGGCGACCTGACCGCTCTTCATCGTGCACATTATCTCTTCCCTCTTTGAAATTTCGAACCCAGCGCCTTACAAATGACTCATCCTTTGTTCCCGTACACACTTCAGTAATCCTGCGATGAATTTCGCTTGGACGGACGTTTTCTGCATTCAAAAAACGGATCACGGATCGCATTTCGCGGGATTTTCTATCTTATGCGCCATTGTAAACAGTCATAAAACTCACACCACGCACCAGAAGAACTTCAACTCTTTTTTTCCCGTAAAGGGGAACCTGAGCATGATATCAGTTAGATCTCGATCAAGCAATTTTAACCTAATCTTTCCCATTTCCTAATAGCACCTAACGGTTCTCGAGACATTCAAATAACAACCTCCATACTCAATTGATTGCACAAATGTGAATATTTGCATAATTAATCGAAAGCAAATCTAACGATCACACTCACAACTTCAAATCTGTACTTAATTCTTCTTTTATTTCTGATGCTACTGACAACGATTGGTTGTTACTCTATATTAGTAAGCCCGATGGAAACCGGAAAGCTTCGCTAGATCAAGTTATTACCACGTCGTTTTGGCTTAGCTTGTAGCACATCGACTGTAGCAATTCACACGCTGTTATGGACGGATTCAAATCATTTTCTTCGATGAAATTAATATTTTTATGGCTAGGAACTGTGAGAGATATGAAATTTAACTGGTATTCCTGGTCTTGGCCGATAGTGAACTATGCAAATTACGTAGAGTTTGAATAATTTCGATTTTCATTCTGGATAGTTTGAAGAAGTAAGATAGATTCTTGTTTTCTTATTTTACGAGGATCGTTCGGAAACTACGTGGCCTAACAAAGAAAATGCAATTTTTTTTTCGACAAAAACATTTTATTTTTCAATATAGTCTGCTGTTCGCTCAACACACTTATTCCAACGATATTCCAAATTAGCAATACCTTCCTTATAGGTCGATGAAGCCAAGTCCTCGAAATAGCAATTTACAGCAACGATTACCTTGGAATTAGACTTACATCTCTTACCGCCGAGCCATTTTTTCAAGTTTCGGAACAGATGATAATCGCTGCGAGCCAAATCTGGGGAATAGGCCGAATGAGGAACTAATTCAAATCCCAATTCATGAATTTTGGCCATTGCAATCGCAGACTTATGGGCAGGTGCATTATCCTGATGGAAAAGCACTTGAGGCCGTTTCTCTTTGATAATTTTGTTGAAAATCCTTGGAGGATGAGAAGTTAAAGCTTCCAATTTACAGTTTATTGACGATGAATACGTATCGCTATATCGTTGCTTAACATTAGTTGTTGAAACCATGAAAATCAACATTGCCAATATTCTGAATTAGTTACATACAACATTCCTTGCTGCAAACATTCCCGTTACACCTATTACACGTGAAGAACAAGAGTTACACGGTGCTTTAAGGGATATCATTGCAAGAGCTCAAAAGCAGCATTTGCATCTGAAACAGATACAGCACTAAAATTTGAAGGCACGACTGGTCCGCATGAAGTGCAATTCGTTAAACCAAGGTAGTGAATCTGATGAAGATTACAAACATGAAGAGTGTTTTCCCAAGGAAGGAGGTATTATGATTGATATCGAACACAAAACGCAAGCGGTTGAGTTTTGGAGAAGCGGAGAAGCGAAGCGACGTTTGTTGGAATCTGTGTAACATCGGTTTAGAAAGGTAATATTAAATGAATCATCGATTCAATTGTATATTTTCGTTATTCTTTTTATAAATATATAAGAAAAATTTGAACATAAACGTATCTTTTACAATACAGTCCCTGGCCAAATTACTTGAAATACTCAATATTTTGTAGTTTCTACATAATAAAATATAAACTGTACATGTATTATATTTTTTATTTATAAAATATATTGTAAAAATATGTAACATATGTAAATATTAAATAAGTAATTAATATTTAGTCCATAACCCATGATTTTTAATAACACCCTTAATTCTTCGGGGCATACTTTCAATGCAAGATACGATTGTCTCTTTTATATCTTCATCGTTCTCCCATACATCCTTTATATTCTTCATTAATATTTCCTTTGTAGGGTTTTCTCTTTCATATACCTTACTTTTTAGTCGATTCCATACGTTCTCGATGGGATTGAGGTCCGGTGAATTTCCGGGCCAACGTAAAAGAGGTATGTGATTGCCTTCAAAGAATTTCTTAACCTTTTTTGCCACATGGCAAGGAGCATTATTTTGTATAAATATACGCCCTGTCGGTATGCGACGTCCTGGCTTAAAATGCGGTAATAACGTGTTTTTAAACACATTTATGTACTGCTCTTGACGCATTGTACCTTCTACAAAATACAAAGGGCCGGGCCCGTCTCCACTAATCACTCCCCAAATCATTATCTGCGGAGGGTGTTTTACAGTTCGAAGAACCGTGGACTCTGTGAGGCGTTCGCCAGGTCGTCTACGAATAATTTGTGCTCGCTGCACTAACACACAGAGCGAGCACTCGACACTAAAGAAAATCTATTAAATAATGCAGACATTAATTCAGTAAAAATCATGTTGTTAAGTTATTCACCTTTTTCCAATTCTCGTCTGTGAAATGTCGATATTCTCTTGCAAAGTTGAGACGAGCAGATTTCATTTTTTCTGTTAAACGCGGCTTTTTACAGGTCTTCGGCCCATTAGGCGATTTTCGCGCAATCGGCGCCTGACAGTTCTGCTCGAAATCTCTATTCCTCTCCCTTGTAAATTTTTTTGAATCATTTTAATTGTAGCAAATCTATTGCTCAAAGCCTGATGAACAATTTCACGGTCAGATCTCTTCGAAGTTTTTCTTTTACGACCGCACTTTGCCCGTCTTTGTGTCGATGTGCTAGCTCCTTCGTTTAAGTTTCTAGCTAAACGCGATACAGAAGGAGATACTTTCTGTAATTTTGCAATTTCTCGGTGTGAATGCTTGTTTGATTGTAGAAGAGCTTGTATAGCGGTTTTTTGTTCACTTGTTAAATCTTTCTTGGGCATTTTCTACAAAAAAATCCCAAATATTTCCATTTTTTTTCAAATTCCAAATAATTAATTATTAAGAGAGAGCTAGAATAACGATTTTACCTTTGCAATAACGATATATCAACACAAAACACTTAACGATACTCCACAACTTAGCTTCTATACGGTTATGACGAAGTATTTTAAAAAATATCGATGCATTCTCTAAACTGTGAACTCGCTAAATGTAAGTTGATAACTGAAATATTTATATATACGTACTTTACTCTTCTAAATATCATTTCTCTGGCATTTTTATTTTTTGATACAATAATCTAGTCCCCTTATAAACGATCGGATTCAAAGCAAAAGAATATCACTATAATAGGATGGGAATTTCCAGGTGAAAGGGTTGATTCATAACATGTTTTAAGTAATATGGCCAAGGACTGTATTTATGTCAAACAATATTAAAAATAGCATTTGCATCTTCGACTTCCAATTTTTTTACAAATAACATCGACTATTCAGCTTCAAAGGTGGGAAGCAAGTGTTGACTAGTTTGAAACTGGTGGAAAACAATCTAAGGATTAACACAAGGAAAATAAGTTTAATTCTATAAAGTGTAAACCGTTGATGAGTCAGACATGTCTCCAGAGAACAGCTTCCTTACCCATTTCGTTATTAACAGAACTAAGACTAAAGGTAGCGTACCAAAATCCAGCAAAGAACCTTGTAGCTTTTTTTATCATCGCACAAAAAGAATCGACCTTCCACCTGCTAGAATAGAGATTAAATTATGCGTCAGACCATGATCGATTAGGTACTAGATTAATATTTACATATGAACAGTATAATTATCTAGTCAAAAATATCAAACAAAATCGAACGAAAGTGAAACACGCTATATTTAGACGAAACAGAGTAAATTATTTAATAGATAATAGACTAAGCCGGTCTCCATCAGCTGATAGACAATTCTAACCGTTTCTAATCATTTATCCTGTTACATAATTGGTACTTTATTAGATTGTAATACAATTACACAGTACAACTAGCATTGGTTTCTTCGAGTCAGGTCAAGTAATGTCTTTTCTACCGTTATGGTGTCCATTTTAGTATAAGGATTAAAGAAAACAACTTCAACTTTAGGACGCGCTTTAAAAGAAGTCTGTAATAAGTTTTACACAATCTTGGCAACAACTATGAGACCCGCACCACGCAATGAAACTGTACCAATGCCCGAAGGAGAAAATAATAGAAATATTACTTTTATATTTCACTGTGGGATCTTATCAATAAATGATCCAACATATCAACCTTCTGAAGGTCCGGGGAGGATCAATTACCATCTCCATATCTTTACATTTTCCTACATACTTGCAATGCATTTATTTTATTTAAATGAAGATGTATGAAATTTCATTTAACTGTTATAACGCAAACAAATGTAAAAAGCAATAACAAATTCCAATTTCTAAAGATATTTTGCATTGACTTTTATTTGAAACAGCTGGGTTTTGAAAGAGAGCTTTTTGCATTTTCATATTGTAGTTTGATGGTTCTTGTGATTCAATTTTAATAAATGAGTTATTCCATGGCAAGTGATCAAGTCCCTACGCTCGATCATCTCAGATTTTTTTCAAATTTTGTGGGTAGATTCCACAACCAACAAAATGTAATTCCCCAAATTCTTAGCTCCTGATATCCAATACATGACCTGCAAGGGCCTCTTAAGTGATGACTGGTAAAATGTCGCAGATGCTCACGGACACTTTTTGCCATCCGGTCAAGCTGTAAGTAAGAGAGAAAATTGCCTGGAAATTGGTGTGCTTGCTTAGTAGTTACCAGTGTCTCAAACTTCCAAATTTTAACAAAAACAGTCAACTAGTCCTCTTGCTTTTGGTCCTCAAACTTGGCTGAAAATTTGACACGACAAAAAAGATCCTAACTTCTAGGAAGTCTGTATTCCAGGGAAATCAATGCAGAAAGTTCATCTTCTGTGTAACTAGTGAAAAGATAGTTGTTTTAAACTGTTTCAAATTTTAAGCTTCTTTGACAAATGGTTTCTGACATGACCCCAAAAAATTTTGATGTAAATTTAGCGTCTATATCTCAACTGGAAAACCTAAGAGCTTCTTCACTCAACAACCATTTAAAAGAGCTTGTTTTTCTTTGCAACATACTTGGTTTCTGTGTTTGGATTTTTTCTTACAAAACTAAAAAAAAAAGGAGGCAAGGTAACTGCTTGAAAGGACTGGGCCCATTACTTAAAACTTTTTCTCCGTCTTTGTCATCATGCAATCCAGTAAGCCAATAAGATATTCTACTGAAAATTAGTGAAGATGTTTAAAATTGAGTAGAGTATGAGTGCTGAAAAGTTTAAGGAACAATATTAAAATCCCTTCTTACCACATGCACTCAAAGTTGGGGGAAAATGCAGTTTCGACAATGTTGAAATCTCAGCAGATGCTTTCTTTATCTGGTAATGGTTCTTTTTAATACTTTTATAGCTTGCGTTGGTCCATGGTGACTCTTTGTCACTATCATTTTAGAAATGGTATCCCCATCGCCAAGGGGCCACGCCCAATAGCCAGGGAAGTCTAGCCACGGGTAGGATACTTTCGTCGAGGTTCCTAAGCCTCAGGTTGGGTAGCTTAGCCAAAGTTCCCAAGCCGTATTAGGTGGGCAGCTTAGTCGAGGTTCTCAAGCCTCAGGTGGGCTGCTTTTGTTGGTTCCCAAGCCAAACAATTGACTACACAACAGATTTGCATCAAAATTTTTGGGGTCATGTTCATTTTCAAGTATCTCAGAAACTATTTGTCAAAGAAGCTTAAAATTTGAAACAGTTAAAAACAACTATTTTTTCGCTAGTCACGCAGAAGATGAGCTTTCTACATTGATTTCCCGGGAATATAGACTTTCCAGAAATTAGGATTTTTTTTATCGCGATAAATTTTCGGCCAAGTTTGAGTACCAAAAGCAAGAGGGCTAGTTGACTGTTTTTGTTAAAATTTGGGAGTTTGGAACACTGATAGCTACTAAGCCAGCACAGAAAATATCTTTCTTACTTACAGAATGACAGCTCGACAAAAATGGAAAAAAGTGTCGGGGAGCATCCGCGACATTTTACCAGCCATCACTTAAGAGACTCTTGCAGGTCATGTATTGCATCTCAGGAGCTAAGAATTTGGGGAATTATCTTTACTCACAAAATTTGAAAAAAATCTGAGATGGTGAAGCGTGGGGACTTGATCACTTGACATGGAATAACCAAATGTGAGGTTCAAATTTTGAGGTTCATCTTAAGAGTTGTTTTCATTCCTATGCCCGATTTATGTAATTGTACACATATTTTGAAAAGAGCGCCACGGACTGATGAAGTTTGGGAACCCCTGAATTAGGGTATGTACAATGAATGCAGAATCATAGAATGACTAAAATGGTGCTGTAGAAAAAGCGAAAAGGGAGACCAAGGAAAGGATTAAACAACGTCCAGGAGGATTTATTGGTGTTAAACATTGAAAATTGGAGAGACAAAGCAATGGATAGAAAAATTGTAAATAAAGTTAGCTGGAAGTTAGGACCATGAACTATAATATAATAAAGACAAAATTGAAATGGTATCTACGTAATATAAGCTAATGTAAAAACTATGACCATTTTATTTGAAACAAATAAATTGATTTATAAGTAGAATAGCATAAACTTGCGGACTCGCATAGGCGTCGGTATTACGGGTTAATATAAGAATACGAAAAATTTATAAATAAACTAAACCTGTAGAGAAGCAGGCATGTAGTGTCGACCTTGAATATAAATCATGTTAAACCGCGCTGAGAGAGATTTCGTTTTAGTACCGGTTGAGCTGTTGCAGAGATTAGTCGAACGGTCAAGGTTATGTACTTACGTGTCGCTTTTGAAAATATAGCTGGCGTTTTTTGTGTGTTGTAGTATTATACCAAGTACATAATTAGTGTATCGTTTCATATAGAACTAATATTTACATACCTAAGAAAACAATGCCTCGTAATAGATTTGCTACTAATGTACATAAGTAGGTGTCACTTTTTCCCCATTTAAAATATGACGGTAGTGCAGTTTTTTGCTTAATATGCAATGTTCGTTTGGCTGCATTGGACAGAACTGATTGCCAGAGGCATGTCAATGGTATTAAGCATATGAGAAATGCAAGAACAGAAATACCTTATACACTATTCCTCATACATTTATTAATTATGTTTACCTCTTGTAATCTTCCGTTGTCGTTGGTGAGAAAAGCAGCTTTTAAAACGTTTTGGCGACAATACGTTCCAAAGTACCCATTACCCTCACAAACACAATTACAGAATCATTTGCCGCGAATGAAAGAGATGCTAGAAAATGTGTGTAAACGTGATTTGTGTTCCAAAAAAATATGGATTACCGTGGATGAGACGACCGATATAAAGAAAAACAGTATTGTGAATGTAATAGCTCGCGTTTTATCTAGCGAGAACACAGCATCTCGATATTTGTTAGCTTGCAAACGTGTTCAACAATGTACCGCGGAAAATATTCAAAAAGTGATAATGAACGCTTTGAAAAAATTTAAAATTGCCCAAGATCAAGTTGTGATGATTGTGACAGATAGTGCAGCAACGATGTTAAGTGTTGGGCGATCCTTAAAACATATATTTCCTAACTTAATACATATAACCTGCGTGCTGCATGCTTTGCATTTAGTTGGTGAAGTTGTTCGACAACATTACGGAAACGTTGATCGGATGATTGGAAGTACTAAAGCAGTGTTTCGTAAATCTCCTAAACGTTTAAAAGAATTTCGTAAATTTTGTCCAGGTATTCCAGAACCTCCTGAACCAATTTTAACGCGATGGGGTACTTGGCTAACAGCAGCTTTTTACTATTTGATCCATTTTCAACAAATTCAATCAGTTATAATGCGATTTAATCGGAATGAATCCAAAGCAATTAGAGAAAGTCAAAGAGAATTTCAAATTCCTCAACTTTTAGAAGATTTAACAACAATATGTACCAATTATACAGTATTACTAGATGCCATTAGAAAACTACAATGTACTGAATTGTCATTGCAGGAATCATTAGACATAGTGGAGAGTGTAAAAAATAAATTACACACATTAAATGATACGCCAGGATTATGCGCTAGTCAAAAGTTGGCAGATGTTTTAAGGAAAAATCCCGATTTTGATACTTTAGAGGCCGTTTATAATCAGTGTAAGAATAGTGAACTTTTAAGTGATTTTGAGAAACAGTTTCTACATGCAAATGTAACTTCCTTAGATGTGGAGAGATCGTTTTCTATGTATAAGAATATTTTTTCTCGTCGACGCACAAGGTTTAAAGAAGTAACTGTGGAAACATATGCAATGATGCAAGTTTACAGTAGTTCACATCCTGATGCCTCTAATTTGTTGAATAATTAGCAAGTAAGTTTATTTATGAATTTTTCGTATTCTTATATTAATCCGTAATACCGACGCCTATGCGAGTCCGCAAGTTTTGGTTACTTTATTTATAAGCGAAGTGGCCCGCAAAAAAACAGCAGCATATTTCTAATTTTACAATAAAACGATGCAGAAAATACCGTATTGTTAACGTTCAATGGAACTTATTATTTTTCATTACTTAATCTTTCTAAGATTAAGTAATGAACTTGTCAAATTCAAACAAACGTCAAATTCTACGTCTGTCAAATATGGGCTTAAACCTATCCTGGTTATTGAAACGATTCAACAAGAAAACCCAGATCAAAATCCTAATGGTCGGCTTAGATTCCGCTGGCAAAACAACAATCCTTTACCGGCTAAAAATTGGCAGAGTAGCCAATACGATACCAACGATTGGATTCAACATCGAAACACTAGAATACAAGAATATATGCTTTGTTGTTTGGGATGTTGGAGGCCAAGAGAAAATCAGGCGATTATGGAAGCATTATTTCGACGATACGAAAGGCGTTATCTTCGTAGTGGATAGCAACGATAAGAATCGTATTGCCGAAGCCGAAAGGGAATTGCAAAATATTTTGGAAGAGACCCAATTGGAGAAGGCGGTGTTGCTAATCTTCGCGAATAAGCAGGATTTACCCAACGCCATGTCAGCAGCCGATTTGGCCAATGAATTGCATTTGTACAGGGTGCATAATAGGCAGTGGCATGTTCAGCCGTCTTCGGCACTTAAAGGAACTGGATTGTATGATGGATTGAATTGGTTATCGAAGGAGATTAATAAGAAATAGAATTTAAGTTGAATTGCAGTATATAAGTGAAAATAAATAAATGAATTACTTTGAAACTTCGTGCATTTTGATGTATTTTCGTCTTTCTACCTCTATTTATGTAGGAGCCAGAAATGAAATGAAATAAAAATCTCTATACTTGAAGAACAAAACATTCGAAAGAAAAAGAATTAAAGTATCAAGAAAACCATATTGCACTAAAAAAACCCACGACCAGATAAAGAAAGCATCTGCTGAGATTTCAACATTATTGAAACTGCATTTTCCAACTTTGAGTGCATGTGGTAAGAAAGGATTTTAATATTGTTCCTTAAACTTTTCAGCACTCATACTCTACTTAATTTTAAACAGCTTCACTAATTTTCAGTAGAATATCTTATTGGCTTACTGGATTGCATGGTGACAAAGAAAAAGTTTTAAGTAATTGCGCGCAGTCCTTTCAAGCAGTTACTCTGTCTCCTTTTTTTAGTCTTATAAGAAAAGACCCCAACACAAAAACCAAGTATGTTGTAGAGAAAAACAAGCCCTTTTAAATGGTTGTTGAGTCAAGAAGCTCTTAGCTTTTCCAATTGAGATATAGACGCTCAAAGATATGCTAAATTTGCATCAAAATTTTTTGGGATCATGTTAATCTTCAAGTATCTCAGAAACTATTTGTCAAAGAAGCTTAAAATTTGAAACAGTTAAAAACAACTATTTTTTCACTAGTTACACAGAAGATGAGCTTTCTGCATTGGTTTCCTTGGAATATAGACTTCCCAGAAATTAGGATTTTTTTTTTGTCGCGACGAATTTTCAGCTAAGTTTGAGGACCAAAAGCAAGAGGACTAGTTGACTGTTTTTGTTAAAATATGGAAGTTTGGGACACTGATAACTACTAAGCAAGCACAGCAATTTCCAGGCAAATATCTCTCTTACTTGCAGAATAACAGCTTGACAAAAATGGCAAAACGTGTCCGTGAGCATCTGCGACATTTTACCGGTCATCACTTAAGAGGTTCTTGCAAGTCATGTATTGCATATCAGGAGCTAAGAATTTTGGGGAATTACCTTTAGTCGGTTGTGGAACCTACTCACAAAATTTGAAAAAAATCTGAGATGATCGAGCGTGGGGACTTGATCACTTGACATGCGAGAACCATAAATAGGGTGGATACTACCACAACACGTTAACTACAAATATATTGTATGCCCTACCACGACATTTCTCTCAGTGCACGATTTAAATTGGTTGATATTTTCTTTAAATGTTCCTCTTATAATGAAGAATTAAAATTATTTGTAAAGCAACTTTTCAATTCCCTGGAAACTATTAAAGGAAAAAGTTGCTTATTTTTTAATTTTTTTATCAATTTATACATTTTCAACACCCTAATACACCTTAATGTTTTTTTTTTCATTTTTTTTAAACAGGTTACCGATTTCGTTATTCCGATTTTAATGGAAGAACTTATTGTCTAAAAGTACATTGACATCTTCAAAAAATTTGAAAAAAAAAACAAACTTTCGTAATTTTCTACAAATATACATACACTGCCGTTCATGGAAGTTCGGGCAAGCAAAAAAATGTACGGTAGTCAAAGAAAATAAGAGAAATATTAAATGGCCATGTATTTAATACTTACTTACATGATTTTACATATTTTCAAACACAAATTTATTAAAAAGAAAAGTTAATGTAATACAAATAATTTAAATCCGATTTTCATCGAAAAATCCATCTTTTGCCTTTAGGACTGCTGCCACTATTCTCGGCATCCGATTCACTAATTTTGCTAATGTTTCATTGGGCAAGCTTGTCCATACCTCCTGGAGAATGGTCCACAAATGTTCCTTCGATTTTGGACACTTTTTCCTAACACATCGGTTTAATTCTTCCCATAACAATTCTATCGGGTTCAGATCGGGGGACTGTGGCGGCCATCCCATAATTTTTAGGGTTCCTTCATTTTCTTCTTGCTGCAGGTAATCTCTGCACAATTTAGATTTACGTTTGGGGTCATTGTGCTGCATAAATTCAAATCCACGACCAATTAATCGGACTCCTGACGGTATGGCATTTTCCTCGAGGATTTTCCGATATTCTTCTTTTTTCATTATGCCCTCAATTTTGAGCAAGTCCCCTGTTCCGATTAAGGAAAAACAACCCCAAACCATTACAGATCCGCCTCCATGCTTCACCGTAGGAACTATACGCCCCCGTAACATTCTTTCCCCTCTTGATCTGCGTACGAAAACTCTCCGTCTATTTCCAAAAACCTCAAACTTGGATTCGTCAGTCCACAAAACGTTTTAAAAATCGTCCACTGTCCAATCTCTATGAGCTTGTGCCCATTTCAGTCGTTTCAGCCTATTTCCTCTTCGGAGTAACGGTTTTCGACAAGCCACTCGCCCATGCAACCCAGCCTCTTTCAGCCGACGTTTCACAGTACTCACAGAATCTTTGGAATCTCGCTCATTATTGAATTTTGCAGCAATTTCTGATGCTGTTAGTCCTCTATTGCGCTTACTAATTATTTTTATTCGTAAATCTTTCGCAGGAATCGTTTTTCTTGACGGTCCTGGCCGATTACGATCTTGCACGTCACCGGTTGTCTTGAATCGAACTATAGTATCATGTACTGTAGATTTTTTTATTTTTAATTTATACGCAATCCGTCTTTCTGCGTACCCTTCCTGATGTAAGGTAATAATAGCAGATCGTTTTGAAACAGCTAGAGGCTTTCCACGGGGCATTTTAAGCAGTCAAACCGAAATTATTTTATTTTTCACTTGCACAACCATAGATACTTTCACAATAACAATCTCTTCAGAACTACTGTGTTTACAAATGTTATAATACTTTGTAAAGGGTATACGAATATTTCCAGGTAACACGAGTGAATCAGCTAACCCTCCTAGGGATTATTATAAAGCTTTATTGTCACTGTAATTATTGGGGATTTCCAACATAATTATATATTTTATGTTAACGGTCTTATAATAGACAAATACTATCTGGAAATTGGTAAAAGGCTTCCAGAAAAGTTAGTTTTAATAATTTCTCACAGAAGCTTCCATGAACGGTACTGTATATATAGTGTGTTCTCGAATTGAGTTGAATATAAGTATAATCTACAAAAAAATTTTGAGTTAGAATTTAGTATTTGGGAAGTAAGTCCTGTTTGGTCTGAAACTTATTTTTAATTTGCTTTCGATTTGTTAAAATCAAGTAGGCCTTTACAGTTAAACAAAAACTATTTTCGTTAGGTAAAGTACCTTTTCGCTTCACAATACGCCAAAGTCTTATCAAGAAAAGTTATTCGGAATGAATAGTCACAGCGTTATGGGAATTTTCTTCATGATCGGCTTACTTTGATAAAATCCAATTATCCTATTATAAACCCCATCATGATTATCAAAGTAAGCCGATCATTCTAAAAATTTGCACAACTCCATAACTTTTCGTTCTGAGCAACTTTTCTTAGTAACACATCGACGTACTATGCACGAAAAAAGTACTTTACCTGAGACGAAATTGACAAATAACGGATTTTATCAAAGTAGGCCGATCATTCAATAAAATTGCATCGCGCCATTATTTTTCATTCTAAACAACTTTTCTCAATAACATTCTGTCGTATTATTGATCGAAAGGGCGCTTTACCTGAATAGAAATTATATTTTTTACATTTTTCTTGGCCGTCTTAATTTCTAAACAATAAAAGTCTTTGTTTATATGTACGCATGAGGAAATCTAATTGGATATCCTCATTTGTACATTTTTGTCGAGTAAATTACTGCAAACGCCTCTACAGAACTGAACAAATCGTATTCTTCCAAATTCTGACGCGACTACTGGCTTAAACCGCCATAGGTTAATTGATTGAAACGTAAAGCCATCACCTATCCACCATCCACCATTTAAAATATTGAAATGCCATTACCTTCCACAAAGTCATACTGACGAGATGTATAACATTGAAACGCGCGTCCATGGATGAGGTGATGGCTTTACGTTTCAATTAATAAAAGACTTCTTAAAATATTTGTTAGACCAAGCAGGTCGAAATCCCAAAACATTAAAATGAAATTCTAACATTTTTTGTCGATTACACCTACAGTATACTGAATCCGGGGACATACTGTATATCAGATACGACAATTAACAAAAAGTTACGTGATTATCTATGTTCATATCATATCATACATAGCATTTTTTAAGCAAAAACGTCCAAGTCAAAATTTACATTCACTTAATGAAATTTTTCTCAACTAGGCAAAATGTTATTTGTGACTGTATATAAAGATAACAAAAACAATTTAATTTCTAAAAATAAATTGTTTGACGTTACGCTATAAAAAAATAGATTTCTTTTATTTGGCAAGAATAGCGTAGATTTTGTTTTGAAAACAACAACTTAGAGTCTTTTTATATTTTCGAATTGGCAACCCTTTCTTTTGGTTCAAAAGAATAATTCTATTGGTGTATAATCTTTAATAGCAACCAATCAGAGGGAACATTACAAAAAAAACGACAAATTTGACTTGATGAAGTTATCAAGTAATACAAATTAGCATTGCCAACCCTATTGCAAAAATTTACGCAAACTTGTTGTATTTATATTTCTAAAATAAATATTTCTTTTTGTATAGAACTTACCTTTCTGATTATAAGCCTAGGTAAAGCCATTCCAGTAACAGAACAGACTAGCTTCACAGTTGATCCGTAATGAATATACCCATCCCTAACTTGGAATTCTTCACTTTCAGATTCGTTGTCGTCTAATAAATGAATCGTAAACGCACCCCACTGCGTAGAACTGGCATGGAAGTGTCCATTTTCCACATGTAAATACCTCGTCGAGACAGTTTGCGATCTCAAACGATTAAATAGGGCCACCTTGGTCCCACTAGCGATACACAGATCAGCGTTCTTCAACGATTGTTTCTTCTTAGACGGTTTCGATATCACTTTGATACGTTTACTGTGAAACACCCCGATATCATGCCCCGATCCGTAGAACATCTTCACCGAGAGCATGAAATGCTTGCGTTTATCGGAATCGGAAATGTAAAGAGTTTTCGCAGCGCAATACTGTTTGCCGTTGTTTAAATCTAATTGTTGCATATCCTGATCGGAATTACCTATCCCGATGAATGCGCATAATTGACTCGCTTGTTCTGATTCGCCATCGCGTAGCATTTGTTCTTGTCGCAATCTCCAGCCATCTCCGAAAAGGTATATACAAGGTGGTGGACAGAAGAAGCGTTTTTCGTTTCCGTAAGATTTCTGTGCAACTTTAGCATGTAATATTACGATCACCATATCAGATCTATCTCTTAAGTAACGTTCCATGGCTTCGCGGGTAAGTCTGCGGCCTTCTCCGCGGTAACCGCCAGGTACGACAGCTCCTGCGAACCTGGGGTACATTGCTCCATGCTGTGGAGGCGGTGTTGGTGGTGATTGTGCGTGTGCTATACCGGGTAGGCCATACTGATGCGGCATTTTATGAATTACTCACGTTTTTAAGATGAAAGGAACAGGTTATGTCGTAAACAGAAAAAAGAGTGGCACTTGTTTACTAACTAAATCGATGTCGCATGGCTTTTAAAATTGATTGTTTACGTTTGAAGCACGTGCTTTTAAAACGACAGTTTAGTTATAACCAAACGCAAGAAGTCGCGGATAAACACTGGAGGTACTCGCAGCCTTGCTACCGCCTTACGTGAGAACGCAACTGGTCTGAATCGTAAGTGTTAGTAAAGTGCGGCCCCCTCCTTGTCGAGCCAGCATTTACTTTACTGTTCGGTCCGTAACAACTCCTCAGCTACCTCATTCCATTCGAAAAACACCTGTTCATGATGAGAATTTTCCGACAGTCTGACCAACGGACTAATTTCGATTCCACTAGGATTATTGTTTGAGCGAACATCGCCTCGTATTTACCACTTCTTAACGAGACTATTTTCGCGTTAAATTTTACTTTCGAATAGAGGAAATTCGTCCGCAATTGCCATGGAAAAGAGAGCACGTTTCGCGAATTTGTTTACTTACGTAATAATAACCTAATGTTAAATGTATTTTAGCTTCGGTGTAATTTATTATGAGTGAGTCTGTACAAAAAGCGAAGTCCCCTGTACCCCGCGCGGCACCGAGAAAGGATGTTGGGGTTATAGCTAGGGCGTGGGAAAATCATGGTGTGGGAAAGAGTGGGTGGCCTCGACCATTCTCAAACATTTGATACCGAGAGATCGTAATTCGAAGTGCCGAGTGGATAAACAATGCTAAGGAATGAGACAATTAACATTAGCATCATCGGCGAATTACTGTTGTTGTTCTTGTTCGCTTATTGCTAATTAGCAATTAGTAATAATTAGCAATTTTATCGTGTGCATACACTGCCGCTCATGAGCATCATGACAAATTGCAAAATCAATTTAAAATGTTTTGTCTAAAAAGAAAAAACCAGTAATTAAACTAAGTCCCTCAACTATCAAATTTAGGAAAATTGCAATTAAATTTCATTTCTGTAAAAAAAAAATTAACTACCAGCGTTGCCAACTATCTAAACGAGAAAGCACTTTTGTTTCCTATGTTCCAAAAATCATTGGAAGCTTCATCTTTATTTAATTCGATATTTCTTAAAAATTACCTTGTTCTAACGGTAATATTTTTTATTTACATATGTAGAGTGTGATTCATTGGAAATGGAAACAGTCCTGTGGAACCTATACTTTACATTAAAATGAAACCATTTTTTTTAATACGTAGTGGATTAAAAAGTCTACTTCCACACAAAATTTCAAAAGTATACAGGCTGTTTATTAAACATACGGCAAAAATTCAAGGGGTTATTCCATGAACTATTCTAAGAATATTTTGTCCTTTGATGATTTTTGAAAAGCCCCATTGTTTCGAAGATACAGGGTGAGAAAAATTTTCGACAAAACCATTTTATTACCAAAAATTACATTTAAAGTTTCTTAATCTACAAGAGCTAGGATGCAAGAATCCAATCTTCTCCTCATTGACTGCCGAACTCTTTCAAAAACACCAGGGTCGTTTCTAATTGTGTTACGTTAAAAAATTGTCCAAGTTATTGTAACATGTAAAACAGCTAACTTCTACCGATTTCTTGGTCAAAAACTCGTTCAATTAATTGACCAATAAATCACGGCTTGTAAAACAGGCTTGAACTGGTATCGTGTGAAATAGCAATTCCAAATAATTTTTCAAAACGGGTAATTCATCTAAAAATTTAAATGAGTGTCTATGGTTCAAGTAATTAAATCCTAACTTTTACTAAAATTAGCAAAATCAGAAAACTAAAGGCAGGTAAAGTAACAAAATCAAATAAATTACACGTATTTCCTAATTTTGATTACCTAGTTATAATTTCAATATTTGGTTACTCAAAATAATTGGTTGGTTGTCCTGTTTGTTTTGATTAATCAGCTGTATTCAGTCGAAGGTAGACATTTTTTGGTTACCGGTCATTCAAAAATTATTAAGCAATATTGCAAAATATCTCTTTTAAAACTTTGTACATCAAATGTTATTGCATTTTTTAATTATTTTTAGATTATATATTGTATTTTTAATGTATACATTTGTTATCACTAAACTCTAAACTTCCTAAATTTGCATGCATTCAAAAATTATATTTTTGCAAATAACATGGGAGTGCAAGGGCTTTGGAGATTAATTGAACCATCAGGAAAGCCAGTCCCATTAGAAACGTTAGAGAACAAGGTCCTAGCAGTCGGTATCCTTTAATTAATTAAGAATACACAACAAAACTTTAGCTTTTTAGGTTAATGTATGTTTTTTTATATTTCCTTAACAATCTTTTAGATATATCAATTTGGTTACATCAAGCTGTTAAAGGTTTTCAAGATTCAAAAGGTGCTACGATCCCTAATGCACATTTATTGGGAATTTTTCATCGTGTCTGCAAGTTGCTGTATTACCGTATCAAACCTGTATTTGTGTTCGATGGAGGCGTCCCAGTTCTCAAAAGACAAACAATCGTAAGTATTATTCTTACTATTCTCACTAATAGTAAGGATTTTAACTTTCAGGCGAAACGAAATCAATTGAAATCTAAGAATACTAATGACGCCAATCAATTGCAGAAGCAATTATTAAAAAGTTTATTAAAACACTCAGCGATTAATGCTGTATTAACAGATAAAGCAAAAGCAGCTCTAGAGCATGATATTCAAAAGACGAATCAGAGTAACCGGGACATGAGGAGCGATATGTTTCAATTACCTCCAGCCGAAACGGAATCTATGGATGTTGAAAGTGACGGAGAAGATTCTTCGAGCGATGATGATCATTCTCATTTAATGAGACAATGGGATCTTTACACCATCGATGAGAAAAGTGCGCATTTTAAATCGTTACCGATTAATATCAGGCATGAAATTCTAAGCGATTTGAAAGATACTCGAAAACAATCGTCCTGGGGTAGAATACATGAGTTACCGACACAAAGCGATGATTTCTCCGGTTATCAAATGAAACGGTTATTGAAGCGATTTTCCGTGCAGACGGCTTTAGAAGAAACTGAGAAAGAAATGGGTGGTTGTACGTTATCTTTAGGTGAATTAGAGAAATTGCTAATAAATCATGGCGTAATCAGTTCGACATCAATCGTAAGCCGACGCATCGCTTCTGATGAAGATAAACGATACATCTACATTAGGAATTTAAAAGAAGCTATCGAACAAGCTGCGGATAATACAAATGAGGAAGAAATTGCAAAAGACGATATCAAAGAACATAATGTTTCAAAGACCCACCTTTCCGATGAAGAATTATCAAATTCCCAGTGTTCCTCTTCAAAATCCAAAGCCGATATTGAATTCGAAAGTGAATTACAACAAGCGATCCAATTATCCTTACAAAACGAAGATAACGAATCAAAAATTCCTTGTCCCGAAGGTTCGGAACATGAAATCGCACTAATAACAGATAGAAGTACCTCGGATAAGAAAAATTTTGAATCTAATTCGTCCGAAAATAATATAGAGGAAGTAACTCAATCATCTTTACAAAAAGAAATAGTTGAAACAAAGAAATTATGCATGCAAAGTAAAAAACCTAACGTAAAAGGTGTGACTGTCGTTAACTCATCTAATTTGGAAAAATTAAAATCGGATGATGATGAAACTTATTCAGAAGAAATATCTAAGTTACCTTTGGGGAATAAATCAAAGGAATTGGTAAAATTATGCGAAGAAAGCTCGGGAGAGAACCTCAAAAATGTAGGCGTTGTAAAGTGTTCCGATCAAGAAAAATCAGCTTCGGACAAATATGAAATGAATTCGACTGCACAGATTACATCACCCCCAAACAATTCTATTGATTTGAAAGAAATTTCAACCGAAAGAGCTTCCAATTCGAAAAAGTCAGAATCTGATGATTACGAAACTGATCTACAAAGAGCAATCAAGTTATCTTTACAAGATCACCCCTCCAATTCAGAAATTCCACCTACAGAAGACCCCAAACACAAACTGATTGTCGAAACAACTTCTCGTAAATTAAAATCTAAAGCAGATGATGAATTTGAACAAGATCTAGAGGCAGCGATTAAATTATCCCTCGAAACTGAAGTAGCAAGTACGTCGAATGATGCATTCGCCATAAGTGGGATCTTCGAAGACGATGAAACCCATTGCAGTGATTCAAGTGATGATGAAATGAACTCAGAGCTCACCGATAAAATAATGGCGTCTGCTAAGAGCTACATGACTGAGTATAGTGGTCTAACACCAGCTGAGATATTGAAAATAATAGCATGTCAATCTGGGATTCCAAAATTGAAGGGCAATGGTGATAACGTTGAAAATAATGGTAAAAATTTATCGAATTTTGGTTTAAATGAAAATAAAAAGGTTAATTTGAAAAAGTTATTGAACAAGCCTAGTATATCAGAAGGAAAATCAACTTCAAATGATAACAATATAAAGGGTAATGATTCTGAACAGTTTGACACAGATACAAACACTTCGATGTTCAAAAATGCTTTGGAAATAAATTCAGCGGAGTTAATAAGCGATTCTGACTCTGAAGATGATTTCCTCGAAGTTGAAACACCTACTGTAGAAGTTAAAGAACAAGATACAAACGCAAAGAAGGAGAAATGTATGGAGATAACAATTGATAAGGTTTCTACATTAGAAGAAGACTTATTTAGCGACATCTTTGCAGAAAAAAGCGCTAATGATAAAACCTCATCAGAATCTAGTAATAAACCATTAGAAACCATCTCTAAAACCATTGAAGGTGACCCTAAATCTAGAGGGAATCGCATAAATATAATCCAGAACATAGTTTTAACTTCCAACCGTGAAGAGGGCGCCAAAAATGATTCTGTGAAAGAAAGCGAGTTACTGAAAGATATCTTAAAACCTTCCAAAGGCGATGACAGCAGAAAATCCAAACTGACAACAACGGATTTAAAAAAACTTAGAACAAATTTAGCTAAAGAAGCTAATGAGCTGATGACAGAAAAATCGAACAAAGAAAGATTAGCCGCTAATATTACCGACCAGATGTGTCAAGAAGCACAGGTAAATTGTCTTTTATCAAAAAAAAAAAAAAAAAGGTTGTAACTGTCTATTGATGTTTACGTTTCGCTATTTCAATTGCGCATCTTCAGAGTATAAAAGTTTAAGTAGGAATTGCAGGGAATAGACTAAGTTATAACTAGAAAACAAACATGTTGAACAAAGATTAGATTTGGCAAAAAGTAGATTCATGAAAATGGTTCGTAAGAAATAGATCAATGCAAGAGTAAACCAGTAAACCAGTAAAGAAGAGTAAACCAGTAAAGAATAGATTTTGAAGGTCGTAAACTGGTAAAACAATAGATTTTGCAAAGGATGGTCTAGCAAATAGATTTTGTAGAAGGGTAATTGCCAAAGAGGGCAAAGGGGTATTGGCAAATAGATTTTGTAGAGGGTAGACTGGCAAAGAATAGATTTCGCAGTGGATAGACTACTGACAGATTCTATAAAATAAAACAAATACATTTTTTCAGAAAAAATCTAACAAATATATTCAATAATGGATAAACAATTGAGTTTTGAACAAAGTCTAGAGATGAGAAATAGATTCTTGATACTAAATAGATTTTGCAAGGAATAGAGTATTGACGTATTCTAAACAAAGAATAGATTCTGCAAGCAATAGATTAATGACGCCAAAAGAGACGCTTAACAATATGGGAACTACGTAGAATTTTCTGCATTTCCGATTATAAAACACTGCTTTCAATTCTTGTTAATCTTTTGTTATATTCTAGGAACTGTTGCAATTATTTGGAGTCCCGTACGTTATAGCTCCAATGGAAGCTGAAGCGCAATGCGCTTTTTTGAACGAGATTAACTTAACAGATGGTACTATTACGGATGATAGCGACATCTGGTTGTTTGGAGGAAAGAGTGTATATAAGAATTTTTTTAATCAGAGCAAGCTTGTCATGGAATTTCAAGCGGAGGATATCCAACACAGCTTTAGTGAGTAAAATTGAATTTCCGACAAAAATGTCCTTACAAACGCGAACTTATTTACAGAACTTTCAAGGAATGAAATGATCCTACTAGCCTTGTTAGTTGGCAGCGATTACACCACGGGAATCCAAGGCATTGGACCGGTTACGGCTTTAGAAATCCTAGCAGCATTCCCACCACCAAAAAACCAATTAACTCTAGGCCGTATTCATCTACTTTCCGGTCTTAGAGAATTCCGCAGATGGTTCAACAATAACAACACAAACAAAAGCCTCAAACCCACAAAAACCGCCTTGAGAAACAAACTGAGAAATATCGAGATTTCCGAACAATTCCCAAGCTTGCAAGTAGTCCAAGCCTACTTAGAACCAGCTGTCGAAACAAGCGACGAACAATTTTCATGGCAAAAACCAGACATGGCAAGCTTGATGGAATTTGCAAGACATAAATTCGGTTGGAATCAAACGAAAAGTGAAGAAATATTAAAACCTGTGCTAAGAAGGCTGGAAGATACGACAATGCAAACGAAAATCACGAATTATTTCAAAACGAAGCATAAGATCGCAGGGGATTTACCGCAGGATAAATTAAGCAAACGCGTCAAGAAGGCGTTGAAGGACATAGGCGATAAAGATAGCGAAAGCAATGAGGAATCTTTAGAAACCGATAAGAATAAAGAAAAGAAACAAAGTACACGTAAAAAATCGAAGAAAGTCGAAAAAGAACGGGAGCCTCCGACTATACGCAAAATTAAGCGGAATCCGCGTAAAAGAAAGTCGAAAACACCCGAAAAGGAATTGGACCCCACGACGATTGACGAAGACATCAAACAATTGCAACAAACGAAGAAATTATCTCGAAACAAAGTCAAAGAGATGAAAATCGCGTTGAATGAGATGCTTTTGAAAGCTGAGAAGGCTTCAGCCAATGAGGAAGGTGCTTCTACAAGCGTTGCCATGGGAACGCGTCTTCACAGGAAAGAGACAATACCGCAGAAAGAGAGAGAAAAGGCCGACGTGTTGCAAAATAGATTGAGAGCCATCGAGGTCCTTCGGAAATCGAAGCAAGGTCCTGGTTATATCAAGAAAAGGCAGAAGAATGTTAGACAACCGAAGGCGGACGCCGAGTTGTCTGAGAATAGTGATTCTTGATATGTTTTTTGTTGTATTTATTGTAAATAAGTCTTAAATATTGTTATATTATCTTTGTATGAGATTATTATTATTTATAAATTGCTTTTTTTTAACTTAATTGTTAAGCTTGAACGCACCCTATTTCGATTCTTATACAAATGTATTTTTCAATACAATATCTACAAGCTTAAGCTTTGTTCACAAATCACAAACTAGTCGAAGCCAATCATATACGGTGAAATCACCCAGAAAACAGTTTCGGGTTTGTTTCAGCCGGTCAAATTACGTCTGATTAGTTTATGATTTATATTTGAACAAGCCTGTATGACTTCTAGACGATCAATATTAATCGCAATCATTGTTGATAGAAATATTGGCAAGATACGAAGGTAAGTCAAATATTATCTACACTTTCGCCATAACAAGCTTTGAAGGTTATCGTAGTGGCAGCCGCTTGCGCATGCGTCGAGTTGGCGCCTCTGTGGTCATGTGTGCGGAATTTAATCACGATCGCGTCATTTGTCTGCTAGCTACAACAGCATAAACATGTCAGCTCCGCTATTGGTTTGCACTAAAGAGGAACAACGAGCAGTGTTCCGTGATTTTTGTGGTCAGAGGGTGTGAAAGGTGCTGAAATTCACCGGAGACTTTTGTCACAATACGGGGACAGTGCTTTATCTCGTAAAAGCGTTTTTTTTTGTGGATCGAAATGTTTCAAAGTAGCCGCACGATCGTAACACAAAAAGAAGGAGCTGGACGGTCGTCAACCTCTACCACCGACAACATTCAGCAAGCTCGATAGATGGTTGAGGGATGCCTTGCAATCTCTCAGGAGAAAATCATATTGGTACGGCATCCTGTCTTAGTCGTAAAACAGATATGCAAGGCACAAAAATTTAAAACCTGAAATGTCGGTTGGAAACTGGAGTATGTCCTGATAGTATATCGAAGAAATTTATTCCAAAATGCTATCCTAGAAGATATTCTGATTGCACATTTGTGATTAGCGACCCCGAAAACCTTCGAGTAACCATTTTCAAGCGGTTTTAGCGAGATTATCAAGAAATTTTAGAAAAGTTTGTCTCAACAAAAGTAAAACGAGATATTAGACTATGATGCCTACTGCTTACGAAGTACTACAAATTGAAATTGATATATCTCGAGAAGATAGCGGGCTGAAATTTTATTCCGCAAATGTATGACTAGAGGACTACAAATCAGCACCGTTAGGCGAAATTCCGACTTTAATTTTTAAGCCCTTCAAAAATTTCATCACTGGGTTCAAATTTTTACATCTTGGCATCCGAACGAACTAGGAGATTAAGTTTAGGTACGTTCGAAAGCTCTCGGCTAAGAGTGGGATCGAAACAAGCGAAAATGGATTTTGAATGGGAAAAGTACTAAATGATAGCATAACCAGAAATTAGGAAAAAAATTCGCTGTTGTTATCAGAGAAATGAGTTCTTAAATGAAGGATTCTATACGATTTTGTCGAATGTGCGTTAATTTCAATCATTGTCGTGCGCACATTTGCAAGATTCAATATTATTTGTGTTGGAGATATCTGTATGATATATTTTTAAAATTACACGTTGAAGGAGGTCCTGGGATTACACAGCTATTTTTATCGGTTTATTATCAATTCATGGGCGTTTAAAAACTCCCTAGCTTTTTCCTATAAAAAGGTATTGGTGTATTCTTAAGTAAGCGTGGTATTTCGGAAGCACAGTTTAAAAAAATGATGTCTCTTTAACGTATAGACATTTGTATTATTTACTTCATAAATACATAAAAAACACAACACTTAAAATCGTCAATATTTTACAATTGCTTTTATTGGTTCATATGTAAAAAAGGAAGCGTTCTTTTTTATATGGGCGTGGTTAAAATAGGGATTAGAATTTAAAACCGTAATGTCTCTTTTTTTAATATGACTAAATTTTTAACATGCATCTATCTAAACAAAAAACGGCACCTTTTAAAGATCTTGAGGTTGCTTTTATTGGTCGATATTTAAAGACACGCCTATTACGAAATATACGAATGTATTTTGCGACATTTAAAATTTTGTGTTTTATATCTTGCGGATGCGTACCTTAGGACTGTTCTCATTGGTTCATATTTAAAAAAGGCGTGTTATAAATCTGTGTACGTAGTTTATGATGATTCATCTGCAAGTGGGCGTGGTGCTAATACATATTATTTTACTTTAGGCTTTAGGAAATTGCTTGAAAGGATAAATTTCCTTTTAGCGTGTACGTTATGTTCTGGTTTCAAGCCAGTCATAGGAAAAATAAAATTAAATCTCAAAATCTTATCCACCATTATGATGCTTGTTGAAGAGAAACAGATCAGAATAGGCGGTTTTGGGCGAGGAAACAAGTTTAATTCTGACGGACACCAAAACAACTATTTTCGAACCAGTTATCAGCAGGTTTAATTTACCCCCTCCACATCGCTGCTCTTCAAACCTATTTGAAAACGTCCTCAGTAGATTGGTTCGAAAACTTATTGATACGATTCCGACCGCACGGCTGTAATGCTAAAATGTAATGGTTTAAAAAATTTGTAACCAAGTTCAAACCAATATATCGCCAAAAAACCATCTCATGATAGATCTGAAATTGACCAAAATATAATCTGGTAATAGGAAATAATTGATAAAAGTTACTCAACGCGTAAACTTGGCCAGGAACTAAAATCAACTACAAAAACAAACAATGGTTGTATTATCTTTTTTATTAATACTTCAACAAACAAAATAGAAACAATACCATGAGAAAAAAATATTTAAACAAAAAAATATATGTGTATCCACGTATATACAGAGGTGGATATAATACCAGAGCGAGTTTCTTAGTCAAAATTTGACAAGTTCGTATTTTTCTGTGCGTTTTAGTTGAATAGTTATTAATTCACTCAAAAGTGGAGCTTTTGCATGCGGAATGTGCAGCAACAGTCTGACAAGGTCTATTTAACATTTGATATTTACGAACGAAGAAGAAAAACGTTCGCAAGTTCACAGGATGATTATCTACAGTTTGTCGCAACTAAGTTAATTTTTTAAAATGGAACATGTATATATTTTAATACATAATACAGGGTGAGTCGGGAGGAATGGACCAAACTCCAGGAGTGTATTGTAGACATAAAAGCAATGTAAAAAAACTAATATGTTCTTACCTGATTTTCATTTGTTTTCAAGTTATAGCGTAATTAAAAAAAAAGTAGCTAGCGTTCTTGTAAATGGTCCAAATTTTCGCTTGTTTTAGAGTTAATACATCTTAAATAAAACAAAAAAGTTAGCTTTCAAAATCTCCAAACTTCACACCATTAGACTATTGTTAATGGGGCTGGTTCAAAAATGAAGTTTAAAAGGTAATTCAACGTATTAGAAATACTGCAGCCGATATTTAGAGGAAGACATGGAGCAATCAGGAAAGTAACAGACACCCTTCGTAGACGGAGTATAAGATGTTTAAAAGTCAATGGCGGTATTTTTGAACATTTATTAAAAGAACGCTATGATTAAAAAAAATGTTAAAATGTATGAAATTTTGTTTATTTGCAATTACGCTATAACGTGCAAACAAATGAAAATCCGATAAGAACATATGAGTTCTTTTGCATTATTTTCACGTGTGCAATACACTCCTGGAGTATGATCCGTTCCTTCCGACTCACCCTGTATAATCCCGAAACGTAAAAATGCGCGGTGGACAGCCGCAATTTTGGATATTTAAATGTTACGAAAATGGCGGACATGGTTAACCCACCATTTCGTGTTAATATAAGTCAATAACCTTTTATATCGCCCTGTATTATTAATCTCATTTTATAATTTTTTAGTTTTGTGCAATAGTCAAACGTACTGACTACATAACCAGAAAATTTCAACCTCGTAAGTTTGAAAATATTTTCTGTTATTGACTTTTCATTCCGCTGAGAATCAACCGTCAAAATTCATTAAAATCCGTTTTTCTCAAAGATTGGTATGGGGAAATCTTAACTTGATTATCGAGGGTGGCGCACCATATTCGCGTCGGTTTATAAAATATGTAATAATATAGAGGGTACTCCATTTAGATTTTCGCAACTTTGGTGAGTAACTTCTTTTTGAGTCACCCTGTATATATACAAACAATTTTAAAACTTGCTCCCAATGAACCCACGTAGCTCTTAACAAAAACATTTTGCCGTTTTTCGTATGTAAGCCGACGAAAATGTGGTGTGCCAGCCTGTATATAGAAAATGTGTGCTATCAAAGACTGAAAAACATATACAGGCTGTTCCATTTAAACTAAGCAGGTTGACAGGGCAGTGTTGCCAATATTTTTTATTTGAAAGATCAAAAGACCTCGAAAAGTAATTTCCAGTATTCGGCTAACTGACGGTTTAAACACCACACCCTGTATGCAGAAAAATCTAATTTTAATAAATAAATAGACCTTATCAAACCGTTACCTCACCTTGTATACAGAATGCTTTTTTAATAAGCCACTACTGATTAATGCACATTTATATTGAGCCCCAACCTCAGCAACTACAGCATTTGTTCTATCCTTTCTATCATAAAATGCCTACGCAGACAATGCATTGTAACGTTGAGTATGTGAAAAATTTCAAAGAATATCCAGAGGTACAATTTAGTTCTTAGTTAATTTACTTGCTAATCAAGTTGTGCAATTCAATAAAACTTTTTACACAACGGCGACGACCATTGGCGCGTCCGGGTTTTTGAGTAAGAGTGGACAAGCTTTGAGTAGGAATGGGCAATGTCTTGCCTTATTAAGAGGCGAAATGGAATTTTTTTAATTATGCGGGAAAGTGGAACAACATAGGCATTCGGGAGGGGGCGGGGGCTGCCTTTATCAGACAACGCCTTTGGCTCCGACTACGCGGAAGTGTCAACAGAAAAGAATTATTTTATTATAGAATAATAAATGCCGATTCCATCATTCTTTCTGTGGGCGCTCGAGCCTTCAAGCACCCACATACACTACCGCTCATAAGTACTTGGGTACCCTTGCATTTTAGATTTTTTTTATACAAATAATAGGTCTATTCCATCTGACAATTCGGAATTAATTCAGAACTAATTCCGAATCCTCTAGTGCGCATGACAGTTCAAATGTAATCCTAAACTGGTTCAGAATTGTATTTTATTTTGGATGGAACGATATAATAAATTGAGTAGTTCTATATGCAGATGTCGCTGGGTGTAGTTAGGCACGTTCGAATTCGCCAAATTCTTGCTCGATAGTCACGATTCTGAGAATCGTTCTGAACTACTAGTACACTGCAGATGGAACAACGAATTTCTAGTTCCTTAAATTACGAACTCCTAATGGAACGAAGAACTTGTATTGCGCAGACTCAAAACATTCTGAATTAGTTCTGAAGTAATTCTTTCGTTAGATGGAATAGACCTAATGTATTTAAGAAATACATTACAATTAATAATCGTCAAATTGCTAGAATATTATATTTAAATCCATCTGCTGATGATTATAACATCAAAAAATACAGTGAAAGTGGCAGTTTTCTAAATAAAGTACGAAGTGGTAGACCATTAGCGACAACATCAGCTCAAGATATTACAATCGTGGTGTCCAGCAAGCGAAATAGAAGAAAACCAACTCCAGACATCACTGCAGAAATCAATACTGTACTTCCGAAGCCGATTAGCGAAATTGGACGGTAGAAGATTGGAGCAAGGTATTGTGGACTGGCGAATCCAATTTCGAGATTTTTGGTTCGCGAAGACGAGTTTTTGTAAGAAGATCTGTAGGTGAACGTGCATTACAGCAATGCACAGTATCTACCGTCTACGTCGGGTTGTTTTGCTGGAACATCCGCAGGTGATCTCGTAAAAATTCAAGGCATAACGAGAAGAGAGCAATACAAACGAATTTTAGAGGAAAATGCAATACCCTCTGGTTTTGTATCCCAAGAAGACAATGGCCCAAAATACACTTCAAAATTATGCACGCAATATTTAGAACAGTTGGAAGAGGGAGGGACACCCCAAAGCCCGGACTTGGAATCCCATCGAGTTATTATGGGAAGAACTCGATCGCGAAGTAAGAAAAACTCCTCCAACTTCGGCAGATGATATGTGGAACAAACTATAATGAGCATGGGCTCGAATAACTCAGGAATGCCCCGATTATCATTAAAAATAAAGGAGATCACGTACACGAATCTAAAATTTAGGTCAAATAAATAATTTTAATTGTAAAACTTGTATATTTGTGTATACTCAAATACCAAATACACATTTTAATATTTCCATCAAAATATTTAATGATTTACCCTGAAATTTGAGGTGTCCAAATACTTATGGGCGGCAGTGTAGATCATTTGTTCCAGTGAAACGTCTAAATTAACTAAATAAAAGCTTAAAAAGAATCAGATCATTTAAATTTCGATCATAAAGTAAACTAATCAGATCTATCGATCGACAAAGTACAAGTTACAAATAAGATCTATGTTTCGCAGCCTTTTAAAACGACATAATCAGATATTCTTAATCGGCTAAACAATAACAATACTTCCTAAGATGCGGATAATTATCCATAATGCACCTAGCTTGCGAACCGTACTTATTAATCCTACTAATATCACTAATCTTCAGATCTAATTGGTTAGAATTGAGAAAATGGGTGAGACTAGCTTCGAAAATCGAATCACCCGGTATAGTCGAGAGTTTGATTTGGTACGTGTGAGTTGGCACCTTGGTGTTGGCCGATAGATCGGCTACGAAGCCGTCGATGTCGGCGTTCTTGCTGAATCTCACCAGCTGTTCGTTGGGCTTCATCTTCGTTACCCATTCTATTTTGGCTACCTTCAAAGGGCTGCATAGGTAACGTTGTTGTGAAGTGTATTGGTTTACTGTCTCGATGAATTTGTTCGCTAAATGTTGTACTATTTCTGATTTCAGATCTATCTTCTCCCAGTCTAGGCATGCGCACCAATGGGGTTCGATATAGGCATGCGCACAACTTCTTTCAGGTGAGATCTAGAACATTTGCAATAATAGAGACAATTTAGAATAGAATAGAACTTTATTGTCCAACAGAAGTTCCAATTATAGGACAATGATAAATTCATAACATAACAAAGTAGGTTTCCATACCTAAATTAAATTACATTAAATATTACAGAAAAACTAAATTAAAAAAAAAATTAAGAAATTAACATATTAACACTATTTGAAAGTCAGTCCACCATAAGCCTATTACCAATACGACACATCTTATATATTGGTGAGCGCATCAACACATTACTCCGGGCTGCAGGCATATAGAATGGCGCACTATGACGAGTAGCAAAAACCGGCGCATTGAAACATATCCTGGACAGTAAATATGAGCAGTCGATATTGTTATTGAGTAATTTACTCAGAAGTCGCACGCTCTGGAACTCTCTTCTCGCTGTAAGTGACTGCATGTGCAATTGGTTCATAGTTTCGTCCAGATTAGAGCCGCGTACAGGGTAGCTACCAGTTGTTTTATAAATTATGAATTTCAAAAACTTTCGCCGAATCTGCTCCAACATGTGAAAGAGCTTTGTATAAATTGGATACCATACGATGCTGCCATACTCGAGCTTACCGATTACAAATGTGTTGTACAACAGCCTAATCGTGGCGATGTCGTCGCTGAATTTCCTACAGGTTCTTGGAACGAATCCCAACATTCTCGACGCTGACCCGCGCAACTCATTAAGATGTGGAACAAATATGAATGTACTGTCAAAAAGAATTCCAAGATCCTGAAAGGTTTCACTGGTAGATAATGGTGTGCCACACAGGAGGTAAGTATTAATTAGAGATTCAAATTTTGTTGTATATGTGACTTTGCAACATTTAGCAATATTAAGGTCGTTGTTCTCGCCCCACTCAGGGACCACATCCAAGTTGCGTTGGAGCAAAGCAATATCATCGGGCTCAGAGATCGTTGAATAGATTTTTAAATCATCAGCGTAGGCCAACGCAGGGCAGGTAAATGATTTTAGTAGATCATCCATATAAAATAAGAATAGTAACGGTCCTAAATTAAATCCTTGGGGTACACCCGACGGCATGCTATACTCCGTTGAAGTGAATCGGTTGTAGTATACATAACCACTTCGATTCTTCAGGTATGATTTCATCAATGACAAAAACGAAGAAGAAAATCCAAATGAATTGAGCTTCTCACAAAGTATATGATGGTTTAGCGTATCAAAGGCACGGGATATATCTGTATTGATGACGTATACTTGACCGCGGGTGTCTAAGAATTCACTAATATACTGCGTTATACTTGCTAAATTGGTTATAGTAGAGCGACCCGACATAAATCCATGTTGTAGTGGCGAAAGATGTACATGCACGCTACTGTATATATGGTTATAAAGAATTTGTTCATAAACTTTAGGGAAGTTTGAAAGTATGGATATAGGACGATAATTCTCTGACATTTATCACCCTTTTTTGAAAACTGGAACAATCCGGGCTCTCCTCCATTTTCTAAGAAATGTATTGGTTTTCAAACTAAGATTCAATGTAGTAGTTAATGGTTTAACAAGCGCAGAACGACAATTTTCAACAATGCAAGATGGCACGCCATCATCACCCGCGGTAAACTTATTACTGAGACGTGACATAATAGAAAGTAGACAATCTTCCGTAACAAATTTAGGACAAACTATAGAAATTGTAGGCAAGGACTCAGTTGGTGTCACGTCTCTACTTGTAACGTAAACGACAGAAAAAGTTGGCAAAGGAATTAACAATTTCTTGAGGATCAACAAATGTTGCTTCGCCATCATGTAGAACACCCGGTATCCTAGTAGTACGACGTTTCTGATCAACATGTTTCCACAGCGCAGATGTGTCCAACCTTATGTTTTGTTGTACATTAGATAAGTAATCAGTAACCTGGGCAAATATGCGGTAACAGCCAGAGGCGTGGCGAGCGCATAAAAGTTTACACATAAAATAGAAGGTTAGAAATAAATTATAAAACGTGCTGAAACACTCACCGTTTTAAAAGTCTTCCGTGAAATCACAAACTGGGTAACATCTGTTAAATATTTGAATCGTTAAATATGTTTCCACAGCTGTTTCAGTCAAGTGAGTACGACGTGCGGAACAAACGTTTTTTAATGCCGAAAACGACCGTTCGACATCTAGCGATGTTATATTTGCATATTTAAAATGACCTTTGAAACAACTTAATGCATCTTCACACGCACCTTCACATATTTGTCTTAATATAAGAAAATCGGAGTCTTTCTCTAAAACACTTTCAAATTTTCGTATTACACACCAATTTGTTTCGCCTTCTACGGCGCATAACTGTGCGTGAACATCATTCACAATTTGAACAGAATCCACTAGCGACATCGAAACATTTTGTAATTTTTCTATTCCCTCCGCTAGTCCGAAGTAATTGTTGTGAATAGTTTGTAAATCTCTCTTAATCTATCTTGAAATATTTCCTGGCTTTTCTTGATTGCTGCAGCTTCTATCGGATTAAATTTTAAAACTACCTTCTTTACTTGATCAAAATATTTGTTGTAGTAAAACGCAGCCTGCAACCATGTTCCCCAACGTGTAACAATCGACCGTGGTGGTTCAGGTAAATCAGGACACAGTTTGTGAAATAGTCGGGCACGTTTCGGGGACTTTAGAAACACTGGATTTGTACTAGCAATCAGTGCATTTACTAGTGGAAAACATGTAGGAATCGTTTGTACCGCAAGATTTAGAGTATGGGTTTTACACGTTACATGTAAGACGTTACCACTGTGTTCTTTAAGAGATCGGCCCAAAGAACGCATGATTGCGGCACCATCTCTCATAAACATTAAAAGTTGCTTAGTTGAAACTTCAAATTTGTTCAATGAGTTCAACACCACCTTTAAAATCTCATCGGCAGTACAATTTATAACTCTTTTGGAAGCAAGTAAGAAGGAGGATGACGGTCGATGTGGTTCCATTGTACGTACCATTACATTAACCACAGAATGTTTTTGACGATCTATTGTTTCGTCCACACACAACCACAGTTTTTATCTTTCAATTCACGAGCAAATAGCACTACATTTCGTATCGATGTCCGACTAGCTAATTTACAGTTCGCATATTTATTTTAGAAGGAGACAAATGCTTCCTTGTCTAGTAAACGAAACGATAGATTACATAAAATAAGAGTAACACATAAATCAAATGTAAATTTTTCTTGGTCTCGTATGCCACTTTTTGCACAATAATGCCGTTTGACAATGGCTTCTGGACCAACACATTAAAGGGATTTTACAAACTAGACATTGAATTTTAGCGCAATCAAAAATTAAGTCCGGCATGTCCACTATAAAGTTTTTAACTGTGTCTGCCGTTGGTCGTTTTCGCGACGTACCTAACTGCGACATTTTTAAAGCAAACATAAGCGTACAATTACGAAATAAGTTACGACAGCCTACATATACACAGAACTACTCGCATACAGCGTCGATTTAGTACTAAACGCTGTGAACGCGTGAAATAAATAATCGCCGACTCCGCACCACATATCTACTACACTGACTGTTACCGCTGTTTGCCCAGACTAGTTATATGTACCGCTTTTCTTCAACAATGGAACTACTGTTTCACTAAAGATATTGATAAAGAAAAATGTAAACATTATCCTTTTTAGTACAATACCAACATCCAAGGTAGATAAATAATAATTTGATTCAATTTCTTATTAAATATGATTTTCTATGATATTTTTACCTTGCTAAACAATGAAATCGATCTATTTTCCAAACTACCAACATCGGGACTTTGAAAATCCAAGATATCCTTCAAAGTGGCATAAATATCGAATGGTGTCGTCAACGTGTTCAGATTGGAGACGAAATTATTGTAAATCCTCTGATGTTTACGTTTGAACCAATCAGGGAAACGGAAAGAGAAAAACGGAAGCCTTTCTTCTTGTTTCCCTTGTATCGTATTTCTAATTTTCGAGAACCTGAAAGGAGGATTCATCAACCCGTAACTCATTTGCTCTTACAATTCGATTACCGAGGTCCGTGATCTGCCATCAGAATTAAAACTGTATTCTCTAATACGTTCGATTTCTCTAAATTCTTTAAGAAATCCAGCAGATCGTTGTCGGCTACTCCAATCAGGTTGTAGTCATCATGCGAGAGCTCCCCGTGAAACCCGAATAAGAATTTCGGTTTTGATTTATACACGGAGAAGAACTGTTGATATACCGTGTAAAAAAAAGAAATTAATCTTCCAAATAGAAATCGTCATACCTGTTCGATATAATCTAACATCACTTTATGTCTTGGGGTCTCACCGGCGCACAAGCGAGGCCATTTTTCTAACTCCTTAGAGATCGCAATGTAATAAGGTCGCATGTAATGATCCGTCGGAGGAGTCTACGTGATTAGCGAAAAGTAAATTGCCTTACTGACCTTTTTAAACATAATACTCACCAGAAATCCTTTCAATCGATATTGGTAAATCCCCGTAAATGGAAGATCTTCAAGAAAAGCCGTGACGTATCCGTTTTCTTGGAAATCTTTCCAGATAAATGGGTATACGTCAACCGTTTGTGTACCTGCGAATCGTTTTCTCACGTCAGGTAATTCCAGTTCGGTTTTTCCTGTTAAAATTGGTGTTAAAGCTTGCGGTGTACCGTCACCAACAATATTATAGCTACGAAAACATTTCTAAGTGAATTTCGATCAGTTTACGGAGTGAAATTATACTAACCCTTGTAAAACTAACCCTCTTAAGTACTTTGTAAAATAATCATAACTTTTAGGCAGTTTTCGAATAAATGTGTTGCGAGATAACGAGTCAAAGCCGAACATTAATACGTTTAACATCAAACCATTTTTCGACACGTATTCCCAACCCGAACGTTCCCAAATATCCTTGTCTAACCTTACCCCGGTTAGCACAGATTGCCATTTTGTATTATCAAGTGAAGTACACTTAACTTTCACCTAAAAAATTGTCTACGATCGAATTTAAAAAAAATAACACATGAAAAACTTACGTGATCGCTTGCTTCTAATTTATAATAAGAATCGGAATTCGTAGTGTCACCATCATATAGGACGAAATCATCTTTCCGGAGAATATCGGTAAATGAACATCGGATCTTACCTTTCTGTCCTTCGATTTCTTCTTTAATGAAGCATTCGGAATGCTGTAATTTATTTCGATGATTTAGATGCAAGGTACTTTAAAGTAATCTCCTTTACCTTGCATTTAACCCAATCAAATGTCGAATTGCAATTAATCGGAGCTACATCCTTAATATATTCCATAATCTCGGGAGAATTCAGAGGTATATTCGGTTGTTTGCATGCTATGGAAGTTGAATATTTCTTTATGGTCTCTTCGATTTGTAAACTAAAAGATTTATCTATAAAACGAGAAATTTAAGAGGGAAAAAAACTTACAAACGTGCCTTTTGATTGATGTCATTTAATGTCGGTGGATATTTTAAATAGATTATAAAATAGCAGGAAGATATTACTATTAGGAAGATCAAAATTAATTTAAAATATATTCTATATATACCCATAATACTGCCGTGATACTGCTGTTGTATTCGAATATTATTACATTGATAACTAAATACTATTTACATGAATCCTCCCCTTTATGTGTCTCTATAACACATTCTGGCTGCTTCTATGGTAATATTCGAGTTTGGGAATTACGTTTTAATTACTTTATGAGATTTTTACGTGCTTTATGCATTGTGTTTACTTGTTATTATATTTTTCGGTTTTTCTGTATGGAAAGGTTCTGGTTTATGTTTAAATTATTAAAACCAGTTTGGTGACTAACGTGAAGTTATCGAAGAAATCTGCTGTTAACACATATTTCTAGACATCATAGTCGGATCATACGAAATCACATTTTCAAAAATAATATTTTAACTCTAATAAATGCAAAGAGATACTAACATTAACTCAAATAAAGCTCAATTTTATTTAGCGCGTTTAAATATAACAGAAAATTAGAGAGCAACGTAAAATGTAAGCAGTGATGCCAGATCTGAGGATAAATCGTGAGATTTTACGATTTTCAATGTATCAAAAAAAAAATTTTTCGAAAATAAGGTAAACATTTTTTTGAAGATACATGAAATTATATACAGGCATTTCATTAATAACACTGTGCTCAAATTGGTGACTTGTTTTGTAACAAGCTGGGCGCCTGGTGTATGAACCTAACTCCTATGCTGAATCCAATGGTGCTGACCGTTTTTAAAAGTTAGCTCGCGTTTTCGAGCGATTTCAATTCAAAAATTTTAAGCCCAAAGATCACAAAAATACGTAATTTTTATCATTTTTTGATCATTTATTGAATTTAAATCGATGAATACACATCGAATAGAAACTATTTGAAAAAATATAGAATCGATTCAGTTGATTTTTCATCTGTTCATACCGCCAGTATAATTCACGCACGCATAACATTCAGCTGGATCATGTTCTCTTGGATCTATCCAAATCATCGGAACACTAAATGTTGTAGAAACAATAGACAGCGTCCAATACGCATCAGTAAAAACATTATGTGAGAAATATTGTTGGAACAAATCAGCGGTCTCAGCACTCATTTTACGCTGAGTGGTTTTAATTATAAATTTTCCACACGTAACAATCATTAGAATATTTCAAATTAATTGATTTTACAAGCCAATACAATGAACAATCTCGAACTTTTCACTATTCACTTCAGTTTGGGTTATTTGCTTTAATATTTAGATGTTAACACTTTGCCTTCTGAAAACAAACTGAGCTCTCAGCGATTAACAGCGCCGCTTATATACCGATTTGATCAAGTGGCAGTAGCGGGGATGAAAGTTTCTAGAAGGTTCAGGAATGGTCCATGAAAGATTCTCAAAGGTTCCAGAAAGCTCTTCGGCGATTGATTAGATTTTCCAGAAAATTCCAGAATGTTCTTTGGGCCTAAAATTTTTAAATTGAAATTGTTCCAAGATACAAGCTAACTTTTAAAAACGGTTAGCACCATTGGATTCAGCATGCTTGAGTTAGGTTCACCCACCAGGTGCCCAGCTTGTTGCATTTTGCAACTAGCACAGTGTAATTGTCCATTGACCCAAAATATGATGATTTAACCTAAAACACCTAGATAAAATATTCCTCCTAACCGAGATTCAAGGGTATGATGTTTTACATTCTACAATAAATTGAACAATTTATTAACGATCGTGAATATTTGTTTAGTTTCGTTAATAGTTGAACGGAGAAATTATTATTAAGTAGGGAATTTTCTTCGCTTTATAAAAATAGATTGGCAATCTGCCATTGTCAAATATTTTGGTAGTTTTGGTACCTGCACAGATTAGCTTAGGTTGCTTCGGTTTTGGTTACTTAATTCAAATTCGTAAATTTTCGAAATTTATCCTCACTTTACTTTAAAAACGCTAAACAAAATTCGTACGTATTTTTCTGTTAGTGGGTTGGAATTAAAAAAGCAAAGTTAATGAAAAATCGTCGGAAAATAGTGACAAAAATAGAGCATGTTCTATTCAATTCAATTAATCGTACGATAAATTATTCAAGAAATCGTATCGATTTTTGCTGTTTTACACAGTACGATAAAATCGATAAATTTGTTCAATTAATTGATCGATAAATCGCGGCGTGTAAAACAGGCTGTAGAAGATGCGCTCATGATCCGGCAATTCCTAACTTCACAGGGTTTGCCTTTCGATACAGAGCTGTTTTGGCGCGTTCTATGGAATTGTTTGCTTTTCGCGATGATAAATATTTATTGATCTGAAGAAAAATAAAATGTTTTGGAATTACTGCGTATGAAATTCGAACCTTTATTAAATGATTTTCAAATTAAATATTTTAATTATACATTTAAATTTAGTTCATATCACACGCACAAAAGCGCTGTACATCTCACATGAGAGAACATTGAATGTTTCCCCGCTTTCCATTCAATGTCTGCCGTGTACCAGTAAACAAACTCAAAAGCATTCAAATTCTACTTTAAATTACTAATTAAACCGATGATGTCCGTTAATTTCATCAGAAAAAGAATCTAGATTGTGCAATGGTTTATATAAACTTTAATAAACCCCCAAAATATCCGTTTTTTTTAGAATACAATGCTCATATTTAAATAACAAGATGAAGCTAACAAATAACAATTCGCACAGCATAAATAAACAGCTGCACATTCTCCAATTACCGAACGAAGTGATCTGTATGATTTTACGGTTCGTATCGCTTTCACTTTAGAATTGGACCTTTTTATAATCGTTTTAGGCAGCTGGATCCTCGATCCCTAGTTAATGCTTCTCACGTTTGCCAGTATTGGTCGGACACTTGCACTAAAGATCCTGTACTTCGAAGACGTATCTTGAAACAAGAGAAGACTCGTAAACGTTTACGATGGTGCCGCGCTAGGTACGGAGATGGCACATTGAAAACCAATAAACTTTATAAACGTTCGAAAGAACTCATGCAAAAGCAAAAATTCCGATTGACGCAATTGAAATACTTAAGAGCGTTGGTTAATTTGCGAAATATGCTGCAAGGATTCTACAATACATTGCTAGCCGCTACATGGTGATCGAATGCCAAAATAATTTCCGCTGTAGATAATAGATTTGTATATATTTCTAAGTTAGATTAGATTCGCTGTTTGCTATTTACTTTTAAAAGATGAATCTTTTTTTTTTTTACAGCCGTTTCATAAAGTTTAATGAAGTGTATATTTTATATTATCATCTGCTTTTCTAATTACTATATTTTTAGTTGATATACTTTATTTATTTTCGTTTGTGTATATTGAGATATCGGAAATATATTTTTTCAAATGTGATGATTGTTTTTATTCTATTTTATCTTTTCATTTTAAGAAAATTACATCGCAAGAAGTTACATTTCATGTTTAGTATCACAGACCAATAAAAATATTCAGTGAATTCAAAAATGATGTATTGAAAATGTTATTTGTCGATAAATAAACTCAAGGAGAAATTTTTAAAATTCGCGGTTAATTTAGGTTGGTAGTTCCGGCAGTGAAGATCAAATTTGCATGCAATTCGTCAAGAAATTAGTGAATTGCCGGAACAATCAACTTAGATTGTCCGCGAAATTTAAAAACTTTTAGTAGTAGTAAGGGGTAGTGTAAAAAGGAGGTACTCAATGTTGCCAACTGTAAAATAATTTTGGTACAGCAAGTTTTAAAAAGGTAAAAGACGACGTCAACAACGATTTGTACCTACCTTCACTACCGTCGATTAATGTGAAGCTATCATCATCAGCAGTAAAACTGAATTCAGTTTTACTGCTGATGATGATAGCTTGCCTATCGAAACGTGCGTTTAGTACGTGTCAACTATTGTGGTAAGGGTTTTAGTGAACTGTCTCAGTGTTCCAGTGCCACAGATTTAGAGTACCCCATTAATATGAGATATAGGTTACGTGAAACAAATTTTAAAATATAAATAATGTGAATATAATATCGTAGGATGTATTTTCGTAAGTTTAAATTTTACCGCGAAAAAAAAAACAGAGAAATCGCTTGGAAACGACAACAATCTCTGATTTGTTGTATACAAAACAATGCATGCAGAAAGATGTGTGCCGTAGTTTTCCAGTTGAAGAAATCTCATCTCAAAAGTGACTGATGTTAATCTAAAAGGAAAAAGTTCTTATGAAGATTAAGATTAAAATATAGGGACATGTTTAAAAATATGTTTTTTAATGAACATACGTACGCAAATAAAAAAATGCTTCTGTAGTAAGAAGTACATTTTAAATTTCCCGCTTCCCTGGTGGTTCCTACGCCTGGATTTAGTTCTTGAGCGAGAAGCGGAATGAAATTAGGGATAAGAGGAAGCCATTATCTTGCTAAGTAAGGTTATGTGAGATGAAAACGAATTGTATTATGTGAAATTAAACTGATAAATTGTTTGTATTTTAATCGAACTTGACGAAATTTTACGACAGCATCTTTCAACAAAATTATTCAATTGTGGTTTGTTTAGAAGAATGAATTGCCGAAATCTATCGATTTTTTACGAAGCATCTACCGAATCCGTGACAAACGAAAGTGGCAACACTGCCTTTATGATCATATTATTATGCGAGTGAGTTGGATATATTAGTACGTCTTGTAAGCTTTTTAAATGAAATATAATTATGAAAAGGTACAACGACGTGACACATATTTAGCTCATAATTTGTATCTTAATTTAGGGATATTTGTTTCAACTTCTGGGGAATTTTAATTCCAAGATTGGCACCACTGATATATTTAATTGTTGCCAAATTCAATCAATGACCTTGAAAGGCAACTTATCTAATAAACTTTTGACAAACTCTGTATATTCCATTCCAATACATTTTTTTTTTCATTCTTTGATTTTTGCCTGATTTCTTATTTAAATTATCCGTTTATTTACTCAGTCGCCAATTTAATTATCGTAATTTTGGGGTCAAAAGTGTCAAATTAAAAGTTATTTTTCAACTGTTGTCAACCTCAAAACTCAGGTAGAAAGTTTACGTAAAATACTATTTTATTTTTAACTGGCTTAGAGTTAAAAATAAATTATGTTATTCTAAACACAATTATTTAAACAATTTGAACAAGTAAGTAGTACCTGTTTGTTTATTATACGTCTTTGTTAGTAAATAGCGCATTAGGTTATAAAAGCGATAACCTTTGATCAAACAATTAGATAGTGCAATAAATTATAATATTTTGATCAAATTTTATCAAATGCGTGGCGTAATGTTGATAAGGCTGTGAAACTGCATTACTACTGGTGCTATATAATCAAAATGAAGTTTAAGTTTAGTGGGAGCAGTAAACCACCTCTACTTTCACTTTCTAATACTCTGCGTGTTGGTTTTTCTATTAGACCTTGTATTAACACACCTTATCAGCACATTCCTCCATTTGCAGTTGTGTGTTAGCCATGAGTGGATGTACTAGAAAGTATAATTTTTGAAACGTACTGCATTTTCTTTTTGATTTCAAATTTTTCAGTTTTAGAAACGACGATAGGATGTATAGGAAAATTTCACTCACAGCTAGTGCTAAGGTACGTAATTATTAAATTTTAAAATATAATTGAACATATGTTAGACCTCTACCTTTGTTTATTTCATAGATATTTCACGAAAGAGTAATTTACGCGGGGTTATTCAACTTTTCACAAAGAAACAATGTGATATTCTCCCCGGTTAAAGCTAGAAACATCTCAAGTAATCTACCTCGCCTACCTGTGCCGGCTCTTAAACAAACCCTCGAAAAATTTCTATTAACCGCAAGACCGCACCTTAACGATAAAGAATTCGCAGTAACATCGGAGTTAGTTAAAAAGTTTTCTGCGGAGAATGGGATCGGAACGAAGTTACAAAACTTATTGGTGGAGAAGGCGAAGACATCGGAAAATTGGCTTGCGGATTGGTGGTTACATTCTGCGTATTTAGATTTTCGATTTCCTGTTGTCGTATATTCAAGTCCCGGATTAGTGTTCCCGCTTGAGAATTTTCAAACGGAAAGTGATAGATTGGTTTATACGACGAAATTAATCTTAGCTGCGATTGATTATAAACTGCAAATCGATGGGTAAGTAAAACTATTAATCATTTAACGCTAACTTTGTTTCGTTTTATCTGTGTTGTTATCTGTTGGATCTTTAACGTAGTTGACTAATGATTTTAAAACCTTATCAATATTTACAGAGGAAATCACTTCCTTAATTAAAATCGTGAAATTTGTTGCTTTTAAGTGTTTAAATTTGACAGCTAATTTTCATTTGTTTGATCTCATAATGGTAACCATAGTAACGGCTTAGCGGTGATAGGCTTTTGTTTACCTTTCCATACAGGGCGTCCTCAAAATTGTGGTATTTATTTTAACAGGTTAAAGATCTTATAAAAATAGATCATTGTATTAAGAATTGTTGATAATAATTGGTTTTGGCTCGTAATTTCTTTATTATTCCCAATAAAACTTAAACATCTCTATGTATTACATCTTGGCTTACATTTCTCCCTTAACCCACTTCTATGATTCCCGCCATAGTCGTTCTACTCTCGTGTTACTGTATGGAACTAAAATGTCAATTCAGGAAAGTCCCCTAACAACCGTAAAATAAATTCCCTATGTAATGTTTACTTCTAACAAGAATGGCTTATATAAATGTTGCAAAACGACGGAGATATACATAATAATTCTAAACAAAATTAAACGATATCGCACCTAAAAAAACTCCAATATATTTTAAAAACATGCCATAAACTTGTAAATATAAATGCCTCAACTTTGAAAACATTCTGTATATACAACGCTGTTCAAAATGCATCGAAATCGTTTCGTCTACTTACAGTGTCGTACAAAAGTATTAGAATCTGTAACATTAACCTAAAAACTAACATCATATTTTTCGTTGGTACCATCGATTTCTTTTCAACTTTATTATATTATTATTAAAGCGATAAAATCCCTCTTGACATGATGGGAAAAGATCCACTAGATATGAATCAATATAAAAAGGTATTTGGCACATGTCGAATTCCAGGGGTAAAGAGGGACAGCATAGAATATCATCCGACCTCAACTCATATCGTTGTAGTTAGAAATAACCAGGTAAGTAAACAAAATGGCGATTTATATTGTTTCTAACCATAAACATTCATTAACAGTTCTTCAAAATCGAATTATTCGGAAGTAATGGAAAAGTTATAAGTGAGAAACAATTATTTGATCAACTAGAAAGGGTATTAGAGGAATCGCAAAGCCTAACGCCACCTATCGGTATCTTAACGACTGATCACAGAGATAATTGGGGCAAATCCTATCAGTTATTGATCGAAGGTAATGGTCTTTTTAAAGAAATTATCTTGAAAATTGCATTTTAATTGAATTTTAGATCCAAACAACAAGAAATCCGTTGGAGATATTCAAAGATCATTGTTTTTGGTGTGTTTGGACAAAGCCATGCACAGTTGGAGCAAAGAAAATCGCCAAACTATTGCTAGTAAACAACTTATCCATGGTGGTGGTTATGGTTATAATACAGGAAATCGTTGGTATGATAAGACAATACAGGTAAACTCATAACAATTAAAAAAAATGATTTTTATGGCTATTAAATTCTTATCTAAAATCATTTAAGTTTGTTATTGGTGAAGATGGTATCGTTGGATTAACCTATGAGCATTCTCCAAGTGAAGGACAACCCATAGCTGTTATGACGGACTATTTAGTTGAGTATATGTAAGTTTGTGCATTTTAACCTCAAATGTCAATGTAAAAATCGCAACTAATATCATTGATAAGTAGAGCGAGGTAATCTACGATACATAGGCGTTTCACTGATCAAAATCGCATCTCGCTTTGTCAGCATCCGCTTGTTTATCTTCCGTTCACAAGGCTAAAAAACGACCCTTTGCTGGCACAGTAAATAAGTTTATCTGTGACTTTCCGGATTTGTTCTACGACGGTGCTAAAATAGTTTACAAAGTGTGCGAGAAACATTTGATGTGCCGGGACAAGGCGGACCGTAACAAACATGTAAATACCGAAGAATACAGAAATAGAGAAGAGGGCGTGCCGCTTTTATTGTCGATTTACTTGTAATGATGATAACCTATAAATTTGTTACTTCGCTTGCTCGAAAAAAAAAAACCGTTTCAGAACTTTTGGTATAAGTACAACCCCGAGTTGAAGTTGCCAACTACGAAAACGGCACGTAAGCAAGTTTTATTTGTATGCGAAGGAAGCGCACGCCTATGTCGCGCAGAGACATTACCTCGCAATACTGATAAGCTGTCAAACTTATTTAGATGATTTTTTTCCAGTAAAAACAATGCTAGTAAAGATATTCCCGATGCACCGTACAATAAAACAGCTCAGAAACTCGACTTTACCTTGAACGACGATATACACAAAGCGATCCAGTCATCCAGGGAAAATGTCGAAATGTATGACGACACAATCCACTAATGAAATACAATTTTCATAATTTTTAATTGCGTCTAGGTTGATCGATAATTTGGAAATGGATTGCTTCACCTTCAAATCGTTCGGGAGCAAATTTATTAAATCGCAGAAATTGAGCCCAGATAGTTTCATCCAAATGGCTATGCAATACGCATTTTACAGGTAATTATTGTATAAAATAATAGGAAGTTAACATTTTCTGATCGAAGTATAGGCATTAGAAAATATCTTTAATTTCCTATCATTTGCACAATACACACAATTCCACGATCTCATAAAATTAGAACACTCTGTGTTATGATCTTTCTATTCCATTAATGTAGAATACACAAAACACCTGGCGCTCATTACGAATCAGCTGCAACTAGGAAGTACATCCATGGTAGAACTGAAACCATCAGATCCTGTTCAATTGAATCAGTGAATTTTGCTCAAAGTATGCTGGATCCTTCGAAATCAGATGAAGACAGGCTAAATGCAATGAGAATAGCAATTACAGGCCATAAGAAATACACTGTAGAAGCTCTTAATGGATTTGGAGTTGATAGGCATCTCTTAGGCTTGAAGCTAATGGCTTTAGAACGGGGTGAAGAAATTTCTCCTTTATACTCTGACCCTGGATTCGCAAGGAGTGCCCATATGAGGATTTCCACTAGTCAAGTCGCTACTAAGTGCGATGGCTTCATGTGCTATGGTCCATTGGTCAATGATGGATATGGATGTTGTTATAATCCAAGACCTATGGATATGAATTTTGCCGTCTCAGCATTTGTTGAGAACTCCGAGACTAGTGCTACTAAATTTAGAATTGCACTGCAGGAAAGTTTGTTGGATATGCATAATGTACTGGTGAAGACTCAAAAATCAAAACTGTAAAGTGAGATATACGTAATCCGATATTATTTTTGCGTAAGATGCTACAAAAATTAAATGTGTGGATCAACAAAATGAATACACCCTTGCATTTGGTGCTAATCAGCTTTATCTCCTGATTTATACTTAATTTACTTCTGCAAATTTTCTAAGGGACATTTAAATTCTTTAATAGCCTTGGCCATTCAAGAAGTGAAATATTTTGGTTCTCCATTATCCTTTCAGTATTTTAGGACGTTATCGTCTTCTAGAAACATTTTCTTTTTTGCAAATGGTAGCATGGTATTGTTCAGAAGCTCTAAATTTGCTTACAATACCTTCATTTAAAACGCTCTAACACTGCGGGTTCGTCTGAATATTCACTTGTCAAACTTGCACGCCAGAACGCATTTGCTTATTTTAGCAATAACACGAAAATTGTTTGATTGGGGGTGATTCAGCGGTAAACAGTGTGTTTAACCGAAAAATTAATGCTAATATAGCTCATGGTATTGGTGGAATCATTTCCGACAAAAAACAAAACGAGGGAAAAGAGACAGCGTAAAGCCGCGAACATGTTTCTGCCTACCTGGCGTCATCAGCACGGTTCCTCCCTCGCTATTGTTTTTCACCTCTCGAGTATATGTTGCCATTCTCCACGAACAGAATTACGATATATCTTCCCACGCCACCTGGCGTCGAGAAACATAGACATGCTGTCTAGAGAAGAGCGACAACAGATCGGGATGCAGACTCCTACCACCTATCGAGCAGCTCCTGGGTTGCTTAAGGTACGATGGCATGTCGCCTACGACGCCGCGTGTCCACACCTTAAACGCTTCCTATAGGCTTACCATGATGTACATCATGGTACTAGGCAATCTTTTCATGTATATTTTAATACATCATGGTAAGCCTGTAGGAAACGTTTAAAGGTGTGGACACACGGCGTCATCTTGCGTTAAGCAGCCCAGAAGCTGTTCGATAGGTGGTAGGATTCTGCATCCCGAGTTGTTGTCGCTCTTCTCTAGACGGCATGTCTATGTTACTCGACGCCAGGTGGCGTGGGAAGATATATCGTGACTCTGTTCGTGGAGAATGGCAACATATACTGGCGAGGTGAAAAACAATAACGAGGGAGAAAGACACGTACGGAACCGCGCTGATGACGCCAGGTAGGCAGAAACATGTTCGCGAGTTTACGCTGTCCTTTTTCCCTCGCTTTGTTTTTTGCCGGAAATGATTCCACCAATACCATGAGCTATATTAGCATTAGTTTTTTGGTTATTGTTACTAGGCGATTTTTTTAGTGTGTCTAACATCCTTAGTTGATTAGGACTTAGGTCCTATCAAACGCAGACCTTTCAAAAACATGTAACTAACAGCCGTACCAGTTTTTGTATAGAAATACAAAAATGGTTACAATAGTTTTTAAAATATGGCTTTTATTGCTATTTGTTAGTGCACTTGAAGAGAAAAAACGTTTAAAACATTAAATTGTCAAGAGAAGCCATATTAGGTTGGCTTTACATCACAGCTGTACCGCGGTGCGCCAAAAATTTGAAGACGACGCCAACCGCCGTTCACATCACCACTGTTTCACAGCTAAAAGAAAGTAGCGCGTATTTCAAAAGGAGTTCAAGCATGCGCGATATGTCCTGTCATGTTAAAATCTTGTTTTGGTGAGCAACGGCTGTTTATGGTATTTGTATTAGTTTTCAGGTTTTTGCGATTTTTACACTATTAACAATATGGGTACAGAATATGATAGCGAATAGGTATGTACTACCACAGACGACGAATACTTTTAGCGTTATATTTGCTAAAAAAGTATAATAGGTATTACCATTTTATGTCGATGTAAATGATCTTTTCCTTTCATATTATATATAAGTTGTACTCGAACAATTCACCCCAATTAACTACGTTTTGTCAAAGATGTTTCCCGCTAAGTTCTCAATAGAAAAGGATAAAGCACAAGTTGAACAAGGACGCACTGAGAAAAAACGCGCTGTGCCACCGCTAAAAGTTAAAGTTGAACCAACCTTTAGCGGCGTGAATTTCCTATGGCGCCAGTGTACCTTTTTTTGAATCAGCCAATAGCTTGCACGCCGTAACACCGCGGTACAGCGACACAGTTGTGATGCGAACCCAGCTTTACACTTAGAAAAGTGTCAGATTTTAACACCTTCGAATTTTTTACGTAGAAACATTTGAAAGCCCCTCTTTATTATCGAAATCCATAAATGTATTCATTTTTTTGTCCACAAATATAAGTCCACGAAACTAAGTATTTGATCTATCGTATTTTTTTAAGTATTACATCAAAGTAAGATGGCAGATTTTAAATAAAAAAGATGTAACTATTTTCTTCTTGATTTTGGCGGCTTTGTCGAGGGTACATGAATATAAACATTTTTAACGTTTCGAAAATTTTTTTTTCTTCAGAAATGTACGTCAACAAACACAACTTAAAATAAAAAAAAATAACAATAAAATGTTACATTGTTCGATTTTATATTAAAATAATTTTTTAATATTTTTTCAGCTATCGAAAAGGCGAATGCATTCGCATCAAACAATGTATTGGGTATGTCGGAAAGTTCTGTCGTATTTTTTAAATAAAACAAATATGAAATTTAGAATATATTTATTAAATAATTAATCTACAATGTACTGACCATCATTTTCTACAACTGTTCTCCATCTTTCAGGGAGTCGATTAATACCGTCAGCAAAAAAATTCCCAGGTTTGGAATTGAAGTATTCGATTAAGGCCGTTCGAACGTCATTTTCTGTATGAAAAGTTTTTCCATTCAAAAAATTTTGTAGAGATCGAAAAAGGTAAAAATCTGAAAGTGCCACGTCGGGAGAATATGAAGGATGTGGCAGAACTTCCCAGCCAAGATCTGCCAATTTTCTTTGAGACATCAAAGAAGTACGGGGTTGAGCATTATCATGCTTAAACACAATACCTTTTCTATTGGTCAATACTGGCTCTGCTTTTCTTTGATTGCCACATCTAAATTTGACAACTGTTCACAATAATTTTCAGAATCGATAGTCTGCCCCGGTTGTAAAAGCTCATAATGAACAGGCCCCTTTTTATCCCACCATAAACACAACATTCTCTTTTTTTATATCGGGTTTGGCCGGTCTAAAAATCAAGAGTGCCCAGATGAGGAAAAGGAATATCTAACATTTGCAAATCTTCACTGAATGTCGATCATTTTCGAAGTATACGACAACGTATTCACACCACCGTCGACGGCTGAATGAATCGACAATGGAAGCGTTGCTGGTGTTGCAATTCTACGCAGCTTACCAGGATGGTTGCCAATTGCCACAATGGACATCAAGACGACAGGAAAAGGTAACAATAGCTGCTTTCGATTTGTTTTACTAACTGTACCGTATCGTTGCTCAAAGTATTGTACTGAACGGTACTGACAGTGGGCAAAATGGAACATGCATTTTTTACACTGGACATAAATATAATCATTCTAACCTAACTTTATATATTGAGGAATGTAAACAAGAAGAAATTCGCCGAAATAAGTCCAGTATGTAATGTAAATCAAATTTCGAATTATGAACACAGGTGTAACCCTAAACCTAGCCTCAGCGAGTGTCATAATGTGGAGAATATCAATGAACCTATGTTTTGCGCATGCGTCAACAGAACAATACGGAACGTATCAAATATTCGGTAGGGACACGAAGGGAAAGGGGATTTCAAAAAAAGTACGGGTAGGAACTATACGTTCTTTTCAAATGGAACACGCATATTTGAAATTTGTACCGTACGAACGGTTCGGTACAGTACTTCGGATCAAATCGAAAGCAGCTAATATTATTTTTCACAAATAACGTATACTACGTACCTACTTTTATGCGGTGCGCCACTGTCGGTACCACCTTTTTTAACAAACTCTAATCATCACTGAACCATTTGGATAATGAAATGAAGACGAGATGACTACATATAATATGCGAACTAGTGTACCAACCCTTTACTGCACTCTTTTGCAATTTTGTAAATAGAGTCTCGGGCAGCTTGTTGTTGCTCGTGTTATACCTTTGTGTTTGCCGACTTCTTTCAGTTAATCTTCACAATTATTCTGTATTTTAATATAATTCACAGTTTTTTTAAAAAGTTATTTATTTCACCTTTGCCACCTTCAAACTTGAGAGTGCAAAAACCGATTTCATAAGATATTCGGAACAGTGCCACGAATATGAGAATCTTTTAAGTACGTATTATGTCATGAAGCTCAATTTTTTGCGCTACATGAAGATGGCAAAAGATAGCAGTAGGTAAACCGCTGCTCCCGGAAGGCACAAGGGATAATACGACGTAAAAGGTAATTTTTAACGATACTGGCGAAGTGTTTCTTGTGGTGACATGGCAACAATCTTCCTCACTCAACAGTGCTAGATAGAGCAACAATTTCACTTAACGACATTATTATTCACTTACCCGATCCTCTAAAAGTTGACGGACTTACAAGGTTTACAAGCTTAATTACACATTTTATAGATTTATCCATGTAATACGTATGTTAAGCTCAAGAAGGTATTATGTATCTAACATTGTTTAAACGTAGGTGATTTGTCCTTAAATAAAGTATAGTATTTTATGTATGGTGGTGATTGTTCGGGCTGTACATATGCTCTTTTTCTTACAAGATTGCTGTACGTAATCCACTTTTCATCCCCTGTAATTAAGCGATCCAAAAATGGCTCCCCCAAACAGTGTCTCAAATGAACTTTATCAACAGGTATCTTTCTGCTTTGTTAATACAAGACAGACTGATGATTACATTGCGAATTTCTCGTAGAGTGTAAGGAAGGGGATGTTGTTATAAACGCATTAGGAGAATTTCTCAGAACTACGTTGGGGATCGATCAATTACTCCTCTTTTCAAGGAAATGAAAATACGACAGAACTTTCCGACATACCCAATAGATGTAAGATTAAAAAAAAAAATAATTAAGAATTTTGTTTGTTGACGTTTTATTTTAAAGAAACTAAAACATGCATTTCTGAAGAAGACCAAAAATTTTGGAAACATTAAAAAATGTTAATTTTTCTGAAGCTTTAGAAAATTTATATTAATAAAGTACCCAAGATCAAGATTCAATTTTCAAATTAAAAAAGATTATTTTATCAAATTCTTTGCATTTTAAAAACCTTTATTGTACTGGCTCTATATTTTTGGATACTCCTGTATGTACGTAATTTTATATTTTGCTTTATATACAATGCTATTGAAAAATAAATTAATTATATTTTACTTTTTGTCTTTTATTTATTTTATTATGAAATACAAGCTATTTCTAACTGCGATTTCATCTTGTATACAATAAAATTAAAATAATATAAAGTATAAATATTTAAAAAAAAATGCATCTTAATAAATTCATGCTCGTTTTGTATCGGAAAGCGCCCTAACAATGCAACCAACCCCTCCGATATTAAAAGCTTTCTCATGCCATACTAAAAGGTGTCCGCTACTTCCTTCCGATGGACTTTCGAATCCCTTATAAACGTATTTCATGAGAACGTCTATTAATTCTATTTCTAACGATTGTACGGCACTTTCGATTTGCGATGCTTTTATGGCAAGAAGGACTCTTAAAGTTAAACCTAACGCGCTATCCTAGAATGGAAATCGAAATTTTATACATCCCCTATCAAAAAAAAATTGCTTTCCTACCTTCACTTGTTGATTCTTCGTCCCTAAGGGGGCGTTGCACAGCACAGTTTTGAGAGCTTCTATGTATTTTCCTGTACGCAGCGTTAAGGAAAACTTTTATCAGTTAATGTGGTTTATCTATGAATAGGGATTTATCAAATAATCATTGCAAAAAAAGGATATTTATTTAAAAGTGCTAGTATTTCGTTTTCGTCCGGTCCAGTTGGGCCCCCTTGATCGGCATCCTCTTCTTTAAAATTATCTTCGTTATATTGATCGACATCGATTTTTCGAAAGGCAGAACTTGATGTATTCTTCGACATTATAAAGAACTAAAGATTTCAAAACACACCCACCAAATTATGAGGTTATTCATCAAATTGGATATTAGCAAGTATTGATAATTCATTTCGACTATTGCCAACTGTTACTGGATGTATAGGACAAATATAATTTAGTTTAAAATAAAGAGTATAATTCCAAATTAAAAAAAAGTATTTCGTCAGTTGGAAATAAATATACAATATTCTGATAATTTTCATGCACGTATTTAAAATTTTAGTTTTAAAATTAAATATTTAATAAAACAAATTAATTTAAGTTGGCGATAAGTGAGCAATAAACATTTCAATTACGTTTCGTTTAAATTGCAAGAATTAAGTCCCATTTAAGAGTATTTGATTATTTATCTAAATTAAGATGCAAAATTTTCATACTTTCTTTCAGTCTTTAATATCCATTTCCATTTTTTCACCTTTTGAGGTTTTAGTAAATTTAGTAATTTTGTATTCCAAAGGTTGCACCTCCCGAATAAAAATTTCTTCTTTTTAGTTGTTTGTCATTTAACGCAATCATGGTAAGTTTGTAATTTTTAAATATCCGCAAAAATACTAATCATCTTTATTTAATTTATTAAAATATCAACCCCAAATTATCCGCTTATATACCCATAATATAAATTCTATTCCCATTTTACGATTTTCATATGTATTTGGTTATGTTTTTATACTAATTATAGGTTATGTTTTATAGGCTCGTTTGAAGTCCTCGGATTTACGTGCGAAAGATAAAAAAGATCTCACGAAACAATTGTCAGATCTAAAAACTGAATTGACTAATTTACGTGTGGCTAAAGTAACTGGGGGAGCTCCTTCGAAATTATCAAAAATGTAAGTTAAAATTTGAAGGTTATGTTTGAATATATTCATGTTTTTATGTTTACAGCCGTTCAGTACGTAAAGCAATCGCCCGTGTATACATTGTTATGCACCAGAAACAGAAGGAGAACTTAAGGAAATATTATAAAAATAAGAAGTACAAGCCTTTGGATATTAGACCGAAAAAAACTCGTGCTATCAGACGAGCCTTGTCTAAACACGAAGTTCGCATTAAGACACAGAAAGAGATCCGTAAGAGGTCAATATTCCCACCAAGAAAGTTCGCATTGAAAGCTTAAGTTTTTTCGATGTATATTCGTATTTAATAAAAAAAAAAAAAACGATTAAATTTGTGATTTTATTTATTAAATAGATTTTATGTCTTTCGGTCGTATTGCAAACATATACACAGTATATAATCCTTTCGGGAAATTATTTTGCTTAATTTTTTTCCAACAATGAAGATTTGCTTTTTCAAATAGTTCCATGTATAAATAATAAGGTCTTGTAACGGAAGAATCTTTTTCATCTGCTTCTACACCTTTCGAAGAAGCGATGTTCTCTTTGATTATCACAACACCATCTTTCTTTAATCCTAATCTATAAGGAATAATGTTATTACATCGAAAAAGACGAGATAAATAAATTTACTTGCAACGTTCTAAAAATTTTACGAAATCCACATCGGTTAAATGTCCTAAAACCCATTGGCACCATATCACATCATATCTTCCTTCTTCGGGGTAAAAATCTTGCAAACCGACGTTGTAGAAGTTATCGATTTTATTACAGATCGCCGGACCAAGATATTCCTTTGCTTGTTCTAGGAACAGTTGATTCTGCTCGATCAGATCTAATCTTTCAAATATGTGAGATAGCAAGTGTTTCGAGATACGTCCAATGCCTGCACCGCAATCCGCTACGGTTATTTTACCTGGGGGATGTTTAGATTGAGATAATAACCTTAAAAATTGTTTGGAGCCGCGGATATCGATTTGAGAGATGTGTCCGAAACCCCCTAGCATACCATCGATTGTGGGGGGTATTTCGGACCAATATAGGACTGCTTTTTTGTAGAATTCTTCTTCTTCTATGCTTTGTCCAGCTTCCATTTCTTTTGGTGAGTAATGTAAGGGGTCTACTCGTCAGGATAACAACAAAAATAATAATAACAACGTTTTAATATCTCGTCATTTTGGTTACATAACCACACATTCCATCATTTCTATATTTCTACCATTCGAACTTAAACTCGCTTGTCTATATATATAACGGCAACCGAACTGGTAACTTAAAAATATAAAAATAACTAGGCACATCATTACAGAAACACCAATCGCAAGCAACTAAAATAACTATTAGTGAAATGTGGTGCTAATCCAAGATTATATCTCACAGTAAATATATCAAATTTTTTTGTATGGCGCGATGGAGCGATTAATTACTGTGATAATTATTCAAAACATAAATATTTGCAATCATTCATATTTTTTAGTGCACATGTTAATATTTTTACATTGGCTGTTGGCAGCAATGTTTGATTACCTTTGTTAACGAAGTTCAAGTAGTATTTTAGTTCTGATATCGTCGAATATGGCGCTGCATTTGTCGTTAATGCAGTTACCTGTACGCGCAACCCTGGTTTTTTATTATAGTTATTATGGATTTTGTTTTAATTTTCTATATTTTCTTTGAATTGTATTTATTTAGAATTATTTTTTTATTTATTATTAAGCTAATAGCAAGCAATTGTGGAAATAGTAAAAATAGTAGTAGTGCGTAGTACGTGGGAATAGCAGAGTTGTTTTATAAATAAATTTGTTTTATGTATACAAAGAGCGTTCGCGTTTTTACCTTCAATAAATTTCTTCGATTAATTTCTGTTAACATTTATTTATGAATTTCAAGTCTAAGTGAACTTTATTTAATCGATAGGGGAAATCAATAAAATTCATGAAAATGGCACCGATAGAATAGTTCCTGATACCGTCGCGAGTGGCGCTACAATCTGGCTTGCTATATTTATTACTCTATTTCACATTCATAGTTCACTAATATCTATGTTGGCAACAATGGAAAAATGTTGGAATGTGACGTCACGAAGAGAAAGCTCTTGAAGTATTTGCAGAAAGGTGTTAATAACAAAACAGTTTGAAATTTTTATTTACGAAGAATTCAATAAGACAGTCTGTTTACAATCTATGTATCGGTAAAACGCAGCTTATTAATTCGCAAATATACAACCATCGTGTCGTAGGAATTAGTAGTTGCTTAAAAATCAAAATTATTGTTCTTTCCATCCGTGTCTTATCCTCCTGTTTGACAGATGGTGACTTTATGAGATAATCACCTCTCGTAATAGAACGAAAATCATTTTCGTAGCGTGAGAAATAATAAGAAATGGTGAGAAACAGTGAATAAGTTCCACGTTCAAAAACAGAAAGAAAAATGTGGTGTTACAGCGATAAATTTCGTTTAAACATTGAGGTGTTTGTACTGTAATTAAACCATTAATAAAATAAATGTAGTGTTAGTGTTTGTGAATGAGGATGTCCCGTCAAATTCAATCAACATCAGTGAGAGGAAAAATACAATCAAAAATGGCAAGGAAAAAATGAACGATGCCGATAGCTTGGTCAGTATATTTCTTCTACTATTCATCAATGATTTCATCACTAACACAATTTCAATTTATGTATAAGAATAGTGAAAGTTGAAAGTCTTTAATTCCTTACACCTCACGAAATAAATTAGATTATAACATAATTCCTTCCCACTCACAAAAAATCTAATCAAATAACTCCAATTTTGTTTGGTCCACTTCTCTTTTTTTTGTTATATTCCATGGTATAATAAAAAAAACTGGATTGAAATCAAGTTTTTTCGTATATTGTAACTATTACAACACAAAATTTGCAGTAATCTTTTTGTAGTATAGTTCTATTTTGTTAATTCGTGTTCTAAAACATACTTTTTACATAGTCTCTTCGACTTATTCGACTACCTAACTGTTGATCTACTTTATATTCATCGTACGATATGAAAAGGTAAGGTTCTCATGCTTGTTGAAATATGTGCCGGTAATTTTAATATTGTTCCTGTTGTAGTCGAACAATACTCAATTAAAAAGGTGTCGCAATCCTTGATAATATAGAGTTGATAATATCTACGATAATCTTACGATTTTGCGGTTTTTGCTAAAAGTAAAACCTAAGTGCAAGTGAAAGTAAAGATTGTTTTTATTTAGCCAGGAAAAAGCAGAGTTTATTTTAGGAATAGATTAATGAGATTTAAGTAAATTACAAATAAAGTGTTTATAGTTCCGAATACCTTATTTTACTGTCTGTTTCGTTGCTTAGTGACCAAACAAACAAGGGGAACGTTGCTTAGTTACTCCCACTGCATTCGTTTTGTTTTCTTCTTCAGTTACCCTTTAGAATATTCCATCCCGCTTTGCTTATACAACCAAAAAAAAGATGCTGAATCATCGCATGAAAACCACCCAACCCTCATACGCATTTCCCTCTTTCTAAACTTATCGATTCGCACAGGATCCGATCTGATAGGGGCAGGTTGTCTGTGAGTTACATCCCGGCAATGTTGATTGATTTGGATATGCGAGTGTGTTCTCTACGTTAAGCAAAAACCGTGTGGGATATTACTGAAAGTTCGTATCGTAAATTTTAGATGAATCGGATGCTATTGACCGTCTACGTTCCATTTGAAATTTATTCGTATTGTACGCGAAGCGTGTGAGAAATCTCGCCGAGAATCTATGGAAAAATTGAGGAATGGGTCGTGAAATTTATTGAAATGGTCTTTCTGGGAGTGATGAACGATGTTTATGTAGCGCGAGTTTGCATGATGGAGTTGATGTGGAAAATACAATTTTTCTTCTGTTAAAAAAGCGTTTGAAGAGTGTTTATAGTTTTAAAATTGTTTATCTGTTCTTTTTAGAACAAATTCGCACCATAAGGAATAATTTCACAGCATTTGTATTCTAAAGAAGGCTATGAAATCATTTCTTCAGGAAGATCTATGTTGGCAGTGACGGTTAAAGAATAACTGTCATTGGGTGTGTATTTTCCCCAGTCATGCATCTATAGAAGAAATCGGACAGGATTTCCACAAGGGATTTTCAAGAATCTGTCGAGAAATTTCATGAAACAGTAGCTGTAATAATTGAAAAACCGGACAGAACAAATCATTAAAATGGGGAGCTAAAACGATTGCAGGTGTTGAGGATCGTCTAAGAAGTCTATTCAAAAGCTTTCACATCAAATCAGACATTCCAGTTACTTAACATAACAAATATCTTAATAATTTCCCATTTAAATTTGGTTGCGTGCTGGAAAGGATCCACAGGTCATGAAGCTGGACTTATTTACTGTTAATGGTTTCTACATCAGATAAATAATGATCACGTGCTTAACTACAAGGGTCAGGCAAATATTATCTACACTTTCGCCATAATAAGCTTTGAAGGTTATCGTAGTGGCGGGCGCTTGCGCATGCGTTGAGTTGGCGCCTCTGTGGTCATGTGTGCGGAATTCCATCACGATCGCGTCATTTGTCTGCAAGCTACAACAGCATAAGCATGTCAGCTCCGCTATTAGTTTGCACCAAAGAAGAACAACGAGCGATGATCCGATTTTTGTGGTCACAGGGGGTGAAAGGTGCTGAAATTCACCGGATACTTTTGTTACAATACGGGGACAGTGCTTCAAGACCTCGCCATCGGCTGGGAAGGTGATGCTAACCTTGTTTTGGGACGAAAAGGGCCCTATACTGTACGACTACTTGGACAGGGGGACTACCATAAATAGTGCGAGGTACAGTGATTTGTTGGCGAATAAGCTGAAACCAGCAATTCGAAACAAATGCCGTGGTCTTCTCTCAAAGAATGTTTTGTTGTTGCAAGACAACGCCCGTCCGCACACGGCCCATAACACCATAGAAACTATCAACAGGTTGGGCTTTGAGACCCTGGAACACCCTCCCTACAGCCCTGATCTCGCTCCCTCAGACTTTCATCTCTTTGGACCGCTCAAGAAAGCTTTGAGAGGTCGTCGATTTGCCTCAGACACAGACGTTCGGGATGCTGTGCAAAAGTGGCTTCACGACCAACCGAAAACTTTCTACCAGGAAGGCATACGGAAGCTTGTGGCTCGCTGGACCAAGTGCATTGCTAAAGGTGGAGACTATATCGAAAAATAATGTATCTGTTGTACACCTATCTTTGTTTAATACAGTTGTAGAACTAAAAGTGTAAGTAATTTTTGACTTACCCTCGTACATTGCAACCATTTTTTAAATCAGTTACATGACGATGAGCCCCGTGAGAGGTACTTCTCACAAGGATAATGTAGTAACCCATAAGACAATGGAAACAATGATATTTTTGACAATCGCATAGTAGACTTTTCAATCTCAGAATTTAACGATCCTTTTATTCATAAAATGCTATCCAATCTTCAAATTGCATGACAAATAGGATTTTCTAAATATTCTGTGCGCTAGACACTAAAACCATAAGAAGAAACGGAGTAATTACAAAGTTAAGAACGCAGTGGATGACCACAAGCTACTACAAGAAGCGAGGATCAGTTTCGTATAGATTAACATCCTAGCGAAATTGTTGTCTTACAGCAATCGCAGAGGAGGTTACTTGATTTCATCATCGCAAAATAACCATCTCTGCAGTGAAACGCTGCTTGGTAGAAGGCAGGTTTAAGGCATAATTGTTGTCTAACGACTATCCGTAAAAAGAAAAGGATTTAATGGGTTAAATACCACGAAAATTGAACTCAGAACTAATGGAAGATGTTGCTGTGGTTCGATTAATCAAGATTTGGGCTGTATGGTTCCAAACGTTAGCTGTTTGTTGCGTCATCAAGCTGGGAAACGAATCATCGAGCGATGTATGTATTACCAAAACTACTAATCATGGAGGTGGTAATATTATGGTAGAGGGTGGCTTTAGAGGTGATCGAACTCACGAAACATTGATAAAGGACAAAATTCATGATTTCCTTGGTATTTCCGGCATAATTAACTATTTGAAAAAATCTCTCCCCGGTGAGGAATCGAACCTGACATCTCCCGTTCACCGGACAGACGTGCTAACCACTACACTACGGGGTCGTACACCAGGAACGAAATCACCTTTGCTTTTTAAATAATTACTTCGGAAATACCAAGGAAATCATGGATTTCCACATTTCACCGACGGAAGCCAATGCATATTAATTGATAAAAAACGTTTTATTTGAACATTTTGCAATTAAAAATGATGCGAGATAATTGGCGAAGAATTCGATTGGTCTACGATTCTAAGCATACTGACCAGTGATTTTCAAACATTGATTGCTCAGCCCCAGGGATACAAAGTATGTGTATCACTTGGGCGATACACCACGGTATTTCAAACAGAAATTTATGCTATACAAACCTGCGCGTAATAATAATCTCCAAACTAGTATTTGAGTGCCTGCAAACCCTAACGGCTCTGTCTAAACACAACAAGGTCACCTGGTGTGAGTGCCAGGGCACAGGGGCATAGCGGGCAATGAAATTGCAGACGAGCTAGCGAGGGAAGGTTCAAAAATGAATTATGTAGGCCCTGAACCGGGTCTAGGTATTACCAAGAGTGCAGTGCGTAGTGCAATTAATGAGTGGATCATAACACAACACCAATTAAATTAGAAACATGCAGCTGGACAAAAGCACAGCAAACGGATGATGGGAAGACCGTCGCAACGTCTGACTGCTGACCTGCTTGAATTAAGCAAGATACAGCTTAGGGCAGTAACATGTCTATTAACAGGATATGGCTGTTTGAGAGGCCACTTGGATAAGATGGGGATCTACAAAGATGAGCCCTTATGTAGACTTTGCAATGAGGAGGAGGAAACAGCCCCTCATATTATTTTCGAATGTGCAGCGTTAGCTCAACGCAGATTCGCTATGCGAAGCACAATTGAACTACCAATGGAGAAAGATTTACTACATAGGCTCTTAAACCTGATTGCGGGAACTAACCTTTTCGAGTAAAACAAAACCGAAGCAAGAATAATACAATAAGCTACTAAGCTTCAGTGTTAGGGATGTAAAGACCAGCCCTGCTTTGGTAGAAAGATCAATCAATCAATCAAATGCCACTGCATTGAAGCTAAGTTCTACAAAGTAAGATGGTGGAAATCAGGAAAAACTACGATAAAGTTTAGGTATTTGCTTCTGCAGTCGGAACTGTTGATATTTAGATCTGAATTTAAATTTCAACTCATCATTTGCTCCTAACGCAATAAATTCTTCGAAATTTGGAGATTCTTTTGAAGTTGCACAGGAAAATGGGTCTGAAAAGCTATATCGTCCGATCCAAGAACTTCCAGATGTTGGCAGTATTCAACTATATTTCCGTTGTTGTTTTCTACAGCTAACGAATTTTGATAGGCGAAATTATTTCTGTACTAAGTTTCATTTATGCATTTCAAGCTTTACCAGTTGCCACAAACGTAGAAATTACGTAATAAGTATAATGCCGAAAATTAATCTCCATTTTGCAGTGACGTGGTGTTTTCATTCTTGTAAATAAACCGCAGCTCCCTAAAGCACCATTAATTTCCTCCATACGGGAGGCAATCGACGTCGACTACCTAGACGGACTATTGGAAAAAATACGTTTCATTTGTAAGGGAACAAGAAACGCTAAAGGCGATTATTTTTATGAAAACCAAACATGATTTTATTTTTAACATTACAATTGATTTTCGTGAAGAATAAAAAGAAAACATCATTTAACACATTCTAAAAATAATCTAATAGTCGACCACTTACTTAATTAATCCATTAACAATTAGCGCATGTTTAAATATTTGACGGATATTTTAATTTCATATAAAGCGTATCTGAATTAATGAACTTCCTTCATTCGCTTTACCTTTGTGCCATTGGTGCTTCCGTTGTTTACTTTAGCCGAGACCTAGGCAGCCCAGCCTACTATAAAATTACTCAAACGCATTTCACCCAACCCCCTCTATGAATAGAGTTTCGAAAGGTGGGCGCTTAAAATTGATGTCGCTGCTTTTATCCATCGCCCGACCAATGTTAAAGGTCGTGATGCTTTTATTGACGAGCTTAGATGCTTTTAGCGTAGGGAAATCGTAAAATTCACGCTCGCCCGTATCGAATGCAAATGGTACGCTATTCGAAAGTCGCATTCGAATTTTACTTCAGTTTATTTGAGGGGTGAAAACGCAAAAATCAAGAGAGGAAGACCAGTAGAACACAGAACGAATAAGTACGCCATTTATGGATTTGGCTTAAAATTTATTTCGATTCGTCATTGCGATACGTCAATACCAATGTCAATGTCAACTTTTACGATGGTGTTTAAGGTTATTTTTGGAAGCAAGTAAGAAGGAGGATGACGGTCGATATGATTCCATTGTACGTGTCATTACATTAACCACAGAATGTTTTTGACGATCTGTTGTTTCGTCCACACACAACCACAGTTTTTTTATATTTCAATTCCGTTTTCATTCTTTTTTCTATATGTTCACGAGCAAATGGCACTACATTTCGTATCGATGTCCGACTAGGTAATTTACAGTCCGCATATTTATTCCAGAAGGAGATAAATGCCTTTTTTGTCTAGTAAACGAAACGATAGATTACATAAAATAAGAGTAACACATAAATCAAATGTAAATTTTTCTTGGTCTCGTATGCCACTTTTTGCAGAAGAATGCTGTTTGCTTTCGATGTGACGTTAACAATGGCTTCTGGACCAACACATTAAAGGGATTTTACAAACTAGACATTGAATTTTAGCGCCATCAAAAATTAAGTCCGGCATGTCCACTATAAAGTTTTTAACTGTGTCTGCCATTGGTCGTTTTCGCGACGTACCTAACTGCGACATTTATAAAGCAAACATAAGCGTATAATTACGAAATAAGTTACGACAGCCTACATATACACAGAACTACTCGCATACAGCATCGATTTAGAGCTAACGCTGTGAACGCGTGAAATAAATAATCGCCGACTCCGCACCACATATCTACTACACTGGCTGTTACCACTGTTTGCCCAGACTACTGATGAGTCTGACGACATATTACTCGGAACATGTTCTACACAATTCATTTTAAAATGAAACGTTCAAAGAAATATTTGTATAAATTCCTAGAATTCTGCCTTCAAAGCGGAGACATTGAAATGATTCCGCCTACTAACCGGTCGCATATTTATTGATTATTTCCGTTTTTAGAACTACCAAGTTATAAATTGAAAATTTATTGGTTTATTCGTATATTCTACGGTTCATTCCATAAGTATTTCATTACACGAATCTGGAATTTAATAATATGATATCAAAAGAGTAAAAATGGAAAAGTATCCGTTAAAAAAATCCCCCTAGGGAGTCTAGTCTCAAACGCAGATTGCACAGCCAGCAGAAGGAAATTAATTTTACGCTTGAATTGCTTTTACCTTGGTATTTTAAAATGTCCTCTTCGTCTTCCATGAAGCTTCTTGCTGTTTTCCTTCTTGCTTGTTAAAATTTACCCAATTTATTTTAATATCCCATTTTCTTTAATTCTTTTTTGTGAAAGTACCCATTTTCCGCTGTTGGAATTTTTTCTGCGTCAGTGCTAAAGTAATAAAAAAAGGATTCATTACGAAATAATCATCGACGTCATCCATCTCTTTCTAACGCAAAATAACAGGGGATGCCGAACTCATTAATTATTTGTTTTTTTGTTGTTGTCAGGGGGTGTACGATGTACAAAAGCTGAAATTGTGCTGCCGGCTCTGTTATTCCATTCTGAAAGGGTATCTATCATAAATTTAGGCATATAAAGGGGCCCTCTATGTTCCATTATTGCTTAGAATGTACGTAGATTCTTGGACAGTTGATTATGAACAAAGTACTAGAAAAAATATTAAAATTTTGACAATTTTCTAATTTTAATATGTGACTAAATGAATCTCAAAGATCTAGTTTAGTATTTATTTTACTAAACTAGATCTCTCCCAAGCCTATCAGCAGTGTTTATTAGATGATTCATCTCAGTTACTTACTACAATTACCACTCATAAAAGATTATTGGAGTATAATCGTTTACTGGGTTATTCCATGTCAAGTGATCAAGTCCCCACGCTCGACCATCTTAGATTTTTTTTCAAATTTTGTGAGCAGGTTCCACAACCGACTAAAGGTAATTCCCCAAATTCTTAGCTTCTAATACGCAATTCGTGACCTGCAAGAGCCTTTTAAGTGATGACAGGTAAAATGTCGCAGATGCTCGCGGACATTTTTTGCCATTTTTGTCAAGCTGTTATTCTGTAAGTAAGAGAGATATTCGCCTGAAAATTACTGTGCTTGCTTAGCGGTTATCAGTGTCCCAAACTTCCAAATTTTAACAAAAAACAGTCAGCTAGTTCGCTTGCTTTTGATCCACAAATTTGGCTGAAAATTTGTCTCGACAAAAGCATCCTAATTTCTGGGAAGTCTGTATTCCAGGGAAATCAATGCAAAAAGCTCATCTTCTGTGTAGCTAGTGAAAAAATAGTTATTTGTAACTGTTTCAAATTTTAATCTTCTTTGACAAATTACTTTCTGAGATACTTAAAGATAAACATGACCCCAAAAAATGTTGATGCAAATTTTGCATATCTTTGAGCGTCTATATCTCAACTGGAAAACCTAAGAACTTCTTGACTCACCGACCATTTAAAAGAGCTTGTTTTTCTCTACAACATACTTGGTTTCTGTGTTGGGGATCATTTCTTATAAGACTTAAAAAAGGAGACAGAGTAACTGGTTGAAAGGACTGCGAGCATTACTTAAAACTTTTTCTCCGTCTTTGTCATCATGCAATCCAGTAAGCCAATAAGATATTCTACTGAAAATTAGTGAAGTTGTTTAAAAGTGAGTAGAGTATGAGTGCTGAAAAGTTTAAGGAACAATATTAAAATCCTTTCTCACCACATGCACTCAAAGTTGGGGGAAAATGCAGTTTCGACAATGTTGAAATCCTCAGCAGATGCTTTCTTTATCTGGTCGTGGTTCTTTTTAATACTTTTATAGCTTGCGTTGGTCCATGGTGACTTTTTGTCACTACCATTTTAGAAATGGCATCCCCATCGCCAAGGGGCTACGCCCGATAGCCAGGCAAGTCTAGCCATGGGTAGGATACTTTCACCGTGGTTCCTAAGCCTTAGGTTGGGCAGATTAGCCAAGGTTCCCAAGCCTTAAGTGGGCAGCTTAGCAAAGGTCAGACCGATCAACCGATAATAACCGAACGTCCACTCGATTCCTTGTATGTACATATAAACACAGCTCCTTTCACGGCGCCTCTGCGGGTGCAACCGTTTGTCACGCTTTACTAATAAAATGATCTTATTGCTTTGCTGGACAACATGGTAAAACTTGTTTCAATTTTCTTCAGGGGAATAAACATTTACCAATTAATTGTCACACAATAAAGTATGAGACTAAAAAAGATCATGTTTTCAAACAAATTTGTTCTTACGTTCTGGCTGGCTGAAAGGTCAACGGTGTTTTACAACCGTTTTTCCTGAGAAGAAAACAATTAACGCTTGGTTATGGTCCATAACCAAGCGTTAATTGTTAACTTATGGAGTAGTTATTCCTGCTAGCTTGCAGTAAAAGATTTTAAGTCAAATTTATGCATCGCCCATGGGGATAGTGAAAACAAAATCGCCAGCTCATGTGTTTGGAATAATATGAATAAGGCAACTGAGAGAATAGGAAAATAACGTGAATATTATGCTTTAAACAAAAACCTATCTGTAAAGGCCCGCTTAATTCTATGGAATTATCCTTCTCAACCTTGCGAAAGAATTTATATAGATTTTTTAGAGCCTTTGTATAACGAACAAATTTTTGTTGTCATAAATGCAAATATTAAATGACTTGAAGCATTTCTTGTTCGGGAAATTACGTCAAAACATGCTATTAATGTTTTACGTAGTCTTTTTGCAAGATTTGAATAAGCAACAATTACGGTTTCGACATTGCAAAACAGTTTACATTGAATGAATTGTAAGAAGCCTGGATGTTGAGGATATGGTCATTTCTATTGAATTCCGCAGGTATGTTCAGAATGAAGCGTGATGTGTAGTCTGGGCAAACGGTAACTGTCAGTGTAGTAGATATGTGGTGCGGAGTCGGCGATTATTTATTTCACGCGTTCACAGCGTCGGTACTAAATCGATGCTGTATGCGAGTAGTTCTGTGTATATGTAGGCTGTCGTAACTTATTTCGTAATTGTACGCTTATATTTGCTTTAAAAATGTCGCAGTTAGGTACGTCGCGAAAACGACCAATGGCAGATATAGTTAGTAGTAGTATAGTGGACATGCCAGACTTACTTTTTTATGGCGTTAAAATTCAATGTCTAGTTTGTAAAATCCCTTTAATGTGTTGGTGCAGAAGCCATTGTCAACGTCACATCGAAAACAAACAGCATTCTTCTGCAAAAAGTGGCATACGAGACCAAGAAAAATTGAAATTTGATTTATGTGTTACTCTTATTTTATGTAATCTATCGTTTCGTTTACTGGACAAATAAGGATTTGTCTCCTCCTGGAATAAATATGCGGACTGTAAATTACCTAGTCGGACATCGATACGAAATGTAGTGCCATTTGCTCGTGAACATATAGAAAAAAGAATGAAAACGGAATTGAAAGATAAAAAACTGTGGTTGTGTGTAGACGAAACAACAGATCGTCATTCTGTGGTTAATGTAATGGTACGTACAATGGAACCACATCGACCGTCATTCTCCTTCTTACTTGCTTCCAAAAGAGTTATAAATTGTACTGCCGATGGGATTTTAAAGGTGGTGTTGAACTCATTGAACAAATTTGAAGTTTCAACTAAACAACCTTTTAATGCTTATGAGTGATGGTGCCGCAAACATGCGTTCTTTGGGCCGATCTCTTAAAGAACACAATAGTTACTTCTTACATGTAACGTGTAAAATCTCTAAATCTTGCGGCACAAACGATTCCTACATGTTTTCCACTAGTAAATGCATTGATTGCTAGTACAAAGGCAATATTTCTAAAGTCCCCGAAACGTACCCGACTATTTCACAAACTGTGTCCTGATTTACCTGAACCACCACAGCCGATTGTTACACGTTGGGGAACATGGTTGCAGGCTGCGTTTTACTACAACAAATATTTTGATCAAGTAAAGAAGGTAGTTTTAAAATTCAATCCGACAGAAGCTGCAGCAATCGAGGAAAGCCAGGAAATATTTCAAGATAGTCAGGTTAAAAGAGATTTACAAACTATTCACAACAATTACTTCGGACTAGCGGAGGGAATAGAAAAATTACAAAATGTTTCGATGTCGCTAGTGGATTCTGTTCAAATTGTGAATGATGTTCACGCACAGTTATGCCTTGTAGAAGGCGAAACAAATTGGTGTGTAATACGAAAATTTGAATGTGTTTTAGAGAAAACTCCGATTTGATTATATTAAGACAAATTTGTGAAGGTGCGTGTGAAGATGCATTAAGTTGTTTCAAAGATTATTTTAAATATGCAAATATAACATCGCTAGATGACGAACGGTCGTTTTCGGCATTAGAAAACGTTTATTCCGCACGTCGTACTCACTTGACTGAAACAGCTGTGGAAACATATCTAATGATTCAAATATTTAACAGATGTTACCCAGTTTGTGATTTCACGGAAGACTTTTAAAACGGTAAGTGTTTCAGCACGTTTTATTATTTATTTCTTACCTTCTATTTTAAGTGTAAACTTTTATGCGCTCGCCACGCCTCTGGCTGTTACCGCATATTTGCCCAGGTTAGTGATGTGTCATGTTTACGAATTATTTTTAAGTTGGACTAGGGCTGCGACTACGAAGTAATGTTCTTGTATTATTGAGGCAATTAAAGTAACGGTATGCCTCGTATATAACCTTGCTCCAAAAACTATACGTTTCATAGTGGATAAACTATGCAACACTAATTGAGTTTAAGGGCTACTCTTTCATTCTATTCTAGAACAGTGGTAAAAAATGACAGTTACTTTAAATATGGACCTCCTTGATCAAGCGTTCACAATCTAGTCACTTCGAGTGTACAATAACACAATCCATCCAACATTGCAGCATTACAATAATGCCACTGTAGCCCTGTCCTATCTCCCTATCATGTTCTCTCTTCTTTTATTCAACTCTCTCGTGGTAGGACGTCCAACAGCAGAAGTTAGCAGCGCCGACAACCCTGCACGACCCAACCCATGTCTCCCTCGTTTCACCGGACTTAATGCCGTTAAGGGGCGTACGTCGTATCGTAGTGTGTGTCGCTTTTACAACCTGTACGTGAGGGGAACAACCGCGACCCAACCCTCCTCATCCTTGTTTGTCAATTTCACTCGGGAAATGAAATCCATCTAAATTTGGAGCGATGTGGCAGTAATGTTGTGTGCTGTGTAGAAAGTGTACAGTGTGTTGTATTTTGATGGCTATGATCTTTGATTTTTTGGTAGATATTGATGGTGATGGTAGTTTGGAAGAACTTCTCCAGGTTCCATATATTTTAAATTATCTAACAAATTTAGAAATTAGTGTTAAGTCAAAAGGAATTGAAGTATAGAATAGATTTCCGTACAGTCCATAACATAATAGCATAGCAGCCAAAATGGACTGAGCATTGTTCGATGCAGTAAATTGGCCTAGTGAATTATGGTGTAAAGCCGTAAGATCCTTAGATTATGAATTGAATCGTTCACTTACGAAAGCAAATTTTGGATTAACTCCTGCGACGAAAATGCTGCCCAAGACAAATAAGTTAGTACCTTTGCACCGAACCAGTAATCATGCTTAGGTACTGTGGTGCTGCATATAGATTGTGGAATGGTATAGCATAGAGATGCGGAGAGAATTGGACAAAATAACAATGAAGAAACTTATAAAAAAGTAAATGACGATGAAGAAGAAATATCCGAAAATGTTATATAAACCAAAAAAGGAAGCTCTAAAATTAATAAAGAGATTATGAACGCTGAAGAAGTGGTAAATGGAAAGAACCTATTCAAAAAGGGTTAAATGCAGTTAAGAAAAACATGCAAACATGGACAGTAATAGATTTACTTAGAAGAAAGCGACCAACTGAAGAAAAGAAGATGGGATCCAAAAGGCAAGATTAGTAGCCAGAGGATTTCAACTACAGGAGGAGAACGTTTTTGCAAACAATTATGCACCAGCAGCAAGAATGATAACCGTCAGGCTACTACTAGCCCAAGAAGTTGCTTTCGTAAATGGTAAAATAGACAATCAAGTATTTACGAGTGTCCTGTATCGTTATGTTTAAATTTTGGGGGTGTAAAATATACTTGATTCAAAGAAGAAAAAAAAGTTGTAGGTGCTTAAAAATGCCACAGGGAGCTGATGAAGAGAAAAATAAGGTTTTGAAACTGAACCAAGGACCATATGGATTAAAAAATGTCTTAAGCCCAAAGTGTTGTATTTAATTGATTGGATTTGAAATATCAAAACGTTACTGTTATTTTTAAAAGATACACAATGTGAGGACATTAATTTTCATTAATGATATTTTAATCACCAGAAATACCGAAGAAATAGGAGAAACAATATCAAAATTAAAGGAAGAATTTCAAACAAAGAAGTTAGGGGAAATCAAGAACTTCTTAGACTGATTCTAATGCTAATACTTTTTAAATCTGTTTCAACAGAAGTATCTAGAAATCCTTTCTGGTTCTCCTTAATAGCTGTAGCTTCGTCAGGGTGGAATTGTAAAATTGCAGATTTTACTTTGTGGAAATGTTCAGAATAATAAAAAGCCGCTTGTAACCAGCTGTAGTAGTTCGCGAATACCGGCACAAAACTCGAGGGAATGCTCGAATCCTTTTAGGAGATTTAAGAAACACTTTTTTGCTTTCGAATAATTTGTGCCACTAGAAGTAAAGCGTGAACTTTACGCGTAAGATGTAAAAGTCCCACACACTTTTCTTTGAGAGAACGGCCTACACTGCTCGTCACTGTTATATCGCTCATAAACATCCAACAGTTGACCAGTTGACACTTGAAATTGTTGCAACGTATCGAACACTACGCCCGTATTTGCTTCGCCAATACACTTTTTTAGTCTTTTGCTAGATAATAAGATTGCAAATTTCAGTTTAACAGGATCCAGTACTCGTACTATAATATTAAAAATATAATTTATTTACAATCTGTCGTCTCATCAAGACATAGCCACAGCAGTTTATCTTTTAATTCTGCTTTGATCCTATTTTCGATATCTTTACATATACTTGGTAGCTCTTTCCGTAATGCTGTCCGTGATGGTAAGTTCCGCTCGCGGTTGTCTGTACGCCAAAAGTGTCGAAACGGTTCTTTATCGAGTAAGTGAAACGGTAGATCACAAACAAAAAACATCAAAAGTAAATCCAACTTAAATTGGGTTTGAGGTGGCACGCCATTTTTTATCATTTTGGTGTACAGTCGCCTTTGTTCCAGCGCATTAAGGGTATTTTGCAATCTCTACACAATATTTTACTTCCATTATAGTTCAAATCAGGAAATTCACTGACAAATTTAGTAACTTTATTAGTCAACGGTCGTTTATTTTCCTTGCTTACGTTAGATATACTTAATTACGACTCACGCCGCGAAAGGTTGATGAGAGATTGTTGCAATAAATCAGTAATTTCATTCGCTGAGGTAGCCCGTGCCGATTCATCGGCATACGTACGTCGCGTCGTGGGCGCGGCAACCTCACTTCTAACTTGGCGCGAAGCTCTCTGTGCCCGCCATAGTTATAAAACATAAAACTATGACACATTACTCCAAACATGTTCTACACAATTCATTTTAAAATGAAACCTTCAAAGAAATAAATTCTATAAATTCTTAGAATTCTACTTTCAAAGCGGTGGCATTGAAATAATTCCGCCTACTAACCAGTCGCATATTTATTGATTATTTCCGTTTTTAGAACTACGAAGTTATGAATTGAAAATTTATTGGTTTATCCGTATATTCTACGGTTCATTCCATAAGTATTTCATTACACGAATCTGCGATTTAATAGTAAGATATCAAAAGAGCAAAAATGGAAAAATATTCGTTAAAAAAATCAATTTTTTGTTTTAAATGACTTCCCGAACAACGTTTTTTACACCTATTATGAACCACCTTGTATAGTAATCACGTAAATCATGTATTATGTCAAGCAGAATGTGCTGAAACTGGCTGAAACGGTGTTGAGCATATAAATGTCGTTAATCTACAAAATGTAACTGAAAGGTAAAATAAAACTTAAAGTTAAAATGTGCAATGCGTCTAAATCATAATACCAATTCATTTTAAAATTATATAGTCCTTATTTGTAAACCCTTTATATCCCATCCTTTTTTAAATACAGAAAGAGAGCAACGATAGATTAAAAATTTTATTTAAACGCTCCTAAATTGTAATAGTCTTTAGTTTTTAAGTTATCTCCCGATTTAATGCATTCGAAACACAGCAAAATCACTCTGTATATACTCCAGTCACGGATGATAGACCGTACACACGGGACTATAGGCTACAGTACCGCGCGCATGCGTTCATCTCCCAAACATCAATTAACTTGCGTACAACGCCGCGTTGCGTTGTTGTTATGATCGTACTTCGTTTGTTTGCCTTCGCCCCGATCGTAGAGCGCGAGCAGACGGCTTTTACAAGCAAATTGAAGGCGGCGTTGGAGTTGATCAGTCGCGGTCCGTGCGTGCGCTACGTAGTACTGACGAGCTCCTTGTAAATGCGCCGATTCGGACTATGTTTACCGGTTTTACCGCCTTATTCCGGGTTCCGAATGAATTGGTGATGAATTTTTAAACTCGGAATCGATTGATTTTTGAAGTTTTTCCGTGGTGAATGAATTTTCATCGTGGTTAACGGAGAAAAACGGGTTTATTCGGTTACAAATGCTATTACCAAGTACTTCTCCAACCGTTGCTTTCCAACCTGAGTACTATCAAACGGAGAAATCACGGTTTTATGATGGAAAATGTGTTAATCGGAGTTTAAGTCCTTCGACGGGATCGCAAGGGAATCACCAGCAGAGGGAATCGCGGGATCCTTCGCCTAGAGGGCGGTTTAGGTTTTGCGTTTGCGCCGGGAATAGGAAACCTAGTAAGAAAACGCTGACCAAATGGTACATTAAGGTAATTATTTTATTAAAAATGAAAATATCTCTGATATACTACTGATTTGGCGTTGCTAAGAATTTAGGGGCATTATAGAAACATTGACTTGAGACTCTTTTTTTAAGTTTTTTGTGCATAGTATAACTAGACGTTTTAAGTTGTAAATGCGTTAAAACAAGTCGCACATTTGTAACAAGGATTGCGCTCGTACCTGTGGCGAGTTGGTGGCTTTTTGACGAGGAGCGCGCGATTGTAAAAAATATGATAAAATCTAACAATGATTTTTTAAAAAAGCAGGAATTGCTGACAGATTATTGAAAAATATGCGCACTGCACTGGTAAATCGTTTAAATAATCAAAAGTTCTCATAAATTCCATTAAATATTTAAAGATATATCTACAATATAATTACCATCTGACACCAATTTGTTACATCTGCAGTTTCATGACACAGTAAATCCGAATTTTTACTTTGACTTGAAAGTACTACTCTGCAAATAGCAAGCATAAATGTTATCGAGGGGTCAGATCCAAATCAGCAGAAAAATCGATTAATTCATTAAATATACCACAAAATTCAGAGTTTTCGTTGCCACCATGATCTCTAAGCGCCAGTTCGAAAGCACAACAAAATATACTATAAATTAATACAATATATAAATCGCCCGGTCAGGAACAACCAGAACGCTATGGTTGAATGCTACACTGCGAGACTGCCTCTTCCTACATTTTTTTCAATTTAAATAGTGTTGAGTTAGCAACAAAAAGGAACATTCGAACTAATGATTGATTGAATGGGACTTTTTACTGCTTTCTAAAAAGCATTGTTAATTTTTGTCTGTAAAGTTCTTTATTTCAAATGAAGAAAATTACTTATTCATTGAACTTGGGAATTATACACTCACAGAAATGGTTTCCTGCATCAAGAAAATAGATTTTCTTGAAAGAATAAGACTATAAAAATGTATAATATAAGAAAATAATTTTCTTGACATTTTATTTGGACTAAATATGTATATATTTTGGGAAAAATTTCGGAATATCCAAACCGACCGAATTTTGTTTTTTTTTGAATGGAAACAGTGCAAAAAGCCCAGATGAAGCGTTTTATAAAAAAGAAAATGCACGGAAAGGCCCAAAAAAGCCTTTTTTGGGGATTTTTCTGAAGAGGCCAATGATCCCGAAAATAACGCATTCTGGCAATTCGACGAGTTGATTTATGAACAAACCTAAACGCTTTCTGGAATTAAGAAAACTATTTACTATCCTCAAGAAAATATTGTTTTGTGGTATAACGGCCATTTTCAAATTTTCTACAAGATTTTCTTGCAATCAACTTAACAAATGTCTTAAACAAAGTAATAAAAATAAGGTTCCCAAAGTCCTACAGCAGCAAAAAGACGTATTAGGCGAAATCCGACAACATTGGCATGTGCAGCAGCTCTCCCACTCTATATACGTACCACTCCCGTCTCGCTACGCCGCTCGGTGTTGGCTAGGCAGCCGTCCGAGATGGAACTCCCGGTTGCCGCTACCTCCAGGTGCGAAATATGCGTTGTGATACGTTTTTTAAACGCGAAAGAGTCTTCACCTATAGGCATTCATCGTCAATTAACCGAAGTTTTTGGCGAAAAGTGTATAGCTATTCAACACGTCCGCAAATGGTGCTGGGAATTCACTGGAGGTCGGACGGAAATTCACGATGAAGAGCGGAGCGGAAGCCCATCAGTTTCAGAGGAAATCGTTGAAAAGGTCGAGAGCATACTGCTTGAAGATCGGGTTCGTCAACTCAAGACAGTAACTGTCTTGAATTAAGGTGGACAGCTGTGATACAAGTAAACGTTTCGCTACGTGTAATTGGCTATAGTTCCGAACAACACCCATCGATTTGGCGATTTATATCGACATTAGAGGAAAGCTTATGTTTCTCAGACTCCAAAGTGACCATTCTTTTTTGAGCAAATTAATAGGAAGTACTCAAAAATCAGTTTAAAGAGTGCTATTTCTAGATTATGTTCGAAATGTTGTTGACGTTTCTGCATGCAGGCCAAAAGTTACTAAAAGTAGCCAATAATTTATACATGATAAGCGCTAAATTCAAGAAAAAGCTGATTTCAGACGTTGACAGTATTGTAAAAATGTAACATGGTATTTATATCGTATTGAAACTGGAAAATGTTCTTGTTTGATTGAAAATTATATAACGTCTGTTGCAATTATGACCTCGATATTATATATTTGATATATGTACTTTCTCCTTTCGCGATGCAAAAATTCGCGAATATTTTTGTATGTATATAAATTTACATGTTCGACTGTCTGAATATTTAAGATCAATAGTCTGGGCAAACAGCGGTAACAGTCAGTGTAGTAGATATGTGGTGCGGAGTCGATCGATTATTTATTTCACGCGTTCACAGCGTCAGTACTAAATCGATGCTGTATGCGAGTAGTTCTGTGTATATGTAGGCTGTCGTAACTTATTTCGTAATTGTACGCTTATGTTTGCTTTAAAAATGTCGCAGTTAGGTACGTCGCGAAAATGACTAACGGCAGACACAGTTAAAAACATTGTAGTGGACATGCCGGACTTAATTTTTGATAGCGCTAAAATTCAATATCTAGTTTGTAAAATCCCTTTAATGCGTTGGTCCAGAAGCCATTGTCAACGTCACATCGAAACCAAACAGCATTCTTCTGCAAAAAGTGGCATACGAGACAAAGAAAAATTTACATTTGATTTATGTGTTACTCTTATTTTATGTAATCTACCGTTTCGCTTACTAGACAAAGAAGCATTTGTTTCCTTCTCGAATAAATATGCGGACTGTAAATTACCTAGTCGGACATCGATACGAAATGTAGTGCCATTTGCTCGTGAACATATAGAAAAAAGAATAAAAACGGAATTGAAAGATAAAAAACTGTAGTTGTGTGTGGACGAAACGACAGATCGTCAAAAACATTCTGTGGTTAATGTAATGGTACGTACAATGGAACCACATCGACCGTCATTCTCCTTCTTACTTGCTTCCAAAAGAGTTATAAATTGTACTGCCGATGAGATTTTAATGGCGGTGTTGAACTCATTGAACAAATTCGAAGTTTCAACTAAACAACCTTTAATGTTTATGAGTGATGGTGCCGCAAACATGCGTTCTTTGGGCCGATCTCTTAAAGAACACAGTGGTAACTTCTTACATGTAACGTGTAAAATCCATACTCTAAATCTTGCGGCACAAACGATTCCTAGATGTTTTCCACTAGTAAATGCATTGATTGCTAGTACAAAAGCAATATTTCTAAAGTCCCCGAAACGTACCCGACTATTTCACAAACTGTGTCCTGATTTACCTGAACCACCACAGCCGATTGTTACACGTTGGGGAACATGGTTGCAGGCTGCGTTTTACTACAATAAATATTTTGATCAAGTAAAGAAAGTAGTTTTAAAATTCAATCCAACAGAAGCTGCAGCAATCAAGAAAAGCCAGGAAATATTTCAAGATAGTCAGGTTAAAAGAGATTTACAAACTATTCACAGCAATTACTTCGGACTAGCGGAGGGAATAGAAAAATTACAAAATGTTTCGATGTCGCTAGTGGATTGTGCTCAAATTGTGAATGATGTTCACGCACAGTTATGCCTTGTAGAAGGCGAAACAAATTGGTGTGTAATACGAAAATTTGAAAGTGTTTTAGAGAAAGACTCCGATTTTCTTATATTAAGACAAATTTGTGAAGGTGCGTGTGAAGATGCATTAAGTTGTTTCAAAGGTTATTTTAAATATGCAAATATAACATCGCTAGATGTCGAACGGTCGTTTTAGGCATTCAAAAACATTTTTTCCGCACGTCGTACTCACTTGACCGGAACAGATGTGGAAACATATCTAATGATTCAAATATTTAACAGATGTTACCCAGTTTGTGATTTCACGGAAGACTTTTAAAACGGTGAAGTGTTTCAGCACGTTTTATAATTTATTTCTTACCTTCTATTTTACGTGTAAACTTTTATGCGCTCGCCACGCCTCTGGCTGTTACCGCATATTTGCCCAGGTTACTCATAACCATAACCTTACAAAAAGGAACGTTATTTTCCACATTTTCCGCATTTGGTAACGTCCAGCTAAAATTATGTGCCATTAAAAGTCAAGTACAGGTATGACGCTGGCATCGGGAACAAAATTAGCGAAAATAACGCGATAGCATGTGTCGGAACGTGAACTAGAAGCATGGGAAACGAATTTAACGTGCAGCGGTTGTGAAATAACATTGTAGTAGTGTGCTTGGTGAATGTCAATAATTTAATTGTACAGTATACTGGCTGGAATGCATGTCAAGCGGCTTGTAGTTATTTTCCACGTCAGATGCATGTGGCATTTATGCATGTTATTGGAATTTTATACATATATTGTGGCTTTATTCCGAATAATTTACATAACTACGTTGAAGGACCTAGTTTATCGTCTATCTGTTTTGAAACAGCAGCTCACTCTTACGAAAGCATCTTGTAATAGATCACGTAGTCAAATAATAGTACTAATAGGAAATATATTAAATTACTATTTTTTCTAAATTATGGAAAACACGATAAATACCGACAATTATGTCGAACTCTACAAACTAGGTCTCTGTTTCGGCCAAGCCAAGAATAAGAAAGAAGTTACAGCAAGCTGGAAGTTACAGGAAACTTACTAAATCTGTCTGATGTCACAACTAATAGGGTGCTGGATCTTCTCGCTTCCCTAGATATGACTCAGATCATTAATACGCCGACACGTGTCATGGCCTCCTCTTCTTCCCTCCTAGATTTGCTTATTGTTAGCCAGATACCTTTCCATAGACCAGGAACATTCCAGGTCGCATTTTCCGATCATATGGGAGTAGCGTGTACCATTAATCTGAGGTTACAAAGGGCTTCAAGTAGGACTTTTTTTGCAAGATCGTTTAAAAGGTTTAATGAAGATCAATTTGTCAGAGATCTCCATGCTGCGCCCTGGTATCTAATTTTCGATTTGCCTACTGCTGATCTCAAGGTTTCATTTTTTAACTCGAATATTACCCGTTTTTTTTTTTTTTAGAAGAACCTTGGTAACTAGACTTCCCGCTCCATGGCTGATTTGCAATATTAAACACATGATTAAAACTAAAAATTAAACTTTGCAGCGTTTCCGCAAAACCAAGATACAGGCGCATTTAGAATATTATAAGTCTGTCAGAAATGATGTTAACCGTGCTATAAAACGCGAAAAACAGGCATACTTTCAACACCGTTGCTAGTTGAATCAATCCTCGGGTAGAGAGATCTGGAATGACATAAGAAAACTGCATTTGAGCAAAAGCTTTAACAGTCATATCCCTGAAAATTTGAGAGACGTGAATACTCTGAATCAACCTTTCGCGTCACCCGTTGTGACTCCCGTAGCTGTCTCCATAAATTGCATGAATCCAGGTTCTTCCACCCACAAGTTTTCGTTCAAAAAGCTCACATCTGTTGATGTCGTTGAGTCGTTGAAACTGCTACAATCCAACGCCTGTCCTCATACCTCATTTGTTGGATTATGTTGTCCACATTTTCAATCATTGCATTGATTCTTCGACTTTTCCCGTGGCGTGGAAATCTTCACTAATAAAACCCATTCCTAAGTCGTCTGCTGTTGAAGAAATGAAAGGTCTCAGATCTATAAGTCTACTCCCAGCACTATCAAAGGTTTTCGAACGTTGTCTGGAAAGGCAACTCCGCCAATTTGTCAGTGATGCAGATATTCTGCCTTTACACCAGTCTGGTTTTCGACCAGCACACAGCTGCACTGCGGCATTGTCTCACATCGTTGACAACATTCTCCAGGCTACAGATAGAAGTATTAGTCCTTCTGGACTTCAGTAGGGCTTTTGATACGGTCCATTATGACACTCTACTAGCAATTATGAGGTCCGCTGGCTTTAGTTCGGCCTCTCTGTCTCTGGTGAGGTCATACTTGGGAAACAGGGTGCAACAGATAGCTCTGAACGATCGCGTATCGGAAAAAAATAATATATCTTATGGTTTGCCGCAAGGTGCCATGCTTCCAAATGTAATAAAACATTGTAAATATCATTTGTATGCAGACGACACACAATTGTATTTATCGTTCAAGCCTACAGAACTTCCTGAAACATGTGTACGTGTAAATGAGGATCTGCATAATTTATCAATATATTGTATTTAATCGCCATCAATTATTTCTAAATCCAGCGAAAACCCAACATTACTTTTGGTGCAAAGAGCGCTCGAAGAAATATTCTGGCTGGGCTTGACATTCACATTGGAACTAATGAGTAGAGTTGTAAAGTTTACACAAAATAAATGGTCAGAAATAAAATGTAATACGTGCTCAAACACTTACCGTCTTAAGAGTCTTCCGTGGAATCACAAAGTGAATAATGTCTGTTAAATATCTGCAACATTAGATATGTTTCCACAGTTGTTTCGGCAAACCGAGTGCGGCGTGAGGAAAAAGTGTGTTTATATGCAGAAAACGAACGTTCTACATCTAGTGACGTTATATTTGCGTAATTAAAATAATCTTTGGAACAACTTAACGGTTCTGTTGACGCACCTTCACAAATTTGTCTTAGTGTGCCAAAATCAGAATCATTCTCTAAAACACTTTCAAACCTTTCTACAACACAAACATTTTTTGCGTCTTCTACCGCGCATAACTGTGTGTGAACATGTTGCACTATTTGCAGAGATTTCACTAACGACACCGAAGGATTTTGTAATTTTTCTATTGCCTCCACTAGTCCGAAGTAATTGTTCTGAATAGTTTTTAAATCCGTTTTAACCTGATTATCTTGAAATTTCAACTGGGTTTCCTTGATGGCCGCAGCTTCCTTTGGATCGAATTGTAAAACCACGATCTTAATATTCTCAAAATATTTGCAATTTTTCTATTCCCTCCGCTAGTCCGAAGTAATTGTGAATAGTTTGTAAATCTCTTTTAACCTGACTATCATGAAATATTTCCTGGCTTTTCTTGATTGCTGCAGCTTCTGTCGGATTGAATTTTAAAACTACCTTCTTTACTTGATCAAAATATTTGTTGTAGTAAAACGCAGCGTGCAACCATGTTCCCCAACGTGTAACAATCGGCTGTGGTGGTTCAGGTAAATCAGGACACAGTTTGTGAAATAGTCGGGTACCTTTCGGGGATTTTAGAAACACTGCCTTTGTAATAGCAATCAATGCATTTACTGGTGGAAAACATGTAGGAATTTTACACGTTACATGTAAGAAGTTACCACTGTGTTCTTTAAGAGATCGGCCCAAAGAACGCATGTTTGCGGCACCATCTCATAAACATTAAAAGTTGCATGGTTGAAACTTAAAATTTGTTCAATGAGTTCAACGCCACCTTTAAAATCTCATCGGCAGTACAATTTATAACTCTTTTGGAAGCAAGTAAGAAGGAGGATGACGGTCGATGTGGTTCCATTGTACGTACCATTACATTAACCACAGATTCCTTTTGACGATCTGTCGTTTCGTCCACACACAACCACAGTTTTTTATCATTCAATTCCGTTTTCATTCTTTTTTCTATATGTTCACGAACAAACGGCACTACATTTCGTATCGATGTCCGACTAGGTAATTTACAGTCCGCATATTTATTCCAGAAGGAGACAAATGATTCTTTGTCTAGTAAATGAAACGATAGATTACATAAAATAAGAGTAACACATAAATCAAATGTAAATTTTTCTTGGTCTCGTATGCCACTTTTTGTAGAAGAATGCTGTTTGCTTTCGATGTGATGGCTTCTGGACCAACACATTAAAGGGATTTTATAAACTAGACATTGAATTTTAGCGCCATCAAAAATTAAGTCCGGCATGTCCACTATAAAGTTTTTAACTGTGTCTGCCATTGGTCGTTTTCGCGACGTACCTAACTGCGACATTTTTAAAACAAACATAAGCGTACAATTACGAAATAAGTTACGACAGCCTACATATACGCAGAACTACTCGCATACAGTATCGATTTAGTACTGACGCTGTGAACGCGTGAAATAAATAATCGCCGACTTCGCACCACATATCTACTACACTGACTGTTACCGCTGTTTGCCCAAACTACTTATAAGCGTAGATTTACTTATAACATCTCTAACATCCTCAATATTTATTGTAGCTGGATTAGTTTAGCTGTCGCAATTGCCGATGAGTGAGCCAGGGAGTTATCATGGTAGAGAATTTTGCTTCTGCCCTTATAGAAAGCATCTCATAGTATATAAAATTGATCGTATGAAGCTTAATTGAAGTTCCAGACTACATTAAATCTACTCGAATCATATCCATTCAAACCGGTCTCGTTTTACAACGAATACAATGCAGGCTTTTATAACTTTGTCGTCTTGCCAACATTCAAGCGGCACTGATAGCGACTCGAAACACATTTTTCTTTCCTTTGTCCTCCTTTCCCGATGGTTTTCCTTCAGTGCTCCCGACACGGGAGTTTCATTAGTTGATGTACGAAATGAATCAGCGTCCTCTGCTCGCATTGGCGGATCAAATCGGCGGTACTTTTCGTGTCCTCGACGTACGTACCGTGTTCTCGCATGGTTTGCGCTCTTTAAATCGTAGCTTTTTTACGCTTATTGTTAGTTTCCTGTTTACGGGAACTACGGTGTAATATTATACGAATTGTAGAACGCCGTGGTTGTTTTAGGCAGAGATAAGCTAGCGTATAATTGTTGAGATTCGTGGAGTTGTGAAATCGGTGGGATTATTTGGGAGAAGTTGACCTTATAGAGATGGACACCTAGTTTTGATATCAATTGACAACGACTTTCGATGAAATAAATAATTCTGCCAGGCAAATAATTCACAGTTTCTTTTAGGCAAAGGCCTTGAAATTATTATATTACACTTTATTTCGGTCCAAACGCAGGATATGCAATCCATTCTTTGAAAACAAGAACATTCACTTCCTCACTCGGTTTTCTTCTTACTTTCAAAAAGTAATAAACCAGCTAGAAAGTCACTATTTGGTGTTTTTCCTGGCGAACGTGCACCCAAAAAGGCGAAGACGATTCCATCACCCAGAAAAGTTATCCCGACGATTTTTTGGCATTCGCAGGGCATAATCCTAATTGATTATTTGGAGAAGGGAAGAACAATCACGGGACAGTACTATGTTGATTTATTGGATCGATTCGGCGCTGAATTAATGTTGACTTCTAGGCGGAGATCTGTCTTGAGGAAGCTCAATCACCTTGACGACCTCAAACACCCTGACTCCTACCCACTAGGTGGCTTTTGATCCAAAACCATTAAGTCTATTAATCTCCAACTAATGTTTTTCTGTTTCTGCGGCGATTTCTGAAGCTGTTTTTCTTCTATTTCGCTCGCTGGACACCACGATTGCGATATCTTGAGCTGATGTTATCCCCCCTAGTCTACCACTTGTTACTTTACTTAGAAAACTGCCACTTTCACTGTATTTTTTATTATTAGTGTACTATTCTACAATGCTGGAATGTATTTCCTAAATACATTCTTTGTATACAAAAATCTAAAATCCAAGGTTACCCAAATATTTATGAGCGGTAGTGTATATGTAAAATCCACTTTTACAATAATTTTAACAGATTTTAAATGATTTACCTTATTTTAAGTCTAGACCAGTGTAGCAAATTTAAAACATTTAATTTCATTCGTTGACAATTTTTACTGTTTTAAGAAATTCTTGCTTGAGGATGTTTCATGCACGAAACCGGTAGCATCGTGTAAACCCATATAGAATATTTTGAATGAAGAAAGCCTTTATTATTGCCCTTAAAACTAGTTCAGTTGCGGTACGAATTAATGACTTCGTTCTTTTTCTAAACTTGAAGACACAGCTTGACGGAAAGCGGTTCACGTCAAATGAAGAGGCCATTGCCGAAACAGAGGCCTGTTTTGTAGAGTTTGATAAGTCCTATTATTTGGATGGCTTAAAAAAGTTGGAACATTGCTGGACTAAATGTAGAGAGCTATAAGGAAATTACTTCGAGAGATAAATTTATTAAATGAAAAACAATTGCGTCACACAGGTATTCATCATACCATCCTCGTATTCTCAAAATCTTCTGCTCTGCTTTTGAGCCCCTAGGACCCATCTTCTTTTGCTCGAACCAGGTCGATACCTTTTGACTCGTTTGTCACATTGTTTTCGACTTACAGCTTAGTTCCTTGACTGGTTGGAGAATATGGGAAATCGCATGTGCATAAGTGATGTTTGGATTGGTAAATTAGCCAGTTGTTGTTGTAGAGTCAGGAGAATTGACTACATTTCCTATGCGAATGACTTCTGGGTGGTGACCACCTTGACGAGAACCGTTTCGGACAACCCGAAACGGTGGCTCTTATTCACTTGTTGGCTTTTGACCCAAAACCATTAAGTCTATTAATCTCTAGCTATTATTTTCCTACGCATATACTTTCACATCGTTTGAATTCACAAACCAAACAAACTTCATGTAGCAGGAAAGGAGAATTACACTAAACAGTAAATGTAAAATTAAATATTTAAAGACAAGTTTCCCATGTTTACATAACCTCAAATACCCAGCATTTTTCGCACAAATTTTCATCCACTGAACTATTTACATTCATTCCCTTTACGTAATCTTGGCCAACATCCAAATCCCCAAGGTACTCTTTCGAAAACAAATAAATGGAACGCGATTTGTACTTTTTTTCCAACGAAACGACCATACCGAACAGTTTACGATGTGGAAGTATTTTTAAGATCTCGTTGAATGCTTTTATGTTTCGGATTTGGATGGGGGGCAAAACTGGGAACATCCTGCTGTCTCGGCTTGTAATAAGGACGAGAGTAAATAAACTATCGAACAAAGTTTTGAGAGAAGGAATTCTGTTTGTTTTAATAAGTTTCGGTCGTATATAACGCTTGTTAACACTACTGATTGTTTTATGGCGTTTCAGGTTTGTTAGGAGGACAAATGATGGTATGAGGATAGTGGTGTTAGTGGTAGTTCTTTAAGAAGTTACTTTGGAGATCGTTTAAAAATTTTGTGTTATTTTCTTTTTTCAAATTATGTTTAAAACAAACAGGGCTTGTATGATCAATTTAATTTTAAATTATACAGCAATAAAGAGAAATAAAATCAAGACAGGTTTCTTTCCAGTTATTACTATGTATTCATCTAACTACAAAACAAAACAAAACACTGATAATGATAGCAAGGACTATGGAGTAGCATGGCAAACACTAAAGTATTAGCATACTCTTCATCATACAACTTATTTGATTAATTCGGAACAACCGATCTGACTGTAGATCAATTTGCCGTATACCCAATTTTGCCAATATTTTTGAACACTTGATAGATAGGTGGATAGAAATGTTTCTCCTTACTTATCGTGCAATTAGCATGGTTCCATGGCAGGAAGATCTATTAACACCGCTTAGGCGCTACGCCTTCTTGCGTTAAGCAGCCCAGGAGCTGCTCGATGGATAGTGGGCATCTGCATTCCGGGTTTCTGGCGCTGTTCTCTAGACGGCATAACTATACCTCTTGGCGGTAGGTGGCAGACTACACATAACTCATTCTTCGTAATTTAACGGACTTAATACAGTTTACTTCTGAGGTACAGAAATTGTTTCGTAAGCGAAGTTATGTTCTTAATCAATTTGAGGTTTCCTACTTGAATACTATGTCCGATCCTTCCATAGCGCCGATGAGCTATATGTTCTTTGAATCTTATGCTTATCTGGTTTATCTTTCGGATTATCTAGAAAGTTTCTGAGTGTATTTTGCGAACTGAAACACACGTTCATATCTTGTCCCCTAAAAAGTTTACTAATACCTTTCTATATTCTGTGAAAGGGAAATTTGACAAATTTATCTCAGCTTTCTGCCGGAATTAAATAATGCCTATGTTGGACTTTCTTAAAGATGTGAGTTCGACAAGTGTACATGCACACAGATTTATTATTCAATCACTGCCAATTATCCCCAGTTCTATACGTATAATACCGGCCAATTTACCGAGAAGAAAGGTACATGATCTTCGACAGTAAACTTTGAATGCACGAGCATAGAAGCAAACGGACGAACGGGCTATTGTTAGACTTGCTTCTTTAATGTTCTCGTTTATTGTGATTACCGAACAATAGCCGCTACATCTACTACAACGAATCGCCAGCGTGTACCGTTTCAATGGAACACGGAGTCACGTTTATTGTAGTCATTTTGTACGCGTAGCGAGTGTGCCTTTGAAAAAGATGTGAATTTGTTACATGTTTGTATGTGCGCTGTTATAATCGGAAGGTTTCGTTGTTAACTCATAGCTAGTTGTATGGTGCACGTGCAGTTTGTTTGTCGTTGAAAAAAATCTGAATATAATCGCATACGAAACAGTGTTTGGTATCTACCGTTAGGATAGGGAAAAGATTTGTGTATTGGGCTTATGTTATCATCTTAGATACATATGTAGCTATATTTAGCAGCAACAAATTTAATCTTAGGTGTGAATTAGAAAGTCCTTCTTAAGACGTGATAATAAGCGAAGGAATGTAAAAGATATTGCTCACCACCACATTTCCTACAAAGGAGCGATCCAAACAACAGGGTACATAAATGTTGTACATTGGAGAAGAACTATTACAGACCGAAGAAAATCAAAGGAGAACAAGTACCAAGGATAACTCTAAAGAACAAACAATTGGATATATTGATCTACCATACGTTGCTGAAGTTACAAACAGACTAAAGAATGTTTTGGAGAAGAAAAATGCAGAAAATAATACCACACAGTGAGGAAGATAAACAGCCTGTGCCATCAAACAAAAATCAACTACCTAAGTTACAACTTAAAGGGATGTAAGGGAGTTGGAGTGCCGATATAGGCAAATCATATACACTATCGCTCATAAGTATTTGGACACCCTAGGATTTTAGATTTTTGTATACAAAGAATGTATTTAGGAAATACATTCCAGCGTTATTGAATAGTATGCTAATAATTAGTAAGATTCACTTAAATTCATTAAATAATATCGGCCTCTTTACTTCTTTTATCTGTATGAGGGGTAATACAAAGAGCATATTTCTTGAAATTCCAGGAAAAATGTAATACGAGGGAAAGTCAGTAAGTAGGTCACAAAAAACTATTATAAAAGTAATAAGAGAAATAGTCAGCCAAAAACAAGGTTTATTTTTCAACATAGTCTCCATCTACATTGATACACTTATCCCATCGCTTTATTAATGCCCCAATGCCTGCTGCATAAAAGTGTTTGGGCTGCCGTCTGAACCACGTGCGTACCTCCTGTTGAACATCATTATCACTCTCGAAATGTGTTCCGCCAAGATGCTTTTTTAGTGGACCAAACAGATGATAGTCGCTTGGGGCTAGGTCGCGACTGTAAGCCGGATGTTGAAGAAGTTCCCACCCTAATTCTTCAATTCTCGCCTGGGTCAACTGGGCCGAATGCGGGCTGGCGTTATCGTGATGCAGCAAGATTCCTCTCGTCAGTAGACCTGGATGTTTTCGTCGAATTGCATCCAGAAGCAACAACAAAACTCTACAGTATGATTCAGCAGTCACGTTCTCATTTCTATTCTGGAAATGGGCTAGGAGCACTCCTTGATAATCCCAGAACACGGTAAGTATAACTTTACCAGCTGAGGGCACAACCTTGAATCTCTTTGTTGACGGTGAAGAAGGACGTTTCCATTGCATTGAAGCACGCTTTGTTTCGGGTTGGTAGTGGTACACCCATGATTCATCACCAGTAACAATCCTGTTAAGCATGTACTCCCCTTCCTCTGCGTACCTAGAGAGGTGTTGCAAGGACAAGCCCATTCGAATCCTTCTGTGTTCCTCGGTCAGTTGTCTAGGAACCCACCGTGAACAAACTTTTCGGAAATTCAAACGATCGTGCATCAGTTCGTAGGCTAAACCATGAGAACACCCTATTGCAGTTGCTATGCTGTCTATTGTTACCCGCCTGTCAGTTCGAATCATCTCTTCCACCCTTCGAAGTGTTACATCTGTCGCAATCTGAACGGGGCGGCCACTTCGCTGATCGTCAACAACTTTTGAGCGCCCTTGTGAGAATTTCTCGACCCAGTTATACACGGCTTTACGCGACAAACACTTTTCACCGTAAACAGGAGACATTTCCTTATGGATATCTTTTGCAGGGTGTCCTTTTGCCCAGAAAAAACGTACAACAGCACGCTGCTCTTCCACAGTACACTCTTCGAGCACGGTCGCCATTTGAACACTGCTTGCGTACGCGCACGTCAACTGTCACTTGATTATCATTAAGCCCCCCAATGACAGATACGGAAAATAGCTCTCTGCTATTTTCAGCTTTCCCACAACAGTTTGTGACTTATTGAATGACTTTCCCTCGTAGTTGGTAATTTTATTATGAATCATGAAGCTACAATAAAGCCATTTGAAGTAATATTTCTTTAAATTACGGCCAGCTATCGTTCCATGTTAGTAGCGAAAACATCTCTTAACAAATAGCGTTTATAATTTCGTTTACAATTTTAAAACATGCCGAAAACGAAAGAAATTAGTGTTGAAACGCGTCCTCTGATAGTAGCACAACATAACTTAGCCGTAAGCAATCGTCAAATTGCTAGAAAATTACATTTAAATCCATCTACTATTGATCATAACATCAAAAAATACAGTGAAAGTGACAGTTTTCTAAATAAAGTAAGAAGTTGTAGACCAAGGGCGACAACATCAGTTTAAGATATCGCAATCGTGGTGTCCAGCAAGCGAAATAGAAGAAAAGAAGCTCCAGAAACCGCCGCAGAAATCAATACTGTACTTCCGAAGCCGATTAGCGTATCCACGGTTAAACGCCTCTACCGTCAAACACGGCGGTGGTTCAGTAATGATTTGGAGCTGTTTTGCTAGTACATCTGCAGGTGATCTCGTAAACATTCAAGGCATAATGAGAAAAGAGCAATTCAAACGCATCTTAGAGGAAAATGCAATATCCTTTGGTGTAAGAATTTTAAGTCAGAATTTTATGTTCTACCAAGACAATGACCCAAAACAAATTTCAAAATGATGCAAGCAACATTTAGAACAGTTGGAAGAGGAAGGGACACTAACAATTATGAAATGGCCACGCCAAAGCCCGGACTTGGATCCCATCGAGTTATTATGGGAAGAACTCGATCGGGAACTGCTCCAATTCGAGCAGATGACATGTGGAACAAGCTACAGGCATCGAATAACTCCGGAAACATTGTTAAAATTAATTGCAAGAATGCCCCGATTATGCGACGCAATCATTAAAAGTAAAGGAGGTCATATAGACGAATCTAAAATTTATGTCAAATAATTTTAATTGTTAAAGTTTTAAACACTGTATATTATTTTTCAGCAATAAGTGTGTATGTCTCATTAATACATCAAACTCGGATATTTCAAAACTGTTTTGCTTGTACGCGTCACGTACATGGTCACGATACGTCACGAGCAAGAAGTGCAACGTCATGCAAGATTTTGGTATATAAACCTCTTAGATTTTCATTTCGGAGAACTTCTGCGTGTCCAGTCGGCGCTTTAAGCCGGGCAATAGAAGTTCAACTATGCGTGGCAAATCGGCGCTTTAAATCTGGCTAAAAGCTGAACAAGGTGCCAGAAATATCCTGCAGGTAGTCGGCATATCAAGCCGGCAACTGTGGAATATTTCTTACCGTTTCCGTTCTAACAACCGTCACCTGGAAATAATCGAAAAGCAATTTATTTTCATCATTCATATAAGTATATATAAGATTCATTAAGAAAATAATAAGTGGAGCTGTTTCTTCGCATTCTGTGAACGTTAGAGTTTTCAAAAAATATCCAGAGGGGGAGCACGCGTCACAACCTGTTATCCTCTCTTTTGTGTTTGTGTGTACTGTTTAAACACTTTCATTATTCCTGGCACGTTTTTATTTGGTCTGTTGTCTTAAAATTCCTGTTACTATAAATCTATTATCACCTAAACCTAGCACTATCTTGTCTTTTACAATTTCATCCGGTGATTTGAATCCACATAGATTTTGAATTAACGTCTTACAATCCGTTAGAAACGAGTCGTATCTTTCACCTTCTTTCTGTCGTCGATTATAGAAGAGAAATCGAGCATGTAGCACGTTCTTCTTCCGGTCGCAATGTTCTTCGAATATCTACAAGACTTGGATTTTCTTTGCTTCCCCTTCTTTATATTCAAATGTATCTTGAAGATCCACTGGTCCTAGTCCTATCAAGTTCAGTGGTACTAGTAATTGTCTTTCTTCAGATTATGGGGGGGGGGGGAAATTTAAATATTGATACAATGACGTCAACATACTTGTTAAAAACAACCACTACTACCAATGTATTGAGGGCCAAGTCATGGAGATGGTGCCGGATTCTATTAGAGCCTAACAAATTAAAAAAAAACATTGAAACGTTACAAATTAAGTAATATTTAGAGTTTGTTAAAAAGGTGGTACGGGAAGGCAGTAGCGTAGCGGTAGCGGCGTGGGTAGGGGTAATTTTCAACTCGTAGTCGATCTCGACAGTACCGCGAGAGAGTTCAAAGCGACAGTACGTTGTACGCTGCACGCCAAATAAGTACGCGGAGGTGGGACGCCCAAAGGGTGTAACGTTCCCTTCGAATGTGAATAAATATCTCGGGCATTTCCCTGGATTAGAATATAGAAGTCCGCATATTTATTGCACAATACGCAATAGCGGATTGCTAAGTCGCGATAGGTTTGAATGTAGAAAACATTGTAAAAGTAAACGTCATGTATTGAATTTAAGAAACAATATTCCATACTGGCAATTTTTATATGATTTTATTTTTATGTTAAGTGTTTGCAACATCCCACAAGATCTAGTATCTAATGAACACTTTCGTCTTTTTTGGGCCAAGTACGTTCCCTCATGGAAGCTGCCAACATCTATGCAATTACGATACAATTTGCCACGTGTGCAAGGTACAATAAAGGAATGTATAAAAGACGAGTTGAGAAATAAGAAAATCTACGTATGTGTGGATGAAACAACTGATGCTCAGAAACACAGCGTCATTCATGTTGTAACGCGTCCTTTAAAACGTGATGGTCCACCAGCTTCATTGTTGTTATCCAGTAAAAGGATTCAGAAAACTAATACAGAAACCATTGTCAAGATAATAAAAGATTCGTTGAGAGAATTTTGTATCACAGGAATCCAAGTCACAATGTTCGTTACTGATGGAGCCGCAACAATGCTGAGAGTTGGTAGGATGTTGAAAATATGCTTTCCGACTCTTCTTCACATAACATGCCTCATACACGCATGTCACCTCGTAGCAGAAACCATTCGAAAGAAGTATCCGATGGTGGATAAGTTTATAGCATCTACCAAAAAAGTGTTCATCAAATCTCCCAAACACATCCGTGTATTCAAACAATTGTGTGTTTGGAGTAAAATATCGCCTTCGCGATCAAGTGCATTGTGACAATAGACACTAAGTAACAGTTTTGCTTGTTATAACGCTGTATCTACATTATTTTAATATTGTCTTTCGACTGTGTTTAATATAATATGCGCACATCCAACCTCAACACAGGATAAATTGTTGAAAATAAATTTTATTTAAATTATTAATTAAAGAAACGAATATGAAGGTAGATTAAAGCTACGTTGAGTTTTTCTTTTTAATACCATCTTATCATGTTTCTGGCCAAAAAGTTTAAGAAGCTTTTCAACTACAGTGGCGGACCGGTTAACGAACATAATGCGTTCCAAGGCTATGTTCGTTATCCGAATTATTCATTAACCGATCATTATTTCGCTAGAGATTTTTATGAGAAACCAACTAGTTTGTTCTGAAGGTCCAACAATTGAAATAAGTTTATGGTTCTAAGTTTATTTATTGCAAAAATAATAAACATTAAGAATGAAATAAAAAAACACCTATCAATCAGTTGTAGGGCATTAAAAATGGATCCAATGTCGATTGCGTTTCTCTCTACAGATCTCCAATTCCATTAATCTCATCCCAGTGCCTCTGCTACGAATGCATACTGGAAGCCTTGTCTTGTTAATGTGTACGGCATCGTCCGCGATTCAACTTCAGTTTCCTCAGTCGTGTGAAATCTTCACTTCTCAACTTGATCTTTGGAAGACGGAAAAGTCGCAGGGAGGCAAGTCAGGCGAGTACGCTGGATGAGCACCAACGGCCGTGATGTTTTTCGCCAAAAACTGCTGTACTATGAAAGTGATATATGACCTCGCGTTATCATGGTGAATAACCAGTCGTTCCTGCCCCACTTCTCTAGACGTTTCCTTCTCAAATTCTCCCTTGGCCGTCTTAAGACGTCACGATAGAACTCTGCATTAATCATCCGATCTGAAGGTATGAACTCTTTGCAAATAATCCCATCAACATATAAAAACTCATAAGGAGTCGATGTTGATTTTGACTTGACGGGCTTTCTTTAGCCGAGGTGAAGATGGACTCTTCCATTGTGACGATTGTTGTTTGATTTAGGGATCACATCCATACACTCAAGTTGTGGCGACCTTAGAAAAAAAAACTGGTTCAGTTTGAAGCTGTTCTTCTAAAAAGACATCCGTACGACGTTGTTTCTCTTCGGCGCTTAGCAGTCGCGGCACAAACTTCCACCACCTCAGCCCGTAATAACGCGATGGGGAACATTGCTCCAGGCAGTATCTTACTATCAGAAATATTTTTCACAAGTGAAAAATGTCATCTTGAAACTTGATTCAAATGATTCTGCAGCAGTTCGAGATAGTCAATAACTTTTTTCCAATTCGGACGTTCAACAACAAATAGATGAAATTTCCATGAACTATTCGGAAGTTGCACAAGCTATTGAGCAATTAGTCACTTATCTGCACGAGACGCATTAAATTGCATAAACAATTTACAAGCCGCTCTAGAAAACTTGATGAACGCTATAGGAGTCGATGTTGCTCAAAAATTTGGTGCAATTTTAACGAAAAATCCCGATTCACAAAAGGTTCGGTCTATAACTGAATATCAAGAGTGCCCAGATGAGGAAAAGGAATATCTGACATTTGCAAATCTTACTTCACTGAATGTCGACCGATCATTTTCGAAGTATACTATAACGTATTCACAACACCGTCGACGGCTGAATGAATCAACATTGGAAGCGTTGCCGATGTTGCAATTCTACGCAGCTACCAATTGCCACAGTGGACATCAAGACGATAGGAGAAGGTAACAACATTATTTTTCACTAATATTGTATACTACGTATGTACCTACTTTTATGTGGTGCGCCACTGCCGGTACCACCTTTTTAAATAAACTCTAATAATATTTAACGAACACAAAAATCAAACATGAAGACAAAAACAGAACATCAATTGATCATTTATTTTTTAAAACATGCAACTTCTACTTAAGATATTAGCTTTCGAATAGGTTATAAAAAAAGAAAGAAACACGTCTCACGATTTTACTTCTAGAACAATGCGAGTTTGACTGATTGTGTACGTTTTAAATTGTTGCGCGGATCTAATTGTAAGTTCTACTTTCTTCGAAACAATTTTGCATGTTTTAAATTTCGCACGGTGTGTACGTTAATAGTTACGGGGCCATCCTTTTAACGCAATTAGAATATTGATATAAAGGGACCATTTTAGAGTATCTAAAAAGCTTGACTAGCTAAAACAAATTGCGACAAAGAAAGGAAACACGCATTACTTATTTCTGAATCATGTTAGCGTTATAGATGCTAATTGATTTAAAAATGTAACAGAACGTAATAATTGCTGGGTTTTTTTCCTACTAGGAAGGTGTTAATATAATTAGGAGAACGGCAAGTGACTGATATGAATAAGATTTTAAAGCAAGCAGATTTAGATATCCTTGGATTATGAGATTATTACTGCGTTGAATTCGTAAATCGTAAAATTGTAAATAAATATACACGATTAAGACGATAAATCGGTCAATAATATTTACTGTGTTGATTAGATAAGTAATTTCTCAAAGTAAGTCTCCTAATCTATAAAATATTTATATGCTATTATCCAGAAGCTTAAATCCGTATATAAGTAGAAATTTTATAATTTCAAATTCGATCTTAATCGAAGGAAATCATCCTCGCTTCTTGTAATAGTTCGTAACTCTGTAATTATCCTGTTCATTCCTTTCGTTTCACTGTTTGACGCATGCAATACTCAATTTCCCACTTGCTATGCAATTTAAAGCTCGGAGGGGGCCGAGAACCCAACCCTGCGGTACGCCAAAACACATCGATTTTTGTGACGAAGTTAGACCAAAATCGATATCATGTAAAATATTAATCTTTAAACGCTTTGGCAAAATCTAATATCAATATCGTGATATAACCCTTGTCGGTTGCTGAAATTTTGTAATCCATCACACCTAGAAAAGCAGTCTGGCAGCTATGCCCGCGTCTAAATCCAGATTGCATTTGTGCAAGCAAAGAATTTTTATTGACTTAATCAGATATTTGCATAAATATCACTTTCTCCAAAATTTTTGACATAACCGGGAGGATGCTAATTGGTGGGAGATCTCTAAAATGGATGCTACCACCGCTGAAACAACAATTTATGATGTGTGTTATGAAAGGCAGAATATCTGGGCAACACATCTTAATCATCACTAACCTGAGCAAATATGCGGTAACAGCTAGAGGCGTGGCGAGCGTATAAAAGTTTACACATAAAATAGAAGGTAAGAAATAAATTATAAAACGTGCTAAAACACTTACCGTTTTAAAAGTCCTCCGTGAAATCACAAACTGGGTAACATCTGTTAAATATTTGAATCATTGGATATGTTTCCACAGCTGTTTCAGTCAAGTGAGTACGGCGTGCGGAATAAATGTTTTTTAATGCCGAAAACGACCGTTCGACATCTAGCGATGTTATATTTGCATATTTAAAATAATCTTTGAAACAACTTAATGCATCTTCACACGCACCTTCACAAATTTGTCTTAATATAAGAAAATCGGAGTCTTTCTCTAAAACACTTTCAAATTTTCGTATTGCACACCAATTTGTTTCGCCTTCTACAGCGCATAACTATGCGTGAACATCATTCACAATTTGAACAGAATCTACTAGCGACATCGAAACATTTTATAACTTCTATTCCCTCCGCTAGTCCGAAGTAATTGTTGTGAATAGTTTGTAAATCTCTTTTAACCTGGCTATCTTGAAATATTTCTTGGCTTTTCTTGATTGCTGCAGCTTCTGTCGGATTGAATTTTAAAACTACCTTCTTTACTTTATCAAAATATTTGTTGTAATAAAACGCAGCCTGCAACCATGTTCCCCAACATGTAACAATCGGCTGTGGTGGTTCAGGTAAATCAAGACACAGTTTGTGAAATAGTCGGGTACGTTTCGGGGACTTTAGAAACACTGCCTTTGTACTAGCAATCAATGCATTTACTAGTGGAAAACATGTAGGAATCGTTTGTGCCGCAAGATTTAGAGTATGGATTTTACACGTTACATGTAAGTTACCACTGTGTTCTTTAAGAGATCGGCCCAAAGAACGCATGTTTGCGGCACCATCACTCATAAACATTAAAAGTTGCTTAGTCAGTGGAATACTAACCGCAATGAAGGAGAATAACAACGGGCGGTTAATAAAACTATCAGTTACTGTTGACACTACACTAGCCACAGGAACCGAATCAATAAAATACTCATTAAATTTGTTCAGATCATGTAAATGTCCGGGGACAGATATCAACCTTCTGCGTGCCAAATTCATGCTTAAAAAGTGTCCTACCAGATTTATCTCTGGAAGCAAACTGGAAGAAGGCTTTTTTCTCAAGCTTGATAGCTATATCTGTTAGATTTCGCAAAGCCTTGTAATATTCCCAATGTGCTGACTTGCGTTATTTTGCTTTAGCCTTATTACTAAAGCGATGTAATGTAATAATAACAGAACCGATCAAGGATTATAATATCTGAAAAGTTGTGAAACACGCAACCTCTTAAGCATCATTATCAAGTAGGTTGGCGGGCTGCATCGGAATTACCGAACATTAAAAGTAGAAGCACCATTATCAGTATTATCACCCACTGTATAAGAGTTGTAAAAGGTTGACAGCATTAGATGTTTCCACAGTTGGCCTCGTTGAACGATGTTCGCCGTGGTGAAAAAATATGTTTATATTTTGAAAAAGATCGTTCGATATCTACTGATGTAATACATGCATGATTAAAACACTCTTTGAATTCAATTAACGAATTAGTCGATGCACCATCACAAATTTGTTTTGATGTGATAAAATCGGAATTTTTCTGTAACAAACTCTCGAACTTTTCTAAAACACGATTTTATTTTGCGTCATGTATAGTGCATAGCAGTGTATGTACTTCGTCCACTATTTGCAGTGACTCCACTAACGACAACGCTCTATTTTGTAATTGTTCTATTGCGTCATCTAATCCTTTACAGTTACGAATAGTTTGTAACTATTTTGTCGGCTGTGATGGTTCACGAATACCAGGACACTATGCGTGAAAAACACTTTTTGTGTATTTGCTATTAATGCATCTACCTCAGGTGAACATTGTCGAATAGTATCTGCCACAAGCTATAAAGCATGCACTTTACGCGTAATATGTAAACACTTGCAACCGTGTTCAAGAAGAGAAGGGTCCATCGAACGCATCACTCATAAATGTCAACACTTGACGTGGTGAGGATCGAAAGTTTTCTAACGTATCAAGTATCACCCTCACAGTTGCTGCACCAGTACACTTTTCCAGTCTTTTGCTAACTAGAAACAGTGGAAATGTCGGTTTATGAGGGTCCAGTACACGTACTATAACATTTAGAATGGAATTTCTTTTACAATCTGTTGTCTCGTCAACACATAATCAAAGCAACTGATTTTTTAATGAAGATTTGATTTTCTTTTCCACGTCTACGCGTACAAATAAAACATGCTTACGTGCCGTTTTCATAGTTGGCAACTTCAATTCGGAGTTGTACTTATAACAAAAGTTCTGAAACGGTTCTTTTTAGATTAGACGAAATGACAAATTACAGATTATCATCATGACAAGTAAATCGAAAATAAAGGCAGCTCTCGTTGGCACGCCCGTTTTCCTATTTCTGTATTCTTCGGTATATACGTTTGTTACAGTCCGCCTTGTCCCAGCACATCAACTGTTTCTCGCCTATGTATCGCAGAGACGATTACCTCGCTCTAGTAAACACTTCACAACTAACAATGTACTGCTTTAAAGAATGCTGAGTATATTTTTGCAAACGATTTTAAGCTTATGAACAACACTGTACCTACACCTATATAATAACAATATTCATCTAAATCTGTTTTTTGACTCTAAACAGTAATCGGAGTATACATAGAATAAGTAACTTCAAATATTCTTATCATTTTAGTTCATCTAACTGGCGGCCTTTTCAGAACACGAGACAGCTTTGACATTTAGGCTAGAGTTTCAAATCAATACCATTATCCATGTCCCAGATCAAATATTTAACGTTTGTATACCACCTTATCTATTCCGGAAGCGTAAAGTTTGCGGACTGTTTAGTGAAATCCCATCTTGGTTTGATGGAATGGATCCATACAGATGCATACATTGAATTAGACGTTTTAAAGTAGAAGAAACGGGAACCACGTATTTAGTACTATTAAGGAAACTACAGTGTCGATTCTTAGAAAGTATTTCTTCACATTAAATGGAAATTGAATGTTTAATGTTAATAACGCCGCTCTCAATTTAAGTGCTTAATACCGTTCTTACAATTAGCACAAAGATATGTTCAATAATTTACATTGGGGTACGGTATGTACAAATGGTAAAGGTGAATGAGTGCTCCTCAATATCAAATTTTATACGATTTATTAAACGCTACAACCTGCCAGGTCACCCATTAACTAATTGCGCCAGGAAATCTAATTACAACGAGTGGAATAACTTGAAAACAAGCTGTTACAGTGCTGGAAAGGATATCGTTGATTTGGGATCATTTTAAAGTATTGGGGTTACGAAGATAACACTACACGATGTATTTCTCAACATAGTAAGTCTATACACTTTTCCTAGCACCCAAATAGTAATTGGCATCTTGTTTTGCAAAATGGGCGTTTACAAATGTGATGGGCTCCTCATTCTATGAAATTCTTTGTCCTCTGAGTGAGACGTTGAGCCTAGGAAACTGAAAAAAGTCACTCAGGGGGCTAGATTTTGTGAATAAGGTGGATGGTCTAGCAATTCAAACCCCTAATATGTACATATAGAAGAAACGGCACGAAAACACAGTAAACAAACTGCTACAATCTCAAAGACATGTAAAGAAGAAATTCGTGCTCTAATCGGGCTTCTGATTTATTCAGCCGCAATGAAGAATAATCATCTCAATGGAAGAAATATATTTGACAAAAAAACAATCTGGTTCTACGAGGGATGATCGTAAAATAAGGTTCCCAAAGCCCTACAGCAGCAATAAGACGTGTTAGGCGAAATCCGACAACATTGGCGTGTGCAGCAGCTCTCCCACTCTATATATGTACCACTCCCGTCTCGCTATGCCGCTCAATGTCGGCTAAGCAGCCGTCCGAGATGGAACTCCCGATCGCCGCTACCGCCCAGGTACGAAATTCGCGCTGTGATACGTTTTTTAAACGCGAAAGGGGTTTCACTTATAGACATTCATCGTCAATTAATCGAAGTTTATAGAGAAAAGCGTATAGCTGTTCAACACGTCCGCAAATGGTGTAGGGAATTCACTGGAGGTCGGACGGAAATTCACGATGAAGAGCGGAGCGGAAGACCATCAGTTTCAGAGGAAATCGTTGAAAAGGTCGAAAGCATACTGCTTGAAGATCGGAGGGTCACCATTCGTCAACTCGCTCTTCGGATTCCCGAGATTTCCAACACCACAATTGATGAAAAGATTTTGACTGGCGGCAGAATTTTACGACATGGGGATACAGAAGATGGAGCACCGTCTGCAAAAATGCTTGGATAGAAATGGCGATTATGTCGAAAAATAGCTTAATTTTTTACCTTTAAAATGATGTGTAATGTTAAGGAAATAAAGAATGCTGTCTATTTTTTAAAAATATGGAAACCTTATTTTACGATCATCCCTCGTATTTATAGAGCTGTGATCGATTTCTTTTTTTTGCTAAACTCATTGCGATTCGATGAAAAGCAAACTAGAATGGAAAGAAAAAGTAAAGATCCATTTGCACCGATTCGCACTATTTGAGATGAATTAATAAAAAATTGCAGCAACTCATATATTCCTACTTCATACACTATCGCTCATAAGTATCTGGGCACCCTTGGATTTTAGATTTTTGTATACAAAGAATGTATTTAGGACATACATTCCAGCATTATTGCATAGTATGCTAATAATTAGTGAGATTCACTTAAGTTCATTAAATAATATCGGTCTATTTACTTCTTTTATCTGTATGAGACGCAGGTAGTAGCGATAACAAACAGCGTATTTCTTGAAATTCCAGGAAAATTGTAACAGTTGGTAATTTTACTATGAATCATAAAGCCATTTAAAGTGTTATCGTTCAAGAAAATGATTTTTTTCATTTCTACAGACACAATCATCGACCGACACAATTGAAAAAGCAACTCACCATCCAACATGGCTAGTAGAATAACGCCATCGTAGAAGTACAGACAAAAACAGTACTCACAAGTGTAACTGAATCTATTCCAAGAGCTAGAAACTTCCAATATTACAATTACTTAGCCAGTATTACATTACATTACATCATTGATTAGGAATTAAGGAATTTGCTTTGTTGACATCACTCCACACTTTCCTACCGCATATTTTCTACACATTTCAAAAACAAAGCCACGGCTTGTGCAAGGAAATTACCTAGAATACAGGGATATTTCTTTTATTAAACATTACACTATTACTCACTACTGTAACAATGCTAACGAGTGGCAAAACAACATAGTAGACAAACGGACCATTATTACGGAACGAATAGCGAAAGGTGACACCATCTGCGTTCAAAGAACACTAGACCAGACATAGGTTAGAGGTACAGATGTAGATTATCAGGTTCCGATCGCAACTAAAGAAAACTAACTGGTTCTGTCGTAGGTTGTTGGGTTTCGCAATCTCTCTAGATTATAATTTATGACAATGATTGTAATCGTAGTGGACTTTGACTGGTGTAAAGATCGATGAACACATTGGATGCGGTTTGGATGACGTAGATTTTTGTTTATTTGTCTACTGTTGTCTAGGAAAAGAAAGTAATATAGGAAAATACTAAACACTAACGTATATTTTGCTCTGATTTTGTGCAGGTTGTCTGTAATGGGGGAAATAAAATCATTTTTATCTTCTACCCCAGCAAAATTTTCTTTTGGGTTTGCTTCACAAAATTTGCTACCACGATTGATGTACAGTCCCTGGCCAAATTACTTGAAACACTCAATATTTTGTAGTTCCTTCATAATAAAATATAAACTATACATGTATTATATTTTTTATTTATAAAATATATTGTAAAAATATGTAACATATGTAAATATGAAATAAGTAATTAATATTTAGTCCATAACCCATGATTTTTAATAACACCCTTAATTCTTCGGGGCATACTTTCAATGCAAGATATGATTGTCTCCGTTCTCCCATACATCCTTTATATTCTTCATTAATATTTCCTTTGTAGGATTTTCTCTTTCATATACCTTACTTTTTAGTCGATTCCATACGTTCTCGATGGGATTGAGGTCCGGTGAATTTCCGGGCCAACGTAAAAGAGGTATGTGATTGTCTTCAAAGAATTTCTTAACCTTTTTTTCCGCATGGCAAGGAGCATTATCTTGCATAAATATACGCCCTGTCGGTATGCGACGTCCTGGCTTAAAATTCGGTAATAACGTATTTTTTAACACATTTATGTACTGCTCTTGACGCATTGTACCTTCTACAAAATACAAAGGGCCGGGTCCGTCTCCACTAATCACTCCCCAAATCATTACCTGCGGAGGGTGTTTTACAGTTCGAAGAACCGTGGACTCTGTGAGACGTTCGCGAGGTCGCCTACGAACAAATTGTGCTCGCTGCACTAACACACAGAGCGAGCACTCGTCACTAAAGAAAACCTATTAAATAATGCAAACATTAATTCAGTAAAAATCATGTTGTTAAGTTATTCACCTTTTTCCAATTCTCGTCTGTGAAATTTCGATATTCTCTTGCAAAGTTGAGACGAGCAGATTTAATTTTTTCTGTTAAACGCGGCTTTTTTACAGGTCTTCGGCCCATTAGGCGATTTTCGCGCAATCGGCGCCTGACAGTTCTGGTCGAATTCTCTATTCCTCTCTCTTGAAAATTTTTTTGAATCATTTTAATTGTAGCAAATCTATTGCTCAAAGCCTGATGAACAATTTCACGGTCAGGTCTCTTCGAAGTTTTTCTTTTCCGACCACACCCGTTTTTATGTCGATGTGTTAGCTCCTTCGTTTAAGTTTCTAGCTAAACGCGATACAGAGGAAGGAGATACTTTCTGTAATTTTGCAATTTCTCGTTGTGAATGTTTGTTTGGTTGTAGAAGAGTTTGTATAGCGGCTTTTTGTTCACTTGTTAAATATTTTCCGGGCATTTTCTACAAAAAACCCCAAATATTTCAATTTTTTTCAAATTCCAAATAATTAATTATTAAGAGAGAGATAGAATAACAATTTTACCTTTGCAATAACGATATATCAACACAAAACACTTAACGATACTCCACAACTTGGCTTCTATACGGTTATGACGAAATATTTTAAAAAATTACGATGCATTCTCTAAACTGTGAACTCGCTACAATAATCTAGTCTAAATGTAAGTTGATAACTGAAATATTTATATATACGTACTTTACTCTTCTAAATATTATTCCTCTGGTATTTTTATTTATTGATACAATAATCTAGTCTCCCTATAAACGATCGGATTCAAGGCAAAAGAATATCACTATAATAGGATGGGAATTTCCAGGTAAAAGGGTTGATTTATGACATGTTTCAAGTAATAAGGCTAGGGACTGTAAATAACCTCAGTTCTATTTTCTTTACTACATAAGGGGGCTAACAATAGTCTCTGGTATGCCTCAAGAATGTACGAAAACTTCATTTTAGTAATACCCCTTGATCGTGCGCCCTTTCTTCAAAAAGTTAATGAGGATTATTCCCTTTGAACCTCAAGAAATCGTGGCCACGACCTTTCGCCTTGAAAAGTCTTTTGTTTGAACTGTCGCTTCGCCTCAGGCATATATTAATGGAAACAGGTTTCATCAACGCCACATTCGCGGATGGCGGCAGTATGGACGGGTGCATTATCGTGCAATAATCGAACACCTTTTGTCAATTTTCCTCGACGTTTTGCACGAATATTGTCCCTCAATTTATGCAGCAAAAACGCATAATATGTGCTGTTGACAGCTGTATTACGTTCTTTAAAGTCAACGACTAAAATATCCTCACAATCCTAGAATTTTTGGATAGAGGATCATAATACAGAACCATTGTTTCATCTCCTGTGGTAATGGACTCTAAAATCGGATTCGGGTCATCTCCAGACATGTTTAAAAAACGAGCGCGCACATTTGACTCAATGTTCACGTCGGAAAGCAGAAAGAAAATGCGGTATCCTTATTGACCAAAAAAAAGTAACAAAGAATTTATTGAGATTTACAGACCGATAGCGTTTACAAATATCCTGGAAAGTATCATCAAAGAACCACTAACGACTTGATAAAAGAATGGGCTTGTCTCTGTGAGTCAGTCCTGCTTCATATTGGGAAAATCCATAAACGATGCTCTGTTTCGTTTACTGAATCATGTCTACGCTGAGCCTGATTGGAAGAATTCTGGAATGATTGGTATCTTTTTTGATTTATTCAAGGGATTTGATTTGCTTAATCACAATGTCCTGTTAGCAAAACTGTACGAGTGCTTGGAGTGCAAGGTGTGGCGTATTAATCGCCTTACTCTTATCTCGGTAATTTTCGAACATACATGTATCTATAATTCGACTGACTCTCAGCGTTTTGGACCTTACACTGTTTATGGTCTTCGTAAATGACTTACAGTGGAGTCACGCCTGCGGTACGGTGTCAATTCTGAGGCTGAATGACTTGTCTGCAGAAGTTATTCGTCTTGCAGAAGAAGGTGATTTATTTCTTGACAAAATCCTCTTGTGACTCTATACACTTAGTCCAGCGATTTTCCAACTTTTCTAACCCATCCAAATAATACGATTTGTCGAACTTTGCAAAATAGGCGTTTGTTTCGGCAATGACGTCTTCATTTGACATGAACCTCTTTTCTACCAAGGCATTGTTTCAAGTTTGGAAAAAGAAACAAGTCACAGGGGTCCAAATATGGCGAATATTGTGGATGGGACACCAATTCGTACCGTAACTGGACTGGTTTTGCTATCACAATTGCTGATGAATGGAGCGGGGCGTTATCATGATGATAAAGAATTTTTTTCTTCAGTAGATGGGACCTTTTCCTCTGTAGTTAATCAGCATAATACTGTCCCGTGATTGTTCCAAGTAATCAATTAAGATTACACACTGCGAATCCAAAACAAACATTGCTATAATTTTTCCTGGTGATGGAATCGTCTTCTTTGATGGACATTCGCCGGGAAAAACTCATTTTGCTGATTGACCTTTGGTTTCTAGCGTATGCCGCCCTTTAAACAACTTAATATCTTAAGTGTACGCTTTCACGTTCCTTGTCTACTGTAAAATAATCTTCCGGGTGTTGTTGTGTTTACTTTTGAGATTTTGTTGATCATATTCTCAGGTTTTTCTAATGATTTCTAAAGACTTTAATTTATATATTACTTAAAAAAGCTCGATTAGCCACAAGAATGTCTTCTACTCCTCGAAATGGCAGCACGAACTCATCAACTTCATCAACACCTCGATCTCTTTTGGAATATCAACATCAATCAAAAAAGGGAATACTACCATCTAAGCATGCAATACAGTAATTATAGATCTGCCCATTGCTACGAACCGTAAACCTTGTTGAACTAGCGATGGTTACTTAATTTATCGTGAAAATTATGAATTACTACTTCTCTTCTTCAGCAAGGTATCATTTCATCAATAATATGCAATGCGCTTTCCTTAAACAACGGAACCTTTTGCTTATCGCCTACGTATTATGTGCATGCATAAGTGGCGCTTTCATTTCACAATTTACGCAATCTGGAATCGAAATTAGCCTCTACAGTGAACGCACGCGTAGCCGCCCAGAGGTCAATAACATTAATTATCGTTAAACTTAATTAAAAGCTTCAAGAGCCGACCATTTCGTCTTCCTCGTTAGATGTCGTATCATACCATGTACAATTGTGGTAATGGAATAGCTTACAGTCGTATTTTCATTGAGAAAATAACACTAAATGAAATTAGAAGAAGGATGGTCTGGAGAATGAAGCAATCTACAGTTAGATCAATTTGATTGAATTGACAGATTGCGTGCTTCAGGTTTAGCTAGCGAGCTTGTAGAAGCTCGGGAATAAATCAGGCTTCCTAGGGATCGTTATACTCTTCGTAAGAATTGCTAACCTAGTGGACTTATTAGTGACAATATTCTTTATTTTGAGATCATTTCTGGTGGTTTCACCTCACTATTTATTCGTATTTGTTAATTATTTTTTACGGTTCTCTTGATTGCATTCAATAGTTGGCGATTTTTATTTTGCGCGGTTAAAGTTAGATATTGCTGTAAAAATATCGGACAACATAGCACATAGCACATCGACACAAAGACGGGCAAAGTGGTGGTAATTTCGGACACAATTGTTTGAATACACAGATGTGTTTGGGAGATTTGATGAACACTTTTTTGGTAGATGCTATTAACTTATCCACCATCGGATACTTCTTTCGAATGGTTTCTGCTACGAGGTGACATGCGTATATAAGACATGTATTGCGAAGAAGAGTCAGAAAGCAAATTTTCAACATCCTACCAACTCTCAGCATTGTTGCGGCTCCGTCAGTAACGAACATTGTGACTTGGGTTCCTGTGCTACATAATTCTCTCAACGAATCTTTTATTATCTTGCCAACGGCTTCTGCATTAGTTTTCTGAATTCTTTTACTGGATAACAACAATGAAGCTGGTGGACCATCACGTTTTAAAGGACGCGCTACAACATGAATGACGCTGTGTTTCTGAGCATCAGTTGTTTGATCCACACATAGGCAGATTTTCTTATTTCTCAACTCGTCTTTTATACATTCCTTTACTGTACCTTGCACACGTGGCAAATTGTATCGTAATTGCATAGATGTTGGCAGCTTCCATGAGGGAAGGTACTTAGCCCAAAAAAGACGAAAGTGTTCATTAGATACTAGATGTTGTGGGATGTTGCACACACTTAACATAAAAATAGAATACTGTTTCTTAAATTCAATACATGACGTTTACTTTAACAATGTTTTCTACATTCAAACCTATCGGGACTTGGCAATCCGCTATTGCATATTGTGCAATAAATATGCGGACTTCTATATTCTAATCCAGGGAAATGCCTGAGATATTTATTCACATTCGAAGGGAACGTTACACCCTTTGGGCGTCCCATCTCCGCGTACTTATTTGGCGTGCAGCGTGCAACGTACTGTCGCTTTGAACTCTCTCGCAATGCTGTCGAGATCGACTACGAGTTGAAAATTACCTCCACCCACGCCGCTACCGCTACGCTACTGCCATCCGGTACCACCTTTTTAACAAACTCTACTAATAACGTTCCCATTTCGATAAACAGTAGAGTACACGTAAATACATCGGGTACATAGCATTAAAACAAAGAAGCCCTTTCAATTTAATTAAATGGGATTGTTATTGCTTTTCGGGTATAGCTGGGATGATATTTTATTTGTTGCTGTCGCTCTCTCCGTGAATGAGCCTGTTATACCACTAATTGGTACTTAATTTTTAATTATTCTAAACGAGAAAATCGGTTCCGTTTTATGTTTATGACGGGTCGATGTCACATATTAGCGCTTAGGTTACGCTTTCACGTTGTACAGAGTGAGACTCCTTAAATGGGACAATTAATACCACATGCAGAGAAATTGTTGTTTTTTTGCATAAAGAAAATAGATTTCCTTGCAAAAATCTATTCAAACAAATATTTTTATTTCAAGACTATAAAAATGTATAATATAAGAAAATAATTTTCATGGATTAAATAAATATCTTCTTAGAGTTAGAAAATCCAAGACAGAAGAATTCACATTAAAGATAGGAATGAAAAAGTGGTCCAGATCCCACAAAGTTCCATTGAGAAATTAGGCGACCAGTTTCGTGTTAAAAAACACATCATCAGACCTGCTACAAGGGTATCCAATAAAAGAAAAATTACAATAATGGAAAAAAAAGTTAATAATTAAAATTAGGAGCAAGTGAATGAACTAATGAAAAAATTGTTTCTATATGTTACATTATTATTAAATAGGGACTATTTTTATGTAGTTTAATAATTAATGAGTTAATATGTAAGTCTATTTATCCCTTTATTATTATTATTATTTACAACAACAACATCGGCTGTCAATCTTAGAACGAATAGGGTGTTCAGGTTAGCCACCTGTTTGTAATGAAATGTCCCTCGTGCGGATAAAAATGTAATTTTCCAAGTCACCATTTCCCCCCACGCCAACTAGCCTGGAAGCGGGGGTGTTACAAATTTTATTCAAATCCAGATAACGACGATCGTAGTGGAACACTAACAAGTCCACTCTTCTTTTTATTCTCTTAATATCGTAAATTGTCAAAATTAATGTAAAATTCATCTAAAACAGACAATAGGGTATATTCATAGGTATTTCAAACATCATTTTCATAAATTAAATCTTTGTCCTATTGTTATTAAGTAAATCGTCAATAAATTTTGTCATATTTATGTTGTCAGTGGTTCTTTTAAGCTCAGAGTCACTTAATTTCAGTCAGCTGGTAGCGTTAGTGCATGCATTCTTTCTTTCTATTTCTATAAATAACGTCACTCACGAAAGTCATCGTACATCTATCGAAAATGCGCTTTTTGCAATATAAATATTACTGTCGGTAAGAAAACGTATACATTAGAAAAGGCATAAAAATTAGTAAGAATTCTACCAAAAATAAATCTTATTTCACTATAGAGTCCGTTCAAATTAATAAAAACGAGAAAACGTAATAAAAGAATCTCACAAAAGTGTACGTACAGTAATAAATAGAGTAACCAAAACTTGCGGACTCGCATAGGCGTCGGTATTACGGATTAATATAAGAATACGAAAAATTCATAAATAAACTTACTTGCTAATTATTCAACAAATTAGAGGCATCAGGATGTGAACTACTGTAAACTTGCATCATTGCATATGTTTCCAGAGTTACTTCTTTAAACCTTGTGCGTCGACAAGAAAAAATATTCTTATACATAGAAAACGATCTCTCCACGTCTAAGGAAGTTACATTTGCATGTAGAAACTGTTTTTCAAAATCACTTAAAAGTTCACTATTCTTACACTTATTATAAACGGCCTCTAAAGTATTAAAATCGGGATTTTTCCTTAAAACATCTGCCAACTTTTGACTAGCGCATAATCCTGGCGTATCATTTAATGTGTGTAATTTATTTTTTACACTCTCCACTATGTCTAATGATTCCTGCAATGACAATTCAGTACATTGAAGTTTTCTGATGGCATCTAGTAATACTGTATAATTGGTACATATTGTTGTTAAATCTTCTAAAAGTTGAGGAATTTGAAATTCTCTTTGACTTTCTCTAATTGCTTTGGATTCATTCCGATTGAATTTGTTGAAAATGGATCAAATAGTAAGAAGCTGCTGTTAGCCAAGTACTCCATCGCGTTAAAATTGGTTCAGAAGATTCTGGAATACCTGGACAAAATTTACGAAATTCTTTTAAACGTTTAGGAGATTTACGAGACACTGCTTTAGTACTTCCAATCATCCGATCAACGTTTCCGTAATGTTGTCGAACAACTTTACCAACTAAATGCAAAGCATGCAGCACGCAAGTTATATGTATTAAGTTAGGAAATATATGTTTTAAGGATCGCCCAACACTTAACATCGTTGCTGCACTGTCTGTCTCAATCATCACAACTTGATCTTGGGCAATTTTAAATTTTTTTCAGAGCGTTCATTATCACTTTTTGAATATTTTCCGCGGTACATTGTTGAACACGTTTGCAAGCTAACAAATATCGAGATGCTGTGTTCTCGCTAGATAAAAGGCGAGCTATTACATTCACAATACTGTTTTTCTTTATATCGGTCGTCTCATCCACGGTAATCCATATTTTTTTGGAACACAAATCACGTTTACACACATTTTCTAGCATCTCTTTCATTCGCGGCAAATGATTCTGTAATTGTGTTTGTGAGGGTAATGGGTACTTTGGAACGTATTGTCGGCAAAACGTCTTAAAAGCTGCTTTTCTCACCAACGACAACGGAAGATTACAAGAGGTAAACATAATTAATAAATGTATGAGGAATAGTGTATAAGGTATTTCAGTTCTTGCATTTCTCATATCCTTAATACCATTGACATGCCTCTGGCAATCAGTTCTGTCCAATGCAGCCAAACGAACATTGCATATTAAGCAAAAAACTGCACTACCGTCATATTTTAAATGGGGAAAAAGTGACACATACTTATGTACATTAGTAGCAAATCTATTACGAGGTATTGTTTTCTTAGGTATGTAAATATTAGTTCTATATGAAACGATACACTAATTATGTACTTGGTATAATACTACAACACACAAAAAACACCAGCTATATTTTCAAAAGCGACACGTAAGTACATAACCTTGACCGTTCGACTAATCTCTGCAACAGCTCAACCGGTACTAAAACGAAATCTCTCTCAGCGCGGTTGAACATGATTTATATTCAAGGTCGACACTACATGCCTGCTTCTCTACCGGTTTAGTTTATTTATGAATTTTTCGTATTCTTATATTAACCCGTAATACCGACGCCTATGCGAGTCCGCAAGTTTAGGTTACTCTAGTAATAAAATACCAATATAAAACGGTAATTCCCCCATTTATAACTGTGTGTGTCATCCCGCATATCAGACATCTATTTACAAGCATTTATACATAGTTGCAACATGCCGTCGACGCGAAATGAAACGCCTAAAGAAATTCGTGAATTAGTGGTGAAACTACAAAGAAAAGACATTTTTGAGAGAAATTGGTCATATTATTGGCAAATCACATTCTACAGTGCAAGCCATTATAAATAAATTTAACAACACCGGCAATATTCAAAATATACCCCGAACAGGGCGTCCAAAGAAATTAACACGCCGCGACGAAAGAAGTGTTTTGCAGATAATTCATAAACATCCGAGAACAAGTGCTCCAAACATAGGCGCACAAGTAGAAAAAATTACAGGACAACATGTTAATCCAGAGTGTATAAGAAGAATATTAAGAAAACGTGGCCATAATGGCCGAATTCCTCGCATGAAACCACTAGTTAGCACTGCTAATCAACTCAAAAGAGTACAGTTTGCCGAGGAGTACCAAAATAAAGGCATGGAATTTTTGGCAACGGTGTATATTTACAGATAAAAGTAAGTTCACCATTTTTACTTCAGATGGCAGAGGGAAGGTCTGGCGAAAACCATGTAAAGCCTTTGATATTACAAATACTGTGCCTACTTTGAAACATAGAGGAGGACTCGTTATGGTTTGAGGGTCCATGTCAGCGACCGGAGTGGGGAGTTTAGTGTTTATTGAAGGTATTATGGATAAGAAATCATATTTAAACATTTTGAAAGGTCATTTAAAAACTGATTTTGAAAAATTGCAATTAGGAAAACGATGGATATTCCAACAAGATCAAGATCCTAAGCGTACGACATACATCGTGCGCGAATGGCTATTGCATAATGTTCCCCAACAGCTTCATTCTCCGCCCTAGTCGCCAGATTTGAATCCCATCGAGCATGTGTGGGATTATGTAAAAAGAAAATACAAAATCGTGAAAATGTGTGAGATTCTATTATTGCTTTTTGTCGTTTTTATTCATTTGAATCAAGCGAAATATTTATTTTACAAGAAAACGCATTTTCGATAGGTGCACGATGATTTTCGTGAGCGACTATAAGTAAACGTTTCTCTGCCTGCATATAAAACCATATTTTAAAGAAAAAAATAAGTATGTGATAAGAAAGTGAGAAGGTAATCAAATATACCATGAAGCAATTACCAATTCGTTTCTAATTTGACAACTCTGTTCTCATTTATCTAGGTCTAAAGTAAAAATAAAAAAGTATTATCTAGAAATGATAAAAAAAAATAATTTAAATTTCTCAATTTTTATGTACAAATGTATAGTACTTATACAATTTTAAGCCAATTCAAACGATAACGAAATGCATATACATGCTTTGACGTAAAACAACGTAACGAACTGGAATTAGTGTGAAATATTGAAACTTCAATTTCGCTGACGCACATGTTGTCATCTAGGAGTTCACGGACGAAATTCCCTCATATCGGCGGTTTATCAACCAAGGTTAAGACATTCGAGGAATACTTACATCAGAAAATTCATACTGATTTGCAACATAATATGTGTGCTTAATAATTTATTTGCGTTGAAATGTTTTTTTTGGGTGTTAAAGTGTTAAAATGTTTTCGTTGGAATCCAAAACATCTTCTGGTCTGTTGTTTTCTTGTTATATTGCTTAATACACAATGAATGCGAGGAGATAGGGTAGTGCAAAATTAGCGTAATAATTAGTGCAATATTTCGCACTAATTTGACAAATAACGTCAATGATTTGCTTTGTCGTAACTAACCTGGGCAAATATGCGGTAACGGCCAGAGGCGTGGCGAGCGCATAAAAGTTTACACATAAAATAGAAGGTAAGAAATAAATTATAAAACGTGCTGAAACATTTACCGTTTTAAAAGTCTTCCGTGAAATCACAAACTGGGTAACATCTGTTAAATATTTGAATCATTAGATATGTTTCCACAGCTGTTTCAGTCAAGTGAGTACGACGTGCGGAATAAATGTTTTTTTAATGCCGAAAACGACCGTTCGACATCTAGCGATGTTATATTTGCATATTTAAAATAATCTTTGAAACAACTTAATGCATCTTCACACGCACTTTCACAAATTTTTCTTAATATAAGAAAATCACTTTCAAATTCTCGTATTACACACCAATTTGTTTCGCCTTCTACAGCGCATAACTGTGCGTGAACATCATTCACAATTTGAACAGAATCCACTAGCGACATCGAAACATTTTGTAATTTTTCTATTCCCTCCGCTAGTCCGAAGTAATTGTTGTGAATAGTTTGTAAATCTCTTTTAACCTGAGTATCTTGAAATATTTCCTGGCTCTTCTTGATTGCTGCAGCTTCTGTCGGATTGGGTTTTAAAACTACCTTCTTTACTTGATCAAAATATTTGTTGTAGTAAAACGCAGCGTGCAACCATGTTCCCCAACGTGTAACAATCGACTGTGGTGGTTCAGGTAAATCAGGACACAGTTTGTGAATTAGTCGGGTACGTTTCGGGGACTTTAGAAACACTGCCTTTTTTACTAGCAATCAATCCATTTACTAGTGGAAAACATGTAGGAATCGTTTGTGCCGCAAGATTTAGAGTATAGATTTTATACGTTACGTGTAAGAAGTTACCACTGTGTTCTTTAAGAGATCGGCCCAAAGAACACATGTTTGCGGCACCATCACCCATAAACATTAAAAGTTGCTTAGTTGAAACTTCAAATTAGTTCAATGAGTTCAACACCACCTTTAAAATCTCATCGGCAGTACAATTTATAAATCTTTTGGAAGCAAGTAAGAAGGAGGATGACGGTCGATGTGGTTCCATTGTACGTACCATTACATTAACCACAGAATATTTTTGACGATCTGTTGTTTCGTCCACACACTACCACAGTTTTTTATCTTTCAATTCCGTTTTCATTCTTTTTTCTATATGTTTATGAACAAATGGCACTACATTTCGTATCGATGTCCGACTAGGTAATTTACAGTCCACATATTTATTCCAGAAGGAGACAAATGCTTCTTTGTCTAGTAAACGAAACGATAGATTACATAAAATAAGAGTAACACATAAATCAAATGTAAATTTTTCTTGGTCTCGTATGCCACTTTTTGCAGAAGAATGTTGTTTGCTTTCGATGTGACGTTGACAATGGCTTCTGCACCAACACATTAAAGGGATTTTACAAACTAGACATTGAATTTTAACGCCATAAAAAGTAAGTCCGGCATGTCCACTATAAAGTTTTTAACTATATCTGCCATTGGTCGTTTTCGCGACGTACCTAACTGCGACATTTTTAAAGCAAACATAAGCGTACAATTACGAAATAAGTTACGACAGCCTACATATACATAGAACTACTCGCATACAGCATCGATTTAGTACTGACGCTGTGGACGCGTGAAATAGATAATCGCCGACATCGCACCACATATCTACTACACTGACTGTTACCCCTGTTTGCCCAGACAATTTATTACTCTACGTTCTTTTGCAAATCTATGGCTGATGTGCCACCGTTGTTCGCACATTTCAGCTAAAATTTAAATATTAAACGTATATTCCCTCACATAGTTAAGAAGCTTTAACACCTGGTATATCTAACAATTCCGAAATTGGCTGAATTCCCGAACCAACTCTATCAACCTAGCGTCGTCAAAATCGGCCATTCTACCTAAGACTTATGTTTTTATCTAAACAATCTATTGCTAACAACTTTCTACTGGTTTCTATTTTAAATGACTAAACAAACTTTTCCATGAAGAGCTACACATGTATTTTCAATTTAAATCGTCGCCAGACATGTGCACTTATTCGGTCTTAATCCTAAAAGATGAATTTTACGAACTTTCAAGGTCTCTCCTTAATACCTAGTTAGGACTAAGACTAATGTTAAGACTAAGATAAGAGTAAGGAACGCTCACGCATCTTTCGTATCATCTAACTTTTTAGGACTAATACTAATACTAAGTTAGGACTAAGGAAAGCTGATTGAACCAAGCATAAGCAGTATTTTTAATTGCAAAATTGGGATATTTCAAGATCTGCCACATAAATAAAATCCATAAAAACAAAAATAGAGTTCCGTAACTATAAACACAAATTAAATAAAATTCCTCAACCCAAACCATGTTTGTCAACGCCAATATAATATTCAAAACACAATCTTTACAATTCTAAACATCTTTCGTCTGAGTCGAGTAGTCTTATATTCATGTTACACGAAAACCATCACCAACAACATGGTCTGAAGGTCAAAGGGTTATTATACCTCACAGTGGATTCAACAATACTGCTTAAAGTCGAGAAAAATGTCAATAAGTTCTAGGAACGCGAGTATTACGCTACACAGCTGCTGAATATTTCATTTCTAAAGCTTGCGATAACAGAACCTAATATAGACAAAGATATTTTGTCGTGTAAAGTGAAGGTCCTTCAGTTTATTGATTTATACCATCCAATAAGAAGGAATATTCTCTTAACTGATGTCTGTATAGTGTAGATTGTGTTAATTTTATTGTATGTATATCTAGATCGTTTCTGAGAAATGTTACGATTTATTTAAATAGAACGATGGATGATTAAGGATTAGAGATATGTATATTGATGTTGTTGAGATTGTTTATCTAGGTTGAAGCTTGAAAAGGTTCTTATTGAGGATATACATACATGCATAGGCTTGAATTTTTACAAGGGTATTCAATAAAAAAATAAATAATAGGAAACAAACAGTGGTTCATATGTCCACCTAGTGAGTGAGCAGAAGATAATCCCTTTCTTATTTGATTATTTCTTGGAGTTTTCAGCAATACATGGAAGAATTTTTTATATCAATTAGCGTCTATAAGACAGCAATCGAAATCGTTGCCGTGCTATATAATAAATATGATTGGGTCAAGCATAGTGCTCTGAGGTACTCCCCATTACACAAATAAATACTTCTCTACTACGGATTGAAATTTTAGGAGGTCCAATATAAAGAAGTTTGATGTGCAATTAATCATCAAAAACATACAAAATTGTTAAAAATTGAACTAAATCTAACCTTAAAAAAACATCTCTTCTTGACTGTAACTTTTCTGAAGTGTTTTTTTTTATATTGTTTTTGTTCCATTGTTCCGTTAACGAAGTATAGTGGTCCCGGGCCTTCTGTCGTAAGACACGACCAAACCATTAATGATGGGGGGTGTTTAATAGATTTGATCGTACATGCTTCTTTACAACGCTCTGAAGGACGTCAACGAACAAATTGACTTCTTTCCGTTAACATTTCTAGCTGTGATTCGTCGCTATAAATAATCCAAGATAAAGTAAACACCATTAAGTGAACTATGAGGATGAATTTGACAAAAAATACAGATGATAAATGAAACTTACACTTCCCCAATCTTCAACTGTATATTTTTTTATATTCTTTAGCCCATTGAAATCGTGTCACTTTCGTTTTAGGTGTTAGTCTTGGCTTCTTTACTAGACGTCTGCATTTCAAGCCTGCTTCGGGCTGCTCGGGCTGATATTTGTATACCTTCTCCACTAAGAATTTTATGGACACCTTTAGCGGATAAAAAACGATGTTCTCTAGTCACTTTTACTATACGACGATCATCTCTTACAGTTGCATTTACCGGCACAGAATGTTCTGCCGCTACTTGTACCAGGAATATTCTCCTTAATTTCGCGATTCTTTTTGTGCAACTTCACGTTGAAGGAACTCTCTCATTTCTAGAAGAGCAGAAATTCGTGCTTTTTTCGCTGTGGTTGCATCTTTCTTCTTTCCCATTATGATAATAATTGACCGCGAAAATAGGCGCACACAAATAACATTAAAACTCTTTGAAATATAATTGAAAATGTGCGGATGTCTTGAAAAACATCGTATATTAAGTATACGAAACTTAATTACAAAGAAAGAATTACAAGAACATATTGAAGATGTATGGCATAATAGCGACGAAATTTAAAAAATAAATAAATAGAAAGTTTCATTGGCAGTATGCCAAAAAGGATTGAGCAAATAATAAGCAAATATTAGTAAATATATGTTCAAATTATAGCTACTTGCATGTTATATGTAATTAAATAATTTTGCCAACATTACCAACTGTTTTTTTTTTTAATTTTACCCCAAAATCATAATCTTTTAAGTGGCCCTAAATTAATGGCCAAGGGCTGTAAGGTACCTCTATAGATTAAGGTAAAAAGGTGTTATCTCCGGAGACAACACCTTTATGCAAACCAGTATGAAATAACACATTTTTGCAAGATTAAATTTGGAACTATGTAGATGACACTATTTTATTTGCGTATGAAACTTATTTGGGCGCCATCTACCTACTGGAAGCTTAAATAACAGATGAATAATTGACTTATCACTAAAGCGCGACAAACGGTTGCACCCGCAGAGACGCCGTGAAAGGAGCTGTGTTTACTATGTACATACAAGGAATCGAGTGGACGTTCGGTTATTATCGGTTGATCGGTGTGCGTGTACTATTTATAATGTTCGAGAAACTAGTGGAACCGTCCGGGGCGTACCGCGCAAAAATAGGACAGTATTAATAAAAAATATAGATTTGGTTACCTTTTATTGACGAATCGATGACCACTGTGGACTGCGACGGTACGCCGTGTAGTACTGCAGCATAAGCAATGCTTCCATTGTCGATTCGGCCAGGCCTCGACGGCGGCCTGAAAACGTTCTCGTATACTTTGCAAATGATCGTTCAGCATCTAATGAAGTAAGATTTGCGAAATTCAAATATTCATGTATCTCTTCTGTGCTGTCTTGAATTCCAGATATAGATCGAACCTTTTCTAAACCCGAATTTTTATTTAAAACTGCACAAAATTTTTGCGCGACATCTAGTCCCATAGGATCCGTCAAGCTTTCTAGAGCGGATACAATTGCTGGAATACGCGACATGCGTGTATGAAACATATTATGTGAAGAAGAGTCGGAAAACATACTTTTAACATCCTACCAGCTTTCAGCATTGTTGCGGCTCCGTCAGAAACTAACATGGTGATTTGGGCTCCTACGATACAAAATTCTCTTAACATATTTTTTATTATATTTACAACGGTTTCGGCATCAGTTCTTTCAATCCTTTTACTGGCCAACAACAAGGAAGCTGCTGAACCTTTACGTTTTAAAGGGCGCGCCACAATATGAAACACTCTGTGTTTCTGAGCATCAGTAGTTTCGTCCACAGTGAGCCAGATTTTTTGATTTCTCAACTCGTCTTTTATTGTACTTTGCACATGTTGTAACTTGTACCACAATTGTCTTTTTGTTGGTAGCTTCCATGATGGAACATATTTATCCCAAAAAAGACGAAAGTTTTCATTATCTACTAGGTGTTGTGGGATGTTGCACGTGCTCAACATGGAAATAAAGTCGTATAAAAATTGCCAATACAGAATATTGTCTCTTAAATTCAATACATGACTTCTACATTCAAATATCGTGTGACCTAGCAACTCTATATCGCAAAATTTGCAACGAATGTGTAATATTAATTAATTGCCATTAGTTCCTGACTCCTGGCTAGTTCTCGGCGAATTAACTTCCTGGTGGTCTTCTTGCTGCAGCGCCAAACAATGTATCCAATAAATCCAATTCCTAGGAGGGTGAATATTACTCCAATTACTTCCCAGAAATTGAGCTTTAGTTCTTGTAGTCCGGTTGTGCCACCATTGTTGCCAGCTTGTGCGATTATCACCTCTTTTTCTTCTTTAGACTGGTTTGTTCCCATTGCAAAATTTGTTCCTTACCCTTCTTCAGATTCAGTAGCACAAGTAAAAAGTGTCGTCACTATCCATTCTTAATTCACATTTATAAGTCACACTTTCTTCAGTTAGTCTTCGTATCTTGGCATCCTTTGATGCCATCCTGGCAGGATCGCCATGAAATGGATATATTCGATAAATAATCGAACCGCCGAACTCCTTAATGTCTATCGCATTACTGAACTCTGCATCCACATACGTACATATGCCCCCCCCCCCCGTACAGGCGCCTCTGCGGGTGCAACCGTTTGTCACGCTTTACTTATCACCTTTTTGCAAGAGAGAATGAATATTCACCAAAAAGTGAATTAACACCTTCTTGCAGTAAAGGTTTCAGTTATTAAAAATGTACGTTAACATTCCAAATTACAAAACTGTATCAGAGCTGTGGGAATGTTGAAAGAGACTTGACTTAATTTCATGAGAATCTTATACAACCAACAATATATCACACACGTGTCTTTCAATTTTCTTTGATCCTACAAAATAACAATGCATCATTTCGAGGACAATACCATACAATAGATTACCTAGTTACAATATACGACTACAATAATTGAGTAATCATTAGTAATGCATATTGTATACTTTATTTATCACATTTCCAACGTAAAATCCTCATTTTTTTATCGGATAAAACACCCCCTGTATTGACTTCACGTGTTAGTCATCTGATAGAGCCATGGCGCTGTATGCACAGATAAACTTTTTGCTGATACAACAATAATACATTATCATACCGCAAAGCCACATTTATTTACGCATTTCGCTAATGTTACGCATATATTTTTGATATATTTTATTGTTAGAATTAGTATTTCTATGGGTAAGTTCATGTGCGGACTTGGCAAGAATCGCGTGTAAAAATTTATGGTGAAAATATTGTTGGAAACGATATGGGGTTTAAAATCTATGTAAATATTATGGAGGTAATGTCATTGAGCTATTGTGATCATTTTTTTTGTTTTCTGACTTTATTTTCAAGTACGCAGTGTTTAAATAGCTTCGCATTGTTTCTAGATTTTTTTAAAGCAATTTATTTTCATTATTTAGAGTTATTTCACAATTTGTTTCTAGTTTAATGTTCCAGTAATACATATCAAGGATTTTATAGTGTTGCTATTAAATAATAATGTTCAATAGCAATTTGTTTTAACTGTTTTGAGTTATTTCATAATTTTCTTATGTATTGATATTGCAATACGTTGTCGTATCTAATTCAACTTTCCCAAATCGAAATTAACATTTTTCGAGCACCAATGGGATTGTTGTCAGTCCTTTCATGCGGTGAAAACGTCAACGATATTATTGCAACATGCCATAAATTAACATGAAATTGTTTACAACAAAATAGTTAATGCCTTAGGAAAGAAACTATCTTGACATCGAACGACCTGCTGTAGCATTGCTTTTGTTTCTTTTCAGCAGCCCACATGGCGATTGTGGGGCGAGGAAAAGGCAGATGGTGCCCTCTATACTGTCTACCTGAAGAAAGTTCGTTACCACAGACCTACCAGGAGCCTATCATCTTCACATTCAGTAAGTGTTTTGTTTTACATTTCTTAGAATTAACGATGTATTTAAATGCAATGCGGTTTTTGAGTAACACTAGTAGTAATGCTATGTTTACCGGTTGTGAACTGTAATGTTAGCCAATAACGCGTTTTCAGACATCTGCTGATCTTCTGATTTGAATTAATTAGAATTTCAAAAATGCCGAACGCCTTGTATACGGCGTAGCAAAATATTTCTAAGAATTTGTTTGAAAAGACATTTAAAAGCAAATGCGCACAGTAGGTAAACAACAGGCGTACGGGCGCACTTCCAAGGCCATTCGCGGCCGCGGATTTATTCGTGCTTTTAATCCGCGGCTAATTTCGCGTAATCGAAGTTTGATTAGCGGCTCGCGCTTTTAATCCGCGGGTAATTTCGCGGAATCGAAGCCTAAGGCACTTTTGATAAGCGGCTCGCGCTTGTGCTGTTCAGAAGCCGTTCAAAAGCTGTTCAAAAGCCGTTCAATAGTCGTTCAAAAGCCGTTGAGAAGCCGTTCAAAAGCTGTTCAAAAGCCGTTCAGAAGCTGTTCAGAAACCGTTCAAAGCCTGTTCAGAAGCTGTTCAAAAGCTGTTCAAAAGCCGTTCAGAAGCTGTTCAGAAGCCGTTTAAAACCTGTTCAGAAGCCGTTCAGAAGCTGTTCGGAAGCCGTTCAAAACCTGTTTAGAAGCGGACCAAAGATGGAGGAAAAGTCGGACAAACGGAAGCGGGAGCTGAAATTGAAAATTTTAAAAGCCAGTAGAGCGGTATACGGAAGAAACATATGCAACTGAAGCTAGATTTGGCTGATACTGCTGAGTTGTTACAATATGTCATGGGACTTGTGACGTCACAAGCTCTCGATATTTGAAATGGAAGGTATGAGAATATTAATCAACTTAAACGTAGATTTATTTCCGGGTGTGATACACCGTATGGAAGCTATTGTATGTGGTGGTGACTCATGTTTCAAATGTGTTGGGGGGTCAGACAGGTAGTAGGTAGGGGGTCACCTGAGTGGGATCGTAAATAGATAATGAAGATCACACGCTTCCTCGTACGCCTGTTGTTTACCTACTATCCAAAGGAGCTGCTTCCTGGAATTCGCTGCCTACTTCCGGTTTTTTTTCCCACACTCAGGCGACCCCCTACCTACTACCTATCTGACCCCCAAACACATTTGAAACATGAGTCACATCCACAAACAATAGCTTCCATACGGTGTATCACACCCGGAAATAAATCTACGTTTAAGTTGATTAATATTCTCATATCTTCCATTTCAAATGTCGGGAGCTTATGACGTCACAAGTCCCATGACATACTGTAACAACTCAACAATATCGGCCAAATCTAGCTTTAGCTGCATATGTTTCTTCCGTATCGCTCTACTGGCTTTTAAAATTTTCAATTTCAGCTCCCGCTTCCGTTTGTCCGACTTTTCCTCCATCTTTGGCCCGTTTCTGAACAGGTTTTGAACGGCTTCTGGACAGCTTCTGAACGGCTTTTGAACAGCTTTTAAACGGCTTCTGAACAGGCTTTGGACGGCTTCTTAACAGCTTCTGAACGATTTTTGAACAGCTTTTGAACGGCTTCTGAACGGCTACGGAACAGCTTCTGAATGGCTATTGAACAGCTTCTGAACGGCTTCTTAACAGCAAAAGCGCGAGCCGCTAATCAAAAGTGCATTAGGCTTCGATTCCGCGAAATTACCCGCGGATTAAAAGCGCGAGCCGCTAATGAAACGTCGATTCCCCGAAATTAGCCGCGGATTAAAAGCGCGAATAAATCCGCGGCCGCGAATGGCCTTGAAAGTGCGCCCGGACGCCTGTTGTTTACACCTACTGCGCACCATTAACAACCAGACAGTGACCACTGATTTCTTCTCTAACTCCTTGTTGCAGTTCTGCAATATTTTCAGGATGGTTGCGGTAAAGTCTCCCTTTTAAATGGCCCCATAAGAAAACATTACCCTGTGTACAATCTGATAATCGTGGCGGCATTCTACCCTTCTTCCTCTGCTACATTTTTTGATGTGTTCTGTCGTCGTGCTCGCTCTGCAGTGCCCAACGTATATCCAAATCTTCTGTTCAGCCGAAGGGAAATCTGCGTCTACATCGATCCTACCACGACTGTGCCCGTGTTCCTCGTTTTTCTAGCACTTCCTTGCATACTCTTGCCCGACTGAATATCCTTTTTCTGACCTTGAATATTTTATTACCGTATCAATCGACGAAATTGATGTATTTACCATTAAATCTTTAATTATTTTGTCAGGTTTTAATTTAACTTGTGTAAGTGTTTGTAAAATACAAAAATCGTCTTTGATTTTGATTTTTTTCTTTCAATTCATGAATTTCTTTTTTGAGTGTACTAATTTCTTCCCTCAATGTAAGTTAAAGGTTCCTATGTCCGTGTGAAGAGAATGCCAAAATCTGATTTTTAAAAAAGTAGCTGCCACAGAGAAAGTATGCCTGATGGAAAAATTTTAATATTCATTATTAGAGTAACCTAAACTTGCGGACTCGCATAGGCGTCGGTATTACGGGTTAATATAAGAATACGAAAAATTCATAAATCATAAATATTTGCTAATTATTCAACAAATTAGAGGCATCAGGATGTGAACTACTGTAAACTTGCATCATTGCATATGTTTCCACAGTTACTGCTTTAAACCTTGTGCGTCGACAAGAAAAAATATTCTTATACATAGAAAACGATCTCTCCACATCTAAGGAAGTTACATTTGCATGTAGAAACTGTTTTTCAAAATCACTTAAAAGTTCACTATTCTTACACTTATTATAAACGGCCTCTAAAGTATTAAAATCGGGATTTTTCCTTAAAACATCTGCCAACTTTTGACTAGCGCATAATCCTGGCGTATCATTTAATGTGTGTAATTTATTTTTTACATTCTCTACTATATCTAATGATTCCTGCAATGACAATTCAGTACATTGTAGTTTTCTGATGGCATCTAGTAATACTGTATAATTGGTACATATTGTTGTTAAATCTTCTGAAAGTTGAGGAATTTGAAATTCTGTTTAACTTTCTCTAATTGCTTTGGATTCATTCCGATTAAATCCCATTATAACTGATTGAATTTGTTGAAAATGGATCAAATAGTAAGAAGCTGCTGTTAGCCAAGTACCCCATCGCGTTAAAATTGGTTCAGGAGGTTCTGGAATACCTGGACAAAATTTACGAAATTCTTTTAAACGTTTAGGAGATTTACGAAACACTGCTTTAGTACTTCCAATCATCCGATCAACGTTTCCGTAATGTTGTCGAACAACTTCACCAACTAAATGCAAAGCATGCAGCACGCAGGTTATATGTATTAAGTTAGGAAATATATGTTTTAAGGATCGCCCAACACCTAACATCGTTGCTGCACTATCTGTCACAATCATCACAACTTGATCTTGGGCAATTTTAAATATTTTCAAAGCGTTCATTATCACTTTTTGAATATTTTCCGCGGTACATTGTTGAACACGTTTGCAAGCTAACAAATATCGAGATGCTGTGTTCTCGCTAGATAAAACGCGAGCTATTACATTCACAACACTGTTTTTCTTCATATCGGTCGTCTCATCCACGGTAATCCATATTTTTTTGCAACACAAATCACGTTTACACACATTTTCTAGCATCTCTTTCATTCGCGGCAAATGATTCTGTAATTGTGTTTGTGAGGGTAATGGGTACTTTGGAACGTATTGTCGCCAAAACGTTTTAAAAGCTGCTTTTCTCACCAACGACAACGGAAGATTACAAGAGATAAACATAATTAATAAATGTATGAGGAATAGTGTATAAGGTATTTCTGTTCTTGCATTTCTCATATGCTTAATACCATTGACATGCCTCTGGCAATCAGTTCTGTCCAATGCAGCCAAACGAACATTGCATATTAAGCAAAAAACTGCACTACCGTCATATTTTAAATGGGGAAAAAGTGACACATACTTATGTACATTAGTAGCAAATCTATTACGAGGTATTGTTTTCTTAGGTATGTAAATATTAGTTCTATATGAAACGATACACTAATTATGTACTTGGTATAATACTACAACACACAAAAAACACCAGCTATATTTTCAAAAGCGACACGTAAGTACATAACCTTGACCGTTCGACTAATCTCTGCAACAGCTCAACCGGTACTAAAACGAAATCTCTCTCAGCGCGGTTTAACGTGATTTATATTCAAGGTCGACACTACATGCCTGCTTCTCTACCGGTTTAGTTTATTTGTGAATTTTTCGTATTCTTATATTAACCCGTAATACCGACGCCTATGCGAGTCCGCAAGTTTAGGTTACTCTAGTAATAAAATACCAATATAAAACTGTAATTCCCCCATTTATAACTGTGTGTGTCATCCCGCATATCAGACAACTATTTACAAGCATTTATACATAGTTGCAACATGCCGTCGAGTCCGCAAGTTTAAGTTACTCTATTCATTATTTAGATATTTTGTGAAAAAAATCATATTAACCTGTGTAGTATTTTATTGCTTCATATTCAATATCTAAAATACATTCTTAGAGAGAGAAAAAAACAAAGTAAAGATTTTTGCCAAAACAGGATGAATACAACCAAAATAGACACAACGGATATTAGATTTCTTTTCTTTGCGAATGCCTATCACCCATCACACCAGCGAAGGCAAGGGAAACTGACGTTTCGTTGCGATAATCTGTAACGTCACGCTATAAATAGACAGTTCCGCAATATACAGATGAAGATCGTATATTTCTACATACATACCCAAACGCAACATTAATGATAAACCATCAAAATTTCCAGAATCAAATAATAACTCTCTTACGGCAATATATAAACAGATTTCAGGAAACGAAAATGATTATACATCATGGAATACCACGACGAACGTTGGAAATTTTATGCAGGCCTATAAATCATCTTCGTAAGGATGTTGCAAGAGTTCGACGTGCTGTTATTGATGGGAGTATAAGTTTTTACGAGCAAAAATTTCAAAACTGTAACAGTGTCGTTAAAATACACGCATAAACCTAGAAATATTACCTCTGAAATATTGGTTAAAAGTATTTGGGTTCCCGGGGATCTATTCCGTTAGTTTTAATTTAAAAATTTAAGTTTAAAATAAAATGAATTTAAAATAGCAATTCTTTATAATTAATTAATTTTTTTGTTGTTGTGTTATTACGTCATGCTTCCGGTATTTTTTACTTTCTTTAGGAATTTTTTAAAAGTTTGCTCGTAATATTAATTAATTGAAAAAAATATTCATAAATTCACATCCAAGTTAACAGGAAAGAATGTTGTAAATTTATAAATGTAGATATATGAACCCACATACTTTCCGTCTCGATGCCTTACATTTTACTTGCAGATTGAGGGCAGTAAATCAGCGGAATTAATTTATTCCGTTAATAAATTGTTGAGTTATATCGAATGTGCGTCTCAACCTTAGCCAATTTACAGGGTGTTCGGTTTGAACCCCGTTCTATGGGTAACTTTGTTGTTTTTAAAGATATAAGGACGGTTAAATTATAAAACAATTGATTTTTTTGCCGTAAATTTAGAATCTTGTATCAGAAAAACAATTGATTGTATCCTCTCACTGGAAATGACTCCAACTTTGGTTTTTTAAATGGAACACCTTGTATATTTTTTAATTTTCAGAATCTACGAGTCATTCTGCATCTGAGTGTATAATTTTAGTAATCAAATACTTTCACTTGTTTCTACTGTATTAAGAAGCAGAAATTAATAAATAATAATAAATATAACAATACAACAATAGAAAAGACAACGGACAGAGAATAAAATTCTATTCTAAAGGTATTGTTCAAAATTTTCACCACTATATTGTTTCTTATTTTTCGTAAAATTTGTCCATCAATATTTAACAACAATTAAATTTTATACATGATTTTTTAAATCTTCGGCATCCTGATGAGGAGATTCACATACCTCATTTTTAATGTAGCTCCATAAGAGCAAGTCTAAAGGAGTCAAATCTGGATGGAATCACTAACAGCAAGAACATTAATACTTCTTGCTCCTGGCCACATTGCTTAGTTTATCCCACTAATCTTCAAAAACAGCACTGAAACATTTCCTGGCGCTATCTACTGCCAAGAGATATAGTCATGCCGTCCTAGATAGCAGCGACAGAAACGGGAATACAGATACCATACTTACCCGTACAATGATATAACCTTTAACGTACAACGTTTCTTAAACATTTTCAAAAGATACCTGTTAATATATTCTTTTTTCGTTTTGCTTTGCATATGCAAGGCATTGGTGGCTTCTGTTGTACAATAAGCCCTTTCGATTGGTGCCACCTTGTCTTATGATATATTCCAGTGCCAAGTTGAATAAGCTTGTTGACAAGGGACCCCCCTGTCTTGGGTCTTGTTGGACTTTGAAACCCTCACTGATATTTCCTATAAATTTCACCCTATTTCTTGTATCCTCCAATGTCATTCTTATCAGTCTTACCATTTTCCCAGGGATTCTCAGTTCTGTTAGTATTCTTATTAGTTGTCCTCCCTCTATTGATTGTGTCGTAGGCTCTTTTAAAATCGATAAACGGTATATGTAGAGGGATCTCATATTCGTAGAAGCCTAACGCCACTTGTTTAAGCATGAAGATTTGGTCTGTTATCTCTCTTCCTCTCCTAAATCCTCCCTGGTATTCCCCCAGTTCCTTCTCTGCGCATATGTCTAGTCTTCTTTTTATTAGTGATAAATTTTTTTAAGAGACACACATGAAAAGCTTGTCTAGTAACAATAACCAAAAAATTAATGCTAATATAGCTCGTGGTATTGGTGGAATCATTTCTGGCAAAAAGCAAAGCGAGGGAAAGGGACAGCGTAAACTCTCGAACATGTTTCTGCCTACCCGGTGTCATCAGCGCGGCTCCGTACGTGCCCTTCTCCCTCGCTATTGTTTTTCCCTCTCGAGTATATGTTGCCATTCTCCACGAACAGAATCACGATATATCTCCTCACGCCACCTAGCGTCGAGAAACATAGAGTCTAGAGAATAGCGACAACAACTCGGGATGCAGACTCCTACCACCTACCGAGCAGCTCCTGGACTGCTTAACGCAAGATGGCATGGCACCCAAGACGCTGCGTGTCCACACTTTTAAACGATTCCTACAGGCTTGCCATGATGTATTATGTTTTTTGCCGGGAATGTTTCCACCAATACCATGAGCTATATTAGCATTAATTTTTTGTTTTTTTTTTTAAGAGACGTCCAGCAGGGTAATCTATACATTTTTATAGTGTTGAAATAAAGACGTTTTCTTGAATAGTGACTGGATTTTTGCAAGGAAATCTATTTTCTTGATGGAAGAAACCATTTCTCTGCATGTGATTAAAAAAAATAGAGATAATAGTTACAAAATATATATAACAGTTTGAAATAGATAATAAAACAAATTAGACATATGTTAAAACAATAACTTTCGTCAATGCAAATGACAACTGGTATCTAAATGACAAATTAAAAATTACAGGAATCAATGAGAGAAAGTTTTTGATGTGTAGAATATGATAAACGTCTAATATTAATGCAATTGTAGTAAAGAAAAAAATAGTTCCCAGCTTCCACAGTACTGTCATATTTTAACTGTCAAAAACTGTTGCCAATCTTAAGTTACAAAATTTAATTTACAAAATATTTCACACAGTTTCTCAATTGACGATTTTGAACGTTTATTGATAGAAACATCAGGTGTAAAAAAAACTTTGATATCTTTTACGAAATGTCATTTAAAACAAAAAAATGCTAAATAAATATAGGTCTTATTGTTTTAATTACACAACTAAAACAGATTCAAATTTCAATAAGCCAGAGTTGATTTATTTAAAAATAAATAACTAAAAAAATAAATAAATAAGAAAAAAGAAACAAATGACTATGTAAGAAAATATTGCCTATAATAGTTGTTCAAAATGCCCTCCTTGAGCTCGAATGCAAGCATGACACCTACGAACAATTGAGTCGTAAACACGCGCTATTGTTACACCATCTTGACGAATTTTATTAAGTCTAATTGTTATCTGGTCAAATAATTGTTAGCGAGATTTATTTCGACACTGTAATCCAGCTACTTCAAATGGCCCTAAAGAAAAGAATTCAAAGGGTGTTAAATACCCTTCCTTTTTACTTCTTAGATTTTAAGTAACAAAGTGTTCAGTACTTTCTATTTTCCTTTTAACATGTGTGCATATTGAAGGCGACCTCGTTGCATTGTTTTCTGGGTGGTCTAGAGGATAAGATTTGTATGCTTTCTTTCCATTCGAGTTTCATCCCTTTTCTTAGAAGTTATTTGACCATCTTCTTAGGACTTAAGGAATGATATATAACTCGTATTGTTCTATTTCCTCTATTTTAACTATACGCCATAAGGACACATCTGGTGTTATGTATGTAACTATGTACTAAGAGATGAAGCTGCATTTCGATATTCACACAACAGACTCTACTCTCAACTCTCATAGCAGTAAATCCATTAATATATGTATATACTTTATCATTAGAACGTTAGAATAAAATTAGTGATAGTAACTTCGATGGTTTTGCTTTCATGAACACACACGAACCAATCTATTTTCAATGTTTTTACATAACAAGGGTTTAGGTTGGGAGATTTTGGGGGCCAAGCAATAAAACCTCTACGACCAATCCATCGTTCAGGAAAATGTGCATTCAACCACGATGGCGCTCCAGCCCACTACGGTAGACACGTACGTAGTGGGCTGGAGCGCCATCGTGTTGAAACCACATTTATTGACGATCAAGATGATCATCTAGAAAAGTTAGATAGCGTTCTGCATTCAGCCTGTATGGTAAAACTTCTAATTCGAGCAGTTCTCCTCTGTCCATGATATTGAAGTTAAAAATATCGGATCTTTCGGCAATTTTTTGTAGGAACCATGTACAGAGTTTGTTCAGTTTTTAAACATAGTTCATCTAGTATGATCTAATTAATCATTTCTAAATCAATAAATAAATAACTTAAATAATTTCCTGAACACGATGTTAAAGTTTTTTACACCTATTATAAATCATCCTGTATAAAGTTTAATAAATGTTTTAATGAGTTTTGCCAAAGATATAATGGGAATCTGAAATCTGTCCTGCCAAAGATCTTTGTTGCCCAAATTTTAATGTGTTATTATCAATTATTTTCAAATATTGCTAAATTAAGCTTCTCAGCAAAGAGAATGTAAACGAAAAGCAGTTTGAACTCCAATTAGAGCCTTCTGTAAACAGTTTTAGTGGCAGTGAAGTAATTTGTGACTAATTTCCTGTACAACAATGCTTTATAACAAAAATATCTCTCCATAGAACAATTTTTTCAACGTTCAATGTTCTTTCCTACATAAGAGATTAGATTACACCATAGATAAAACGTATCAATTGTTGAGGTAGGTTTTGTAACTAAGAACATGACTTGATACGATCATTTACAGTTATTTCTAATACTTATGTAAATACCCTAGTAAATAGACTATATCAAACGTAAGTATTTTTATCTATGTATAATGTTATAGCATGTCTAACATGTAATATTATTTGACCTTCAGTCACACTTGTTGCTAATCATAATCCTGCACGCTCCAGTCGAACTAATGTTTAGCGGAAAAAACAGGAATGTTTACAATATCAAGTGTAAAATATTTGGTGCATTAAAGCATAGCCTCGCCCACGCCAACAATTCCACGAATAAATTTCAAGTGTAACATTTACATATGCCTCGCATATTTGAAGAAGACAAATGCTTGCCTGTTGATATCATACATCAAATTTATTGCTTCAAAATTATTGCATTAAGCATGTATATTTTTCGGTATATAGCTATATAAAGTGTTTGGAAATGTTTCTTCTAAATGATGATGTAAATGATCAAAGTCTTGCTTATGATGAGTAAACTGGGCAAATATGCGGTAACGGCCAGAGGCGTGGCGAGCGCATAAAAGTTTACACATAAAATAGAAGGTAAGAAATTAATTATAAAACGTGCTGAAACACTTACCGTTTTAAAAGTCTTCCGTGAAATCACAAACTGGGTAACATCTGTTAAATATTTCAATCATTAGATATGTTTCCACATCTGTTTCAGTCAAGTGAGTACGACGTGCGGAATAAATGTTTTTTAATGCCGGAAACGACCGTTCGACATCTAGCGATGTTATATTTGCATATTTAAAATAATCTTTGAAACAACTTAACGCATCTTCACACGCACCTTCACAAATTTGTCTTAATATAAGAAAATCGGAGTCTTTCTCTAAAACACTTTCAAATTTTCGTATTACACACCAATTTGTTTCGCCTTCTACAGCGCATAACTATGCGTGAACATCAATCACAATTTGAACAGAATCCACCAGCGACATCGAAGCATTGTGTAATTTTTCTATTCCCTACGCTAGTCCGAAGTAATTGTTGTGAATAGTTTGTAAATGTCTTTTAACCTGACTATCTTGAAATATTTCCTGGCTTTTCTTGATTGCTGCAGCTTCTGTCGGATTGAATTTTAAAACTACCTTCTTTATTTGATCAAAATATTTGTTGTAGTAAAACGCAGCCTGCAACCATGTTCCCCAACGTGTAACAATCAGCTGTGGTGATTCAGGTAAATCAGGACACAGTTTGTGAAATAGTCGGGTACGTTTCGGGGACTTTAGAAACACTGCCATTGTACTAGCAATCACTGCATTTCCTAGTGGAAAACATGTAGGAATCGTTTGTGCCGCAAGATTTACAGTATGGATTTTACTCGTTACATGTAAGAAGTTACCACTGTGTTCTTTAAGAGATCGGCCCAAAGAACGCATGTTTGCGGCACCATCACTGATAAACATTAAAGGTTGTTTAGTTGAAACTTCAAATTTGTTCAATGAGTTTAACACCACCTTTAAAATCTCATCGGCAGTACAATTTATAACTCTTTTGGAAGCAAGTAAGAATGAGGATGACGGTCGATGTGGTTCCATTGTACGTGCCATTACATTAACCACAGAATGTTTTTGACGATCTGTTGTTTCGTCCACACACAACCACAGTTTTTTATCTTTCAATTCCGTTTTCATTCTTTTTCTATATGTTCACGAGCAAATGGCACTACATTTCGTATCGATGTCCGACTAGGTAATTTACAGTCCGCATATTTATTCCAGAAGGAGACAAATGCTTCGTAAACGAAACGATAGATTACATAAAATAAGAGTAACACATAAATCAAATATAAATTTTTCTTGGTCTCGCATGCCACTTTTTGCTTTCGATGTGATGTTGACAAGGGCTTCTGGACCAACACATTAAAGGGATTTTACAAACTAGACATAGAATTTGAGCGCCATCGAAAATTAAGTCCGGCATGTCCGCTATAAAGTTTTTAACCGTGTCTGCCATTGGTCGTTTTCGCGACATACCTAACTGCGACATTTTTAAAGCAAACATAAGCGTACAATTACGAAATAAGTTACGACAGCCTACATATACACAGAACTACTCGCATACAGCATCGATTTAGTACTGACGCTGTGAACGCGTGAACGCGTGAAATAAATAATCGCCGACTCCGCACCACATATCTACTACACTGACTGTTACCGCTGTTTGCTCAGACTAGTCATAAGGTTGATGTAATCTAGAAGAAATCTTTATTCCACTAATCAAGTGAGGTACCTGTAAAATAATGACAAACGTCAACTGCCAAAGGCGAACAAACCAATTGGATGGAGACAATGTTACTGCAAAAACCAGGCAGCTCCAGGAGTTACCCGGTTTTTGCCGCAAAATGGTGTTTCAGACAGCTCCAATTAATTAATAACTTCTATATTTACTACTGGAGCTACCTGATTCTTGCAGCAAACGGTATAGCGATTTTTTTTTGCTACAAAACCCACGCAAAAAGTCATTTTCTCAAAAATATGGAGCTGTCTGGTTCTTGCACTCATTCCTTCAATTGCTTTATTTTTTTTTTCAAATTTTCGGGGCAAATATTCATTTTGTTTGTTAAAACGTTTTGCCTCTTTGGAGTTAAAAAAGGTATATATTTTTTCAATTATTCCTAAAGAGTTTCTAATTTCTTTAATTTGGAACCCATTCCCTATCGCTAAATTCAGATTATGGCTAGAACAATGGACAAATAATACTTTGGGATATAGGTTCCCAATAATCGTTTACATAGACGCGGCGCCGTCATATCCTTGTTCAATAAGATTTTTTAAATTAACTCTGTAATTTTTAAAGTTTCCAAAATAACATTGTCATGGACAATGCTCCTTACCATTCAGTCAGAACAGAAAAATTGCCTACCTCTGCCTGGAAGAAGCAAGAATACTTTATTAAAGGTTGAGTTACTTCAACTTGCAAAAAAATATATTGTTGATAATCCCATTATATATGTTATTGATCAAATGGTATTAGATAGTGGTCGTACAATTTTAAGATTGCCTTGAATGAACTATAGGTACCTGATCGCTTTCTTGGTAAAGTTATCACAAATTTCTCTCTTTTATTTCCAGGATTCAGACGACGAGATCTCTCATCTGGAATGGGAAACTGTACGCGTGAGATTCGTGAAAGCCGGAACGTTGAAAAAACTGGTCGAAGCCTTATCGACGGACGACGGAGAGCTCGAGACAACCTACATAAACGTATTCCTTGCCACCTACCGCAGTTTCTCCACGCCGAAAGAGGTGCTGAAGCTGCTGCTGCAACGCTACGAAGAACTAGCGGAGACGCCTACCACCAACGGCAAACCGGATTACCATGAGCAGCACAGGAAGTAAGCTTTATCTGGTTTTATTTCTGATTTTTTTTTTTTTTCATTTTTAGTATCGTTATCTTGTTTTATCGTTTGATATGTATACAGTATAAGAGTTCAAGTTGCGATAATTGTTGGGATTTTACGCGATGTCATAGTAAACGAAACAAGTAATTTCCTTGTATTATGAATTATGATTAGAGTAACTAAAACTTGCGGATTCGCATAGGCGTCGGTATTACGGGTTAATATAAGAATACGAAAAATTCATAAATAAACTTACTTGCTAATTATTCAACAAATTAGAGGCATCAGGATGTGAACTACTGTAAGCTTGCATCATTGCATATGTTTCAACAGTTACTTCTTTAAACCTTGTGCGTCGACAAGAAAAAATATTCTTATACATAGAAAACGATCTCTCCACATCTAAGGAAGTTACATTTGCATGTAGAAACTGTTTTTCAAAATCACTTAAAAGTTCACTATTCTTACACTTATTATAAACGGCCTCTAAAGTATTAAAATCGGGATTTTTCCTTAAAACATCTGCCAACTTTTGACTAACGCATAACCCTGGCGTATCATTTAATGTGTGTAATTTATTTTTTACACTCTCCACTATGTCTAATGATTCCTGCAATGACAATTCAGTACATTGTAGTTTTCTGATGGCATCTAGTAATACTGTATAATTGGTACATATTGTTGTTAAATCTTCTAAAAGTTGAGGAATTTGAAATTCTCTTTAACTTTCTCTAATTGCTTTGGATTCGTTCCGATTAAATCGCATTATAACTGATTGAATTTGTTGAAAATGGATCAAATAGTAAGAAGCTGCTGTTAGCCAAGTACCCCATCGCGTTAAAATTGGTTCAGGAGGTTCTGGAATACCTGGACAAAATTTACGAAATTCTTTTAAACGTTTAGGAGATTTACGAAACACTGCTTTAGTACTTCCAATCATCCGATCAACGTTTCCGTAATGTTGTCGAACAACTTCACCAACTAAATGCAAAGCATGCAGCACGCAGGTTATATGTATTAAGTTAGGAAATATATGTTTTAAGGATCGCCCAACACTTAACATCGTTGCTGCACTATCTGTCACAATCATCATAACTTGATCTTGGGCAATTTTAAATTTTTTCAAAGCGTTCATTATCACTTTTTGAATATTTTCCGCGGTACATTGTTGAACACGTTTGCAAGCTAACAAATATCGAGATGCTGTGTTCTCGCTAGATAAAACGCGAGCTATTACATTCAGAATACTGTTTTTCTTTATATCGGTCGTCTCATCTACGGTAATCCATATTTTTTTTGGAACACAAATCACGTTTACACACATTTTCTAGCATCTCTTTCATTCGCGGCAAATGATTCTGTAATTGTGTTTGTGAGGGTAATGGGTACTTTGGAACGTATTGTCGCCAAAACGTTTTAAAAGCTGCTTTTCTCACCAACGGCAACGGAAGATTACAAGAGGTAAACATAATTAATAAATGTATGAGGAATAGTGTATAAGGTATTTCAGTTCTTGCATTTCTCATATCCTTAATACCATTGACATGCATCTGGCAATCAGTTCTATCCAATGCAGCCAAACGAACATTGCATATTAAGCAAAAAACTGCACTACCGTCATATTTTAAATGGGGAAAAAGTGACACATACTTATGTACATTAGTAGCAAATCTATTGCGAGGCATTGTTTTCTTAGGTATGTAAATATTAGTTCTATATGAAACGATACACTAATTATGTACTTGGTATAATACTACAACACACAAAAAACACCAGCTATATTTTCAAAAGCGACACGTAAGTACATAACCTTGACCGTTCGACTAATCTCTGCAACAGCTCGACCGGTACTAAAACGAAATCTCTCTCAGCGCGGTTGAACATGATTTATATTCAAGGTCGACACTACATGCCTGCTTCTCTACCGGTTTAGTTTATTTATGAATTTTTCGTATTCTTATATTAACCCGTAATATTGACGCCTATGCGAGTCCGCAAGTTTAGGTTACCCTAGTGATTACTAAATACTTAAACTAATTAGAATCTTGGCCATTATTCAAATAACCCTAAACATCAACGCAATTCAGGCATTGCGTCAAAATACGCCTACATTTTAGCAAGTGTAAAATATTTAGTTCTTGCTAAACTACGATGATATTCAACAAACTGTAACATTGTTCTTATCTGTCATTATGCGTGGCGTATAGTCCTTGAAACACGATGAACTGGTTTGATATGAAGCACTTGCAATAAGAATACCTACATAAATGAATGAATACGATACGTAATTAAATCGCTATAATTAGAATTGAAGGTTTTTAAACAGTTTACGTGGAGTAGAGTGTTGTTTTCGTCAACAAAATGAATAGGTTGTTGTGCGTAGATTGTCTCAGAGAAACAACATTTACATACATTTGTAATATTCTAGCTTAGTTGTATGTAAATTAAGTTAGATAACTTAATCGATTTTCTGAGTATGTGTAAGTGCTTCTACTGAAAATACAGATCATTCTACAAACATTTACCCTCAATAACAATATATTTACGTACGACTGCGGGTCATGGACAATAACAACAGAACTTGGAAAAAAGATCCAAACCTGCGAGATGAAGATACTCAGAAAAATAGAAGTAGTGACCAAACGGGATGAAATAAAGACTACGGAAATAAGAAGAAGATTAGAAATAAAGAGCATTATAGATAAAATACAAACTCAACAACTCAGATGGTTTGGCCATTTGACTAGAATGGGAAAGAACAGAACAGCAAAAATGGTGTGGGAAACAAGATTGATAGAAAGAAATGGCAGGGGTCGACCGAGGACGACATGAGACGTTGAAATTAACAGAACACTGGAGAAAATAGGACTTACACGGACCCAAGCAAGAATCGTGGCTAGAGTTGGCCACGCGCGCCAACGGGCAGCGGCGTTGTTTCGATTAGGCCTCGGGTTTCACTAGAGCTATTGTGTGTAGATGTTTGGTGTCGTAAATACTTTCGCGTAGTTGTTAAATAAAAATAAAATAATGCGTGCTCAAACACTTACCATTTTAAGAGTCCTCCGTGAAATCGCAAAGTGAATAATGTCTGTTAAATATCTGCAACATTAGATATGTTTCAACAGTTATTTCGACAGACCGAGTGCGGCGCGATGAAAAAATGTGTTTATATACAGAGAACGAACGTTCTACATCTAGCGACGTTATATTTGTGTAATTAAAATATTCTTTGAAACAACTTAACGGTAGCTCTAGTAGAACCCGAGGACTGATCAAAACAACGCCGCTGCCCGTTGGCGCGCGTGGCCAACTCTAATCATGGCTTTAGACAGAAATATTTAGTCTAAAGTATTTCAATTGAACAATCCTCGTAGAAGAAATTGTATTCAAGTGTTTTAAATCAACAAAGATCAAATTAAATCGTGTGAAACTAGGTCGCCTATATACGAAATGCTTGGCACATTGATAAGCCCATGCTTGTCTCAATCTGCTTTAATAGCATTATAACTAAATGTACCGCCTTTGCTGGTTTATTCAATTAAATCATATTGTTGAAAGTTACGAGCAATTACCACAGATTATTCGTATGGTCTCAATTTGTGTTAGAATGGCTTGCGTTTGGGAATTACTCTCAACAAGAGGTTTTGAAGAAGGTTTCCTGTTTTGTTTTTGTTCATTAATAGTCGAAATAACATGCCCTCGCCATATGTGACTTGAAGAGCTAAAGTAAACATTGTATTTTACAAATATAAATAAATTGAACAAGGACCATGATCTTCAATATAGTTCAATTTACGTTTGATATCTTCGAAATAATGGATTTGTTGTTTGTCTTGATCTGCTGGTGATGCTTTCTAACCATTTTCATGTACTACTTGAGAGAGTCGTTTTTCTTGACGGCCCTGGCCGATTACAATCTTGAACGTCACCGGTTGTCTTAAATCGAACTATAGTATCATGTAGTGTAGATTTTTTTATTTTTAATTTATCCGCAATCCGTCTTTCTGCATACCCTTCCTGATGCAAGGTAATAATAGCAGATCGTTTTGAAACAGCTAGAGGCTTTCCACAGGGCATTTTAAGCAGTCAAACCGAAATTATTTTATTTTTCACTTGCACAACCATAGATACTTTCACAATAACAATCTCTTCAGAACTACTGCGTTTACAAATGTTATAATACTTTATAAAGGGTATACGAATATTTCCAGGTAACACGAGTAAATCAGCTAACCCTCCTAGGTATTATTATAAAGTATATATTGTCACTGTAATTATTGAGGATTTCCAACATAATTATATATTTTATGATAACGGTCTTATAATAGACAAATACTACCTGGAAATTGGTAAAAGGCTTCCAGAAAAAGTTAGTTTTAATAATTCCTCACAGAAATGTGTATTATATAATTTTAATTTTTTTTCCTAAACAGTTAATATAATTTGTCAGCTTGCCCGAACTTCCATGAACGGTATTGTATTTCTTATCTTTTATTTACAGGACGTTGATTTCGGCGTTACACGTTTGGCTGGATAGTTACCCGGAGGATTTCAAGGAACCTCCTAATCACCCAGCCCTTCTCCAATTGGTGCATTTCTGCGAGGAATACTTACCCGCCACCGAGCTCGAAGCCAAAGTCCGCCATAGGCTGGATAGGTATAGCAGGGAGCCTCGGATTGATACTCTATTAACACCGCCGCCTAGTTTTGCCATGAGAGCCAATATACCCGGATGGAAACGTTACGGATTACCCGACGTTCCCGTTAGACATTTCGCCGAACAGCTGACAAGGATGGATGTGGTAAGTTGTCTTTTTTTGTTAGATATATGGTGCGTATTTTAAAAAATACGTCGAACTGGAAGGTAGAAAGTTACTTAATCCGGATCTGGCATCTATATTATGTAGCATTCTCATTTTTTGTGTAAACAAAAAGATAATTGAAGGGTTTCGTGCGAGATGTTCCTAAATCGTTTTTACATGTTTTAAAATATTTGTTTTTTTGTTTTTATTTCGTTCTGTAAATGTTATTATTTTAGTTTTTCTGAATAATTTTGTTGGGGGTGTTGGCTTGGGTTTGACATATTTTCATCAAGGCTTAATGTAAAAAATACAGTATTTAACAGAAAATAATAATAATACTTTTAACATAGGAATTTTTTAACAAAATTAAACAATATCCATACTTTATTGTTTTTTCAAGCAATTATATATAATAATGACTCCATGTACTCTCCATCTCTGCCAGATACATTAAGAATAGATACGGGAAAGCTTGCGGAACTATCTCCTAATACGGGGTAGATCCTACTATTACGGGACCGCTACCGGAGGATAGCTCGATCTTTCGTGAGTTCATTGCGGCATATTTCGTTCCATTGGGTCGCACATTGGCTAAGAAATTAATTTATTTTTATATAATAAAAACACAATCTTTTTTAACGCTCGTTTTAGATAAGTATAGCGGAGAGCCGATAGGCGTAGCCGTCTCGAAATTCGCCGTCGAGTTGAACCAGAATACTGAAGGGACGCTTATATTTTAAAATTTAAAAAACCAGCGATTGAATGGTATTTACTTATAACTTATAACTAAATCTTATTATCAGTTACTTCTTGATTATTTTCCTTTGTCTCGCAGTCTTCATTAAATACTTCGTCGAACTCTCTTTGTTCTTCCTTCTCAATATGACAAACTAGAAATGCAATATTTTCCAATTTATCTGGCTTTGTTTTCAACAATTTTTTATACGCACTGGATTCTGCAGTATGTTATTAAGAAATCTTTGGTGTCCTGTTTTATACTAAATAAAACTACTATAGTCTCCTTTTCGGTAGTCGAAAGCAAAACAGATCGGCATTTTCATATATTAGGTATTGAGGGTTTTATTCTTTATATTCTTTATTAATAAAGATTTTTATAGTCCAGTACTTTGAGGACCACAAATTCTTTTGGAATATTGCTACATTTTGTTAGTAGGTTTTGTACGAGGGATTATCAACCTTTTCACTTGGAAGCTTCGTCTTCTCGATCGCAACTGTCAAATGGCATCATGTTTTTTCATCTAATAATCTAGAGGTGTTACCACCTCGTCAGTACCTTCTGTTCCAAAATTTTCTGTGCTGCCTTGATTAGGCACAACGTTATTTATTGCAAAATTATGCATCCAAAGCTGCCTTTTGTAGTATTCATCGCCTATGTTTGTTACTGGTAAAGGCAGGTTTTTTTTTGGAAGTCAAAATATCTAACTCGTTAGTACCAACAAGCTCGTCCTTCTTCTTAAGAGAATTAAAGAAAACCTGAGATCGGCGAAGTTGTAGCTCCTTTGACGCAGTGAGGGACTTTATTTCATTCTCATTCCTTTTTTTTATTTTGCAGAATTAAGGTCAGCTAGAAATTTGCGCATATATCTTTTCTTGGATGGGCAAATGAGTATTTAAAATCTTCCGTAAGCATCTCGTAAATTCCATACTTTACAGGATTATCAGGAAACGTTTTACAGTAATCTTTGTGGGGCTGAGAGATCGTAAGATTTGACTTTAGTTATTTTTTGCTTCTATTTTGTGAACGACTGTAATTCTTTAAGAAATTATTAATTTCCAATTATTGTGTTCGCAGATATTTTATTTTTTCGGTTGCGATATTTTCCTTTATAATTCCTGACGTCATTTACCTCAAATTTTAAAACTTTTTTTCTTAATCTATCTCCTTTTATGCCGTGCAAGGACAAAAATCTATTCTGACAAACAGTAATAGATATAACTTTGTATTAAAACGTTCTTGAGATATTTATTTTTGTGTTTGTGTCGTGCTACTGGTTTTGACATTCTTCTGATCTCTTGCTCAGCGTTTAGGATCAGATTTCCTCTTTTTATATTTTTTCGATTCTTCACTTTTAAGGTTGTTTTGAAATAGCTGATCTCACTTTCAGATGGAAGCCACTCATCTCTATCACTCACCGGAAAAGGGTCTACGAAAACAACCACGTTATTACGGTTATACACAAAGAATTTGTTTTATTAACTTACCAGATACACAACTTCCTTCACTGTCACTCATTTTCGATCCGGGAAGAAAACAAAAGAGCAGCAAAGCACAACACGTAGTAAATACAAGATTACAACTAAATTATAAAGTACTACTTCAAAAAGTGTCCTCTCTGTGATAAATGTTATGTATACTACCGCACATGCGCATTGTAACCGATACCTATACACTAGTTGACACAGACGCAGACGAACACGTGCAACCTAATAAATGACTAACAGTTATCAGTGTTTTATTACTAGCATTATTACGTAACAATACGTAACAGTAAAGGTCTTTTTACAATATCGGGACTTTTCTCGGGAAATTTTCAGTAGAACTATGTAGAAGTGGCCATACGAGAATTCAGCTACTTAGGGACTATTAAACAAACCTGAAATAACAAATGAAAGTACAGGTTATTCTACGACAGATGGTATAGAAAATACAAAAATGACAAACTGCCACTTACAGACTTTTTGTGGGAAACCCTTCAACTGTGTACCGTCTTTCCAAGAATCTATGAGTAGAAAACAGAGTCCCGAACAAAATATTTTTATTATTTTATTATTAGAGTAACCAAAACTTGCGGACTCGCATAGGCGTCGGTATTACGGGTTAATATAAGAATACGAAAAATTCATAAATAAACTTATTTGCTAATTATTCAACAAATTAGAGGCATCAGGATGTGAACTACTGTAAACTTGCATCATTGCATATGTTTCCACAGTTACTTCTTTAAACCTTGTGCGTCGACAAGAAAAAATATTCTTATACATAGAAAACGATCTCTCCACATCTAAGGAAGTTACATTTGCATGTAAAAACTGTTTTTGAAAATCACTTAAAAGTTCACTATTCTTACACTTATTATAAACGGCCTCTAAAGTATTAAAATCGGGATTTTTCCTTAAAACATCTACCAACTTTTGACTAGCGCATAATCCTGGCGTATCATTTAATGTGTGTAATTTATTTTTTACACTCTCCACTATGTCTAATGATTCCTGCAATGACAATTCAGTATATTGTAGTTTTCTGATGGCATCTAGTAATACTGTATAATTGGTACATATTGTTGTTAAATCTTCTAAAAGTTGAGGAATTTGAAATTCTCTTTGACTTTCTTTAATTGCTTTGGATTCATTCCGATTAAATCGCATTATAACTGATTGAATTTGTTGAAAATGGATCAAATAGTAAGAAGCTGCTGTTAGCCAAGTACCCCATCGCGTTAAAATTGGTTCAGGAGGTTCTGGAATACCTGGACAAAATTTACGAAATTCTTTTAAACGTTTAGGAGATTTACGAAACACTGCTTTAGTACTTCCAATCATCCGATCAACGTTTCCGTAATGTTGTCGAACAACTTCACCAACTAAATGCAAAGCATGCAGAACGTAGGTTATATGTATTAAGTTCGGAAATATATGTTTTAAGGATCGCCCAACACTTAACATCGTTGCTGCACTATCTGTCACAATCATCACAACTTGATCTTGGGCAATTTTAAATTTTTTCAAAGCGTTCATTATCACTTTTTGAATATTTTCCGCGGTACATTGTTGAACACGTTTGCAAGCTAACAAATATCGAGATGCTGTGTTCTCGCCAGATAAAACGCGAGCTATTACATTCACAATACTGTTTTTCTTTATATCGGTCGTCTCATCTACGGTAATCCATATTTTTTTGGAACACAAATCACGTTTACACACATTTTCTAGCATCTCTTTCATTCGCGGCAAATGATTCTGTAATTGTGTTTGTGAGGGTAATGGGTACTTTGGAACGTATTGTCGCCAAAACGTTTTAAAAGCTGCTTTTCTCACCAACGACAACGGAAGATTACAAGAGGTAAACATAATTAATAAATGTATGAGGAATAGTGTATAAGGTATTTCAGTTCTTGCATTTCTCATATGCTTAATACCATTGACATGCCTCTGGCAATCAGTTCTGTCCAATGCAGCCAAACGAACATTACATATTAAGTAAAAAACTGCACTACCGTCATATTTTAAATGGGGAAAAAGTGACACATACTTATGTACATTAGTAGCAAATCTATTGCGAGGCATTGTTTTCTTAGGTATGTAAATATTAGTTCTATATGAAACGATACACTAATTATGTACTTTGTATAATACTACAACACACAAAAAACACCAGCTATATTTTCAAAAGCGACACGTAAGTACATAACCTTGACCGTTCGACTAATCTCTGCAACAGCTCAACCGGTACCAAAACGAAATCTCTCTCAGCGCGGTTTAACATGATTTATATTCAAGGTCGACACTACATGCCTGCTTCTCTACCGGTTTAGTTTATTTATGAATTTTTCGTATTCTTATATTAACCCGTAATACCGACGCCTATGCGAGTCCGCAAGTTTAGGTTACTCTATAAATGACTAACAGTTATCAGTGTTTTATTACTAGCATTATTACGTAACAATACGTAACAGTAAAGGTCTTTTTACAATATCGGGACTTTTCTCGGGAAATTTTCAGTAGAACTATGTAGAAGTGGCCATACGAGAATTCAGCTACTTAGGGACTATTAAACAAACCTGAAATAACAAATGAAAGTACAGGTTATTCTACGACAGATGGTATAGAAAGTACAAAAATAACAAAATGCCACTTACAGACTTTGTGGGAAACCCTTCAACTGCGTACCGTCTTTCCAAGAACCTACGAGTAGAAAACAGAGTCCCGAACAAAATATTTTTATTATTTTATTATAGTAAAGCTTTTAAAATGAAAAACAAAAGAGTTACGATAGATTTACTGTATAGAGTCCTTGTATATTATAACAATATTTAGATTATCCAAGACCTTATTTTAAAAAATGATTTATTTTAATTGGCATCTAAACGTGTAAACATCCTTTAGCTTTCCAGGGACTTTCTCTATTTAGAAAACCAACGGTGTAATTTTTAAAAGTATCCCAGTGTTACCCACTGCCAATTTTAAAAATAAAATAGCAATTCTAAGGTTAGACAACAGAAAACGATATCTAAACAACTATAAAATGGAATATATACTTCCCATTATAATTTTTTATTTATCTCTAAAAATTGAATTCGAAAAACAAACAGAAACAGGCATTTTTTTCAGTTTATTTTAACTCTTTTGCGATAAACATTCTCCAAACACATCAATACAGTTAATTTATGCATAGTTATAAATTTAAAGATGTTCCCTCTCTTTCTGCATTGCTTTGAATTCGGTAGCGGCCCACTGAGCTTTATTTTCTTCGCTGTTAGCTAGCTTATGGAAGAAATTGAAGATAGGTATGCATACTATTATGCTTATAAAGTAGTACTTGTAGATCCAGTTCTTCTTCGCGTAAAACACCCAGGGGAACTGAACGATTTTCGCTGTGAAGGTATAGGGAAAGACCATTGGTCTTTCCGGCTTGTATTTATTGAGGAAATCCATTCTCGTCTAGAAAACAAAGTTTGAATGTGATAAAATTAATTCAACAGTTATATAAAGGGGACATTTTAAAATTACCTTATTTTAGTTTGAATACAATATTGAAGTTTGACTTGACAGTTGTCAAAATACGTCTAAAATTTGTTTTTTTTGCGTGTTTCAAGGATCCTAGTACCGAATAAATATTTTCAAAATACAGGGTGTCTCACCGGGAACTACATCGATCGATATATCAAAAAGTATACATTAGAAAATTCTGAAAACTTGGTAATATACTATAGCCTACATGTACTATCAAACTAAGATATTTTTAATAATCTGACACATCAGGTTATACCGGAAATATCTGTCAACTTTGTTATTTTAAATGGAACACCCTATATATTATTACATTTTTCAATTATTCATTCGATTTTAAGGTTCGTTTGATAAAACGACTATGTTGCTATTTCTAACCATATTCGAAATATTTACATTTTTTGAAAATTTTTGACAGATGGACGCGAGTGCATGTGAACTACTATAACTGTGAAAGCGTTTAACTTGGAAAATTGAAATTTTGCAAAATTATTGACAGTATAGGGTAGTATTACAATCCGAAACAATTTTTCGAAAACATTATACAGCGTGTCCGACAATTACGATTAAAATTTCTAATGGAAAATGTGTCAAAACTCAATTTTTTTTAGATACAACTACCTATTTTTGTCTGTCTTATCAAATTGCTCTTACAAAAATACAAAAAAGTGTCATATTCATTACGTATCTAAAATTGATACTTTTCAAGATATTTCGGAAAATGTATATGATTTTTTTATAAAAAAGTATCCTCCAATGTATTTACGGTGTAAGAATCTAGTTTACGTAGTTTTTTTAAAATATTTCGTATATCTAAGTTAGTCATGACTAGAGTTGGCCACGCGCGCCAACGGGCAGCGGCGTTGTTTCGATTAGGCCTCGGGTTCCACTAGAGCTATTGTGTGTAGATGTTTGCTGTCGTAAATACTTTCGCGTAGTTGTTAAATGAACATAAAATAATGCGTGCTCAAACGCTTACCATTTTAAGAGTCCTCCGTGAAATCGCAAAGTGAATAATGTCTGTTAAATATCTGCAACGTTAGATATGTTTCAACAGTTGTTTTGACAGACCGAGTGCGGCGCGAGGAAAAAATGTGTTTATATGCCGAAAACGAACGTTCTACATCTAGTGACGTTATATTTGCGTAATTAAAATATTCTTTGAAACAACTTAACGGATCTGTTGACGCACCTTCACAAATGTGTCTTAATGTGCCAAAAATTTTCTAGAACACAAACATTTTTTGCGTCTTCTATCGCGCATAGCTGTGCGTGAACATGTTGCACTATTTGCACAGATTCCACTCCGAATAGTTATTTCAAAACAAGACAAACGCTTCCTCATCTAATAAATTAAGCGGTATATTACATACAATAAAAGTAACACATAAATTAAATATAAATTTGCCATAGTCTCGTGTGCAAGTTTTTTTTGAAGCATGCCGTTCACTGTTTACGTGCCGTAGACAGTCCCTTTTGGACCAACTCATCAACGGGGCATTACATACTACACATTCAATTTTAGCGCCATCATACGTTAAGTCAGGAATTTCGGCTAAAAATTCTCTAACTTGGTCCACTTTGGGTCGTTTGCGCGACGTATGCAACATTTATAAACAACACGTACCGCGCTAATGGAAGGTCGAAGCTACACTGAGGCTTGTATGTAACCATATAGATACAACGCAGCTGCCTGTTGGCGCGCACAAAAGTTTACACATAAAATAGAAGGTAAGAAATAAATTATAAAACGTGCTGAAATACTTACCGTTTTAAAAGTCTTCCGAGAAATCACAAACTGGGTAACATCTGTTAAATATTTGAATCATTAGATATGTTTCCGCAGCTGTTTCAGTCAAGTCAGTACGACGTGCAGAATAAACGTTTTTTAATGTCGAAAACGACCGTTCGACATCTAGCGATGTTATATTTGCATATTTAAAATAATCTTTGAAACAACTTAATGCATCTTCACACGCACCTTCACAAATTTGTCTTAATATAAGAAAACCGGAGTCTTTCTCTAAAACACTTTCAAATTTTCGTATTACACACCAATTTGTTTCGCCTTCTACAGCGCATAACTGTGCGTAAACATCGTTCACAATTTGAACAGAATCCACTAGCGACATCGAAGCATTTTGTAATTTTTCTATTCCCCCCGCTAGTCCGAAGTAATTGTTGTGAATAGTTTGTAAATCTCTTTTAACCTGACTATCTTGAAATATTTCCTGGCTTTTCTTGATTGCTGCAGCTTCTGTCGGATTGAATTTTAAAACTACCTTCTTTACTCGATCAAAATATTTGTTGTAGTAAAACGCAGCCTGCAACCATGTTCCCCAACGTGTAACAATCGGCTGTGGTGGTTCAGGTAAATCAGGACACAGTTTGTGAAATAGTCGGGTACGTTTCGTGGACCTTAGAAACACTGCCTTTGTACTAGCAATCAATGCATTTACTAGTGGAAAACATGTAGGAATCGTTTGTGCCGCAAGATTTAGAGTATGGATTTTACACGTTACATGTAAGAAGTTACCACTGCGTTCTTTATGAGATCGGCCCAAAGAACGCATGTTTGCGGCACCATCACTCATAAACATTAAAGGTTGCTTAATTGAAACTTCAAATTTGTTCAATGAGTTCAACCCACCTTTAAAATCGCATCGGCAGTACAATTTATAACTCCTTTGGAAGCAAGTAAGAAGGAGGATGACGGTCGATGTGGTTCCGTTGTACGTACCATTATATTAACGACAGAATGTTTTTGACGATCTGTTGTTTCGTCCACACACAACCACAGGTTTTTATCTTTCAATTCCGTTTTCCTTCTTTTTTCTATATGTTCACGAGCAAATGGTACTACATTCCGTGTTGATGTCCGACTAGGTAATTTACAATCCGCATATTTATTCCAGAAGGAGACAAATGCTTCTTTGTCTAGTAAACGAAACGATAGATTACATAAAATAAGAGCAACACATAAATCAAATGTATGTTTGCTTTCGATGTGACGTTGACAATGGCTTCTGGACCAACACATTAAAGGGATTTTACAAACTAGACGTTGAATTTTAGCGCCATAAAGAATTAAGTCCGGCATGTCCACTATAAAGTTTTTAACTGTGTCTGCCATTGGTCGTTTTCGCGACGTACCTAACTGCGACATTTTTAAAGCAAACATAAGCGTACAATTACGAAATAAGTTACGACAGCCTACATATACACAAAACTACTCGCATACAGCATCGATTCAGTACTGACGTTGTGAACTCGTGAAATAAATAATCGGCGACTGCGCACCACATATCTACTACACTGACTGTTACCGCTGTTTGCCCAGTCTAGTTATAATAGTTCATATGCATTCATCCGTCAAAAATTTTCAATAAATGTAAATATTTCAAATATGGTTAGAAATAGCAATATAGTCGTTTTATCAAACAAGCCCTAAAATTGAATGAATAATTGGAAAATGTAATAATATATAGGGTGTTCCATTTAAAACAACAAAGTTGACAGATATTTCCGGTATAACCGGATGTGTCAGATTATTAAAAATGGTTTCGTTTAATAGTACATGTAGGCTATAGTATATAGCCAAGTTTTCAGAATTTTCCAATGTATACTCTTTCATATATCGATCGATGCAGTTCCTGGTAAGACACCCTGTATAGTCCTATACCTATTAATTCTCCATCAAAATTTAATCCAAATGCATAAATATGTTTATTTAAATTCACAAAACACGGAAATTTTCCTTATCTCAAATAAACAAACAAAGGTTATTCCCTGTGTTTTCGTTATGGTAACGGTGACAAATGATTTTTTTGCTTTCAATTTTGAAATTTACATATTCTACATATTTCAAATACGTTAAACGTGTTTATTATAAATGCATTTTTGTTTTATTTCTCTGTTATCGTGTGTAAAATGTGAAAGTATCATCGGAATTTTCACCTGCGATATATCTGTGCTATTTATTTTTTTTCTTTATTGTGGGTTTTTTTGAAGATTTGCTTAAATTGAAGTACATGTTTATCAAATACGAATACCTTCTGTCAAAAATTCGTTTGTCGAACCTAACTTTTAAGAAGACTCTCACAAAACAAATGTAGCAAATTCGTGTTGAGAAATTCTTAATTTTTTTTTATGTTTAGATCAATCAGTAAGTATTGAACTTTATAAAACTGGGATTTTCGGTCAAAACATTGCAATCAATAGATGTATAATTTTCTAGGCTTCCACCACGTAATACAGGAAGAAGTTGAGCCAGTGGAATTTCTTCGGAATTCTTTTTCTTGCTGGTTATTTTTCGAGAATCCTACTTTTGCAAAACATTTTGAAATTGTAGCTGGCGAAACGTCCTTCCAAGCTGGTGATATCCAAATTAAAGCGCTGGTTAATACTTTTTTCTGCATCTTCAAAAGAACTTTCGAGCTTTGTGAATGTTAGAAGCCTTCTGATTAGATTTTCTATAGCTCATCTTAAACTTATGGATAATTCCTCGATTCAATGGCTAACAATGGAAAGTGGTGTTCGGAGGCAGAAAAATGTGGTGTTACCTTTGGATGGGACGTGGCGTTATCCGGAAATAATAAGACTTTTCTATTTTCTTTTCTCATCTTTTCGTCAAATTTTGTTTAGCCAGGAAGTCATAATCTCTGTTATCATCCAAGCTTTTTTATTAGGTACCCATTCTAAGGGCAGTTTGTCGATATGAGATCCTTTAAAGCATCGAGGGGTTTTACTTTTCTCAATGATTAATGAGGTTTCCTTGTCACCGTCCATATTTGCGCAAAATAAAATTATCAATCTTTGTTTTGCAGTTTTTTTACCGGGACATTTATCGTTTTTTAGAGCGAACGTTTTGTTGGGCATTGCAAAATAAAAAAGTCCTGTTTCGTCAGCATTTTACACATTTTTTGGCGAATAATCCTTCAATATTGTAGCTTTGGTTTCCAGGCTTCAACACTGTCCAAGTCAACATCAGCCGTCTCACAACAAATTGTTTTACTTCCAAAGCTTTTTCTTTTATTAAAGGTCCAGATGTAGGGAGATTTTTATTTCTGGCTTTATAGAACCAATTGTAAACTACTTCGTCAGTCGCCGATCCTTCAGTTTTGGAAAACTTCCTCTTCCGCTCTAAATTGGAACCTTCTTCAAAGCGCTTCTATAAGTCGGATTTGTTTTTTATAATTTTATTAACTTGTGTTCTTCCAACACCTTTTCAACCAACTTTCTAGCACTGGTACCGAACTTTTCACTTTCCACGATAATATCAATTTTGTCTTTAAGAGACAAACGTTTTCGTTTTAGCGACATGACGATCCACGAATATCCACTTTTATACCATGCGTACTTAAATAGATTGAGGAACCTTGGCGGTGACAATTGATTATGAGTTGAAGATTGATTGATCTTTTATATTATGAACTTATCAAATTATTTATTTTTGCAGGAATTATTCAAGAAACTAGTCCCACATCAATGCCTTGGCGCTGTATGGTCCCGACGTGATAAGAGTCGATCGCACGAGGCCGCCACAGTCCTAGCAACCGTAAACCAATTCAACGCGGTCTCCTTCAGGGTCATCTCCTCAATTCTAGTCGAACCCGATTTGAAACCAGCAGATAGAGCGCAGATCATCATCTGCTGGATCGATATCGCCCAAGAATTACGCGTATTGAAAAATTTCTCCAGTCTCAAAGCCATCATCAGCGGACTTCAAAGCAATCCCATTTATAGATTACAGAAAACCTGGCAAGCCGTTCCCAAAGAGAAGATCGAACTTTTCGACGAATTAGCTAGGATATTTAGCGAAGATAACAACCAATGGACGCAGAGGGAATTGCTAATGAGAGAGGGAACTGCCAAATTCGCAGATACAGTTGGGGAGAATGATAAGCAATTGCAGAAGGTGTTTCAGAGGCAGAATAATCGTACTGCGAATATTTCCTTTGGGACGATTCCTTATTTAGGCACCTTCTTAACGGACTTAACGATGATTGATACTGCCATACCGGACCTAATCTCGGACGGTCTCATTAATTTTGATAAAAGGCGTAAGGAATTTGAGGTCTTGGCTCAGATTAAATTACTGCAAGGCGCTGCTAATGCTTACCAATTAACTGAAGATCCCCTTTTCGATTTATGGTTCGATTCCTTACTGGTCCTAGATGATAGAGAAGCTTATAAATTGAGTTGCCAAATCGAACCATCTTCGACTAACACCGCTAAGAATAAGAAGAAGGTTCCTGGTCATCAAAAGAACGATTCTATAGCTTCAAACTCGAGCAGTAACAGCTCCCAATTCTACTGTGATATCGATAGCACTCCTAGTTCGCCACATAATAGCATAGACCGGAAGTTGAGCCCTTCACAGATGTCCAATTCGAGTAGCAGTTCATCGCTGCCGTCTTTGGATGTTTCCCTGAACAGTTCGCATTCTGGCAGCGCTAATAACAAGTTGCAGGTTCCTCCGTCGAATAATTCCGGAACCTTGAGTCCGAATCACTCTCAGAAAAGTAGCCCGGATTTTTATATAATTAAAGTGACTTACGAGACGGATTGTGTGGAAACTGATGGGATAGTGTTGTACAAAAGCATCATGTTAAGCAATAATGAAAGGACGCCACAAGTTATAAGGAATGCCATGTATAAATTGGGTCTTGAAGGAAATCCTGATGACTATACTCTTGCTCAAGTATTGCCAGATAAAGGTAGCCAAGTGAGATTTACATTATTTTCTATAATTACACATGTTTCGTTACAGAAATGGTGCTGCCATCTAACGCCAACGTATATTACGCCGTCAATACCGCTTATAATCTCAATTTTATACTCCGACCAAAAAAGCACGACGAAACGGATAGTACAGGGAAGTCGAAAAGCAAAACGAAATGATCTTGAATCTACTCAAATTCCGTTCATTTCTTTTAAAATTTGACAGATATGAACAGAGTGAAGTGATTCTACATGTATCGGTTATAATTTCTGCTATTTATCTCTTGATAAGAAGGAATCCTTTTTAATAAACGTACAAATTTTGTTTTTATTCTCTTTGTTTATTGGACAGGGTGGTCAATTTTGAAATATTAACGTTTTGGTAATTGTAAGTTGGTAGCAGAAGTATTATTAGTTAATTTTGACACATGACAAGATGAGTATTTCATCGATGTGAAGTTAGGGCTTCGTTGCCAACGCAATAGAATTGATTATCCCTAATTCTTTTTTAAAACGAATTCAAGGCAGTTTAAGGTGTTCCTTAGACATTTCTACGCAACAAAATAACATCTGTGATAAATAAAATAAAGCTTATTCACTTTGAATAACATCACACTCCTACCCGCTTCTGTGGGTACCGCCAAGTAGGGGTTTAATAATTTATTTTAGCTAGATATTAATAATTGAACATTTTTATTTGTCGCTTTAATGTATAATTTTAATTTTATCCTTTACGGAAGTGTATAATATATATATATATATTTTTTAATGAATTTGTAACTTATACGCCGGTGTAATTATTTTTGTATAAATATTTTATTTAAATCTATTTCGTAAGGAGAATTTTACCAGTTTATTATATTTTTTACGATAATTTTACTGTAATATACTCGAATATACACAAATGTACAGAGTCTAGCATATTAATTTTTATATTATTATTACTAAATACGATTTTAAGGTGTAATATTTACCTCCTTAATGACATCTGACACCTGTAGGTGTCGCTAGTGCTGTTTTTAGTTGAATTATCTCTTAGTAATTCTCTTTTTTTTTGAGAGGATGTATAGAATTTATTCCGAAATAATTTTCTTTTTATAAAAGTCTAATAGTATGAATTTAACATTTGCTTGGAGATAAAAAGTGTTGATTTTTCTGAATATCACCAAAACAGGTTCGTCAACTTTAATTTAATAAATTAACAACGTAACATTTGATGAAATTCAGAGGATCAGGCATATATAACAAGCGTTAGACGTATTACTCTACTATAGAAATCCATCTTCCGTTTATTGCTTTCATTTCAAATAAATCTTTGTAATAACCAAACATTTATTGATGATATTATTGTCCGTATATGTCGTTTTTTTATTTTTATTTTCTGAACGATGTACACACTATGAATGTTGTAATGATATGTACTTAACCCGAAAATAACTAGATGTATTCGAAGATAAGTAGATCAATTTTAATTGTGTAACTGTGACCATTTCTTTTGATAAAATAATAAATAAAATATTTGTCAGTAATTTCGTTTTTTATTTCGGGGATAGTTTATTATTATAATATAAAAAAAAAATAATACAATTCGTATTTTTAAATATGTTAAAATTCTTACTAAAAAAGTACCATCTATTGTTCATTCTGTTTACCAGAGTAATCCTAGGTGGTAAACATATATTTCACATTTGTTATTATTATTAGAGTTACTCAATAGCGCCAACAGGCAGTGGCGGAGATTCGATACAAGCCTCGGTATAACTGCGAATCTCAACCAGATCTGTTGTGTATACATGTACGCTGCCGTAAATACTATTTCGTAGTTCTATGTTTGTTTTAAAAATGTTGCCTACGTCGCGAAAACGACCAATGTTGGATAAAGTTACAGAATTTATAGCAGAAATGCCCGACCTAAATTATGATGGCGTTAAAATTCAATGTGTAGTTTGTAATATCCCTTTAATGTGTTGGTCCAAAAGGTATTGTCTACGTCACGTAAATAGTAAGCAGCATTCTTCAAAAAAAAAATTGCACACGACACTATGACAAATTTAAATTTAATTTGTGTTACCTTTATTGCATGTAATCTACCGTGTAATTTACTAGACAAAGAAGCATATGTCTTCTTTTGGAGTAAATATTCGGACTGCAAATTTCCAAGTCGGGCATCGTTACAAAGAATTGTGCCATCTGCTCGTGAACATGAAAAAAGAATTAAATCGAAGTTGAAAGATAAAAAACCGTGGTTATGTGGACGAAACAAGAGATCGTAAAAAACATTCTGTGGTTAATGTAATGGTACGTACAATGGAACCACATCAATCGTCACCTTCAATTCTATTAGCCTCCAGATGAGTACAACAATGTACCGCCGAAGTAATTTCAAAGTTAGTGTTAAATACATTGGAAAAGTTTGAACTTTCAACAAACCAACTGTTGATGTTTATGAGTGATGGTGCCGCAGAGATAATAATAATAATAATATATTTATATTCGTAATTTAACCATTATAGAAAATTGTCAGTCTTTTTTTTGTGTGTAAAGGGCACAATAGTCAATTAAATATAAATTAGAATAAAAGATAAAAGTCAATTATAAAATTAAATAACAAACAATGACATATAAATAAATAAATAAATACAAACAAAACATATATACACTAAACCAGAAATTCCTGGATGTCGTAGAACTCCCGCTCCAAAAGTATTGCCTTAACTTTATTTTTAAAATTCGTTAGGGGTAAGGTTTTGAACACCTCTGGCAGTTTATTATATAATTTTGTTCCCCAATACTCAATTGCTTTCTGGGAACTAGCCAATCTGTGATACGGCACTCTTAGTTCATTTCTTAATCTGATGGGGTAACTATGGAAATTTCCATTTTGGAGAAATGTTTCTTTGTTTTGGGATGCTTTCTATAGGCCGGTTTCTTAAAAAGCATTGTGCTAACTTGTTACATATTAGGTGTAAAATTCATGCTTTCAATCATGTGGCAGATAGTATTAGAAAATGTTATCTTAAGGTAGACGCTTTAATAGCGCATACAAAAGCAGTGTTTATCAAATCCCCAAAACGTATTCACAAATTTCACAGACTGTGCCCCCGTATGGCTGAGCCACCAGAACGTATTCTTACACGTTGGGGAACATGGTTACAGGCCGCGTTTTATTATCATAAATATTTTGAGAATATTAAGAACGCTGTTTTACAATTCGATCCAAAGGAAGCTGCCGCTATCAAGAAAAGCCAGTCGAAATTTCAAGATAGTCAGGTTAAAACAGATTTAAAAACTATTCAGAACAATTGCTTCAGACTAGCGGAGGGAGTAGAAAAATTACAAAATCCTTGGGAATCTCTGCAAATAGTGCAACATGTTCAGGCACAGCTATGCGCGGTAGAAGACGAAAAATGTTTGTGTTCTAGAAATTTGTGAAGGTACGTCAACAGAACCGTTAAGTTGTTCCAAAGATTATTTTAATTACGCAAATATAACGTCACTATATGTAGAACGTTCGTTTTCTGCATATAAACACACTTTTTCCTTGCGCCGTACTCGGTTTGCCGAAACAACTGTGGAAACATATCTAATGTTGTAGATATTTAACAGACATTATTCACTTTGTGATTTCACGGAAGACTCTTAAGACGGTAAGTGTTTGAGCACGTATTAAATTTTATTTCTGACCATTTATTTTGTGTAAACTTTTATGCGCCCGCCACTGGCTGTTGGCGCAGATTAAGCAACTCTAATATTCGTGGAAAGAATGCCTAACAATAACCAAAAAAAAAAAAAATTTTTAGGTTAACTCTAATATTATTCAAGTAGTTATTGAAATTTATATAAAAATTTAGGAAAGGATTACAATGAAATTATCATTTTATATTTCAAATTAATATTGAATCTTGTTAAATTTTAACAAAATGCGTACCAACCATAGCGCCATCTATTAATCCATTATGGGAAATGGAAAATTAGACAATCTACAGATTCCTGTAAATATGAAGTAAAGTAAACATTTACATGTTTGATTAGGATACTGTATGCGAGTTTTTTTATTTCTCCTTTCTTGTAAGAACAAAGAACTTTGTCCATTTTATAGATTGTACCTGTTAAATTTTTAAGTAAATATCAATTTGTATCATTTATAATATCACAAATAAAAGAGCTTTACAAATAGTCATAGTGCAATTGGAAAAATGTTTTAATAACTTATTTAAAGTTTAAGAGATGGCGCAATAATAGGTAGTCGTTATATTTCTTTTCAATTTCTTTTTGTAATAATTCTGATTTCACATGCATAGGGTGCACCAACGGCATCGCCGTTAAAAGGGCGTTGGTCTGTAGGGTGTGAACGTAGTCCTAGTATAGTTAATTTTACGCGTTGATTGAAAATTGAAACGTATCCTCTGTTTGATTCACACATGATAATACAGAAATCTAGAAATGTAGACTTCTAAAGCGTGGAAATCTACAAAAATAACGCTAGCATCCCTCTAACTAGTACCTTTTCCCTAAAGTGATGTGTCTTCGTTTCGTAATTGTGTGTCTAAATAATAGCATGAGAGTGGTTATTTGTAAAACTCCTTTATCTGTGTTAATATAATGAATTAATATAAAAGAAAACTGTAATTTCAAAAGTTCACAGATGGCAGCATGTCTACTACATTCAGGTATACTTAAAATGTAATTTAATAGAAAACTTTGCTTTTTAAAATAAATAAAAGGTACGTATAACTTTTATTAAAATATAATAGGAATTGTCAAAATAAGAGTTTTCAAGCAGCAAGGTCCAACGCAATTTTATAGCGTAAAAAAGGTGTTCCTCATTTGCATTATCACACGGTTAACATGTTCTAACGATAGCTTTTTGAATATCGGTTAATTAACAGTCCCCAATTGCATCATTTGCGGGAAGTTATTGATTCGACTGTTCTAATTGCATTAATTAAATTAAGACGGTTGAATAATCAGTTATTGAGATGCAAATGCTACGCTTGACTTTCGTAGCTCAAAGCCAACGTCGCCTATACAGTTTAACGAGGTGAAATGGATTACTTGCGGTGAATATATTTCGGTTTTATTTATGATAAAATATTGGCGAATGGGTGAATTGTTCATTGCATTCACCACTTGCACTAATGTATATTAGACCATGTAATATATGTAGTATTAGTTGAATTTGAAAAGCAACGTGAGACAAAGTTGCAACGTATATATATATATATATACAGTCCCTGGCCAAATTACTCGATATTTTGTAGTTTCTTCATAATAAAATATAAACTATACAAGTATTATATTTTTTATTTATAAAATATATTGTAAAAATATGTAACATATGTAAATATTAAATAAGTAATTAATATTTAGTCCATAACCCATGATTTTTAATAACACTCTTAATTCTTCGTGGCATACTTCCAATGCAAGATATAATTGTCTCTTTTATATCTTCATCGTTCTCCCATACATCCTTTATATTCTTCATTAATATTTCCTTTGTAGGGTTTTCTCTTTCATATACCTTACTTTTTAGTCGATTCCATACGTTCTCGATGGGATTGAGATCCGGTGAATTTCCGGGCCAACATAAAAGAGATATGTGATTGTCTTCAAAGAATTTCTTAACCTTTTTTGCCACATGGCAAGAAGCATTATCTTGGATAAATATACGCCCTGTCGGTATGCGACGTCCTGGCTTAAAATACGGTAATAACGTGTTTCTTAACATATTTATGTACTGCTCTTGATGCATTGTACCTTCACCAAAATACAAAGGGCCGAGTCCGTCTCCACTAATCACTCCCCAAATCATTACTTACCTGCGGAGGGTGTTTTACGGTTCGAAGAACCGTGGGCTCTGTGAGATGTTCGCCAGGTCGTCTACGAACAAATTGTGCTCGCTGCGCTAACACACAGAGCGAGCACTCGTCACTAAAGAAAACCTATTAAATAATGCAAACATTAATTCAGTAGAAATCATGTTGTTAAGTTATTCACCTTTTTCCAATTCTCGTCTGTGAAATGTCGATATTCTCTTGCAAAGTTGAGACGAGCAGATTTAATTTTTTCTGTTAAACGCGGCTTTTTTACAGGTCTTCGGCCCATTAGGCGATTTTCGCGCAATTGGTGCCTGACAGTTCTGCTCGAAATCTCTATTCCTCTCTCTTGTAAATTTTTTTGAATCATTTTAATTGTAGCAAACCTATTGCTCAAAGCCTGATGAACAATTTCACGGTCAGATCTCTTCGAAGTTTTTCTTTTCCGACCGCACTTTGCTCGTTTTTGTGTCGATGTGCTAGCTCCTTGGTTTAAGTTTCTAGCTAAATGCGATACAGAAGAAAGAGATACTTTCTGTAATTTTGCAATTTCTCGTTGTGAATGTTTGTTTGATTGTAGAAGAGCTTGTATAGCGGTTTTTTGTTCACTTGTTAAATCTTTCCCGGGCATTTTCTACAAGAAACCCCAAATATTTCAATTTTTTCCAAATTCCAAATAATTAATTATTAAGAGAGAGATAGATTAACAATTTCACCTTTGCAATAACGATATATCGACACAAAACACTTAACGATACTCCGCAACTTAGCTTCTATACGGTTATGACGAAATATTTTTAAAAATATGGATGCATTCTCTAAACTGTGAACTCGCTACAATAATCTAGTCCCCCTATAAACGATCGGATTCACAGCAAAAGAATATCACTATAATAGGATGGGAATTTCCAGGTAAAAGGGTTGATTTATGATATGTTTCAAGTAATATGGCCAGGGACTGTACTTATGTTTTTCCGTAGAAACAATTTGTAAGAGTATTTACTAAGTTTGTTGGTAGTAACCGACTAAGAAACCACTCTTCGAATACTTCAGCATAAACTTCATCGTGGGCATCTGCAGTATTTTTCTTGAACAGAAAATGGCACTCACCTTTGCACCTATAACAAATCTTTTCTTTTCACCAGCATGAATAAGGGTATACCGTTGTCCACGACCTTTTGGTACTGTTAGAGTATTGATGAGTTCAGCAAGGAATGCTTGTCGAGATGTACTTGCGTACTGTCAGTCCAGGATTTTGGCACAAAACGTGCAACATTTCCCTAAGATTCATCTGTAAATACGATGTTTATCCCTTCGCTTTTATATCTTCTAATTCTGCATAAATATTCATGGCGCCATGTGGTTATATCATCACGGCCCATCAGCATTACCTTCATTCCAATTTTTTCAAAAGAAAAGCCAACGTACCTCAGTAATCTGAAATTTTGACAGACGTCGACTAAAGAATAGCACTCACAGTCGGTAATACAAATTTTGATACAAAGCGCCATCTGTCTCGAAACACATGGACTTCTCATATCATCCTGGTACATCCAAGGTGAAACGGTCTATAAACATACAAATGTCACCATGTAGACGCAGCTTGTGAGTTTCTAATAATTAGAGTTTGTTAAAAAGGTGGTACCGGCAGTGGCGCACCGCATAAAAGTAGGTACGTAATATACAATATTAGTGAAAAATTATATTGTTACCTTTTCCTGTCGTCTTGATGTCCACCGTGGCAATTGGCAACCGCCCTGGTAAGCTGTGGAGAATTGCAACATCAGCAACGCTTCCGTCGTCGATTCATTCAGCCGTCGACGGTGTTGTGAATACGTTGTCGTATACGTCGAAAATGATCGTTCGACATCCAGTGAAGTAAGATTTGCAAATGTCGGATATTCCCTTTCCTCATCTGGGCACTCTTGATTTTCAGTTATAGACCGAACCTTTTGTAAATCGGGATTTTTCGTTAAAATTGCACCAAATTTTTGAACAACATCGACTCCTATAGTGTTCGTCAAGTTTTCTAGAGGGACTTGTAAATTGTTTATGCAATTTAATGCGTCTCGTGCGGATAAGTGACTGTTTTCTAATTGCCCAATGGCTTGTGCAACTTCAGAATAGTTCATGAAAATTTCATCTATTTGTTGTTGAACGTCCGAATTGGAAAAAAGTTGCTGACTATCTCGAACTGCTGCAGAATCATTTGAATTAAGTTACAAGATGATATTTTTCACTTGTGAGATTTGATGGACAATTTTTTGGTAGGTGCTATTAACTTATGCACCATCGGATACTTCTTTCGAATGGTTTCTGCTACGAGGTGACATGCGTGTATGAGGCATATGTTATGTGAAGAAGAGTCGGAAAGCATATTTTCAACATCCTACCAACTCTTAGCATTGTTACCATTCCGTTAGTAACAAACATTGTAACTTGGGTTCCTGTGATACAAAATTCTCTCAACGAATCTTTTATTATCTTGACAACAGTTTTTGCATTAGTTTTCTGAATCCTTTTACTGGATAACAACAATGAAATTGGTGGACCATCACGTTTTAAAGGACGCGCTACAACGTCTTTTATACACTCCTTTGCTGTACCTTGCACACGTGGCAAATTGTATCGTAATTGCATAGATGTTAGCAGCTTCCATGAGGGAACGTACTTAGCCCAAAAAAGACGAAAGTGTTCATTAGATACTGGATGTTGTGGGATGTTGCACACAGTTAATATAAAAATAAAATCATATAAAAATTGCCAGTTTGGAATACTGTCTCTTAAATTGAATACATGACGTTTACTTTTACAATGTTTTCTACGTTCAAACCTATTGCGGCTTAGCAATCCTCTATTGAATATTGTGCAATAAATATGCGGACTTCTATATTCTAATCCAGGGAAATACCTGAGATATTTATTCACATTCGAAGGGAACGTTACACCCTTTGGGCGTCCCATCTCCGCGTACTTATTTGGCGTGCAGCGTGCAACGTACTGTCGCTTTGAACTCTCTCGCGGTACTGTCGAGATCGAGTACGAGTTGAAAATTATCCCTACCCACGCCGTTACCGCTACGCTATTGCCATCCGGTACCACCCTTTTAACACACTCTATTTATGATTCCGTTCTTTTCTTTTTTTTAATTTTATCTGGATGAAGGATGGTAATTTCCAACCGCAATAGTGAGCAATAAAAAATTAGCTCTAATTCAAAATTTTCTTTCTGTAAAAGTAAACAAAATATAATGCCATAGAAAGAAGTCTAATAGAATGGAAGTCTATAAGTATGGGAAAAACTTCTTATGTGGGTACTTTAGATAAAGCTGGCAAGATACTTATTGGTCTCAAATCGCTAAAAGTTTTAGGTTCTTTAGTTTTTGATGAAGGAATTATAGCGACAACTTTCCAATTCTCGGCATGATATAGAAAAAATAAACTTGGTAAAATATAAGAATTTGTATTTTTCAATTTAATCTCCCCTAACTTCAATACATTTATTACAAGGATTAATTAATAATTCTATATTCTTGTAAAGTTTTTCCTTCAAAATATTGTATTACAGCTGCTTGCAATTCACTACCATCTTTAAAACAACGTCCCCTAAGGCCTTTCTTTAAATGAGAAAATAAGTTATAATCACTTGAAGCCATATCCGGAGTATACGGTAGATGTTCCAATTCTTGAAAGCCGCATTCGCGGATGGCAGCTTGTGAAATGACGGTAGTATGGACGGGTGCAATAACACTTTTGTCAAGTTTCTTCGACATTTTGCACGAATATTGTCCCTAAATTTATGCAATTAATTTTATAAGCAAAAAATTTCGATAGTAGCTTTTAAATGCGTTAATTACACTGGGGGAACAGCAATTTCGTTGTCTTAAATCGGTACTGTCGAGATCGACTACGAGTTGAAAATTACACCTATCCACGCCGCTACCGCTACGCTACTGACATCAGGTACCACCTTTTTAACAAACTCTACTTATAATATCAAATGCATTATGCGTCATTACACTTACCTGCAAAATTTCATCAATATCATCGTTTCCGTTTTAAAAGATATTTGCTTGGTTGAATTCCTCATCCCAACCCGATATTACATATTTCAAAACATATTTTTAGTTTTCAAGTTCATCAAATTTGATTCGCATCGAAGAAATTGCAACGTAAGGGACAAGATCGAAGAAAAAATTAACAATATTTGTTTACTACCAATTTCGATCCAATTCCAAAAGAATAATGACTTTCACCCGTGTCCAATTATCTTTCTTCCATTATATTGAAACCTTATCGCAGATAATCTGACCTCAATTAAATACAGCTCGTTTCAAATGTTATATTTATTGCAATGTCCAACAAATAAAACTCCTACCTTTTATCTTCAAATATGGTCACGATATCCCTCGATTAATTCTACTTACAAGTTGCATGAGTCTTGGTCAGTTGTTAACTATTAAATCCTTCGTTGGAATGGAATAATTTGGCGCTATATTAAATGAAACGTTTTTAGACAACTATCGTAGCCAGTGGCGGATTAAGAGCCTTCGGGGTCCCTAGGCACAAGTAATAACGGGGTCCCCCTCCATCTTTTATTGCAAATTGTAAAATAAGCAATTTCAGAAATGTGTAAACAAGTAGGTAAAATGATAATTTTAGTTTTGTTACTGGTAGAAGCTGTATCCATTTTCTTCAAAAAAGAGACAGAAACAACGCCAGAAACTGATCACGTCGCTCTTATGACAGAAAAACCTTGCAGGGTAATTAGATTTAGAAGTCGATGATGATGATATCAACGAGCTGTTGGATTCACATAGTCAGAAGCTGACAATTGATCGTCACTGAAGTATCCGACACCTCAGACCCAGATCCACCAGAAAAGCAAATGACAATTACAAGATTAGCAGAAGATCTTAGCTCGATTGAAAATAGCTGAAGAGTTTTAGAAAAGATAGTCTCCAACGAAGAACGCAAGGAATAAAAGAAAGATATTAGCTTGTTACGAAGAAATTCTACGAGAAAAATGAAGGCATTGTGTCATCCAACCAATTTGTTAGATTTTATTAAGCCATCGACATCAAAATAGCTTTACCAAATCCGTTTGTTTTTTTAGTATTTTGTATTAATATGTGTAAAGAACTGCAATTTTATTCAATATTTTTCTTCTAAACTAGTGTTCTTTTTAGTTCTTGGTTCTAATTAAACAAAATTAATATTTATACCCCGACTTATGGGATTTTCACCAGACTCATCTATCGCGAAACTTCGGGGTATTACTGTATGTTTGACGAGGCAATTCTAACTCTTTAGCTGATGTTTTAGCCATTAGCAGCAAGATATTCGACTCCTACATAATTTCCTAGTCAAAAAGTAAAAACAGAAATAATTTCATTTTGTAAAAATTTATTTCAGTAAGAAAGGCAAAATCAAATTTTCTATTTCGACCTAGATTCCATCAGTTCTCGAAATACACTTTCGGTATGATTTGCTTCTATTTGTAGATATTGTATATCTATGAAGAAAAATCCTTCCCTCGACAATTTTATTCTGATGCGTTATAAGGAATCCAACAGCACCGTTTTCGATTCTTCAAAGCGATAAATCCATCCTTAAACGTAGCTTTGAAGATATGACTACTACTTCAAGACCCGTCTCTATAATTACTGCGTGACAAATTATAGGGGTTGTAATTCTCGTTCTTTCATTCCGCTACGTTAAACATGCTAACGAGTGTCGTCTTACGAGGCTTAACATTACCATCCTTGCCTCTTTTTGGATTCCCAGTTTGTATCCGTGCTTTAGATACTTTCTATTTATTGCAGTTTCTCTTCCTGTAAGCTGGATATATGTAAAGATTGAGAGACAGTGGCAAAACCATATAAGCGATACTCGCTTCCACGAAAATAAGTCTTGTTAGATTGATTCTGCTTTGTGGAGGGCTTCTTTTGTGAACAATTGTGAAAATCACATCTCTCCTATCTTTCCAAATGAAATGTGCACTACTGTATAACTTACAACACAATGGACCTAATAAAATGATTCTCACTAACATGTGTAGATTGGTTTTGTAATAAACTGTTTCTTCCTATGTCTTTTTTTAATGTGTTTGCAATTGATATTGGGAATTGTCCATACGAGATAATAGTTTAGTCATTGCTGGTATACCAAAAATATGGACCGGTCAGTTAGTCTCCCAATATTCTACACCAGAGAAGAGGAACTCGGTTTCCTATCCCACTACATCTTCGACAGTTCATCCTGTACCACATTCAGTGGATTTTCCCAATCCAAAATCTCAACGGAATTGCAATTTCGAAAAATGCGATGATTCGAAAGTGAATAGCGCTTCCCCAACTTCTGCAGAGGAACCTGATCCTGATTATGACTACAATGCTTCAAGAGAACCACGTTGAATTACTCAAGTAGAAATAAATGATTTGGATAGGTACATGGATTTGAGTAAAGCCAAAGCAGAGTTGGTTTCTCGTCTACAAGGGTGAAATCTTGTATCGGACGATGTTAGCGTTTCAACTTTTGGAAGCCGACATAAATCGTATGTAGATTTTTTTTCAATGGAAAATGATTTGGTGTATTGTAAAGACGTTGACGGTCTTATAAATTCATTAGGATTGGAACACTAACTAAACGAATGACGTTGGAAACGTATTGCCATCAATATCCATTGTACATGCTTTACATATGAAGGAATTATATGAAAATATGAAGGTACTTCTGCAGGTGATCCAATACTCTAAATACCAATGGCATTTGTGTGGGGATTTGAAAGAAGCGCTGCTGCTTGGATTATAACTTGGATATACGAAATGTTATTATTTCTTGTGCAATTGGGACAGTCAGAGTTGCATTATAAAGTAAAAGACAGGCCTAAACGTCAGCCATTAACACCGGGAATAAAGAATGTGAAATTTGAACCATCAGTAGATTCAGATAAAGTGTATCTGCCACCATGACATATAAAGTTAGGGTTAATGAAAAATTTTCTAAAGGGGATAAATCGAGAAGGTAATGCATTTAAATATATCCGTGAGAAGTTCCCTTGGATTAGGGAGACAAAAATAAAAGAAGGGATTCTCGTAAGTCCTCAAATTAATAAATGGATGAAAGATAAAACCTTTGATGGAATTGTTGGTTACTAAATTCCTGGGTAACCATAGAGCAGAAGACTATAAAGATTTAGAGAACAATCTGCTATTAGTCTTCGAAGATATGGAGTGCAATATGTCATTAAAACTGCACTTTTTGCATTCCTACCTTGACTTCTTTCCAATGAATTGTGGACATGTCAGCGAGAGGATCCATCAAAATATTTCCTTAATGGAGAAGAGACATTAGGGAAAGTGGAACCTTACCATGTTAGCTGGTTTTCGTTGGATGACTATTCAGGAATCATCAGACATCACATACAAGGGAAAAACCAAAAAAAAAAGGAAAGTTAGTGACTATAAAACATTTTTTATGTAATTTTGTGCAGTTATTAAAATTTAAAATAGTTAAACCTTTTTTACACAAAAACTATAAGCAAATCAGAATTTATTTTAAATGTTTATATTTATCTTATTTCTTATTTAACTTAAATATAATTGATAGAAAGCAAACGTTTTCCTGTTGGCACTTCTGCCAGTTCTCCGGACTAAATTCGTTCCGAATCTCGTCTAAAATTCTAAGATTTCTTCCTAACCGACTTGTCCCGAAACTTCCCAAAATCCTCAGCGACGCCGTTTTAAAAAATTCAAAAAACGTATCCGAAAAATAATCGATAGCAATTTTTTTCCACGCCATCCAATACATAACATCGACGGTCTCGTTCTCTTGGCGCTCAGGTGGAACCTTCTCTATTGATTGTGACGTAACATTTTGAGGACGCAGGTCCAACATGGCGGCCGTGAAAATTTACGAGCGCTAAGAGCGGTCTCAGTTACACGGAGTCCGTTAACCGGAAAAGCGCGTCGCCCACTCCGGTCGTGCGATTACGCTTTGGCATCAAACAATTGACGGTCGGCACTCCGACACAGCCGACTAGAATAGCGTTTCGAGCAGAAGGAACCGTTTAAAATCGAAAAAATATCAATTCAAGCTACGGTTCATTCAGAAAAATCACATTTGGTGAAAGAGACCTTAAATTCAAAATGTGGGTTTGGCCCTTATCTGATCGAGATTGAAATAGGGTGAAGATTCGGGAGGAATTTTATTTTTCTTTTATTTAATTTAGAATTCGATTGAAACAGATCTTTTGTGAGGAATTTTTGATTATTTTCCCAAAAAAATAGAAGTCTTTATTGTTAAAAATAATCCTAAAACAAGGAAAAGAAATTTTCATATTTCGAAAGGTCGTAAGGACGAAATAACAACCATGGTGTGAAAACAAGAGAAATGAGTGTGTAAATCATGAGTGAAAACAGGTGCCGGTAGTTATTGAGGTTCTGGATATGAATAGATCTGGACCTCTGGTGGGATGAGAAGCTTGGAATAACATGACCTTTCACACAGAAAATGTAAGTTACGATGGGTCTATTTGTTTTGAAGTCGCGTTAGATTGAATCCGAAAATTTCATTGAAAAAAGAAATTGTCTCCATAATTTTCTTCTTCTATTAATCTTTTTTTTTTAATTTCATCAATGGCACCTACGCTAAATTTCCTTCGTTACAAACTACTACGTCCAGTTTCAACTTTTGATGTCAATACCAAACTCAGAACCTTGACCCAGTTCAACCCTAACATCTCCCACTTAATTAGACCTAAAATGTATCTTTTCTTGTTTGGAAATGGGGAAGGACTTTAATGATTGCGAATGTTTCTTTTTTGCCTCACATCACTTACGTCATTTGTTCCCGTTCCATATTTAAATTTGGAAATATTCCAAAATCTTTCTTCAGATCTCTGTGGCTAACGTCTATTGAGGTTAGAAATTGTTGCCTTTTCAAAAATTCTCTCAAAAATCTCGTGAATATATCTGAATTTAAAAGTGATTTGGAATTACAAATTCTGGTAAGTTTGATTGTGTCATCTTAGAAGTCAATTAATTTGGTAGTTTCAAAAAATTCCCCACAATGGAAGAAATAATTGCTAATATAAATTTTATTGTTTATTAAGTGAATTGCCATAATATGGTTCTAAGTGAGGTTAAGTTTTCCATTCAAACTTAAAAGGTTTTTGATTAAAGCCTTGTAAGGAATCTGTGAAGAAGATCAAGATTTTTTGAGTGTCATTTGATGTTCAAGCGAAAAAAACACTCAAGATATCTAACACGTACCCCAAAGCACATTAGCCTATTTTAGCAATAACTAGAAGATTTGTTAATTAGGGGTGGTTGAGCGGTGACAGCGCGCGTGATTTCCATTGATGATTAGAACCTAGGTCCCATTAAGCTTAAATCATTCAAAAATATGTCACCAATACCCGTGCCAAGTTTTCTATAAAGTTACGAAAATGGTTGGATAACAATTTTGAAACCATTGCTTTTATGATTTATTAGTATATCTGTAGAAGAAATACATGAAAAACGATTAAATTGTCAAGAAAAACCACATTGCACTTAGCCAATGCGTCAGATTTGACACCTCCAGATTTTTTATGTAGAAACACTTGAAAGTCAAAATCAATTTCTTTCGAAAATGAAAGTATGTGTATAAAAATTACTCCCAAAGTATGCCGAGACATTTAAGGTTCTAGAACTCACTCTTCCGCAAAAAGAAGTTCTTCGACGGGGCCCATGACCAAACAAGTTTGAAAATGGCTGGTCCAGGTAATAATAGGAACTCCACAGTAGTAACATACATTTCTGTGAGGAATTATTAAAACTAACCTTTTCTGGAAGCCTTTTACCAATTTCCAGGTAGTATTTGTCTATTATAAGACCGTTATCATAAAATATATAATTATGTTGGAAATCCCCAATAATTACAGTGACAATAAAGCTTTATAATAATCCCTAGGAGGGTTAGTTGATTTACTCGTGTTACCTGGAAATATTCGTATACCCTTTATAAAGTATTATAACATTTGTAAACGCAGTAGTTCTGAAGAGATTGTTATTGTGAAAGTATCTGTGGTTGTGCAAGTGAAAAATAAAATAATTTCGGTTTGACTGCTTAAAATGCCCCGTGGAAAGCCTCTAGCTGTTTCAAAACGATCTGCTGTTATTACCTTGCATCAGGAAGGGTACGCAGAAAGACGGATTGCGGATAAATTAAAGATAAAAAAATCTACAGTACATGTTATTATAGTTCGATTTAAGACAACCGGTGACGTGCAAGATCGTAATCGGCCAGGACCGTCAAGAAAAACGACTCCTGCGGAAGATTTACGAATAAAAATAATTAGTAAGCGCAATAGAAGACTAACAGCATCAGAAATTGCTGCAGAATTCAATAATGAGCGAGATTCCAAAGTTTCTGTGAGTACTGTGAAACGTCGGCTGAAAGAGGCTGGGTGCATGGGCGAGTGGCTTGTCGAAAACCGTTACTCCGAAGAGGAAATAGGCTGAAACGACTGAAATGGGCACAAGCTCATAAAGATTGGACAGTGGACGATTTTAAAAACGTTTTGTGGACTGACGAATCCAAGTTTGAGGTTTTTGGAAATAGACGGAGAGTTTTCGTACGCAGATCAAGAGGGGAAAGAATGTTACGGGAGTGTATAGTTCCTATGGTGAAGCATGGAGGCGAATCTGTAATGGTTTGGGTGTTTTTCCTTAATCGGAACAGGGGACTTGCTCAAAATTGAGGGCATAATGAAAAAAGAAGAATATCGGAAAATCCTGGAGGAAAATGCCATACCGGCAGGAGTCCGATTAATTGGTCATGGATTTGAATTTATGCAGGACAATTACCCCAAACATAAATCTAAATTATGCACAGATTACCTGCAGCAAGAAGAAAATGAAAGAACCCTAAAAATTATGGAATGGCCGCCACAGTCCCCCGATCTGAACCCGATAGAGTTGTTATGGGAAGAATTAAACCGATGTGTTAGGAAAAAGTGTCCATAATCAAAGGAACATTTGTGGACCATTCTCCAGGAGGTATGGACAAGCTTGCCCAATGAAACATTAGCAAAATTAGTGAATTGGATGCCGAGAATAGTGGCAGCAGTCCTAAAGGCAAAAGGTGGATTTTTCAATGAAAATCGGATTTAAATTATTTGTATTACATTAACTTTTTCTTTTTAATAAATTTGCGTTTGAAAATATGTAAAATCATGTAAGTAAGTATTAAATACATGGCCATTTAATATTTCTCTTATTTTTTTTGACTTCCGTACATTTTTTTGCTTGTCCGAACTTCCATGAACGGTAGTGTAGTTGATAAAACTATGGCTGTTCATGACAGAATTAAATTTTTATCACTCGCTTTTAAAAACGTCCCTCCTAATTAAAAAACAGTATAATTCTTTACACATGAAAGGTGCAAATTTCATATTAAAATTAATGCATTTTTTCTCTGAAATAAAGGGGATGATCGTACAGATAATGTAGTTGGTGATATTAATAGGTTAAACTCGCAATATGAAACGCCCTTTACTGAATATTTTATGCGAAATCGGCTGTTCGTTCTTACCCGAAATAGAAAAAAAGATGACTCGTACAAATTACATCTGAATGTTTTACCAGGGCAATTACTTTATATTGAATATGGGGGTGGTACACCCCTTATTCAGCTCAAAATCATTAATGGAATAAGCTATGCGTTTCAAAGAAATGGAATCGTTATCGATTTGGCGCAGTCGTTACGATCAGATAACGTAATATTGTGACACTTATTGAAATTATGTAATTTCATTTAATATATTTATATTTTTCGATTTCCCTTGTGCGAGAAGATTAGTGAACGATCTTGCTGCCGTTGTAAGAGCTTTTCATTCGAATTTTATCCGTTTTACTCCGATATAAGCAGACATAAATACAATCCACGATCATTACAATCATAACTAAATAAGCGGAAAGTGTTTTTATGGTTTCTTAGTGACGACTCGATGAGGTTTCTTGGAATAAAAACAACCTACGCCGCAGGGGTGCTTTCTCGATGTGCCAGGAAAGCGAAATGCTAAATTGAAATCGTGGAAATTAGATTTATTACATATTATGACGTCTATCGATATTAAAATCGAAAATTTATTCGAATTATATGCTTCAGTTCTTGTAATTAATAATGTCATCAGGTTTGTGTTGTTGTACAACACAAATTTTACATAGATATTTTTTGAGATCTTTTCTCAAAATATGCTGATAAGTAGAGTTGGTCACGCGCGCTAACGGGCAGCGGCGTTATTTCGATTAGGCCTCTTATTCCAGTAGAGCTATTGTGTGTAGATGTTTGCTGTCGTAAATACTTTCGCGTAGTTGTTAAATAAAAATAAAATAATGCGTGCTCAAACACTTACCATTTTAGGAGTCCTCCGTGAAATCGCAAAGTGAATAATGTCTGTTAAATATCTGCAACATTAGATATGTTTCCACAGTTGTTTCGACAGACCGAGTGCGGCGCGAGGAAAAAATGTGTTTATATGCGGAAAACGAACGTTCTACATCTAATGACGTTATATTTGCGTAACTAAAATATTCTTTGAAACAACTTAACGGATCTGTTGACGCATCTTCACAAATGTGTCTTAATGTGCCAAAATCAGAATCTTTCTCTAAAACATAAATTTTTCTAGAACACAAATATTTTTTGCGTCTTCTATCGCGCATAGCTGTGCGTGAACATGTTGCACTATTTGCACAGATTCCACTAACGACACCAAAGGATCTTGTAACTTTTCTATTGCCTCCGCTAGTCCGAAGTAATTGTTGTGAATAATTCTTAAATCCGTTTTAACCCGACTATCTTGAAATTTCGACTGGCTTTTCTTGATAGCGGCAGCTTCCTTTGGATCGAATTGTAAAACCACGTTCTTAATATTCTCATAATATTTATGATAATAAAACGCAGCATTTAACCAAGTTCCCCAACGTGTAAGAATAGGTTCTGGTGGCTCAGATATACGGGGGCACAGTCTGTGAAATTCGCGAATACGTTTCGGGGATTTGACAAACGCTGCTTTTGCATGCGCTATTAAAGCGTCTACCTCAGGATAACATTTTCTGATACCATCTGCCACAAGATTGAGAGCATGAATTTTACACGTAATGTGTAACAAGTTAACAGAATGCTTTTTAAGAGACCGGCCTACAGAAACCATGTTTGCGGCACCATCACACATAAACATTAACAGTTGGTTTGTTGAAACAGTTCACTAAAACCCTTACCACAACACTTAATTCGTACTGGACGCACGTTTCGATAGCCAAGCTATCATCATCAGCAGCAAGACTGAACTAACAAGCTAAGTGAAAAACAAACCTTATAAGGAAAATAAATTATGCAATATGTAAATTTAAAATCGTAAAATTTAATGAGCCGCTTCATTGCACAGGACTATAAATAGCCTAAAGGTAAATGAGCCGAAAGACGTGAGTTATTAAATCCTAGATTACAATGAAGCGGTTCATTGCACATGGTTGAAAGTACAACAATAAATGATTAAACATGATGTAACAAAGGATAAAGGCTGGAATTTAGTGGTCCTAAATCTGAATTCATTAAGTGAGTTTTGTTTTGTAAATTTCCATGCCTTCATAACAATTTAATTGAGAAGTACTCCTTACATTTTTAATTAACTTTATATTATCAACATTATGGTTATTTTCAAGCATATGTAGGGCAACGCTAGATTTATCAAACCTTCTGAATTTAAGATGAGCCAAATGTTCTTTGTACCTAATTTTGATTGATCTTTTTGTCTGCCCAATATACACTTGATCACAATCTTTACATGAAATTTTGTAAATTCCTGATTTATCCATGTTATCCACTGGGTCTTTGGAATTTCCTAAAAGGTTTTTAAGGTTATTGCTCGAAGAGAAAACAGTCTTGCGGTCAATCCTAGAAAAGATTTTTTGAAGACCCTTGGTGTAACATGGATAAAAGGGTAATTTAACATATTTCTTATTATTACGGCCGTCAATGCGTTCTAATGTGCTTACATTTCTAATTCTTAATCTATTCTTATGTTTCCTAATAGTATTATAGACGACATCTTCAGAGAATCCGTTAAAGTTAGAAATATTGATGATTTCTTTTAGTTCATTTTGATATCTATCTTTCGTTAAAGGAAAATTGAGTAACCGGTACACCAAAAAGTTAATAGCCGAAAGTTTGTGTTCATATGAGTGATTAGATGAATCTATTATTACTAGTAGGTTTCCTATATACGTCTATTTCTAACTTATTTTTATTTCTTATTACTAACACGTCGAGGAAAGGAATCCTGTTGTCTTTTTCTTCTTCGTGGGTAAATTTGATAGAGGGAAATTTTGAGTTAAGTTGTTCTATGAAATCCGTTATTGAACATTTACTGATGTCAAAGATGCAAAAAATGTTATCGACGTATCTGATCCAAAGCCGAGGGAAATAAGCGAAAGTATTCTTCAGGTCAGTTTCAAATTTACCCATAAAGAGGTTAGCCATAAACGGAGATAAGCTGTTACCCATTGCTGTTCCTTCCGTTTGGTGATAAAAAGTGTTGTTAATTTGGAAAAAGTTTTGTTTCGTGCAAAGTTTTGTCAAAGAAATGAAGCTAGTAACTTCTTCTCTATCCATTTGGTTATCTAACAAAAGTGTTTCTAAATATTCCAAAGTTAAATCAACTGGAACACTAGGGAACAATGAACTTACGTCAAACGATACTAAAATTTCTTTGTCAGTAAGCTCAATGTCCTTAGTTTTTTCAATGAACTCGTAAGAATTTTTAATAGCCAAACCCGGAAATTGTACAGGTAACTGGTTCAATTTGTCAGATAACCACCTGGAAAGTAAGTAAGTTGGACTGTTGATATTCGAAACAATGGGTCTCATGCTTTTTCCGGGCTTGTGTATTTTAGGTAAACAATACATCCTAGGTAGTACTGGGTTTGATACCGTTAGTCTAAATCTTAAATTGTCGCTAATGACAGCCTTGCATTCTAACATGGTCTTTTTGGTTTTTGTATTCATTTTAGACAAAGGATTTTTTGATAATTTTGAATAAGAACTTTGTGACAAAGTGGTGTTGACTCGACTAAAATAATTTTTATTTTATCCATGTTTTATTTTATCCATGTTACACCAAGGGTCTTCAAAAAATCTTTTCTAGGATTGACCGCAAGATTGTTTTCTCTTCGAGCAATAACCTTAAAAACCTTTTAGGAAATTCCAAAGACCCAGTGGATAACATGGATAAATCAGGAATTTACAAAATTTCATGTAAAGATTGTGATCAACTGTATATTGGGCAGACAAAAAGATCAATCAAAATTAGGTACAAAGAACATTCGGCTCATCTTAAATTCAGAAGGTTTGATAAATCTAGCGTTGCCCTGCATATGCTTGAAAATAACCATAATGTTGATAATATAAAGTTAATTAAAAATGTAAGGAGTACTACTCAATTAAATTGTTATGAAGGCATGGAAATTTACAAAAACAAAACTCACTTAATGAATTCAGATTTAGGACCACTAAATTCCAGCCTTTATCCTTTGTTACATCATGTTTAATCATTTATAGTTGTAATTTTAACCATGTGCAATGAACCGCTTCATTGTAATACTAGGATTTAATAACTCACGTCTTTCGGCTCATTTACCTTTAGGCTATTTATAGTCCTGTGCAATGAAGCGGCTCATTAAATTTTACGATTTTAAATTTACATATTGCATAATTTATTTTCCTTATAAGGTTAGTTTTTCACTTAGCTTGTTAGTTCAGTCTTGCTGCTGATGATGATAGCTTGGCTATCGAAACGTGCGTCCAGTACGAATTAAGTGTTGTGGTAAGGGTTTTAGTGAACTGTTTCAGTGTTCCAGTGCCACAGTTTTAGAGTATCCGTTTAGTTGGTTTGTTGAAAGTTCAAACTTTTCCAATGTATTTAACACTAACTTTACAATTACTTCGGCAGTACATTGTTGTATTCGTCTGGAAGCTTATGTATACATGTGTATATATAATATATACGCTAGTAATTACTTAATTTGTATGATAATGCATTTCTTCATAAAAATGCTTAAAGCATAAAAAACGGTTGCACCAGGAACACCGTATTACAGCACGCGCTCCACATATGGAACATAACGATGGAATTTGAAAATCTTCTGCGAAGGCAAAAGTGACAGGATTATCGAAACGATTTGGCCGGTCCGTAATATAACCACTTTTGTACCATGCATAAGCAAATAAATTATATTTTGAAGAAGATAATTGGTTGTGCACTAAAGACTGTAATTTAATAATATTGTTACACGTATACAAATTAATATCGTAGTTGTATAGGAGTATAATATCAGATAATTTCCTAACAAAATGTTTCCAAACACGAAATCCATAGACGTCTAGGGGTTGTATCGTACCAGTGGTTTTCTTTGGTATTGTGAGGATGTTCACATTGTTGTTGGCCGATATATGGTCTTTTAAGTTAGATGAACAATGACCAGTCCACGAATCTAGCAATAAAACTGTTTGAGATCTTGTATTTGGAAGATATACCTTTGTGAACCATTAGGTGAATACTGCTGTTGTTAGTTTTCCGGATGATGAAGCAGATACATAAATATTTTCTGCGTGGAACATCGATTCTACTACTCGTGGTCCAAATGTACCACTTTGTTCTTTCAAAACCACGAATAGGAGCGACAACAAGCGTCCAGACGCGGGTACTGTAGGTGGTATAGCTGTGTGTTGTAGCGAATATAGATTGCACAATACTTTCAACTGCTTTCGATCCGTGTGGAGCTAACGTGCGACCAGAGTACAATTCCAAATTGAATCCACTTTCATCAGCGTTGAATGTATTAGTAGAGCCTATCTTCGCAATATAAGGTTTTACTCCTTGTACGAAAGCCGACGAAATTTAATTTAACTCTGCCGTCTCTGTACCATATGAACGGGTTATAAATTTGGTAATTTTTCTAGAAACTATCCTGTATACTTTCTTGAAGTTCCATAACCAATGTGGGGATGCTCTGAAATTTGCTACTCCGATTTCTTCATTGGCTTCCATAGCCCATTTACGAAGATCTAGGTCGTGAATTATAGCATGCGCTTCGCTGGTAGTAATAAATTTATTGAAAACATATTCGGAAATTTGTAATAATTTCTCTCTTCGTATTCCTCCTTTTTTGTATTGATATCTCCCATCTAAAAAGCAAAAAAATTTGTGAATACAAAAATTTCTTAAAATTGGCCTGCAATTTCTTACCTATATAATTGTTGTAAAGACTTTACTCTCTTAAATCTATGTTTTACAGCTTCAAATGGACGTCGTTTTTTCCCAGATTTCCAGAGGGTAACAGCTTTTGTCTTATATTCTAAATCGACAATATCTCCTTCTTCTGGTGCACATTCTTCTTCTTCAAATTGTATAACTTCTAAGACTTCTTCCCGTGAAGGTGGATATCTATCACCAACAAATTCTACAGAATGTGGCCTAAATTCTTGCAGGAATTCTAGCGTTACGTGGTTATCTACTTCAAAGGTTGTATCGTCCCGAGATCAAATTAATATATTCTTCCATACGTCGTGCATTTCACTTTCTTCATTGTTGAAAATTATTGGACGATTATCATTTGCGACATTAAATGTCAGTATCAGTAATCGAACTATATTTATTGGATTTAGTACCATTGTTGAACCGGTACTCTAATTATTACATTCAGATGCAGTATCAAAAAGTTACAAAAGTGACTTTTTCTTATATACTTATTTTTATCCAAACAAATCAACAATTTTAAACTCTTACATATTAACTATTACTCACATTAAGGATTATTGTACTTATTATAAGTATAAGTCATACTTTATCATCGTTATCACATGTATGTACAGCTGTCGTCGCACTATATCTGCCTTCATAAGTATCATTACCAATTTACAAATTCATATATCGAATTTTAAAGAATTAATAAACTCATTGCATAAATTATTCTATCACATTGATTGTGAGTCAGTAATAGAGATATCCGAAATACGTGTACACATCGAAGATAATACATTATTCACACAATATCTGTGGATTACCTTTAACATATCTTTGTTTTACACAGGCATTGACAATTACATAAAGCGACGTATCGTGAGGCAAGTTTTATCCTTTTCTAATAATTATTTTACAAAAAGTGAAGTACGTTTTTGAAACTGCTTGGAGAGCTGTATAACATCCATAATATGACGTTTGAATAGATTCATTCGTGAAGGGTTGGGGGAAGGCACCACCAAATTTTTAAATAGAGATACTATGCTATTATATGTAATAGAGCTCAAAGAGACGATTATTTTGATATATAACTTTGATATATTTGGTCCAACCATTATCGAATTATTTTCAAAAAAACCGAAAATCAAGTAAAATTTCTTAAAACGAAATTGAGCTTCGAACATCTTAGGGCGAGGACTACTTGTCCACAAAGTCTCAATTTTGTTGGAATTTACGGGTTCGGGATGTTCCCTTGTTAGTCATCAGATACAATATAAGTCATTAATTCTTCAGTTACATATTTTGCAAAATTACCATATAATTTCTCCAATTTCCCTACATCCTATCCAATTTCCACAAGAAATCCTACTTATACGATCAAAATGCATTACAATCATACACTATTTGGGTTCAAACTTTATATCTTTTCCCCGAACAAGCATCACGTGTTCCTAATCTGCCCCGGAAAATCTCCGGGGATCGCATGCTAGCCATTGCATATCGTGCCGACGACGACACTTTCTCGAACTCGACTTGAGCCCACAATTTATCATTCTTACCCGTTCACTCAACTCTGGCTTATCAAAACAATACTACTACTCGACGAATCTTTCCGAAATTTGGCCAGATATCGACTAAAGAATAGTACTTTCAGTCGGTAATGCAGATTTTAACACAAAGCGCTATATTCTTATACAAACTTACCCCAAATGAATGTAATACAAATATACAATACCAGTCTTCTAGTATCGGCATATTTCACATTGTTCGAACTGCAATACGTATCATTAATCCACAGTTAGTGCTGACGATATTCCCCCACTCATATTGTTATTTAAAAAAAAGACGTCAAGGAAAAGGGTGAGGGGAATGCAAACGTATTATTAATTTACATAGTGGTATTACGAACACGACATATCATTATCAACAATTTGTAGCTACACGTACACAACGTATGCAACCGGTACCGCATTGCGTGAGTTTCTGGCATTTGGGAATTGCTCAATAAGAGCTCGGCGATGGGGTAGTTGTACCGCAGTTCGTTGGCTGGCAAGTGAAACGTCGTAATTGAAGTTGGTTCTAATTATTTACGAAGGTTTTGTAAAGGATTACAAGTTTTGGGAGAAATAAATTATAAATTTGACACTTTCATATGAACAACATCGCTCGTAAATTGAATCGAGTTGTTTCAGAAGCTGGGGAAGTTTTTACTAACAAGGAAACACAGGTAAGTGCATCTCACCTGTGTTTCCTTGTGTAAGAAATAACTTTTCTTAATAAATAAACTCAACACCGTTTATTGTTTTAGATTGTTTTAATGAAAATATTGAAAATAACGTATACAAAATAATTTCTGAATCACTCTAGAACTGTCCTTTTGTCTCTCGTGCTGCCAACCTCGCATACACAAAATTCCTTACAATCGACCATCCCAACAGCCAATGTCCTCATTGGGTATAATCGGCTAAATACTTTGGTCTCATCACCTCTTTCCTCGGACGTACGTCTTTTTCGACCTCGGCTACTGATTCGGAGAAACGCCAGCATAATCTCAGAACTAATGCAAAGAGCATTAAAAATGGTAGAAGTATGGTGCAAGAAGGAGAACCTTAGAGTAAATCCTGGAAAAATTGCACTTGTACCCTTCACTAAGAGAAGGAAATTGGACGGTTTAAGGGAGCCGATTCTTTGCAACGAAGTAGTACAGATCAGTCAGGAGGCTAAGTTCTTAGGTGTAAACTTGGACTCTAAACTGAACTGGAACTCATATTTACAAAAAATGACCGACAAATGTTAGAGGGTGTTAATGACAACCCGTAGAACAGTTGGGAAAACATGGGGACTCAAACCACATATGACGTACTGGCTGTACACTACGGTGGTAAGACCCATGATAACTTATGGCTGCCTGGTTTGGTGGCCTAAGATCACACAGAAGCATGCGATAACTAGTCTCTCGAAAATTTAGAGACTGGGATGTCTATGTATAACAGGAGCTATTAAAAGCACTCCAACAGCTGCTATGGAAACCATGCTAAACCTACCTCTTCTTGAGATTTATATGAAGGGAGAAGCCAGAATAGGGGCATACAGACTGAAAAATACTAGCAACTGGAGATCCCACAGTGGATCTGGGCACATCAGAATAGAAGCAGTAGTAACAAACCCTATCTATGATATGGGTAGTGATACAACAATCTCCAGGATCTCCTATGACAAACCTTTCAAAGTTTTCTTGAATTGGGAAGAATGGAGGGATGGAGAGGGGAGAAAACCAAGAACACTAGTCTGGTACACAGATGGGTCCAAAACAGGCACTACAACTGGCGTTGGTGTATATGAGGAAAACCAGGGATACAAAGTATGTGTATCACTTGGGCGATACACCACGGTATTTCAAACAGAACCTGCGCGTGGGAGAGTCTGCGTCGGCGACCGCAGGGTGAGACCATGTGCATTCTCTCTGACAGTCAGGCAGCCTTAAAGGCACTAGCATCTTATCGCATAACCTCCAAACTAGTATGGGAGTGCCTGCAAACCCTAATGGCTCTGTCTAAACACGACAAGGTCACACTGGTGCGGGTGCCAGGGCACAGGGGCATAGCGGGCAATGAAATTGCAGACCAGCTAGCGAGGGAAGGTTCAAAAATGAATTATATAGGCCCTGAACCGGGTCTAGGTATTACCAAGAGTGCGGTGCGTGGTGCAATTAATCAGTGGATTATAACACAACACCAATTAAATTGGAAACATGCAGCTGGACAAAAGCACAGCAAACGGATGATGGGAAGACCGTCGCAACACCTGACTGCTGACCTGCTTGAATTAAGCAAGATACAGCTTAGGGCAGCAAAGAAAATCCGAGGTTATGTCAAATTATGGCAAAATGAGGCCTTCCTGATACTATCTACAACCATAGTGAATCAGGTTGGTTTGATAGGAATATTTTTGAGATATGGTTTTTTCAAGTTTTATTGCCGCACAGACAAGAGAACGTAACTCCATTATTTTCCGACATTTTTATGTCTCAATTACATACAAGTTCCTCTACAACCTTCCTGCACTTTTTCATAACCGAGCAGTCCAGAGTTTTATTCACCTCACCGTAAATAAGTCCACGCTACAATAATCCCGCTTCTGAAGTGTAAGAAATAACTTTTCTTAATAAATAAGTCACGTGTCTAATAAAATAAATCAGAGTTGCCCTATGACCACTTCTCCAACAATCTCTACAATTTTCAATAAATCCCAGAGTATATCAAGCCACTTACGCCTATTACCCGCAATCACACGCTCGAAATCAAGACTGCTTGCCTTTAATACTAACGTTATACTCCAATTATCGTTATTATTGATGAAATTATCCACATTAAACGGGTGAACCGTTTGGAAACGACCGCTGCGAATCAACATGCAACATACCAAAGCAGGCTACTGGCTATCGTTATGAATTCAATGGACTTTATAAAATCGGTTTATCGGGAATCTATGTAAATTCGTCGCCATTCCTTGCAAATCACCCCTCGACATTGCGGTATGGTACGAAATTAATATACTACTGACGATACTTCCGTTAGGCTTTCCGAGTTCCATTTAACTAGTGACGTATCAAGATGTCAAATCTTTTTTTTCTAGGCGCCCTTTTCCCCCCTTCTTTTCTTCTTTTTCGAAGTATTGTTGATGGTAATCGATATGAATGGGGTGTTTTTGCATAATCGCTGTATTCATTTAATCTGTACGATATTCGTTTGGAAAATTAGCTGTAGGCAGTTAATTGGGAGAATGTTGGAGATGGAATGGCTTGTATTCAGCTAAATTGGACGAGAAAATTAAACGGAACGTTTGACTTGATTACAACGGGTAAATAAGGTGCTATTTTTAGCGTAGAGATTCATTTATGCAGATTTCAGTCTATTTATATAGGAATAGCGACGTAGATGTTGGATTACTTTACTCAAGCCAGCCATTTTAATAGCTGCTATTTGTTAGTTTGATTACTGTTTATAGGATTGCGAAATTGAAATAACTTTTGTAACGAATCGTTTGGATGTTACTAGAGAATGTTTCTCAAACAACAGAGTGTCGGTACACCCCCAACCACACAAGTAATTTGATTAATTTGGAACAATTGTTTCGGGAATTTATGTCTTGTATACTAATATCCGATTTCATTTTGTAGCCGTTGCCTTTTGGCATGATTGATAACGTTGAACTGTTTTTTTTTGCCATTACTGGAAAAGCTAAGACAAAATCGTCTCCAACTTCATTTGGAGTCAAAAATTGTAATCCAAAAAAGTGCTTCAATAATTTAAAGTAAAAGGCTAAGGTATCTACAAAATCATGTTCAAACAAAAGTGCCTAGAAACAATAACCAAGGTAATGCTACTAAATAGCTCATGGTATTGATGGAATTACTACCGCCAAAAACAACGTGAGAAGAGAAAAACACTAACGCTTTTTGCTCTTGCCCATATTGCTGTTACATCTCTCAGTTTATGCCACTAATCTTCAAAAATAGCAACTGAAATTTTTCCTGGCGCCACCTAGTGCCAGTAGATATAGTTATGCCGTCTTAGATAGTAGCGACGGAACCGGAATACAGATACCATACTTACCCACACAATGATATAACCCAATCTATAACCTTCTGTTATGTTCAAATTCTTTACGTTTAATCTTACAGACAATAAAAAGTCTCAAAAAATCCTGTAATTTAAAAAGAAAACGCTTAAGTGGTCACTATGCCCCATTTCTGGCAATAACTTCGTTTGTCCTCAAAGGATCAAAGGACCTGTACATATTGTGACGAACCGCTGTTCGTCACGAATTCAAAATATTTTTTTTTAGAAAAATAAAAGAAACATTACTTTATTAAAACAATATTTGATGTAAATTCCGAATAATTAATTTTATTTTATGTAATTAAACTTTTGGAAAGCCGTGTAGGTTTATCGGCGTTTATCTCGTTTTTCGAGCAGTACGTCACTCACCGCTTGGATATTTAAGCTCATGCAGAGTTCCAGTCTGCAGGAGTGTTCTCCTGTCCTAACACTGTCCCACTTGCCGCGCTGACAGCATGTAGCGCTGTTCTAAGCAAGATTCAACCTCATAACTCTGACGATGTATAGCGTTGTCCTTAATGAGGAATACCGATACTTGCAACGCCGACGGCGCATAGCGTTGTCCTAGGCAAGATTCGCTCTCATAACGCTGACGGCGGATAGTGCTGTCCTAGGCAAAATTCATCCTTATGACGCTGACGGCATATAGCGCTGTCCTAGGTGAGGAGTACCGAAACTTGCAACGTTGACGGCGTGTAGCGCTGTCCTAGGCAAGATTCACCCTCATAACGTTAACGGCGTATAGCGCTGTCCTTGGTGAGGAATCCCGTTTCCGTAAGAAGTGAGACTTTTGATTGTAGACAAATAATTGAACGAAGCATTGCCGGAACCTATATAACAGTGGCGGCCTAAAGTGTCCCCCCATGCTAACTTTTGAATGACAGAAGCTAGCGTTTTTATAAAAAAATAGGACATAAACGCAACCTAATGGTAGGTTGTCAATGAACGCTGGACTGACAGATAATACGATACCCCATTCTCGTTGAGTTCATAAGTAATAAAGGTAAAAAAATTGATTTTCAAACCAATTTTGTAATTGTTTACTTCAAGTATCTTAAGATCGACGCATCACTGTCGATAATTTGACATTCCTTGAAGGCAGATTAAGTACTGATGTCATGTAGTTGCTTTAATCGCAACTACCCAGATTTAAGCTGTAAGATCTAAGTGGAAACTTTCTTGTTAGCAAGAATCTGTATTAGATATTAAAACAATTAACAAGGAAAACTATTTATTTATCAATAAATCAATAAATTTGCTAAGATTAATTAATAATAATGTTCCGCAGTTTAAATTAGTATTAAGTTACATTAGTCGTGAAAGCCTGCGTTAATCCGTTACACGCTTTTCTTTCTGTTTCAGCTTCGATTGTCGTGACGATTGCGCGGTGGCTAGAGGATAGCCCGGACGATGCGGTCGGGAGAGGAGTTCTCAGAGCTGGCCGAACTGGGCAGCTCGTATGTGGGCAACCGCTACGGCGGTACGGCGGCGGGAAGCGGCGGCGGCGGTCCCGTTGGCGGCCCGGCTTGGACGAGAACGCCCGGCCGGAGCCGGACGCCGGCGGAGGCGGAGGACGCGCTCGGCCCGAACAGCAGTCCTCGCAGCCACCACAGGGGCGGACGTTCGGGCCTCTACTATTCGCCGCCGGGAACTTCCTACACCATTATCGAGAGACCATCCTCGGCCATGCACCATCACTCCACCAGAGATTATAACGAACATCATTATAATACGATTGGGCCAAGAGGTGATCATCTTATGATAATAAATTTTACACTGCTTTAAGGAAAATAGAAAAAAAATATTAGAACTTCTGACCTGTTAAACGATACGATTTAATATTGAATGACATCTATAGATACAGGAAAAATATATGGTATTATTCTTTATACATTTGGTAAAGTTTGGTGTTCAATACTGAACATTCTGTATATTTCTAATGCGTTTTAATACATTATCTAGATAGAGCCAGTTATACAATTTAATACTTTAAAAATTTACTCTGAGTGAAAAGAAATAGATGCATCTAAATTTAGCCGATTGAGGACAAGATTATAAATATCTCGAAATATGTTGGAAATAGAAATAGACAGACAGACCCTGTATACAATATACAGGATGTACCATTTAAAATAACAAAGTAAATACCTGTTTCGCTACTTAGCGATCATCTTGTATATAGGAAAATATCTTGAAGGATATTTTATGGTGAGTACTACATTGTCAAAAAATTTTACCCTCCTACTATGATATTTACGCAGATTGAGACATCCTGCATAAAAATGACGATAAGATTTATACCCATTTTCAAAATCCACTCTTTGATTTCACTATTTTTTTGTAGAACTCGCTCTTTGTAAACTAATATAATTTGTGTTTCCAAACCATTTTGACATTTTAGGTTTGGTAGGTTGATAGCCGGTTTTTGCAATTCCAAAGGTCGAACTTTGCAAATAACAGGCTCATATGTAGGATCTTTTAGGAAGGAACATTTTGGAGAGAAAATGTGTCACTGGTTTTTTAAAACTGACAAACCCTAATCACTACATGCTTGAAAACTATCCTCAAAATTGCTACAGCACTTTCTTTCCAAAAATACCAAGTCCCTTTAAATCAAAAGATGTCTCTTCTTACAATCCATTTAACCTCCGAAAAATTTGCGAATATCAGGTAAACTAATCCATAAAATTAATTTTCGCAACTCCCTTCATTGATTTACAAAGATATGAATGTGTTCTTAAATTTTCCAAAACTGTAATGAAGAATCTTTTCAATTCATAGAAAATTATATAACTCTATAGATTTTATTTGGCTAACTAGATCTGAAGAAGTCAAGAAAGCATTTTTAGAAAGGCACGAAATTTTGCGGTTCCGTGATTCGTAAACTACGAACCTCAATTTCTAACGGCTTAGGAGCTAAAAAGCCCTAGATAATTTGGAAATTAAGTGTGTTTTGGATTTGTCCTTCAAATTTAAGCTCCTAAGCGGTTGGAACTTTTCTGGTTTTGTTCTGCGTCAAAATCGGAAAGGACAGAAGCAGAAAATTCTGTACCTTTTGCTTGTTCTTGTTCTTCGACAGCTGAAAGGCCTGAGGTGTTAAAACGGGTTCATTGAAAAGATCTTGATGAGTGTTTTAAGAATGAAGAAGGCACAGCTTTGTGGCTGTAACCGTTTGGACGTTAGAGCATATAAGATTTGAGAAAAAAAGCTCGCAAACTAAAATCACTCGGGAGCTGTCAATTCAACACTTGATGTTTTGCTTAAAATCATATATTTCATCGCCCGAAAAACCATTGTTTAATTTTTGATCGATTTTATCTGTCCAAAATCTTCAAATCTTAAAGCACTTTAAAAACCAAATATCTTTTCTCAAAATATTTTTGCACACCTTCCGTTTTATTTTTCCAGGTACCTATCTAGGCTCGAATCCGAATTTTCACCATCGTAGCACGCCAAGCAATAACAAGAAACGACCCATCTCTCCGGAGCAGGTCCTCCGTTTGTTCGGCAATAATCAGGCGTCGAATCCGAAGCTGAATGTAGAACGGCCGTCCCGAAGGTCCCCGGCGAGCAGTCCGCCTTCGACAACACACCAGAGCAACTATCGCGTCCCCTACGGGCCTAGTCTCCACGAACTATCGACCAGGACGATTACGATGGTCAGGGAACCTGCGGACGGAACGCACGGCTTCGGAATTTGCGTCAAAGGAGGAAAAGAAGCAGGTTCGGACTTTGGAATTCTTAAATATTGTCATAGGATTAAAAGAAGGGATGTTTGATATTGGTTTTGGTTTGTAGTAAGCTTTTGTTGGTGCTGTAAACCATTTTGAAAACGATATTAAAGATTTGCTTTGACACTGGAGAAAAGTTAAAATTTAAAATAAGTGCGGTTAGAGGAAACTAGATTTTTACTTGTATTTTCGTATAACTACTCTCATTTTGAAAACATTAATATACTTAAATTGCCATCAACGTCTTATACAGCTTCTTTATGATTCGAATTTGCTATGAATTTCTTCCAAAAAGGAAAAGAAAGATTTTTTGCTTTGTCTAAGATATGTATATTTGATCACAATCTGTACATGACATTTTATAAATGCCTGATTTATCAATGTTGTCCACTCCAATCCAGAAAATATTTTTGAGACAATTTTTTGACAAAAAACATTATTTTAAGATCAATTTTAAACGATCTTTTGAAGACCTCTCATGTAACTTGGATAATTTAACATATTTTCTATTGATATTTTCTATGCCAGTGGTTCTCAAAGTTTGTCCCGTGAAAAGAATCAAACAAAATGGAACTCAAACCTTCCTGGTTTCACTTGTTCAAGCGATAAACGCGTTCTAAAAGAAGGAACACATATTTTTTTGTACATCTACCTAGTTAACACGAACCCCAGAACGCATTTGCGTTTTATACACTGGCATATGCTGGCATAATACTCGTTATTCTTAATAAAATAAAATTGAAAGACAGCTAAGTATGGATCATTTAAATGAAACTCGGCGCATATAAATTTTAATTCTTATAGGATGTGGTGATACAACTAGAACTCAGCAAGAAATGTGCAATTTGTTTATTGCGAAATATTTAGATCGAAATATGAGCGAATTAATTAAAATCGAGAAAAAATTTAGGGAAACTGTGGATGTCAAACACATTTCAAATGTAGGACGTCCTAAGAAAACGAATGCAGATGTGAAACTTGATATTTTGTTAAGTTTGGGTGTAAATCCTCATGGTGTATCTCGATCAATTGCAGCAGACAATGAAGTTTCTCAGCGATCAGAAAAATACCATCCTTACAAAACACAACTACTGCAAGAACTCAATGAAGATTATCCTGATCGTCGAATGCAATTTTGTGATATAATCCAGGATTTATGCAACCGTAATCCACGCTTCATTCGCTAAATTCTCTTTTCGGATGAAGCCTCATTTTGCCTAGATGGAACAGTAAATCGACAAAATTGCAAGTACTAGAGTAGAGAGAATCCTCACCGGATTACTGAAGCACATACTGCACAACGCCTTCGTAAAGTTAATATGTGGGCAAGGATAGTTGACAGCAGAATCATTGGTCCTTTCGTCTTTGAGGAAAGTCTCACGAGGCAGCGATATCTGGATTTTTTGAGGGACGTACTTGTACTTGCTCTTGCAGAAATTTTTCCAAATGAAGATGGTCCTGAACACTTTTAATGAATTCTGATCTTGAATTAGTACTGTTACATCCTTCTGACAATCAAATACAAACCGGCAAGCATTGAAACGTTTAATACACACCAATACTCTTTACAATTGATAAATGGCGTTACTTGTAGAAATTATAAGGACAATACTTTTGGAAAAATTTCATTTTAGTGACAAACACTTAATACTCCACCTTAACAACGATGATTAACCAACTCGCATGTAAACTAGACGCGATTCAAAACAAGTCATGTAACCGCTATTCCCCACCCCATGTCACCAACTAGTTTGTCTGTCGCCAGAGTTATGTTTACCCGATCATAGTTGTACGGGAGGGTGAATTCGATTACGACAGGTCGTCGCGAAAGTACGGCCATCAATCTTTGTTGAACTTGGCGCGAATATTCCGTGAATTAAGCGGAAAGCGGCGCGATCGACCTCAAAAGCGCCCGTGGCTTTCCTCTTTATAGTTCCCACATCGAACGCGTCCTGAATTATGGATGGTTTACGTTATCTGAATACATATATGGTAGAAGCGATTCCATAGAAGAATTTTTTTTTTGAAGGAGGGGATGGAAATGTTGCTGTTGAATAGATGAGATTTTTTTTGATTTGATTTAGTTCGCTAACGTATATTGGTGTATAGAAGAAAAGAGACATTAGATGTATTACATTGTAATGGTATTTTAGAGTATAAAACGCTGGGCAGATTAATACATTGGAAATGTGTTCTGGAAAAAAGATTAGAAGACTGAAATTGAGAGAAGATGAGGTAGTCAGTATTATAATTAACCTGGGCAAATATGCGGTAACAGTCAGAGGTGTGGCGAGCGCATAAAAGTTTACACATAAAATAGAAGGTAAGAAATAAATTATAAAACGTGTTGAAATACTAACCGTTTTAAAACTCTTCTGTGAAATCACAAACTGGGTAACATCTGTTAAATATTTGAATCATCAGATATGTTTCGACAGCTGTTTCAGTCAAGTGAATACGACGTGCGGAATAAATGTTTTTTAATGCCGAAAACGACCGTTCGACGTCTAGCGATGTTATATTTGCATATTCATAATAATCTTTGAAACAACTTAATGCATCTTCATACGCACCTTCACTAATTTGTCTTAATATAAGAAAATCGGGGCCTTTCTCTAAAACACTTTCAAATTTTCGTATTACACACCAATTTGTTTCGCCTTCTACAGCGCATAACTATGCGTGATCATCGAAACATTTTGTAATTTTTCTATTCCCTCTGCTAGTCCGAAGTAATTGTTGTGAATAGTTTGTAAATCTCTTTTAACCTGACTATCTTGAAATATTTCCTGGCTTTTCTTGATCGCTGCAGCTTCTGTCGGATTGAATTTTAAAACTACCTTCTTTACTTGATCAAAATACTTGTTGTAGTAAAACGCAGCCTGCAACCATGTTCCCCAACGTGTAACAATCGGCTGTGGTGGTTCAGGTAAATCAGGACACAGTTTGTGAACCAGTCCGGTACGTTTCAGAGACTTTAGAAACACTGCCTTTGTACTAGCAATCAATGCATTTACTAGTGGAAAACATGTAGGAATCGTTTGCGCCGCAAGATTTAGAGTATGGATTTTACACGTTACATGTAAGAAGTTACCACTGTGCTCTTTAAGAGATCGGCCCAAAGAACGCATGTTTGCGGCACCATCACTCATAAACGTTAAAAGTTGCTTAGTTGAAACTTCAAATTTGTTCAATGAGTTCAACACCACCTTTAAAACCTCATCGGCAGTACAATTTATAACTCTTTGGAAGCAAGTAAGAAGGAGGATGACGGTCGATGTGGTTCCATTGTACGTACCATTACATTAACCACAGAATGTTTTTGACGATCTGTTGTTTCGTCCACACACAACTACAGTTTTTTATCTTTCAATTCCGTTTTCATTCTTTTTTCTATATGTCCACGAGCAAAAGGCACTACATTTCGTATCGATGTCCGACTAGGTAATTTACAGTCCGCATATTTATTCCAGAAGGAGACAAATGCTTCTTTGTCTAGTAAACGAAACGATAGATTACATAAAATAAGAGTAACACATAAATCAAATGTAAATTTTTCTTAGTCTCGTATGCTACTTTTTGCAGAAGAATGCTGTTTGCTTTCGATGTGACGTTGGCAATGGCTTCTGGACCAACACATTAAAGGGATTTTACAAACTAGACATTGAATTTTAGCGCCATAAAAAATTAAGTCCGGCATGTCCACTATAAAGTGTTTAACTGTGTCTGCCATTGGTCGTTTTCGCGACGTACCTAAACTGCGACATTTTTAAAGCAAACGTAAGCGTACGATTACGAAATAAGTTACGACAGCCTACATATACACAGAACTACTCGCATACAGCATCGATTTAGTACTGACGCTGTGAACGCGTGAAATAAATAATCGCCGACTCCGCACCACATATCTACTACACTGACTGTTACCGCTGTTTACCCGGACTAATGATAAGGGAATTTCATTATCATCACTACTAAAGATATTGAACAGTTACTTAAATTATGAAATATATCCTTTCCTTTCTAAAGTTAATGTCAGTGTATCTAAATCACGAACCTGCAAACGAAAAAAGAAGGTAAAATTCAATCAAATACTTGTAACTTCGTCGTAGGAATCATTATACCTTACATAGGAAACTTCCTCGGAGGACAGATACGTCCCGTAATATTTATCTATGTTTATACTGTAATTTTAACAAAACAAATACTACTCATGTTACTCTGACTTATTTCACTTAACTGTTTCAACAAGGCTTGGAAGTGTTCATACGAATGCGTTTTTAGTCCTAAGTGAACAAGCGCGGTACCCAAGGTGTTGTCGGTTCTTTCATGTCCAAATTTTCAGTCAACATATGACAAACACGTTCTTTGAAGATACCCACGGCCTCTGCTATGTCTCTAACCTTAATTCAGCGGTCGTCTGACACCATTGGTGAACCTTTCCTATGTGTGAAATGAATTATAAATGTGGGGTTAGCGTTGTTGAGGGCCCTTAATTTTCAAATTTAAAATAACCACTCGCAAAGCACATTGAGAATAATTCTCTTTGATCTCAATAATGATTTCCAATAGTAACTGTGGATATTTAATGAATCGTTAAAGGAACACGTATATTTCTAGGTTGCAGATACGCAGCCATGATACTTTGCGGTGACATTAAACGGCAAACCCTAGCATAACATTACAGTACATTATATTGTTTATAATCTGCGAGCTAGATTAGGATTTGTAATTTATTTCGTAGAAACAATTAAGGCAACCTCTTTTCTTATTATATTAACTCTTTTAATATACAGGGTGGCACCACATTAACGTCGGTTTACGAAAAATGGCAAAATATTTTTGTTAGGAGCTATGTAGGTTCATTGGGAGCAAGTTTTAAAATTGTTTTGATATATAGGGTGACTCAAAAAGAAGTTACACACCAAAGTTGTGAAAATTTAAATGGAATATTCTGTGTATTATTACATATTTTGATAGCGCGGGCTAAATAAAGGCAAGTTACCGCTGTGTTTCCCATACCTAACTCAAGTCTGTTGCCTACCTAATTCCCTTTTGGATATTAAGTGGTATATTTTCCAAAAGTACAGGTTAATTGCCTTTTATAAATCCAAGAAACATGGCGCCATTTAAGTGGCCATCAAAAAAGTATGAACCTAGCATACGCGTTCCATTATTTCACCCCAAACATTAGCAGACCATCTATGCTGACGATCAAGGGTTCTAAAAAAAATTAGGATTTTCGTCACTGTAATAATGGAAATTACGTGTGTTAACTAGTTTGTTAATATGGAAAGTTGACTCATCTGACAGGAATACAAAATCTAAGAAATGTTCATCGTCTCCTAACTTTTCTAGAACCCATAGATAAAATTCGAGTCGTCGGTTGTAATCTTGCATGCGGAGTTTCAGTTAGAGAGACTGTTCCAATTAATATAAGAAATTTATTTGACTTTAATGATAGTCCAAATTGAAAGTGTATTTTCATCCGCCCTGTATAATTTTTAGGTATAGTTTTTATTTTATCATCAAGTCCAATGCTTCGACTAAAAATAAAAACAATTAGAAATATCTAGCTTAAATACGTAAGACATGGGCGCCTCTTAAATTTTGGTCTACATTTTCAAACATAGTTAAATGTCTCAAAAACGGTTTGAGTTAGATATAGGAAACATAACAGTAATTTTAAAACTTGCTCCCAACGAACCTACATAGCTCTTAATGAAAATATTTTAAAAATATTTTCATTAAGTAATTTTTTTTTATGTCATAGTCCCTCTAATAAAAGTTAAACCTTTGAAGTTAATCAATTTGTAACGCTAAATTTATTTTTAAATTAAATCTGTATTTAAAAAAGCTGCAATTTCCTTGGCACTCGAAATATCCCTTTTCCCGGGAAAAGAAAACGAGAAAAAGTTGGTAATATCGCAATATCCAAGTTACGAAAGCGTCGTCCCTACATTTGATTTAATTTGGCGACGGAATCGAGTTTACCGTCAAGGTATACCGTCCCTACTCCAGCCAATTCAACTGTTGATTTTCCTGGCAATCCGCGTTTTCACGAGCCTGGCAGCTCCCAGAATCTACGAGTAATTTGAATGAATATAACTTCAGCGTATATGAACGTCGTGTACGCGATATGAATTTATGCAAGTACCTACGAACATTAGAGGGAAAAAAAACAGCAAAGAGTGTATTGTACTTGTAGAGCTACTATAACTTGTATTCAGCGGATGCAGTCATAATTTCAGCATTGTAGTGCTGGTAAATGGGTATGCAATACATGTATAACGTTGGGTAATTATTTCTAGGGGTTGGAGTGTATATTTCGAGGGTGGAAGAAGGCAGCGTGGCGGAAAGAGTGGGTCTGAGACCGGGCGATTCGATTCTGGAAGTGAATGGGACGCCGTTCACTGGGATATCGCACGAAGAAGCTCTTAAGGTAAGAATATTGTTAATGTTAATATCTATTTTTCATAACAATTTATTTGATAAAAAATCAATGTTAAAAATTAAGACCTTTCCCGCAAGCATGTGGACGTGCTAAATTTTGAAAATTGCAAATTTTTATTCACGCAAGTGAAGGTTTAGAAGGTCTTGAATTCATAAACTAACTATAGAAATTTAGAATTTGATAAATAAAATATTTTGGTCTTGATATTTAGTACACAAATTCTTACAAAGACATACTTGTGCGGTATGTAAGTGTGTTACCATTTAAAATACATAACCTTGATATGTAACTTTTTTTTGGCTCACCCTGTATATGTAAAAATAATTTTAACGTGTGCTACTAATGTATATCTATGATTTTTGTATGAGATGTTTTTTCCTATTGTTAATAATAAAGGTTCTATCGAAGAATCTCACACTATTGCCCAACCCTGTATAAGTTTGTATTGGTCCTAATCTTTTATTAACTTCTAATCCCTTTTCCTCGGCGGATCACTCCATTTTCCTGGTCTTCGTACTCCTTTCGTTAGAGGTTTTTTTGCCAGTTTGGTAATTTTCCTCCATTCCTTTCTGTCCCATAAAGTTCATTTTCCTCATATCACCCTCTAGGTATGTTTCCTGTTGGTCTCCAATTAAGTATTTTGTTTATTACGGAGTCTTCTCAAATCTTGTCCCCTTAAGCTCCGATTTTACCTTAGGAAATAAAAAAAAACACAGGGGGCCAGGTCGGGCGAGTACGGTGGGTGGTCCAGCACGGTGATGCCGGATTTCGCAAAGAACACCTTCACGGGCAAAGTGGAATGGGCTGGCGCATTGTCTTGGTGGAGCATTGAGGATTTGCTCTTCCGCAAAGCGGGTCTTCGTCTTCTCACTCGTTCGTGAAGGGTAGTTAAAACCTCGTGTTTCACAAGAAACTTGAGGTTAATTCGTTGCCCGATCCGTACACTCTGCATTTTTCCGACGCGACGCTAGCGTAAGGACTTGAACGGGCGATTGCTACAGCGAGACTGAGCGACGTACAACCGTGCCCATCGACCTCAGGGTGAGGGAAGCATCTACAAGCGCAGACATGTTCAAAGCTGCCATAGCGTGCTCGCTGTTTGCCGATAGTAGCACCAGTCCGGTTATTTAATTGCCACACCTCGTATATAATTTTCCAAAGTGCCGACACAGATGGATATGGCATTTTTATACGCAAAATATTTAGTAAGAAGAATACGCAACTGTTTAGTGATGCAACGGTGTGCTTATTAGATCTTGCAATGTATCTCTTCAAAACCTTTATAACTTAGCTATGAGGTACTGGTAAGGGTACCCTCGCATACCAACATGTCACACCATGAAAAGGCAGACCTTGAGCTTTCCTTGCTTTCCTTTGGGATCCCTTTGGAGATGGCTAAGCCGGAGATTAAAAGACAGCTACAGCAGAAAAATATTGGAGAGAAGAACCAGGAAACATGCATTCGAAGACTATCCTGGTAGGACCCTCAAAAGAAAAGTCGGAGGAATTGCTGGTCATAAGTAAATCCGATCTACACCAAATGGGGCTCGTATCTAAACTAGTATGTAGATAATGCGGCGAGGAAGAGGAAACGAAAGGTAGTCCCCAGAAGACTCCTAAACATAGACGCGAAGAAAATTCTGATCTTTTTAAAGTCCCTCCAAAGTGCTTCCTTGCTAGTGTTGCCGTGACTGCATTGAAATTATTAAACTGACCAATATTGTTATTTATGTAAGCAACAAATCTCAAGAAAATAGAGTTTGTTGATTTAATAGACGGCATTTTCTGTATGTAATGTTATTCTAGGAAACTGTTCCTCACTTCTTATAGCAGCTCGTAGTGTAGTCTATCGTATAAACATTTTTTGAGCTTTCATTGTTGAACCGGCTTAAAGTTTTTTGACACCAATTAACTAGGCCATCTTTTGTTCTTCAGTTTAAAGATGTGGGAACAACGGGAAACTAACTTTCTCAAACCCAATTGATCGTGCAGAATTTTTTAGATTGAGGCTTTTGAAATGTTAGGGATATCTCAATCTCGCGACATGTCACATGTTGATCAGTTGGCACACAGCAGCGATCTTTTTTTCGGCGACTGCTGCCTTTGGTGGTTCGGTCTTAGGATCGTCGTTGACAGGTGCATCCACGTTGGAATTTGTAGAACCAGCACGAAAGTGTTGGCCGATGTGATGCTTCATTACCAAAAATAGAAATCAAGTCGACGAGGTAGTGATGTGATTAAATCACTTGCCATATCTTAATGAAACATTGGATTTAAGTTCAATAACCATTGAAATTAATTTTGACAGGCGATGTTTCATTCGTATAAAAGGATAACCCTCGTATTCAGAAATTGCGACTTGTGAAATTTTAAAGTTGGATATATTGACTTCTGGTTCTAGTCTCGATGTTCATTTCCGTTTTTTTCGGACTTGTACATACTCTTTGAACAAAACACAACAGCTTTAGCATCTCATCCTCTACAAAGATGCTGGAAATTATTTCAATCTAATGTATAGTTATCACAATAAGGACAGCACCTCTAAAGAGACTCTATCTGTCGTGCATTTATCTAGCAACTACCATAGCTTACAGAAACCACATAGCTAGATGAATGTTAAGCATTTACTGTCAGGAACAATTACGTTTTGTCTCCTTAGATTATTACAATTGCAAATGCGGTTGAGGATTGTACACCATCTGGGAACCATTATTGAGATTGCATTGTATTTCAACTAGATTAATATTAGACATGTCCTATATATGTACATAATATTATCTATTACAGATAATGCATCAAGACAGAGTTATTATTTTAACAGGAAGTATTGTGTAACATGAGTACTACGCCCTTTTACCCCCATTAATGTTTAATTTGTAGCAAATAAAAGAACAAAAAGGATCTAAAAATATAATAAGAATGCAAACGAGGGTCTATAAAAAAAGCAAGACTCGTTCGGCTTAAAAGATGGAAGCTAGAAGCCCTGCGATAACTATTTCAACTCCCAACTTCTGCGTTTGCTAGATTATACTTGCAAATTTATGGAAAAATCGAGGTTTATATTCCCGACGTCGACGCTGAGAACTTGAACCTAAAAGGAATGAAAAGAACGAAATTAGAAATGTATAAGTGTGATTCTGGTTATACACATTACTGAAGCCATAAATTAGAACGTATTACACTTTTAATGAGAACTATTTAGCTAAGGAAGCTTGTATGAAAGTAATGTTCGGTAATCGTGGCATGTCGTGGAAATAAATATTAAATTTTCGTGATATTTAACGCATGTGAAATCGATCTAATTTGATGTGACCTTGTAAGTAGCAGGTGGATTGCGAATTTGATCTTTTTTGCGATGATTATTTTTGAAAAAGTAGTTTAAACTTAATGACAAGTTTGACAATTCAAATTTTATTTGCTCTTATAAATTTTAAAGCATGTTTACTAGCCCAGTCATCAGCATCGTTTTTTTTCTACCTACCGTATTGTTATATCTTGTTTTATTTATCTGTTATGTTGGGAATTACATCACAGGATATTTAGTTTAAATCATATATGGGCAACCCCCGGCCCTCCACCAGGTTCAATCCGGCCCGCGAGAGAAATTCAAATAACGCGCCAAAAAAATTAAAGATTTAGCACACATAGTTTATTTGTAATTACCGTCAACCAACCTAAAACTGTATTTATTCAAATCATAAAGACTAAAATCGATAAATAATATTATTAAGCGTACGCAATGGAACGCCACAGATCGAGTCAGAAATAGTCGTTAGAAAGAGACAAACAGATAAACATTCGGGAAGCCGCCCGATGACCTCGAAGCGTTCCAGAGCCGACTGTTATTCATAACGCGGCTAGCATCGCATATTCGCGTACGATCGAAAGTATTCTAGTTGCTTATTGCGGGTAATATATAAACCGCTCAGCGCGCGTGTCAACTCATTACTTCTTAACAACTGATAAGAAAAGACGCGGGAAATATTCAAGCAAATTCAGCTCAGAAGAAAAAAAATCTATCAAGATGTCTGGTTTAAAAAAGCGGAAAGTGGACACAGAATGTCGTCAATTTCAAAACAAATGGACTGAAGAATACTTTTTTTATCATGCACAGTGGTAAACCTATGTGTTTGCTGTGCAATGAAACAATTTCTGTTTTAAAAGAATACAATATGAAGCGGCATTACTCCAGCAAGCATTTCGCTCAATATAAATTACTTACGGGCCAGTTAAAAAAGGATAAAATTAAAAAACTCATTACCGATTTAGGGAAACAGCAAGAAATGTTCCATTCACAAAGATCAAATCTAGACAGTGTTGTTAAAGGTAGTTTTACAGTTAGTTCCAAAATAGCGAAAACATCGAAGTCATATTCTGAGGGAGAGTTTGTTAAAGAGTGCCTAGTAGATGTTGCAGAACTTTTGTGTCCAGAAAAGAAAAAAGAGTTTGAAAAAGTGAGCTTATCGCGACGTACTGTTGTTCGACGTATAGATATGATGGCTAGTGATATCAAAAAAACATTGACTGATAGACTGGCTGGTTTTCAAGCATTTTCGATTGCTTTGAATGAGAGTACAGATTTATCTGACACAGCCCAGTTAGCTATTTTTATACGAGGTGTTGATGAAGAATTTGTAGTGACAGAGGAATTACTGGCTTTACGGCCGCTACAAGGGACCACTACTGGAAAAGATATTTTTGCCGAGGTGCAAAGTACTTTTGAGCAATATGGTTTGCAGTGGTATAAATTAGTTGGAGTGTGCACAGATGGTGCGCCATGAATGGTCGGTCCACGAAAAGGTTTTATCGGAATTCTGAAGGAAAGAGCAACCGCTATGAATGTGCAAGAATGTGATTTAATAATTCTGCATTGCATTATTCACCAACAAAACTTGTGCTCGAAGTCCATTCGGCTGAAGAACGTTATGGATGTGGTAGTAAGTACCATCAATTTTATTAGATCCCGCGGTCTTAACCATCGCCAGTTTAAAGCATTTTTGGATGAACTCTCTTCAGAACACGATGATGTGACATACTATTGCGAAGTAAGGTGGCTAAGCAAAAGCAAAATGCTAAAAAGATTTTATGTCCTTAGAAAAGAACTAGCTGATTTTATGGAAATGAAAGAGAAAACATTGCCGCAAATTTGTGATCCAACATGGCTTTGTGACTTGGCATTTCTGGTAGACATCACAGGACACTTAAACGACCTGAGCTTGAAGCTTCAAAAACAAGGGCAATTGATAAATCAGCTGTACAGTCATCTTAAAGCTTTTCAAAACAAAATTCGCTTGTGGGAAACACAAATGAGAAGTAAAAACTGTTTTCATTTTGTAACATTATCCAGTCACGAAAACATTGATTATGGTCGCTATGCTGAAGAACTGAAACTACTGTCAGAGCAATTTACTGATCGGTTTTCCGATTTTAGGAATATGGATAGCACTTTCAATATTTTTGCAAATCCGTGTAAGTGTAATGTGGAAGATGCTCCGCTTCACCTACAAATGGAGTTGATTGAGCTTCAAGAAGACTCATATTTGAAGTCTAAATTTCACGATGGAGCTAAGCGAATTTTGCACATACCTTTCCGAAGAAAAGTATCCCCAGCTGAGAGTTTTCGCAAGAAAAATAATTTGCACATTCGGAAGCACGTATAAATGTGAGCAGTTTTTTTTCAATCATGAAGATGAATAAAAATAAGCATCGTACTCGGCTTACAGATGTTAATTTAGAAAACACTTTGCGCCTATGTACTAGTGATATTGCCCCCAATATTGATCATCTTGTTTCTCAGCTTCAAACTCAAGTCTCTCATTGATTTTCATTTGATTTTTCTATCTTTTTTTGTTAATTTGCTTTTTATATGTTTGATTGTGCTATTATAATTCTAATAAATAAAAAAATGTGTGAGTATTTATCGCCTTTTTATTCACTACTATCTACTTATTTCTTACTTACGCCCCGCGACCTGATTAAGTCCTGAAATTACGCTCTCAGCTAAGCAAAGGTTGCCCATACCTGGTTTATTGATTGATTTTTCTACCAGAGCAGGGCTGGTCTTTACGACCCTAACACTGAAGCTTAGTAGCTTATTGTATTATTCCTGCTTCGGTTTTGTTTTACTTGAACAGGTTAGTTCCCGCAATCAGGTTTAAGAGCCTATGTAGTAAATCTTTCTCCATTGGTAGTTCAATTGTGCTTCGCATAGCGAATCTGCGTTGAGCTAACGCTGCACATTCGAAAATAATATGAGGATACCTGGTTTAAATAATACATTTTTTTTCTCTAAGTATTAGGCTTAAAAGCAGAAGATAACTTAGGTTATTCAACTGAATCTCACCTTAAGATTTCAGCGAATTAATTTTTTTCTCTTCCTTCCTGTAACCATTATATCTCTAACAAGCAAACCGACTGAACTGTGACTCTCCGATTTCGATGAAACTTGGTGTATTAGTACACCATCAAAAAATAAAAGACACATATTTTCTCTTAGCGGTTCATATTCATCTTAAGGGAGTGTAGGGTGCGTCTGAAATGAACCCCAAGAACGCATTTTTCATCATAACTTCGGAGCCGCGCAAGCTATCGGGATGAATTAAAAACCAAAATGTTCTACTTCAAAGGGGCTTCCGAATGGACTATAAATCCCGCCCCCCCCCCTAGTGGGGTAGGGATGAATGCTCTCACAAACTACATTTAAAAATAAAAGTTACCTTTTCTTGCATTTCTTCCTCGGTTACATATAATAGAGGAAATATTTTTTATAAAGCGCGACCGCGCATACAAATATTCCGTTATTATACGAGGGTAAGTCAAATATTATCTACACTTTCGCCATAACAAGCTTTGAAGGTTATCGTAGTGGCGGCCGCTTGCGCATGCGTTGACGCCTATATGGTCATGTGTGCGGAATTTAAACACGATCGCGTCATTTGTCTCCTAGCTACAACAGCATAAGCATGTCAGCTCCGCTATTAGTTTGTACCAAAGAGGGACAACGAGTAGTGATCCAATTTTTGTGGTCAGAGGGTGTGAAAGGTGCTAAAATTATTATTATTTCTATAAAAATTTGTGTTAATCGTCAAACTTCAATCTGCTGGTTAAAATTCAAGAACAATGCTAATCCAAAGGTAAGGAGTTTGAAGATCTCGATGCAAGACTACACCAACTCAATCAAGAGTGGCTAGAAAAATTGATAACAGGTTATTCATCTGAAAAAGGTAGCCTTGACGATGTGGAGTTGGAAAAATATGAAAAGCAAACAAAAGTATCAAGGCAGGTGTGCAAGAAAACAGTGCAATTAATGATAATATACGTAAAGAAACACTTTTTCAGACTGTGGCCATATTTAACGGGAACTTTTGAGTACGACTTCATAATCTCAAGATTGAGTTTGAAAGACTAAAACCAAACCCTATCCCATTATTAGAGTACTTTTTCCCCTCTTATATTGTTTTCTACCATGTCAGTCGGCATTATTTGTTCGTGATACTACCACCCACTTCCTTAGCATGTCCTTTCTATTTATAAACGGACGTGAATGAATAATACAGCAGCAGAAATCAATTTTCCATTATTGACCGACGTCTGCTTTCCAATCTACCAACACCACGCACTTTCACGTTAAATTATTTGCGCTCCTCGATGTGTGCGGGTGAATGGTAGGCATCTGCCCATCATTTCCCCCTTACCTTCAACATCACCACGCTCACCCTCCTAATTCAGCTCCACAACTCGTACATCAACACTTCCTCGCGATATATTTTTGTCGCCTTGATTTTTGCCCTTGAAAATGTTATCTGTGGCAAGCAAAAGGAACTGCCACCCACGTAAGGGGAGGATGATGAATTCGTTGAAAGGAATGTCGCTCTAAAAGAAGTTGATGGTGGTGAGGATATTTTTCTTCATTAGTCAGTAGGAGGCTTTATATGCTGGGGGGTAATTTGTTTCTGTCTCGGCTTTTTTTTTTAATATATTTTATAGAAATAAACGTTTATTTTTCTTAGAATTTTAAGGCTGTAATTTTTTAAAATCTACACCTTTTGGTTTATTAAACTAGATAATGCAGACCACTAATATTCAATGTTAAATTTAATACTACCGATAACAGATGAAAGTGAAAATTATATATTGCGTCTACACTATTTAAAATTGGGAGCAAATTAGGACTCCACCACAAATAGTGTCATCGTATGACGTCAATCGGTATCCAATTTTGGATGTTGTTGAGAAAAATCGCGGAAGTTTCAACACTTAAACTTTATTTAATACGAGGGTAAGTCAAATATTATCTACACTTTCGCCATAACAAGCTTTGAAGGTTATTGTAGTGGCGACCGCTTGCGCATGCGTTGCGTTAGCGCCTCTGTGGTCATGTGTGTGGAATTTAATCACGATGGCGTCATTTGTCTGCTAGCTACAACAGCATAAGCATGTCAGCTCCGCTATTAGTTTACACCAAAGAGGAACAACGAGCAGTGTCCGGTTTATGTGGTCAGATGGTGTGAAAGGTGCTGAAGTTCACCGAAGATTTTTAGCTAGCAGACAAATGACGCGATCGTGACTAAATTCCGCACACATGACCACAGAGGCGCCAACTCAACGCATGCGCAAGCGGTCTCCACTACGATAACCTTCAAAGCTTGTTATGGCGAAAGTGTAGATAATATTTGACTTACCCTCGTACGTTAGAATAATATTAGATAAAATCTTGACAGAAGTACTTAAAGTACTAATACCAAGCATCCCCATCCATGAAGATTATTAACAATAGTAAGTCTCTTTATATCCTTGCCCCTATTTTGCCGCGAAGCTGGTGGGTTTCCATTTGCTTAAGGAAAATGAAAAATTACCTCGGATAAACGAAATTATGAATGGGCGATGAAAAAGCGCCCGGTTAACAACTTAAGGCCGAAACGAAATAGCAGCCGACTTGAATCCTCGTTATTCCTTCATTAATCACCAGAAACAGAAAGTAGAGCCTTTCACGGCGTTTAAGTGGAGAGTTTATTATTATTGTTTCCGGATAATTTACGACCTGGTGCTGTTTAAATAATGGCACAAAGAGAAAAAAAAAACAATGAATACGAAAAAAAGTTACACTGTTTGCAAATGAAGACTAAAATTCTGTAAATTCCTGAAAGGCTAAGACTCAGGACATCTTTCTTTATAGGAGCTTTTCTTCATTAACTCTCAAAGCTTTTGCGTTATTTGGAATCAAATTACGGTGTTGCCAGATGCACTTAGTTTCGGTACGTCGCACTAATGGAGTCAACTGAATCCAGAGTCGAAGATTTCCAATTACCAAAACGTAACAAACTAGGACAGGAATTTATTTCCGGGTATGATACATTCCGAGTGTGATATGCCGTATGAAAGCTATTGTTTGTGGAGGTGACTCATGTTTCAAATGTGTAGGGGGTCAATTGAGCGTGGGTTCGTAAATAGATAATGAAGATCCCACGCTCAATTACATGAGTCACCTCCACAAACAATAGCTTTCATACGGCATATCACACTCGGAATGTATCATACCCGGAAATAAATTCCTGGCGCCACCTAGTGCCAAGAGATATAGTCATTGAACGGATACCCTTTCAGGAGCCATTTAAAAGCCGTTCAGAAGCTGTTCAATAGCTGTTCAGTAGCCGTTCAAAATCTGTTCAGGAGCCGTTCAAAAGCCGTTCAAAAGCTGTTCAGGAACCGTTCAAAAGCCATTCAGAAGCTGTTCAGTAGCCGTTCAAAAGCCGTTTTGGAAATATGCTAACATGCCTACGTAGATGGGCTTACCAAATATAATATTTCTATATAGTTCTCCCCCAAACAAATTCTCGTTAAATACTGTACGAGATTTATAATCCTGATATCTCTGAAAATCGAACGTAGGATGCAAAGTTGTAGGAGAACTCTGAGATGCATAAAGCACTAAGGTTACAGTATAACTGTTAGATGGGTAGAAGAAGAAAATACCCCTTTTATATCGTTAAGAATGCATTAATTAAAAGAGAGAGCAATTCCAAGAATGTAATAATTTTTATGCCTATCTGACTCATTCTGGAAGGATGATACATCATATTGGGACCTGTTTCTAAGACACAATATTTGTAGTTTCTAGAAAAATTATTCATTAAGCAAGGCCGCAACATAAAATCGCGTAATTAATCTAGCGAAATCAAAACCGCTAATCAAATCCCTAATTAACCGTTAATCAAAATGGAGGATGCCATTCAAGCACCTTTGGCTTCGATTCCGCGAAATTACCCGCGAATTAAAAGCGCGAGCCGCTAATCAAACTCCGATTCCGCGAAATTACCTGCGGATTAAAAGCGCGAGCCGCTAATCAACCTTCGATTCTGCGAAATTACCCGCGGATTAAAAGCGCGAGCCGCTAATCAAAGCTCGATTAAAGTGAGCCCGTACCCGCATAGCCTACCTACTATGATGGAACTTGGTACTCTCATATGTATTACGTCATCCACATCCCTGAGCGGTATCTCAGCCTCCGTAAGAGCTACGGCCGTTTCGACGTTAAAATCGAATCACCCGAATTGTATCATCACTAGTACACCTTAAGACCTTTTGGTAGTTCACGCGTTTTAAATTTCCCACCAACCTTAGTACATCCTTCGCACGCGTTTCAAAAGAGGCGGGGCTTATGACGTCACGGCCAGAAGTAGGAGTGGTGGGGATAAAAAGTAATTTTAGACCGCTATGTTAAATTTTATGGAAATTTGTGCCAGAACTCTCATAGCTATACTACTCCAGCGTGTTCAAACTCCATTGCGTCATAGTTGCACATGTGCGAGGCCTACACTATGTATATTACGGCTCGAAGAGTAGTAGTTTTCAGTAGCCAGCCAGGCAACGTGACTAGTGCATGAAAATGTCTCAGGTTGCGAAAATTGGGTAGCGTGCGGTCATTACATTTTTAACAAAAGAAGGGCATACGCCTAACTACATTAAGCAACGTTTAGATTATGATTCATCTCCTTCATATTCCACCGTATAAAAGTGGGCAAAATGTTTCCGTTTGGGACAAGAATCCCTTGATGATGATGAGCACCTTGATCGGCCAATTGAACTGATAACGCCTCAAAACATTTTAATTATTGAAGAAATGGTATTATCAGATCGCCGTTTGAAAGCAAAGGAACTAGCCCCGAATTCTCCATAACCATTTGGGTGTGAATCAGATTAGTGCAAGATGGCTACCACATCTTCTTTCTGCTCTCCAACGTGAACGTCGGGTCGAATGTGCACGCTTGTTTTTAAACATACGTGGAGACGACCCGAAACCGATTTTGGAATTCGCGTCTACCTCGTACTAACTATTCACGCACAGTATCAGCGTTAGCTGCGAGATATTAAGTAAAACAGGCGAGGTTGGTTCTAGTGAAACGCCCTGGAACAACGCCACACTGTAAAGGGAAGATGTATGACTTTATCTACGATAAGATGTCCTTGGAGAATTAGATAATATCACAACTAGTCTGGTAATTTTCAATACCTGCTGGCTGATTTCTTCTGAAATAAAAATGTTCTCTTCCTGTTATTTTGGATGTATGTCTTTTTAACTCAATTTAAATGTATATCTTTGAAACAGTTCACTAAAACCCTTACCACAACACTTAATTCGTACTGGACGCACGTTTCGATAGCCAAGCTATCATCATCAGTTCAGTCTTGCTGCTGATGATGATAGCTTGGCTATCGAAACGTGCGTCCAGTACGAATTAAGTGTTGTGGTAAGGGTTTTAGTGAACTGTTTCAGTGTTCCAGTGCCACAGTTTTAGAGTATCCGTATATCTTTGACTTAAGAAAAACTTTTGTCGCATATAAATCCTACATAAAAATAATATCTATATAAATTGCAAAAGAAAAGAAACATCCTGTGTAATACTTAACCATGGGTGGTTACAATCTCAATTTCCTTTAACAAAATGAACCCCAACAAAAAAAAAAATAACCGCCCCCTAATATACGTCCATTGTGATAACATCAACCGCGTCTAATGAATTTGTGTCTAATCGACGTGCCCATGCCGTAAAGGCACACCCTTCGTTCCATCCGTTTCCATCCTGCTATCGAAAGGTACTTCCGTAATCGCCAGAAAAAATGAGGTTAAAACCATGGGAGGTCCGGTTGTTTTATATGTATAAGGACCAGAACGGAGTCGGCCAAATTAATTGCGTGAGCGTGCAGAAATTCAGGCAGCACTTCCGCTGCCCATAGGGTTGGGGTTTGGAACGAGAGTTTTTACAACTAGCTGGAAATGATTGTCAAACCGTCGCGAATCGTAAATCTTTAACGGAAGAAGTAATAGATCGGTTGCGTTTGGGGGTTATTTGCGTTTTATGTTTAGCTTGCATATCTTGTTTGTTTCAATGAATTAGTATTGGGATTTACGATTATGCGAAGTGTTTTTTTAGGTTTCAGATAATAGCATCTTTATTAATATTAATTTCCTTTCTAACAGCGAAAAAGTTAAGGTTATACGAGGGAAAATCAGTAAGTAGATCACAAAAAGCTATTATAAAAGTAATAAGAGAAATACTTAGCCAAAAACAAGGTTTATTTTTGAACATAATCTCCATCTACGTTGATACACTTATCCCATCGCTTTATTAATGACCCAATGCCTGCTGCATAACCTCTTGTTGAACATCATTATCACTCTCGAAATGTGTTCCGCCAAGATGCTTTTTTAATGGACCAAACAGATGATAGTCACTTGGGGCTAGGTCGGGACTGTAAGCCGGATGTTGAAGAAGTTCCCACCCTAATTCTTCAATTCTCGCGTGGGTCAACTAGGCCGAATGCGGCCTGGCGTTATCGTGATGCAGCAATATTCCTCTCGTCAGTAGGCCTGGACGTTTTCGTCGAATTGCATTAGCACTGCTTGCGTACGCGCACGTCAACTGTCACTTGATTATCATTAAGCTGGATAGTGCTGCCCCTCAATGCCAGATACGGAAAGTAGCTCTCTGCTATTTTCAGCTTTCCCACAACAGTTTGTAACTTATTCAATGACATTCCCTCGTAATTACTAGAGCGAGCACTTCTTAAATTTCGCGGATGGTTTAAGTTTCTCAACGAAATTCAGACAAATACCTATATCCTAACATCTTTATGTACCGAATTTATTACATGTATCAAGTTAGAAGGCTACAGTTCTCTTCTTCAAAGAGATCTAAGATGTTTCTACAAGCCGGTCATATATCTTTCGGCAAAGATTGTTAATGGAATATTTCAACTTACAAATTGACTTCCATATTACCATTTTTGAGAAATTTGCAGAGATAACCTTTGATAGAAAGATCAATTTGAGTGTGGAACACCAGTAGTTTACAAGTTTGCTTCAGGACCTACATATAATCCATTTTTGATACGGGCAGCGGAATAATAGCACCCTAGATCTCTTCTCAGATTGGAAGGAATGGAGAAATGGAAAGAAGACAAAATCTAGTATGTAGACATATTAAGAAAGCTCTTATAAAAGTCTGGATCTTCAACTCAGGAGTGTGACGAATTGTTTCCTGTCCTACAGTCAGGCTGTCCTAAAAATATTAGCATCCTATGGCGTACCTTCTAAATTAATGTGGGAATGCATGCAAAACCTTTGCAATCACCTTTTCTAGAGCACAAGGACTTAGCGGCAATGAAATTGCATAAATGATCCTTATGGGACTTTATTGAAACAATGTAGATGGATAAAAATACAGGAAATAAATGATGAGAACACCATCCCGACATTTAATTGTTTGACGTATTTGAATGGTTATTTAGGAGGGCTTTTGTAAAAATTAAGATCTTTAAAGACTTTTCAATGTTGAGGAAGAAACAACCTCTGATATTTTTTTTTAACTCACAGAGTTAGTGAAGATATGGTCTAATACACGCACTTGGTTCACCGTTGATGGTACAGGAGAAGGATTTATAGTAGTAGTCTTTCTGGGTTGCAATGTTAAAAATACAAAAGACTTTATCTTGTATATGGTTACTTTCCACAATAATTATTGAATCCCCACAAGCCTTAGCGCTTAAAAAAAAATACTCCGAAAAGAATCTAGATTACCCTAAAACCACGCCACTTATACCTAGAGAAGCTTTATAACTTTGCCTGAATGGTTTTTTATTCTTTTCTTTTCGATTATGGATGAATATATCTTTATACATACTTAAACACACATATCAAGAAAATAAAATTCGTGATTTATAGACCGTCTTAACGTGATAAAAGTGAAATCGTTCCACGTCGTTCTCGGTTAACTGGAAACCTTCCGTAATACACCTTACATATCTACTTGGTTCTCGTTAGTTTAGAGGCACGCAAGACGTTTTGTTGAATTTTTCCCCGCTATGCGGACCTTACACGGCAAACGATCGTAAAATTTCTTCAACCGGCATGTCAAGATAAGGAAAGCGTGTGTAGGTTATTTTGCAATAAAATTTCTTATATTTTAATATGTTCACGTAATAAAGATTGCTCCAATGGCATTTTTAGAATTGTTGCTAGGAAAATTAGTTAATTCAGAAGAATAAATTTTAAATATAACTTGTAGATAGGTATGACCTTGTTGGAAAAGGACATTACGTTTTAGGCGTGGAAAAATAAAATAATCTAAAATAGTTAGATCAGGAGGACGGTTATCAAAACATTCATGTAAGAAGTTTATTGTTTGCATTGTTTCTTGAGCTGTGGGATTGTCTTCTTGGAAGTATCCATCCTCTAACTTGTCATTATGTAATTGGTTCAGCAAAGGTTGGAATAAGTTATGACTAGGCTGGGCACAGAGAGCTGCGCACCAGGATAGAAGTGAGGTTGCCGCGCCCACGACGTGACGTATGTATGCAAATGAATCGGCGCGGGCTACCTCAGCTAATGAGATTATTAATTTATTGCAACAGTTTTTCATCAACCCTTAGTTAGTCGTAATTACAGAGAAACTATTTTTCCTTCATTGGATCAAAAACCCCAAATATCTAGAGGTTGTAAGAGATGGGTAGAATTTGGCGGGAAAGCACTGAAATAAATGTTGCTTTCTTTTGCAACCTTAATTACTTCTGGTGAAAAGTGTGAGGCGAGATTGTCACCCAACACAGCGACCGTTTTGTTCTCTTGTCTGTGCGGCAATAAAACTTAAAAAAACCATATCTCAAAAATATTCATATCAAACCATCCTGATTCACTATGGTTGTAGATAGTACCAGGAAGGCCTCATTTTGCCATAATTTGACATAACCTCAGATTTTCAGTCGATATTCGATCTAAAACACGTTGATGTCAAAGTAGCTCCAAAATGTTTCAAAGTAGCCCCCACTGTTAAAGTACTTATGGCACCATTGCATCCTCTTGTTCCAATGTTGAATGTACTGCGATTAACTTCATGCAATAGTAGATTTTATTGACAAAGCTGCCAGATATCTTTGGTGATAACTCACGTTTTTATGGTCGTCCTTTTAGTAGTTCAATCGATAATTTATCGCTGGCATTATGATTTGATTAATTTTCCTACCAAAGCAGGGCTGGTCTTTACATCCCTAACACTGAGTCTTAACAGCCTATTGTGTATATGAAGAGCTGTTTCCTCCCCCTCATTGCAAAGTCTACATAAGGGCTCATCTTTGTAGATCCACATCTTATGCAAGTGGCCTCTCAAACAGCCATGTCCTGTTAATAGCCATGTTACTGCCCTAAGCTGTATCTTGCTTAATTCAAGCAGGTCAGCAGTCAGATGTTGCGACGGTCTTCCCATCATCCGTTTGCTGTGCTTTTATCCAGCTGCATGTTTCCAATTTAATTGGTGTTGTGTTATGATCCACTCATTAATTGCACCACGCACTGCACCCTTGGTAATACCTAGACCCGGTTTAGGGCCTATATAATTCATTTTTGAGCCTTCCCTCGCTAGCTGGTCTGCAATTTCATTGCCCGCTATGCCCTTGTGCCCTGGCACCCACACCAGTGTGGCCCTGTTGTGTTTAGACAGAACCATTAGGGTTTGCAGGCACTCCCATGCTAGTTTGGAGGTTATATGATAAGATGCTAGTGTCTTTAAGGCTGTCTGACTGTCAGAGAGAATGCAAATCGTCTCACCCTGCGGTCGCCGACGCAGACTCTCCCATGCGCAGGTTTGTATAGCATATATTTCTGTTTGAAATACCGTGGTGTATCGCCCAAGTGGTACACATACTTTGTATCCCTGGTTTTCCTCATATACACCAACGCCAGAAGTAGTGCCCGTTTTGGACTCATCTGTGTACCAGACTAGGGTTTTCGGTTTTATCCCCTCTCCATCCCTCCATTCTTCCCAATTCAAGAAAACTTTGAAAGGTTTGTCATAGGAGATCCTGGAGATTGTTGTATCACTACCCATATCATAGATAGGGTTTGTTACTGCTGCTTCTATTCTGGTGTGCCCAGATCCACTGTGGGATCTCCAGTTGCTAGTATTTTTCAGTCTGTATGTTCCCATTCTGGCTTCTCTCTTCATATAAATCTCAAGAGGAGGTAGGTTTAGCATGGTTTCCATAGCAGCTGTTGGGGTGCTTTTAATAGCTCCTGTTATACATAGACATGCCAGTCTCTGAATTTTCGAGAGATTAGTTATCGCTTGCTTCTGTGTGATCTTAGGCCACCAAACCAGGCAGCCATAAGTTATCATGGGTCTTACCACCGTAGTGTACAGCCAGTACGTCATATGTGGTTTGAGTCCCCATGTTTTCCCAACTGTTCTACGGGTTGTCATTAACACCCTCTTACATTTGTCGGTAATTTTTTGTAAATGTGAGTTCTAGTTCAATTTAGAGTCCAAGGTTACACCTAAGAACTTAATCTCCTGACTGATCTGTACTACTTCGTTGCAAAGAATCGGCTCTCTTAAACCGTCCAATTTCCTTCTCTTGGTGAAGGGTACAAGTGCAATTTTTCCAGGGATGCATAGTCTCAACGACAGCATCACCAAAGACAGCAGACACTCAAAAAAACATCGCTGCCATCCATCAACTGATCAAGAAAGATCGACATGTGACAAATTGTGAAATTGATTAGGCATTTCAAAGACCTCAATCTAAAAGCTTCCGTTTTGAGAAAGTTAGTGTCCCGTTGGATTCCACATCTTTTACGAGTTATTAGATTATCCTCCGTACAGTCCTGACATAAATACCACCGATTTTTTACGTTTCCTAGAATCAAGAATAGGATGTTAACTGTTCCAGTCGCCGGAAGAAGCAGTTGATGCCTTTAAAATTGCAATTTTTGCTTTGAAAGAATGAAAAGGTGTACCAATTTTTCTGGAGAATACTTTGAAAAACAATAAAATAATCAAAACAATAAAATAAGCAAAACTAAGAGGGCAACCTTTGTAACGAGTACCAAGAAAATTGTTATTATTTACAACACCACACATCTTCATAAATCATCTACAAGTTAAGCATCTAAGCACCAGTAAATTTGCCAATATATCCAAACGATTTAGAACCACCCATATAATTTATTTCATCATATATCACCTACCCCACGCAATCTTGAAGACCTCCCTAACGATTGGCAAATTCACACACGGGAGTTGACGATAACCGAAGATATGTGGCTGAATGAAATTTTCCGTGAAAAATAAGTTGTTTTCCTCCACTTTACCCGTCTCTCGATTCTCTAAATATAGATTTTATTATCTAGCAGGTATGTATGAGCTTTGGGAAGTCGTAATTCTAGGAATCTGATGCCTACATCGCTATTACCAAGCAATTTTCTTTTTTCCTCGTTGTGAGGGGTTTTATCTTCTATTTTTCGAGCTTCCGAAAATGCTTGTTGTTATTTACGGGTCAAATATTCGAGTATAAAGGATCTAATTAGTGTTGGAATCCAGCGTCCTTGTACATAATGGAAGAAATGATATCAGAAGCTGGGCTGTTTGTATCGATTTTGTGTCACTGCTGACAAATTGAGCTGTTGCATCGAGATGGCTTAGTTCGGTGAAATACTTTTATGTACCTTCGCTTTGTAAGGGTTGTATAACAAATGTGGAATAAGACGTTGCAACTGCTACAGCAAAAAAAAAATCTGGAGCATCTTCATCTACAAAGAAAAGCTATATTCTAAGGAATAATTATTTGAGAAAAAAATTATTCTCTCCAATTGATATCCACTGTATAACATAGGAGCATAGTGTTAAATTATATGAAATAATGCTTCCACATCCGTTACAGTACGATATATGAAAAAATGTTTTACCTAAAAGTTATTTGGCGTGATTTTGGAATTCTTTTGGGTTATGGCTATAATATTTGATTAATTGCGGATTAAATTCAATCACTTTGCTTGATACATCTCCAATTGGGCAACTTTTTCCCATTCGTTTACAGGACACGAACACCAAGTACAACGAATATGTGGATAGGTCTGTTGCCCAATATATAGCAAAAAAAACGCTAGTTTCAGCAAAAAGTCGGGTTCGGCAGAGTACCTGGAGTTTTCATGACCTTTCTCTTGTAGAAAAGTGTGAATTTCTTACGCACGGGATAAGACGTTGCCACGTGAAAGCCATCGTTAACGGCAGTAGTATAGCAGGGTTGAAGTAAAGCCAAAATTCAAATAGTTATCATCGTATTTACGATATTTCCGTTTCTTTGCTACCCCACCACTTGTCAATGCTTCATCGCTCTCACTTGAACTGTTGACTTGCTTATTTAATACAAATCTTCCCATGTTCCTACGACTTTACGAAAAAAAGCGGGCGTTTTTGTGGTAGCGGGCGCCTTAAAACCGTTCTTCTCAGATGTTTACTCTCCGTTTGTTATTTAGGAACTGAAGTGGTTCGCCGAAGCGGTGCCGTATTTATACTAGCCGACCCACCTACTTAGAACTTTTGCGAAACTTCGACAATGTACGATAGTATGCTATATAAGTCTACTAGAAAGTTCTATAAACTTCACGAAAGTTCCATACTTTTCTGGAATATTCTTCGAGAATGTTTCATATGTTTCTAAAAGTTCTATAAGCTACGGGAACGATCTAGTCTAGATGTACTAGAAAGTTAAATTAATTTCGAAGCCGTTTCGAAACGCTCATTCTAGAATGTTCACACTTAGGGAAACCCAGCATTAACGTAAAGAACATCGGGGGAAATAGCTGCATCTAACCAAATTTCAGAGATAACAACAATGTGATAGTCACTTGCCAAAATAAGGTTTTTAATTTCAACGAAAGAACTAAGTAGCGATCTAACGTTCACTATCATTAAGAGAAAATGATGTTTCAACTAAAATAGGTTTGTAAGAGTGAAATTTGCTTTCCTCCAATATGCTACGTACTCAACCTACACTTACATCATGATTTAAAGGCAATAGACGTATGATCTTCGGTGAGTTCTAACAACACGTCTAATTTCTTGTCCTCATTAATTGGAATCTTTCCTGCCCTAGATTTAGGAAGAGTCTTCGCATGACCCGTTTCTGTAAAACGCTTCTAAGTTTTCCTTGCAACAAATTGAGTAATTGGTTGCATTTTTGGGTATTTTTGATACAGGCATATACGTTTTGTGTTCTCTTAGGGTGTTCTCTTAGGGTCACCATACCCAACTATCATAAGAAAAGTTAGTGAGTTTCTTTCTTCTATTCAAAGTTTTAGTTGGCAACACACAGTAATCCCTAAATCATGTAGGTTTCCCCTGAAGTATGGGAATAATTTACCTTCTTAAAGGTCTCCTAAAATAAAACTTTCTTCATAACAACATATCTGGTGGCTAATAATTTATCCTCATCATCAGAATTAGGTACCACGGTAAAAGTGTTTTTGCTTTAAAATGCTAGAATGCATGCAATAATTCATTCTAATCAACATTACTGCATATTATGTCCATTTTGGTGCTTGCTAAGCTAATCGATGGTACTATATCAGCCTTCATTTCCTCTGATCAATGTAGATATGGCGTGCAAGTCACGGCATATATTCAACGCCGAAAAGGAAGTGAGCAGTTTATCCGCAAAGAGGAAGCCGATGGTTAGCCGATATCGCTGGAGTTACGCTCAAATGACTATCATTACAACGCCTTTTCGACGCTAGAACCTACTGTTGAACAAGCGTACACCTCTCTACGTTGGGTTTTACCAACTCAATTACAAGTCGCGAAAACAATATTGGATTGGTTTAACTCGTTAATGGACAAAGTATCAAAAGCGAAACATTAAAGTATATCTTTTTACACCCTTTTATATTGTATGTTACTGGACCCATATTACGTACTTACTTTGGATATACTACATTAATTAACATGCCAGAACATTATAGTGAATATCGCAGCCTCAAAAGAGAATATTTACAAAAGGTAACAGCTGCTAAACGAACAGACAACGCTACATACATCCAGAATGCAGGTAATAAGTCCAAAGCAGTATGGAACGTGATCAACAAGGAATTAAATCGACTAAATATTCATAACCGCTGATGCCCTTAACAAGTATTTCTGCGAGATTGGTGAGGAGATCGCGAACGGGATACAGACTAAACAATCGGCAACTCTGCTCCGGAACAGCCACTTGGAAAACACATCATTTTATTTAAATCCAGTCACACCGACAGAAATAGAAAAGATATTAAAAGAAATGAAAGGAAAGAACGCCAGAGATGTATATAATATTTCTGTTTCGCCACTAAAAGAGCTACGCGAGGAGATATGCATACCTTTAACGATCATTTTTAATAGGTGCATAGAACAAGGGGTGTTTCCGGGGTTGCTTAAAGTAGGCAGAGTTGTTCCGGTGCCCAAAAAGGGAAACGAGAATGACTGCGAGAATTATCGCCCTATTAGCATTCTACCAGCGATATCGAAGATTTTCGAGCAAGCAATTGCATGGAGGTTAGCCAGGTACTTCGAAAGGCAGCAGTGTCTGAGTTCAAGTCAACATGGATATAGAAAGGGATATTCTACGACCACTGGCATCTTAAGTATAGTCGAACACATTTATAGAGCGGTCGATGCAGGAGAATACGCTGAATTGAACATGTTAGACTTAACAAAGGACTTTGATTCGGTGAATCATAATATGCTAATAAATAAGTTGGAATATTATGGAATAGGAGGAGTACCTCTAGATTTATTGAGATCGCACCTGACAGGTAGATTGCAATTAACGGAATGGAACAACTTGCAATCGCAGCCGATGAGTATAACATGTGGTGTTCCTCAGGGCTCCATTCTTGGTCCTCTGCTTTTCGTCATTTACACCAATGATATTCCGGCTAGCATTAGTGGAGCTGCGATATGCATGTACGCTGATGATACTTCCTTATTACTCCAGGATATCGAGTAGAAAATCCTCCGCCAGAAATCCGAAGCTGCTATTGGGGATGCGAAAGCATGGTTCGCGGCTAACAAACTAAAAGTGAACGTTGATAAGACACAAAATCTGTTCTTCGCTACCATACATACTGGCCAGCCTTCGGCGGTAAATTTCCTAGGAATTATCGTCGATAGTGGTCTTACATGGTATCTACATATTGAGCACCTGGCGAAGAATCATCTGCACTATTCGCAATCAGGAGGCTTAAGCACATGGCCACACATGAAGTAGCTAAGGCGGCATACTTCGCAAATTTCCACTCCGTAATGTGCTACGGTTTACTTTTATGGGAGACGTCTTCGGAAGCACAGAGGATTTTTATACTGCAAAAAAAGGCCATCAGATTTCTATACAACTTAGAATATAGAGGCAGCTGTAAAACATACTTTAAAAGAGAAAAAATACTTACCCTTCCATCCGCATTCATCTTGGCAGCTGTCAATCACATCCACCAAAACAAAGAAACATTTCTCCAAAATGGAAATTTCCATAGTTACCCCACCAGATCAAGAAATGAACTAAGAGTGCCGTATCACAGATTGGCCAGTTCCCAGAAGGCAATTGATTATTGGGGAACAAAATTATATAATAAATTGCCAGAGGTGTTCAAAACCTTACCTCTAACGAATTTTAAAAATAAAGTTAAGGTAATATTTTTGGAGCGGGAGTTCTACGACATCCAGGAATTAAAGAGTCTGCGCAACAATCCACGGCGATAAATGCAACACAGGTCAGTCATAGAAGTAAAATTTTTGAAAAAATGGAAAATTATTATCGTCATGGGTAGATGATTTAATTCAGAAAAACATTCCTCTGACTCAGGCTGTTATAACTAAGAAAGCAAAGACAATTTTTGAATATCTTAAGAAGACAGAAGGAGGCGAAGAAACATTTTTGGGAAGCAAAGGTTGGTTTATGAGATTTAAATCTCGAAGTAAGTGTCGTAGTGTCAAATTATGTGGTGAGGCGGCAAGTGTAAATGTTCTGGCAGCGACTGCTTTTCCAAAAGAGTTTCAAGACTGTGTAGAACAAGGCAATTATCCTCGTGACCTCATTTTTAATGTTGATGAAACTGGGCTTTATTGGAAAAAATTGCCATCACGAACCTTCATTTCCCAGGAAGAACGTTCCGCTTCAGGTTTTAAAGCTGCGAAAGATAGAGTCTCTTTTTTTGGGAGCTAATGCTTCCGGAACTTTGAGGCTTAAACCAATGTTGGTGTATCATTCACAAACACCACGTGCGCTCAAGGGTCTAAACAAAGAGATGTTGCCAGTCTGTTGGAAATGAAACAAGAAAATTTGGGTCACACAAAACGTTTTTAAAGATTGCTACACAGATTATTTTTGTCCAACCATGCTTCGCTTTTGTAAAGAAAATTACCACCCAAGGCAATTCTTTTCCTGGACAATGCCCCTGGACATCCTCAAAACCTTGCTGAAGAAAGAATACCATTGGGTGTTAAGGTTGTTTACATGCCTCCAAATGCAACCAATGGATCAGGGAGTTATTGCAACCTTCAAATGCTATTACCTCCATACCACCTTTATGGAAATGGTGAGAGTTTTAGACTCTAAGAGAACTTCTAAGAGTATAAAAACGGCCGATCTAGAGCGTATTCTTTCAACCATAGAAACCGTGACTGATAAACTCTGTGAGATAGACCACGATTGGGAACGAAGCTCGAATGTAAAAAGGAGTGTGATCGCATCAATTCGACCATATTCTAAACTTCTTAAAGAAAGAAAAAGAAAATCTAAACAGTTAACACTCGATCATTTTTTCGAGATCCGAAACCGGGAACTTCAACATAGAAATAATAACACCTCATTCAAATTTCATATTTTTTTGATAAAATATTGTTTCGTTCTTGTTAGTGAGAATTTTATTTTATTCTTACAATTACTATTTTATAAACTTCAAATATAATAATGTTATACATACCTGCATATGCCTACTTTTTGACGAGGTGGAATCTAACTTCATACCTTCCATTATAATTGGGTTTAATTTACGCCTGTTCTTTTAGAAAGGAAACTCCAGCGTTAACCGAGGGCTACCTGTATAAGGGAGTTACAAAATTTTTGTTCGACACGAAGATGTCACTTGCTTGAGTGTCAGAGTGGGGATACCAACTAGTTTGTGTAGATAGAGAATCATCAATTCCAACGAATCCGATGATTGCACGGATTCCCATAATCTAATTTAAAAAAAAATACGATATACCTTCATACCATACATGAGAAAAGCACTTAACTTGGAAAAAATTTTATTGAAATCTATGTTTTTATAATCCATAACCTCTTCCAAAGCCGCACATAGTATCTAAACCCATATCTTTAAAGGTTTTGTAACGAAAAAGAAAAACAATAACTCCCTGCTTATGTATAAACTTTTTTCATCTCTTTCCAGATGCTGAAGTCATGTCGCAAGCTCAGCATGACAGTAAAATCGCCAACCGTGCATCCGGGGTTAGGATACAGCGGAAGTTGGCACACCAGACAAACTTGTTCCTGGATGGACCGGCAGGGTAGGCCAGTCTCACCCCCTCTGGAATATACGAAGATAGGTCAAGTACCTCCACAACGCTATGGCTACAGTAGAGGGTCCAGCAAGGATAGAAGTGTTAGAAAGGTAAGGTATTACGTAGGAGCGATAAATCTGAGTATTTTCATAAAGTGAAAAGTTTGCAAACATCGAATAAAGATGGGAAATCAATAAAAGCCATTCCTTTGACTAAAAATTTAGTTATATATTCAACATCTTTTCAATATATTATGTTTCGGGCTTGCTTTTGTAAAGGTACTTATTCACGGGTTTTGTAATTAACGTTTTTAATGTTACCAGCAGTTTAACTTCATCTCAGGTGTTAGTGGAACTAGTACCAAGTGTTGAGACCCTACTACCTCTCACTATTTTCATTATATTGCAGCATCTTTTGTTTTTAAAGTTTTCTTATACGAGGTGTGGTAATTAAATAACCGGACTGGTGCTACAAAACATTTTATTGATCAATTACATTACAAAGTGTATCCCCTTCAATGTACTCTCCTTGCCGATACCTACAACGCTCCATACGAATTTTCCACAGTCGAAAGCAGTGCTGGAAATCCGTTTCTGTCAGCTTGTTGAGAACCTCCGCCGCTTTCGCTTTCACCGCTTCCATACTGTCAAGTCTTGTACCCTTAAGCTCCGATTTTACCATAGGAAATAAAAAAAAGTCACAGGGGGCCAGGTCGGGCGAGTACGGTGGGTGGTTCAACACGGTGATGTCGGATTTCGCAAAGAACGTCTTCACAGACAAGGCGGAATGGGCTGGGGCATTGTCTTGATGGAGCATCCAGGATTTGCTCTTCCACAAATCGGGTCTTCGTCTTCTCACTCGTTCACGAAGGGTAGTTAGAACTTCGTGTCTCACAAGAAACTTGAGATTAACTCGTTGCTCGATCTGAACACTCCGGATTTTTCCGATGCGACCCTAGCGTAAGGACTTGAACGGACGATTTCTACAGCGAGGATGCAGTGTTGATGTTTATAACTGATGGTGCCGCAAACATGCTTTCTGTAGGCCGCTCTCTTAAAAAACATTGTGCTAACTTGTTACATACTACGTGTAAAATTAATTCTTTCAGTCATGTAGCAGATAGTATTAGGAAATATTATCCTGAGGTAGACGCTTTAATAGCGTATACAAAAGCAATGTTTGTCAAATCCCCAAAATGTATTCGCAAATTTCACAGACTGTGCCCCCGTATGCCTGAGCCACCAGAACCTATTCTTACACGTTGGGGAAAATGGTTACAGGCCGCGTTTTATTATCATAAATATTTTGAGAATATTAAGAACGTGGTTTTACAATTCGATCCAAAGGAAGCTGCCATCGTTAAAGATTGCAAACACTTTAACACCATGAAATGTGTATTTATATGGACAATTCCTCAAAAACATACTCAAATAATTATACCAAGATAAAAACAAAGAAAAATAAAGTTAATAAAATTATTATGTTAGCAGCATATTGCTTGGTCATTTATAATATCGCAGAACCTTAACATATTTTTTTTTTATAAAAAGAGTTCCAATAAATGCTATTCTAGAGTAATAGCAACAATTGTATTTATTCAATTTTTTTCAAAAGTCATCCAGCATGTAGAACTGAAAAAAAACGCTTTTAAAATCGATTTTTTTTTCTTTTCCACACGCCGCTAAAACCACTTTACTTAAGAATCACTTGTGACGCGTTAAAAAATGTTCAAATTTGCATACGTAACGAGCATCCTTCCTACTCCTCGTGAAACATTAAAATTTCCATATTATTTCGGGAAATATTCACGTCAAAAGTTCCCCGTGTACAGCCACAACTTCGGCTCGTCAGGTTTTTCCCGATTGTTACCGGAATTGAAACGAAGTCAGACACAGGTAACGGTGTAGTAACCAGTTACGTACAAGCCGCGAATTCTGTTGCCATTAACTGATGGGCGTGGAAATCTCGGATGTTCTAGTGTTCAGCGTAACGTTCAACACCGTTTACTCGCTTAGAGGGCTAGCAAATTAGCTGGAAAATTATACAAAAGCTTGATAAAGTGGAGCGTTTACTTGTCTGTTACAGCGCGCGCTGTTGGGTGGAATTGATGCGAATGTGTTTGCTTTAGCTTGAAAAGTATTTGTCCGTTAGATTATAGACGCATTTCGTGCATAGATAATGCTGTTTTATTATCTTTTAGTAATGGTTTTATTGATTCATGTAATTGAATGCAATTTTATTAAGAATTGACCATTAATAAAAGCCAAATTAATTTGAGAAGTTAAAATACAAGAACAATAACAAGACAAAAAACAAAAACAACAACAAGAACAAGAACGCGAACAGGAACAAGAACACGAACACGAACAACAACAAGAACAAAAACAATAACAAAAGCAAGAACAAAAAAACAAAAACAACAGAACAACGAACACGATCACGAACACGAACAAGAACAAAAGCAACAACAATAACAAGAACAAAAAAACAAAAACAAGAACAATACCAAGAACAAAAAAAGACAAGAACAAGAACGAAAACAAGAACAAGTTCGCGAACGCGAATACGAACAGGAACACGAACAGGAACACAAACAGGAACAGGAATAGGAACAAGAATAAGAACAACAACAGCAACAAGAACCACAACGAGAACCAAAACCAGAACGAGAACGGGAACACGAACACGATCAAGAATGACAACAAGAACAAAAAAACAAAAATAAGAACAATACCAAGAATAAAAAAAGACAACAACAAGAACAAAAACAAGAACAAGATCGCGAACGCGAATACAAACAGGAACAAGAACAAGAATAAGAACAACAACAGCAACAAGAACGAGAACCACAACGAGAACCAAAACCAGAACGAGAATGGGAACACGAACACGAACATAAACACCAGCACGAACAAGAACAACAACGAAAACAACAACAAGAACAAAAACAACGACGAAAACAAAAACAACAAAAACGAAAACAAGAACAAGAACAAAAACAAAAAAAAACAAAAACAAGGACAAGAGTAAAAACAAGAACAAATACAAGAACAAAAACGAAAATGAAAGCGAAGACGAAAACCAAAACCAACAACAAAAACAAAAATTTATCAAAGCTATAGTGGAAGAAACGCCTAGTACTTCATGGTCCTTTGAACGATCTGTAGATCTTCATCGAAATTGTTAAATTAACTTATCCAAACCTCAATCTCTAATGTTCTCCAATGAAATATGCAGTACATTTCCTCTCTCAACTGTAACGTCTTCTCTTTAACTTCCGAACGGGTCAGGGAAATTCATAATTTACATCGAACACCCTGCTCTGGCCGTTCCGTGTATTATCGTATCTTTGTCTTGCCCTTCATTTATCTCGTTTTATTTCCTTTCTCCTTCTTAAAGCACCATATCCGACCTACATTATCGTTCGTCAGTTTTCCGCTTGACAGATAGGCTCATTGTGCCGGTGTTGATAAACGACAGAGTAATAAAATCACATCTTTTGAAGTCCCTAGTACTACTCCCGAGTGGTACACTTCAGGTTCGCTATCCTTTAATTAAAGACAAGAGGTCTCAACAACGGTACGGGTGTTATATCCCAATGCTTGATTCTATTTTATTGCTTGCAGGATAGATTTTGTTTCGCTTCGATATCATCTAGGGTTTGTATTGTTCGCTTTTACTTGTTTAGGGTTACCAACAGCCCCAACTGCTTTTTAATTTTCGTAATACGTTTGTTAAGTGTTTCTAAATTAACTACTCTATGGTGGGGAACTTCTGGATAGATTAGGAGAGACGCTTTTGGGCAAAGGGGATAGCAAATAAGCAAAAGTAAATAATGAAAAAGAGCTCTTAACCATATTTATATGCTGTAAATGATTTTCATGGTTCGAATTACTTCGCAGAATATCGTATTTGTAAAGTGTTTTTATTCTAGACGATCTCTAAGTTGTTTCTTTGGCATTATTGTGGAATTTCAAAATTTTCACCCTTTCTGTATAGGCACCAAATTCAAAGAGCATATCGCTCATCACCATTACGGAAGGATCTAATTGTCAAATGTAGCACAACATATAAACGAAATCGAGCATAATATTAAACTAGGAATCCTCAAATTAATTAAGAAGATAACTTCATTGCAGGAATTACACGCTTAAGAAACCATTTATATAAAAAAGAATGCAAAATTGTTAAACAGGGAGCTATTCAGCTTTGATAGATTTATTGGTGTAAAACGAACACGTATTTATGTTTTCTACTACAGACAAGAACCTTTTCTTTTAATTTCGTATATTTCGCATGTTTTAGGATATATAAGCGATAAAAGTAAGTACTTGTAAATATATTTTAAAGCAGAGATAGAACACGACATGTTAGGATTATAAAATCTTTTTCTCATATAATTTGGTCGTACGATTAATAATGGGAATCCATGATTTCCAAAGCGAAACAACTTGGGTGGTGACGATACTTTAGTGATTGCCATAGTACTCCACAGTCCCTGCTATCATTATTTTTAATTTTATTTATAATTACTTAATAATTCCCAATACTAACAGTAACAAATTAAGAAAAATTCTGAATCGAACGTCTCATCTAACCACAGCTTTCCCTGCTTGATTCCAGGTGGATTTATGCATCGAACCGGGTCAAAGCCTGGGATTAATGATACGTGGGGGCGTCGAGTATAACCTGGGAATCTTCATAACTGGAGTGGATAAGGACTCCGTGGCGGACAGGGCAGGACTCATGGTAAATATGAAAATCTAGCTTCCGTATAGTGCGAATCGAATACAATCCACAAATTGGTATGATTTCATAAAAGCATCTACCTTTTAGCTGATTATACTTGGGATATTCGCTGTTAGATTTAAAATTGGATCGTAGATGGATAGCGTAACCTCAATTAATGCGAAGAGGGTTGCTATCATTATTCAATTCAACATATCTATCCATCTATAACCAAACGTAGAAGCCGATAATCTATTTAAAAATCCTTTTTCTCATGGATAATTGGTACCATGTCTCCAAATTAACATGTCAAAGAACTACATCGCACGTTTACCAATCAATCATTGATTCTATAACAAGGGGATAGTACTAAATACTTCCATTAATCAATTCACATAACGCTGTCACGTTTTTCGACTGACTGGTGATAAATTTTAGTCAAATTTGAAAACAATTAATAACAACGATGGTCTATTAATTAATTGGGGTAGTTCTCCGATGATCCCTTATCAGTACCTATAAGGAATTTAACAAAAATTAAGTTATTATATCGAAAGAAATAGGTTATTGATCGAGTTTGTTAAAGGTATTATACTCTATGAGATTTTCTGTTTAAATAATTTAATTTTTGCAACCCTAAAGGAGGTTCTAAACGCTACAATTTCGAACAAAATGATTAGGTCTCAACGCTAGTCTGCGTTTTCTTATTTCAAACGAAAATATGAATTAATATGAGGTTGCCCAAGGACCCTGTATGGGCAACAGCTGATTGATCTCTAGGATGTTATTTTCTATTTGATGCACACGATACACCTCTCTCATGTGGAACTTTTCTTCGTCTTATTCCTTATTACTTGTTTGGTCTGCTGTTAATGATAACATTTGTTCATCTGTGACTAGAATGTCTTCATCCATTCCCATAAGCCATTCTATAATTTCATTGTTGGTTACATCGGTTTGAAAAACATCGTTACAAATACTGGTAATCTCGCATGTTTGATCATCATTGGCTAGGTGGGATTCAGTTTCCTGAGCATCCTGAACATCCAATAGTCTACATCATAAATAAGCTAAGCGGAATACAATCTTCATTTTCGAGCACTTCATCCGCATAGATCTTCGAGTTTTTCCATGACTGTTGAATAAATAGTGAAAGTATAGCGCAAGCGTATTTAAGAGATAATTTCGCTCACAGCACACAGATGTATCTCAGAGATCTCTAGGTATGATGGACATCAGTAGAGATTTGCGATAATCCAATTTGATGTTTAGAATCGTATGTTAATCCATTGGTCGAATAAGGTGGGTTGGGGCTTACCTGTGTTGTTTTATTGTGAGGCACCCGATTAGTCCCGGGTGTAAAGTGTGTCTATGTTTTTGATACCTGTGTTCATTCGGGTTGTTAGGTGTCTGGGGTAACTGGCCAGTGACGTCTGCCAAAGCCATATAATAATAATAAGGTGGATACAATTTGATAGTAGAAACATTCCTTAAATGTCTTTGTCTTCAGTATAAAATTCTTCTACATCGGGATATTCAATGGCATTATCCAAAATAAGCAATGCTTTTGGAGACAAATTTAAATCCCTCATTTTCTTTTCAACTTCAAGTACACGAGCCCATATAAGCAACGAAAAGATTTTGATGCCTCTTAAATGCTTTAGGTTTATTTGGCTTTCCAACAACTAGCAATTTCAGCTTATGAATACCGGAGACATTGGCCCAAAGCATGAAAGTAAACCGGTTCTTATTTACTTCGCTACTTCGTGCTGTTTCTTCGCTTCGGTATGCGAGAGTTTTATTTAAAAGGTTTCTCCATAACAATTCCTTACCGTTAGGATTGTAGATCTGATGGGGTGTTAAATCCATTTCTGTAACTTTGTTGGAATGGCTTAACAGTAGCTTCAGGGCAGATAATCTTTCGCCAACGACTGACAGTTAAAGAATACCTTTACATTTTTTAAACTTGTCCACGAGGAATTATCTCTTCCAGGAATTTGTATTAGTACAGTTTGGTTTATCGAAATTGTGGTTCAATTAATGAAATTAAAAGTTCGGCTGAAACTTTTTGGAGTTATTGGATATTATTCTGTATTTTGATAATTTGAATCTTTCACTTTACAGGTAGGAGACCAAATCCTCGAGGTGAATGGGCAATCATTCCTGGATGTAACCCACGACGAGGCTGTATCTCAACTAAAATATCACAAGAGAATGTCTCTATTGGTGAGAGACGTTGGTAAAGTACCCCATTCCTGCACCTCCTACGACAGGGACTGGGATCTCTGCAGTCCAGGGTAAATCCGAAAAGAATTTAAGTTATTTTCAGCAAACGATGAAACCTAATCTTTCCCATTGTTCTTTTCGAATCTCTTTAGAAGTAGAGCGGCCCAGACGACCCGGAAATGGGCGGCCGCCCTGCAGATGGTCGAAGAAAAAGCCCGGTGCTTGCTAACTAAACCAGAATTTACAACACTGTGTTATTATATTGATGAATATTCAGCTAGACGTATGACCATAGATGCCTTTGTACAAGTACTGACTGAATTACTTAATACTGCTGAAAAGGTGAGTTTGTCCGTTTAGAAAGGTGTGCTCGTTACTTCTTCTTTACTTTCAGTATACACTAATGACTGAAATAAGAGAAATAGTTGCTATAGAAGATCGAATACGTTTCGATGAATTAGTCTATAGGAGCGAAGTTGATCTTCCACGAAGACGAGATCCAAGAGAACACGATTATCGACATTCAAGGGTAAGGAATTGAATTTTATTAGTTTTCAGTGTTCTGAAACTAGATTTACCATCAAAATGGCAATAAGACTGCACTAAAACGCATATGTTTTCGCAATTTACTGTGGAATTTGAAATTATCACCTACACCAGGAGCTCCCAAACTTTATCAGTCCGCGGCGCACTTATAGGTCTAGTCTTTTGTCCCGGCGCCCATTTAAAAATATGTGTACAATGACAAAATCAGGCACAGTAATAAAAACAACTCTTAAGATAAACCCCACCACATTTATTAAAATTGAATCACAAGAACCATCAAACTAAAATATGAAAATACACGCTCCACATCGCATAAATAGGTTGTTACACAGGGAATGAGGATCCTCAGAGCTTTTGAACTCAGAGTTAGATAATCATTTTAGATCCACTGTATCGGAAGAAACAAATTTTGTTTTCAGGCTGTTGTCGCAAGAGGGTTCAATTAGACACTCTTCTTCCTACGAAGTGAATTCTGGTGGAGCTTGAGTAAGGAAAGTATATTGGATCCAGGCAATTTTCTTGACATTGTCTTGCTCAAAGTATTTTGCAAACCAATCAGTGAACTTTGAGAGGTGTTCCTTGAAAAGGGACAGCAAGTTCTATGAAATAACGACTTTATTACAGGCCACACTTTTGTGCAATTCAGGGAAACAATGTCGATCGCCACCCTCATTTCCGGTGATCTGCTCCTCTTTCTAGGGTCAGACCTTTGGCCTTTGGGCTCTCTTAACACAATTAGACAGGGTAGGTTCGTTCTGTCTGAGGGTTTGTTGTTTTTCTCCAAAAGAAGATCATAATGATGTGGTTATCATGGGTGGTACGATCATACGGGAAAAATGCTATCAGCCACTCTGATCACCTTTCCTCGGGGAGGGGATCGGCCCTGGGGCTCGACTGCTATCTTCGCCAGGAGCGTATTTGAGGAGGTTCGTACTCTCTCAAGAGTATCGCGTGCCAGCTTATGGATGTGTTCCTTTAGAGGTGTCATCTGGAGGCCTTCCTGCAATTGTTTGTTTCTTACAAACCAAAGGGCACCAGCGACCATCCTCAACGTCTTATTCTGAAGGACCTCGATCTTGCGCAAGTTGCTGACAGCAGCCGTTACTCAGGCCAGTGCTCCATACGTGATTATCAGTCGCAGGCACGTCTTATAGACTAACACCTTTGTTTTTAAATCGAGTGCCGAACTTTTTTGGCATAACGCCATGAGGGTATTCCTAGCGTTGAAAAATGTTCTTCCTAATATGATCCATATGCCATTTCCAGGTTAGCCTTTGGTCGAGGATCACACTAAGGTGTTTTACCGTAGTACTCCACGGGATTTCGACTTCCTCGACCTCAACTCTTAGAGGAGCAGATCTCCGTTTTCTGGTGAATTGTACGGCGACGCACTTCTCGCCATTCACTCTCAATCCCCACTTGGCCAATCCACAATATCGTCTGCTGCCTTCTGCAGTCGCCCGACTACTAGGTCCTTGCTTCTGGAAGACGTGTAGACTACCATATCGTCGGCGTAAATCGACAGGTGTACTTGCGGGATACGAGGAATGTCGCTCGTGTACAGGATAAACACCTCAGGGGCCAGTAGTGAGCCTTGCGGTACTCCGGCTAATATCGGGCTTCTCGTTGATAACGTTTGACAGTACCGAATCGAAAAAGTTTTCCCAAATAAAACTCCACTAAATCAGAAGAAGCAAATTTTGTTTTCAGGCTGTTGTCGCAAGAGAATTCAATTAGACTCTCTTCTTCCTTTTGAAGTGAATTCTAGTCTGAGCAAGGAAAGGATCTTGGATCCACGCAATTTTCTCAACATCGTCTTGCTTAAAGTATTTTGCAAACCAGCCACGCATTTGTGCAATTCAGGGAAACAATGTTGTTCGCCACCCTCATTGTCTTTTCTTATCCACAACTGCAGCTTTTTCCTAAACGCCGCAACCTTCTCCAAAGTTCCATGTTATTGCCTTGCAAAGACAGATTGATTCGGCTTGTCAAATATATCGCACAAATGCGCTAATTTCAGCAAAAGGTCGGGTTCGGCAAAGTACCTGGAGTTTTCGTGACCTTCCTCTTGTAAAAAAGTGTGAATTTCTTGACGTAGCTCGAATGCGTGGAATAAGACGTTGTCACGTGAAAGCCATCGTGAACTGCAGTGGAATACCAAGGCCGTGTGTTCAGCTCCCATGTCCATGCATAGCTTTTTGACAAATACGTTCTAATACGAAATTCAATTGAAAGCTTTGATGCAAGTGCCTCCCTACGGACGATGCAATGGGTCCACATAGCATGCGGTGCTTTGCTGCGGATAAGCGCCAGCAATCCTCCATAGCGACCAGACATTGATCGAGCTCCGTCGGTACACATACCGGTGCACTTTTCCGAATCCAAGTCATCGGTTATAAACTTGTCAAGTATCTCAAATAAGCCTTTGAGCCTTTGCGCTTCCAATGATGCCTTTGCAAAATAGAAGGTCCTCAACGATGATATTTTCATCCAGGAAGCGTACATAACTAGTAGAAAGCGTCTTAGCCGCTCCCTACCGTTTACTTTTCTTCTCAGATGTTTACTCTTCGATTGGTGTCTAGGAACTGAACTGGTTCGCCGAAGTGGTGCCGTATTTATACTAGCCGCTCTACCTATTTAGAACTTTCGCAAAACTTCGACAAGAGCGACACGAGATGGAAAACCGTCTAGACAGCTGGTTATCAGTCTCGCAAAGTTACCAGAGAAACACAGGCTGTAGGCCTAACATATGAAGAAGAAGAAAAAGATTAAATACAATGTTTTAATGTATTCAACAAGACGATTGATGGCGACTCTTGTTTGGGATAGTCATAGAGTTGTGTTAATCAACTATCTTGAAAAAGGACAAACAATAACAAACGGGGATATACTACGCATCACTACTTGACAAGCTGAAGGCAGAAATTGGGGAAAAACGGCGTTATTTGAAGGAAAGTTTTGTTCCACGAAGACAATAAAATTCACAAATTGGGTTTCGAAATCTTATTCACCAGATCTGGCCCTATACGACTTTTTTTCCGTTTTCCAGGCGCAAAATTTCGCTGGGAGGACAGACTATGTTATAAAATAAAATTGAATTTGACTTGACAAACTTGTTTCTGTATTAGCTTGGATACTTTCAGACTACTCTGGCAAATCTATTCGTTTTATGATGATCTCTAATCAATATTTGTATCTTCATCACCGTATATATTCTTCTCTTTCTTGCAGAGAAAAGGTGGGCCAATTCCGGAAACTAACCATTCTCTGTTCATGACCGGTTACGACGTGAGTATTAATCCCATCTCTTGCTAGCAATTTTATATACCGTAGAAGCTTAGTTCTTGTCTCATGTGTATAAAAAGTAAAGCAGACCATAAAATGGTACGATTTATATAAAACTGACCTGTTTTAACAACGTGTTGAAATATTGTTAGATATATGTTTGGTGCTTGCTGCAAAATATCGCTGTTATTTACGGTGCTGGGGGAGCTAAAGGAACGCTAAGACAAAAAAAAAAAGGAGACATTTATTTTAGTTATGTAGCGAATTGCGGACGCGGCATATAATTAATTATGACACCTACAGATTCGACTGCCCGGAAATTCCGTTTTCAACGTAGCAGTTATCTTTTCTATTCTTCTAATGATCCTAAAAAGAAATCGGATCGTCAAGTTATTCCTACTACATTCCAATTGTGCGCCAAAATATTGTATAATTGAGAGAATACAAGAAATTCCTTCTGTACTGTTGGTGATGTTTTTTTTTCTTTAAATATTTTCTTAACTTTGTTTTTTTGATCTGTAAATCGTATTAAATTGCATTGCGGTTAATTCCTAATTTTCAAGAAGAATTTAACGTCATGTAAATAGCTTAAGCTCTTAATTTGATTTCAGAAGGCGATCCATTAAAAATTTTTGGTTCGGAGTTCTAATTTTAATTATGAAACGTTTGTTTTTTGTATATAAAAAATACATTTTTCATTGAATTCAATTGAAAATAACATTAATTCTAAATTTTACGAATCTGTTCGCACCTTATAAGGTAGTACAGGATTTTATTAATATGTACTATTTTCTTTTTCTATTTACAGATTACGTACATAAATACATCTCTCTTTGTTAAGTGCTTAGTAGGAAGACGTTTGTACTACGAGGGTCACGCTATATATTTTGAGATACAAGAAAACTAAAAGTCTTTTTACGAAAATGATTTTATTTATGTTCAAAATAATCTCCTTCTGCATCAATGCACTTTTGTAACCGAAGTTTCCACAACGTAAAAGCGTGAAGCCAGCCATCTCTTGGAATGCTCTCAAAAAATAAATGAAATGCTTCATCTATCTCATCCTCCGTCGTGAAACGTCGACCACGTAAATGTTTCTTTAGGTTGAAGAATAACCAGAAATCACACATGGCCAAATCAGGCGAATAGGGTGGATGTTTAATGACTTTTACCTTATGTTCACGTAAAAATTCAACTGTCTGCTGTGCATTGTGTGACGAAGCATTGCCGTGATGCAACATTAACCCGCGAATGTTGGCTGACTCAAGAACTACAGGTAAATATTTTGTAGTGTACCAGTTTGCTGTGAGTGTACGTCGATTTTCCAGCTTCATTGCTTTTACTAATCCGGTACTGTGGAAGAAAACTGCGTATATAACTTTCTTGACAGCCCTTTGCCTTTTGGCCATTATTGGTGTTCTTCGTGGCATCTTCGTGGATCCACACGCGGCTCTCCTGGCGGGTAGGAATATCGTAAAATGGGATGTAAGTTTCACCTGTTACTATTTTTGATAGAATGCGATGTCCACCATTATTTAACATTTCCAATGTTTCCCGAACGATTCTTACTCGCTCTGCTTTTTGGAAATCGGTAAGCGTGTGTGGCACCCAACGAGTAATAATTTTTTTCATCCGAAGATGATCATGTAAAATTGAATTTACTGTTGCGGATCCAACACCAAGAGTTGCCTCAATCACTTGATAAGTGCATCTTGGATCTTCGTCGATCATACGTCTCACACTCTCAATGTTTCCAGCGGTAACTGAAGAACAGGGCCTACCGGTACGTTCCTCATCACCAAGGGATATCTGTCCTCTTTTAAATTCGCTATACCAGCGAAACACAATTGCACGTGAAGGACTTTCACCAAATGCGAGTTGCAATCGTTCAAGACTTTGTTGTTCACTTAAACCGACCTTAAAATCGTAGTAAATCATTGCGCGTACATGTTCTCTTGACAAGTCTATGTTTCGATGACAAATCGTACCTACCACGATTACTCTATGACAGCAGCGACTCAACTGGCAGTCAGAGCTTATTACTTAAAGATGGTGGTATTTAGAAATGCAGTGTTGCCAGGTCTAACTTCTCTACTTTTGTGGCATCTCAAAATATATAGCGTGTCCCTCGTATTAACTGTATTTTAATAATGCAACGAAACAAAAACTTTAAAATTTTATTTATTTTCAAAAAATGTATTTTAAAGTAACATGATTAAATTAGCAAATTTAAGCATACCTAGTTACAAATTGTGGTTACACAATGGTGTCTGTTATTATCCAAACACATCCGAACTTTTGAATTTAGGTAGGAGCCATAAATTCTGCACATGTTCGAGGCCTACACTATATATGTTACGGCTCGAAGAGTCGTAGTTTTTAGTAGCCAGTCAGACAACGTGACTAGTGCATGAAAATATCTTAGGTAACGAAAATTAAGTACCATTTTTAACAAAATAAGGGCATACACCTCATCGTATTAAAAACGTTTAGACCGCGTTTCTGGTGATTTATCTCCTACATATTCCACTGTCAAAAAGTAGGCAAAATGTTTCCGTTTGGGGCAAGAATCCCATGAAGATGATGAACGCCCCGGTCGGCCAATTGAACTAACAACGCTTCCAAACGTTTCAATTATTGTAGAAATGGTATTAGCAGATCGTTTAGAAGTGAAGGAGTTAGGAATTCCCCATAACTATTTGGGTATGAATAAGATGGCAAGATGAGTAACGAACGTCGGGTCGAATGTGAGCGCTCGTTTTTAAATATGCGTGGAGACGACCCGAAACCGATTTTGGAGTCCATTGTCTCAGGAGGTGAGACAATGGTTCTGTTTATGATTCTTTATCCAAAAGGGAATCGATGGGATGGCGGCGACTCGATGAATCTCGTCCAAGAAAGGCAAAAGTCGTTCAATCAACGGAAAAAGTGATGGCCACAATATTCTGGGATTGTGAGGGTATTTTACTCATGGACTTTAAGGAAAATTGACAAAACGTGTTCAATCCGTCCATACTGCCGCCATTTCACAAGCTGCCATCCGTCAATGCAACTTTCAAGAATTGGAACATCCATCGTATAGTCCCGTCATGGCTCCAAGTGATTGTTATTTCCAAAAAGGAAATAGAAATCGTCCAAATACTCACAAAATTCTATAATAAAATGTAATTATAATGCGACCAGTTTCAGGCAGAGGCCCATCTTCAGGCCAGAATTTATAGAAACAGTAGAAATTCGTCTAACAATAAAATAATCCAGATGTGTGGTAATGAATTTATTAAAGAATTTTGTTATTGGACCATTTCTTTTTCCTTTTTCGATATGAACACCTCACAACGAGTCACATCCAACATTTGATTATTATTTATTTTCTTATTTAAAGAAGGACCTTAGAGGACATCGTTTTAAGCAGGTGCAATACAACATTTTGAGGGAAAAACTTTAGATTACTTTTATAAGGGTATAACATTATTAATTGATCGTTGTAATAAATGTATTGAAGTTAGGGGAGATTATATTGGAAAATAAAAATTGTTACATTTTCCAAGTTTATTTTTTTTTATAACAGGCCGAGAATTTATGACGCCTACAGCACACAACATAAGATATAAATAATTTAAAGCTAAAAACGAACTCAAAAACTAGTTCCCTTGATGATAGTATTGATTTGGATGCGTTAAACACATTTTGTTGGCTTTGACACCTTACCGATAATGATATTCTGCCAACTTTTACCTGAATGAAATCTGAAGCAGTTAATTTTGATGAAATAAGTACTAGGCTGCTCCGATATGCCTTCTACATATTCAACGTCTGCATCAGAACAGGTATTTATCCACAAGTATGGAACCACAAGTAGTACGTATGTATGACATTGGCACTAAGGAAGGACGATTGGCTCAAAAGTATTCTAGGAACCAGTTTGCCATTTGTAAAGAGAATTTCATTTCACAAGAAGAAGTTCCAGATGTAATTGTGACTCTTCGTGAGTGTGCCAGCAAATCTTCAATCACAGGTGGTCAAGGTTTCAAGAGAAAATGTCTTTCAGGAAAATGTAGCTGCAAGAAGCATGGGTTACTTTGTAATTCGAAATGCCATGACAGTTTGCCACGTTCTAACAAGTAAATTTGATGAAATAAATACTAGGCTGTTCCGATATGCCTTCTACATATTCAACGTCTGCATCAGAACTAGTGGTTATCCAAAAGTATGGTTCCATACTTTTGCTACAAGCTTGTAGTACGTATTCCTAAAAACGTCTCTGAATGAACACTGACCAATCGGTCTGCTACCCGTACTCTTTTTGAAAGGATACTGGAAGGGCAATTACGTTTATATATTGATGCGGATAATATACTTCCAGCCCATCAATCTGGGTTTCTCTTACGGTCTACGGCTAAAGATATCGGCAAAATCACAGCTTTGATTTTACTGGACTTTTCTAAAGCCTTTGACTCATTTAGTCATAAGATATTGGTAACCGTTCTCCTGTCCATTTGTGTGGGTGCATCTGAAGTCAGTTTCCAAAGTCAAAGTCCAAAGTTCCTAATCATAGCGTAGGCAGACGGTTGCGGTGGAAGGAAGAAGGTCTGGAGAATTGTCTGTGCCTCTAAGGACTTCGCAGAACGCTAGAATGCTGCTGAATTGAATTACGTTTTAACTGACTGTAAACACGACCTCTACGAGATCTATTTACTGAGAAAGTCTACGAAGAGACTTATTGGGATTCTGCAGCATTCTCTAGGAGTTAAGAGCTCGATTCTATTAAGAGGCGTTTGATGACAAATACTTCCAGAACCAAGAAAACGTCGAAGGACATACTCTTGATGTTGCAAGAAGGAATTAAATGTTACGCTATTATCTAGATACATAACAAGAAACAATTTCATCTTGAATACCATTGCGAAAGTGCGTCATAATACTAAAAAGTACTGTTATTTATATACAGGATGGGTTTTTTTCCGATGTTTAGTATGGGGATCTCGGAATACGAGTTCAATCGAATGAGCCTAGACATGGTGATTCAGATTTTATCTATGAAAATGTCACTGGCGATTTTTCAAGTAATTTTAAATAAGAAATTTTTAATGAACATATGCCTTCGGAGCTTTAATTTTCAAGATTGAAAAGAATTGAATATTAAAAAAAAATAATGTTATTTTTCGACAACAATGAAAACCATCTACATTACAAAATACCAGTATGCCAATGACAACAATAAAGTAATAGAAATCTGCTGATAGGAAATGTAATATTTTAACAAGCCAAAAGTATTTGTCAACTTAATCAGTATTTTTGTCCCATTGTAATTTCTTAACAAAATTTCCTCTGCAAAATATGACATCCTTCTACGTTATTCTCATTAAGCGCTGTACTATTTTCTAATGTACGAACAGACAAAGTATAATATTGTTTTCTAGAGGTCACTAAGTTGAAAATATTAAATCAAATTACCTTCAAAAATCATATTATTTGTTTTTGTTTTTTTTTTGACAGAAAAGAAACAATAATTCATTCTCACACCACAAAAAATCGTTAAAATCGGGACCAAAACGGCGGCAAATTGGATTTCTACGTCCGGAAATAACGAGGTTATAACATTTATAGGTTATTAAATCATGTTTCAATAAAACCGGAAGTAAATATCGCAAATATCCAATACATTACCTCCGTCGTAAATGAAATAAAATATTTTCAATTCTCATAAACACATATATATCATTGGTGGCCAACGCAAATGATTATATACGAGGGATGATCGTAAAATAAGGTTCCCAAAGTCCTACAGCAGCAATAAGACGTGTTAGGCGAAATCCGACAACATTGGCGTGTGCAGCAGCTCTCCCACTCTACGTACCACTCCCGTCTCGCTACGCCGCTCAGTGAGATGGAACTCCCGATCGCCGCTACTGCCAGGTACGAAATTCGCGCTGTGATACGTTTTTTAAACGCGAAAGGGGTTTCACCTATAGACATTCATCGTCAATTAACCGAAGTAGGGGACGGAAATTCACGATGAAGAGCGGAGCGGAAGACCATTAGTTTCAGAGGAAATCGTTGAAAATGTCGGGAGCATACTGCTTGAAGATCGGAGGGTCGCCAGTCGTCAACTCGTTCTTCGGATTCCTGAGATTTCCAACACCACAATTGAAAAGATTTTGACTGGCGGCAGAATTTTACAACATGGGGATTCAGAAGTTGGAGCACCGTCTGCAAAAATGCTTGGATAGAAATGGCGATTATGTCGAAAAATGGTTTTTACCTTTAAAACGATGTGTAATGTTAAGGAAATAAAGAATGCTGTCTATTTTTTAAAAATATGGGAACCTTATTTTACGATCGTATTTATATTTATATTTTACTTCATATATATGACTGTGGACAAAATGAAAATCCATTATTGGATTATTAGGTATGGCTTAAATTTTGCAATATGGATATATGTATATTATTTGAGAAAATTAGATTACATGCATAAGATTTGGAATCATTTACTCACTTGTTAAAATATAAATAAAATATATAGTTTTTTTCACTAAAAATAGTTTCTTTTTAAAAATTGCTAAACATTATAGTAATGAATAGCATTGGTATATTAGTTCTAACACAATTTTGATCCAATATTCATTATGATCTAAACTTACATTTTGATATAAGATATTTTAATTAAATGTATTTTAAATATATACTAAAATAAGTCAAAACGATCGCTTATATACGAGGGTGTATCGAATATAAACGGGACCGATTTTCTTAAAAATACCGGAGAGCTTCTAGACCAGGAAGGATTTGATGCGCAGGTAGCCTGCACCGTTAGGGAGAGGGGAGAACCGACCGCAACTCTCTCGGGTCCCTTTAGTATCGAAAGAAACCATGAGCGAGAAAGAAGTGCATGTCTCCGTGGAGCAGGGGATTGTCATCAAGTTTTTAACCAAGGAGGGGGTAAACCCAACCGAAATTTTGCGGTGATTACAGACACAGTTCGGGGACAACACTCTATCGAGAACCCGTGTGTTTGCATAGCACAAAAAATTTTCTAGAGGGCGTGAAAAGAACGAGAACCATGATCGCCGCCCAAGAACAAGTGTGACCGAGGCCAACATCGAGGCGGTCCGAAATCTCATAGAGGACAATCGGCGCATAACTCTCTTCGAAATCGTTGCGGAAGTAAACATCAATTACGGGAGTATCCAACGGATCGTAACAGATCACTTGGGATTGCGCAAAGTGGCCCGTAGATGGTGGAACCCATCTGTTATCGGAGGATCACAAGCGACATCGATTGGAGATTTCGCAGCGACTCTTCAATCGATACCAGCAAGAGGGTGAGGCCTTTTTGAATCGCATCGTCACCTTTGACGAAACATAGGTGCACTATTCCACGCTCGAGTCGAGAAGGACGGCGAGAGGGCACCGGTGAAGGCAAAGACGCGATTGTCATCCGGAAAGGTAATGGCAATAGTTTTTTTTTTGATCGGCAAGGTGCTTTTCACGTTAATTTTCTCCACGATCGACGCACAATTAATGCGCAATATTATTGTGAAGTACTGGATGCCGCGAAATTGTCATTTCGGAGGAAAAGAAAGAAGCAATCGGCCAGAAGTGACATTCTTCTGCGAGACAACGCCAGGCCTCATGTGGTTAACGCCACGATGCAAAAAGTGGATGCATTCGAATGGGAAACGCTGGAACATCCATCCTATAGTCCAGACTTGTCACCTTGTGACTTCCATCTATTTGGACCCCTCAAAGAAGCGCTTGGAAGCTAGCGTTTCGACGACAACGAAGCGGTGGAAGCGTTTATGCTCCAATGGCTACATGAACATGCGAAGAGTTTTTACGATGATGGAATAAAAAAGCTTCCAATCCGATGGAAAAAATGTATTTCTAGGGCGGGAGAGTCTATAGAAAAATAATATGTATTTATAAGCTTAGTTAAATAAAGTTAGAATTTTAAACAAAACGGGTACCATTTATATTTGATACACCCTCGTAAATGGCAATTTTAGGTAATTCGTACTTTAGCGTATATGACCGCAATGCTCTCAGATGCTTCTAATTCAATTAGAATGCAATAAAAATATAAATTAATTACAATTTAAAAGAATTAAAGACATGAAGACATTTTTCGTGTCCTATTTTTGTTATAAGACGAAATTATTCATTTCTAATAATCATTAATCCCAACATTGAATTCATCTAAATCAATTCCATCTACAATTACAACAAATTAACCTACAGTGGCGTACTAGTACAAATTTTTATAAAGTCCAATTTTTATTTTCAATTTTTATACGTTTTTGACTTGTTTTCTAAGTTATTCCAGATAATTTTCATAAAATGATCTTCTCTTATACGAAATTCATCTATTATACTCAACAAAACAATCCTGAAGCTGTCTAAAAGTGCGTCGCAAATATTTTAAGGTTTTTTTTTCTGTATGAAATAAGGGCGACATTAGGGTGATATGTGGTGGTGGTTTTCAGGATTACATACCGGGGGTGGTGGTCGACACCGGACAGATCGCGTATAACGAGGACGATTATCGTTCGCCGAGCGAAGACAGTGGCGTGGGTATGGGGGTGATGGATCGCTCACAGAGGTGAGAAAATTTCGTAAAAAAATATCATGTAAATAAATAATGAATAAAGAAATAAATAATACAATTAATGGATTTAGATGGGGTGTGAGGAAAATTGGATGTATATAGATCTTAAAGGTTATGTTGGTAAACAAATTTGATAAAATAGAAAATTCTCTATTTGGGGGTTAGAGAATATATTATACATCCAGTTTTCTTTCTATTCTGTAATTAATAAATTATTAAAAACTAAATTTATAAATTTTTACATTTAAATTTAAACCTTTTTTTTAAACTAAGAATAAGTTGAAAATAAATTTTCTAAAGCCATCCAATCATTAAACAGTATCAACATTAAACGATCAAATAAAAACAAAATATCTAAAACGAAATCCTACTTAAACAATCTATAGATTAAAATTTAAAACACTTAAAGAAGAAAAAATCAAGTAACAGTTATTTTTGTTTCTTTTGTTTTGTAGACAACGACCGGCTAGTGCCACTAATACAATGTTGCCTTCAGGGAAATTAATAACTGATTTGAACGAGGAAGATCACCCAAATCAGGTGATTTCTTTTATTTTTCTCCTAATCAGTCTTCCATATCTTTAATATAACACTATACAGCGTGTCCGTCTGCTGCGTTTGTGCAAGATAATTTACTACCTTAGGAGTTTAGAGAAAAAGTTTCTAAATAAAATATATTTGGTGATAAGTCCTGCACAATATAAAATTATATTCAAGTATACAGGGTGTTCAGTTTCCGCTACAATCGATACAAGTTTGTATCTCTCTATCTCTACTCTTTAAGAAAAATGTATACAAGTACCTGCTTTTGCCGTTTAAGAATAAAAAGCAAGCTAAAATAAGGAGAAAAAGGCGGAAAAGGTCTTGTCACCACGAAACGCAAGACATGTTGCCATCCCACCCTAATAAAAATAAAATTGGAGCGAGACAACGGCTATGTCCTTTCTATCCGTCAAAATTGTGTTCTTTCCTCCTCTATATCTTTGAATTAAAGACTAGACACAAGCGGAATATACGAAAGGAACGACGTCTCTTGTTATAGCACATACCATAAATGAAATGACCTCTTTATTGCCAAAAATAGAAAAGATACGAAAAATGTAAAGGTCCCTTCTCTTTATTGATTAGGTTTGGATTCTTATTTCTGTAAATAGTCTCATAGGTGTCCAGTGCAAGTGGCGAAATCACGTTTTTAATCAATTTTAGTTTTTCTAATTTAATATTATGCCCGGTATCGTTTATGTATTGTGTTACACTTGACGCTTATAAGAAATGTGTTAGAAAATTAATGAGACTGATTTATTTACCAAAATTTTTATTTTTTTCAAATAACAATGTTATCCCCTTCAACGTAGGTCCCTTGGGTAGCTATACACCGGCGGAGTCGTTGTTCCCAGTCTTGGTAGGAGCGCTGGAAGGCTTCAGTCGGTATAGCCTTTAGCATGTTCGACACATTCTTTTGTATGTTCTCCAAAGTCCCAAAATGACGTCCTTTTAAGACACTTTTTAGTTTGGGGAAAAGGAAAAAGTCGCAAGGACTGAGATCAGCTGTATAGGGGGGGCTGAGGAACCGCAGGGATGCCTTTTGATGTCAAAAACTCCGTGATGGAGATGGCCGCGTGACACGGGGCGTTGTCATGATGGAGCATCCACTTGTCTGCAATGCCTGGTCTCACACGAATCACCCTTCTTCTGAGTCTTTCAAGGACACCCTTGTAAAAAACTTGGTTGACAGTTTGCCCTGGAGGTACTAATTATTTGTGAATGGTACCCCTACCGTCAAAGAAGCAAATCGGCATTGATTTGATCTTTGATTTTCTCATTCGAGTTTTCTTCGGTCGAGGAGAATTCTCAGTGTGCCACTCCTGGCTTTGCCGCTTTGTCTCAGGGTCGTATTCAAAAATCCAGGTTTCATCCCCGCCAGTGAAGAAATCGGGGTCTTTGGCAATTCTTTCAAGAAGATCAAGGCACACGTTTTTTTCGAATGTCCTTCTGCTCAATTGTGAGGTTTTTAGGCACCATTTTGGCACAGACCTTTCGCATGTGCAATTCTTCAGTTAAAATTTGATTAACGGTGAAACTGTTCAATTGTAACTGGTCACTCATCATCCTTATTGTTAAACGACGGTCTGACCTCACAAGAGCCCTCACACGTTCGATGTTTTTATTGGTTTTTGAAGTGGAAGGCCTCCCTGAGCTAAGTTCATCTTCCACTAGTTCTCGCCCACCTGGTCTTACACGAATTACCCTTCTTTTGAGTCTTTCAAGGACACCCTTGTAAAAAACTTGGTTGACAATTTGCCCTGGAGGTACAAATTCTTTGTGAACGGTACTCCTACCGTCAAAGAAGCAAATCGGCATTGATTTGATCTTTGATTTTCTCATTCGAGCTTTCTTCGATCGAGGAGAATTCCCAGTGTGCCACTCCTGGCTTTGCCGCTTTATCTCAGGGTCGTATTCAAAAATCCAGGTTTCATCACCTATGATCACACGAGTGAAGAAATCGGGATCTTTGGCAGTTCTTTCAATAAGATCAAGGCACACGTTTTTTCGAATGTCCTTCTGCTCAATTGTGAGGTTTTTAGGCACCATTTTGGCACAGACCTTTCGCATGTGCAATTCTTCAATTAAAATTTGATGAACGGTGAAACTGTTCAATTGTAACTGGTCACTCAGCATCCTTATTGTTAAACGACGGTCTGACCTCACAAGAGCCCTCACACGTTCGATGTTTTCATTAGTTTTTCAAGTTGAAGGCCTCCCTGAGCGAGGTTCATCTTCCACCAGTTCTCGCTCACCCAAAAATGATTTATGCCAGCGAAAAATTTGTGCTCTTGATAAGCAATGTTCCCCATAGGCCTGCTTCAACTTTTCAAAAGTTACACTCGCGTATTCCCCAAGTTTGACACAAAACTTAATATCATAACGTTGTTCCAAATACCGCTGTTCCATCCTGTATGACACACAACAAAGACACAACTTCACTGATAACGCTCTCAAAAATCACGTGGTGACAGTAGGAAGTGCAAACTCGGACTGAGCGTCTGGAGCGGACTAACAAACATGCCTAGTGATGGAGAACAACTACAGCGTTGCCAGATCGCTCGCAATGGTGCCAGTCTCATTATATTTCTAACACACCTCGTATCTTCCCGTACCTGTAACATCTGATATGTTTATTAAATCTAGTACCTATCGCTCGTTTCGTTTGACCAATATAGCCTTTATCACAATCACCACATGCAATTTTGTAAATTCCCCACCTTTCTCTTATGTCCGGTTTATCGTGTCCAGCGGGAAACTGGATACCCTATATGCTTGAATATAATTTTATGTTGTGCAGCACTTGTCTTATATATATATATATTTTATTTGAAAAATCTTTTTCTAAATTACTCTGGGAATGAATTACATAATAGACTGTTAGACAGAATAACAGAGCCACTCCTCTGTGTTATTTTAAAGATACACAAGTGGTAACTCTATATTGGGCTAACAGCTTATTTACAAACGACAACAATTATTGTCTCTCTCTTCTTTCCTATTTTCTATACTATATATCTTTACGTAATGTTAGAAAGCTTGTAGAAAGAAGTGTATTTTCCATAGGAACAAATCTCAGTTCGTTTTTTTCTTTTTCTTCCTGATAAAGCTGTCAAAATTTAAGAATGTCTGAGATTTGTTTCGTATCTATTTTGTAGCACATAGCACCGACATATTTCTACCAAATTACCACATGCACTCTCTATATTTTAAACTAGATACATATACATACAAACAATATGTACAACTTCGTATATGTTGTTTCTTATCAATTCTATAGGTATTTGATGGTTCTTATGACACACACGTAAATTTTAGTATTGCTAATGATTTATTCTATACTTAAATGTAGTTAGATACATGCAAATTCGTGGAGTTATACACAATATAATGCATAGCTTACATGTTTAAAGTAGATGTAGTTTATATATGTTTTATTTTTGTCTTTTTTTGGGAACGCAAAATGTAAGGGGTAAGCTTGGTAGTATTTTTTAAATCTGGCGCCCATTTCAGGTTGGTAACCAATAATTTTGTCAGTCTTATTTGTTTTGACAGATAGATATAAAGTGGAAGAAATGTAATTAAGACGAGTTTAAATTGGTGCTACTGATTAGTTGGGTTGATAGTATTTCGGAAATAGAGACGCTAAGACCAATCTAAAAGAAAAATATAACCCTGCAATGTGGTCTTCACTGTATTTGTTTTATATCGAGTGTTCCAGATTCAATGTTACAAGCGATCTTCGTTATTTGTAGAGATATAAGATCGAGCAAGGGATGCAATTTAAAAGGAATTGGTTTAGGGGACGTTTCTTAGAGGGTGTTTTAGTAGGGGGTAGATTTCGGCAAACCGTTTTCGACGACACCTTGCTTGATCTTATATCTCTACAAATAAGGAAGATAACACTGGGAAACAGCAATTTCGTTGTCTTAAATCTGTGACTTGTTTTTAACTAACTTTTTGCCTCTGGATTCAAAAATAACCGCAGCAGGCAAAAATTTTCTCTTATAGCTTTTTCTGGAATGTTTAATCTGTGGACACTCTCGCTTGATGCTCCAACAATAGTCAGCCATCATATGTACATCCCATCTACCTTGATACCGTGTCTCCATGACGTTCAAATCCTGGTGAAATCGCCCACCCTGATCATCACTGACTGCACCAAGATTTTCCGGGAAGTTAGCAAGATGGCTATGTAAAAAATGCAATTTGGTGCTCATGTTGCAACCTAGCAGTTTGAAGCTCTCCAAGAGTTGCCGGACAATTTTGGCGTAATTCTGTGCTCGTGTATTTCTAAGATAGTCTCTAACAATGTTTTTGAGTGCCAACCAAGCATTCTTTTCAATTCCTGACATTGTTCCGATGAAATGTTCATCTTTAACAAGCTGCCGAATCTGTGGACCATCAGAAACACCGGCCTTTATCATTTCAAATGACAGGTTAGGAAATGCAGAAATGAGATACTTGAAATAGTCGCCTTCAATTGGCAAAGCTTTAATGAATTGCTTCGCGAGACTCAATTTTATATGCAGAGGTGGAAATATAATATTCTTTCTGTCGACAAGTGGCTGATGTACAATGTTTGGATCACCAGGTTTCAGGTCAGATCGTGGCAGCCAATTCGACTGCACCCAATGCTTCTCACGAGCTCTGCTGTCCCACATACACAAAAAAGCAGGGATACTTGGTATATTCGGGTTGCTGGCCAAGAAGAAAGCTAACGATTTTAAGGTCAACACAAATGATCCATTGGTGCATGTGGTATTGCAACAAATCAATGACTCTCTTTATGTATTCATATTCTTCACTCAAACGAACTGAATGGTCTATCGGGACTGAACCCAATAAATTTCCATTGTGGAGGAGAACACACTTCAAGCTCCGCTTTGAGCTATCGATAAACAGTCGCCATTCAGTTGCGTTATAGGCTGAAATTCCCAACTCTTCCGTTAAACCATGTACCTTATGGCAATACACAATTCCATCATCACTTCGAAAGTATTGTAGAAACGCACTTTCTCTTGATCGAAAATATAGGATACCTTAGTTCCCTTTTCAAGCAAGTTTTTCTCGTGCAGTCTTGATGCTAAGAGCTCTGAAGCTTCTTTGGATAGTCCTAAATCTCGTACCAAATCATTCAACTCATGCTGGTCAAATCCATTACGAACGGAATCATCTTGAATTTCAAAATCTTCATCGTTGGGGTCACTTTGATCTTCACCAGACTCGTATTCCCGTATTTCCAAAGAGGGTAATTCATTGAAAACTGGCGCTGGGATTTTGCCTGAATGAGGCACTGGGCGTATAGCTGATGGTAAACTAGGATACTCTATTTTTCATTTGTTTTTCTTGTTATATCCTGACGTTTTCACTATACAAAAGTAACAATCACTTAAATGATCTCTGGGCTCTCGCCAAATCATAGGTATACCAAATGGAAGTTTATCACGTGTTCCCTTGGTCCACATCCGTAAACCCTCAACACACTGCTTACACACTTTGTGAGGGGCCTATGATTTATCTTGATCACCAATTTTCACTTTAAAATAGGCAAAATAGACTTGCCTGGCAAATGTACTGATGTTTGTCCTTTGACTGGGAATGCTAAAACTGCCACATATGTAACAAAAGGAATCGGGGCTGTTTAAGCACTTACGACGTGAACTGGCAGAGGTAGACATAAGAAAGAGTTTCAGCTCATATATAAATAAACACTAAACACTGCTAACCTTATATATAAACAAGAACTCAGATTCCACGTCGGAATGGGCTGCATCGTTTCAAAGCGACACACAACGTCTCACTACAGTATCTCAGGCGTAACTGATCAAGTCCAGACAAGTATACACCTCTCGCTGTTCTCCTATGCGTCATTCACCCGGCGCCCATCGGAGAAGGTTTGTGTCAGCCAATAGGAGAGCAATAGTGCTTCCTATGATCCATGCTCGATTTCGCGGAGATTGGTCACATTCTCATAAGGTGTAGAGATAAAACTTGACGTGGTAGAAGAAAACTAACTACAGTTTTGAAACCAGCATGCCTAATTAAGAAATTGTGTTACAAATTGTTCCCCAGTGTAATGCTTGTAACACTGAATCTGGGACACCCGGTATTTCTATAAGAACATCAAACTCTACTTCGTAAAAATTGAAAAAAAAAGATGCACCAGATAAACGTTGCATGGATTATAAATAATGGCAACCCTCGAAATGAAAAAAAAAATTAAAGCGTACGATTTGAAAACTCGATACAAATTAATCAAAGCTGTCTATGGCACGTGCTTGCTGGCAGTTTTTTTTTAGTTCGCCAATATGCCCCGTACAATACGTGGGAGAATAATTGCATTTTGAAATTGTAACGAACTGTTTGGAATTTGATTTATGGAAATCGATATGTTCCAACAAATTTTTGTTGTTTTAATATCTCAATTAGGGTTATTATAGAAGAATACCAAACAAGCCGCCTCTGCCTTTTCTATATCTTTTCCGCTAACCTTTCGTTCGTTTCCTCCAATTTCGCAACGCTCTTTTTCGCTCTTACACGAACCTTAAAACCTTATTTGCAGGATTACTGCAGCGGCGATGAGGAGAATCCGACCGGAACCCGGAGCCGAAGACATTCCAGTCCGGACGAGTCGAGATCGGGAAGCGCGACCGCCCTACATCAGCCGGATTACTCGGATTCCGTAAGTGAACTACTTCCGATTTTTCTACCACACCCCTCAACCGCCTTCCTCCTTCCACAATGCTGGATTCCCGTTTTCTAAACTATAGAGAAAGATCTATCACAATTTAGAACTTTTGTGGATGTTATTGCGAGGGTTTTATCCTTGCTGTAGATTCTCAAATGAAGATTTAGTTTGGATCTTTACATTTTTAGTTAGACGTAAAGATAAATGGATTTTTCGAATATAATTTCTGTTTGTATTGTATATTGAGGTAAGAATAGATCACGTGGTGATTGTGTAATATGTAAAGGTACTGTGACAATCTTCTAATGAATTAATTTTTTTTTAAATCTAATTGTATCAAACTTCAACGTGTTTAGATTTCAAATAGAGAAATGATCTCACTACTTTTTACAAGAAGAGAGAGACATATAATTTGGTCAGCGATTTGATCTTGCTGTTTTTAACATCGTATAAAATGTGGCAAGATTCGTATAAGTATCTCAAAAGAAATTAATTAATCAATGAATTATTGAAAATAGCAGAAAATTAAGAAACTGTAAAGGTGTTAAAGGAACACCTTGCGGAACTCCAAATTTATTAAACTTCAAATGAGTATAAATACAGATCAAATATTCAATAAAATAAAAAGAATTTTATTCGAAAAAGCAAGACATTCACGTGGAAAGAATGCCTAGTAACAATAACCAAAAATTAATGCTAATACAGCTCATGGTATTGGTGGAATCATTCCCAGCAAAAACAATGTAGCAGAGAAAATAGCGCTAACACATGAACATGTTTCTGCCTACCCGGCGTCATCAGCACGGTTCTGAGCACAATTTTCTGCTGTTACAATTGCGTTTGCCTCTCGGTTTGTGCTGCTAATCTCCGAAACAGCACTGAATATGTCACGCCGTCCCAGAGGGTAGCAAGACAAACCGGAGTGTAGATGTCCACCGCCTATCGGGCAGCTCCTGGGCTGCCAAACGCAAGGGGGCGTTGTGCCTAGGCGCAGCGTGACACACGTGTATCTTTATACATCGTGGTAAGCCTGAGGAATCATTTGCACGTATAGATGTCGCTGAGCCTAGGCACAACGCCCCCTTACGTTTGGCAGCCCAGGAGCTGCCCGATAGGCGGCGGATATCTACACTCCGGTTTGTTTTGCTACCCTCTGGACTGTGTTTCTTAGCGTTAGATGTCGCCGAGAGACATATTCAGTGCTGTTTTGGAGATTAGCAGCATAAACCGAGAGGCAAACGCAATTTTAACCATGCTGATGACGCTGGGTAGGAAGAAACATGTTCATGTGTTAGCGCTATTTTCTCTGCTACATTGTTTTTACTGGGAATGATATTCCACCAATACCATGAGCTATATTAGCATTAATTTTTGGTTAAGCAAGACATTGATAAATATACTGAAAATGGAATAAATATTGATTTAAAATTATGATTTCGTATATGTTGTTTGTTTTAATATAATTTCAGATTTTGGAATTGGGAACATCTCTCATATTCCATTGAGAATTTTTATTCTTGATAGATTGGAACTGGTAGTCCTGATACATTCTTTATATTTGTTTATTGAAATAGGGAAAAAAATAAAACTCTTTAAAAATAAATACATCACAGGTGAATATTAAAACGTATTTTTTATATATTTAGAAAGAAAATAATACCACAAATTGATAATATATAATTATATACGTTCAAATAATTATATAACTGTTTAAACATGTATTTAAATATACATATAAGTCAATATTTTCTGCATCCTTAACTTAATCTTAAGTACATTTAGTTATTCTTGAAAGCATTGCATATATTTCTGTCAAAATCTAAAACATTGTTCAGGAGACATTTTTTATTTTGTCAAAAGTTTTGTAAATAAACTACCTCTAAATTATTACATGAGATTTTAATAGAAATACATAGTTACATGGTTTAAATTCTGTACTTTTAAAGTAGGTATCAAATATCACAGTTAACACATAAAATACATATACAGCGCGATCCAAAGTATTCTGTCGATATTCGGGAATAGATTGATAAATTACTACATTGTTTTATACCAAGCAAATTCTTTGGAACACATACAATTATAAGGTATATTAACATTTTACACTCATTTAGTAAAAAAAAAGGAGGATTTGAAACAATACTTCTACAACACTCCGTATACTAAATTAAAATTATTAAAAAATAAAACAAATTTTATTACAAAATTAAAAATTTCTTAGTGCAACTAACATAATAAAAAAACAACGAAAAATATCAGTTTCGTAAGCTGGGGGGCTCAGCGACCCCATAAGTCCTTCAAAATTTATAATTTCTCCTATAATATTATTAAAAAAAAAAAAAATATTATAAAATTAAAAATTTCTTACTGCACTAACACAATAATAAAAAAAAAACAACGAAAAATATCAGATTCATAAGTTCGGGGGATCAGCGACCCCCATAAGTCCTTCAAAATTTATAATTTCTCCTGTAACGCCCTCCTCAGATCTTCCGTCGCTTTCGCCAAACCAGCAGACGTTGACAATGGCGACCTAATCTTGAAACCGTCAGCTCGCATGTCTTCATAAGAAGTATAATCTTTGGGGGGCTCAGTGGGGTACGAACAACACCGGCTGCCGGAGCCGAATTTTGGTCGAGGGATTCTAACTCGTTTCACATCAACTAGCCAAGACTCCATTTTATGATCTGAAAAAATAATAATTATTAGTTGAAATTAAAATAATTAATTTGGAGTTATTTTTTATATTTTTTGTGTCGAAAATTTTGGGGCGTATTTAGATATGCCTTGATTTTAAAATTTCATTTTGTGCTTTTGGAAATTATAATTTTATAAAATTTCAAAGAGATAAAAATTTATTAATTGAGGTGGTACCCTTTCAAATTTTTTTTGAAATAAACATTTTTCGCGGAAATATATCATGTTGTATATCAAATTAAAGCATTCGACTTGGAGATTCAAAAAATATAACAATAAATAATCTTTAACACCACAGGGTCTAAGTCTAGCACCATTACTCTTTCTTTTTCTCCCATTCAAACGATTTATTTCCAACCAATGGCATTTTCTACCGTATATCCATTAAAATATCAGGCTATCATGCCAGATTAATAGTAAATATTGTATTTCCCTACTTTCCAACGGCGATTTTACTGCAGCTAAATCACAGGTTGCTCTTGTACTTGTCAAGTACCACACGTAAACGTGATTTATGTTCTTTAGGGAGATAGACAACGATTGGCTCGTTTCATTTGGGAATTGAATTATGAACGTGTAATGTTCGAAGTGTTCTACATTAATTAGATATCCAGTTACTGTAGTGGAAGATATATTACATATTTCACGGTTAACGTATAAGGTTACTGATCTAATAAGGAATAATAAATATTTTTAAGTTTCTGTACTATTTAAAAATTACGTGATTGCTGTTTGTGCTGTTGACTAAGAATGCACAATCTGGTATGTATTCCACTTCGAAATTAAACGAAATTCTACATACTACAACATGGGATACAAGTTTCTCGTGATCGTCATCCTCTTAACATCTAAATAGATCGTAAGGAACAATATCTTGCTTTTATATGACTTCAAGTTTTAGATTGCTTTCCCACGCTACCAGAAATGATAACCTCAGTAGAAGCACTAACGAGACAAAATCTTGTTGTCTGGATGTTTATTTTCTGAACACATATTCCTTCTATGCTGCAGTATTTCTTTACTATGAAAAGACGGTTATCTTGAAGCATATCATTCATCAACTTCATGTCGAAACCTATTCCTTTTTAAATTGGAACAATATATTAAATATGAAGATAAATTGCTAAAATTGTTAGGTAATGAATTGTAGATTTATTTATACGAGGCGTATCCGGGAACAAAGATACACTCCTGCGCATGTGCATGATATCGCGTGATTTCAACCCTGCAATCAAGTCGTCCTATTGTGTCATCTTTTCACTCAATGTTAGTGCGTCGTTTATTTTGTTCCGGTCAGTACTTTGGAAATTATTGCGATAATAATCGAACCTCCTCTGTCAAAATGCGTCCCACTGGAAATTCCTGCAATCATTCGCTACTTTTGTGTGGCAATGAAGGAATCGCCGACCGCAATTCACCGAAGAATTTCCGAAGCTTATGACCAGGTTATGTCACGCAAGCAAGTGTCGGTTTGGTGTTCAGAGTTTCGAAACGATCGGACAAACTTAGATGATCTGGAAGACCGAGAACGTCTCTGACGGACCGAAACATCCAGCGGGTTCAAGAACTCATCATCACCGACAGACGTTTGACAGTTCGAGAAATGGCATCCGAACTGTAGATTCCGAAGACGGTAATCCACGACATTGTCCACAACAAGCTTGACTACCGAAAAGTCTCTGCACGGTGGGTGCGTCGACAGTGACCTGATTCCTATACTAAGGGTATGTTAGACCTCGTCCGCAGATGGGACAAATGCCTCAATCGGCTTGGTGACTACGTTGAAAAATAGTTTAAGGACAGCACTTTCATCCTGTAATACGCTTTTTATTTTTTAATAAATTTATTTGTATCTTCTAAGCGAGTGTACCTTTGTTCCCGGACACGCCTCGTATTTAAGTAGGAGAGCAATTTGGCCTAAAGTAGGAAGTTTATTGTTGGTCCCATTAAACTGTAAAAAATATAGAATTTAGAATGCTATTATTTACAACCATTTATGCGGTTCCATGATAAAAATGCTGGGATAGATAAAGAAGAACCAATTTTGGCACGATTGACTAAGAAGATCCATCTCTAACAAGCATTTAATTAACTTTTAACCAAGTAAGGTATTTACCTATAATCTTTTGTCGTCTCTATTTGGCTTCGTACATCAAGATTTAATTGACTGATTAATTACAAGCTTTATGCAGACCGTTACTTCACCATTTTCTCCGAAGATGCCTTATCTTCATAAACACCATCAATAACTATTAACTAGACGCAAAATGATCACGCACGCTATGTTAAGCTAGCTAAATCACGCGTTTCCTTTAATAGGGCCAGCTTCAAGAAGTGTCTTCAGAAAAGAAATTGACGACAGGCTTACGAGGCTTACACAAGGTGAATAGGTGAAAATATTAACGTCTTGACGGGTATAACTTTGAGGTCATAGCAACGGTACTGGTACCATTAATGGTAATAGGTTATGTATAAGAAAACTTCTACATACATGGATTGGTTTTATTGGGCGAATACAATATGGTGAAAGTAGACTGATTAAGTTGGCAATTTACTATTTTTAAACTTAACAAATAGTTTATAACACATTTTTCGGGTACTTTTTTGTTATCATTGACGTACTGGTGTTTTGTGGTATAGGTTGTGTATTATTGTTATTTTCATTGTTATCTGTGCGTATATAAATAACAGTACCTACAGTTCTTGGCCATGGAAATAGTACCTCTAAGGACAAGTAGCGGCAGAACATACTGTGCCGGCAAACGCAAAAGAACTGTAGGAGATGATCGTCTTTAGTAAAAGTGGCTACAGAACATCTCTTTTTATCCACTGAAAGTGTTCATAAAATTCTTAGTGGAGAAGGTATACAAATATCAACCCGAACAGTCCGTAGATGTCTTCATGAAGCAGGCTTGAAATGCATACGTCCGGCAAAAAAGCCAAGACTAACATCTAAAATGAAAGTGACACGATTTCAATAGACTAAAGAATAACAAAGATATACAGTGGAATTGGGGAAAGGTATGTTTCATTTATCATCGGTATTTTTGATCAAATTCATCCTCATAGTTCGCTTAATAGTTCTCTACATTTTTTACTTCTTCTTGGATTATTTATAGCGACAAATCACAGTTAGAAATGCTAATGGAGAGAAGACAATTTGTTCGTTAACATCCTTCAGAGTGTTATAAAGAAGCATGTACGATCAAATCTGTTAAACACTCCCCATCTCTAATGGTTTGGTCGCGTGTTACGACAAAAGGACCGGGACCGTTATATTTCATTAACGGAACAATGGAACAAAAACAATATAAAAGAGTTCCACAAAACTTTTTAATACCTTATATTGGTTCATTGGATCCGATTTAAGGACCGTATATTTTCATGCAAGACAATGTACCATGTCATAAGGCAAAAAGTGTAATGCGATATCTGCATATACTACCTTGGCCAGGCAATTCTCCAGACATAAACCCAATTAAAAATGTGTGGAATGTCTTGAAAAACATCGTAAGTACACGAACTTCAATTACAAAGGAAGAATTACAACAACACATTGAAGATGTATGGCATAATAGCGACGAAATTAAAAAAAAAAAAATAAAAAATCTGCATTGGCAGTATGCCAAAAAGGATTGAGGAAATAATAAAACACAAAGGAGACACAAGCAAATATTAGTAAACATATGTTTGAATTATACTTACTTGCATGTCACATGTAATTAATCATAATATTGTAAGTGGCCAAGGACTGAATTTCTTAGTAAAAGTAAAAGAGGAATTTATCAAACAATTATAGTAAATGCTCAATATCTCCTTCGGCTTCAATACAAATCTTTACTCGTCGTTTCATGTTGTTAAATGTGTTGAGGCGTTATCGTGTCACAAACTTTTTGAATTGCTTTGGTAAGTTCTTGCAGGTGTGGTGTATTTAAAAAGAAATTATCTAAAGTGGTTCGATGAAGAAAAATCTCTTCCACGGGTATCAAAATATTCATGTAAGAGATTCATTATTTGTAGTGTTTTATGAACTGTGGCATTGTCTTGATGGAAGTATCCATACCGTAGTTCTGGTTTAGAAAAGGTTGCAATAAGCTATTACGATATCTTTCTACGTTTACCGTTTCATGAAGAAATAATGGATCAATAATTCTTCTCCGTGAAGCTGCTGTCGAAATATCAACGATTTCAGAATGCAATAGTTTCCGTATCGTAACATAAGGATTTTTTCTGGACCATATACGCATGATTTGTTTAAGAAAACCATTAAGATGGGACCAACCTTCGCCTGAGGAAAAGGATTTATCAAGGACATTATCATCATTCATGTGATTTTCAAACCAATTGCAGTATTGCACTCTTACTACGTAATCAGAGGGCTTGGGTTCTTGCGCAACACGAATTTCACATAGATATTTCTCGAGATCTTTTCTTCTACAAGATGACTCTTCGGCCGCTGCTGACCTACGGCGCTATGGCCTGGTCCGCAGCGGCTCCGACGCTCCTCAAGAGCCTGGAAGCTCTTCAGAACAGGACTCTTCGCATCATCGTCGACGCCCCTTGGTTCGTAAGGAATGAACAGATTCGTCGAGATCTGGGCATTCCGTCGATTCGAGAGCATCTCGAGAAGATCCTCAGTTCGGCGTGGGCAAGGGCCCGCGACAGCGAGAACCCCTGTGTGCAGATGGTCGTCGTCCCCCAGGATCGTCCCCCTCCTCTAGTGAAGATTCGTCGCCCAGCGGATTTCTTCAATTCCGGCTGCGTAACGCCCACGGCCCCAGACGACCATCCTTGACTCCTCAAGGTATAACTCTACTTGTCACCCAAAGTCATGACCCATCCGAGCCCTAAACTCTTCTACTCTCAACTCCAAGCTGCGCGAACAGAGCCAGCTCCAGCATAAGACGATCAAAGGGTTCAAGGACATTTCTGTCCGACCCTACTTCCGATTGCAGTTCCCAGTGAGATCTTTTCTAAGAATATGCAACAGGAAATGCGTATCGTTCAACTTTTTCTTGGTTCTGAATGGTTAATTTAATAATGTATATATATTTGCTGTAAAGAATGTATTTTATCTGTTCATATTTTTGCTATTTCATCAATTCATATATAAAACCAAATGTATGGTGATGGCGAAGGAACCTATAAGATGTAGACTGGAAATGAATGGAGAGATAATAGAACAAGTTAACAAGTTCATATATCTAGGATCAGAATTAATCAGTACCGGAGATTTAAGGGGGGAAGTTAAGAGACAAAGGATGAAGGCCTCACTAATAGCAAGACGACTGACCAGTACCAGATCGGTACTGGAAAAATAAATATCTTACTATTGAGGGCAAAGTACGAATTTATAAAATTGTAACAAGACCAGTACTAACTTATGCAGCAGAGACGAGAGCGGACACGTCGAGGACAACCCAAATGATGGGAGCAACAGAAATGCAAGCAATACGAGGCATGCATGAGAAAACACTATTAGATCGAGTAAGAAATGAGGAACTCGTCGGATGAGTAACATACAAAACATAATAAAGTGGGTCAGACGAAGAAGAAAGGAATGGAACAAAGATGTGTTTAGGAGAGATGAGAATAGCATTCTAAAAAGAGCGAAACTTTGAAACCCCGTGGGCAGAAGATCTCAAGGAAGGCAGGCGAAGAGATGGAGGGAGTGCTGGACATCCACATCGGAGGAGGTACAATAGGATAAAACAGGCTTAAGCCTACTCATATAGAAATATATAAGAAAGAAAGAAGAAGAAGAAAATATTGCGACATCAATATGAATGCCATTTCTTCACGTGTACCAACACAGTCAGCGTTTTAATTCCTCCTAATATTTCACTTATTTCAAACTACAACCCTTGTTGTATAAACTTGCATTATTTAATCTTTAACTAATCATCTATCAGTCAGTTGAAATTTAAAAGAAATGCTGTTTGTCTTTATAAAATTTTCTTGAATATATGTTCTATTTGATTGTCTTTTTTATGGTCACGATATAGTAATATAACCAGCAAAGTCACTCCTTATTAACGATGACCAGGAACTAACTTTCTACCTATAATAAGTCTATACATACTGTGCCGGGTCATGACTTGCATAACCGTACGTAATTTCGAACGCCTTGCCTTTGCATTTGCCGTAAAGCTCGTCAATCTATCGGACACGTATTGTAATTACTTTCTCGTCATGAAATATCAAGCCGGAAAAATGCACTGCAACGATATTATTGCTTTGACTTCTCGTATTACGTTGGCAACATTAACTCTCAGTTTAATCTTCGCTTTTACAGTATCTACAGAATCGTAGGGATTATGCAGTAATTGAAATATCCGGTATATGTACAACTGCCTTGCCCTTGGTTCGAACTTTATGGTAGTAGGTACTCTAAGACAATTGCAGATGCAGGAAATCGCGACTGGTTTAATTAGTTGTACATTTGACTACTGTTTTAAGAGCGAGATAATGACGTTGGTTGATTTGTTAATGTCTTCTTGTGTAATGTCAATCTTTGCCGCTTCAATTTGATTTTCATTTTTGGCAAAAGCCTCAGGGAGTCAAGTCACCAAAGGCTATAGTGACTGTGGTGCTTTTTTTTACATCATTGGATTACACGATTGACAATGAAAACTTACGAATTTTTCACATATTCCCCAATTTATTAAATATTCTGTGTAGTGTAAAGTGTACCGATACCTTTACTGTTTCCCTCGTGGTAATTAAAATTAGCCTCAGCAAAGAGTTAAGACGTTACCCGCGGTATAACAAGGCCTACCTGCTCTGACGTCAGCAGACTCTGACGTATATTGTCTTAGGTGAACGATCAACTATAAATGCGTTTACACGTTTAGACCGTCCCCGCGTTTTGAATTGGTTTATCCAAATTATATTGGTTTTATTTCAAAAAATACTGTGTGGTTATACTTCCGTACTTTGTTGATGATACCTGCAATGTTTCTCTAGTGTTGTATAAGCGATAAAACCTTTTCTGAAACGAGAAAAACGGGATAACCTAAAAACTGTGGCGTCGGTTGTTTTGTACGTTTTGTTTGTGAGTTACACTTTGTAAAAGAAGATATTATTTATTTTTCAACAGCTGCAGATTCAAGGACCGGTGAAACCATAACTGTAAGTTTAAAAAATTCTAGGCTTAAAAAAGACGCTATTCCAACTCAATTCCCTAACCTTTCGTTGTATTTGACAAAAGCGTGAAGATTTTATTGTTCAAATAGTTTTATATTCTTACGTTATATTTAGCAAAATTATTTTTAAACACGAAGAGATATTAAATGTTAAATTTTCTGGTAAAATTGAGCAAAATTTCGAATAAAATTGCAATTACTGTATCATTTCAACCTTAGTTTCGTCCAAATACACGTACAATTACAAATAATAATAATTAGTCGATTAAATATCAACCACAAATACATCTTTCATGAAAACGGTGCTCGGTTACGTATTTAGTTTTTGCTTTGAAACTTCGTTTTACAAAATAAAATCGAATGGGATGCAAAGAAGGGCTCAACTGACCACTGGCATCCTCTTTAAACCGGAAGCACTTCAAAATTTAAAGAAGAAATGCAAAAAAACGATTTCTTTACCGCTTAGACTAATATCGTGCATGGCGATACATCACCTAAACAGTGTGACGCCATTGAAGAGCGCTCAACCTTGTTGTCTCGGTGGTAACGGTTAAGATCGCCTTAATCATTAAAGCTGGTCAAAATGTTCACTAACAAACATTCTACCTTTTCTTCCAAAACATTACCGGTGTAAGAAAAAAGTTGAGCTTACACTACATCTGGAATTATACAGGGCTTAACAATGGTATGTCCGCCTTTTATTACTCGGGTTGTGTGCTAGATAGTAATTTGATATTTTCGGGATATAATATAATATTAATGAAAGTATATTCCTATATACTGAGTGTTTTATAAATAAAGATGGCACATTTTTAAATGGAACACCCTGTATATTCATTGATCCCCAAATCATGAAAGTAACTTGTTTTGTGGTTTTCGAGTTACAACTGTTTCTGTAAAAAAAAACCCAAAAAAAAAAACATTAATCGGAATCTTTTGAAAATGTTAGTGAAACGTTGTACGTTAAAGGTTATATCATTGTATGGGTAAGTATCTGTATTCCGATTCCGTCGCTACTATCTAAGACGGCATGACTATATCTACTGGCACTAGGTGGTGCCAGGAAATATTTCAGTTGCTATTTTTGAAGATTAGTGGGATAAACTAAGAAATGAACAACAATGTAAGCAGGAGCAAAAAGTGCAATTAATGCACTTTTCTCTTCTCACATTGTTTTTGCCGGGAGTGATTCCATCGATACCAAAAAGTATTTATTAACATTATCTTGGTTATTGTTTCTAGGCACTTTTTTCATATGTACTTCTACATTAAGTTTATTTTTGTTTGAACATTATTCTGTACATAACCTCTACGGATATGTCGTACTATTTTAAACAAGGTAAGTGCAATTAATAACGTGGATATAAATAATATGCATTTCAAGAATTCTCAGTAAATAAATGCTTTATTTTAAGAAAATGAAACTACTGATTTATGAACAACACCCAAACGCTTTCTTAAATTAAGAAAACTATTTACTATCCTCAAGAAAATATTGTTTTGTGTTATAACGGTAATTTTTTTCAAATTAACAAATGGCTTAAACGAAGAAATACAATTATTTTATTACAAGTATATACTTCTCTTAAGCGGAGAAAAAAATGCTAAGAAAATATTTCTTTTGATTTAAATCAGTAACTGTATTGTGGATAATTGAAACAAGGAAATGTTTCTCTGCGTGCACCAGATTTTATCACCTTTGGTCTCAAAAATTAATTTTTTGTTAACATCACGGTTGGTCGTGAAGTAAAAGATATAAAATTACATACTCTCAAGTCTGAATTACTATCGGTTAAACCGGAAATTTAACTGCAATAAAAATATTCAAACTAAATACATAATTTACTGTAACACCTCTCTATACCAAATTTAATTTTGATGCCTCTTGAAACCCCAAAGATATTTACTTGATGCCACACATTTACCGATCACCGTATTATAATTATAACTAGAATTGGTATAAGGTTATGGCAACTTTCTCCTGATTCGCGAAAGGGTTCTGAATCATTATTAACATTTACATATTAGTCAATACCTACTACGCATACAAAGGTGTGCTTCCATTCTTTGACACTCAAAAAACAGCGTGAGTAATACTCAATTCGTGTAACAAACATCATCATATTCCTAGCAAAAAAGAATAAGCAATTTGAAATCCCCATTACGGACAATCTTCAGGAACGATCCTTAAATGTGGTTTAAAAGGAAAAACGACAGGCGTATAGAAATGGTAATTCACAATGACGACTGTCACCGAGGCAACAGCCCAGTAATCTCAATACCTAGACCTCCAACAGACATCATCATGATGGGAAAGGAAGATACATAAGTCGAACGATTTAGTTGTAGGCGAACTGTGCAGCTGTAGATGTGAATCGGTAGAGTTTATACAGAGACAAATGTTCAACGCAGAGACAAGAAGTGGGACGTAGTGCATGGCACAGTGAAACTTGTCTTAGGCGCACAGTTATACGATATTCTTAATGATTGGAGGAATATTTGTTTTTAATTTTGCGCTAAAAAGGTGCAATCTGACTGGTTATTTTTGAGGCATAATTACAAAGTAAAAATTAACTAAAAATCAGCTGTTCAATTTACTTTTTACACTTATTATTTGACAAGTCATGAGTAACTGTCAGAGCGTGTTCAGTGAGGAAGAGGACAGTGTGATATCTCAGGAACGGATCCAAATTTTAAAATTCCGAAAACTTAAGTATAAATAAGAGGCACATATTTCTTGGTAAATTAAACTAGATGGTGAGAACTTTCCTTATAACTAGTCTGGGCAAACAGCGGTAATAGTCAGTGTAGTAGATATGTGGTGCGGCGTCGGCGATTCCTTATTTCACGCGTTCACAGCGTCAGTACTAAATCGATGCTGCATGCGAGTTGTTCTGTGTATGTGTAGGCTGTCGTAACTTATTTCGAAATTGTACGCTTATGTTTGCTTTAAAAATGTCGAAATTAGGTACGTCGTGAAAACGACCACAAACTTGTCTTAATATCAGTCGACTTCACAAATTTGTCTTAATATAAGAAAATCTGAGTCTTTCTCTAAAACACTTTCAAATTTTCGTATTACACACCAATTTGTTTCGCCTTCTACAGCGCATAACTGTGCGTGAACATCATTCACAATTTGAACAGAATCCACTAGCGACATCGAAACATTTTGTAATTTTTCTATTCCCTCCGCTAGACCCAAGTAATTGTTGTGAATAGTTTGTAAATCTCTTTTAACCTGACTATCTTGAAATATTTCCTGGCTTTTCTTGATTGCTGCAGCCTGTGTCGGATTGAATTTTAAAACTACCTTCTTTACTTGATCAAAATATTTGTTGTAGTAAAACGCAGCCTGCAACCATGTTCCCCAACGTATAACAATCGGCGTTGGTGGTTCAGGTAAATCAGGACACAGTTTGTGAAATAGTCGGGTACGTTTCGGGGGCTTTAGAAACACTGCCTTTGTACTAGCAATCAATGCATTTACTAGTGGAAAACATGTAGGAATCGTTTGTGCCGCAAGATTTAGAGTATGGATTTTACACGTTACATGTAAGAAGTTACCACTGTGTTCTTTAAGAGATCGGCCCAAAGAACGCATGTTTGCGGCACCATCACTCATAAACATTAAAAATTGCTTAGTTGAAACTTCTTTGTTCAATGAGTTCAACACCATCTTTAAAATCTCATCGGCAGTACAATTTATAACTCTTTTGGAAGCAAGTAAGAAGGATGATGACGGTCGATGTGGTTCCATTGTACGTACCATTACATTAACCACAAAATGTTTTTGACGATCTGTTGTTTCGTCCACACACAACCACAGTTTTTTATCTTCAATTCCGTTTTCATCCTTTTTCTATATGATCACGTGCAAATGGCAATACATTTCGTATCGATGTCCGACTAGGTAATTTACAGTCCGCATATTTATTCCAGAAGGAAACAAATGCTTCTTTGTCTAGTAAACGAAACGATAGATTACATAAAATAAGAGTAACACATAAATCAAATGTAAAATTTTTCTTGGTCTCGTATGCCACTTTTTCCAGAAGAATGCTGTTTGCTTTCGATGTGACGTTGACAATGGCTTCTGGACCAACACATTAAAGGGATTTTACAAACTAGACATCGGATTTTAGCGCTATCAAAAATTAAGTCCGGCATGTTCACTATAAAGTTTTTAACTGTGTCTGCCATTGGTCGTTTTCTCGACGTACCTAACTGCGACATTTTTAAAGCAAACATAAGCGTACATTTACGAAATAAGTTACGACAGCCTACATATACACAGAACTATTCGCATACAGCATCGATTTACACATATCTACTACACTGTTTGCCCTGTGTGCCCAGAGTCATCATACTCAATAATCGTTCCAATGACTTATCTGATTCTGTCATAGCAACATGAAATAACAAATATTGCCAATAGTTCAATTTCAAAAATCCCGCTATAACGGGAAAATTAATAATTAAAAGTTAGCTCGTGTAAATAAGTCTTTGCATTTCAATTCCTCCAAGATAAGAAGCAAATTACAATAAATATTAAAAACATTGAATCTTCTACCAGAAGTACCATCTATAACATATGTTTTAATCTCTAAATTGCTTCGGACTTTATCTTTTGTTAATGTTCCTAGTAACCCAAAACCCATTCCCTACTCACACTGTATCACTTCTCCGTTCCACGCGAACTTCGTGAGTCATCCCGCTTATAGGTAACTTATAAATCCACTTCTGGTATGTCCGTCTTTTTCATCACGCTTCTCTTATGAACCGGTCTCGGTCATCCATGAGGAGGTCACACAGGTGTGCCTTGTGCCTTTAGATACGTGTATTTATTGATCATTTAACCGACGCAGTTAGCTTAAAATAATTGCCTCGGCGTATACGAATATACGATGAATCAAAGGAAGAAGTCTGAGAGATAATAACGATGGGAATATACGAATATCACGGATGGTAGGTCTCTTTATAACGACCAGTTACGTTTTGAATCGAAAAAAACACTATTAATTGATGTGTTTCATATTCATATAAATTATAATTTCGGTGTAAAGTACAACCTTGCTAATCGAAACTGATTGGGGAAAGGAAATATTGGAATTAGTGAAGATGATCTATTCACTTAAATTGCTTCATATGAGTGTTTAGGGGTAGACATATCGTTGCCTTTAGTGAGAAAAGCACATAACTCAATTAAAAGGAAATTTACAAGATACCAAAAAAACTGCGTGGTTTTAAAATGATCAAAATGTGAACTCTTGTTTTCCTTTTAGGGGCTATTGTAGAATAATTTTAATGAATCTTGGGAAAGAAGACCTTTTTTCAGTTACAGTAGTGATCGGCTGAAACCGATGGTCCCGTTACATTTGCCATAAAAATAACATTAAAAAATTCCTTTTCTTGCGAACCCGCTTATAACGAACTTCTGTATAATACGAACCGATTTTAGAGTCTTAAGAAAAATAGTTTCTGTTTAAAGCGAACTTGTTTCGATACTACATCAATACACAATATTCTGAAAGCTCGGGCAACACCGTCAAAAAGCTTCCAAAAGATAGACTAACCTTATTTCTGTGCGCTAATTTAACGGGAAGTGAAAAAAGAAAATTGCTAGTGATAAGCAAATCACAAAATCCACGATGTTACAAACACATCAAACAAATTCCTGCGAATTATAAATCAAATAAAAAAGCATGGATGACTGGCGATCAGTTTATGGAAGAACTGAAACTGTGGGATGAAGAGTTATTACTGAAAAATAGAAAAATTATTGTATTGGTTAACAAGTGCCCTGCACAAACTCTAATAACAGGTTTGCATAATATTAAACTAGTGTTTATGCCATTAAACATTAGCTCCAAGCTTCAGCCTATGGACCAGAGAATAACACTGAGGAACAATTTGTAACACAATTTCTATTGAGTTTGGTTTTTGAGCTCTTTTATAGTTAATTAGGCATGCTGGTTTCAAAACTGTAGTTAGTTTTCTTCTGCCACGTCAAGTTTTATCTCTACACCTTATGAAAATGTGACCATTCTCCGCGAATTTGAGCATGGATCCTAGGAAGCACTATTGCTCTCCTATTGGCTGACACAAACCTTCTCCGATGGGCGCCGGGTGAATGACGCATAGGAGAACAGCGAGAGGTTTATACTTGTGTGGACTTGTTCAGTTACGCCTGAAATACTGTAGTGAGACGTTGTGTGTCGCTCTGAAACGGTGTGGCCCATTCCAACGTGGAGTCTGAGTTCTTGTTTATATACAAGGTTAGCAATGTTTAGTGTTTATTTATATATGAACTGAAACTTTTCCTTATGTCCACCTTTGCTAGTTCACATCGTAAGTGCTTAAACAGTCCCGATTCGTTTTGTTACATATGTGGCAGTTTTAGCATTCCCAGTCAAAGGACAAACATCAGTACATTTGTCAGGCAAGTCTATTTTGCCTACTTTAAAGTGAAAATTGGTGATTAAGATAAATCATGGACCCCTCACAAAGTGTGTAAGCAGTGTGTTGAGGGTTTACGGATGTGGACCAAGGGATACACGTGACAAACTTCGATTTGGTCCCAGGAGCCCAGAGATCATTCAAGTGATTGTTACTTTTGCATAGTGAGAACGTCAGGATATAACAAGAAAAACAAATGTAAAATAGAGTATCCTAGTTTACCATCAGCTATACGCCCAGTGCCTCATTCAGGCAAAATCCCAGTGCCAGTTTTCAATGAATTACCCTCTTTGGAAATACGGGAATACGAGTCTGGTGAAGATCAAAGTGACCTCAACGATGAAGATTTTGAAATTAAAGATAATTCCGTTCGTAATGGATTTGACCAGCATGAGTTGAATGATTTGGTACGAGATTTGGGACTACCCAAAAAAGCTTCAGAGATCTTAGCATCAAGACTGCACGAGAAAAACTTGCTTGAAAAGGGAACTAAAGTATCCTATTTTCGATCAAGAGAAAGTGCATTTCTACAATACTTTCGAAGTGATGATGGAATTGTGTATTGCCATAACGTACATGGTTTAACGGACGAGTTGGGAATTTCAGCCTATAACGCAACTGAATGGCGACTGTTAATCGATAGCTCAAAGCGGAGCTTGAAGTGTGTTCTCCTCCACAATGGAAATTTATTTGGTTCAGTCCCGATAGGCCATTCAGTTCGTTTGAGTGAAGAATATGAATACATAAAAAGAGTCATTGATTTGTTGCAATACCACATGCACCAATGGATCATTTATGTTGACCTTAAAATCGTTAGCTGCCTTCTTGGCCAGCAACGCGGATATACCAAGTATCCCTGCTTTTTGTGTATGTGGGACAGCAGAGCTCGTGAGAAGCATTGGGTGCAGTCGAATTGGCTGCCACGATCTGACCTGAAACCTGGTGATCCAAACATTGTACATCAGCCACTTGTCGACAGAAAGAACATTATATTTCCACCTCTGCATATAAAATTGAGTCTCTTGAAGCAATTCGTTAAAGCTTTGCCAATTGAAGTAGACTGCTTCAAATATCTCATTTCGGAATTTCCTAGCCTGTCATTTGAAACGATAAGGGCCGGTGTTTTTGATGGTCCACAGATTCGGCAGCTTGTTAAAGATGAACATTTCATCGGAATAATGTCAGAAATTGAAAAGAATGCTTGGTTGGCATTCAAAAACATTGTTAAAGACTATCTTGGAAATACACGAGGACAGAAATCGTTAGGTTGCAAGATGAGCACCAAATTGCATTTTTTACATAGCCATTTTACTTACTTCCCTTGGTGCAGTCAGTGATGAGCAGGGTGAGCGATTTGACCAGGATTTGATGGTCATGGACGCACGGTATCAAGGTAGATGGGATGTACATATGATGGCTGACTATTGTTGGAGCATCAAGCGGGAATGTCCACAGATTAAACATTCCAGAAAAAGCTATAAACGAAAATTTTTGCCTTAACATGTAATTACCGTTCGATAAAAAAACAACTATTTGTATGAACACAATTTAACTTGCTTTATATGCACAATTTGTATCAATTTGAGGATATCCTATAGCTAAAAGTTGATATAATTGACAAAAACTGCGGTTATTTTTGGATCCAGAGGCCAAAAGTTAGTTGAAAACAAGTCACAGATCTAAGACAACGAAATTGCTGTTCCCCCAGTGTAATTAACGCATTTAAAAGCTACTATCGAAATTTTTTGCTTATAAAATTAATTGCATAAATTCAGGGACAATATTCGTGCAAAATGTCGAGGAAAATTGACAAAAGTGTCGATGCTACCGTCATTTCACAAGCTGCCATCCGCGAATGCGGCTTTCAAGAATTGGAACATCTACCGTATACTCCGGATATGGCTTCAAGTGATTATAACTTATTTTCTCATTTAAAGAAAGGCCTTAGGGGACGTTGTTTTAAAGATGGTAGTGAATTGCAAGCAGCTGTAATACAATATTTTGAAGGAAAAACTTTACAAGAATATAGAATTATTAATTAATCCTTGTAATAAATGTATTGAAGTTAGGGGAGATTAAATTGAAAAATACAAATAGTTATATTTTACCAAGTTTATTTTTTCTATATCATTCCGAGAATTGGAAATTTGTCGCTATAATTCCTTCATCAAAAACTAAAGAACCTAAAACTTTCAGCGATTTGAGACCAATAAGTATCTTGCCAGCTTTATCTAAAGTACCCACATAAGAAGTTTTTCCCATACTTATAGACTTCCATTCTATTAGACTTCTTTCTTTGGCATTATATTTTGTTTACTTTTACAGAAAGAAAATTATAAATTAGAGCTAATTTTTTAATGTTCACTATTGCCGCTGGAAATTACCATCCTTCATCCAGATAAAATTAAACAAAAGAAAAGAACGGAATCATAAATAGAGTGTGTTAAAAGGGTGGTACCGGATGGCAATAGCGTAGCGGTAGCGGCGTGGGTAGGGATAATTTTCAACTCGTACTCGATCTCGACAGTACCGCGAGAGAGTTCAAAGCGACACTACGTTGCACGCTGCACGCCAAATAAGTACGCGGAGATGGGACGCGCAAAGGGTGTAACGTTCCCTTCGAATGTGAATAAATATCTCAGGCATTTCCCTGGATTATAATATAGAAGTCCGCATATTTATTACACAATATGCAATAGCGGATTGCTAAGTCGCGATAGGTTTGAATGTAGAAAACATTGTAAAAGTAAACCTCATGTATTGAATTTAAGAAACAGTATTCCATACTGGCAATTTTTTTATGATTTTATTTTTATGTTAAGTGTGTGCAACATACCACAACATCTAGTATCTAATGAACACTTTCGTCTTTTTTGGGCTAAGTACGTTCCCTCATGGAAGCTGCCAACATCTATGCAATTTGCCACGTGTGCAAGGTATAGTAAAGGAATGTATAAAAGACTAGTTAAGAAATAAGAAAATCTGCTTATGTGTGGATGAAACAACTGATGCTCAGGAACACAGCGTCATTCGTGTTGTAGCGCGTCCTTTAAAACGTGATGGTCCACCAGCTTCATTGTTGCTATCCAGTAAAAGGATTCAGAAAACTAATGCAGAAACCATTGTCAAGATAATAAAAGATTCGTTGAGAGAATTTTGTATCACAGGAACCCAAGTTACAATGTTCGTTACTGACGGAGCCGCAACAATGCTGAGAGTTGGTAGGATGTTGAAAATATGCTTTCCGACTCTTCTTCACATAACATGCCTCATACACGTATGTCACCTCGTAGCAGAAGTAGAAACCATTCGAAAGAAGTATCCAATGGTGGATAAGTTAATAGCATCTACCAAAAAAGTGTTCATCAAATCTCCCAAACACATCCGTGTATTCAAACAATTGTGTCCGAAATTACCATCACCACTGGATGTCGAACGATCATTTTCGATGTATACGACAACGTATTCACAGCACGGCTGAATAAATCGACAATGGAAGCGTTGTTGATGTTGCAATTCTACGCAGCTTACCAGGGCGGTTGCCAATTGCCACAGAAAAGGTAACAATATTATTTTTCACTAATATTGTATATTACGTACCTACTCTTATGCGGTGCGTCACCGCCGGTACCAACACTTTGTTTATTGACCCAAATCCTACGTGTATAACTTACAATTGTGGTTTACATATCTTGTATACTGCAGACAAAACAAAGTGGGAAACTTGTTTTGCTTGTTTTTTATAGCTGGTTCTACCGTATATACAGTACTGTACAAATATTACAGACCACTAGTCGCGTTTACAAGACGAAAGTTGCTTACCATACTCATTTACTTTGTGTGCATGAACATACGTATTTTAATGTGCATACAAGTCAAGTTTCATAATCTCAACAAGAAAAACGAGCGGCCTAATGAACAGGAAGTCGTTTAGACGTGATATTTTCAAAATTCTCCATCCTATTAACCGTTCAGCGCTATTACTGCAGCTGTGTACAGAACTGTAACATTCAGAATAAATTAGTCTAACACGTGTGCCTTTGTTTGACGTTTTATGAAATCTATGTGGAAACAGCATGTAGCGCGCATTGTTCGTGGCTTTATTGACAGAATTAGATCGTTTATTATTTGTTGTTTCCGGTTGCAAGCAGTGTTATACCTTTGTTTTCTGTTATACAACATTTTGCCTTCAAGTAAAATGGATGCAAGAACTCGTGATCTTAATCTAAGTGAGTTATGGCATTTTAGTTTGTTATATTTTTTTATTTTAGAACAAAAATTCTCTAACGTGAATTCAAACCAAAGTTCATAAACTATTTTCGAGAAAACGTTATTTGTTGTTTTGTCAGCAACGTTGTTTTATCAGCAACAAAACTTATTCTGTGTGAAAGAGCCAGTCTTACGAGAAATTCAAATGAGAAAGAAATAAAATAATATATTGGAATTATTGAAATACCTTGTACATCATCGGCTTACTTCCAAAAACCTCCTAAGTCATTATTTAATAATTATTCAGGTGTTCAGAATTTATCAAAAAATATATTTTTGAGAGATGTTTAATTAAATGACTTAGCAAGATTATTGAAAATTTAAACTTACCAGACATAAGAGGTTTTAGCATTAAAATTCTGAAATACTCAAAGACTTTGGTGTATAATCACGATATATCTCCCCACGCCACCTAGCATCGAAAATCACAGACATGCCGTCTAGAGAATAGCGACAGCAACTCAGGATGCACACTCCTGCCATCTATCCAGCAGCTCCTGGGCTGCTTAACGCAAGATGGTATGGCGCCTAAGACGCCACGTGTCCACATCTTTAAGCGATTCTGTGTCGTGATTTTGTTCGTGGAGAATGGTAACATATACTCGAGAGGTGAAAAACAATAGCGAGGGAGAAGGACACGTACGGAACCATGCTGATGACGCCGGGTAGGCTGAAACATGTTCGCGGGTTTACGCTGTCCCTTTTCCCTCGCTTTGTTTTTTGCCGGAAATGATTCCATCAATACCATGAGCTATATTAGCATTAATTTTTTTTGGTTATTGTTACTAGGCAATCTTTTCATGTGTATTTTAATACAACACTTTAAAAAAGAATTTTTGGTTTTGTATTATCAAATAAAACATTAAAAATTATTCTACGTCACAATCTTATTTTTAAAATAATTATTCTATTCGCTTTTCCGTCGCCCAGCAAAGATGGCTAGAATAACTATTTTAAGGAAATTATTTTCTTATTATACATTTTTATAGTCATGAAATAGAAATATCTTCTTGAATAGAAACTGATTCTTGCAAGAAAACCTATTTTCTTGATGCAATTTTGCGTTTAAAAGTGTTAGAAAAATACAACAATAATAAGGCATTAATTATCTTTGTACAACGTCCTGACTGTTCATGCACAACAATCATTAGATACTAAAATTGCTTTTTTTTACAAGATTTCAAGTTTCTAAGTGAAATTTACACTGCTCCTTCTGGCTAATTTCACACCATAAAAGTATAGTAACATTTACAATTAGTATAGCATCTAACTATAGTTAGCAAGTGAAATTATGTATATTTTAAATATTATTTTTTATAATAGATTTAGCACTTGTTGAAAAGGAACAGTTACGCCAACACTTTGAATGGTAAATAATTACAGATTATACAGACTTTAACACGTTTTGCATATTAGCGAGTTTGAATACTCAAATTGTTCAGGAAATTAAGATGAAGACACTAGGAAATGTACAGAATTTATATCACTTCGTTCCAGGAATTTTTTTTTTTTTAATTAGCTTCTATATACTTTTGAGGTTAATCCATTTCAAGAGGAAGCAATCTCTTAATGACTTTAAAAGTTATCGTTTCTAAAATCAGGATTATATTAGAAGAGGGAAACATTAGAAGAGACCTACCATTAGAAATATGTTTTAAGATGTTGAAAACGTAGATTAGAACCCAACAACAGAAAGAAATTTGATAGACTTAATCCAGATGCAAAAAGGCTGTATGCAAATGCCCAAAAAAGAAGAATATCTCTCTAATATAGCGACTTACATGTAAGTCTGTAATGATATTATTTTCTATCAAGGAAATTTAAGGGTAGTTTGAAAAGGTTCAAGCCTCTGCTAAGTGTTTCTGTAAAAACTGAGACTCTGCAGCATCATTTGCCACAACAACATTTTGGGCAGTTGAATTTAAACGTGATCGTATCAACTTGGTTAACGTTGAGCGTTCGAGATGGCCAAAAACTGCAATCGCTACCGATAACATCGGGAAAGTTCACCAAATGATGTTAGACGACCGTCAAATCAGGGTGAGAGGGATAGCTGAAGCTGTGGGCATTACAAAAGATCGTATTGACTGCAGATTTGTGCATGAAAAAGATAACCGCGCGTTGGTACCACAAACGCATTCGAATTAACATTTCCAAAGCCCCGTTGAAGCAATTTAAGCGAAATAAATAAATGTAGATGAAACATGGATGTCCCAATACACTCCTGAACTCAAGGCATTCTCAAAACACTGGATTGCGAAGAGTGAATCGGTTCCGAAAAAAGCGGAGACTGTTCCATCGGCCGAGAAAGTGATGGGAACTCATTTTTGGATTAGCCATGGATTTGTGTTAATTCGCCATCTTAAAACAGGAAAAACAATAACACTACGCATCATTACTTGACAAGCTGAAGGCAGAAATTGCGACCAAACGGCCACATTTGAAGAAAAAGAAGGTTTAGACATTTTAGCGATCACCATGGCAAAAATTCATTAATTGGGGCTCGAATTGATAGACCACACACCCTATTCATCAGATCTGGCCCCAAATGCCTTTTTTTTCCATTTCCTAGGCTCAAAATTTCCCTCGAAATACAAAGATTTTCATCGAATGAGGAGACCATCACATTCGCAAATGCCTATTTTACAAAACACGATGCCGACTAGTATTTGGATAGATTAAAAAGATAGGAGCATCGTGCTTAGGAAAACTATTGACATGACATGTTGGCCACAATTTAAAGAAAAAGCTGGAAATTAATAGGAATTACAAAAATATAGACTATGCTTGTTATACTAGAACCAGAGGTGAAAATCCTAATAGACTAATAAGATTTTTTTTGATTTGTATTAGCCAACATCAACATTATACAATTGTATAATTAGAATGATTAAAACACGTGGCCAATTAATTATCTAAGGTCTTTTCATGAAAATTATTAGCTTGTAATCTTCTGAACATTTTACTGCAACAAACAAATGCTCAAAGATAAAAAGTTTATTAAAAAACCAAACCCAGAATCTACAGGACATTAATAAGACCAATAATAACATATCCTCTATAGACGCGACGTTCTTAATGTTTTCTATAACTGTTAACGCGACTTATACATCATAGTGTGCATTAACTTTCTTAGTAAATTTAAGCTCATTTATGACCTAATCAAATCCATAAAACTACGTTTTTGTTGAGAAATATTTTATTGTAAATTATATTATTTATCGGGTCTCTAATGAAGATAATTCTTATGTACAGCCTTAGTGTACACCAGGTCTGTCGAAGATATGCAGCTAAAACGATGACACTGACCAAGAATGAAGAGGAAAAACTTAAGATACTGGAAAGAAAAAGTAGTAAGGTCAATAATGGGTCCAAGGAAAATCAGTGAAAACAGGTACAGGCAGGTAATGAATTGTGAAATAGAAGAAAATATAAGAGAATTAGATGAAGAATTATAACTAAATTGTAATAGGAGCAGATGGGAAGACCAGGTGGAAGAAGACATCAAAGAGCTGAAGATAGAACAGTGGAGGACACTAATAACAAACAGAAAAGAATGGAAAAAAGTAGTATACCAGGCAAAAATTAACCAGGCGCTATGAAAGAACAACAAGGACTTATCCACCTTGAAAATAGGATAATTTGAATTCTATGGAAAAAATAATTATTTCATTTGAAATATATTAGCTTAATAATTCTTCCTAATTTATAGTTAGCATTTTTCAAATCATTTTTAAAAAGAAAAACAATATTCTTACCTTATAAAAAGCAAAGAAAAAACAGTTGAATTTACACCTTTGGCTAATACAAATACAGCTAATTTCCTAGCCAATTACTTCTATTATTTCAAAATACCAAAAAACAACCGATATAATTAGATGATTGTCACAGTATCCGATATGATTTTGTGTCTTTCTTTTTTCAATATATCTTATTCCAATTGGCACTCGATTAACAAACGCCTACTTCGATTAGGCACTATATTGCGTAACAAATTTCGAATCTGATTTGCTGCTAACAGGAGAATTTCACTTTAACTAATGGTAGATGTATACAGGTTTGAATATAGTGGACTTTTTGCGATGTTTTTTGCTATTCCTCGATGAAACGACGGCAAGAACCGCTACAACCGTTCCTTACTACGATTTACGAACCGACGACCGTCGTACGACTGACTGACTCACCTAAACTGATTGTGTTTTGTTTTGTTCCATGCCTACCATCGTACACTTCGGCTAATGCCACTACTGCTACCTTTTACACCGTGTGGGACATCGCGCTTCTCAGGACCAGGTAAGAAAGAGCCGCGTTGCCAGATCTGACGTAATTGCGCCGAGAATAATAAGTTAGAAGTATGTCTGTTTGCATACGGATTGTTAATTTGGAGCTTAGCTATTAGAAATATTGTATGACCATGCAGAAGATTGATGTCAGGAATATATTGTGACCCTATTGCTGATTCTGTCGATGTTTACATGTATAATGCAATACTGGCTATGAAATTATTTTTCTTGTTCTTACATGATTGTATTTAAATATTTAAATGGTGTATTAAATTCTGAATACAGCGCCCCTTTTATTTCTTCTCTTCTTGCAACAAATAATGTAATAATAACAAAACCATAAATTTCACAAACAAACTTTAAAAATTAAAATTTTCAAAGTATCTAGCCGGCTAAATCTAGTAGTCAAGTAATTTTCTGAGCTATACCTTTTCTTTTTATACAGCGCGTTCAGCGAGGAATGGGACAACACTATATCTCGGGAATGAATGACGATTTTATAATTCTAAAAACACATATTTTGTAATATTCTTTTAAAATTAAATGCTAATGCCATCGCTAGATGGCGCTAACTTCAATTCTTTTAATTGAATACCCTACTTTTAATGATGAGCTAGAACTGTGGCGTGGTATGGCAAACAACATTAACAAGGAAACACAGGGAAATCCATCTCACCGATTCAAATTAAACTTTGTGGGTTTATAGACCAATCTGGTGTGAAAACAACAGTAACTATCTTAGTTGCCCAATCGCTCACTGGCGGGGTGTAAAGCATCCCAAGCTCAACACTACCCTTCGCTGTTTAACTCAATAGCTCAGAAACTATGAGAGATATAAAAAAAAAGTTAAGACAAGATTTAAATTGTTTTACATGCTCTTAATGATGGCATAAATATTTTATCTATAACGAATATTTATTTAGGGAAACAACCCCCTACCCCCTTATTTTTTTGCAAATTTCAGAATTTTTATACACTATAGAAATATAGAAGAAAAATCCTCTGGGGAAAATTAGAAAACCTATAGGAGGATTTACGAACACTGGGATAGAAACGCTTGAGGTTTTACTGGAAGCGCACTTCCCAGGTTCAAAGAATGCTAACCTGGATAGCATATCAAGTGGCCGGGACCTCGAATGGTCTTCCCGAAGGCCAAAAAAAGGACGACTGGCAGCTAGCTAAACGGGTAATAACATACGGCAGGATTGTCTGGGCAATCGACTCGTTTGAGACCTATAAGTCAACCGGACCTGACGAGATTTTTCCTGCTTTGTTACAACAAGGTAAAGATGCAATAGCACCAGTGCTTTGCGGAATTTATAGAGCCAGTCTGGCGCTGGGTTACATACCATCCGTCTGGAATAAGGCTAAAAATATTCGTTATAGAGCATGTAAAACAGTTTAAATCTTGTCTTAACTTTTTTTGATATCTCTCACAGATTTTCGAGCTATTAAGTCAAACAGCGAAGGGTAGTGTTGAGCTAGGGGTGCTTTACTCCCCGCCAGTGGGCGATTGGGTGTTGTTCTTACACTAGATCAGTCTATAAACCCACAAACTTTAATTTAAATCGGTGAGATGCGCTTACCTGTTTCCTTGTAAGTATCAACACAAGTTATTAATTAATTCAGAGCAGCCGTTTCAAGGACTTGTGGATCCTCATCCTCAACCGTATATAGTCATACAGAAGACCAAAAATTGTCGAAAACGTTAAAATGTTTATTTTTATTTTTGTGAATCCTTGAAAGAAAATGTGTATAAACAAAGACGCTAAAATCAAGATTCAATTTTTAAATTAATTACAAGAACGGTTATTTTATTAGCTATATATTTTTTTATTTCCTGTTTTTATTATTTTGTCCATTCTACAAGTTTATTTTCGTGCTTAATGGTATACCCAAACAGTTTATTTAAATCTTCTGCTACATCACTCTCAACTTCAGTTTTTTCTTTTTATTTTCAGTATAAATGCTAAATTTACACATTTTTTTAAATGTCCACGCTTATTGCAATAGGAACAATTTTTAGAATAAGTTGGGCATCTATTCGATGGATGAGACTTACCACAAGGACCACAATTCTTACTGTTAACATTCATTTGTGTGCATTGCGATTCAATTTTCTTTTATTTGTGACTAAAACTTCTTTCACGTGGTTCTAAACTGTCGGGATGACGACCAAGGTTTCAAAAAATGTAACTCTTTTAAATTTTCACCAATATTTCGCTTTTATTTAAAGCTTCATCAGGGTCAATAGATGAGTTGAGTAGATAGACCGAACTTGCGAGCTAAAATTCTTTCCTTTACGATGTACATTTGAAAAGGGGTGATTCATCAATCGCCGCTTTTCAAATGTACATCGTACATCGAAAATTTAAAAGAGTTACATTTTTTGAAACCTTGGTCGTCATCCCGACCGTTTAGAACCACGTGTTAGTTCCTAACGACCGCCATACTCCTTGGTGATCTATTAAAAGTTCTTTCTTCATCTCATTTCAAAATTCTGAAGCACCTGTATTTGCAATTTCAACGGCCATTTTAGAATTAAGGTCAGACTCTCGAAGTAGACGTTCTTGAAGAATCTTGTCACGTACTCCTAGGACGATCGTGTCTCGAACCATCTCACCTTCGTTACTACATTCACACCCTTTTACAGCTACTTTTAATCCTGTTAAAAATGCATCAAACAGCTGATTTGGTTTCTAAACCATTTAATTGAACTTAAAACGTTCGAATATTACATTTTGCTTAGATGCAAAATGCTCATCAAACATCTTAATACGACAAGCATACTTATCTCTGAAACAGTTCACTAAAACTGAGCTGAATAATTCAGTTTTACTGGTGATGATGATAGCTTGGCTATTGAAACATTTTAGTGAACTGTTTCAGTGCTCCAGAGTTCTAGCACTTGATTATACTTATCTCTTTCATAATTTCCAAATTTAAACGTATTATATACCTAAAGGCCATTATATGCTATAACGTTTAGTAGTAATACAACATTCTTAGAATCCTATGATTTATTGTTTTTTGATGCAATTAGAAATATATCTAATTTTTGTTTGAATTGCTTGCATTCCACGTGTATATTTGCTGCACTTGCGTTTATTGGGCACCAAACCCAATAGCGAGATAATTGCGTTGTCCCGTTCCTTGCTGAACCTGCTGTATAGATGATTAATATTTTAATTCTGACGTATGAATGTGAAGAATAAAAAATATACCTATATACCTACATAAAAAACTTTGTATACAATATCCCAAATGGCTAAGCTTAAATCTGACAATCTGTATTGACAGTATTATACAGTGCGGGCCTAAAGTGTCCCCCCCTTGCTAACTTTTGAATGACAGGAGCTAGCGTTTTTAGAAAAAATAGGTTGATTTCTATTTTTTGTGTGCTAACTTTTGCCGTTATTGGCAGTTCAATTGTATTTCCAGTGTCACCGGAAGTGACGTCAATTTTCTTATTTTAAATAAAACATCCTGTATATTTTTACATTTCTGGAAAGGTAATCGAAAGACGAATCCAAATATATACATATATTATACTTTAACTTAAAAAATATGACGATATGCAGCAATGAAGGTTTTGGTAATCTGTTCTTGTTGTTACGCAAAGTTGGCTAGGAAAGAGCGCCAAATTGTTTGTTGTGACGCCAGACTGATCTGAAGATCTCGTTACTAAATAAACTAATCATATCAATTGCCAAACTGTCAAATCTCAATTCGAAAGGCGTAAATTATTCTTGTTATTTATTGTTATTATATCCTGCGTTTGTCATACGTTCCTTTTTTGTTCTCGTTATTTTCTTTCATTGTAACTTGTTCTGTTTGTTGTTCTTTCTCCACTTTATCGAACCCTATTGCAACTAATTAACTATGGTAAGTTTGTTTAAATGTGTTAGTGTTTGACAAACAATATGTCTGTTTTTTAGGTTTTTATGATGGCTTTCAGAATTGAGATTTGACAGTTTGACAACTGTTAAAATTACTCTGCTTAGCAACGAGCTCTTTAAATCAGTCTAGCGTCATAAGAAACAATTTGGCACTCTTTCCTATCCAACTTTGCGTTACAACAAAAACAGATTACCAAAACCTTTATTGCTGCATATTGTCATCTTTCTTAAGTTGAAATATAACATATGTGATATCGTTGGATTCGCCTTTCGATTATATTTCCAGAAACGTAAACATATACAGGATGTTCTATTTAACATAAGAAAGTTGACGTCACTTCCAATAACACCGAAAATACAATTGAACTACCGATAACGGAAAAAATAGAAATCGATCATTTTTTTTCTAAAAACGCTAGCTTCTATCATTCAAAAGTTAGCATGGGAGGGCACTAGGTACGCCCTGGATAATAAGAAAATAAACTAATTAATTAAACAATGATAGTGTGCGTTTTAGCGTCGAACCCCACTCTTTATAATTCTTCATTTGTTTTGATATTCCTTTCTTATTGTTTGTTTTTCCTCTCATAGTGTTTTAGTGTACTTCTCATCGCCTTAGTGTTCTATGTTCTCCTATAAATATATATATTACATTCGTTTGTTCGTGAAAGACTAGCGTGGGTGGTAGTGCGCCTTCAATTAGTATACAGGGTGATTCTTTTTTAAATTGAATAAATATGAAATTTCTCCTAATTAATTCACTGATTTTTAAAATATCTACATTACAATTAATTTTTATTTATTTATAAATGAAATTTATTCAAATATATAGAAAAATCCATCCTGTATATTAGAGTATACATCCAATGTGAATTCATTTGAAAATAACTCATATTTTTTTCCTACGCGTGCTCAATAACAAAAGAAAAATAAAATTTAGTATTTTCGTTTGAATTCACGATGTATCCCATAGTCTACTAGATAAAACAGTATGATTGTTATGTATTTTCTTAGGATGTTATAAATTTCTTTTTGTTCTTTAAAGAAATCAGAGTTAGTGCCACAAATTTGCTGTTGTGCTACCCAGCGGAAATAGTGGAGAAAGATAAAATTCAATTGCTTCAGATCGAAATTCACAAAAAAAAATGAAACAAAAAAAGATTTTGTTTCATTTTTTTCTATCTTAATTGCCTAGGGAAGTAATTATAAATTAACTTGAAGGCTTATAAGTAACCTGGGCAAATATGCGGTAACAGCCAGAGGCGTGGCGAGCGCATACAAGTTTACACATAAAATAGAAGGTAAGAAATAAATTATAAAACGTGCGGGAACACTTACCGTTTTAAAAGTCTTCCGTGAAATCACAAACTAGGTACCATCTGTTAAATATTTATATCATTAGATATGTTTCCACAGCTGTTTCAGTCAAGTGAGTACGACGTGCGGAATAAATGTTTTTTAATGCCGAAAACGACCGTTCGACATCTAGCGATGTTATATTTGCATATTTGAAATAATCTTTGAAACAACTTAATGCATCTTCACACGCACCTTCACAAATTTGTCTTAATATAAGAAAATCGGAGTCTTTCCCTAAAACACTTTCAAATTTTCGTATTACACACCAATTTGTTTCGCCTTCTACAGCGCATAACTGTGCGTGAACATCATTCACAATTTGAACAGAATCCACTAGCGACATCGAAACATTTTGTAATCTTTCTATTCCCTCCGCTAATCCGAAGTAATTGTTGTGAATAGTTTGTAAATCTCTTTTAACCTAACTATCTTGAAATATTTCCTGGCTTTTCTTGATTGCTGCAGCTTCTGTCGGATTGAATTTTAAAACTACCTTCTTTACTTGATCAAAATATTTGTTGTAGTAAAACGCAGCCTGCAACCATGTTCCCCAACGTATAACAATCGGCTGTGGTGGTTCAGGTAAATCAGGACACAGTTTGTGAAATAGTCGGGACTTTAGAAACACTGCCTTTGTACTAGCAAACAATGCATTTACTAGTGGAAAACATGTAGGAATCGTTTGTACCGCAAGATTTAGAGTACGGATTTTACACGTTACATGTAAGAAGATACCACTGAGTTCTTTAAGAGATCGGCCCAAAGAACGCATGTTTTCGGCACCACCACTCATAAACATTAAAAGTTACTTAGTTGAAACTTCAAATTTGCTCAATGAGTTCAACACCACCTTTAAAATCTCATCGGCAGTACAATTTATAACTCTTTTGGAAGCAAGTAAGAAGGAGGATGACGGTCGATGTGGTTCCATTGTACGTACCATTACATTAACCATAGAATGTTTTTGACGATCTGTTGTTTCGTCCACACACAATCACAGTTTTTTATCTTTCAATTCCGTTTTCATTCCTTTTTCTATATGTTCACGAGCAAATGGTACTACATTTCGTATCGATGTTCGACTAGGTAATTTACAGTCCGCATATTAATGCCAGAAGGAGAGAATTGCTTCTTAGTCTAGTAAACGAAACGATAGATTACATAAAATAAGAGTAACACATAAACCAAATGTAAATTTTTCTTGGTCTCGTATGCCACTTTTTGCAGAAGAATGCTGTTTGCTTTCACATTAAAAGGATTTTACAAACTAGACATTGAATTTCAGCGCCATCAAAAATTAAGTCCGGCATGTCCACTATAAAGTTTTTAACTGTGTCTGCCATTGGTCGTTTTCGCGACGTACCTAACTGCGACATTTTTAAAGCGAACATAAGCGTATAATTACGAAATAAGTTACGACAGCCTACATATACACAGAACTACTCGCATACAGCATCGATTTAGTACTGACGCTGTGAACGCGTGAAATAAATAATCGCCGACTCCGCACCACATATCTACTACACTGACTGTTACCGCTGTTTGCCCAGACTACTTATAAGAGATGAAATGGTATTATTGTCATCAATTTAGGGTACTATTCCTTATATTACGCCTGGACAATTGAGAATCTTGTGATAAAGACAATAAATCAGAAATAAACAAGAACACACTATAAACGAATATACAGTGTGATCCAAATTAATGAGCCACTATTATTACCTCTCTCGTTATTGGCCCAATACAATCGATTAAATTTTGCGATTGTAAAACGAGTTTTTGAAAAATAGAATCAAAATTTAATCTTTTTTAAAGTGAAACACCCTGTATATTTTGAGAGATTTAAAAAAAAATGGTTCGTTTATTCTAACATAAATAGTAAGAAAGTTTATTCCATTAAAACTAAGTATATCGGATTCAAATTTTTCATAAAAATACGTTATTCAATTGTTTTTCTATTAACTGCATATTATTCAGTAGCAAAATACAGCACTAATTTACGAATGTAACTAATTTCATAGAAGGAACAATGGCTCATTGATTCGTATCACTCTGTATACTTGCGAAGTTTCTTTTCTACCTTTTGATAGATGCCAAAAGATATCGTATATTTTATTTCTCTTCCATTTAGTCTGTTAATTTCCATATTTCAAAATTTAATACCCACATGCCAAACCATTCTTGGTAAAACATCACATCTCTCTATGAAGCCTACCCAATTTTCAAAGATTTAAAGAAAGAAGACCAACTAACAACAGACTAACAATAAATGCTTATAAAACATGCGAAATCCTATGGTAAATATCAAGGCAGAAACATTATACAACAACACTCAAGAAACACAAAAAACAGTGCTGTTGAATTTAGAAATGTTACGAGAAATCTATCACCAACTCCATAGTACTCACGCAGAATTTTTGTGCTATTTTTTTGGTTGATATAACTTTGCGCGTGAAAAACAACATACTTAGTATTATAAGAGTACAAGATTAACTTACTATATATCATTAGTTTTGGTAAATTTGTCGCTATTAGGGAATATAAACGCATAGAAATTTTGGTGGAGGAAATCTTATTCAATCCATAACCTTATTGACAAACGATTCACTTTTTCCAACGCGGAATTCAAACGATGTGCAAGCAATAAATCTCATTCAAGGCGTACGGTTCCATTTACATTTCTTCTAGTATAATTTAGATCTAATTGTCAAAGTAACTGGTGCATTTCGTTCAACATCTGGCTGTAGAGATCGTGATGGACGTTTAAATTGAGAACGGTACGGACAATTACGTATCGCAAAGCGTGAAACGCGCAGCAATGGAGAAAATGTGAAAAGCGAATTGAAAACGACGATTTACGAGGCTTAGCCTTTATGGAAATGGACCGCGTTCGATTGCGGCTGATGCACAACTTCGCTTGGTAATGCGTTATGTTTTAAAAGGACCTATTATTTCTCTACTACAAAATGCAAATAGCTGTTATATTTGATAGGTGATATGAATTCCTAAAGTTCCAGTACTAAAAGTTTAATTTGGATCTTATTTTGCTTTTTCAATTCAATTGATTGGCTAAGAATGTCTACGGCATCAGATTAAAGGAACAAGAAAAGCTCTATCCTTTGGAATACCAATGGTACTTGTTTTGTCTTTGCGATACGAAAGGTCATCATTAGAGTTTGTTAAAAAGGTGGTACCGGCAGTGGCGCACCACATAAAAGTAGGTTTGTAATATTGTTACCTTTTCCTGTCGTCTTGATATCCACTGTGGCAATCGGAAACCGCCCTGGTAAGCTGCGTAGAATTACAACATCAACAACGCTTCCATTGTTGATTCATTCAACCGTCGACTGTGTTGTGAATACGTTGTCGTATGACATCCAGTGAAGTAAGATTTGCAAATGTCAGACACTCTTTTTCCTCATCTGGGCACTCTTGATTTTCAGTTATAGACCGAACCTTTTGTAAATCGGGATTTTTCGTTAAAATTACACCAAACTTTTGAGCAACATCGACTCCCATAGTGTTCGTCAAGTTTTCTAGAGCGGCTTGTAAATTGTTTATGCAATTTAATGCGTTTCGTGCAGATAAGTGACTGTTTTCTAATTGCTCAATGGCTTGTGCAACTTCAGAATAGTTCATAGAAATTTCATCTATTTGTTGTTAAACGTCCGAATTGGAAAAAAATTCCTGACTATCTCGAACTGCTGCAGAATCATTTGAATCAAGTTTCAAGATGACATTTTTCACTTGTGAAAAATATTTCTGATAGTAAGATGCTGCCTGGAACCATGTTCCCCGTCGCGTTATTACAAGTTGAGATGGTGGTGGTAATTTCGGACACAATTGTTTAAATATACGGATCTGTTTGGGAGATTTGATGAACACTTTTTTGGTAGATGCTATTAACTTATCCGACATCGGATACTTCTTTCGAATCTTTTCTGCTACGAGGTGACATGCGTGAAGAAGAGTCGGAAAGCATATTTTCAACATCCTACCAACTCTCAGCATTGTTGCGGCTCCGTCAGTAACGAACATTGTGACTTGGGTTCCTGTGATACAAAATTCTCTCAACGAATCTTTTATTATCTTGACAACGGTTTCTGCTTTAGTTTTCTGAATCCTTTTACTGCATAACAACAATGAAGCTGGTGGACTATCACGTTTTAAAGGACGCGCTACAACATGAATGACGCTGTGTTTCTGAGCATCAGTTGTTTCATCCACACATAGACAGATTTTCTTATTTCTCAACTCGTCTTTTATACATTCCTTTACTATACCTTGCACACGTGGCAAATTGTATCGTAATTGCATAGATGTTGGCAGCTTCCATGAGGAAACGTACTTAGCCCAAAAAAGATGAAAGTGTTCATTAGATACTAGATATTATGGGATGTTGTACACACTTAACATAAAAATAAAATCATATAAAAATCGCCAGTATGGAATAAATTAAATTCAATACATGACGTTTACTTTTACAATGTTTTCTACATTCAAACCTATCGCGACTTAGCAATCCGCTATTGCATATTGTGCAATAAATATGCGGACTTCTATATTCTAATCCAGGGAAATGCCTGAAATATTTATTCACATTCGAAGGGAACGTTACACCTTTTAGGCGTCCCATCTCCGCGTATTTATTTGGCGTGCACCGTGCAATGTACTGTCTCTTTGAACTCTCTCGCGGTACTGTCGAGATCGACTACGAGTTGTAAATTACCCCTACCCACGCCGCTACCGCTACGCTACTGCCATCCGGTACCACCTTTTTAACAAACTCTAGTCATCATACAAGAACTGTAAAACACATTGTGTATTCAAATATTGAATCGGCAATAAGACCAGTACACCATGATGTTGATATCTTTATACTTGTGGCACCAAAAGTGTTACAAAGTGATGATGAAGAAGATGACGAAACCTTACCTTGGTCAAAATATACCTCAGTTGTTTACGCAAAAAGAACTAAATGATTTAATCAGAGATTTAGGACTTCCCAATTATCTCTTCGAAATTCTAGGATCTAGATTAGAACTTATCCAATATTTTGAACGGTGTCATTGACCTAGTTATTTCGCTTGGTGCTTCCAAATAGACCCGCTGACTGGAAACATTTCATAGATTCCTCAAAAAGAAGTCTTAAGGTTGTTCTTTTAGATTAAGACAATTTTTATGCTTCTATTCCTTGGTGATCATTCAACTCAATTGAAAAGAGAATTACGAACATCTTCAAGAGCTTCTCATGAGAATAGGCTACACAAATCACAACTGGCTACTCTGCATTTATCTAAATATTATAGGCCTACTTTTTGATCAGAAATCTGGATTCATGAAATATCCATGTTTTTTATGTGACTGGGGTAGTAAAGCTAAAGACCAACACTGCGTAAAGAGATATTGGCTAACAAGAGAACATGTTGGACAAAATAGGTTGATGTTTCTAATTCTTACGTGAAAAATGTCCTAATTCTTACGTGAAAAATTTGCCGGTCTATCGACGCGATGATTAAAGAAGGTATCTTTGTTGCTCCTCAAATTAGAACCCTAATCAATACTGATGAGTTTAAAGTGGTTATGAGCATCAGCGAAAAAAAATGCGTGGTAGGCTTTCAAGGAAGTTGTAAAGAAATTTCTGGGGGTCCAAATTGTGTGGACATGCAGGACAAATTTAAAGCATAGGTATACAACATTTGGACTATTTTCCTGCTAATCTTGGTTACGTCAGTGAAGAGGTAAGCGATTCCATCAAGGCATTAAAGAAATTGAGAAAATTTGTTGAATTTATTGCTTCATTTTGGAAATGTATGTTTTAATGGCAGAGTACAAGAAGAAAACCAACAAGCGGAGCTTTTTTGAGAAAAAGACAAAGATTTTCTGAGCAGAGCAAAGAGTATTTCATATTCCTTTTGCTATATCTCTTATATTCTTTAATATGGTAGTTTTTATATACGAGGGTAAGTTAAATATTATCTACACTTTCGCTATAACAAGCTTTGAAGATTATCGTAGTGGCGGCCGCTTCCGCATGCGTTGAGTTGGCGCCTCTGTGGTCATGTGTGCGGAATTTAATCACGATCGCGTCATTTGTCTGCTAGCTACAACAGCATAAGCATGTCAGCTCTGCTATTAGTTTACACCAAAGAGGAACAACGAGCAGTGATACGATTTTTGTATTCAGAGGGTGTGAAAAGTGCTGAAATTGAACGGAGACTTTTGTCACAATACGGGGACAGTGCTTTATCTCGTAAAAGCGTTTTTTTGCTAATCCAAATGTTTCAAAGTGTCCGCACGAGCGTAACACAAAAAGAGGGAGCTGGACGGCTGTCAACCTCGACCGCCGACGACAACATTCAGCAAGCTCGAGAGATGGTTACAGCAAATAGACGAGTTACCATAGGTGAGGTTGCATCTCAGTAATTAATATTTAGTCCATAACCCATGATTTTTAACAACACCCATAGTTCTTCTTGACATATCTTCATCGTTCTCCCATACATCCTTTATACTCTTCATTAATATTTCCTTTGTAGGGTTTTCTCTTTCATATACCTTACTTTTTAGTCGATTCCATACGTTCTCGATGGGTTTGAGGTCCGGTGAATTTCCGGGCCAACGTAAAAGAGGTATGTGATTGTCTTCAAAGAATTTCTTAACCTTTTTTGCCACATGGCAAGGAGCATTATCTTGCATAAATATACGTCCTGTCGGTATGCGACGTCCTGGCTTAAAATACGGTAATAACGTGTTTTTTAACACATTTATGTACTGCTCTTGACGCATTGTACCTTCTACAAAATACAAAGGGCCGGGTCCGTCTCCACTAATCACTTCCCAAATCATTACCTGCGGAGGGTGTTTTACAGTTCGAAGAACCGTGGACTCTGTGAGATGTTCGCCAGGGAGTCTACGAACAAATTGTGCTCGCTGCACTAACACACAGAGCGAGCACTCGTCACTAAAGAAAACCTATTAAATAATTCAGTAAAAATCCTGTTGTTAAGTTATTCACCTTTTTCCAGTTCTCGTCTGTGAAATGTCGATATTCTCTTGCAAAGTTGAGACGAGCGGATTTCATTTTTTCTGTTAAACGCGGCTTTTTTACAGGTCTTCGGCCCATTAGGCGATTTTCGCGCAATCGGCGCCTGACAGTTCTGCTCGAAATCTCTATTCCTCTCTCTTGTAAATTTCTTTGAATCATTTTAATTGTAGCAAATCTATTGCTCAAAGCCTGATCAACAATTTCACGGTCAGATCTCTTCGAAGTTTTTCTTTTCCGACCGCACTGTGGCCGTCTTTGTGTCGATGTACTAGCTCCTTCGTTTAAGTTTCTAGCTAAACGAGATACAGAAGAATAAGATACTTTCTGTAATTTTGCAATTTCTCGTTGTGAATGTTTATTTGATTGTAGAAGAGCTTGTATAGCGGCTTTTTGTTCACTTGTTAAATCTTTCCCGGGCATTTTCTACAAAAAAACCCAAATATTTCAATTTTTTTCAAATTCGAAATAATTAATTATTAAGAGGGAGATAGAATAACAATTTTACCTTTGCAATAACGATATATCAACACAAAACACTTAACGATACTCCACAACTTAGCTTCTATACGGTTATGACGAAATATTTTAAAAAATATCGATGCATTCTCTAAACTGTGAACTCGCTAAATGTAAGTATTTTTATTTATTGATACAATAATCTAGTCCCCCTATAAACGATCGGATTCAAAGCAAAAGAATATCACTATAATAGGATGGGAATTTCCAGGTAAAAGGGTTGATTTATGACATGTTTCAAGTAATATGGCCAGGGACTGTAATAGCGGAGCTGACATGCTTATGCTGTTGTAGCTAGCAGACAAATGACCACAGAGGCGCCAACTCAACGCATGCGCAAGCGACCGCCACTACGATAACCTTCTAAGCTTGTTATGGCGAAAGTGTAGATAATATTTGACTTACCCTGGTACTTTACAAACATAATATTGTAAAAACATACCTTTTTTTATGCATTTATGTAGATTTCCTATTAACACAAAACCTTACTTGATACAACAAGAAATACAGACTTGAAATCAGGGACAACAAATTACCCAAGTTCGTTTAAAACAACACTCCACATTCAATAAGGTGTAAAAACGCAGGCCTGAGTAATCGAAGTTTACGCGGTTTGGCGGTGATCTCAAATTAAGCACGAACATGTTTACAAGTTGAAAGTGGAGACCGATGGTGAAATGTGTATTAAATTACATACTTTTCACTTGATCTGTGAGCCTGTGAGCCGTAAAGGAATAATCGAAAGTATCAAATATAATGGATATAGAACATGCGTCTCTCTGAGATCTCGTGAACCGATAAACTTGTTACACTTTCGATCTCACTAGATGCTTGGGAAAAAGTTAAAAATTCCTTCACCAACAGTAAAGATATGTCTGCAGATGTATACGAGGTTTAAGCCGCAAATCTCATAAATAATAATCAGATTCAAGGTTAAATTAACAATATTCAATTTGTACGAGGGTAAGTCAAAAATTATTTACACTTTTAGTTCTACAACTGTATTAAACAAAGATAGGTGTACAACAGATACATTATTTTTCGATATAGTCTCCACCTTTAGCAATGCGCTTGGTCCAGCGAGCCACAAGCTTCCATATGCCTTCCTGGCAGAAGGTTTTTGGTTGGTCGTGAAGCCACTTTTGCATCGCATCCCGAACGTCTGTGTCTGACGCAAATCGACGACCTCTCAAAGCTTCCTTGGACGGTCCAAAGAGATGAAAGTCTATGGTAACTCGGCTATTTGCTGTGACTATCTCTGGAGCTGTAACGTAATTGTCAGCTTTATTATTTCCCAAGAAATAAGTGACTACGAGGCGAAAGTCATTCCAAGCATTTTTTTCAATATCTGTTAGAGTGCTGTCAAAACGTTCGTCTTTCAGAATATTTTGAATCTGTGGCCCAACAAAAATACCTTCCTTAATTTTTGCTTCACTTAGCCTTGGGAATTTCTGACGCAGGTACTGAAAAGCTGGCCCATCTCTATTCAGTGCCTTAACAAAGTTTTTCATTAGGCCCAATTTGATGTGCAATGATGGCAACAAAATCTTTTTGGAGTCTACCAATGGCATATGTTGTACATTCTTTTGATCTGGCTCTAATGATTGTCGAACAGGCCAGTCTTGTCTTTTGTAATGAAGTGCCTTTGCCCGACTGTCCCACACACAAAAAATTAACAAAACTTGTTATAACCTAGCTGCAACCCAAGTAAAAGTGCAACAACCTTTAAGTCGCCACAGATCTGCCATTGGTGCTCATCGTATTTTATGCTTGGCAATAGGTACTTCATATTGTCGTATGATTCTCTCATGCGAACGGCATATCCAACAGGAATAGACGGTAGAATATTTCCAATATGCAATAGTACTGCCTTTAAACTGAATGTTGAACTGTCTATAAACAATCTCCATTCCTCTGGCTTGTAGTTTATATTTAAAGCAGCCAATAAACCGCTAATGTTATTGCAGAAAACCAAGTTATTTTCCATGTCAAAAAATGGTACTAGGCCTTTATGGCGATTACGAAAAACACATACCGAAACATCGTCTTCTAATAGGTTCCACTGCCGCAGTCTTGATCCTAGTAACTCTGCCTTACATTTTGGGAGTTTTAGATCTCTCACGAGATCGTTTAATTCCGACTGAGTTATTGTGTGCGGTTGGCGGTTTGACGTGCTTGGTGTGAAATCAAGATCTCTTGATGTTGATGGCATATCTTCTTCATGACAAATCGCTGTATCGCTATTATCTGAATCGTAAGTGAATGTTCCTGGGGGTTCTGGAATAAGAAGTTCGTCACTATGGGGGGCACAAGTCTCATGGCAGATGGTATATTTGGATAGTTGATAACCGATTTTTTCTTCTTGGATATATCTGTGCCTTGCCCAACACGAGGCATCATGCAGAAATAGCATTCATTAACATGACTTGTAGGCTCTCTCCAGACCATTGGGACAGCAAACCGCATAGATCGTTTTTTATGATTTAACCAGTTTCTCAGACTATAAGCGCATGTATTACAGCAGATATGTGGCGCCTAATGTTTGTCTTGATCCCCTATTTTGCATCCGAAATAAAGCCGATATGCCTGTTTTATCAATGGAGTAATCGACCGCTTCTGAGACGCAAAAGTCACCTCACCACAAACATAATAGAGGTGATCTGGATTGTTGACATCTTACAATGTCAACTATTCGATTAGACTCACTAACTTCGACTGACACCTCCGCTTTGTAGCTGCTTATATACCCAAATACGGCTTCTAGATTTTTAGAGAATATTCGAGAAAATTCGAGAATTTTCTATTCAATTCCATAATATTCGCGATAGTGGCGTTTATCAATTGTTTGTACATATATAGGGGCTGTTCAGTACAAGGCGGACTTGCGGTTACAGTGTTAATATATAGGGACACCTGACATCACGTATCACTAAAACTTGAACTAATATTAAAAAGATAAGTTTATTTTCGGTTTTAGCACACCAAAAATAGTAAGATTTGGTCGATTTTATTTTAGATACATTTTGGCTGCTGTTCAGTGTTATTAATAGTTGAGGTGGACATTGGATACGAGGTGGACAAATAAATTTTACAATTCAATAAAGACTATGCAATTTCTTTGTTTTAAAAGTATTTTATTAAATGTAAAACAACAATTTCTTTTTCAATTAACACTTCCTTTATTTATGCATATCTCTATGGGTGGGCAAATAACTATGGCCGGTAGTGTAGTTGTTCATCACTGCAAGCTTGATCTTTTAACAATTTGCTTTTGTTAAACTTTTTATGGTATCCGAAATTAATCTACGTACACTTTTTTAAGCAAGCTTCAGCTATTACATTCAGTCACTTTGGATACGAAGCATATAAATTAGTGATACAGCTGTTTGTTGTTCTGGTAACTGTAAAAACCGGAGCAATTATAACGTATTCTTTACGTACTTCCAAAATACGATTTGGTAGGCTGTTTTTTTTTATTACCTACTTCCTGTTGCCTTACTTTTGACTTTCATTTTAAGTTTAATTTTCTTCACGGAACTCTTGCGAAACTTTAACGGAACCTTAGGGTTCTACGGAATACACTTTGAGAACCGTTCGTCCGGCTCATTTCATATAAAAGATACCGAAATATTATGTTGACATTAGGAAAGTATATCTTTACGCAGAATTAAAATATGGTAAATTCATAATAAAACAATAGATAGTAATGTTTAACAAATTTATTTGCAAGCTACCTACATATTCGTCTATTTTTATGTAATTAATTTATTTGCAAAGATATTTCAATATTAGTTATTTAATTACCAAGACATTATTTGAATACTAAAAGGCAATATTTTAATACGCAAATTTTACCCAGCTGATTGCAAGCAGCGATTACGTCGCCAAAGAAATGCTAAATAGCTTCAGAATAGATGCTAATTTATAGTAGCTTCATTCTGCAAAAGAGGAGAAATCGTTTTTGGCGAGGGCGTTGCTACCTGTTTAACTTTTACTTTCGAACCTGAGCAAAATGTTAATTGATTGTTTTAAATTTAAAATTAACCTGTGTAATGTTACGTCGACCTATAGATTGTGACGTGAATAATTTGAAAACAATAAGGACTTATATTTTTTCTTCGTATTCTCGTTAAAATCTTTAGAGAACATTTTAACTTCCAGGTAATTTTATTTTTTTTGAGACAGGGAGATTACTTCAAATTTTATTCAATTTAGAAGTTGTATGGAATGATTTTCAAGAAATTTTCATTCAAATTTCACTATTTTGTGAGGAAAAAGCCTTTAAAAATTCTTAAAATACAGAGTAGGGAAGTGCATATTACGACGCGAACAAAACTTGTTATTGCCGTAGATATGTTGAACAATATCGGGTTTACGATTTTTAAATTTTGCAATATACGGAATATAGTGAAAACAAAGATATAATTCAGTACTGTATATTTATTTAATCTGCAGTATTGAAGCAGATATGAGAAAAAAAGGAAATACCTGAAAGGTGGAAAGATGCAGTAATTTGTCCCGTATATAAAAAAGGGGACGAAAAGCAATGTGTTAATTACAAAAGTCTAAAATTAAATCTAAAATTTCTGGGAGTGAAAAGATGGCAAAACTTAACCATACAGGAAGAGGTGGAAAGAAACAATAAAGAAAATTGAAGCCAAGAGCCTTTAAGGTCTGCAGAGCTGAGCTCTCTGTCAGTGAGGGTCCAACCAACGGCTACATTCCATGTTGTCTTTGGTCTACCTCTACGTCTCCTCCTGCAGACACCCGTTTCTCAGATCACTTTCACTAGGTTGGTGTCCGGCATGCGCGCACCACATGGCGAAACCAGCTCAACTGCCGCCGCTCCACCACACTCACTAACGGCGCCACTCCCAATCTTTCTCGAATGACCATGTTCCTCATTTTGTCGGCTCTACATACACCCTCAATACACCTAAGCATTCTCCTGCATTTTAAACCTGAGCCTGACATTCAGCCCCCAGGTATCACTACTGTATGTTATTATAGTCACTAACACTGTCTTGTAGATCTTTTAATTTTAGTTGCTTTGCTTACTTCCTTGTTTCTAAAGAAGGGCATTTTCGGTGTGTTCAATAATTTAGTAGCATTATTCAGCCTGTTATCTATGTCTATGTCTATCTATGTCACTTGAATAGTGACGTTAAGTACCTCATCAGGTCGGTCTGTTTTAATCTTTGCCCATTCAGGTGTATTTCTATGTTTTCTTGGACTGTTGCTATCACCATCACCTCAGTCTTTGTCAGGTTCATCCCCATACCATATTTTTTCGTAGAATTTTTCCATCTTTGAATCGCCTCTTGTAGGACTCCAGCACTAGATGCCAATAGGAGTACGTCATGGTGTGTTGTAATTTATACACGCCCAACCGGTAGGCTTTATACCTCTCGCTTGCTACTTCTGCCATTTGGTTTAACACCATAATGAAGAGCAGTGGGCTAAGTATTCCACCCTGTCTGACACCACTTTTTATAAAGGACTTTTTAGTTTTTCCAGCCCCTGTCCTGACAATGTTCGCTGTTTTTCTGTATAGGTCTTTGATAGCCTCTTGTAGTTCCTGAGTAACTCCATAGTCTATTAGACATTTCCATATAAATTTTCTTGGTAGCGAGTCGAAAGCTTTTTCCGTATCTATTGCGCATACATACCCTCAAGCAGCACTTTCTCTGGGATTTGTCGCAGACTGAAAATCCAATCTTGGGTTCCCCTTCCAGGTCTAAAACCCTCTTGGTTGTTGTCTAGTTTCTTTCTCAAATAGCTACCCATTCTCCGCCACTCATTAAAGAACATTTTTCTCTGGTTAATTCTTCCACATCGACAGCCTTAAATCTCGCATTTCTGGACGCAACTCACTGCTTAACCGTAATCCCATTCTTTTTTATGAGGATTAGTTTTGGATGATATGGTGGCAAATTCAACGCACTGTGTCCATGTGAATCTAATATTTCATCCAATTTGAATTGTGGATTTTTAAATTATACAATTCTGGTTTTGTCAGATTTTGTTCAAAACAAACATTGCTACTAGTTGGGCACTTCATCATTTCACCATTCTTTGTAGCAAAAGTTGGATTTTGATAAATTTGGCAGGAGTTGTTTGTTCACCATCGCTACAAATAAGGTTAGGATTATACAACATTTATTAAAACGATAAATTGTGTAAAGATTTTATCTGGACATTAATTAAAAGCTCTGAAATGGCTTGAGAGAAACGGTGATTCATACAACAAAAAGGAATACAGAAAAATAAAACGGCAAGCAATTGCTCTAAACACCTCCAATCTCTTCTCAAATAGTAACGGTTAGCTACTGAAGGACGGTCCATTCCTTAACTAGTAATAATCATCTCACCAGGCTAAATGATCCATCACATGTCGTAATATGTATTTCTTTGTTTGAGATTACTTCTACAAATTTTAAGCATATGCTTTTAAAAGTGACAGCAATTGATGTGACGTCATTCGGTCGTCAACAAGGTGCTTTCGCTTGAAATATTACTGTTCTGCGTTGAACTGCTATGAGACATTACGTAGTTTTTCGCTGTTCTTTTCTAGTATTGAACAAGACACGTGTAATATTTATCACAAAATGTCAGAACAAGCCAATAACATTCTCTTATACTAACTAAAAAGGTTATTTGACTACTCGAACAATCTATTTATCAAATTACACTACAACTTTTTGACCCTTTCTTGCCTTGAGACGAGGGAAAATATCATACGTGGTGTTAATGCTGTGATATAGCAGCGCATGGTAACACAATAATATTTATAACATTAAATCTTCTCTTTTTCCATTACTAAATTAATGTAATATCACCAAGTAGTATCTTACAAATCTTCTTAAATGTTAAAATTGGCAATATAAATACATTGTTGCTAAAGTTATATGAAATAATTGACTACTTCAGCCGAATGACGTCACAAGAAGGCTGACTAAAACCGCGTAAATTCCCCCGTTTGAAATAAGAGATTTATTTTTAAATTTGTATGATGGAAATTATAAGTTCCGTCATAGTTCCACATGTGTGAGGCCTACACTATATATATTACGGCTCGTAGGGTAGTAGTTTTTAATAACCAGCCAGACAACGTGACTAGTGCATGAAAATGTCTCACGGTAACGAAAATTGAGTACTGCGTGGTCATTAAATTCTTAACAAAAGAAGGGCATACGCCTAATCACATTAAACAATGTTTAGACAGCGTTTATGGCGATTATATCTCCTTCATATTCCACTGTAAAAAAGTGGACAAAATGTTTCCGTTTGGGGCAAGAATCCCTTGAAGATGATGAACGGCCAATTTAACTGATAAACATTTCAATTATTGAAGAAATAGTATTACCAGATCGCCGTTTGAAAGTGAAAGAATTAGCAGTGGTGTCTAACATTTCTATAACAAACATTCGCCGAATTTTCTATAACCTTTTGGGAATGAATGAGATCAGCGCAAGATGGGTACCGCTGCTCTCCAACGTGAACGTCGGATCGAATGTGCGCGCTCTGTTTTTAAACATTTTTGGAGACGACTCGAAACCGATTTTGGGGCCCATTGTCACGGGAGATGAAACAATGGTTCTTATTTATTTTCTCATTTAAAGAAAGACCTTAGAGGACATCGTTTTAAGGACGAGTAGCTGTAATACAAAATTTGAGGGAAAAACGTGCAAAATTTCTAATGTCTCATTATGAAATCTCGTTTTTGTTATATGAAGTTGATCAATTCCTTTGAGTGAATCATTTTTCGGTTTACTATTTAGAATTATTAAAGAAAACTGTATTAAAATTGTAAATAGGGTCTTATTGCGTTGACAGACGATAATACGTCTTCACCAACGTGATCACCAACGAAACCCTTTTGTGATTAACTTCTATTTCGAGTGAATTTACAAACGTTGACGTATCTCGCCTGTTGACGTAAAGAACCTACATAAACCAACCAAGAAGCAAACGTGTTTGGAAAAAAATAGCTTTTAATACTGGATCAAAACAACACGAGATGTAGAAATAGTACAAAAAATACTAAGTATGTTGTTTTACGATCGCTAAAATGAACATCGCACAGAATAATCCACCCGCCATGTGTTCTCATGGTGTACCCTTACCTATCATGTCATTTACCTATTACGGAAAAAAGCGTGGGTACCCTCTGACGTGGGTACTATGGTACTCCGGTATCAGGCGGTCATAAGAGTGAGTGTATGGTGTTGCAGAGCGGGTACCTGGGCGGACTGCGCTCCAGCTTGGGCGGGTGGACGCAGAAAGTCAAGTCTTGGTACTGGGGCAGACCTCTAGTAAGTGCTCATAGCCCCTCCGCACAACAGCATGCCTTGTCTATATACATATATATAAAACTTATATATATTACTCTTATTCTGACGTTACATTATGTAGCCCACTCTTGAACACGGGGCATTACACAAAGACAAACACGAACACTGTTTTTTTTTGTTATTTTCCACCTATCTATTGTGTTTTAGATTTTTTGCTGTTACAAACTTACACTTGTATATTGGGTTATGTTTGATTTCCCCGAAAAAAATTGTAGATGTACAAGAATTGTCTAAAAGGCCTATTCAATCTTTTGGAGGTGGTACAAAATTGTAAAATGAAGACTTTTACGTAGGAAAGTTTTTTTCCATGTCCCATACTTCAAAAATTCTTTGGACAACTTTTTTACTGTTTTATGGCGAGGGTTTTTCTCTTTCAGCTGACAAGAAACTTTGTGGAAGAACAACGGTAACTATCTTAGTTGCCCAATCGCCCACTGGCGGGGTGTAAAGCACCCCAAGCACAACTTCGCTGTTTGGCTCAGAAACTATGAGAGATAAAAATGTTGAAGTTTGCAAAAAAAAATAGGAGAGTTGGAGCTTATTTCCCTAAATAAATATTCGTTGTAGAGGAAATATTTACGTCATCGTTAAGAGTATGTAAAACAGTTTAAATCTTGTCTTAACGTTTTTTAAATATATCTCATAGTTTCTGAGTTATTGAGTCAAACAGCGAAGGGCAGAAATGAGCTTTGTGACTGCGCAGCTAAGATAGTTGCAGTTGTTCTTACACTAGGTCGTTCCATAAACCCAAAAAGTTTAATTTAAATCGGTGAGATGCACTTACTTGTGTTTAATTTTAAGCCTAGTAAAGCAACACACAATTTATTAACAAAACATATTTATTTATAATTTTTTAAAGTATTCCCCTGCACAGTCAGTGCATTCTTACATCCATGAAAACCAATCTTCAAAACATTTTCTCCAATCTTGTCGCATTAAGCGAATTACCCATTTTGTCAACGTTTTGGGCATTCAAATACTGCCCTTGGACGTTTTTCGCCAACATTTTGGAGAACTTGAAGCAAACAAACTGGAATGTACCATTCAGCATTAACAATACGATCAGCCTCCAATGCTACAGTGGAAACATGTCCTGTAATTCTAAAAAGTGTGGCGGCCATCTTTTTGTTTGGGCTTTTTTCACGATCAACTTTTCTTGGAACCGATTCTTTCTCAAAGACCCAAACTGCTGATTGTTGCTTTCTTTCGGGATCGTAGCAGGATTAGTATACCCACGTTCCATCACCTATATATGCAGGGTTGGGAAAAAGTATGGAACGAAGCATATATCTTTAAAACGGAAACGATGATATTCATGACATTTTTCAGTTTAGTTTTTACACATTAGAGTAAAAATTATGGAGATAAGCATAATAAACAAGTTGAATTTATTTTATTTACTGTTGAAAACCTGTCAAGTTTATTTCATTCAAGTCTATCTATGATGTTCTACACCAAATGAGACAATCCATTGTTAAAGCGATCCAGTGTAGATCTGCACATGCCACACAGTATTCTTTTTGAACTGGTTTCAAATTGGGAGGGATCCAACAGGCACAAAGCGTACGTGCTTCAAATGTTTGTGGGAAACGGTGTCAATTGCTTTCAGACCAATCTTTAAAGTTGGTCCTCTTCAATCATATTTCGTACAAGACCAATATTCTTTTCGGTAACTAACAAATTTGATGAAATAGTTTCAAAATGCTTAAAACTGTATAACATTGAAGTATGGAATTTTTGAGAAAAACAAATACTAAAAACAAAGCTTAATTTTATAATTCTGTACCATTTTCCAAAAATTTGTGAAGGTGAATTTTAAACAAACACTGTATACAATGGTTAAAAATTTCGTAACGATATGTAGCTTAAATTTTTTGATCTTAATATGTTTATATCTAATAACAAAGCAAGGAATCAAGAATTAGTTTAAAGCATAGTTTTTAAAGAAACACGATTAATATTTTGATCCGTGCCTGTATATCGAATTACAGCCTCGTGTAAAAATTATTAGTCCCAACAATTAATTTTCAATTATTTGATTCATTATCACTACAGGATCAAAATTTTAAGCTATATATTAGTTAAACACGTCATTTAGTTTTCCCCTAAATGGTTACTGAATGTACTTACACCACTCCAAAACGTGATGCACTGGCAACTATATTCAAACACCTGCAATGTACCATCAAGTAATTTATTAAAGCTGACAGACATCTATGACTACTGTGAGAAAGCGAAGTACACAGCAATATTGTCTATAGCTGAAATTAGCGTTAGATTTTTATTAGTTTAGATTTACACCGTTACACGAGATGTTTTTTTTTTATTTTATTTTATTATAATGTAAAAATTATCCATATTTTGTTTAATTTTCAATATTTTAAGGGGTAATTCTTACATTATACGAGTTTATTGGATATACATGGTGTTCAAGATCAATTGAGTGAAGTTTTATCTCCAAATGTTGTTGGAAAATATTAAAAATTAAAAAAAAACTAATCTATAACACCCTGTATATCATTTTCAATCAGGTAAATCCTCGCTTTATCGTTTAAACATAGTTGCAATTCAATAGTCACCTTATAAGACTTATGACTAGTTTCACTTACCTAGACGTGAGCTTATTACTAAGTTTTGGCATAATATTGCGCTCCACATTTAGATTCCACACCGTTTAGAAACCTATTAGATCATGGTATATCACTTAGTTTCTGAGATAATCCATTGAACACGTTTGTAGGACGTTTCGTCAAATTATCGACAAGTTGAGATGTATTATTTGATAGGGATTTGATAGATCGTTTTTTTAGGATCTAGTTGCCTCTGCGTCTTATAAAGTATATCCTAAATTTAATAGGTTACTATATTATTATATATACAGGATGATTCTGAATATTTATTGGCTGATTCCTTGGAGTATTTTGACTATACGTCTCTCATTGAAAATGTTGATTTTATAAATCGTATTCTTGCAATATTTGAGACATTTAGAAACATCCGGGGTATTTTGGAACGTACACTACCGTTCATGGAAGTTCGGGCAAGCAAAAAAAATGTACGGAAGTCAAAGAAAATAAGAGAAATATTAAATCGCCATGTATTTAATATTAACTTACATGATTTTACATATTTTCAAACACAAATTTATTAAAAAGAAAAAGTTAATGTAATACAAATAATTTAAATCCGATTTTCATTTGCCTTTAGGACTGCTGCCACTATTCTCGGCATCCGATTCACTAATTTTGCTAATGTTTCATTGGGCAAGCCTGTCCATACCGCCTGGAGAATGGTCCACAAATGTTCCTTCGATTTTGGACACTTTTTCCTAACACATCGGTCTAATTCTTCCCATAACAACTCTATCGGGTTCAGATCGGGGGATCTGTGGCAGCCATTCCATAATTTTTAGGGTTCTTTCATTTTCTTCTTGCTGCAGGTAATCTGTGCACAATTTAGATTTATGTTTGGGGTCATTGTCCTGCATAAATTCAAATCCACGACCAATTAATCGGACTCCTGACGGTATGGCATTTTCCTCCAGGATTTTCCGATATTCTTCTTTTTTCATTATGCCCTCAATTTTGAGCAAGTCCCCTGTTCCGATTAAGGAAAAACAACCCCAAACCATTACAGATTCGCCTCCATGCTTCACCATAGGAACTATACACTCCCGTAACATTCTTTCCCCTCTTGATCTGCGTACGAAAACTCTCCGTCTATTTCCAAAAACCTCAAACTTGGATTCGTCAGTCCACAAAACGTTTTTAAAATCGTCCACTGTCCAATCTTTATGAGCTTGTGCCCATTTCAGTCGTTTCAGCCTATTTCCTCTTCGGAGTAACGGTTTTCGACAAGCCACTCACCCATGTAACCCAGCCTCTTTCAGCCGACGTTTCACAGTACCCACAGAAACTTTGGAATCTCGCTCATTATTGAATTCTGCAGCAATTTCTGATGCTGTTAGCCTTCTATTGCGCTTACTAATTATTTTTATTCGTAAATCTTCCGCAGGAGTCGTTTTTCTTGACGGTCCTGGCCGATTACGATCTTGCACGTCACCGGTTGTCTTAAATCGAACTATAGTATCATGTACTGTAGATTTCTTTATTTTTAATTTATCCGCAATCCGTCTTTCTGCGTGCCCTTCCTGATGCAAGGTAATAATAGCAGATCGTTTTGAAACAGCTAGAGGCTTTCCACGGGGCATTTTAAGCAGTCAAACCAAAATTACTTTATTTTTCACTTGCACAACTACAGATACTTTCGCAATAACAATCTCTTCAGAACTACTGCGTTTATAAATGTTATAATACTTTATAAAGGGTATACGAATATTTCCAGGTAACACGAGTGAATCAGCTAACCCTCCTAGGGATTATTATAAAGCTTTATTGTCACTGTAATTATTGGGGATTTCCAACATGATTATATATTTTATGATAACGGTCTTATAGTAGACAAATACTGTCTGGAAATTGGTAAAAGGCTTCCAGAAAAGGTTAGTTTTAATAATTCCTCACAGAAATGTATATTATATAATTTTAAAATTTTTTCCTAAACAGTTAATATAATTTGTCAGCTTGCCCGAACTTCCATGAACGGCACTGTACCTGTTGGAAGCCTGCATTGCTGCAATTACATGCTCCATCAATGTAATATGGTTTTCAATAAAATTGTTTATATTTAACAATAATCTTTGATATATTTTTGCCTGAAATCAAACAGTTTTTAAAATGAACGAGCATGTTGAACAATTTAACTCTTGTCTTAACTTCTTTTTTGATATCACTCATGGTTTCTGAGCTATTGAGTCTAGCAGCGAAGGGTAGTGTTGAGTTTGGGGAGGTTTACACGCCGCCGGTGGGCGATTGGGTAGCCAAGATAGTTACCGTTGTTCTTACACTAGATCGGTCTATAACCCACAAAGTTTCATTTAAATCGGTGAGATTCACTTACCTGTGTTTCCTTGTAAGTGGAGTTATAAAATTCCGGATAATTTCTAGACGGATTATAATACTATGTATATACTGTCAATTTATTATTAAACATCCTTTGTCCTTATAACTAAAACGTTTTGGACATATAACAAAATAACCCAAGGAATCAGCCCTTAAAGTTTGTCGCATATATTTTGAATCATCCTCTAGATATTTGCTTAAATTAGCGAAGCTATCCAATAAAAATTTATAATTAAATCGAAACAACTTCAACCTGAATCAGTATTGTGTCTTGTAATTACGAAGATATTTTACCCCAAAGAAAATAGCAATCTTTACTTTTTTTCCACTAATTTCTGAATTATTCAAAATTTAAAATGTTCCTTAACGAAATCTTAGTACTTAGCATTCATTGCTGATAGTGAAAAAGATACCAATACCAACCTATTTAATTTAGGAGATACTGCAAATTATATTTATATCCATCCGAATCTCATTGTTTACTAGCCAATACTAGATGTCAAAAATGTTATGGCAATTGAAATTTACTAACAAATTACAAAGTTTCTCATTTTGGTAATGCTTGGAGCATTTTTTAAACACATTCTGTTGGTTTGGAACAAACCAAAAGATTGAATTTGTAATATTTGTAATATAATTGAGCTCAAAATGTTTTAGAGACCTTTCGACGAGGGTAAGTCAAAAATTACTTACACTTTTAGTTCTTCAACTGTATTAAACAAAGATAGGTGTATAACAGATACATTATTTTTCGATATAGCCTCCACCTTTAGCAATGCACTTGGTCCGGCGAGCCACAAGCTTCTGTATGCCTTCCTGGTAGAAGGTTTTCGGTTGGTCGTGAAGCCACTTTTGTACCGCATCCCGAACGTCTGCGTCTGAGGCAAATCGACGACCTCTCAAAGCTTCCTTGAGCGGTCCAAAAAGATGAAAATCTGAGGGAGCGAGATCAGGGCTGTAGGGAGGGTGTTCCAGGGTCTCAAAGCCCAATCTGTTGATAGTTTCTATGGTGTTATGGGCCGTGTGCGGACGAGCGTTGTCTTGCAACAACAACACTTTCTTTGAGAGTAGACCACTGCATTTGTTTCGAATTGCTGGTTTCGGCTTATTCGCCAACAAATCACCGTACCTCCCACTATTTATGGTAGTTCCCCTGTCCAAGTAGTCGTCTAATATAGGGCCTTTTTCGTCCCAAAACACGGTTAGCATCACCTTACCAGCCGATGGCGAGGTCTTGAATTTCTTCGTGCTAGGGGATCCTGGGTGTTTGAAACATTTAGATCCACAAAAAAACGCTTTTACGAGATAAAGCACTGTCCCCGTATTGTGACAAAAGTCCTCAGGTGAATTTCAGCACCTTTCACACCCTCTAACCACGAAAATCGGATCACTGCTCGTTGTTCCTCTTTGGTGCTGTTGTAGCTAGTGACAAATGACGCGATCGTGATTAAATTCCGCACACATGACCACAAAGGCGCCAACGCATGCGCAAGCGGCCGCCACTACGATAAGCTTCAAAGCTTGTTATGGCGAAAGTGTAGATAATATTTGGCTTACCCTCTTACATTTAGACCAATGAGGGTAGTCTGAATAGTCTCCAATCTAACACACTAACAAGGATTGTTTTTGACCAATTCCGTTTTATTTATCAACATAGTTTCCTTGTAAGTCCACACATTTTTTTCCAGCGATGCTCTCATCTCGTTAACCCGTCCAAATAGTTGGGATCTTATTCGGCGTTTCTGAAGGTGATGGCCTCCTCGGTCGGTGAAAATCTTTGTCCTCTGAGCAAAACTTCGAGCTTAGGAAACAGGAAAAAGTCACTGGGGACCAAATCTGGCGAAGAGGATGGGTGCTCTACCAATTTGGACCCGAATTCGTGAATTTTTGCCGTGTACTGGTATATCCAAGTTTCAACTACAGTTACTAATCGACGCCAAAACTCAGATTTATTTATTAGCGTTGTACAGACCAATCAGGGCCAAAGCTTAGTGATTTTGTCCACATTTTCCTATCCTTTGCCTTACTCTTGCAGTTTCGTATATTTTTCTTCTTTAAGTCTGCTTCTACCAGTTCTCTTCATCTCTTCCTAGGTCCCCCTCTCTCTTCGAAGTATCTTTCGCTCCCATCGCATTAAATTTTCTTCAGTATTTTTATTGACAATCCGTATCTCACACTCATAGAGTATTATTGATCTTAAAATGATTTTATATGTTCTGAATTTCGAATTCGTAGATGGGTGTTTTGATTTTAGCAGATGCTTTATTGCTCCTGCGCTCCTGTCGGCCTTCTCTGGTTAAAGTTTTTCCTTGTTCGAGATAGTCGATTAACACAAGTCAATGACTATACCAAAAGAAAACCAGTCGCCATCACTTTCCCAGCTGATGGAATTCGCCCTTTTCAGGGCCAATTCACCCTTCGCAGTCCATTTTTTTCGACTGTTGGCATAACGGTTCGTTTTTACACATCAGTAAAAACATTTTGTGAGAAATATGGTTGATACAAATTAGCGTTTTCGGCGCCGAATGGTCTTAATTACAAATTTTCCACATACGTAACAAAAGGTGTTCAATTTAGAACATTTATCCATTTTTGATATTTCAAATTAATTGATTTTGCAAGCCAATACAATGAACAATTTCGAACTTTTCAGTATCCACTTCGGTTTGGATTATTTACTTTAATATTTAGATGTTAACACTTTGACTTCTGAAAACAGTTTTAGCTCTCAGCGGTTAAACAACAACAGCGCCGCTTATATACCCATTTGACCAAGTGGCAGTAGCGGGGATGGAAGTCTCTAGAAGGTCCATGAAAGGTTCTCGAAAGTTCCAGAAAGCTCTTCGGCCATTGATCAGATTTTCCAGAAAATTCCAGAATGTTCTTTGGGCCTAAAATGTTTAAATTGAAATTGCTCGAAAACGGGAAATGACTTTTAAAAACGGTTGGCACCATTGGATTCAGCGTGCTCGAATTAGGCTTGCTCCCCGGGTGCCCAGCTTATTGCATTTTGCAACAAGCGGAAGGCAATCTCTTCTTCAGTCGTCTAGCAATTTTTTCGATGTTATCGGTAGTGGTTGCCATTTTAGTGGTTTTTGGCTGTCCCTTGCTGGTACGACCACGTTTAAATTTAGCTGTGCCAATTGTCCCCGTAAACATCGTCCATCTTTAATTTGCGTAAGCGTATTGCCAAATTGCAAGAATTCAATGACGGCTTAATATTCGAGTTCTTTTTTTCATTTTTACAGAAACACTACCATCAACTGTCACAAACGATTGTTAAACAATACCTGAGCGTCCAACGTAGCCGAAATTTTATATTACTAAAATATTTTTGATGGGAAACGCCATCTTAATGTTGGGACTTGAAACCTTTCAAACTGCTTTCGTAAATATCATTGCAAACTTTAAATTAGATTTAAATCAATATCTTAGACTGTATTTTTAAAGCTAGTAAACAGTGAATTTGATGAACATCATTTCCAAAATTGATTTTATTATTATTATTTCTGGTCTTAAATTTTTCAATTACATTACTTTTCCTACTACAATCTGAATTACAACTCCACAACTGTGAACACATTTATTTTCATGTTTTCTCTTTATTTTCGTACAAAATCGCTGCGAAGCGGGGACAGACTTTAACACTGTGAATGGTAGTCGCAAGAAAAAAACCACGCGTCTTACAATAGTGCCTCTTACTGAAATACAAGCAACATACTTTCTTTCCTTTTTCTCTCAAGTATCAAGATTAACTTTCACCGTCCACAATGCATGTGGCATGATAAAAGTCACTGTTTATTGTATATTTAGCAACGTAGTAATTTAGTGTTTATACATATAGTAAAGATCTTATTTTCTTATTACCTGTTAGTATATTGTTTATATATTTAGAATTACTTTACTTATTCTGTTGTAATGATGTTTTATTGTATGACATTGTATCTTAATATTCTAAAATGAATGGGTACATGTTATACATCTATGAAACATCTTTATATATTTGCAAATGTAAACCATCTCATCCATATCATATTGTGACTGTTTTGATTTGTTCTGTAGATCTTTCTCTAATTTCTTTGATCCTAACTTCCTTTTAACTTCCACATCTACCGTATCTTATCTCATTACTATATCTAGGCCTTGCATAATCGGTCTTCGCGACAGAATCGAATCAGTCGCATGGGCCGCGTATTATAAATAACCCGGGCAAATATGCGGTAACAGTCAGAGGCGTGGCGAGCGCATAAAAGTTTACACATAAAATAGAAGGTAAGAAATAAATTATAAAACGTGCTGAAACGCTTACCGTTTTAAAAGTCTTCCGTGAAATTACAAATTGGGTAACATCTGTTAAATATTTGAATCATTAGATATGTTTCCGCAGCTGTTTCAGTCAAGTGAGTACGACGTGCGGAATAAATGTTTTTTAATGCCGAAAACGACCGTTCGACATCTAGCGATGTTATATTTGCATATTTAAAATAATCTTTGAAACAACTTAATGCATCTTCACACGCACCTTCACATTTTTGTCTTAATATAAGAAAATCGGAGTCTTTCTCTAAAACACGTATTACACACCAATTTGTTTCGCCTTCTACAGCGCATAACTGTACGTGAACATCATTCACAATTTGAACAGAATCCACTAGCGACATCGAAACATTTTGTAATTTTTCTATTCCCTCCGCTAGTCCGAAGTAATTGTTGTGAATAGTTTGTAAATCTCTTTTAACCTGACTATCTTGAAATATTTCCTGGCTTTTCTTGATTGCTGCAGCTTCTGTCGGATTGAATTTTAAAACTACCTTCTTTACTTGATCAAAATATTTGTTGTAGCAAAACGCAGCCTGCAACCATGTTCCCCAACGTGTAACAATCGGCTGTGGTGGTTCAGGTAAATCAGGACACAGTTTGTGAAATAATCGGATACGTTTCGGGGACTTTAGAAACGCTGCCTTTGTACATACTAGCAATCAATGCATTTACTAGTGGAAAACGTAAGAATCGTTTGTGCCGCAAGATTTAGAGTATGGATTTTACACGTTATATGTAAGAAGTTACCACTGTGTTGTTTAAGAGATCGGCCCAAAGAACGCATGTTTACGGCACCATCACTCATAAACATTAAAAGTTGCTTAGTTGAAACTTCAAATTAGTTCAATGAGTTCAACACCACCTTTAAAATCTCATCGGCAGTACAATTTATAATTCTTTTGGAAGCAAATAAGAAGGAGGATGACGGTCGATGTGGTTCCATTGTACGTACCATTACATTAACCACAGAATGTTTTTGACGATCTGTTGTTTCGTCCACACACAACCACAGTTTTTTATCTTTCAATTCCGTTTTTATTCTTTTTTCTATATGTTCACGAGCAAATGGCACCACATTTCGTATCGATGTCCGACTAGGTAATTTACAGTCCGCATATTTATTCCAGAAGGAGACAAATGCTTCTTTATCTAGTAAACGAAACGATAGATTACATAAAATAAGAGTAACACATAAATCAAACGTAAATTTTTCTTGGTCTCGTATGCCACTTTTTGCAGAAGAATGCTGTTTGCATTCGATGTGACGTTGACAATGGCTTCTGGACCAACACATTAAAGGGATTTTACAAACTAGACATTGAATTTTAGCTCCATCAAAAATTAAGTCCGGCATGTCCACTATAAAGTTTTTAACTGTGTCTGCTATTAGTCGTTTTCGCGACGTACCTAACTGCGACATTTTTAAAACAAACATAAGCGTACAATTACGAAATAAGTTACGACAGCCTACATATACACAAAACTACTCGCATACAGCATCGATTTAGTACTGACGCTGTGAGCGTGTGAAATAAATAATCGCCGACTCCGCACCACATATCTACTACACTGACTGTTACCGCTGTTTGCCCAGACTAGTTATAAATAAAGAGTGTGTGTATAACTCACACCCGACAGAAGTGAAATTTAGAAATCAATAGCCTATGGTAAAAAATAAAAACTGACGCAATAAAAATGTTTGATAAATATGGCGAATATATGCACGCGTTGAAGTGTTCTTATTGCCATTGTTTGTTTGAAAACGGCATTTCTCGGTGTGGGATCGAACCTCACACCTCCCCCTTGTCAGGCGGGCGTGCTAACCACTACACCACGAGGACTTTGATGCCAGGAACGTTCAAGCTTTAATACCTAGTTATTATTTTAATCTGTAAATATATTTCGACAGGCAATTTTTAATTTTTACATTCCAAGTATGCTAATTAATTAATATATTTTGGCTGTCACCGGCGTAGCGAGACGGGAGTGGTACGTATATTGAGTGGGAGAGCTGCTACATACGCCAATGTTGTCGGATTTCGCCTAACACGTCTTATTGCTGCTGTAGGGCTTTGGGAACCTTATTTTACGATCATCCCTCGTATTTTCGCAAATCGAAATAAATATCTGATGAATCTTTTTTGTTCGGACAACCTATACGGTTATATACGTACAATGAAATTTAAATTGTTTTTATTAGTAGCTATTTGTTATATGAAATTTTTGTTTAAGATTTAGTACTTCAATTATAAAGTTAAAACGATGAGAGGTGCAATTTAAAATGTGTGTCTTTTAGAATTCTGCAAATCATTTTCGACAACACCTTGCTCAACCTTATATCTCCACAAACAAGGAAGATATCGCTTGCAACATTGAATCTGAGACACCCAGTATACGTAGATCCAAACGGTCTGAATATCCTTACGAAATTGGCTTTCGAAAAAGCAACACTGCTTGCCCAATATAAACCAATATGTGAAATTGTTTGGAACCACATCGTATAAAAGATTACAAACAATCTATTCCCAGAAAGATAACTCAAATGAAAACACAACTTCTGCATAATTAAACGAGCAGTACCTACACATAAAATTAAATGAACAAAAATTTAATACAGAGACCTAGTCGTTAATTTGGCAATCCCACAGTCTCCATCGACAAGTTTGTCCTGTCCACTTACAGATACGATAAATCGGCTATCGATTTAATATCAGCGAGAAAAACCTGTACCTTCCCAACTGACAAACTATAAAAATGATCTAAACGTATCTCCGTTTCTTTTATGAACCACACAAGCACTTAATTATACACAAACAACTCGGACAACTTGAAGATGTTCTTGTTCTTGGAAAACCAGCTTTTAAATCCAATGTAGTAAAGAAATATCCGTTGCCTTTTAAGATGACTTTTAAACAGTATAACAAGTCAAATTTAATATTCGAGTAACTTGAAGAAGTGAAAGAGTTTCAAGAGATGTATGTATGTACAGTGTGTTGATAAAATAACGCACAATGTTCATAATTTGTTTAATGCTGAAACAAGTCAATTTTACTTTTATGAAAGGCACATTTGACGTTATGTTTTGTTTTATTTCACCTATTTTTTTAATAAAAATTAATTCACTATTATTTTCGGAATATATTTTTAGCAAAACAAACCAATTTCAGATTGGCTAACATACACTGCCAGCCATAATTATTTGCCCGCCAAAAAAAATATGCATAAATAAAGGAAGTGTTAGTAAAATATTCTTAAAATAAAGAAATTGATAGTCTTTATTCAATTATATAATTTATTTGACACAAAAAGAATTAAATCTTAATTGCGGCACACACTTGCGGTATTTTTTCTACCAATTTCGTCAGAGTAACTGGTTCTATTTTAAACCAGACTTCTTGTAGTTATTCCCACAACGATTCCTTGGAAGTTGAAGGATTTATTTTCACCTGCCTATTGGGTTCCTCCCACAAAAGCTCTATAGGATTAGCATCTGGGATTTAAGGAGGCTATCTCATTATTTTGATATTGCTTTCGCGTCCCACCGATTCTAAATATTTGCGACACAATATTGAAGTGTGTTTCAAATCATTATCATGTTGAAATATAAAATAATCACCGATTATTCCAGATGGTATAGCATTTGTTTCCAGAATTTCCCGGTAGCACTCTTTCCTTAAAATTCCATCTATTTTAACCAAGTCTCTTACGGATGGGGCACCAAAACAACCCCAATACATGATTCTGCTGCTCGTTTTCCTTTCGATCTTCGAACGAATGTTCTTCCCTTGGAACCGAAGAGCTCAAATTTGAACTCATCGGTCTACAAAACACTCTTCCACTCATCAAGTGTACAATATTGGTGCTCTCTAACCCACTAGAGCCGTTTTATTTTCTTGTGCTTAGGTAAGAGTGGTTTACGCAACTCTATCCGGCCAAATAAACCACCCTCTCACGGTGGTTAAATCAACTTATTTTTCACGCTCAATACTTATTTTAGATGTTATTTCAGATGCAGTTTTTCCTCTATTCCGTTTACTCGTCATAATTATTCGACGATCTTCCGCTGTCCTGTTCGTTATCTATTTAATTTCAATTTTCTTGCGATATCTTTGTTACTTCGGCCAAGATTATGTAAAGCAACAATCATTGTGCGGGTTTCTAAAGGCAACTCTCCTGTTTTCGGTATTTTAATACCAATTTTTTAAGGGTATTCACTGTTTAAAAGAAGAATAACCACTAAATCTAAATTTATAATTTGAGTGCAGATAAATAGGGAATTGTCATCTTTACCTAAACTACATTAAATATTTATTAATGAAGGATAATTGTATTACATTTCGGGTCTTTTTATGACACTACCTGGGCCCCTAATTATCAAATTAAGGGGATTCAATCGATAACTAAGTATCTGTGGAGTCTTTTGCGGAGTTATTTAATATGATATCTTTCTTTTACTTGTAGGTAAATAATTATACCCCCCAAATAACAATAATTAAATAATTTTCTAAAATACAAGCAAAAATGTAGATGGACAAATAATTATGGCCAGTAGCAAACACTTTGAATTGAACTTTTTTGCCTTTTAGGAAAAAATCAACCAAAAGCCTGTGTTTTTTTTTAAACGGAATTACATTTTGTCCAGAAATTTATCCCTTAGTCCTAGTAAAAGAGCTGTAAAATAAAATGGCTAATTTGATTGAAAAGAGGAGGTGAATTGAAGTGTTGATGATGGTTAGATTTGGTGACAGGCTAAGAACTCACAAAGAGGCTTCCCAATTGTGTAATAAAGAACATCTTAACAGGACACCCATTTCAAGATTTAGAGTTGATAGGATAATTCAAAAATTTACTGAAACCAGAAATTTGAAAAGCTTACCTCGATAATCTAAACCCCAAATCGAAGAAAACGCTAAATTGAACATTTGGCTAAAATCCCAAGATAACCAATACATTTCTAGTACGCAACTTGAGTTAAACCATAATATTCAGCATCCCACAGTTGCAAAAATCTTTAAAAACGAAAAGTACCCTTCATAAAATAGGTTTACAAGAGTTAACTGCGGAAAATTGTCAAATTGTCAGCCTAATTCAGCCTAAAAGAGATCCAACTTCTCTTTCCCGAGCTAGGTCAAGACTTGTAACCTCGTTTGTTACTTTTTAAGACTTCTCAGTCAATGTGGAATTCATGAAATTATCCAAAGGAGCTTTATCAGCTATTCGGACAGCCCTGGCTGAAAGTCGATTCTGAGGCTCTTCATCAACTCTGGCGAGAAGGGAATGTGAAAGCCTCATTTTCGCGTCATTTTTGGAATTCCGAAAACTTCAAACGCCCATATCTCCAAAACGGTTAGAGATATCGGGCTGAAATTTCATTCCGCAAATGTGCGACCATAGGGCTACAAATCGGTACCGTCAGATTGAATTCCAATTTTCACATTTTGGCCATTCAAAAATTTCATCACTTTGGGTAGAAATTTTTACGGCTCTCTTGTATCTCGACATCCGAACGAGTTAGGAGGTTAGGTTTGGGTCCGTTCGAAAGCTCTCGGCGAGAGCTTTAAAACTAAAAAAAGGTCAACCCTCTAGCTATAACCGTTCCGACGCTAGAGCGTCTCAAATTCAAGAAAAGAAGATTCCTTTTTTTAAGTTTGAAGCGCTGTAGCTGCCTAACCAAACAAGCTAGAAGGTTCTGCTTGGTCGCAATCGATTCAGCGGTTAATTTTCTATCTGAAACCGTCAACTTCGTCGACCAGAGATGCATCCCTACGGAGAAATGGGACGAAAACTAGAGCGATGTCGATTTAAAGCCTCATTTTCGCGTCATTTTTGGAATTCCGAAAACTTCAAACGCCCATATCTCCAAAACGGTTAGAGATATCGGGCTGAAATTTCATTCCGCAAATGTGCGACCATAGGGCTACAAATCGGTACCGTCAGATTGAATTCCAATTTTCACACTTTGGCCATTCCAAAATTTCATCACTTTGGGTAGAAATTTTTACGGCTCTCTTGTATCTCGACATCCGAACGAGTTAGGAGGTTAGGTTTGGGTCCGTTCGAAAGCTCTCGGCGAGAGCTTTAAAACTAAAAAAAGGTCAACCCTCTAGCTATAACCGTTCCGACGCTAGAGCGTCTCAAATTCAAGAAAAGAAGATTCCTTTTTTTAAGTTTGAAGCGCTGTAGCTGCCTAACCAAACAAGCTAGAAGGTTCTGCTTGGTCGCAATCGATTCAGCGGTTAATTTTCTATCTGAAACCGTCAACTTCGTCGACCAGAGATGCATCCCTACGGAGAAATGGGACGAAAACTAGAGCGATGTCGATTTAAAGCCTCATTTTCGCGTCATTTTTGGAATTCCGAAAACTTCAAACGCCCATATCTCCAAAACGGTTAGAGATATTGGGCTGAAATTTCATTCCGCAAATGTGCGACAATAGGGCTACAAATCGGTACCGTCAGATTGAATTCCAATTTTCACATTTTGACCATTCAAAAATTTCATCACTTTGGGTAGAAATTTTTACGGCTCTTTGATCTCGACATCCGAACGAGTTAGGAGGTTAGGTTGGGTCCGTTCGAAAGCTCTCGGCGAGAGCTTTAAAACTAAAAAAAGGTCAACCCTCTAGCTATAACCGTTCCGACGCTAGAGCGTCTCAAATTCAAGAAAAGAAGATTCCTTTTTTTAAGTTTGAAGCGCTGTAGCTGCCTAACCAAACAAGCTAGAAGGTTCTGCTTGGTCGCAATCGATTCAGCGGTTAATTTTCTATCTGAAACCGTCAACTTCGTCGACCAGAGATGCATCCCTACGGAGAAATGGGACGAAAACTAGAGCGATGTCGATTTAAAGCTTCATTTTCGCGTTATTTTTGGAATTCCGAAAACTTCAAACGCCCATATCTCCAAAACGGTTAGAGATATCGGGCTGAAATTTCATTCCGCAAATGTGCGACCATAGGGCTACAAATCGGTACCGTCAGATTGAATTCCAATTTTCACATTTTGGCCATTCAAAAATTTCATCACTTTGGGTAGAAATTTTTACGGCTCTCTTGTATCTCGACATCCGAACGAGTTAGGAGGTTAGGTTTGGGTCCGTTCGAAAGCTCTCGGCGAGAGCTTTAAAACTAAAAAAAGGTCAACCCTCTAGCTATAACCGTTCCGACGCTAGAGCGTCTCAAATTCAAGAAAAGAAGATTCCTTTTTTTAAGTTTGAAGCGCTGTAGCTGCCTAACCAAACAAGCTAGAAGGTTCTGCTTGGTCGCAATCGATTCAGCGGTTAATTTTCTATCTGAAACCGTCAACTTCGTCGACCAGAGATGCATCCCTACGGAGAAATGGGACGAAAACTAGAGCGATGTCGATTTAAAGCCTCATTTTCGCGTCATTTTTGGAATTCCGAAAACTTCAAACGCCCATATCTCCAAAACGATTAGAGATATCGGGCTGAAATTTCATTCCGCAAATGTGCGACCATAGGGCTACAAATCGGTACCGTCAGATTGAATTCCAATTTTCACACTTTGGCCATTCCAAAATTTCATCACTTTGGGTAGAAATTTTTACGGCTCTCTTGTATCTCGACATCCGAACGAGTTAGGAGGTTAGGTTTGGGTCCGTTCGAAAGCTCTCGACGAGAGCTTTAAAACTAAAAAAAGGTCAACCCTCTAGCTATAACCGTTCCGACGCTAGAGCGTCTCAAATTCAAGAAAAGAAGATTCCTTTTTTTAAGTTTGAAGCGCTGTAGCTGCCTAACCAAGCAAGCTAGAAGGTTCTGCTTGGTCGCAATCGATTCAGCGGTTAATTTTCTATCTGAAACCGTCAACTTCGTCGACCAGAGATGCATCCCTACGGAGAAATGGGACGAAAACTAGAGCGATGTCGATTTAAAGCCTCATTTTCGCGTCATTTTTGGAATTCCGAAAACTTCAAACGCCCATATCTCCAAAACGGTTAGAGATATCGGGCTGAAATTTCATTCCGCAAATAGACAAATAGATTGTGTTACATGTTTTAATATTAGCTACCTTTTTATAGATAAATGGACTAAAATTTCGTTACCACCGAGAATTTGAAATATTTTGAACTGAATTTGATTCAAAAAAATTGATGAAGTCAATTACAATGAAGTTTAATATACGAAGTGTTCCTTTTTAAAACTGATCATATTTCTAACTTGAGATATTAGTTATATCAACCTCATTTTATCCTACAAGAAGAGCTATAGCTCAAATATATTTCCAAAATCCTTTCAGCAAATTTTCAAAAGATTCCTAAGGATTTCACCAAAAACCCAACACAATCCACGCTCTTTTTCATTATTTAAATCTTCCGTTCAATTTTCCTTTCGTTTTTATCATCAATTCTCTCAAGTGTTTCATTTAATTCTTCACACCAATCACGTTTTCGTTCACATTTCGATTTATGGTCAATTGATTTTGATCAAACTCTCTTTTGAGAGTCCACGATTCAAAATTAAACATCCCAGATCTCTCTAATCTTAGTTTTCGGCGGCGGCTGTTGCAGGAACTTGCTCACAAGCTGTCGAGAAGTTTCGACATGAAGGACGAGCAATCTCTACTTGAAGGCGAGTCTGGAGGTGGTGGAATGAGACGCCATCAATCCATGCAACGTTTAGCCAGAGGAGGCGATGGAGGCCTAGGTGGTGGTGGTGGACCCCCGGAAGCTCCTAGGGTCGTCACCGATGCCGAGGGTAATCTCCGAGTGACCGTGAGAAAGACCAAGCCGATTTTGGGGATCGCAATTGAAGGTGGAGCTAATACGAAGCACCCTTTGCCGAGGATCATCAATATCAATGTAGGTTTCTTGGTAAACAAGACAAAATGCGTTTTCCTTACACCAAAAATGGGTGAAAATACGAACCAACTTTTCTATCTCCTTTAATTGAGGTAATTTCAACCCTTGAAAGTTGACTTGTATCCTGATCGAATTTATTTGCTTTTCGTCAGCATCTAATCCATTGTTCTTTGATAATCTGATATCTTCGAAAATTTATTCTAGTGTCTTTCTATTTTCCCCCAAAAGAGGTGATATTTACCCCTTAATTTAGGTGCACTGTACCCCATAGTAGGGTAAAATTCCCTCCTTTTTTTTTGAGTGCACTTTTGATTCCAGGAAAACGGCGCAGCTTACTGCGCTGGTGGTTTGGAGGTCGGCCAATTGATCCTACAAGTCGACGGCACCAGAGTTGAAGGTCTCCAGCATCAAGACGTCGCCCGCCTAATCGCCGAATCATTCGCACGTCGCGACCGTGAAGACATCGAGTTCCTTGTGATAGAAGCGAAGAAAAGCAATCTCGAACCCAAACCCACCGCCCTCATCTTCTTGGAAGCTTAACATTTGCTCAGCCTCCCTCCTAGTGACCCACCCGGGCCGAGTCACCTCACCGAAGATTGAAGAACGAAGATAGACCACAGAAACGTGGATGAAGCGTGAAGCAGCCAACAACATATCATTCAGAACGGGATGAAGGAAGAATTTGCGATAAAGAGCTGGAGAATAGTCATCATCGTTGAGATGTAGCTCGCTAAGAAGCTGTTAAATTGTAAATCTGGGTATTTCGTGAAGAATAGAAGACGCTATTGTAGTCTTTTGTAGGTTATGTCAAATTGATTTTCTTTGTTGCGATGTATGTGGAATGCAATTCCTTCCCTGAGCAATTTAGAAGGAAAATTACACAGGGACTAAGTATTGCACAACACAGAAGTATATTCAATATCAGCATTTCATTAAAATCTCTGGTTATCTTGAAAATTAACCGAAATAGATACCTACTGGGGATGCAGAAAAAGGTTGATATGAATTGAAGAAGAGCATTCATACGGATGTTCTTTAAAAAAAAAACAACTTGTATTATGTGCAGCGAAAACCAAACATCTTGTAAACTTAAATATAATTTGATGTAGTGCAGGGCTTGCCATTGAATATTTTTTATTTTAAAACTTTTCCTCTGAACTGCTGACTGAAGATGAACATCCTGTATATTCCACATGTATCTTTGAACACAAATCTATGCAAATCAAAACATTCCACAAAAATAAAGGAGAATGATTCTGCTAAAAGAACAACAGCTTACAACTTATTCTGAAGATAACAAAAGTGGTATCTTTTTTTATTTCACATACCGTTAGCTGAGGTTATTTTGTCCAAATTCCAAATTCAAATCGATGTAATTTTGATTACACCTAGTGAATAACAAAAAAAAAAATCTTACGTTTTGGGATATAGCTACGAAACAATTAAAACCATACTTAACTCATAGGAGTCACTTTCCTCATCTGTGTCTATCTAGTTTTAAGGCAATGTCACCCTTACGGAAGGTAAAGAACGTCAAACAAAAGAATAACAATAATACAAAATTAAATTTTTATTCCCAATAAAACCGAAAAAAATATATAATGTTGAAGGAAGTGCTATCCATAGTTTATTAACGTTATTAAAATTAGAGAAAAGAAGCTGAGAAGTTGAGATTGAAAAGATCTTTATTTTATATTTTGGTGGAGACGGTTTCAAAACCACATCGAAGGCTGAAGCAGTTGCTTCGTCAGGTTGGACGGAAAATGTAAATGATTTCCCTTCACGAGAATTTAGGAACAAGTTTAGTCATTCCCTAGCTAACTGTGGCAGACATATTTAACACCTCACAAAGTAGTATTTGCTCAATCTTCGTAAGTTTATTTTGATTGTGTTCTTGTTCATTTATTTAAATTATTGTTCACGTGGCATTTTAGCAAATAAACACATTAAACCCTACATCGTTGAATTCATTCATGATTATTAGAATCTTCGAAACATGCAGAATGTTTCATTTAAAATAAAGAAGATTATATTCGTACTAACTGATCCTGTATAGTTTTACGCCTCTAAGATACGCTGTTTTTAATCAATATGCCGATTTAGAAAACAAAAAATGCAGTAGTTTTTCAAATATTTGCAATATTCCAGACTTCTTTGACAAGGTGTATATTTTTCTCCTGATGGATTACGATAAAACCTTTTCTTGCTGATATTTATTAGCAATTTTATTACCTACAATGGTAAATAAAAGCACATTTGCCCTGTAACAGAAAATTTCGTAAAAAATACAAGGAATATACGTATACATGCGATAGAATAACTTTTATTGGAACTGTAAGTAAATTTAGTGAAAATATTTTACAAAAATATACTCAGCATTCGTAACTGTTCATCAAAGATCTTTTCTCGAGCATTCTTCAAGAATAAACTGGTGAAATTAGCAAGAAAACATTGAATTGGTCCAAAAACAAGCCATTTGTAGGTTACGTCGATATTGCAGAGACCTTCATTATCAACAGTCCAACTAACAACAAGCTCGTGTTTGCCACTTTCTAACAAATTCGTAGGTGGTGCATTTTCATTTGCCAATAGTGTAGTAGGCAATTTTAATTCTGTTTTCATATTCCACAATCTCTGAATCAACAATCAAATTAATACGAAGGGAGTTTTTTTATGTTTTTATCTACCTAGCTATGAAAACAATATGCTATCGCGACAATTTTTCAAGTTTCTGTGACATTTTAGTGGCATTTGTTTGTAATCGCTTAACATTGTCCTTTATATATCAGTTTAAAGAGCTGAAAATGAGTGATTTGAATCTTGAACACGGAAACGTCATGAACAAAGACGAAAGTCAGTTAGGATCGAGGCGTGACATAGCAATACGTCAGCATTAGAAGGAGCAGAGAGGCGGCATTGTATATGCATTCTATCCTTATTTAAGACAACGATAGAATGATGTACGTGCCCTAACAATGTATATATGTCAATGTCGCCTATCTGCCCCTACTAATGTTAACGTATTACTATGGCGCTTTCAGTCATGTCTCGTTCCTAACTGACTTTCGTCTTTGGTCATGAAATTTCTTTCGAAAGAAGGCAGTAGCCCGAAGAATATCCCTGAGAGAATAGTGGTAATGTATGGAGAAAATAGTCCGTCCTATTTCCAAGTCAAATATTAGTGCAAGCAGTTCAAATGGGCCAAGGAATCCATTCATGATGGATTCGTGCTTCTAGAGGTCTTCCATCTGGAAGCACGAACTGAAGAAATCATCAACAAAGTTGAAGATTTGGTTATATACTAACAGTACGTCTTTCCGGGCTTGCAGGCCGTGGTAAAATAGTGTAAATCAACGTTTCGCCAAACACTGCGGCCTGGCATCTTCAGGACGATACTGAAGGGTCGCTAGTCGTCTGAGGAATGGTTGTATGTACATGAACTGGCAAGGAATACATTAGAAAGAGCGGACAACTTTTCGAACCCGCTTCTGGCATGAATAGTCAGGGTGTCTCAGAACCGTCCTCCATCTCGCTGTGCGATTACTAGAATTGTCAATCGTATTTCCCTTTGTTTGATATTTTTCTTTAGTAATTATTATGTTTTCATTGGCTGATGATGTTCTAGAATATTCAGACAGGGAGTATGAAAATGTCACACTGGGACAAGAGAGCTAAAGGGCTTAAATTGATCATTGCCACTTTTGAGTCGTTAAAACCAATAATAAGTTAAGGTCTGGGCCAAAACGTCATCCTATCAAAACTTCCTTTAACGTTTTGTGTTCCCTCAAATCAGCCACTGAAAAATTACAAACACAAGCAGGAACAACTATGAAAAATTGTTCAGCCATAAAGAACGTTTCCATTTAAAACAACACCGCTTGGCATGCTGATTCACAAAAGGTGTACACAATTCTCCGTAACGGCGTTTGATGGTAGCTGCACCCATTCACGCAGGGGACTTTTTGGGTATCATCTCGTGGTCGAAGAAAAAATTTTATTCAGAAATTTTAACATTCTTATTGTTTCTTTTTTGAAATTAATTGTTTACAAAGGATTTGAATTTGTCGTCAGATAAGTCAACTTAAATTTCTGTGAAATGTAAAGGATGTGAAGATACTATGAATTAGTTTATTTCTAAAAAATTATTAGCAACGTGGTTCCAACAATATAATCAACATTTTTGACAGTTCCAAGTTATTCCAGTTTAGAAGGAAGGATTCCCAAACATTTCACCGAAGAAACCCGATACAATCCAAACTTATTTTTCTTTTTACTATACCACTTAGTTCCATATTCATGATGGATTCGTGCTTCTAGAGGTCTTCCATCTGGAAGCACGAACTGAAGAAATCATCAACAAAGTTGAAGATTTGGTTATATACTAACAGTACGTCTTTCCGGGCTTGTAGGCCGTGGTAAAATAGTGTAAATCAACGTTTCGCCAAACACTGCGGCTTGGCATCTTCAGGACGATGTCGGATTTTATGAATGTGAGTAAATGTTCCAGTTATTGCTAGAGAAATAGGAATATGAGAATCGAAATTTGGATTAAAAAAATTCAAAATCTCCATCTTTACAAATATTAAAAATCTTTGCCATGAAATACTTGACACTTTTCTTCTCTACGAGGACTATTACAAAATCTCTAACCTGTAAATTTTCTGATTGTAATTGCTACTCAAATTCACAGTTATTACGATTGTCGTTCGGTTCCTTCACTTTCAAATTCAATTACACATCAGCTAGTGGAGTCGTTCAAAGAGATATTATCTCTATCTTCACTGCTTAAGTGCGTTTTGGCTTGTCTTATTAATCGTTTCGTTGATGGTGATCCGTGAACAGTGAACGGAGCAGAAACATCAGTCGTTTGTAAATCCTCGACACGTTGCTGGAGCTTTCTGATGATGCTCAGGTTATCTACGTTCCTCAAAGTAAGCAAGCAGTGTATCTCTAACTCTTATTCTTCAATTAGCTTGTTTTTAATATCTACACAGTTCGGGTGACAAAATTGAAGAAGTTCTGTGAATCGGTGGATGTAGAATACAAAAAAATACTTCAATATGATAGCACAAGATTCCTTCCCCCTTACAGTTATTTCTAGAGCGGGCCAAATTGCGCCATCCAACAGAATCGGAATCAGGCGCAACGGCCGCTTATTGTAAATAGCGTATATGTGAGTCACAGCAGATATGTGATATTTCGAAATTAATACACAAGAGTAAAAAAATAAAAGCTGACGCAATAATATATATATATATATATATATATATATATATATATATATATATATATATATATATATGTACACGCTGAGGTGTTTTTATTTTCATTATGATTTTTTATTTGATTGAAAACGGTATGCGTTGTAAATGGGATGTAATAAGGAAATAACTGAGAAACTGAACGCTTTTTTTATCTGTTGTACTTAATAATGTAACTGTAAATAAAGATATAATAAATAAATTCTATCCTTCTTAATAATGCGGATAGGCTTGTTTAAAAAGTTGCACCATCAGATAAGTTTCCACATTTGCCTCGGTGAAGGATGTTCGCCGAGACGAAAAAATGTTCTTATATTTCGAAAACGACCGTTCCACGTCTACCGAAGTAAGACAGGCGTAATTAAAATAATCTTTAGACTTAGTCAAGGAATCTGCAGATGCCCCATCGCACATTTGTCTTAATCTCGTGTAGTCCGGATTCTTTTTTAAAACACTATCGAACTTAGCTAAAACTCGTCCACTTGTTGCATCGTTTATACTGTGTAACAATGTACTAACTTCGTCCACGACTTGCACTGATTCTACCAACGACAATCCAGAATTTTGCAAATTTTCTATCGCGTCTACTAACCCTTTGTAATTGTTGCTAATATTCTTTAGATGTGTTTCAACAGAAATATCGAGAAATCCCTTCTGGCTCATCCTAATAGCTCTAGCTTCGGCAGGGACGAATTGCAAAATAACGGATTTGACTTCTTGAAAATGTTCATTATAATAAAAAGCGGCTTTTAACCACGTTCCCCAACGCGTAAGAATGGGCTGTGGTGGTTCTCGAATACCAGAGCATAACCTGTGGAATGCCCTAGTCCTCTTAGGACTTTTGAGAAACACTTTTTTTGTGTTTGCTATTAATGCATCCACCTCCGGGTAACACTCTCGAATAGTTTGTGCCACAAGATGTAAAGCATGGACTTTACACGTAACATGTAAAAGTCCTTCACACTTTTCTTTAAGGGAACGGCCTACACTACACATTGTTGCTGCACCATCGCTCATGAATAACAACAGTTGACTGGTTGACACTTGAAATTTTTGTAACGTTTCGAGAACTACGGCCGTAATTGCTTTACTAGTACACTGTTTTAATCTTCTGCTGGCTAATAGAATTGCAAAATTTGGTTTAATAGGATCTAATACGCGCACTATTATATTCAAAATAGAATTTTTTTTGCAATCTGTCGTCTCATCAAGACATAGCCACAGCTGTTTATCTTTTAATTCGGCTTTAATTCGATTTTCAATGTCCTCACGTATTCGTGGAATATCTCTCCGTAACGCTGTCCGAGATGGTAGTATCCACTCGGTATTGTATGTACCCCAGAATTTTCGAAATGCTTTTTTATCAAGTATACGAAGTGGTAGACAACATACCATAAACGTTAAAAGCAATTCTAATTGAAATTGACGTCGTTGTGACACACCATTTCTTTTATTTCTGTGGTGTGCGCTATTTATATGTCTTTCACAATCACGTTTGCTCCAGCACAGTAGTTTCTTTTTACAAACTTTACAGAAAATTGTACTCCCATTGTAGTGTAAATCCACAAATTCACTAAGAAATTTATTAACTTTCGTAGGTAATGGCCGTTCATTTTTAATAGTTACGTTAGACATAATCACTAAAGCGAGCACACCGACGCTTGTTTCTAGTATGCCACGAAGTGGTGCAAACGTAACATCTGCAGACTCGTCATTTGTTGATGAATAGAGCGCGTCATCCGTAAATGAATAAGCGCGCTGTTAGTTCGTAGCCGTCGATGAATGAACTTTTTTTTTGTAGTGGCCCACTGTGAACAACGCCCTATTTATCAACGAACACCCAAACTGCAGGTGTATATTTGCGCGTCTTCACGACGTAATAGACAGTGGTTTTGGTCCTCGTCCTAATAATTACATATTTAAATTACCTATGTTTACATACATATATGCGCCCGGCAGCCTGATTGCGAACCTGGCGCGTGGCGCTCTTGGCCCGCTCTAGTTATTTCTTTTAAAGAATTTCGTCAGTTTGAGACAAATATATTTTTCTTTACAATTTATTTGACTTCACCTTTTAGTGGGAACATACCTACTAAAAAAACGAATTTTTATTGAATTAATCATATTATTTACGTAAAAAAGTGCAGAAGGTGTATTACTGACAGAGGAATAGATTATGCAGAGAGAAAAAATATTTTGAGCAACTACTAAACACGAATAATTTTGTTCAACAGACAAAAACTGAAATAATGAGTAACATAGGGGAAATTGAATTGGGAATTATTACAATAGAAGAGGTCGATGAAGCAATAAAAAAACTACAAATTGGTAAATCACCCGGGCATGACAAAATAACTGGAGAGATGTTCAAAAAGATGGGACTAACAGGAAAAGAGGTGCTTAAACAAATATTTAATAAAATATGGAATGAAGAGAAGATACCAGCAGACTGGAAGATAGGAGTTACTACTACTTACTATTTATAAAAAAGGCGATCGAAAAGATTGAACTTGGATTGAACTATGGAAAAGGCTTTTGATAGAATACCAAGAAAAGAAATCTGGAATACCTTAAAGAAAAAAAATGTTAGTAACAAGCTACAAAAACTATCGCGAAATCGACGAACTTGGATACCAGAATTGTAAGGGAAGCGATTGAGATTTATAAACGTCCAGACAGCATGAATAAGCGTGATAAGACTCAACGCATCTCTACAACATGGCGACCAGTACTGAGAGAACGACGAATCACACCTAACAGATCCCACATCCAACAAGCGCAAGATCGTCCACAACACACGGACCGAGCAGAGAACGCCCACGTCGCCGCCGGCCCAATAACGCGCAGCCGTTCGCGCAAGAACGAAAACCCCCCCTTCACACCAAGCGTACAAATACCGGCGCCCACACTAGCACAGCGCACTTCTACAGTCAATTGCTTTAGAAGAAGATGAGAGTGACCTCATCGAAACGTCGAGCTTACAACAGTCCTTCTCAGGACCAGCTCCAGACGCGGATCGACACTGAAATGGTTAGTAAGATAGATGCTTTCTTCTTTTCAGAGAAGAAAGCATCTATTTAACAAAAAATACACAATCTTTTGAAAAACTTTATTAACATTGTGGATAAAGTAACAAAATTACACAAATAATAAGGCAAATGCCGAAAATTAATCTAAATTTTGTAGTGACGTCGTGCATTTATTCTTGTGAATATACCTGAGCTCCCTAAAATACCATTAACTTCCTCGATTACGTTAAGGTGATGTCAAGATCTTCCTAAAGATCTACGTGATGGGAAACAAAAACGGTGAACCTTAAATCTTATAGATTTCCTTCAAGTTTCTTCGAGATTACTCACATATCCCAAGAACTTGTAAAGTGAATCTGATTAGGTTAGGTTAAGTCTTGATGTCGAAGTTGTAACCTGTGCCAAATTGGTGAAAAATATTAAGTAAGAAGCAATAAAAGTATATTAAAGAAAATTCATTCCAAAATACGAATGGAAAAGAAAACTAATCATTTTATAGGTATTTTTTTATAATAAGATTATATTTTATTTTATTTTCAAATTAAAATATTTTTTTTGTAATTACTTTTCTCCCAAAACTTATTTCCATTCCGACTTGAAATTTTGAAATTGTGGGAAGCCAATTAACAACCAGTAAGCGTCATTTGCCTTTGCAATTGATTCTCCACACAAAATTTTTAGTAAATAAAAAGTATTCTTTTTTTATTTGCTCTACCAAAAACATGTGGTAGCACTACATTTTCGCCACAGGCTCAATTACTTCTTCATGTCTAGCGTCTAACCACGATCATGCCCAAATGTACGTGATCAATTGCAAAGCGGAAAAACTCCTTTTTAAAAACTGGGCAAAATCACCTCAGCGACCAAAATAACCCCAATTGACGACGACAAAATAAAAGTCCAAAAAAACAAAGAAAATCAATTTACTTTTAGAGATATAATATGCATTGCAACCATTGTAATATCATCAACACTCTCGTATTCCACATCGATTCACATGACAAAAGGATCTAATCAGCTAATTAGATCTAATAGATTTCCCATCTAAAGATCATTTCATCTAATCGTCATTTCAAATAAGATTATTACTGTTATTACTCTACTTATTAACTGTTATTGTAGTGTACACTGTACAGCGTTAGGAAAGAACGAAATAAACCAAAAAAGAAAAGATATTAGGCTTTCATCGTTAGATCAAATGCACTGTAGTTAATTATTACATAGAAGACGCACTTATTCAGTTTTAGAGGCGGAAAAACTCTATAAAAGAAAATGGTTAATTTTGCATATTATATTGTCATGCGAGGAACAACACTAATGGTCAGGACCGGATTCGAAATATAAATAAAGGGGAAAAGTAAAATCTAATAGTCCGGTCCTGTATTATTTAAACAGTAAACGAATACTATCGATATTCATTATCTTGCTCTGTGTATGACAATCGGTGACACCACATAGAAGCGAAAATAACTAGAAGGAGAGGCATTACTTATTTGTATTCAAAAAAAAAGTAATATATACAATCTGCAAATAAATAAAAATATTTATATTTATACGTAACGCGTGCATACAGAGTGTTTTAACGAGATTACTCAAGAAACTCGCCATCTATAGGAAATTAGTTAAACTAACATGACACAAACATCTAAAGTAATTTTAAAAATATCTTTGAAACGTATAAGTTTGTCAATCACAAGAAAAGACTCTGTATAACACAACAGCAACCAAAAAAGTAACTCAAAAAACACGCTATCGTATAATCAGGTGATTTGTTTACAACTAATGGTAATTAACTTAAAAAAAAATAGTAATAATACATAGTTCCAAATCGTCCTGTATGAAAAAGCAATTTGTACATATGAAATAATGTTACTGGCGTAAAGTTAATAATAAAGAAACAGCGAAAAATGATAAGAAATTAAAATAATGAAAATCTATTCCACACATATACTGTGCTTCAAAAGTCAGAAAATAACCAGGTAATGTTGTATATCTTCCTTCAGGGTGTAACAATAGTATGTCCGTCTTTTACTGTTCGCCATTTGTTTCATTTCTCATTAGCCGCTAATTTGAGAATCTGTTAAGTGGTTGGTAAAGTCAATATTTTCCTAATGACCATCCTGTACATCCGGTGATAACAATTTACTGACGTCGTCACCAAATCTCAACTAATCCACGCAATGAATTTTATTGTTAAATTTGAAAGCGTTTGGACGTAGGAATACGCTCTTTGGGGTACATGATTTTTTAATTTTTTTAACAGGAACAGTTGTAACTCGAAAACCACAAAACAGATTACTTTCACAATAACAATCTCTTCAGAACTACTGCGTTTACAAATGTTATAATACTTTATAAAGGGTATATGAATATTTCCAGGTAACACGAGTGAATCAGCTAACCCTTCTAGGGATTATTATAAAGCTTTATTGTCACTGTAATTATTGGGGATTTCCAACATAATTATATATTTTATGATAACGGTCTTATAATAGACAAATACTACCTGGAAATTGGTAAAAGGCTTCCAGAAAAGGTTAGTTTTAATAATTCCTCACAGAAATATATTATTATAATTTTAAAATTTTCTCCTAAACAGTTAATACAATTTGTTAACTTGCCCGAACTTCCATGAACGGTACTGTAAGTCTTTGTAAGTCGGTTTTTGATTTTTGCACATTTTTTATATGCTCAGCAATGATAGGGTCAAAGTTTGATAACATTTCTATAAGTTTCAAACAGTTTCCATTATTTGGTACAAAGAGTTGTGAACTTTCTCCCCGAAAAGCTAAACACCGTCCAGCCAAATAAAGAATAACAGCTATCATTCTTTCTATAATAGCTCTCCACCTTTTTCTCTCGAGTTCATAGAAAGTTTGAACTTCCTTGTCTATTGTACAAGTTTTCGTAAACCTGAATTTTAAAACACACCATTTTTTAATACACTCAACGTGAAGGGAACTACGATTATGCCCTGAAAAATATGCAGCTGCATGCCGTCAATCTGAGTATCCACTGTTTATTAATTTAATTTCTCTATTCTTAGTACTAAAAATCTTGCAACAAAAGCAAAAAGCAGCATTTAGTTTAGAGTTTAGTACTTGGTTGTTGTTCATTGCTTGTCGATGACATTTGTTCACAAGAAGCTTTAAAATATCGATCCAGGTGTCCCCTAAGTTTCTCCTTTTCTTCTAGTTATATTTTTTTTTGCTTGCGATAAAACGCCCCTGATTCCTTCTTTGGATTACTTCCCGACATTTTGTTATGTATATTATATATAAAGTGAATTAAACAGGCACACAAAAAAAAGTCTAAACCCAGAGGGTAGATTCCCCTTTCCCCGAGTATTTTGGGGCGCTAAAACTAAATATGACGATAAAAGCTGATTTCAACCACCCAATCACCCCCTTACAACGCCAAGTGGGGTTAAAATTTCACTTCTTATGAACATTTAAAATGTATGCATATTCTTGATATGTATCAAGAATATATACATATTTTAAATTTTCATAAGAACCCCACTGTGCGTTGTAAGGGGGTGATTGGGTGGTTGAAATCAGTTTTTATCGTCATATTCGGTTTCAGCGCACCAAGAAACCTAATAATATACATATTTTTCAAATGTGGAATTTTAAACCCCAAGGGAGGTTGTAGGGGGATGCTAGGGGGAAAATTGAATATTTAAAACCTTTTTTTATTGTCATATTCGGCTTCAGCGCCCCAAAATACTTCGGGAAAGAGGTTTACCCTCTAGGTTTCGACTTTTTTTTGTGTGTGCTTGTGTTATTAGCAGTAACTTTCTAAAATATACGCAAAAGATAATGTTTCTACTTACCTTGCAACCAGTATTTAGAACAGTACAAAATTCAACCGCCAAATCTACTTTTTTAACGAATTAATTTCGAACACGAACAGACCAAATATTACGCTCAACGGTCAGCAATTTATAAACATTTTAAAAATTGTCGCAGGCTTTTATATTATCCACCAATATAGGTATTTCACCGAAATAAAGGTTTTTCCCTTTCAAAACAGAGAACGAGAATCGTTTAAAGCAAAATGAAAAGAAAAGATCGAGATCGAAAGAGAAACACCGTTGACGGCGTGATCTATTTCTTTCGGGGCTTCCCAAAAAAGTGCTATTTTGCAGCTGCCTTTGATGGTATTTTTTTGTAATTCCCCCGATTTCGTTTAAATAGCAAATTAAGGATTGTTTTTTTTTTACTGTAAAAAAATTGAAAAGGTATTAATGTTATTTATTCCTTTTTAATTTTTAGATTATTTCTTTTTGGGTTTGTGTATTTTTTTCTTGTCCGTGCCGCCTGTCGCCCCCCTAACTTTGCCGCCCCGTGCAATTGCACGTGTTGTCCCCCACACGGCACAGCCCTGTCTAAAGATGTACAATTAACATGATACTACATCTCCAAAATATCAAATTCCTATCTAGCATACAGCCCGAGTAATAAATGACGGACGTACTATTGCTACATCCTGTATAAGGTGTTTTGCAATTAGAGAAGTGTATCTTACGTCATTGATCTATGAGCGAATAAAAATTGTAAGTGACGTAGTGATTTACAAATAAAATATGTTAGAAAAGTTTGAAAAATGTACGTTTCACAAGTTGTCTTGTTTTAATACTTATTTGCAATGATTTAATACAAATAAAGTTAATATTTTTCGCCGAGAAAAGGTGTAAATCAAAAAAGTTTCTTAAATATTTAAATAATTTTGCTTCATATAAAAGTTGTTCATGTTAGTGACTTCGTTGGATGTTTACCTTAAAGCCAGCTGAAATAAAAATAGCACGTAGTAATATGTACGTAGCATTGTGTCCCTAAAAACTTTCAAAAATTAAAATGCAAAAATTATATTTAGGCTGCAGATCGATAACTTCCACTATCGACTATATTTAATAATAAAAGAAAAGGTATAACGGTAAGGGGCCAAACAGACGAAAAGATTAGGAAATAAACGCAACATAGACTCTTGTAACACAGCCGGAATGAACGCTACTGAAGCTTAAATCTAAGATCGATGCACCCCCAAAATCTTATACCCACTCGTCCGACGAAAATAAGCGATCTGCGCATACGAAGCAAGATACACTTCTCTCATTATTTCATCTCCTTTTAAAGCTACATTCACAACCTCCAACTTATAGTAACAATTAAGCAAGCTAATGAACACAGCAATTTACGATTTTTGATTATTCATTATTTTGATTATTCATTATGAAGCACGCATATTTTCAATTAATCTGTACGTTTTCGTGGCGTCTTCTATTAATTACATTGAACATTATAATTAATTCGATTATGTAGAGTCGCTATATTATCGACCGGGTTAGAAGGCACATGAAAATGATTGAAAATTCAAACTGTTCAAATATAACCCTAACCTAATCCACCTATTCTCAATCATTATCATTACGTAGTACGTTTGAATATGGTTTTAACGTGACCCAGAGATCGTATTACCAAACATAACCATGTTGCTGAACCACATTCGTGCTATTACAAAACACTAATTGTAATTTTTAACTATTATTATTGATTTTGAGGTTGGCTATATTGATCAGGCTATATTGGCCAGTAGTAGATGAAAATCAAAGAGGGGCAGGAGGAGTAGGACTGATAATAAAACCGGAAGAAATAAGCAAGGTGCAGAGGGAAGCATATGTAAATGAAAGAATACTAAGAACCGAAATAAAAATTGAAGAGAACGAATCATAGACTATAATTGTCGCGTATGCACCAAACGACAACACAAGAAAAGAAGAAAAAGATAATTTTTTTGAAACCCTACAATGTGAACTAGACAATGAGGAACGAAATACTATACTAATGGGGGATATGAATGGATGCGTAGGAAACGACAATAGAGGAATAGAGAGAATACATGGGAAGTACCGGAGAGAAAACAAAAAATGATAACGGCTCCCGGCTAATAGATATATGTATGTCAAACGACTTAGTGATAAATACAAAATTTGAACACAAAGACATCCATAAGTATGCAAGAGAGGTACACAGTAGAAACGAAAAGTCACTCATAGACTATTTCATCGTAAATACAAACTCTCGGAGAAAGATCAAAGATGTAAAAGCCTGCAGACGTGCAGAAATAGGCAGCGACCACTACTTGGTACGCATGGAAATTATAACGAACATAGGAAATGTAAACAGGGAAAAGAGAAGAAAAATAATAAAAGAAAAGATAAGAAGTTACAAGTTAGAAAATGTAGATGTCAAAGCAATATACCAACAAAATTATAAAAGACTTATTCGAATCAACTAACTACACGGACATAGGGATAGAAGACAAGGAGATACTCTTTAAAAGGAATATACTAAAGGCAGTTAAAGAAAGCTGCGGAACAACAAAGATAACAAACATACACACCAAGAGAAGCCAATGGTGGACAGACATCCAGTCCAAAGTCAAAGAAAAGAAAATTAGGTGGAAACAATATATAAAAACAAAAAAGGAGGAGGACTATCAACGATACAAGGAATACTAAACGGATACTCTAAAACTGTGGCACTGGAACACTGAAACAGTTCACTAAAACCCTTACCACAACACTTAATTCGTACTGGACTCACGTTTCGATAGCCAAGCTATCATCATCAGCAGCAAGACAGTCTTGCTGCTGATAGCAAGATATTTATACTAAGACAAGTCGGAGAAAAACTAACAAAAAAAGGCAAAGAGATACATATTTGCTTTATTGACTTGAAGAAAGCCTTTGACTGAGTAAAAAAAAAAGATGTGTGGAATAGTTTAGAGCGGAGAGGGATAGAGAAAGGCACGATCGAAATCATAAAAGCGCTGTATAAAAACAACAAAAACGAGATAAGAACACAAAATGAAGAATCAAGGATGCGTCCTATGCCCACCGCTGTTCTCTATAATATTAGATGATGCCATAAAAAATGCAAAGGAAGATGTAGAAGCATCAATGTAGGGAACTGGAGAATGGAGCCAGTGAATCTCCAGGAACTAACATTTGCAGATGATATGGTCCTGATAGCTGCTACAGAAGAAATACTGCAGGGAACTGGAGAATGGAGCCAGTGAATCTCCAGGAACTAACATTTGCAGATGATATGGTACTGATAGCTGCTACAGAAGAAATACTGCAGAGAAATATATAGCAATATACCAGGAAGAACTGAAGAAGATAAACATGGAGATAAATCTAGAAAAGACGAATACAATGATAATAGCAGATAGAGAAAGGAAACACAATATCAGTATTGGGGAGAAAATACTAAAACAAGTAAAGAATTTTAACTACCTACGATTATAGATGAGAAAGGAACTGTAAACGAGAAGATAAATGAAAGAATAGGAAAGGCGGGAAAATTATATTACACATTAAGGGAGACTTTTTTCGGGAGGAAGGAAATACCAAAGGAAATTAAAACGGAGATCTATAAAAAAGTTAGGCAATCCCTCATCTATGGCAGCGAATCGTGATCGATAACAAATAAGAACAAAAGCAAAATCGGAGCTATGAAGATGTGAAATTATCGAAGAAAGACAACTTAGCTGGTTAGGGCACATATACAGAATGGGAGACGGGAGGACAACAAAGAGAATCTTTGAGGCAAGAGTGCAGTGGAAAAATAAAGTAGGGCGTTCAAGGAAGAGATGGGAGGAACAAGTCCGTAACGCAGCAGAAGAAAGGCGAATAAGTTGGACCGAAGCACAAGATGGAAATCTACGGAAAAGAAGAATAAAGGAGGTACCAAGAAGAGATGACACATCACAGGGACTGCACCTAGACCTTAACATACGATAATAATATATAGAACAAATGGTAAACAAATGTGTTGTAAATATATATAGTCCGACACCTAACGGTACAAAGGACATAAGATTAAATACAAAATAATGATTTTAAGGTTATGAATGTAGCTTTAACAGTAGCAAATAATTTTAATTTTTGTGATTTCCTTTAAGGGAAATATTTTGTTTTAAACTACTAAATTGGTTAATTTTACCAAACAAAACATTAAATTCTCAGTACATTACTCGTCAATGTAACTGATAAAAAGGAAATATTCGAAATTGAATCATTTAAAATTCAAATTGAAAAGTAACAAAGTAGAAAATGAAAAAAAATGACACCCATGCTAATGTGTTGAGAAAATGTAGTTGTGCCAAATGAAAGCAAAAGATATTTTGCTAACATAGATTAATCTAATGTTAAACGAAAGCTTTCGTTAAATTAAATAAATTTCTAAACTTAATTATATCAACATTTAAAGGAAAGAGAGAGAAAATGCATTTTGTATCCAGATTACGTTACGAAATTTCAGCAATATCTTTAAAAAAATATATTGAGAATGCTTGGTATCGCTAAAAAAATCATATTTAATTCGAGAAAATTCCAAAAAAATAATAATACCCAAAAAATGTTCAAAAGGAAATAATAATAAAGGAATAAAATGCATACCCGCTAAATTAATATAATAATCGATATAAAAAAAAATCTAAATGTTTGCCTTCACTGCAAATTTTGAGCACTACGTAATGTGTAAGTATATTATTATCGTGTATGGAGGATATTTCGCTGAGAACTAACAAAATTTAAGTGTCAAAACCACCTTTCGTGCGCTCTCACGGAAAAATAACGGATTCTCTTGGACGGAAGCCGATTATAACCGCGTGGAGTATCCCCTGAAAAAACCCGAGTGAGTAACAAGGTGTTAGTTATCCCGAAATATTCTGCATTTAATATAGGTTATAGGTAATATATTTTGCGCTACTACCTGTAAATATATTATACATATATAAATATATATTTATATTATTTATATAATAGATTCATTGTAAGAATTACTATTGTTACCGAAGCGTGATATATTGAATATAATTAATATTTAAGTGAATAATGCATAAAGAATAGATAGTTTGTACTGACGAAATAATCTACTAACTAACTAATTTAAAACAAAAATTATAACTAAATAACAGCAGCAAGTACTATATATAGGCGCTTTCTATATGGACTGTGCTATGATTGTAAAAAATCCTTTTAAAGAAATCGAATTAAAATGCGATGTTGCTTGATTGTAAATAGATATAATTACACTAAACGTGTAAATGGTAGTGATATAATCGTATTGTTGATTTTTTACGTTGTTACATTCTATAATTCTTTGACAACGCCTATTTCCTTTTTTAATTGTAATAATGAGCCTTATGTTTGTACATTGTATCTTAGAACGTAAGTTAAAAAATAAACAAGTATAACAAAGCTACTGTTTATCGCAGAAACTGATTAAAAAAACAGGAAGAAGAGAAATTAGTGATAGATTACGTTGTTTCTGTGTGAATTTGAAAAATATGGTAATTTTTTATTTCAGGTGAGAACTGCCCTTACGCGCATGGTACATCTAAATCTTTAATTCAAAAATTAGATAAGCTCAATAACTGACAAAGAATTATTGTAAGAGGTTCTTATTTAACATAGAATTAAATATTTTCAATCACATCTCCCAAAACAGACAATCATCGATCAATTTCCTTCGCACGAACTTCGTACTAACAAACATCAGATACACCAATCCCGAATAAAAAAAATTACTACTCAAATAAGAAATTACCACCTTTTCCAAACAAAAAAAAAAAGTAAGAATAAAATGAAAGCTTCTATAAATATTATATATGTATATGTATTATTACATTGTTGAATCTGTTTACTATGATTATTAAATCAGGGATAAACAAAAGATAATCGATTTTGATAGCGTAGTGGTTATTCAATTGTTACAAGGGTTATTCATTATATGTAAGAAGTAAAATATGAAGTGGCTCTTCATATGCTAAATGTTGTTTTTAACGATATAATTAATAATATTGTTTTTATTAAGCTGAAAGGTACCGAGTGCCAAAATAAATCTAAACGAATAAATAAAATTTCGCTAAATAAGCCAGGTAACCGGAAGAATGTAAAGTACGTTAAATAAAAAAAAATGGCTTAAATATTATGTAAAATAGAAATACACGAGAAATGATGTTGAACTTTTGCTGTTGATTATTTATAAAAGAATACTTCTTAAAGATAAGCGTTATTCTAATTATTATTATGGCATAATTTCCCAATGATCTGTAAATATTATATCTCGATATTACGAAAGTCAAATTTTAAATTTTATTAAGCTTCAAAGAGTTTAGGAATTGTCCGTTTTTTTTTTTAACATTAGATATTGTTAATTAATTATCTATTTATTACAAAACGAGCGATATCCATGTCGTGATAAAATTGTAATAAGTGCTATTATTAATTTTCGCGAAAGATTTAAATTGAACTGAATTTAAAATATGTATAACTTATATTATTACGATATTAATTACGAAACGAGAGATATTAAGCAAAAACAAAGAAAATCCGCGATCACATTAGTTCCATATAATATTGTTTTACACCATTCATACGCAATTTTAATAAAATAAATGATAATTGCAATAAAAATTTGTAGTTTTATTACTTTTTCCTTTCACATTGTCCGGATTCGTTTTGTGTCGGCTGTACTCTTAAGAATATTTGATTATTTAGTATCTAAAGACACTTCAAACTATATACATCAACAGATGCCTAAAATATATTAATTTTAGGGATGAAGGAAAATCATTCTTCATGGATTATTTCTTCGAATCTATGAATTAATTGTAAATAATTATATTAGGCGGTGATTTTACCTAAATAAATTATAAAGGAATTCTATTATCGTGACTTTTGACACAATTTCGGTAGTTGAGAATCAGTCAAACTTTCAAGCGGGAATTTTAAAATTATATATATTTTTCCTAATGTTCCTTCGTTAAATAAAATATTATATAATTTAGTAAATATAAAAGTATTTAAATAAATGAAATATAATCTTTACGATTAATTTTAAATTAACAAATCAATTTTTTTTGAATAATTATTGCACACCATAAATGCAGCTGCCTTCAAGTCATATCTATTGATTTTAAATTTTTTACGTGACCGTATGACATTTTGTTCAGTCATTTTTGCATTCAACTAACGAAATTCAAAATTTCCAGTAGATTTTCGCGCACTAAACCGGCCAGAGATAATTAAACCGGCATGACCTTCTCAAACGCTTTTAATTATATCCTATACGATAATCCACTTTCACAAACAGTAATAGGTGTTACAAAATCTACTGTAGGAGTAAGTAAATATTTGAATTCAAAATTAAACATTAACGTTGTAATCGTTTCTAGATGATTAAGCCCCAAAAAGAAATTGCACCGACTACAATTACGGTGATATCCGAACGAATACCGTTATATAAACAAGTCGCCGAACATGGACCTTTTATTAAAATCGCCGGGTTAATGGGGGCCTCAGCCGTTGCTCTAGGTGCATATGGTGCTCATAGGAAATACCCGAAAGATAGAATTGACGAATTGAAACCTATTTTCGAGACTGCGAATAGATTTCATTTCTTCCATACGTTAGCTTTATTGGGCGTTCCTCTCAGTCGAAATCCTAAGATCGTAGGTAAATTCATCATATTATAATTGCGAATATTGTCTGTTTTTGTTGCAGAGTGCTACCTTATTTATATGCGGAACTGGTTTATTCACGGGGGCATGTTATTATCGAGCTTTCACCGGCAGAGATACATATGGTAAATTAGCTCCCGTTGGAGGAACGTTGCTCATCCTGGCTTGGTTATCGTTGATGGTTTAAAGCTTTGAATCGGAAAAATTGAACCAATATATATTATTCCATTTACCCTAGTATAATTGTATATACAACAATTGTATCATCTTTGTTTCTGTTATAAATTACGTTAAACGGGATTGTTATCGTTTTTCTATTTTGTTTCGAACAGGTATTTGCACAATTGCCAACCTAAACAAAGCCGGTGGTGTCTGTTAAGGTCTATGTCAATATTACGAGGGTAAGTTAAAAATTACTTACACTTTTAGTTCTACAACTGTATTAAACAAAGATAGGCGTACAACAGATACATTATTTTTCGATATAGTCTCCACCTTTAGCAATGCACTTGGTCTAGCGAGCCACAAGCTTCCGTATGCCTTCCTGGTAGAAGGTTTTCGGTTGGTCGTGAAGCCACTTTCGCACCGCATCCCGAACGTCTGTGTCTGAGGCAAATCGACGACCTCTCAAAGCTTCCTTGAGCGGTCCAAAGAGATGAAAGTCTGAGGGAGCGAGATCGGGGTTGTAGGGAGGTTGTTCCAGGATCTCAACGCCCAACCTGTTGATAGTTTCTATGATGTTACGGGCCGAGTGCGGACGGGCGTTGTCTTGCAACAACAAAACTTTCTTTGAGAGCAGACCACGGCGTTTGTTTCGAATTGCTGGTTTCAGCTTATTCGCCAACAAATCACTGTACCTCGCACTATTTATGGTAGTCCCCCTGTCCAAGTAGTCGTCTAATATAGGGCCTTTTTCGTCCCAAACACGGTTAGCATCACCTTTCCAGCCGATGGCGAGGTCTTGAATTTCTTCGTGCTAGGGGATCCTGGGTGTTTGAAACGTTTCGATCCATAAAAAAACGCTTTTACGAGATAAAGCGCTGTCCCCGTATTGTGACAAAAGTTCCCAGGTGAATTTCAGCACCTTTCACACCCTCTAACCACGAAAATCGGATCACTGCTCGTTGTTCCTCTTTGGTGCTGTTGTAGCTAGTGACAAATGACGCGATCGTGATTAAATTCCGCACACATGACCACAGAGGCGCCAACTCAACGCATGCGCAAGCGGCCGCCACTACGATAACCTTCAAAGCTTGTTATGGCGAAAGCGTAGATAATATTTGACTTACCCTCGTATATAAAAACTACCATATTAAAGAATATAAGAAATATAACAAGAGGAATATGAACTACTCCTTGCTCTGCTCAGAAAATCTTTGTCTTTTTCTCAAAAAGCTCCGCTTGTTGGTTTTCTTCTTATACTCTGCCATTAAAACGAAAGTGTAGATAATATTTGACTTACCCTCGTAGATATGTGCGAATTAATTAAAAATGGCATGCCATATCTCAAAAATTATCAAATTTTAAACTAAAATAAGTTGGATTAAATGGCCTTGTTTTGACTTGATAAATTCGTGATATAATTTTAAACAGACCTTTTAAAGACACCTTGTATAATTGTCCGTATTTAGCTACGCACTAGCGATCATAAATTTTAAATCGAATCTGAAAATAGACGATAATGTAAATATTCATACAATGTTTAATATAACGAAGACATTAAATAATATTCCATCCCCACAGAACTTAAAATAAAATACGTGTCAAAATTTAATATTATTATAAAATAATTGAATATACAGGCTGATTCAAATTAACGGACCATTATTACTATGTTGGAATATAATTCAATTTCTAATGTAGAAGCTTTTATAAACTATTATTTTGGGACAAATACTCAGAAAGTTACTTCTGGCTTCTAGCTTCTAGCGAAGATACATATTTGTAGTCTAACATTTACAGTAGGTTGCTGAAATTCATATAGTTTACGTTCGGAATGTGTTAAATGTACTTTTTTGACACTTATGAAGTAAGTTATGTGGTTTCCCATAGAATTACAACATAAATACCTATTACCCGCAACATATTTTATTAAAAAAAAATTGTAAATTTAATTTTTTTTGTGAAAGTATGTTATTCAATTGTTTTTCTATTAGTAGGACCGTTAATTTCATTCGCCCTGTATAGTTAATACATGACGTTACATCACAAGAAATGAATACTTAATAAAAATGATCTGTTGATAATCATTATAATTGTAACAAAGAAATTAATAAAAAAAATGTTTTTTTTTTGTTATTGATTTTTATTTATAGCCGGCTTACCTGTTCCCAAATTCTTACTTCCATATTTCCAATCAAAAATTCGCAAATATTGGGCTTGTTACTGCAGAAATTACAAACTAGTCAGAAGCAATTTGATTAGCTAAAAAAACGAAGCTATTTCCTGACCGATTTCACAATTGATTCCCTTCTAGCAGTTTATGATTTCTGCAGAAACAAGGCTAATGAAATAACATCGGTCCTTAACTATAGAACCTTGAGGAACCCCAAAAGTTGCAGAATTTCTAGCGATTTTATTTAAATAGGGAAAAGGGCTTTTAACAATAATAAGTGTACTTTTTATTTAACAAATGAATATAATTGTATAAAAAAGGTAATCAATTTTTTTTTGAAAATTAATTTTATTTTTTATCAAAAATGTAAACGACTATATTTTCTGAATCGAGGGGTTCAACTGTGGTTCCATTCTCAAAAACGTAGGTGTTGTCACCTAACAGAAAAATGTTTCATAAATATACATAGTGACTGTGTGAGATGAAGTTAATAAAGATAGAAATGGAAAAGGGGTCCAGATCTCACAAAATTCTATATTCAAAAAATTAGGCGAACGGTTTCGTGTTTAAGAACACATCCTTAAGCCAGAATCAAATATAATTGTAGCAGATTGTTTCAAAGTTATGCATTAATTTCAATTTTGACACAATCTGCTACTGTTATATTCGATTCTGGCCTGAAGATGTTCTTAAACACGAAACCGGTCGCCTTATTTTTAATACAGAATTTTGTGAGATCCCCTTTTTCATATCTATACCTTTCAATCGTAGCTAATTTCATTATTGTAAATATGAAACAAATAAAAAAACAATAGAGGCGGGGATTGTAGCGCTATCTGTTGGTCAGTAGCAGAAATGTATTTCACATAAAGTAGCGCCAAATTAGTTTAAGAATTTGACAACTAGGACCGATGATTTGTTGATATTAATAATTGCTTGTGTAATACACGGAATTTCACAGAAATTACATGTTTAAATTTTGTGAGATCCCCTTTTTCATATCTATACCTTTCAATCGTAGCTAATTTCATTATTGTAAATATGAAACAAATAAAAAAACAATAGAGGCGGGGATTGTAGCGCTATCTGTTGGTCAGTAGCAGAAATGTATTTCACATAAAGTAGCGCCAAATTAGTTTAAGAATTTGACAACTAGGACCAATGATTCGTTGATATTAATAATTGCTTGTGTAATACACGGAATTTCACAGAAATTACATGTTTATTACCAATTTCTGCAGTAATCATGACATACAAATTTAAAAAAAAAAACGCAGAAAATGTTCAAGTTTGAGGTGTGTATAATTTCGCGCTACCTTATGGGAACAGTACTTAAGATTTTGATTTCAAAAACTATAGTTAATACATGACCTTGCACAAGAAATTAATACTTTAAAATATGATCTGTTGATTCATTATAATATAAAGTAAGGAAAAGTGTTTTTTTATTACTGATTTTTATTTATAACTGACTTACCTGAATAAGAAAATAACGACGGTCCTAAACTATAGAACCTTGAGACACTCCAAAAGTTGTAAGATTTTTACCGATTTTATTTGTCTAGAGAAAATAAAGCTTCTCAACAAGAAGTGTACATTTTATTTATTTTTTAAAGGGCTTACAAATCGAATAGAATCGAGGAATTCGACTGCAGCTACATTTTCTAAAACGCAGGCGTTATCACCTAAAGAAAACAGAAAAATGTTAAAAAAGCCCTGTTCGTTTGCGTTGCTGAAAGTGCTCAATATCAGTTTCGTCAATTTTGTTGTATTCGTTAGAAATTTAGCTGCTCACAGGTATTTTAAACACGCGTTCGTTTGCATTCGGCAAATTGGTTATATATCCAAAGTAGCATGCTATATCTGCTCAAGCCTAAAGCGTTGAGCAATGATAGCAGATTTATTTGCTCAAACTGATATATCCGTTATTTGTAAACGTGCTACATATCCTATTTTTGACAAAAATTGATCAAATTCAACAACACAAACGAACAGGGCTAAAGATACAGTATTTAAAATTAACAGTAGCTAACTTCATTACTGTAAATAAAAAACAATAGGAAAAGAATTTTAGCACTATCTGTTGGTCAATAGCAGAAACTCAATTGTAAAAGCAAAATTTATGTGAAATTGGCAACAGTAACATTTTTATTTGAAAACTATAATCAATACATGACGTTGCACAAGAAATTATTATTTTAAAAATGATCCGTTAATTTATTATAATTGTAAATCGAGGAAATTAATTTATAAAATGTTTTTTTTTTCTTATCAATCTTTATAACTAGAGCGGGCGCATTTTTTAAATTTCGCGGATGATTTAAGTTGGTAGTTCCAGCAATAAATGACATATACGCCAATTTCTTAACGTAGTACAGACAAATATATCCCTTATTGCCGGAACTACCAACCTAAATCATCCGCGAAATTCAATAAGTACCCGCTCTGTAACTGACTTACCTGTTCCTAAATCCTTACCTGCTTCTTATTTCCAATTAAAAACTCGCAAATAACGAATAACAACGGTCCTAAACTATAGACCCATGAGGCACTCCAAAAGTTATAGGGTTTTAAGCGAGTTTTCAACAACAAGAAGTGTACATTTTATTTAACAAATGAATATATTTATAATGGTATAAAAAAGGTTCTTTGAAAATCACGCTTATTTTTTATCAAAAATGTAAACGACTATATTTTCTGAATCGAGGGGTTCAACTATGGTTCCATTCTCTAAAACGTAGGCGTTATCACCTAAAAAAATTAAACATAGAAAAATGTTTAGTAGATACAGAGTGTTTAAAATTTAAAATCAACTGTAGCTAACTTTATTACTGTAAATAAATAAATGAAACAATAAATAAAAAACAATAGGAAAAGAATTGTGGTGACATCTGTTGGACAATAGCAAAAATTTATTAAATAATGAGAAGCAAAATTAGTATGAAATTGTTTCTGGTTTTGACAACTTAAACAATTTCCATGGCCTACGATGATAGTAAAAAAACCGATTTTAAAACAAAAATATTAAAATAAGAAGATATTTCTTACTCAAAGTAACATCCTGATCCATCTCTGTTAATTCCGGCATCGACAAACAAATTTCCTGGTTATTCATGGATAAAGAACTATCCAATTCCAAAGATAAATTGTTAAAATCCATGACATTAACTTCGTTTCCAATCTTATCTTCGATTTTTCCCACGTTCGCATCCTTAAAACTCTCATTTCTACCATCAATGTTACCCTCAACATTACCCCCAGACCTTTCATCGCCTACTTCGATCTCTACGTCGTCCTCATCATCAGCAGCGTTTGACCTATCGCTAGTTGTCGACCGCCATATTCGTCTGACGCGTTCAATTTTGTCGCTATCGATATTGGAGTGGGGATGGTTGTTCTTTATATGCCTCAGTACTGAGCTGCGCAGTTTGAGTAGCTTGTGACAGGTGGGGCACTCGTAACATTCGATCAGGGTTTTTAGGTGGTTGCAGTTGTCTAAATTGCATTTACTGCAATGTACAGCATGTTTTAATTTAAAATGACTTTCTAGGGCGCTTTTTTGAAAAAATTTACGATTACATGCCGTGCATTGGACATTCTTTCGTTTGGTGTGAGTTGTCATGTGTATCTGGAGGTATTTTTTCGATTTGAAGACCTTGTCGCAAATAGTACAAGGATGCTGGGTATAAAACAATTAACTAAGACATTTTGTAAATATAAATAGCACTCACCGAAAACGAACAATGCTCAACAGTCACGTGATGATTCAAAGTATCAAGCCGTGTGAAACTTTTATCACACTTATCACAAGGGAAAGATGTTTGAAAGTGCGTCTTTTTATGCCTAGCTAAATTTCTTCCGGTACGAAACGTTTTCGCGCATATTTCACAGATGTAGAGCTCTTCTTTAACGGTCGCGACTTGCTTGATCGGCGCATGCAACTTCATATGCTTCTTGATGTAACTTTCCCTATAAAAAGTCTTATTACAAAGTAAACAGGGGTATTTCTCCTTTTCAATCTCCGATATTCCTGAGCAATTGTGTTCTTTGATCTCTCTATCGCTATGATAGGCCTTGTTGCACTTCGGACAACTTCGTTTCTTCTCGTGAACCGTTTGCATATGGCGGGAAAGATATTTTTTCAATGAGAACTGTTTATCGCATAATACGCATTTCAATAATTGCTTTTTGTGGATGTTACATTTGTGAGCTTGGAGGTTTTCGTTTCGACTAAATATCTGAATCGAAAAAAGCCTATCATTTAGATATGTTACATGCGAAGTAATCGAAATCTTACCACCAAACACTCGGAACAAGTGTACTTCCCAGTATGTTTCTGTAAATGCTGCACTAATCTCTTTAATTTGGCAAACGGTTTCAAGCAAATATCGCAGACATGCTCCACCTTATCCTCGTCAATATTAAAGTTGAAATTATCATCATCCTGCATGAAATTCTCAACGGCTAAATTCAAATTATCGCTATCCAGCAGAATATCATTGTGCATATCGAAGCGACTAATATCGGTTTGTTGCAAGAGTAAATTCGTATTATCCATGCTATCGGTGAGCATATCGTTCAACAATGGGCCGCCTAACATGGCATCTTTGGTGTCACCCCGCTTCTTCGTTAAATGAGTATTTTCACTTTGGTCGTTGACGGGTATCACAGATTTATTTGCATGGACTATTTTAATGTGTTTCTTTAAGCCCTACGTACACATATACATCAAAATTTATTCCGAAATAAAAAAATTTGTATCGTTTACCTTATGCGTCATGAAAGCAGATTTGCAAATCTCGCAAGTCTTCCTCACTTGCATGGAATAGTGTTGGGAGATGTGCGTGGCAAATTTCGTAACATCTTTCTCTTGGGCGTTGCAAAATTTACACGTCCACATCTCCCGTTCCATCAAATTTTGTTGTTTTTTTAATAACATATTCAGATCTAAAACGTTATTATTTAACTTAATGATAAATAAAAGGCCAAACGTACCTAATTCATTTTTTTCGATTTCCTTAGACGACATAAGCACTTCTTTATTCATTTTCCGAGCATAATACGGTGAATACCACACTTTTAAGAACTCACCAGCGGTAATATCTCTAATGGACATAAAAAATATTTTTAAATTATCCTATAATAGAATGGATTATAATTTAATCAACGCAAAATTATATAGAAAATTTCTTACCTGATAACAGATCAAATTTTGTTCCGTTAAATTCTGCGCAGGCGCTACAAACATCATCCAATTACATTCGTGCTCGTTACTACTATCTAAATAATATTCGGAAAAGTAATCGTTTGTTGTAAATATCTTTAACGGGAATAAAATTTCCGGACTCAATGTAAATAATCGTTTGGCATCGAAAGGTCCAAATCGAGTCCCACGTTTAATGTTCTCGTTAGCAACTATCATATCACTTCCTTCAGACATCTTCTCAATACGTAAAACGCTAGGTAAAGTTAATCTTGCTTTCGAAAGTATAATCCTATCGTGCATCTGAAAAACGATATTTCAAATTGGAAAAATATCATTGAAAATTGTTTGAAATACGTGAGTTTCCATCTTTATCATGTTACAAACTGAAATCTTATGCGAACTTCCACAAATCCCGCAGATTGTTGCTGTAAAATAATGTAACGTTAAAAAATTTAATAGTCTACAGATATATAGGTTAGAATTACCTGATTTATCTGTAGGTTGTAAATCCATCTTTTCTCACTGTGGGCTGTTTATATTTAATATATATGATAGTATTTAAATTAATCTAGATGGAATATCATTATATCACGATAAATATTCACAAAAAAATTTGTGAGGTTATATTTACCTTTATGGTGATTTATACTTTAAAAGAAAATCCCTAGACTTTTTAGGTTGGCTAACATAGAAAAGTTTAGACGCGGAAAATTTGAATTAACTACTATTTTCTACTAAAAGTTGCATTAATATCTTAATATGAACAATATTTTACTACACTATTAGATTAATATAATGTGGAAAATCTCTCGAATCTCATAAAAAAGCAAATACACATATATTAAAATAGAAATATAAAAAAAATATATCCATGAGAATGGTATAGGATTATAGGATAAAATATCATTTATTTCTTAGCCGTTCTTGTAATTAATTTGAAAATTTAATCTTGATTTTAGCGGCTTTGTTGATATAAATTTTTTTCAAGGGTTCATAGAAATAAAAGTAACATTTTTAACGTTTCGATAATTTTTTGTCTTCTTCTTGATTTTATATTATTAAAATTTTAACAATAATCATTTTAATAATATAAAATCAAACAATGTAAATATATAATTTTATTGTAAAAAAAAAATGTTAAGTCTTATATTCGTTGACATGCTTTATTTTTGGAAAAAATAAAAACATTCAATTCTGAAGAAGACAAAAAATGAGAAAACGTTGAAAACATTATTTTTATTTCTATGAACCCTTGAAAAGACAAATTTATATCAACAAAGCCGCTAAAATGAAGATTAAATTTTCAAATAGATTATAGAATACATTTTAATGCATCAATAATTTCTAGAGTTAGTATTTTTTAAATTTCGCCGATGATTTAAGTTGGTAGTTCCGGGAATAAAGGACATATTCGCCAATTTCTTAATGCAAAACAGACGAATATGTCCTTTATTGCCGGAACTACCAACTTAAATCATCGGCGAAATTTTTAAAATGCCAAACTCTAATAATTATATCCAAAATAAAAATAAAAACTAAGGGAATCTTTTCAAAAGAGAGAGTTAAAAGATATAATGCTAGTATGTAATAATAATCGTTTTAATTATTAGTATAGAGTCGCGATTTCTTTTGCACATTGTTTCCACGAAATGTCCATCTAACTTCGCAAAAAGAATGTTCCATAAAGTAGTTGGAAAACACAAAATAATTTTATTTTTATATTATTACGTTTATAAATGTTACTACACCCTTCAAAATGGCGGCCCCCGTTTTCTTCTTAAACGCTGTAACACGACGCATAATTATGCATGAAACGTATTTTTGAATTTTTTATTTGTTAAGAAATCACATGAATTGTGTGTGTCATGTGGAAATCGTATGGTTCTTATAAAACTTTGCCCGATATCGGGTTCGGTTTACTGATTTACATGGATCTGCGCATAATTTTGCGCCGTGTAAAGCAGCCTTTACTTGTAAAGTTGTCGCGGGAAATTTGATTTTCATTTCGGTTTGAGATGGAATTGGCGAACTTCCCTGCTAATCCTAAATTCTACAACTCATCGTGTAATGTAGTGGGGAACTACAAAATAATCAAATTGTAAAAACAATAAAAAAGCACCGTGACTAATCTTAACTTCTACAGTTCGTTTTGTTTTCTTTGATTTTAGGATTTTTTGGGTATTAATGAGAATCAAATGAAAAAAAAATTGTTTTGATTAAATTTGTAATCTAATAAATGATTTTTTGATGTATGTATTGTAATTGTATCGCTTTATTTGGATTGATCTATTAAAAATTTTGTTTGAACGCAATTAATTTACTTTCAATTGGATTATATGGAGTAGAATAAAATTTAGATCTATTGTTATTAAGATTTATTAGTTTGGTATCCTTCGAATTTTTAATAATTAAAATGTAATAGTAAATACTGCTGCTTTTAGATTTACATGTTCTTTCTTTATTTTATTAGAAATTCTATAAATATCCAATCGTCTAACAACGTCCTAATTCTGGCGGTTAAAGTGGGATTGTTTAAGAAAGAAAAAAAGTGGTTCTTTTTAAACTTTAAATCGCCCGCCTTTTCCAGTAATCCTATTGGCTCCTTCCGACCTGCATATCGCAAGATCTAGCGCTTGTAAAATAGAACTGCACGTCAACAATCAAGAATTTATGTCTCGTTCGTTATTAGATTTTACTGGTGAATTATCGCATTGTGCCCCGAAGTATTCCGTAATTGCTGTGCCCCGCGTTCCTATTGAGGAATATATTTTTAGAAATTTTTTAATCGTTAATTTTCGGCGCCATTTTGTATGAGCCGGTGGATTTTACGTGAACGTCAAAATATCAAGCCGTATATTTATTTTTATTTTAAGAAATAGCGTTTTAGTTAATTAACGTTTCGTATTTTTCTATTCCGATGTCGATTCGTTTTGCAAAACGTAAGTATTAGCTTTGTTTTCGTATGTACATCGAAAATTATCTCTGTCACTATAATGTCACTCCCTTTTATTTTTCAATCCTTAATATTTGACATTTGTCACATTGCTTCAAAATTATTAGTAATAATGCTGCGAAAATTCACCGTTCCAGCTTCAATTTTCGTTTTCCCTTTCTGTTACAGACATTAGCATTTGAATATGTACGTAACTCAATAAGTTCAAGATGACTATTGCAACGAGAGGTCAAGGGATTCCTGGGGAACCATCAGAAAATCAGGTAAAATTCCTTCATACCATCGAACATCCGTTACAGAAACTAAATCCATTGTTATATATTAGGGTATCGCACCTTTACCTAGTACCTCCGAAGCTTACGAGGACGTACTAGCCGATGGCACCGAACCGGATTTTCCACACGAGAAATTAGCAACATTAGATGAGAAAATATCCAACGTTCGTTGGGTGGTCCCCGTATTACCCGAACAGGAATTAGAATGTCTTTTGAAAGCATCGATCGATCTATCGCGAAAAGGCATCGATACCAGATCGGAGGCATGCCAAAGGTTTTTCAGAGAAGGTCTAACGATATCGTTTACGAAAATCCTAACTGACGAAGCAGTATCTAGCTGGAAACCTAACATTCACGCTTGCATTAACCAAAATTGTATACGTCTAGTGGAATTGTGCGTTATAAAATTGCCGCAAGATTGGTTCCCGTTATTAGAGCTCTTGGCGATGGTATTTAATCCGAATAATAAATTTCATACGTTCAACGCTTCGAGACCGAGCGAAACAGCCGGACCGAGTTCGAATTTATCCGAGGAAGAATTGTACGCTAGACCGTTGAACGATTCGCGGAATAGCAGAGGATGGTTAGTTGATTTAATTAATCGTTTCGGTGAGTTGGGCGGATTTAAAATGTTACTGGAACGGTTTCAATGCGGGAAGAATTTAAGTGTCGCTGTTGTTTACGCGTTGTTACGACCTTTCGGATTATGCTACGAATATTTGACACCGCATACGATCAACAAGTACATTCTTCCAGTATTGGTAAGTGTATTTTAATCTTTTTTGTTAATAAATTGAGGTTAGGAAATCAAAAGAGATCGTTTATAAATAATCTATTTTCAAAATATTGTGAAATTGTTCAAGTTAAGCAAGATTGTTCCTTTGTGAATGGGAGATTTTTCAAAACAATTAGGGGAGTGGGTTAAAATTATATTGAAACATATAGGGTGTTTTGTAATTTCATACCCTCTCAAAGTTGTTTCATTAAATGGAACATGTATACTATTCCATTTTTGGTTTTCTCGTTAAATTCTGAAGAAAGAAGGAATTAGGTACGATTGTTTTAAAATTAAGCATTCTAGGGTTACGCTTATTGAAATTAAAAGTTGTGTATATTATTATCGTACACCTCTTTGTCAACAGAAAATAGAAAATTAAGTTATAAAAAGGTAATTAAACAGAATGAATCAAATGTAGCTCGAACTCGAAGAAATATTCAAAAAGTATGTTGAAAATAAGATATATATTACATGAACTTTCTTGTACTGCTTATATATAATGCAAAATTATCAATGAATTAGTTTACATACATCTGTGTGAGGTAATTATTACTAGTCTGGGCAAACAGCGGTAACAGTCAGTGTAGTAGATATGTGGTGCGGAGTCGGCGATTATTTATTACACGCGTTCAAAGCGTCAGTAGTAAATCGATGCTGTATGCGAGTAGTTCTGTGTATATGTAGGCTGTCGTAACTTATTTCGTAATTGTACGCTTATGTTTGCTTTAAAAATGTCGCAGTTAGGTACGTCGCGAAAACGACCAATGACAGACACAGTTAAAAACTTTATAGTGGACAGGCCGGACTTAATTTTGATGGCGCTAAAATTCAATGTCTAGTTTGTAAAATCCCTTTAATGTGTTGGTCCAGAAGCCATTGTCAACGTCACATCGAAAGCAAACAGCATTCTTCTGCAAAAAGTGGCATACGAGACCAAGACAAATTTACATTTAATTTTTGTGTTACTCTTATTTTATGTAATCTATCGTTTCGTTTACTAGACAAAGAAGCATTTGTCTCCTTCTGGAATAAATATGCGGACTGTAAATTACCTAGTCGAACATCGATACGAAATGTAGTGCCATTTGCTCGTGAACATATTGAAAAAAGAATGAAAACGAAATTGAAAGATAAAAAACTGTGGTTGTGTGTGGACGAAACAACAGATCGTCAAAAACATTCTGTGGTTAATGTAATGGTACGTACAATGGAACAACATCGACCGTCATCCTCCTTCTTACTTGCTTTCAAACGAGTTATAAATTGTACTGCCGATGAGATTTTAAAGGTGGTGTTGAACTCATTGAACAAGTTTGAAGTTTCAACTAAGCAGCTTTTAATGTTTATGAGTGATGGTACCGCAAATATGTGTTCTTTGGGCCGATCTCTTAAAAAACACAGTGGTAACTTCTTACATGTAACGTGTAAAATCCATACTCTAAATCTTGCGGCACAAACGATTCCTACATGTTTTTCACTAGTAAATGCTTGGATTGCTAGTACAAAGGCAGTGTTTCTAAAGTCCCCGAAACGTACCCGACTATTTCACAAACTGTGTCCTGATTTACCTGAACCACCAAAGCCGATTGTTACACGTTGGGGAACATGGTTGCAGGCTGCGTTTTACTACAACAAATATTTTGATCGAGTAAAGAAGGTAGTTTTAAAATTCAATCCGACACAGGCTGCAGCAATCAAGAAAAGCCAGGAAATATTTCAAGATAGTCAGGTTAAAAGAGATTTACAAACTATTCACAACAATTACTTCGAACTAGCGGAGGGAATAGAAAAATTACAAAATGTTTCGATGTCGCTAGTGGATTCTGTTCAAATTGTGAATGATGTTCGCGTACAGTTTTGCGCTGTAGAAGGCGAAACAAATTGGTGTGTAATACGAAAATTTGAAAGTGTTTTAGAGAAAGACTCCGATTTTCTTATATTAAGACAAATTTGTGAAGGTGCGTGTGAAGATGCATTAAGTTGTTTCAAAGATTATTTTAAATATGCAAATATAACATCGCTAGATGTCGAACGGTCGTTTTCGGCATTAAAAAACATTTATTCCGGAACGTCGTACTCACTTGACTAAAACAGCTGCGTAAACATATCTGATGATTCAAATATTGAACAGATGTTACCCAGTTTGCGATTTCACGGAAGACTTTTAAAACGGTAAGTGTTTCAGCACGCTTTATAATTTATTTCTTACCTTCTATTTTATGTGTAAACTTTCATGCGCTCGCCACGCCTCTGGCTGTTACCGCATATTTACCCAGGTTAATTATTAGAATTATTTAAATATTCGCCTATTAGCAAAAAATATAATGAATCAGATGATTCCCAGAGCCGGCGAATTGGCTCTTTTTGTCGTTACGAATGGGCCCGACCCGGTGTAAGTTCGTACAAGTTGGACTAGAGTCGAAATTAGAAATCACTTGAGTTTTGGTGTTGTATGTTCAATCCTTTATTAATTTATATAAACTAGTAAGCTGGTAAATGCTCAAAAAAATACTGTTTTTGGAAGAATTAAAAAAAAATTGTCTAACTTTTTAGCTATCAATTTTAGAGCTTTAAAAAGTATGGTAAAGTTATAATATTATTTATACAATTGATATCTTTACACTTAAAATTTGTCTTCTACAATTTGCAGAAGAGATATTCCAAAATAAACAATTGGACTTGTGTGGTTTTTTGACTCAATATAGCAACAATTTATTTTTAGTTGTTTATTTCAAAAAGTAAATTCATTAAACACAAAATAAAAATAACACTACTGTTGACAGAAATATATTTCACGATTGATATTAGAAACAAACAAAAAATAATTTTCTTAGAGTTCATAGGCACAGGTTCCATATAAGCAGGTATAACTGACAACTGGGGCTGAACGGTTGACTTCTCCAGTTTGAAGGTGTGGGATATTAAGATCCTTTATGTACTCATGGGTTATAATTTATAATGTATCCTGGGATGCGTTCAGATTTAACGCCAGACGTGTTCTAATCGTTCAGATTTGAAAGACAATTTGTACAGACGTAGCGTGTCATGCGTTGAGATTTATCAGTCGACGAAGAACTTATCGTCCAGGTTTGAGCTGCGGTGAAATATGTCCGGCATGCGCAGACCTGCCTTTATATAAATTTTTGTTAACATGTCACTACTGCTCGATGAAGACATTTCAAACATTTTGATCACTACACCGATAATGCCTTGTTAATAAATTGATTATTCCGATTTTTGGGACCTAACCAACCTAAGCTTCCCCGCCTACAACAAAAAAGTTCAACTGTCCATTCGTTTTTACGGTACGTTGGACGAACAACATACTGTTACCTTGTCGACCACACCGTTACCTACGATATGACAAGGCTTGAGCGCTCTTCGGTGACGTCATGTTGGGTTGGTGATATATCGCCATGCACGATATTAGCCAAAGCGGTAAAGCAATCGTTTTTTTTTGCATTTCTTTTCTGAGTTTTGAAAGACTTCCGGTTGAAAGAGGATGCCAGTCGTCAACTGAGCCCTTCTTTGCATCCCATTCGATTTTATTTTGGGAAAACGAAGTTTCAAAGCAAAAACCAAACACGTAACCGAACACCGTTTTCGTGAAAGATGTATTTGTGGTTAATATTTACTCGACTGATTATTATTATTTATAATTGTACATGTAATTGGACGAATGATACAGTAATTGCAATTTTACTTGAAATTTTGTTCAATTTCGCGAGAAAATTTACAGACATGCTATTTAACTAGGGTCATTAATCTCCTATTATGTGGTGTTTTACCTAACCTATCATTTTACTTTTCTCACAATCATTTTTAAATAGGGTACTTGTAGAACAAGATATTATAATTGTTGCAATACGTTCACTGTTGTGAATATGACACTTACATATATCAGTATCCAAAATGGCTACGTTTGGTGATACAATTTAAAATATATTGTATTAAAACAAAACTTTTATAATGCACATCTAAAAACATCTCTTCATGTTCAAAAATAATTTTGTTAAATATAACGTAAGAATATAAAACTATTTGAACAATAACATCTTCACGTTTTTTATCAAATACGACGGACAGTTAGGGAATTGAGTTGAAATAGCATTTTTTAAGCCTAGGATTTTTTAAACACAGAACAGCCGACGCCATAGTTTTTAGGTTATCCCGTTCTTATCGTTTCAGAAAAGGTTTTATCGCTTATACAACACGAAAAACATTACAGGTATCAGCAACAAAGTACGGAAATATCACTACACGGTATTTTTTTTTAATGAAACCAATGTAATTTGGATAAACCAATTCAAAACGCAAGAAACGATCTGAACATGTGAAAACAGCTGATGCCACAGTTTTTAGGTTATCCCGTTTTTATCGTTTCAGTAAAGGTTTTATCGCTTATACAACACTAGAAAAACATTACAGGTATCACCAACAAACTACGGAAATATCACTACACAGTATTTTTTAAACAAAACCAACATAATTTGGATAAACCAATTCAAAACGCAAGAAACGGTCTGAACGTATGAATGTTCAACGACCTACTTCAAAATACGTCACAGGCTGCTGACGTCAAAACGCTTAGGCCTTATGTATCGGAGGTAACGATCGTACACTCCATAAAACGGAACGCACCCCTGGAGTAATTGAATTTGACAATATTTGGAGTATTTGCACTTTTACAAGTTGCTATGTAAAAATATTGCCACCAGATCTTGAAGTCAAGAATATCATATGTTACATTCGCGATCGTAAATGGATTTGACTCTCGGGCAGCATTTATCACTTCTCCATATTCTTCAGGAGAGTAAATTCGATCTGCTTTTTAAACCGTTCTTTTTGCACGTCCAAAATCTCGGTCACATGGCAGGACCGAATGCTCGCGAATTGGAAACTACTGAGAAATGGTTGAAAATCGCTTTGTCGCTGCAAGAGTTAACAAAAAAATCTAATTACCGTATTGTTATGGTTGTTATATGACTCTTTAAGAAGATTCATACTTCATGCGGTCCTTTCAGAGTCTCGCTTTCATGGTATATACAAAAATGGTGAGTATCATTCTTTATATTGCGTATTTCAAAAACATATACCTACAGCTGTTTATAATAGAATATTTCTTGCACTGGAATATGTGAAAGAGGAAGGTTCTGTATGGCAGTCAAAAGTTATTACATCCACGTGAGGTTTTACTACACGCACGTTCTTTAACTTCCTCCATTTTTGTATAAAACTTTTCAGCAATTGAAGTTCTTTTAGCATTATCGTTAAGCTGTTGATCTTTTAGCCTACTACCTAAACGTTCATGTTCACTGCATACGAGAATGTGTTAAGGAAGACAACTGCATCCAACTTCTCTTTCATTTCTGCACACGTTTTCCCATTTAAAAAAGAAAATGCTTAAGCAATATATCCTTAAGCTGTGGCAATCATGTTATGGGACACCCGGTATAGTAGTTCAGTTTTTAAAACGATTATAACGAGAAAATTGATTTTAGACTACAACATCTTAGTGATTTTTTGGTGTCTCGTTTAAGAATACGTAAATATACCAATTTAACGCAATATTAAGGGCATTCGATTAAGATTTTACCCTAAATCGTATCTGTCTAATGCATATTTTCGGAAAAATAAGGGTTTCCGTAAAAGCCAACTTTTTAAAAACAAAAACCCTAATAACTACGAAACCCCTGATTTTTATTATAGTCATTATATATTAATAATAGCTGAAAGATAACTTTACGTCCTCGCTTTTTCATCCTCGGTTATAGAGCGGTCGTCCGTAGGTGGGAGAGGGACGGGAGAGCTGGCCGAAGCAGAGCAAACTACGAGCGAATTGGAAGAGTTAGCGAGCGAGATTGATACTCCTTCAGCTATCGAATAGGCCTATTCTCGTTCGATCCGAAGGTGATGCCGCGGTAAAACAAAAACGAAAAACTGCAGTACGTTGGAAAATGACAAAGTTATCGAGTACGATTCTAACGAGAATGCGTTTTTGGTCACTCGTGAACGACAAACACTATTTTAAGATAATAATACCTAATTACTTTTGCTACAGAATTGAAAGATTCCAAAAAATGATATATAACTGTGTTCCATTAAAAAAAAAAACACTTTGGGTGACTACGAATTTATGAGGCATCGTATATACTTGAATATAATTTTAAAGTATGCTCTCCCTCGGACCCCAACACAAGAAAAAGGTTATTTCGAAAAATCGCTATTCAGGAGAAGGCGTTGTCTTTCGAACCCGTGGAGATGACTCGCCCTGTATACTCTATATTATTTCTTCCCTACCGTTTAGAATTATAATAATTCAACAGTTATTAACTGAAGAACCTTAGGAATAATCATCAGTATCTTTCTAGAATTTCTCACCTACATCACAAATTTTTGCGACGTTTCATGTATTGTTAAGAATCTTCAGAGATTAACCGTAACTATTGCCACAAAGATTAACTCATTTTCTTATATTTTTACTTATTTTTTTTTTTTCAAATTTTTCTAGTGGCATTTGTTTTAGTATAAACCCACTAACTGTTTTTATAGTATTGCCTTCAAATTAAAGTCCCTGTTTTGGTATGAAATAATAAATAAAATTCATAAAGTCTAATGTGCCTTACAACAGGAATGATTCCAATCTTTGTCCTATAGATAATTTTAATACTTTTCATGTCACAGACAAAAGATTAAAGTCAAAAAAACAAATGCTAGTCATACCGTAGAACCGTTCAAAATAACCAAACATGAGACATTATAGTTTAAATTATTTATAGTTTACTTAATCGTTTTATCATAAAACGTGACAGGACCGCTATTTTTTTATCCTAATGGTATTACTAAGATTAAAATAGAATATTGCCAGCTCTTATCAGAGATTAATTCACTATAAATTACATTAAACGGATACTCTAAAACTGTGGCACTGGAACACTGAAACAGTTCACTAAAACCCTTACCACAACACTTAATTCGTACTGGACGCACGTTTCGATAGCCAAGCTATCATCATCAGCAGCAAGACTGAACTAACAAGCTAAGTGAAAAACTAACCTTATAAGGAAAATAAATTATGCAATATGTAAATTTAAAATCGTAAAATTTAATGAGCCGCTTCATTGCACAGGACTATAAATAGCCTAAAGGTAAATGAGCCGAATGACGTGAGTTAATAAATCCTAGATTACAATGAAGCGGTTCATTGCACATGGTAGAAATTACAACTATAAATGATTAAACATGATGTAACAAAGGATAAAGGCTGGAATTTAGTGGTCCTAAATCTGAATTCATTAAGTGGGTTTTGTTTTTGTAAATTTCCATGCCTTCATAACAATTTAATTGAGAAGTACTCCTTACGTTTTTAATTAACTTTATATTATCAACATTATGGTTATTTTCAAGCATATCTAGGGCAACGTTAGATTTATCAAACCTTCTGAATTTGAGATGAGCCAAATGTTCTTTGTACCTAATTTTGATTGATCTTTTTGTCTGCCCAATATACACTTGATCACAATCTTTACATGAAATTTTGTAAATTCCTGATTTATCCATGTTATCCACTGGGTCTTTGGAATTTCCTAAAAGGTTTTTAAGGTTATTGCTCGAAGAGAAAACAATCTTGCGGTCAATCTTAGAAAAGATTTTTTGAAGACCCTTGGTGTAACATGGATAAAAGGGTAATTTAACATATTTCTTATTATTACGGCCGTCAATGCGTTCTAATGTGCTTACATTTCTATTTCTTAATCTATTCTTATGTTTCCTAATAGTATTATAGACGACATCTTCAGAGAATCCGTTAAAGTTAGAAATATTGATGATTTCTTTTAGTTCATTTTGATATCTAACTTTCGTTAAAGGAAAATTGAGTCACCGGTACACCAAAAAGTTAATAGCCGAAAGTTTGTGTTCATATGAGTGATTAGAATCCTGTAAGATGAATCTATTATTACTAGTAGGTTTCCTATATACGTCTATTTCTAACTTATTTTTATTTCTTATTACTAACATGTCGAGGAAAGGAATCCTGTTGTCTTTTTCTTCTTCGTGGGTAAATTTGATAGGGGGAAATTTTGAGTTAAGTTGTTCTATGAAATCCGTTATTGAACATTTACTGATGTCAAAGATGCAAAAAATGTCATCGACGTATCTGATCCAAAGCCGAGGGAAATAAGCGAAAGTATTCTTCAAGTCAGTTTCAAATTTACCCATAAAGAGGTTAGCCATAAACGGAGATAAGCTGTTACCCATTGCTGTTCCTTCCGTTTGTTGATAAAAAGTGTTGTTAATTTGGAAAAAGTTTTGTTTCGTGCAAAGTTTTGTCAAAGAAATGAAGCTAGTAACTTCCTCTCTATCCATTTGGTTATCTAACAAAAGTGTTTCTAAATATTCCAAAGTTAAATCAACCGGAACACTAGGGAACAATGAACTTACGTCAAACGAAACTAAAATTTCTTTGTCAGTAAGCTCAATGTCCTTAGTTGTTTCAATGAACTCGTAAGAATTTTTAATAGCCAAATCCGGAAATTGTACAGGTAACTGGTTCAATTTGTCAGATAACCACCTGGAAAGTAAGTAAGTTGGACTGTTGATATTCGAAACAATGGGTCTCATGCTTTTTCCGGGCTTGTGTATTTTAGGTAAACAATAAATTACATAGTATCGATATTCACAATCACAGCGGACTATTTAAATCTTATAAGTTGATAGAACTGTCGATAATTCATTTCTAAAAGGCAAATTACTACTTTTCATCCATTAATATTTGAATCTCCCGCCTTTCATCTTTCAGGAGATGATTCCTAGCATACTAGATAAACTATCGGATGACGAGCTGAAACGAGAAGCCAAGAACGAATCGAAAAGCGACATTGTCTCCGCAATAATTAAATCGTCTAAAAATCTAGCGTCTAGGGTTTCGAATCAGGACGAATTGATAAGGACGTTGGAGGGGTTCCGTTTGAAAATGATCCTGCGCCAGCTACAGATCTCTAGCTTTAACGGGAAGATGAACGCCCTCAACGAGATCAACAAGGTCATATCGAGCGTGTCGTACTACCCCAATAGGCACCACGGTATCGAGGAGGAAGAATATCTCACGCCTGAGAGGATGGCTGTAAGTAATTCTGTTGGAATTATTGGGGTAAATTTGTTTTGTGATTCACGATAAATCCCTCGTGTCTCACTGGTGTTTCATGCTTTATTGGGAAGAGAAATTATCTAGGTGCGTTTGCAAAAGAATATTTTGGTTATAGTTATTTTAAAATTTAATTAAATTAATCTAACAGCCTTTCTTCACGTATCAGACAGCTTATTGTAATAATAGTCTGAATTATTGTAGATTCTTGATTTATTTTTATCTCTATTGATCTTCCTCTTTCATACATTTTATCCCTTGCTATCAACGACTGCAATTAAGAACCAATACAACATTGGATACAATAAAAAGTTTTTAACTTCGTGTAGATGTGATCTATTTAAAGATTTTTTTTTATTATGGAAACTATCTTTGTCTCAAACTGTATAAAATGCACTCGCAGAGATATTTCAAATTGAAACAAGGTCATCGATAGCGTCAATTATGTCCTAGTTCACCGGCGACTCACAACAATCTTCTGCTATTGCTGCCGTGTATCACCGGATATTCGCATTGAGTTTCTATCACTATTATTACTAATAAATTACATTGCTCTTATGGAGATAGTAGTAGATTTTGGTAGAGTTCCAATAGTAGAGTTATTTCAAATAATATGTTGAATTAATTGGGAAAAGGGAAATATTCTGATTAGCGATGAAGATAACGATTTTTGAGATTGATAAAGACGATTATTATTATTATTATTATTATTATTATTATTATTATTATTATTATTATTATTATTATTATTATTATCATCATTCTATTCTTACGGGCCTATAACGCTCCAGACAAAGATAGTTTTTCAGTTATTATTAGTAGAGCGGGCCAAATTGCGCCATCCAACAGAATCGGAATCAGGCGCAACGGCCGCTTATTGTAAATAGCGTATATGTGAGTCACAGCAGATATGTGATATTTCGAAATTAATACACAAGAGTAAAAAAAATAAAAGCTGACGCAATAATAATGTTTAGTAATTAGAGCGGATATATATATATATATGTACACGCTGAGGTGTTTTTATTTTCATTATGATTTTTTATTTGATTGAAAACGGTATGCGTTGTAAATGGGATGTAATAAGGAAATAACTGAGAAACTGAACGCTTTTTTTATTCTGTTGTACTTAATAATGTAACTGTAAATAAAGATATAATAAATAAATTCTATCCTTCTTAATAATGCGGATAGGCTTGTTTAAAAGTTGCACCATCAGATAAGTTTCCACATTTGCCTCGGTGAAGGATGTTCGCCGAGACGAAAAAATGTTCTTATATTTCGAAAACGACCGTTCCACGTCTACCGAAGTAAGACAGGCGTAATTAAAATAATCTTTAGACTTAGTCAAGGAATCTGCAGATGTCCCATCGCACAGTTGTCTTAATCTCGTGTAGTCCGGATTCTTTTTTAAAACACTATCGAACTTAGCTAAAACTCGTCCACTTGTTGCATCGTTTATACTGTGTAACAATGTACTAACTTCGTCCACGACTTGCACTGATTCTACCAACGACAATCCAGAATTTTGCAAATTTTCTATCGCGTCTACTAACCCTTTGTAATTGTTGCTAATATTCTTTAGATGCGTTTCAACAGAAATATCGAGAAATCCCTTCTGGCTCATCCTAATAGCTCTAGCTTCGGCAGGGACGAATTGCAAAATAACGGATTTGACTTCTTGAAAATGTTCATTATAATAAAAGCGGCTTTTAACCACGTTCCCCAACGCGTAAGAATGGGCTGTGGTGGTTCTCGAATACCAGGGCATAACCTGTGGAATGCCCTAGTCCTCTTAGGATTTTTGAGAAACACTTTTTTTGTGTTTGCTATTAATGCATCCACCTCCGGGTAACACTCTCGAATAGTTTGTGCCACAAGATGTAAAGCATGGACTTTACACGTAACATGTAAAAGTCCTTCACACTTTCCTTTAAGGGAACGGCCTACACTACACATCGTTGCTGCACCATCGCTCATGAACAACAACAGTTGACTGGTTGGCACTTGAAATTTTTGTAACGTTTCGAGAACTACGGCCGTAATTGCTTTACTAGTACACTGTTTTAATCTTCTGCTGGCTAATAGAATTGCAAATTTGGTTTAATAGGATCTAATACGCGCACTATTATATTCAAAATAGAATTTTTTTTGCAATCTGTCGTCTCATCAAGACATAGCCACAGCTGTTTATCTTTTAATTCGGCTTTAATTCGATTTTCAATGTCCTCACGTATTCGTGGAATATCTCTCCGTAACGCTGTCCGAGATGGTAGTATCCACTCGGTATTGTATGTACCCCAGAATTTTCGAAATGCTTTTTTATCAGTATATACGAAGTGGTAGACCACATACCATAAACGTTAAAAGCAATTCTAATTGAAATTGACGTTGTTGTGACACACCATTTCTTTTATTTCTGTGGTGTGCGCTATTTATATGTCTTTCACAATCACGTTTGCTCCAGCACAGTAGTTTCTTTTTACAAACTTTACAGAAAATTGTACTCCCATTGTAGTGTAAATCCACAAATTCGCTAAGAAATTTATTAACTTTCGTAGGTAATGGCCGTTTATTTTTAATAGTTACGTTAGACATAATCACTAAAGCGAGCACACCGACGCTTGTTTCTAGTATGCCACGAAGTGGTGCAAACGTAACATCTGCAGACTCGTCATTTGTTGATGAATAGAGCGCGTCATCCGTAAATGAATAAGCGCGCTGTTAGTTCGTAGCCGTCGATGAATGAACTTTTTTTTTGTAGTGGCCCACTGTGAACAACGCCCTATTTATCAACGAACACCCAAACTGCAGGTGTATATTTGCGCGTCTTCACGACGTAATAGACAGTGGTTTTGGTCCTCGTCCTAATAATTACATATTTAAATTACCTATGTTTACATACATATATGCGCCCGGCAGCCTGATTGCGAACCTGGCGCGTGGCGCTTTTGGCCCGCTCTAATTATAAGTTATAACTAGCTGGCCCGTCGAATTTTGAAAATTCGGGAGAAATGTTACAGCAGTTGACCCACCCCAGCTATAGTTTACCTACCCCAGCAAAATTTTCATTTAAAAATGCAGAGAATCTTAAATATCGTCTACTACAATTCGGTGGTAGAAACATTGCTTTTGACTTTATTACAGCTCAATATACAGAAAGGAAACGTCAGTTTCGATCTCTTGTTTAAAGTTTACTTGTATATAAGTTTAAACACAATTTCCAAGCACGAAATTAATTAAATCCATCTCTGAGTAGCCTAGTTGCTAGCTATTGTGATTCTCTTGTAAGTCGCTCAGTCTGCACTCTAGCTAACATGGCTGAATATAGCAATATTCTCAATGTGTTCGTGTTTGAGAAATACAATTTTTACTTACAGAAATGGATAAACGAAAATAGGGTATTAGAAATCGTATTAAGAGACTCATTACATCAACCGCAGTACGTCGAGAAATTAGAGAAAATTCTCCGATTCGTCATAAAAGAGCGCGCGTTAAGCTTATCCGACCTTGACGCGGTATGGTCGGCTCAAGTCGGCAAACACGAAGCCATAGTAAAAAACGTACACGACCTCCTAGCGAAATTAGCGTGGGATTTCAGTCCGGAACAATTGGACCATCTCTTCGAATGTTTTCAGAGCAGTTGGACGTCGGCTTCGCGTAGACAAAGAGAAAGATTATTAGAACTAATTCGTAGGCTAGCCGAAGATGATAAGGACGGGGTTATGGCCCATAAAGTACTCACGTTATTCTGGAATTTAGCTCAGGCCGAGGATGTACCAACGGAGATCATGGACCAGGCTTTAGCAGCCCATATAAAGATTTTAGATTATAGCTGTTCGCAGGAACGCGATGCCCAAAAGACTATTTGGTTAGATAAATGCGTTGATGAGTTGAAAGCTGGTGAGAGATGGGCTTTACCGGCTTTAAAACAAATACGGGAGATCTGTTGCCTGTACGAGCCTTCAGCTAACGGTGTACACCCCCAAAGAGGGCACCACATGTATTATAGGCAAGAAGTGATTGATCGGCTGCAGAATCAGCATTCTCTTGTGATTTTAGTTACGAATAGTTTGACCACTTACATGGATAGGCTGCGTGTTTTAGTGAAGGAGAATCCGGAACTTACTAGTGAGACTTATTACCCTGATGGGAGGTACTGTCACGTGCTACAGGTGCAGGAGAGGCTAAACTTTTTAAGGTAAGTTGAATGGGGGTTGAATATGATTATAACCGGACACCACTATAACATATAACGATTATTCGTTTATTCTCACAGGTTCTTACTTAAAGACGGACAACTGTGGCTATGCGCCGAACAAGCTAAACAAATCTGGCAATGCCTAGCAGAGAATGCAGTTTTCGCTTCCGATAGGGAATCCTGCTTCAAATGGTTCTCGAAACTAATGGGAGACGAACCCGATCTAGACCCGGGAATCAACAAGGACTTCTTCGAAAACAACATCCTCCAATTGGAACCCACCCTGCTGACGGAGAGCGGAATCAAGTGCTTCGAACGCTTCTTCAAAGCGGTAAATACCAAAGAAGGCAAGCTGAAGGTCAAACGTAGATCGCTACTAACCGAAGACCTCGACCTGATAGGCCTCGATTACCTATGGAAGGTCGTCACGCATTGCTCGGATGACATTGCCGCAAGGGCTATTGAATTACTTCGAGAAGTTAGCACCAATCTCGGGCCGAGGTTGCTGGTCGAACAGCTGCAGTTTCACGAAACGTTCCTTAGCGAATGCTACGATCGTTTGAAATCGTATTACGATAGCGTGACGATCTTACAGAAATCCGAACATGACAAGGAGTTCGACGCCGAACAAATACAGAACCGGATACGCGCGGAAGCCGTTAAGATGTGCCGGGTGATGCGAGTCCTCCATGAGTACCTCAGCGAATGCGACAATGCGTTTCTAAGCGAGCGCAAGATACTTCCGTTGCACAGAGCGTGCCGCGGTAAACACATGGTCCTCCTAATTCGGTTCTCAAGTTCTAATCGGCAGGTGGACGATATGGAGCTGTTTACCCATTCGAATGATACGTTGGCGTCGCTCAGGAAGTTGATATTGAGACGGGTAAAACCGGGGATCCACTGTAAACTGGAGCTGTTCGTCAACGGGGAACCACTGGACCCGGCTGATGATCGGAAGTTGCTTTCACAGATACCATTACGCGATAAGATGGTAAGATTAAACTGTTATTGTGTTTTTATATTCTAGTAAGGAATAGGAGGGAAAGATTACCTTTTTGAGTTCGCTCCGCCAGTGATAAGTTATTTAATCCGGTGGCGGGATCTGGTTCTAGTGTCCCTTTTCTTTAAATATTTATACGCCACTGACTAAAATACAATTTTGGTTATTTTACTAGATTCCTTGTCCAATTTGGACCAAAAAAAAAGGTCCCTTATACCTTTTCCGTAGCATTCACTGTTTCCGGAGTATCCTACCATGTATGAATCAAACTTTAAACAATGTAATGTGTAAGTTTTACATTTATATCTTCAGATGATTTCTGCCAAAGTTACTCAGATCAATTCGAACATGGCGTCTTCCCAGGACAGTAGTTCCGACAGTTCAACCTCCTCCCCACAACACCCGTACGACGTTCCTAACGTAGAAGCGGAGAATCTCCTACCCGGGGTCTTAATGTCGATGAACCATATGTATGCACACTTCTTCTGCCAATTATCCGCCTTGGGCAGCGCCTTGGAATACGAAGCGCTACGAGATGGCGCTAGAAATCTCCTGCTATTGATGCCGTGCGATAATTCAACAGCGGAAAGGCTGCAGGTCCTCTTTTCCAACAGCTACGAATCGGATATTGGCATCGAAGATATGTTTTTCAATCCCAAACCGGCGGAAGTGCTTTATAACTTGGAAGTGTTGTACGCGTTGCTGATGCCCGCCTTGGAACCGCTCTCCGATAAATCGCACGATATCCAGTACGAGTTCATGGTGTCCGGGGAAGCTCATACCTTCCTCGAGATGCTCACGCGGAATAATTTCATGTCCAGCGCTGATACGGCTACGAAACGCTCGGCTTATCTGGTCGTGCTGAAGATATGCAAGCTGATATTAACCTCAGTCGCTCATGTGCTGGTGAAATTAAGCGAAGATCATACGCCGCCGGAGAATGAAGGTACTAACGACGCCAATCCCGGGATGTTCTTGAAGCAGGCCCTGAGATCGGTGCCGGGTCATTCTGATCATGTAAGTATATTTCCATTCTTATTTTTGAAAGTATTAATGAACATTTGGTGAAAACGCTTTGCTTCGAGGATATTTGGTTATGGGCTCCCCACGCAGTTCGCACAGTTCCGAGTTTGTTGTTCTTTGCCATATCCTATTGTCCTCTACTTCTCAATACTAAATACTTTTCTTTTCCGCATTTCTAAGCGTGTTTCCATATTCAGGTAGGTCGTCAATGTTTCCGTAGTTATTTGGGCCTATACTCCGTGTAATTTATTCCGCATATCATCTGCTGAAGTTGGAGCAGTTTTTCTTACTTCCCGATCGAGTTCTTCCCATAATAACTCGATGAGATTCAAGTGCGGGCTTTGGAGTGGCCATTTCATGATTGTCACTGGCCTTTCCTCTTCCATCTGTTCTAAATATTGCTTGCATAATTTTGAAGTGTGTTTTGAAGGTCATTGTCTTGTTGGAATACAAAAGTTTTACACCAGAGGACATTTTCCGCTAATATGCGTTTGTATTTCTCTTTTCTCATTATGCCTTGAACTTTTACGAGATCACCCGCGAATGTGCCAGCAAAACAACCTCAAATTATTACCGAACCACCGCCGTCTTTGATGGTAGAGACTGTGCATTGTTCTAGTGCACGTTCACCTACAGATCTTACAAACACTCGTCTTCGCAAACCGAGAATCTCGAATTTGGATTCGACTTCAATACTTATTTTGAGTATAGATAAGAGAAGATAGACTGAATGTTATAAATTGTTGTTAAAATTACACTAATGTGTAAAGCTCCCGTACAAAAATACATGTAACATAAGTAGGTAAGCTGTAGGCGTACGGGCGCAGTTTCAAGGTCATTGCCTTTGTATTTCTTGTGGAGATTTGGGAGCTGATGAAGACGCAGCTCTCAAATCTCCACAGGCGATGACCTTCAAACTGCACCCGTACCCCAGCAGCTTACTAAGATTATACATTATTGCTAGATTGCAATATAACGCTGAAGGTATTAAAATCCCTTGTCAAAGTGCATTGAAGGTTATAAATCCTGGACAGAATTACCTTGCTGTGTAAAATTTACAGAAATTACGTTAAATTTGTGGGTTTTATTTTTTTTTTAATTTAATTCAAATCTTCCGTTCCCCCATTTAATTTTTGATCACCATCTCGTGGATTCCTGTTTACCCCGATCGCGTGACAGGGTTATTTCAAACAGGTGGCGTCTTCATAAAATGAAATTGTCTTGGTGAGTGTATTGACCCACTCCCTCGCCGACGAGCAGGCTGGCACTCTGAATGAAGGATTCGCTATTAAATTGCGGGGGAAAGTTGTTTGCGTATCCTTTCGTTATTTTGGTTTCTTTTTTCTACAATTTCAAGGCGCTAAAACGTAGCAAATAACTGTTGAAATCCTCATGAAGTGTAAAAATTATAGAGATAATTGTTTAATATTTTTTTACTCCCCTATTTTTAAAAGTGGATGAATCACAGCTTTGCGCTATCTATCTGACATTTCTTCTTTCCATCAAACATCCTTCATTAATTCTACCATTTTTTTGTTGTAAAAGTTCGCCTCCATATCTACTCATATCTTTTGTATAAGTTTAATATCATTTTTTTCGAGCTCTTGAACATTCATTTCCTTTACATTTCGATTATCTCAATAGCTGCTCTAATAATGAAGTTATTGCAGTTTCGATTATAAATTTCATCGTACCTCTTTTGTTTTGCATTTTAGTGTTATAGTACTATAGTCGAGTTTCATTTCTTATCGAATAATTGAAAAATATAGAGGGTGTTAAAAATTTTAAAAAGTATTAATTCAAATCAGCGCTAAAATGTGATGTGCATTTGTTTTTCTCGCAACACGATTGTGATCGGCGGAAAAATCACTACATCTTTGCGAATTTAAGCAACATCGTAGCTATAGTAACAACAGTGTTAGCAGTAGTGGCCCGATAACTTTAATAGTTACCAGTTTATTCATTCAAATACTTAACATTCTTACAAACTCAATAAAAAGATTATAAATTCAATCAATGTCCGTCTTTTTTATAGATTCTGAGGCAAGCATCGGCGAAACTATCGCAAGGCCTAGCCGACCTAATGGTAGAAACGGGGAACAGCGGTCAGGCGCAAGCGCTATTCAGCCAGGCCCTAAACTGGGAGCTACCCGATACGCGAACGGTGCTCGCGCTGATGAACCTCGTTTGGGCGGCGAGCAGCGCTAACCTGCAATCGCTGAACGCGACCGCGGAAACTTTACATTCAATGTGCGATCCGACGAAGAGAAACGCGCCGCTCGAACTTCACAACGACGACGTCCAATTGTGCAAGGAGACGCTCGAACTGTTGAGCATCGCTTTAGTGCTGAACCCGAGCAGTCTCGAACATCTCTGTCAGTACAAACAGTGGCCTTTCTTTCTAACCGATCTCGTTCTGTTGAATCCTATGCGGGCGGTACGGGTCGCCGCGGCTGAGCAATTCATTATCATTTGCACGTACGGAGCGGCCAGCCGGAAAGCCCTATTGCGAATTGCGCCTTACCTGTTCTCCCTGTTAGACGCCGACGTGTTGGAAAACGCGAAAACATCGCACGAATTCTTCCAACTACTCTGCAGACTCGTCAACGTCGCTTACCTTTCGAATTGCCCGTTATCCACCGCGGAACCTCTCCTAGAGAGCGAAGTTAGTTGGTTGAGGAAAGCCAGGGGGCAGCACGAGGTGCTCCTGGAAGGACATCTGAGTTTGGCGCGTGAATTGTTGTGTTTCGTCAGCAACGAGAGGAAATGCGAGCTGGGTAGCGCGGAATCGGGGAGTTTGATCAAGGAGCTGCTGGAGGACTTCCTATTTCCCGCCTCCAAGCTGATGCTGCAGCTTACCAAGACGGGACAGTTGGGCGGGGATCCGGCAACGCCCATTTGCGATACGCCGCAGACGCAAGCCGCCGCTTTCGAACTGTTGATTTCGTTGTGTATCTCGTGCGTTCCGAATTGTAAACAGCTGGTCATGATGCTTAGCGATATGTTTTATTCAGGTAAGTAGATAAGTGTTTTATTATAATTAATTTCACGGGAGAACGAAAGATTTATTTTAAGCTAAAAAATCTATTTTATTTCTTAAAATAAACCTTTCTGAAACTCGTCAAAATATGCATTCGTTTCGGGTATATCCTCTTCATTTGCCCCGAATCTCTTTCCACTGACAAGGGAAAACAGGTAAGTGTATCTCACCGATTTAAATGAAAAAGTTAAGACAAGATTTAAACTGTTTTACATGCCCTTAACCCAGAATCTCCAATCTTCCTATCGATAGTTACGAGGGGGTACTTAAAAGAAACCGAACCCATTCTTAATACACTTGTCCAATCTTTTATTCCATCGTTCAAAACATTTTTTAAATTCGTCTGCTGGGATGCCCGACAGCGCCTTCGTCGTTTTTTTCTTCACCTCAGCAACGTCGGCAAAACGCTTTCCTTTCATGTCTCTTTTAATTCGAAGCATTTGCCAGCCACCCTTTTCATCCCCAATTCTTTCGTTCAAATTCGCTGAACTGAACTCAAAGTCACTCCACAACTTCTTCAGTGGTTCGTCGTCGATCTTCCAGGATGATTTCGCGAATTTTATTCAACATTTTCATCGGTTCGGGTGGTAGAAGGACGACCAGAGCGAGGATTGTCATCAATTGATATTTCACGTCTTTTGAAATGAGAAAACCCACTCAAACACTTGAGTTTTCCCAATAGCATCATCCTTGTAGGCCGTTTTTAACATTTTAAGAGTTTCTGTGCCAGTTTTTCCGAACAGGAAGCAAAACGTTACGGCCGCGCGCTATTCACGAGAATCAGCCATTGTAAAAACGACGAGCACACAAAACAAGTGTCACTAAAAAATTCACACAAACCGAACGGAACCTTCTTTGGCGACAACGCTTGGCTTACTAACTTGGGAATAGTAGCTCTATACGCTCCTAGCGGCAGAACGCGGTACTATAAAAACTCCGTCCACCACAACATCAGTTCGGTTTCTTTTAAATACCCCCTGGTATACTATTTTATTCTTATAGTGCTGATATGAAGAGACTCTTTATTTTTAGATCCGGAAACTGCTATAATCGAATGGGACTACTTACCTGTGATCGGACCACGTCCAACGCAAGGCTTCGTCGGCCTGAAGAACGCTGGCGCCACCTGCTACATGAACTCGGTACTACAACAATTATACATGGTGCAAAGCATACGAGAGGGCATCTTGGCGTGCGAGGGCGCGGCCACGGACGCAAACGAAGATTTCAGCGGTGAAGAGAAGCTCGACCTGGATGTGGATGCAGCGGATGATCGCTGTAGCATTGACGATAATCGTAAAGATTACAACGTGGGTATTTTGAAGCAAGTGCAGGCGATTTTCGGACATCTAGCCTGCTCTAGGTTGCAATATTACGTACCGCGGGGGCTATGGAGGCATTTCAAGTTACAAGGTAGGTTTGGAAAGTGATACGATTGGATGATCTTAGGCTTTCACTTCCAACAAGAAATGCCTAGCTTAGAAACTGTAATGCTTAAAGCGATTGCGAAGAAATTACCATAAGCAAGGTGACCAAGAGCAACTCGGTATTAATATATTGTCTTCCGGTCAATTAATGTATGAGCTTGCGTTGGCAAAATCTGAAAAATCAATATTTTTCCTTAATTTTTCCTGTCGCAATGAATATTTTTATGAAAAAAAATACAACTCCGATAGGATTCGAACCTACGACTTCCGTTCTCCGGAACCGGCGTGCTAACCGCTACACCACAGAGTCTTTGTGTAAGAACGAATCACTTTTTGTACTTGACAGTTTCTACGTCGGGGAAAAAAAAAACAAGGAAAAAACAGTATTCACCGAAATTTTTTGCCGGCCTCTCACTAACAGATTTAATTTTTTTCCATCGACCAGGGGAACCAGTCAATTTACGCGAACAGCAGGACGCTGTAGAGTTCTTCATGTCGCTGATAGAGAGTTTGGACGAAGCTCTAAAGACATTGGGTCACGAGCAAATCATGTCAAAGATCTTAGGAGGGTCCTACTCGGATCAAAAGATCTGCAAAGGCTGCCCGCACCGGTACTCGAAAGAGGAACCGTTCAGTGTGATCAGCGTAGATATACGCAATCATAGTAGCTTACAAGATTCGATGGAACAGTACGTTAAGGGTAAAGAACACCGTCGCCGTGCAACTGATCTAATTATAGCCATTTTCTTCAATTCTTTACAGGCGAACTGCTGGAAGGCGCCGACGCCTACTACTGCGAGAAATGTGCGAAGAAGGTGGTGACCGTGAAGCGGCTGTGCGTGAAGAAGCTACCGCCCATACTGGGTATACAGCTGAAGCGGTTCGAGTACGACTTCGAACGGGTGTGTGCCATCAAATTCAACGATTACTTCGAGTTTCCCAGAGATCTGGATATGGAGCCTTATACTGTCTCAGGGTTGGCGAAATTGGAGGGAGAAATAATAGACTGTGATCTAAACCCCAGCGGGGCCGACGTCTGTACAAAGTATCACCTGTCCGGGATCGTCGTACACTCAGGTCAAGCTTCTGGTAAGGATTAATAGCCTCAATTCTTATTGGCTACTAAATAATTATACGGGGTTATCCCAAAAACTATCGACAAACATTCGGGGGTGATAGAAAATTATGTGATGATGAACTTTTCTTAGCATTATCTTCTCTAAAACCAAACTCAATTTTAGCACTTTGCCATATCAAGTTGGTTGAAGTATGTTTTATTCCACCACACTTAATTTGTGTTAGGAATGAAGATACAATTTTTTTTTATTTCTCTACATAATCTTCCTTTAGTGAGATATACTTTTCCCAACGTCCGTGCCATTTCTTTAACCCCTTCAAAAAAATAGGTTTTTTCAAACTCCTTTTGTCTCAGTAATGCTAAGCTTTTGTCTCAGTAATGACCTCTTCGCGTCTTTACGCTGTTCGTCGCCCAATGTCCTCAAAACAAAAAAAATTACGAGGGTTCCGCTGTTTCGAGGCCCACCGTACCATCTAAATGGGCAAGAGGAAGAATTACGCTTGTCGTCGATCCCGCGTATGGACGACGTCTAATGGGAAGACGTTTATTTGGAGCCCGTTTACCCCATTTTCCCTCTATCCCGTTTAAATTCTCGTCCTTCTCGCTCGTGAAGATTTTCCGTAACGCGGGAAAAATCCAACCAATCAGGTATTATATTAAATCTCTCCCACCGACGGACGTCCGCCCCATTAACCGAGGACGCCGCTAGCGGGCGTAGTGTTGTCGATCAGCTATTATTAACATAACTATCACAAACGAGCAGCATTCTAGGTGTTTGACGCGATTTCTTATTGCATTCCGACTGTAAATTCAATCTTTCTTAATAGGTGGACATTATTACTCGTATATAAGAAGTAGAAATCCATCCGGTGAAGTCCGATGGTACAAATTTGACGACGGAGACGTCTCGGAATGTCGAATGGGTGAAGACGAAGAGATGAAGGTCCAATGCTTCGGCGGCGATTACATGGGCGAGGTGTTTGATCCGATGCTGAAGCGTACCACGTACAGGCGGCAGAAACGTTGGTGGAACGCCTACATGCTGTTCTACACGCGCGAAGACATCGAAGAACGCGAAATGCTGAAGTCCCTTGAAAACCTCACACTATGTAAGTGAAATTCGCTATTGGATCTGTTAGTTTCCCTAAAATTTCTCTTCTTTTCCAGCCGATAAGAAGGAACACCATCTGAAGATGCCGATTGCCATAGAGAATAGTATTAGAAAGCAGAATATCAAATTCCTGCACCATCGTAGTCAATTTTCGGCTGAATATTTCAATTTCATTAGGAAACTAGTTAGCGGAATCGCTCCCGCCGGTTCTAGGGTTAATCAGCCTATCAACGATGCTGAACAGTTGTCGATGTTGAGCGTTAAATTGACCAGTAGGTTCTTGTTCCATACTGGTTGGCATACTAAGAAAAATTTACGTGGACCTGCTATAGATTGGTAAGTATGTTTTGATACGTTTAATAATGATTGCAGGGACAATCGGGTAGTATGGTTTAGTAAACTAAAGATATCGATAAATTCCGCGCAATAGAAAATATTTAATAAATCGATATTACATGAGGCATAAATGCTTCTCCACAAAACCGTTGTTTTTTCCGCAGGTGCGATATTATCTGCATACACCTAAGAGCGGCCCCGGCTATTCGATCATGGTTCGCCCAACATATGCTCTTCAATTATCCGCAACGTTTCTGCGAATATTTGCTGAGCTGTCCAAGTAACGAGGTGCGTTCGGCCTTTATGAAGATCATCGTCGTGCTAGCACATTTCTCACTGAACGACGGGCCGTGTCCAGCACCGCCCGGCATCCAGAACCATGACCCGCTAGCCACTCTGAGCGATCACATAATTTGGGCGCTGCTCACGCTGCTACATCGAGATGTAAGCGAACACGGCAGGCATCTGCCGCATTACTGCAATGTATTCCACATGTACGCTAGTCAAGGTAAGGACATTTGAGACGAATTATGTTGGCGTTTCTAAAAAGAAAATCGTTTAGGCCTTCAAGAGAAAGCCCAATTGCTAAAGATGAATGTACACTCAACGTTCATGTTGGTTGCTCTGGATGAGGGTCCCGGACCCGCCATAAAATACCAATATACGGAGCTGGGGAAGTTAAATCAGGTCGTCTCGTGCTTGGTGCGTTGTTGCGATATTAGTTCTAAGTGTCAGTCGAGCACCGGCGGGCCGATTCTACCCAATCCGTACGGGGACCCATCCTGTGCCGACTATCTGATGCCGTTGTCGCCGCAAGCTTCGGAAATTCTATTCGGTAGGACAAGGTAAGTTTCTAGTAAAGATTGTAGGCCCCATATAGCGTAACATTTCTTCTAAAGCATGAACTTAACAAGAGTTTTTATATTAAAACAAAGTAACATGGGAAGTTTAAAATGTTGTTGTATGACGCGTTATTAGTCTCTGATGCTTCAGCTTATTCACGCACTTAACATACATTGTGATTAGAGAACGAGGCCTTAAAAACGATGACGTCACACCTATCAACAGCTCCTCGGTAAAAAACCTAATGCGTCCCTGGAATCGCCCGAATACGCGTTTTGTAGTGATGTACAGTATCCTTTTAAAATGCGCCCCCTTTAGTGTCCGACTTTGACTGTTATCTTTAATAACTTTTGAGATACATGTACGACCCGGAGTATGTAACACTACATTGAATATGTGTAGGTAGGCTATCGATACTGAGATATAGTTTGGCATATCTCAATAATACTGAGATATAGCTTGATATATCTCGACAATACTGAGATATGGCTTGACATATCTCAGCAATACTGGCATATAGCTTGAGATATCTCAACAATAATGAGATATAACTTGATATCTCAGCAATACTTTACCAGAGGCTTTCTTCAGAATGGTCTTCAATGGCTTGGATTTTGGTGTTCGAAGCTTGCCTAGGGTAATTTTTGACCAACTAGTGGATAAAGCAACTAAAAAAGAAAACATCAGTCAAAAAGCATTTAGATACGTTTATCAATTTATGTTTATAATACTTACTCGAACAACTAACAAGGGAAGATCCCGAACCCGGAAATTCAAAAAAAATTGAAACTTTGGGAATATATAGAACATATATAGGTGTGCAATACGCAATTTTTTTTTTGTGCGGACATTCACTTTTAAGGGGTGAAACACCCCATCGAAAATTAACAGATTTTCAATTTTTTCCATACAACTCCAGTAAAAAGAAAGATAGAAGATAGGTGTAAATGCAATAGTTGCAGCATACATCAAGCTCTTTCAAAATATGTTCCATTAAGCCCTGCGCTTACACTGCTGGTGTTTTTGTAACAATACAAAGAAAAGTTTAAGATATAATCTGTGTGACTTTTAATCCTATTTAAATCTGTATAGGTGTTACAATATACAGGGTGTTCCTAAAGTAAATATCACCATATCCTTGGTTATATCTAACAGAACTTCATGTACTATGTTATTATATATAGGTATATATATTATTGAATACTTATTGCAAGGAATGATCTCAATCCCACAAATTTAAAATATGAAATTTGAGAATATGTAAACCACATGCAAAGTTAATGAAATTTACTGTACATCTCTGCGGTATTATATTGATTAGATAACACATTGTTTTGTTTGATAATAACAGTAAGAGTATTGATTTCGGAAATAAGTAGAAGACATATGTAATATTCAATTCTTTAATTTGATTTAATCACTCGCTGTTGTAAGAGGAAAAGGTTAGTATTTTAGACTAAAGTTATATCTTATAATTAATCGATTTTATTAAGCGATAACAAATATATCATATTTTTAACATTTTAAGCAATACAAATATTGATAAGTACATCAAAATAATTTGTATGTGATTAGCTGATTAGTCATAAAGTATAGGATATATAGGAAATGTTTATAGATAACACTTTACATCTTTTGGTCATGTCTATTATGTAGTGAAATACTGGCTACTGAATAATTATTCTGTATGGTGATGAAATTCTTCAAAGAAATGTCTAAAACATAGGACTTCGTTGCACCACGCACATCGTATGATGGTCTGGCTACCGCATATGGAACACCTAGCAGGATGTATAAAATCCTGTTGTCTAAAAGCAAAAACTACCGGATTTTCAAACTTATTTGGTTTTTGATCAATGTATCCGCTTTTATACCAAGCATAAGCAAATACATCGTGATACTTTGGTGCCGAAAGTTGGTTGTGAATAAGGGACTGTAGTTTGATAACATTATTGCGTTCATGCAACACAATATCATAACCAAACAGTAGCACAAGACCGGAAAATTTTCTTACAAAATTTTTCCATATGCGGAAACCATATATATCTAGTGGTTGTATCACTGCCGTAGTTTTTTTCGGTATCGTCAATATTTCAACATGTTTGCTTGATAGTATACTCTTTTGCAATGTAGCAGGACAATGACCAGTCCAAGAGTCCAAGAATAACACGCTCTGAGCTCCCACATTTGGCACATACACACGGGTGAGCCATTCATTAAACAGCTCTTTTGTTAATTTTTTAAAGACTGTGTTACACGCGGACCGAAACTACCACTTTGTTCTTTCATGACAATAAATAGAGGGGAAAGAAGTTTTCCAGAAGCTGATATTGTGGGAAGTATGGTATAACTATGTGTTGTTGTGGATATTGACTGCACAACTGCTGTAACACTTTTTGAACCCTGCACAGCTAACGTGCGACCAGAATGAAGCTCTAGATTAAAGCCACTTTCATCGGCATTGAATGTATTATCTTCTCCGACTTGTTTTATGAGATCTTTTGCATGGCTAACAAATGTTGAAGCGATTTCATTTAGCTTTTCGGAATCTGTACCATATGATCGCGTAATAAATTTATTTATTTTTCTTGAAACTATTCTATATGCTTTCTTAAAATTCCAGACCCAATGCCGGGATGCTTTAAAGTTTTCTAAATGTATTCCTTGATTAGCTTGCAAAGCCCATCTTTGAATGTCCAAATCATGAATAATATCACCCTTATCAATACTCTCCACAAAGTTATTATAAACGGATTCCGAAATTTGTAGCAATTTTTCCCGTCGTGTGCATCCCCGGTTTACTGTTTCTTCCCATCTAGAACAAATAAAAGAAAATTAAGACAAATCGTAGTTATATTAAATGGAGTTCACTGTTTACCTGTACAATTGTTGGAGAGTTGAAACTTTTCGAAATTTATTTTGGACGGTTGTTAACGTAAGTCGCTTCGTTTTCCCACTTTTCCAATATTCCACAGCCTTGGTTTTATATTCTAAAGTGACAATACCGCCTTCTTCTGGAACACATTGTTCATCTTCAGCTTCCATCGCTTCTAGAACTTCTTCGCGTGTAGGTGCGTATTCATCATCTACGAAGTCTACGGAATGTGGTCTAACTGGATTCAAAAATTCCAGTGTTGTGTCAATTTCCAGCGAAAATGAAGTATCTTTTTGAACGTCAAGAAGCATATCCTTTATTATGTCGTGTAGTTCTACTTCGTGGTTATTCACAGGTGTTAGATTATTGTTATTGGCAACGTCAAACGTTACCATGAGCAAGCGAATTACATTTAAAGTATTTACGACAACCATTTTCAACACCACAGGTTTGTTACACAATCTAACAACAAATACTATTAATATCAGGTGGGGAATTTATATAAGCAATGTTATCATTTATCATTGCATTTGGTTGATTATTGACTTAAAAAAAAAATGTTTACACCAGTAGATAAAAACTTCGAATGTAATTACCAAACAAAACAATGTGTTATCTAATCAATATAATACCGCAGAGATATACAGTAAATTTCATTAACTTTGCATGTGGTTTACATATTCTCAAAGTTCATATTTTAAATTTGTGGGATTGAGATCATTCCTTGCAATAAGTATTCAATAATATATATATACCTATATATAATAACATAGTACATGAAGTTCTGTTAGATATAACCAAGGATATGGTGATATTTACTTTTGGAACACCCTGTATATTGTAACACCTATACAGTTTTAAATAGAATTAAAAGTCACACAGATTATATCTTAAACTTTTCTTTGTATTGTTACAAAAACACCAGCAGTGTAAGCGCAGGGCTTAATGGAACACCCTGTATATATGATAGTCACATATTTTGAAAGAGCTTGATGTATGCTGCAACTATTGCATTTACACCTATCTTCTATCTTTCTTTTTACTGGAGTTGTATGGAAAAAATTGAAAATCTGTTAATTTTCGATGGGGTGTTTCACCCCTTAAAAGTGAATGTCCGCACAAAAAAAAATTGCGTATTGCACACCTATATATGTTCTATATATTCCCAAAGTTTCAATTTTTTTTGAATTTCCGGGTTCGGGATCTTCCCTTGTAAGTATTGATTTGCATGTAACCTACGAAAGCTCTATCTTCCTTCACTTAGAAGTCACTTCAAAAAAACGTGTTATTTGTTAAATTAATATAAGTGGAAATATTGTTTACTTATACCTGACGATGAACTTTCTTCCTCATCAGAATCTTTGACATCTTCCTTCAGTGGCTCTACATTTAAAAAGTTCATTAGTACTATAATGAATAAAAATTAACGATATGGACTTACTTGAATCAGAAATATTGTTGTGACTATTTTCCATCTGCATGTTGTCATATTCTGAAACAAATGCTACTTTTATTGCAATTTAATTATTATTAATTTGGCTAAAAACTTACTAATATCTCCACCGAATTCTGAATCAAAGCCTGTCATCTAAGTGACGACAATATCTTTGACTTTTTCATCGATATCGTCAAATATCTACATTGAACAACATAATAACGAATGAACGTAGTTCACGGGCCAATCGACGTTCCGATCAGAATTGTTCTATAAAACCGGCCATAATAGTAATAATAATTTATGCCTTCACATCCCATTCAAACGCAGATCCAACACCAAGTAGATAGTACTTAGAAGTACAGTTTAATAACGTTTATAGCGTTTCACGACAATACTTTGGCACACCCTTGGCTGCGAAATAAAATAACACCCTGTACATTAAAATTGTCGGCGGCGGATTAAAATCACGCTCTGTATAACACACCGTACAACGCTACTCTCGCGATCAAAAGCTGTTATTGGTGACTAGTGCGCCCTCTGCTTTTCTACGGTGGCCGTTTTTGGAACTACACATGTACGGTGCGGCACATGCGTGACCTTGAAACTGGTTCCGTTCCCCAATAGCATATCTACTGATTTTCTATCAATCGGCTGTTAAAAGAATATAGTTGTTTATGACAGGCTTTATTTTTACTTTTTGATTGTGTATGGAAAATAGTCAGCGACGAGTCAGACTTTTCAAGTTCGATTTAAAAAATGTTCCTCCTAATTAAAAAAAATGTTATTATTATGCATCCGTAGAACGTCTTCAGATGTTCATAGTTAAAATCAAAAGCGGTTGTCAATACCTAAATTTCCTAGGGTTCTAGCATGCATCACTAATGATCGATGTTTATCTGTTCGCAAATAAAACTTAGTTACGATTATTCTTCCCGCAACACACAGTGTACACCGTTTTTAATTTCCAGTTACATCAAGAAAGTAATCGAAGACTCAAATCTAACTGACGAATCGGTCAAACTCCTCCAATACTGCTCCTGGGAAAACCCGAACTTCTCCCGAGTCGTCCTCTCCGAACTCTTGTGGCAAATAGCATTCGCCTACTGCCAGGAGCTGCGCCATCACATGGAACTCCTACTCTACATCCTGCTAATCGAAGACTCATGGCAAACGCATCGGATACGCAACGCCTTGAAAGGAGTGCCGGACGAACGCGAAGGCCTACTCGAGACGATCACCCGATCCAAGAACCACTACCAGAAACGCGCTTACCAGTGCATCAAGTGCCTGGTGGCGCTATTCAGCAAGTGCAGGGCGGCGCAAGCGATGCTACACGCGCACTCCGAACTACGCAACCAGTGGGCGCTGGCGGTGTCGTGGCTGCAAGAAGAACTAGTCAAACGGTATCCAGCGCCGTCGCAGTATTCATCGTATAACACATGGTCGCCCCCCGCGCAGAGCAACGAAAGCTCCAACGGTTATTTCTTAGAACGATCGAATAGCGCTAGAAACACGCTAGAAAGGGCCATGGAATTATTGCCGGAGAATGAAAGGGATGATGATGACGTCAGTGAAGAGCAAGAGTCACAGGAGGAGATCACGGAAAATATACAGGAGGAGCAGAATAGGACGGATCTACCGGATGTAACGCAAAGCTGTGAGAATACGCCTAATACTTAGAAATGAGATCGTTTTTATTACCTCCCCCCCATCACTACCACCACAACCCCGTATTTTTGTTAACTTTTTTATTTTGGTTTTCGTGTGGGACGCAAATCAACTCTGATTCATATAATAGTTTCCCTCCACTCACGTGCCCCCCTCCTCTTTTATATCTTTTTTTTTTTCAATTATGATTTATAAAGCAGTACAGAAGAGATTTTAAGCAAAAAAATCACTACTTATGATTATTTATAATAGGAAAAGAATAGTTCATCGCAACTAACAAAAGTAAAACCCAAAAACACAATACTTGGTTTCATATTCTTAAAAAAAAAAAAAAAAGATGTAAAAAATGAAATGTAAAAAGAAAGACAGCAGTTTTTCTTCCTATTTCAATTTAATTTATTTTCAAATGAAAATGATGGATGATGATGAAAATGATAAAGTAACAAAAAAAAGTATATATATATAAGGGACTTGTGATAGATATGTAATATGTATATATATATAAATTTTGACGCATTTTGTGAACTTTTTTATATTGACCGGTATAATTGCTACTATTACGATTACTATTGCTGCGCATTTGCTGCATTTTCTCGATATGTTCCTTGTTAAGCCGGACAGTCCCTGTGTGTCTTAATATATATTATTATTATTATCGTATTTGATGAAAATACAACTGCTACTATTGTTACTATGTCACGATTAAGAAATAGGTCAACAGAACTGATGCTCTGCACATCCGTTGGAAAACACAAGGTGATTTTGTATCGAAATTACAATAAATCTCAGTTACCATAGGAAATTTGACAGTAACTGTCAATTGGCTGTCAAATTTCCATAGCCGACTAGATTTTTTTTTGTTTTTATTTAAAACGAAAACAATTACAAATGAATCCTTCAATCATCTAAAGTACTTGCTTTTCCCGAACCTTCCACGAATGTACAGTGCGTTTCATCAATTTTGACCCGCAAATTTTACAGGATGGTGTTGTTCTTTCTCGTAATATCTAATTTAGTTTTTTTTTTTGTTTCGTCATGATTTCTCGGTTTTTGAAAATGCATCTTTTCGAAAGCTTGGGGGACATGAAACGATATTATTATCCGAAACAAATGTTATTATTTGAATTTCTTTCCTTTTTTTTTTTTTTTCAAACATTCGTATGCAAACCCTATACCTTCCTCCGAAAGCACAAAATACACACCCACACACACACACACACACCGAGGAATATTTTGTACAGGGCAATAAAAAAGTAGTTTTTTTTTATATATTATTATTTTTATTGTAAACTTATTTATTTTTTCTTGTTTAATATTAGCGATACGGTAATTTTTTAAATTGTAAATTTGTCCCCTCCTCTCCCACAAAACTCACCAACGCGGTCCCCCCATTTGTTCCCACCCCCTCGATTTTTTTCTCTATATTTTTTTGTTTTGTTTAGTTCTTTATGTATATTATTTTTTATATATTTAAAGTATTTTTGTACAATGTAATTAAAACTGTTGTTAAATAATTACACCGACCCCCCTCTCCCCAAGACCTCTCTCCAATAAATACATTACACGGGAGATTAAAACGCGATAACAACGTACCCATCCCCACTCCTGATTTTTCCTCCACTCTATATTTTAGTATTCCCCCCTCCAGTATCTTTGCTATAGTAAACAAAACGAAACATCAAAAATATATATTTTCTATTTTTTTTTTTCGAGTGAAATATGTTAACTATTATATAGTACCGAAGTTGGGTGTCCCCTCCCCTCCTCGTACCCTATAATATTAAAAATAATAATATGCATACATGATAATGATGCAAGTGAATGTAAATATACTTAAATTTAAAAAAAAATGGTAATTATTAATAATAATATTAAAAAAAGGAAAAACAAATTTGTGCTTTTTATTATTATTAGATTATTGATAAATAAATTAATAAATGAATAAATAAAATATGAATCATACTAAAAATTGAATGACAAGAGGACAATGAGCGTGAAGTAAGCTACAATTTATAATTACTATGTTTATAGCCACCGAGAAACAAATTATTATTCAATTGATAAAAAAAAATGAAGAACACAGAAATAAAATTTGAAAAAACAATTGTTGTTTGTATGTTATATTTTTTTTGTTAGCGCTTCTATGAAAAGACGAAAGTATAAAACAAAATAACATCTTTTATCTTCCAAAACACCTTCACTACATGCTGCTTTTCGATCCCAATGATGTCGGTTCGACTCCCATTGCGGGCGATTAACTTTTAATTGCGAATGAATACGAGAATATGCCGTTTTCATGGGGATAGAAGGTAAAACCGCAATTCAACATGTCAAGGTGATGTTTGATATGTAACAGATTGGAATGAATATCGATTTGATACAATTTCAATAAATAGCGTTGTTTCTGATATCGAGATTTTGAATTGTAATCTAATAAATGTATTTGTGGCTGTTAATTAAATAAAATTAATTAATTATCGATAATCTAAGAAATGAAGAAGGAATCTCAAATAATAAACCGCTACCTTGAATATAGAGAATCTGAGGTATCGATTTAAAAATGTTCCATTTGTTCATTCTTACGTTTCATCTATTTAGACACCTTCAGTGCCTTCACTTTTTTTTAGTATTCTAGGTTCAATCCGAATATTTAAAACCCTCTAATCATGAAATGTTAAAATTGGCAAATGATTTACTTCCGGAATAGTATACACCAATAGACAATGGTCGTGAAAGCCTACGTACTTTATTAATGACCCTATATACGAGGTCGCTCTAGAAAAGTAGCATCAAGAATATATATTTTTTCAAAGATGATTATTAATAGAGTTTGTTGTCGATCTCGACAGTACCGCGAGAGAGTTCAAAAGCAACAATACACTGCACGCCAAATAAGTACACGGAGATGGGACGCCCAAAGGGTATAACGTTACCTTCGAATGTGAATAAATATCTCTGGATTAGAATATAGAAGTCCGCATATTTATTGCACAATATGCAATAGCGGATTGCTAAGTCGCGATAGGTTTGAATGTAGAAAACATTGTAAAAGTAAACGTCATGTATTGAATTTAGGAAACAGTAATTCCATACTGGCAATTTTTATATGATTTTATTTTTATGTTAAGTGTGTGCAACATCCCACAACATCTAGGATCTAATGAACACTTTCGTCTTTTTTGGGCTAAGTACGTTCCCTCATGGAAGCGGCCAACATCTATGCAATTACGATACAATTTGCCACGTGTGCAAGGTACAGTAAAGGAATGTGTAAAACACGAGTTGAGAAATAAGAAAATCTGCCTATGTGTGGATGAGACAACTGATGCTCAGAAACACAGCGTCATTCGTGTTGTAGCGCGTCCTTTAAAACGTGATGGTCCACCAGCTTCATTGTTGTTATCCAGTAAAAGGATTCAGAAAACTAATGCAGAAACCGTTGTCAAGATAATAAAAGATTCGTTGAGAGAATTTTGTATCACAGGAACCCAAGTCACAATGTTCGTTACTGACGGAGCCGCAACAATGCTGAGAGTTGGTAGGATGTTGAAAATATGCTTTCCGACTCTTCTTCACATAACATATGCCTCATACACGCATGTCACCTCGTAGCAGAAACCATTTGAAAGAAGTATCCGATGGTGGATAAGTTAATAGCATCTACCAAAAAAGTGTTCATCAAATCTCTCAAACACATCCGTGTATTCGAACAATTGTGTCCGAAATTACCACCACCATCTCAACCTGTAATAACACGATGGAGAACATGGCTCCAGGCAATTTCTTACTATCAGAAATATTTTTCACAAGCGAAAAATGTCATCTTGAAACTTGATTCAAATGATTCTGCAGCAGTTCGAGATAGTCAGCAACTTTTTTCCAATTCGGACGTTCAACAACAAATAGATGAAATTTCCATGAACTATTCTGAAGTTGCACAAGCTATTGAGCAATTAGAAAACAGTCGCTTATCTGCGCGAGACGCATTAAATTGCATAAACAATTTACAAGCCGTTCTAGAAAACTTGACGAACACTATAGGAGTCGATGTTGCTCAAAAATTTGGTGCAATTTTAACGAAAAATCCCGATTTACAAAAGGTTCGGTCTATAACTGAAAATCAAGAGTGCCCAGATGAGGAAAAGGAATATCTGACATTTGCAAATCTTACTTCACTGGATGTCGAACGATCATTTTCGAAGTATACGACAACGTATTCACAACACCGTCGACGGCTGAATGAATCGACAATGGAAGCGTTGCTGATGTTGCAATTCTACACAGCTTACCAGGGCGGTTGCCAATTGCCACAGTGGACATCAAGACGACAGGAAAAAGTAACAATATTATTTTTCACTAATATTGCTATTACGTACCTACTTTTATGCGGTGCGCTACTGCCGGTACCACCTTTTTAACAAACTCTAATGATAACAGATAACTTCAGAATTGAAATTAAAGAAATTGAAGAATTTAGATAGCAATAAATTGAATCTGAAGATCTATGTATCATGCATTGCCATTGGAAACGTTTCATTTTGAATTTAGCGTTTTCAAAGTGATGATCTTTTCATTTTGTACAGAAAATTGTTTGAAAATCAAAATTTATGACGACGATCTTTGACAAACCAATGTAATACTCGAAAATGTCCTTTATTACTAGAGTTGTTCAATTTGCGCCAACAGCCAGTGGCGGGCGCATAAAAGTTTATACAAAATAAACGGTCAGAAATAAAATATAATACGTGCTCAAACACTTACCGTCTTAAGAGTCTTCCGTGAAATCACAAATTGTATATTGTCGGTTAAATATCTGCAACATTAGATATGTTTTCACAGTTGTTTCGGCAAACCGAGTGTGGCGTGCGGAAAAAGTGTGTTTATATGCAGAAAACGAACGTTCTACATCTAGTGACATTATATTTGCGTAATTAAAATAATCTTTGGAACAACTTAACGGTTCTGTTGACGTACCTTCATAAATTTGTCTTAGAATCTTTCTCTAATACACTTTCAAACTTTTCTAGAACACAAACATTTCTTGCGTCTTCTATCGCGCATAGCTGTGCGTGAACATGTTGCACTATTTGCAAAGATCCCACTAACGACACCGAAGGATTTAGTAATTTTGCAATTGCCTCCACTAGTTCGAAGTAATTGTTCTGAATAGTTTTTCAATCCGTTTTAACCTGACTATCTTCAAGTTTCGACTGGCTTTCCTTGATTGCCGCAGCTTCATTTGGATCGAGTTGTAAAACCACTTTCTTAATATTCTCAAAATATTTATGATATTAAAACGCGGCCTGTAACCATGTCCCCCAACGTGTAAGAATAGGTTCTGGTGGCTCAGGCATACGGGGGCACAATCTGTGAAATTTGCGAATACGTTTTGGAGATTTGACAAACATTGCTTTTGTATACGCTATTAAACCGTCTGCCTCAGGATAACATTTTCTAATACTATCTGCCACATGATTGAAAGCATGAATTTCACACGTAATATGTAATAAGTTAGCACAATGTTTTTTAAGAGACCGGCCTACAGCAAGCATGTTTGCGGCACCATCACTCATAAACATCAACAGTTGATTTGTTGAAAGTTCAAACTTTTCCAATGTGTTTAACACCAACATTGAAATTACCTCGGCAGTACATTGTTGTATTCGCCTGGAAGCTAGTAAAATTGAGGGTGACGGTCGATGTGGTTCCATTGTGCGTACCATTACATACATTAACCACAGAATGTTTTTACGATCTGTTGCTTCGTCCACACATAACCACAGTTTTTTATCTTCCAACTCCGATTTAATTCTTTTCTCGACATGTTCACGAGCAGACGGCACAACTCTCTGTAATGTTCTCTCACTTGGTAACTTAAAGTTCGAATATTCATTCCAAAACGAGACGTATGCTTTCTTCCTTAGTAAATGAAATGGTAAATTACATGCAATAAACACATAAATTAAATTTAAATTTGTCATAATCTCGTGTGGAATTTTTTTTTGAAACATGCCCTGCACTATTTATGTGCCTTAGACAATCACTTTTCGACCAACACATTAAATCTATTTTACACACTACACATTGAATTTTAGCGCCATCACACTTTAAATCAGGCATTTCTGCAATAAATTCTCTTATTGTGTCCAGCTTTGGTCGTTTTCGCGACGTAGGCAACATTTTCAAAACAAACGTAGAACTACGATATAGTATACGATAGCGTAGATGCATACACAACAGATCGGCTTTCGAGTCGCAGTTATACTGACGCTTATACCGAATTGTCCCGGCCGTGTTTATTTTGTGTAAACTTTTATGCGTCAGCCATTGGCTTTCAGCGCGGTTTGCGTTGCTCTACTAATGTATCAAGTATTGCAATTGCAATTAGAAACGTTTTATGAGGTCTCAGCGTGGCATTGGTGCTCCAACAAATGCAACAAATCAAAAATCAAAATAGCAACTTTTGCCAAATCAATATGAATTATTTCTATTACTTCAAAAAAATTAACATTTTGGATCATTTTGAACGGTGAAAAAAGGATTTCTAACATTTTCCCACGAAATACAACATTTTTCTTTCACGTATAACATTTATGAATAAAATATGAGTTAACAAGAGGGAAAGCTGCATGTTTTTTCAGTTTATTACGATAAAAATTGTTTTAACAAAATAATAATTTCCTCACCCAACAAAAAAAACGACAAATCAAACAGCTATATCATTATGTGTAATTGATAATATGGAAATCCATTACCTAAAGTAATATTTCAACATGACGTTCTATTTTAGTAGATTTCTTTATGGAAATACGATATAAAACGCGGATTTTACAAAGGTTTACCCTACAAAATGTCGCTCATCACGATAGTGAAGATAAGCATACTTTTCACGTGGATTTCTTCGAAAGAAATTGATGTACTAACCAAAATTTGTGCGGATATTCTTTGGCAAGTTGCAGAAGGAAAATACGCTTTGTGTTTGATAGTAAATTCAGGATATTTTGATAGGTACATGGCAACTTGTTTAAATTCCATACATACACCAATTTTGACGATATTTCCTGAGAATTACACAAATAATTTAAACAAACGTCATATTCCCACAGGCTGTAATGCGTATTTAATCTTTAGCAACAATTACACTTATTTGGAGAGATTATTTGACTACAAACAAAGCGAAAAATTCAAATTTGAAGTCCACAGGAGAATAATAGTGATATACAATGGTATTCAAAACTTTCTAAAAGCTCCGTTTAGTGACGTAGGATCTATTAAAGGAAATGACGTCATAGTAATCGATTCCTTTGACGAGGGATTATTGACGAAGATGAGGATAACTTCCTTGTTCCAGAAGAAAATTTTACCTATTTGGAATTTCAAACAAAGAAAAATGTCCGATATCACTGAGATGTTTCGTTTTAAATATTGGGAACCGTATTTTCATGTAGGGAACCGATATTTTCGGATAGCAACGTTTAATTGCACGCCATTCATTTATACGAATTTGGAAAATCAGGTATACGATGGAATCGATTTTCATTTGGTTCGATTGCTTCTTCGTGGATGGCCTACAGTCTTTGTGGCGTATAAAACGGTGCCTTACATGAACATGTACAATATGATCCTGAAGACTGTCTACCATGAAATAAACGATTTAGGAACTTGTTCAATTTGGCAAACGGCTGTCGTATTTAACAATTTGGATTATACTCATAGCTACACGGAATCCTGCAGCAGCTTTTTAGTGCCTAAACCGTCCGAGATAACAACAGCATTCTTCGTGTATTACCCCATAAAATTCGGGATTTGGCTATCCATTTTGATCTCTATGATAGTAACAGGGATCTTCATGAATCTTGCTTATAAACTCTCAAAGAAAACCCGCGAAAATATTTGGTATTACTTCCTATTAACTTTGAGAATCTTATCGCTAGGACCGATAGAAAAAATCCCGAAAAGACCTCATAGGATTCTAAAACCTATCCTCTTTCTATGGATCCTAGTTTGCTTAATTCTAACTACAGCGTACTCGGCTGGTTTTAGCAGCATTTTGACGAGACCCAAATTACGCAATCTTAAAACCATTGAAGATATGGTTAAAGATAATATAGAATGGGGTAGTACGAGTGCTTTCGTAAAAGGTGACGTGATAAGTTCGATTTACCCGGGCGCTTTTGAAATAGCTCAAAATTTCCAATTAGAATCCGATGATTTGGTAAGAAATCGCAGAATTCGGACCAATAAATACGCAATAGCTAGCGATAGATTCATGGACCATTACTTGACGGGTACTGAGTACCTGGATGAGTACGCTAAGACACGTTTAGAAGCGTTACCCCAGTGCTATTTGAAGAATGCTTTTGTTTATCCCCTAAGTCCGAATTCGCCGTACAAGGATCTTTTAAATAGGCGAATTTTTGAACTGTCAGAATATGGATTTGTTAGTTATTGGACTAATAGGATCATCATCAAATATAACATGACCTATATGTATAGGTTTTTCGAAAAAGATAATGGGATAGGTGATCACGTGCCTTTAAACGTAGCAAAAATCCAAGGGGTGTTTTACTTATTACTTATAGGTTATGTAATATCTTTTGCTGTGTTTCTTTTTGAATTACATTGTAAAAAAATATATTTTTTCGCGTTTACACACTGAGACCATATCTGCGTTTTGAATTGGTTTATCTAAATTATATTGGTTTTATTTTAAAAAAATACTGTGTGATATTTCCGTGTTAATACCTGTAATGTTTTTCTAGTGTTGTATAAGCGATAAAACCTTTTCTAAAACGATAAAAACAAGGTAACCTAACATGGCGTCGGTTGTTTTGTATGTTTTGTTTGTGAGTTGCACTTTGTAAATAAAAAAAGATATTATTTATTTTTCAACAGCTACAGATTCAAGAACCGAGAAAACTATAACTGTAAGTTTAAAAAATCCTGGGCTTAAAAAAGATGCTATTCCAACTCAATTCCCTAACCGTCCGTTGTATTTGACATACAAGGTGTTAGGAATTTTGTTAATGATAATATAAATATAGGCAAAATTTCGGAATATCCAAACCGGCCGAATTTTGATTTTTTTGAATGGAAACGGTGTAAAAAGCCCAGATGAAGCGTTTTTTAATAATAAAAAAAAATACGCGGAAAGGCCCAAAAAAGCCTTTTTGGGGGTTTTTCTGAAGAGGTCAATGACCCCGAAAATATCGCATTCTGACAGTTCGACGAGTTTGCGAAAGTGCGATGGAGATGGGTGGAAAGCGAGATGTACTATCGGCGGCAACATGAGCTGAAGTCAATGACCCCTACTACAGTGTATCAAGGCGAATTCGTCTTGGTATGGGCACCAGTCTCCAGATTCTTGAAGTGTAACGGGCGGTTTACCTGTAACCGTAAACAGCATTTCCATTAGAAAAGAATATTCACCTTGGGAAATTCAAAGTAGTTCGAAATTGATTGATATAATACCAGTCATAGCACATACGCAGGCAGGCCACTACATACACCTGCAGGTTAACACAGCCACACGCAGATCAATACAGCCACATGCAGACTAACATACACACACGCGCAGGCCAACACAGCAACGCGCAGGCCAACACAGCAACACGCATGTCAACACAAACAAACATGCAGACCAATACACACACAGACCACCCCAGGCAAACGCTGACCAACACACGGAAACAGGCAGACCAACACACACGCACACACATAGCAACACGCAGGCCAACACAGCAACACGCATGTCAACACAAACAAACATGCAGACCAATACACACACAGGCCACCCCAGGCAAACGCTGACCAACACACGGAGACAGGCAGACCAACACACACACACACACATAACAACACGCAGACCAACACACACACACATAGCAACACGCAGACCAACACACACACACATAGCAACACGCAGACCAACACACACACACACATAGCAACACGCAGACCAACACACACACACACATAGCAACACGCAGACCAACACAGACATGCAGACCAAGACATACACACACAGACATGCAGACCAACACACACACACACATAGCAACACGCAGACCAACACATACACACACAGACATGCAGACCAAGACATACACACACAGACATGCAGACCAAGACATACACACACAGACACGCAGACCAAGACATACACACACAGACATGCAGACCAACACATACACACACAGACAGGCAGACCAACACGCAGGCCACCACAGGCACACGCTGACCAACACGCACAGACATGCAGACCAACACACACAGACATGCAGACCAACACACACAGCAACACGCTGACCAACACCACAACACGCGGGCTACCACACACACCCACAGGCACATGCGAACCAACCCAGGCCACCGCAGGAACGCGCAGACCTCGGCACATGCATCCAGCACACATTCCATGCTTACCTTCAGGCGCTCATAGCCTTCTTCTCCAAGGCATACGCTTGTCAGTAATCACTTATTATTGTGGTAGCCAGCAAAATCAATCTCCTTATAATAGGCAACAATATGGCTTCGGTGGTATGTATTCCGTTTTTCCAAACTTGGATTCGTCTATTTCGACGATCACCCCTTCTACTCCTAACTGTTGGGGTGATTTTATGTATACTTCCAATACCAGCACAAATGAGGCCCAAGCGACAACGGTTGATGGCGCAATTTCCACTTGCATGGCAATGGTACTTAGCTTAGCGCAATGCACCCACAAATTTACAAATCCTACTATTTGAATTGAACGAAAATGGCTACCGGATCGATGAACGGCTTCTTGTTGCCCTACCAACGGCTAAGTGTGACCAACATTGTAGCAAGAAACGTTATCGAACTCAGTAGATTCATTCCAAACATGGCGGCAATTTTGCATATTTTTTAACGCTAATATCTAATATATTGTCCCTTAATGAGCTGCACATAACCCAAATTTAAACAAAATCGGTGAGGTTTGGATATTCGTAAATGTAGCTTAAATATATTTGAATTACCCGCGTAAGTATGATGTATAACAGTTGGTAACAAAGGTTAAAAGACAGTTAGAAGATGGTTAGAAGCTAGAGAGAAATGAGTGTGTAACGGTCGTAATATTTTGTAATTATTATTTTAATATAATTAAACACTCTTACATTGAGAAGATCGATTTATTGAAAGAAGTGTAAGTTAAAAATTCAGAAGCAGGATTCGATAAGATTCAATAAGAAGTCATCGCTCAGCTTAATTTAGTATTGCACAGCAGATAGGGCGTGTTGATTTTATTGATACAGACCAATATAGACGTAGTTATTATTTAGTGTAGTGCGTTTTGATCTTATTGATACAGACGTAGTTTTTAGTGAACATGTCGAAGGCTAAAAATCGACCCTTTCAAGACATAGTAAACAAGTTTATTTCTAACTTTCCCGATTTGTTTTACAACAGGAGTAGGATAGTTTGTAAAGTGTGCAAAATACATTTGATGTCAAATAAGAAGTGGAACTGTACAAGACACGTAAATTCCACACAGCATAGAAAACGAAAATTGGGCATGCCATCGAGAAGTGCATTTTTTTTTGATTTAATCCTTATGTTGATAAACTGTAATTTGCCACTAGGCTTACTCGATAAACAACCGTTTAAGGACTTTTGGTACAAATACAGTGCCGAGTTGCGATTGCCAACGGAGAAAACGGCACGTAAGCATGTTGCATTTGTACGCGACGAAGTGGAAGAGAAAATGAAACGCATATTGAAAAAACAGTTTCTTTGGTTATGTGTTGACGAGACAACAGACTGTAAAAAAAATTCAATTGTAAATATTATGGTACGCATACTAGACCCTAGTAAACCTACGTTACCACTGTTACTAGCTAGCCGAAGACTACAAGAGCGTACTGCTGCGGCGATTACGAAGGTTGTACTTAGTACGTTGGAAAAATTTCAAATTTCAAAAGATAAAGTGTTGATGTTTATGAGCGATGACACAGCGATAATGCGTTCGGTAGGTCGTTCTCTTCTTGAACATGGTTGCAAGTGTTTACATGTTACGTGTAAAGTGCATGCTTTACATCTTGTCGCAGAAACCATTCGACAATGCTCGCCCGAGGTAGACGCATTAATAGCAAGCACAAAAAAAATATTTTTGAAATCTCCCAAATACCTACGATCATTTCACACAGAGTGTCCTGGTATTCGTCAACCACCGGAATCAATTCTTACACATTGGGGAACATGGTTGCAGGAAGCTTTTTATTATGCTGAACATTTCAAAATAGTAAAAGCTGTTGTTGCACAATTCAATCCTGCCGAAGCTGCAGCTATTAAGGAGAGCCCGTCGAAATTTCAATATATTTCCGTTGAAACAGATTTAAAAAATATTCGTAGCCACTATAGAGGATTAGCTGACGCAATAGACCAATTACAAAATGGATCGTTGTCATTATTGGAGTCTCTGCAAATTGTGGACGGAGTGCATACACAGCTACTGACTATACGTGACGCAAAATATAATCGCGTTTTAGAAAAGTTCGAGAGTGTGCTACGGAAAGATCCCGATTTTATCACACTAAAACAAATTTGTGATGGCGTATCGAATAATCCACTGAGTAAGTACAAAGAGTATTTTAATCATGCGTGTATAACATCGGTAGATGTCGAACGCTCTTTTTCAACATATAATCTCATTTTCTCACCACGGCGAACATCGCTCACCGAGACAACTGTGGAAACACATCTAATGGTGTCAACTTTTTGCCACTCTTATCCATCTGATGTTAATACTGATATTGGTGCTTCTAGTTTTACTGTTCCGTAACCAAGGCTGCTTAAAAGGGTAAGTGTTTCACTGCTTTTCACATATTATATGTACAATAGGTGGCCAATGAATTAGAAACTTTAAAAATGGGAACGTTTTTAATATAAATCTTGCGATAAAATGTTTTGATTGTTAATATTTTGTTGTTCCTCCCTTATTTTTTATTACTTCTTGTATTCATCTTGGCATACTCTCAATGCACCGGGAAATCATTTCTTTAATATCCGGATCATTCTGCCATATTTCACCAATTCTTTCCTTAAGAATTCTTACGTTTGGGTTTGGAAACTGCTTTATTTTTGTTTTCATAAGTGCCCAACAATTTTCAATATGATTAAAAGGGCTCACTCCGTGACGAGTGGTTTCTCAGGGGCGCAGATGTGTAGCGGTGTAATGTTTCTAAGTTGAGAAGGGGCGGTGCCTAAGCGAGCACGTTACTTTCCCCGTACCAATAATAAAAGAGTATATATGCATATGTAAGCATATCCACCGCTACAATATATTTCCTGGAACCAGCAATGATATTTCTATTTATGGAATTCCCCTGTCTACCGATAAACATCCTTATTCTTGTACCGTGCTTGCTTTATTTACTGGAGAATCCCCGAAACAATTTGAAATTAGTAGAAATGTTTGTATTGGACTATTATATTGTACGAGGGTAAGATGACCATCGTTTAGGCACAAAAGCGGTAAAATGTATTCGTTCGATAAACTCAAATACGTATTCGAAGTATACAGATCAACTATATGTTGGTAATGCATAAGAAGATCTGAAGTGGGTGTAAATGTAAGATTTTATTTTGAAAAAAAGTATCAGCTCTCACCTCCTATCTTTCGGGGATAACTTTAAGCAACGGCATTCCTCTTATATTCTTGGTGGACATACACATATATAACTTTATCGAATCTACGAAAATATTAAATAACCACAACCCGGGAGTAGATTGTATGGTGGACAATATGGAAATCATCCGAAAAACGCGAAATGGTCTATATTGAAAAGTTTACTTTCAGTGCGATATGTGTAATATCGTAGAACATATAGCAACTGACGGAAAGGACCCTGATGTAAATAACAGCGCTGTTATTGCAACAATAGGTATTGGAGCGGGATTCTCACAGTTAGAACAGGTATGTTCGTCATTGGATATACCGTGCATGTCAGCAGAAGAAAAACGCATTGCTATTGATGGTAGAAATGTGACGGTCGAAAGAATTCCTCGTATAATTGTTTGCGATGGATCCTGGGCAAAACGTTCGTACAGAACAAGCTACAACTCCCTATCTGCAGCAGCTATAGTTGGATATAAAACAAAGAAGGTACTTTATTTAGGAGTACGAAACAAATATTGTATAACTCTGAGGGTTTCAAAAAGAGCCTAGATATGGATGGAATTATATACAGCGAAATGATTGCTGATGGCAACAGCAGTTGCTATAAAAAGATATTAGATATTGATCCATATAAAGAGTACAACATAAAAGTCCAAAAAATTGAATGCAGGAATCATCTACTCCGCAATTACATGAGCAAAATTAGAGACCTTACAGAAGACACTAAAGCGGGACCTCTCATACCTAGAAAGAAATTGCGGAAGAACGAAATAAGATTTGGAAATGCGATTACCAAAGCGATTGAGTTCAGAAAGCAGCAAGATGGTAATAATTCTATGAAGATAAGTTAATATCTAAGAACATAGTTGCGTAGCACTAGGACCCAAATTTAGCGTTTTTAATGTTACCTTTACCTGACAACGTCTAGTATGCAGCCTAAGAAATGATGCAATAAAATCAAAAACTATACCTCTCGCACTTGTGTTGGTGATCTCTCGTAATCAGAGAAAACAGCCCGTCACAGATGTATGTGTTAGTCCCGTAAGAAAAGAATTTCTACTCTGGTTAGAATCGTTTACTGTATCTGTCTTTCTTTAACAAAAGGACGAACACGACACTCCACGCCCCTTACTATATCTAGCTGTGTCTGCTAGAGGGCAGCAGTTTATTACGGTAGTATTTTAATTTGTAGCGTATCCGTTCATAACTATTTATTATTTTATTATTGAATATTTCTAATACACATCGTCAAACTTCAGTAGATCAAAGTTGAATGAAGGGCCGTATGGAGTCAAAAATTTGTAAATGTTTTTATGCGTTTTATAATTCCGCCAAAATGAAGAAAATTGGAGGTCTTTATTGTTACTAGACACTGAATTTTAGCGCCGTCAAAAATTAAGTTCGGCATGTCCACTATAAAGTTTTTAACTGTGTCTGCCATTGGTCGTTTTCGCGATGTACCTGTGACATTTTTTAAGCAAACATAAGCGTACGATTACGAAATAAGTTACGACAGCCTACATATACACAGAACTACTCGCATACAGCATCGATTTAGTACTGACGCTGTGAACGCGTGAAATAAATAATCGCCGACTCCGCACCACATATCTACTACACTGACTGTTACCGCTATTTGGCCAGACTATTTATGATGCATCTATTCATTCGCTGGCGGTAATAAACTGATGGTTTGTGACACAATGTTCTTTTATCTAGCTGTTTTAAAAAGGGGTGGTATAGGCGGAGCAATAAATTCTTGCAAGTATTAGAATTATGAAATAAAGGATTATAATGCTTTTTTGTTCGTTTGATCTTATTTTACTATTAATACGAATTTTTGTTATAGGTTTTATTAAATTTTACCCGAAGTTTCTAATTCATTGGCCACCTACTGTATTAGTTCTGTTATTTTTTTTCTATTTTCTTACTATTGTTTTTATATACTAGGCAGGTACGGCTATGGCATGGCTCCCTGTTACCGGGCTCCAATAATAAACGATTAGACGAGATGGAAAATACCGAAGAAGAATTTCAGGATGCACCACATGCCATACACACAAGTAATAGGGAATTCCAAAACTTTTGTAATTTACGTATCGGTAACGACGACAAGAGCCAAAGGGATGTTAAGATAGATGAAAAGGATGATTTGTTTAAAATGATTTTAGAACAAAATGTAATGCTTATGCAAATAGTACAGCAGCAACAGCGGCATTCAGAACAAAGTAGACAGAATTTAAGTGTTATACTCGATATAACTAGTCAACTTACGGAATTTAACGGAGAAAAGAGACCGAATGATGTAAAACACTGGCTTAAATGTATTTAGGTGACAGCACGAACTCTACCATGACATTTTAAAATTTCAACGTATACCGAGCGAAAGAATAGAAAAGAAGAAAGAAAAGATTAATGTAAGCAGGCAAGATAAAGAATTTGAGTTGTACTGAGATGCCTGGAAGTTTGCCAATAAGCTGTAAGTAAAGTTAATTTAGTAGATCGACAAGCAATGAAAACCATAGTCACATAACTTAAGCAAGCAGGAATTGTACAAGAAACATAATCCCCCTATGCAAGTCCAGTGTTACTAGTTAAAAAGGAAACCGGAGAATCAAGACTTGTAGTAGACTACAGGATATTAAATGCTCAGGCAAAAAGAATCAATTTTCCTCTCCCTAACTTCGATGAACAATTGGAAGTATTGGTAGGCAGTAAGGTGTACGCTATTTTAGACTTGGCTCATGGCTACTTACAAATGCCTCTAGATAAGGAGTCGCAACCCAAAACTGCTTTTATTACTCCAGATGAGACAGGCGAATTTACAAGGGCTGTGTTTGGACTAATAAATGCACCTTTCTATTTTTGTAAGTTAATGCAAACCGTTTTAGAGCCACTGATGAATAAAATAGTAATCTTTTACCTAGACGATATGCTAATACCTGCTAAGGACTGGACCGAATTAATAGACCGCCTACGACAAGTATTGACATTGCTAAGCAAGGCGAAGTTAACATTCAAATTGCCTAAATGTAAGTTCGGCAAAAATAAGATAGAATACCTAGGATGCACCATCAATGGCGATAGAATAGAGCCAGGTTCACGAAAGCTCGAAGCTATTCTATCATTTCCAGCACCAACAAACGTACACGAGATAAGATTTGTGAGTCTAGCATTCGAAAAGGACGAAGCACGCGACTACAAATTGAAAAACGGTATGTTATATAAAGTTCGCCAAATTGATGACATCCAAAAGGAATTATACGCTGTCCCGAAAAGTATGAGAAAAACCTTAACAATACCATGATTTGAAAAGCCACCCGGGAACAGGAAAAACATTTCGGAATATGGAAGAGTACTATTATTTCCCTGGATTGAGGAAATACATAGACCGACATATTAGAATGTGTTGAATGCATACTATCCAAGAAAAGAACCGGAAGACAGCCAGGATACGTACATCCCATCCCATCTGGTAAGAGACCATTTGTTATTACCCATGTTGATCACTTAGGACCATTTATAACATCTAAGGAGAGAAATAAATATATTCTGGTGATTGTCGATAACGAAATATGTTCAATTAGAAGCTGTGAGAAGTACCAAAGCAGAAACCACGATTCAGAAATTGAAATCCTTCGTCGATAGATTTGGAGCACCCAGAAGAATAATTAGTGACCGAGGGACCTGTTTTACAGCCCAACGTTTTTAAGATCTCTGTAGCAGACACGGAATTAAACATACTCTAAATTCAAGCTGCCATCCGAAAGCAAATGGATTGGTCGAACGGATGAATGCTACGATTTTGCCAATGTTGCAGAGTAACTCGCAAGATTACGACGGAAAAGACTGGGATAGACAACTGATGAAAATAGAACGAGACGTCAACACTTGTGAAAATAAAAGTACCGGAAAGACACCTTTTGAGATGTTATATGGTTATATACCCCGATCCGAAGACGGAAATATAAGATGACTTCCAGAAGATAACGAGAGCCACCAGTTATAGAGTTCATTACGTAATAAAGTAGGCGAAGTGATAGGAATGCTCAAGATAAATAGATAAAAGGTAGATACAAGCGAATAACTTACAACATCGGAGACATTGTTTATATGAAGGCCGCTACGACGTCCACTGGTGAGTCGACAAAACTACAATCCCGATATAAAGGACCATTAACTATAATAGAAATACTACCCAGTGATTCCTATAGAATGTCGAAGATGATAGAAGATGATAAGTTTCAAACAACCGCACATGTTAGTCAGCTAAAGTTATGGAAGAATTACAACCAAGATAGCGAAGACGAAGAATTGGAGGACGAAATCGAACCAGAGCAAGAGATCGACGCGGGACCGAAAAGCCCAAAGAGAGATACTCTAGAAACCACTGACATTCCCAAGAGACGTATAGTGAAACCCAAACATCTTGAAGACTTTGTATAATTAATTTTGTATATTGTATTTGTTAAATGTAATTTTAGTTAACATTTGAAATGCAGTAAAGTATACGCAGGATAGGCCGAGTGTTAGGAATTTTGCTAATGTTAATATGAAAATATATTTGAATTACCCGCCTAAGTAAGATGTATAACAGTTGGTAACAAAGGTTAAAAGACAGTTAGAGAGAAGCTAGAAAGAAATGAGTGCAGAACGGTCGTATTGTTTTGTAATTGGTATTTTAATATAATTAAACACTGTTACATTGAGAAGATCGATTTATTGAAAGAAGTAAAAGTTAACAAACGTGAAGATGTTCAAATAGTTTCATATTTTTATGTCATATTTAACAAAATTATTTTTGAACACGAAGAGATGTTTTTAAGTGTGTGTAATAAACGTTCTAACCAAGAATTAATGCTAATATAGCTCATGGTATGGGCTAATACCGTGCATGGCGATACATCCCCTAAACAGCCTGACGTCATCGAAAAGCTGTGAGACTTCTAGTATCGGTGGTAACGGATTTATCTTGGTTGACCCGATGTTATGTGATTTTACGTCCCTAGGAGCGAAAAATAATAATACATGAATACAGCAATAGGTGGCAATACATAATAAAAATTGACAACTTTGACTATTATGTCAAATATTTTCGTAAAATGCCGTTTCTTTTCAAAATTTTGTGCCGGCAGTAGGGAAAATATATATAGACACTCGAGTCGTAAACGCTTTTACAAACTGTCCTCACGTTCCAACCACCTCCGCAATGTACCGTTGTGCTGTCATATTACCTCGAATGAACACCAAGGAAGACTTGCTGCCATAAGTAATCGCACCCCAAACCAGAATGCCCACAGTGCGGTGTACGTGCCTCTCAACGGTAAATCGAAGATTCCGTCTTCCACTCCATCTTCTTCTGACTCTCCGACGACCGTCGTGCATGCTTAGACAAGATCTTGATTCGTCACTAAACACAATACGACGCCATTCAAGATTCCAATGAGATCTTTCATTGCACCATTGTAACCGTTGCTGATAATGTTCCGCACTCAAAGGAAGCACAAGTTGCGGACGATATGATGTTAACTCAAAACTTCGGATTCGGCGATAAACTGTTCTAAGGGTTACATGGCGACCTTCTTCACCAAACCATTGATCACCAATTGCTCGAGTAGAGGAAAATCGGTCTTTAAATGTTAGTTGTCTTAAGCGACGATCCTGACGCTCATTCGTTCTTCTTGAAGCCCCGGTTCCTCTTCTACGACGTTCCTGGCCATCTTCAAACCATGTACGACAAACTCGCATTACAGTAGACCGATTTCGATTAAACGGTTAGCAATTTCCCCAAATGAAAAACCAGCTTCGCGCAAACCAATAATTCGACCACCGTCGAATTCGTTTAATTGTCGATACACTGCTCGTCTTCTTACTCTAAGCATAGCTAACACTTAACTGAACCGTAGTTCAATAAGAACAACAATACAAATCGATGAAGTTATAAAAAACACCGCAAAAAAAACATTTAACATCAATGTTGAGAGAGAGGTAAAAACCTCAATAACAACTTTATTGCTTCACTGAGAGGATTCAAATTTTGATCATTTAGTACTATTACATAGGTGAATAATCCTACCAATTTTCATCCGGAAATTCCAACCCCTTTCTAGCTGTTGCAATTTCTATGTCACAGTATTTTTCACCAAACCTTGTCAAAAATTAAAAGCTTTTAACTTGATATACCAATCAAACTTGACATTTGCTTTAATTTGCATGACATTTACCTTCAACACTCATGCCTTTCTGTTCTAAATTCTTGTAAAGATTACAATTTCAAATCACAGCTATAATGACTAGAGAAAACCTAGAAGATTATGTAAACTGTAAGTAAAGTAGTGTAAATTTTCGCTTTATTTTTGTAAATAGAGTGTAATCATTGCCACCATATCAAATAGGATTTTTTTTCACGATATTATACATAAGAAGCATTTTTCTTTTTTGATAAATACTATGATGTTACAATTTACAACATGGATATCGGTCATTAGTGCCATGTATACTGCGTTCAACCAACTACCTACATATGTCCACCCGTTCAACACCAAACTCCCTCAGTGTCCAGTTCTTTTATTAGGTTTGTTTCTACAACAATTTTAAATTAGTTGAAATCGTTAGGGACATGCGCATTATAAAAAATAGTGTTCGTCCAGTTAAAACGTCAAACTTTGATTATTAGTTTGGCGTAATTTGGTGTCCGTGGAGATCTCCAAATTAATTTCTAACCGTTTGCTAATAATTGCTTCAGTTTGAAGATTGTCGTCCAGTGATCTATCAGACGCGTGCGCGTTGTATACAAATTGTGAAGTGAAATGTTGTATTACAGGTTTTTTTTTTAATATTTTCACCTCGCGCGTGTCTGTGGTTTTGTTCCTTTAATCCGTATTTAAATTGCCGAACTCTATGGAACATTCTCAGATCTACAGACCATACAATTAGTTAATTAATTTCGATAAATCAATTTTAATGCATTGAAATACGATTAGATTCACAATTTTTCTTTAAAAAAATGTTTGTAGAAATTATCCTTGACCAACATCCGTCAAATCTGAAATGTGCGTTCAGCTAAGATCATGTGTTCATCATCGAGTTGCTCCCTAGCGCCAACGGGCAGTGGCGGAGGTTCGATACAACCCTCAACAAATTTAAATTTAATTTATGTGTTACCTTTATTGCATGTAATCTCCCGTTTAATTTACTAGACAAGGAAGCATATGTCTTCTTTTGGAATAAATATTCGAACTGCAAATTACCAAGTCGGGCATCGTTACAAAGAATTGAGCCATTTGCTGGTGAACATGTTGAAAAGAGAATTAAATCGGAGTTGAAAGATAAAAAATTGTAGTTATGTGTGGATGAAGCAACAGATCGTAAAAAAACATTCTGTGGTTAATGTAATGGTACGTACAATTGAACCACATCAATCGTCACCTTCAATTCTATCAGCTTCCAGACGAGTACAACAATGTACTGCCGAAGTAATTTCAAAGTTAGTGTTAAATACATTGGAAAAGTTTGAACTTTCAACAAACCGACTGTTGATGTTTATGAGTGACAGTGCCACAAACATGCTTTCTGTGAGCCGGTCTCTTAAAAAACATTGCGCTAACTTGTTACATATTACATGTAAAATTCATGCTTTCAGTCATGTGGCAGATAGTATTAGAAAACGTAATCCTGAGGTAGACGCTTTAATAGCGCATACAAAAGCAGTGTTTGTCTGTTAGGTTGTTTGTAAGGAAAAGTAATTTACACTCTATTACAATAAATATATTGATAAACACAAAAGCTGAACTATAGGTTATTACACCATCGCCTACCTATAATATTAGGAAACAGGAACTTGTTGAACGTGACCAAAGAACAGTGTCTGTAATAAATGGCCCAATAAAATTAGCTTCTAAGACGACTGCATTCTAGGACTGCTATAATATTAATAGAAATACATCCGAAATATCTGAAAGCGTTAACGTTTACGAGAAAATTCTTCTGCCCAACAATAATATCCCTAAAGTTAGCGAGATACAAACCGTAAGGAAACCAGCTGAAGTCTTGAAAAGCGACTTCCTACCGCTTCATTACGGCACTCCTTTCGAACATAAAACTCACGCCGTAATTAAAAATATAAAATTCAAACTGCCGAAGGAGTACTTGAACTTGTCTAACAAAGAAGATCCCAGCAATAGCGGTACGCAAAACAATAAAGGAACAATATGGATACAACATTAAATGTAACAAACAATAATAATAAGACGACTGTTGAACCTCATAGTGAAGTTACAAGCGTTATCGTGAATCCAATAAATAGCCAAATCTTTGATGTTCATTGGAGGAAAAGGACGACGCAAAATTTGAACACTAGTCATGTAGAAAGTGAAATGTAAATACTTTTTATTGTATATTTTCATACAAACCAAACAATGGTGATACTTCACTCTTATTTCTATATATTGTCATAAGTGGCGCTACTGTAATTAACAGAATCAGCACATGAATACCGCGCTATTTTGAATTTTGAAAATACATTTCTTGGCGACCCTGCAATAAACAAAGTGGGGAAGAAGCGCGGGAAATAATAGGGAGTGGTAGAGTACCAAAATCATAATAAGTCTCCAACATTGTGTCGTATATATGTTTTGTTTAATATATTTGTTAATCTATTACGCGTGTTTTCGTTGTTATGTGAAAGAGAACCTAAAGACAACACATTTAACATTGTCATATCCCCAAAACGTATTTGCAAATTTCACAGACTATGCCCCCGTATGCCTGAGCCACTAGAACCTATTCTTACACATTGGGGAACATGGTTACAGGCCGCGTTTTATCGTAAATATTTTGAGAATATTAAGAACGTGGTTTTACAATTCGATCCAAAGGAAGCTACGGCTATCAAGGAAAGCCAGACGAAATTTCAAGATAGTCAGGTTAAAACGGATTTAAAAACTATCCAGGACAATTACTTCGGACTAGTGGAGACAATAGAAAAATTACAAAATCCTTCGGTGTCGTTAGTGGAATCTCTGCAAATAGTGCAACATGTTCACGCACAGTTATGCGCGGTGGAAGATGCAAAAAAAATTTTTGTGTTCTAGAAAGGTTTGAAAGTGTTTTAGAGAAAGATTCTGATTTTGGCACATTAAAACAAATTTGTGAAGGTGCGTCAACAGAATCGTTAAGTTGTTCCAAAGATTATTTTAATTACACAAATATAACGTCACTAGATGTAGAACGCCGCACTCGGTTTGCCGAAACAACTGTGGAAACATATCTAATGTTACAGATATTTAACAGACATTATTCACTTTGTGATTTCACGGAAGATTCTTAAGACGGTAAGTGCTTGAGTACGTATTATATTTTATTTCCGACCATTTATTTTGTGTAAATTTTTATGCGCTCGCCACTGGCTGTTGGCGCAAATTGAGCAACTCTATTCATCGTGTGTTTTTTTAATTGTGATTAATTTACGATAAATAATATAAAAAAGCAGTTTTCCATGCGTCCTAGGATCTGTATTTTTGTTACTTATTAATCGTTTATCTCATGTTATTCAAAGCGAATTATAATTTACGTATGTATACACTATTGTATAAATGTTTTTGACCGTTAATAATACAATGTAAAAATGAATAATTATTAGTTTTATTAGTGTTTTCTTCTTAATTTTTGTTTCTTTCCGTAGAAAATGCATGCAAAAAAGTAGAACATAGCTTCAGAAAATTAGAAACAATTTGTTAGATTCCCACATGACCCCCGTACAATATATTGATATCTTATCAAATTGCTTCATTCATAAACTGTTGAACCAAAGCAAATTGTTGCAATTACAACTCTTCTAGAGATTTCACAATATCTTTAATCTGCTTATATTAACTCGCGATGATAAATTATATCCAAATAACGTGTAATGTCGCCTCGATCAGATATCTAGTAAACAAGAGACAATCGTATACAATTCAAAATGTTCCATCTTAACTAGCGCGACAGCTTTCGATGAAAAAAAGGTTTACGGAAACGAAATATTACGAATATGAGAAAATTTAGACCGATTGTAGCATATTGTGGCAATTTTAAACATAATTTTTGCACGAGAGCTGCGAAGGACGTCTTGAAAATCGGAATATTGGATGTACCATTTGAAAAAGGTCAAGATAAGAACGGCGTTGCCAAAGGACCGCAAAAATTACGAGAAGCTGGTCTTATAGATAAATTGAACGAATGTTGTAAGTACATGCTTGCTTTTATTTCATATTTTCTTTCTCAAATCTTAAACTCTGATCCAATTCCTGCATCAATCTCTTTTGCTTTCAAACAGGTGGCAGCTTGGACATTAAAGATTATGGCGAAATCTCATACAAGAATAATTGCAAAGATGTGCAGGTCTCTAACATGAAGCACTACGATCACGTCATTAGCTGTTCTAGAGAACTTTCCGACAAGGTCGAAGGAATTATTCGCGATGACAGGATATGTCTTACATTGGGCGGTGACCATTCTATTGGTAAGGAAACTGAACGAAATTATAACCAACTTTTGGTAATCTTTTCTTGCTTTTTTTTTGTAAAGTTGGGTAGGACAATGCCTCTTGTGACGTCAGATTCCTTCAATGAATTCGTTGTTGTCAATCTGTCAAATTTTTGTGCTTTTTGTGTTGCCAAACTCCCGGAGTTTGGTGCATCACCACGAGTCACCTTATAATACATTCATATTAAAATGATCTTCACAAACACATCCCCTTGTGTAAATAAACATTATGACATCACGGCTGTTTTGGCGGACATTTTATGTTAAGAATGTGAAAGACAATTTGGCCATATCGCTATCCCCTCTACGCTCTCAAGCGGAGAGGTTAACGGCAGTCGATGGCTCAAGGTTACCGATGTAGTTGTGTCTATTTGACGCAACAACAATCTAAATTTTAAAATCACAACATTCATAATTTGTTTTTGTTAATACAAAAATTTTTGATGTAATTTTTATTCACTATTTTGAAGGGTCATCCATATGTAACTAGAAAAAAATTGCTTTTGTACCTTATTATTGTGTAATTTGAGTTTCTACTTGGGGCTATCTCCATCTTTTGTTGAATTAGTATAACCCGACGTTTCTGCAGTCTTTAGGGCAGTCTCTAGAGAGACTATTCGTCGATTAGATGAATCTGTCCTCACAGGTGACAATTTAGCATTTTTACCTAGCCAACAGCGATTTCGCGATAACTATCATTCTCCTTTCTTCTTGAGGAATCGGAACGATACACGGACACATTAAAGCCCGAAATAACGAAAACATAGCAGTATTATGGGTGGACGCCCATGCCGATCTGAACACTAATCAGACATCGATGTCCGGAAATGCGCATGGCATGCCGATGGCCTTCCTCGCTAAGGAATTAGCATCGTTTTGGCCTTCGCGACCAGCAGCGGAGTGGTTTACGCCTAGACTATCACTGAGGAACCTAGCTTACATCGGTCTAAGGGCGGTCGATCCTTACGAGAATGTTATCATGCATAATCTAGGCATCTCGTACTTCGACATGTTTGATATACAGAGATATGGGATCGATGCGGTTGTTTCGGCTGCTCTAGACAAAATGGACCCGCATCATAAGAAGGCGATCCATGTCAGTTTCGATATTGATTCTTTGGATCCGTTAGAAGCTCCTAGTACAGGGACACCAGGTAAATATTCGGTCCTTATAAAGTACTCCTACAATGCAAGCCTGAGGTACATATGCATTAAAAATTATATTTTAGAATAGTTTACAATTGATTAGTTTTTTTATAATATACTACATAACGTATTTTAATTGGTTGACATGTCACTATGATGCAATTTTACAACTATCTGGTCACTTATGTATATTTGCTTGTTTTCTTTCATGGTGGTCCCCGTAGCTAGCCTGATGATGTGTTTTTGAACACGAAACCGGTCGCCTGATAGCTAATAGAATTTGTAAGAAAATTGGACCTGCTTTTTATTTCCCTTCATTAATATGCATTGAAGTTTAAACAAGCTACCTCAATACGTCAACGATCAAAACATATACAGGGTCTTTCAACAAGAGGTGTCATTTTAAATCAAAGTACAAACTCTGAGGTTAGTAATGGAACACAATATCTGCCAAATGTCCGCCTCGGCTCCGCCTACAAACGGTCATTCTTTTGATGAAATTTTTCATGTTTTCGCATAATAGCGGCGGTATTTCGCCAATAGCAATTGTAATATTGTCTTTGAGTGCTTGAATCGTCGCTGGAGCATTGGCGTAGACTTTATCTTTAATGTAGCCCCAAAGAAAAAGATCTAATGGTGTTAAATCGCACGATCTCGGCGGCCAATTGAAGTCTACATTTCGAGAAATCACACGTCCAGGCAATTTTTCACGCAATAGAGCCATTGTTTCACGAGTTGTGTGGCAGGTGGCGCCATCCTGCTGAAAATAAACGTCGTCCACATCCATAGCATCAATTTCAGGCCAAAAAAAGTCGGTCAACATCGTTCGATAACGCAATCCATTCACTGTAACGGCCGAACCAGCAGCATTTTTGAAAAAGTATGGCCCGATTACACCGCCAGCCCAAAAACCGCACCAAACTGTCACTCGTTATGGTTGGAGAGGTTGCTCGGCTATTTCTCTTGGGTTTTCGGAGCCCCAGATGCAACAGTTTCACTTGTTTACGTACCCAGACCTGCTGGCTTCAATTCTTGTGTCAACTGCAACTTAGACGTATGTATGCGAAATGCGGTGCAAACTGGCTTGTGATATCCCTAATTCCTGTGATCGTCTCGAAATGGACAAATCTCGATTTTCATCCACACCCTCAGCTACAGCGGCGATATTTTCAGCTGACCTAGCCGGACGAGCACGAGTTGGAATCTTCACATCACTAACTTGTCCCCGACGTTCGAATTTATTGATTAAATTCATTATAGCTGTGCGAGAAGGCGCTTGATGATGACCAAAAGCAGTACGAACTTTACGAACCGTTTCCGCGATATTTTCACAATTTCTGTAGTGAATTTTCACTATTTCAAACGTGTTGTGCGAGTGTGTATCGATTCACATCTGGAAATCTCCTAGTTTTTACTTGTCAAATATCATCGCAATCACAATTGTGTGTTTACAATTCAAAAATGGTGCGAAATTTAAAATGCCACTTCTTGTTGAAAGACCCATTATACCTTCAAAATCCTTTTAAAAACATATCTTCTGGAAAATTGGCTATTATAGTGTTTCCGAATTCTTTGTATGCTTTGTAGGCCACGTGCTCCAGTAGGTTGCAGATCTCTTTCAATTTCTTCTTATCCCCTATTAGTCGCTTCCAATCCTTAATTCCCATTTCTTCCACATCTCTCTCTACTGCATCTATCCATTTTGTTCTTGATCTGCCTCGTTTGCTGGTTATGTCTCCTCTTAAAACTTGTTTTGTAGGTCTAATATCTGCTAATCTCATAATCTGTCCCAGCCATCTTATTCTCTGGGCCCTTATTATTTTTGATATCGACGGCTGTCCATATAGCTGCAGAAGCTTTTCATTAGTAATTCTTCTCCACTTCTTTCCTTCCTTTACGGTCTCCCCTCCCAATCTTCCTCAACACTTTCGTTTCCCATATATCCACCAAGTACACATGGATCTTTACTTTAACACATGTTGTGATCTAAACACGCTCCTTAGTGCTGCTAAACTTCTGGTTCCATTTGTAATTCGTTCTTGGATTTCCATTCCTTCCAATTTCTTGTTGGTTAGCAGTACCCTCAAATAATTAAAGCTATATTGTGTTCCATCTTCTGTTTCTAGTTGTTGCAGTTTTTCATCCTGCCTTTCATTCTGATTTATTTCCGTCTTCATATTTATCTATTGTAAAAAAAAAAAAAAAAAAAAAAATTTTCGTCCAAAATTTTGATTGAAGATTTGTATTTCTCTTCTTTTTCTAGTTAGAGGTGGTTTATTGCTAAGAGAAGGCATTCATATCATGTCAGCAGTATACAAAACAGGACGATTAGGAGCCATGGATATGGTTGAAGTTAATCCTATGATTGGCAGCGAAAGTGACGTTGACAGAACACTATCGGCCGCCGTTCATATCATCCTAGCCGCCTTTGGACATAATAAAAGAGGTGTTAAGGTTGATATGCAGCATATGCTACCTCAAATAAATGGATTTAATTAAACACTTTTTATTCACTAACAACTTTAACGAATATAAATAAGTATTGTGAAGAAAATATACCATTTTATTGAAGGACTAGCAATTTTCTTTCAAATACTCTGCGCATACCTTTGAATGTCAAGGTCATTTGCTTTGATAAAGAAAACACGAATTTGTACGCATATTTAATGAAGTTGGTATTCGATATTTTAACCTCAAATTCCAACTGTAAAAAATGACAATTCGCTGTCAAAAAAATCATATAACCTAAAAACAAATTACAGCGGTAGTCAATTTTAATCAATAAAAATATAATTAGGAAATAAAAATAAAAACCTATTTTAAATTACATTACAATTATCATTTGCAAATAATTATATATACAGTTCGCACATTTCAACTAGATTATTTCTCTTTATTTAAGGCTTGTATAAATTCCTCGAGTTTTTCTTGGATCTGTCGTACTCTTTCTGTGTAAAAAAAACGGATTATATAAAATTCACGTCGCTGATATGATAACTTACTTAATTCTTCAGCTAGCGTTACCCTTCTACCAGTTAGCAATTTTGACTTCTTCTCAGCATCCTGGCTGTAATCATCGAGAACATCTTTGATTTCCTTATCTAATCGTCTAGCTTCACGGTTCATGATCTGCTGTCGTAGAGCATTCGAGGTCACTTTCATCATCTGTTGAATACGATGGAAGAGCACTACATCACCACAATCGACATCCATCTGCTGATGGTACATATAGAATGCCCTACGACAGTCGTAAGCTCTACTCAGAGCTTGTTTAAGGAAGTGTTGCCTATAAATCGGATGCCAGACTTCTCGTATGAATTCATTATCGACTTCGATATTATTCCTTTGTAAATTCTTACGGATTGTTGTGTATTCGTCAAAGCTTAATATGGGTGGGTGTTTCTAGAATATAACCTCACTTTTTAAACGTCAAAATTTGACAAGTGTTAAAATTCTAAGTACATAACCTCAAATTTTTACAGCTTTCATTCGAATTTTCACATCTCCTTACCTCATCCGAATGTAAAATCTTATCCAACTCCGACTTGATACTGCTGCATTTCTGTTGCTCCTCCGTTAAGTACTTCCAATACATCCACCGCTCCTTAAACGAAGGTCCCAGCATTTGTTTAAGAAAGCTTTCGTTTTGTTTCAACTTATTTTTTACGCCGGATTCTAAGAATTTCACTGCAGAATCCCAATCTCTTTTATCACTAACGCTGCGGTCTTCTAGAATATTTAATTGGATCACTCGCAGCATTTCAGAAGCTTTCTCTTCCCACGAGTGCCTGTGAATGGCTTCTGTAACGACGGCTGCTTTCAATTGGTCGAAAATATCATCGTGATCCTGAGCTTGAGCAGCTTTTTCTAAAAATCCATGGAATTCCTCTCGGAGAGTTTCCCAACCTGATTCTACGGACTTTGCTGGTAAGCCTTGCTCAGCCCATTGACGTAGTTTAATGTCTACTGCTGTATGGAAGGTGGCTACATTGAAATTTGGAATTAAAGCCTATTTAAAATTCATTCTCGAACAAGTTTTCACTTACCTTGAGAACCACCTTGCGCAGCCGGTAAATAAATATTCTCAAAGACATGATGAGACACTTTATCCCATATTTTATCTAATAAACAATCTTCCCAATGCTTCGGACTCACTTGCGATAAATTAACCATTTCGTCTAGGATTTCCGATCTAGCCCTTTCGAACAGTTCATCCCTATCCTGCTCCCTTAACCTCGGAAAACTATTCTTCCATTCGGTTTCCAAATTAAACCTGGTTGCTTTGAATGCATCAGCTTGCTGTTCTATCGTTTCTCGAACCATTTTCCAGAAACAATCGGCAACTGCTAAGCTTAAGTTTCGTGTAGTTACTTGCGTTGACCTTATAAGACCTTCCCTGAAGTGGATGAGATTGTTTATTTAGAAAATTTTCAATTTAGAAGAGGATTTGAGTCATACTTAAATAATTTCGAACTCTTGAAGAATTGTTCTTCATATTCTTTGATCGTTTGAATCGAATCGTCTTTTTTTCCTCGACCTGTAACTACTGCAAAATACCCTAGAGCTTTCATAGGGAATAGTTTTCCAGATAATATCTTTCGTATCTATAAATAATAATGGATATCAAAGAGCACGGGAGCTGAGACAGGTCCTTGAAGTACTCCGAAAATCAGTTTTTACGCAAACATACTCACCCTATCAGGATTCGTTAAGTTTTCTTCAGCCATATCAACTTTAGTTAGTACGAAGATTGTCCTGCGACCTTGAGGGTCGCATTGTGCCACTAAATCGGTGACATTACTTCTTTCTGCGTCCACTGATCCATCCTAAAGGATAAAAAAGCGCATGTTATGTTCCGTTCTCTTTGTATAAGTTCCAAAATCACCTGTATACATAGAATAATCGCGTTTGGATTATTCATGTAACCTTGTGTCATGTTTTTAATATTTTCTCTGGTGTCCGAGGCCATATCCGTTGTTTGAGTCTATCGAAATTGAATAAACGTTAAATTATCACTCCGATTTTAATTACTTTTACACTCTAGATGTGAACTTACAGAAATTATGCCTGGTAAATCGATTAGGACCATCCTTTGCAATCCAGGACCTTAAAAAAATAGCTACGTTATTAAATCTAGGTGTTATATGTTCTTGGGAACCTTTAACGGTCATCGAAATGACATCTGTTGAAACTGTTTTGCCCCCACGAACACTGTTCCTCATACGCAATTCGACTTCTTTTCGAAGATCAGCCAAATCGGACTCCCTGGTGAGATCGAACTCTCTTGAGGAGTCTCTGAATTGGGCAATGTGGTACGGGCCTTCGGAAAGTGTTACCTTTACAGGTGCTCTAGGATCAAATTATAATCAGTATTATAAACATGTTGCGGCTCCCCCTCAAAAAAAAAAAATGGCAATTACCTGGTCATCATTTCTCCAGCACCTCTAGGGAATATCCTAGCTTGCGCTATCATTTCCAGTACAGATGTCTTACCGCTACTTTGATCCCCCACCACAACAACTCTAGGTAACTGATCAGCGGTGTTATATCCGCTATCATAATCTGCCAATTCGTCCAAAACTTCACTGTACATATCAATTAAGCTACGCTTCACCTGACGAACACTAGGCTTCCTACCCTGCTTCAAAAGTAAGTTTTGCTTGCGCAATTCTTTGTTTTCCTTCTCTAGACGTTCGAGTTCTCTTTGGTATTTGATTTGGGTTTGCATCATCTCATCCTGCAACACTTCTAATCTCTGCTGAGATTCTCTTCGTAGTTTCTCATCAGTTTGGGATTGGGTGAAGGGTATTGCGTAGACTGTATTCTTTTCTTTGATTTCGTTAGCTGTCTCTAAGGGTGGAATAAGAAAAATACGTAAGGAAATATTTTTAAAAGGGTTTATAAAATGAGTTGGAAGTTTTTATCACAACGAATTTAGAGATTTTTCCGAATTTTGGATAAGAAACTTTATAAGATCTAATACATACAAAATTTAAACAAACTAGATTCAAATCTTGGGATTGTCCAAGATTTTACGAACGTTACAAGAGTTTTATTTGAATATAACTTTGTTTCAAGCATCGATAAAATATTTTGAAAGAAATATTCTAATTTTTTAGTTAAATAGATCCAATTTGCACTTCGTCACTCTGTATGCGACCTTAAAAGATGCTAGCAGTGCGTTACTTGGTACTGAGGCCTATTTAGTAAACACACTTTTTTGTTTTTGTAAATCTTGCAACTTGCTACTAAAGAATTCGCGAGATTTTTCAACCATGTTAGAGTGATTGGTATCGAGATGTCACTTTAGCTTACTTGGAAGCGTACATTTGCTCGCTAGAACTTTTAAACTGAGCACACACTGCGATATTTCCGTTTCTTTGCTACCCCACCACCTGTCAATGCTTGATCGCTCTCACTTGAACTGTCGACTTGCTTATTTAATACAAATCTGTCCATTTTCCTACGACTTTACGAAAAATAGCGGGCGCTTCTATGGTAGCGGGCGTCTTAAAACCGTTCTTCTCAGATGTTTACTCTCCGTTTGTTATTTAGGAACTGAAGCGGTTCGCCGAAGTGGTGCCGTATTTATACTAGCCGCCCCACCTACTTAGAACTTTTGCGAAACTTCGACAATGTCCGATAGTATGCTATATAGGTCTACTAGAAAGTTCTATAAACTTCACGAAAGTTCCATACTTTTCTAGAACATTCCATGTGCTTCGAGAATGTGCCATATCTTTCTAGAAAGTTCTTCAAGCTACGGGAACGATCTGGTCTAGATATTCTAGAAAGTTATATTAGCTTCGAAGCCGTTTCGAAATGTTCATTCTAGAATATTCCAGACCGCTATGTCTGTCCGTGTTCGCAAGAGTGCCTCGCGGCGTATTAAAATAAAATATAAGCTAATACAAATGCTTCAAAAATTTATTTTATTTGGAAACGGAATCGGTATCAACGCCATCTCTTGACATATACACTACTTGATTGTTAAAACTCGGTAATTCCCCGCCACTTTACTATAAAAGCAGTTCTTGTGAATGTTTTTTCAGTTTTCTAATTCTACCATGCTTGTTTTATCCCCACTCTCGGGAAAAAATATTTACAAGTACCTACTTTTGCCATTTAAAACCAAAACATGCGAAATATACGAAAAAAATAGACGAAAGGGTATCTTGTTATTGCAGTTCGAAACACAAAATATGTGGCCGTCCAACCTAATAAAATGGAGTAAGACAACGGTCTGTTATCTCTATTCGTCAAATTTGTGTTCCTTCCGCCTATACACTCTAAATCTAAAACATGCGAAATATACGGAAAAAATACGAAAAGGTCTCTTGTCATTGTAGCATTTAACGCAAACCATTTGACTATCCTAGCCCAAAATAAATCAAAAAGGCAAGAGTAATAAAACGGTTCGTTCTCTCTATTGATCAAATTTCTGTTCCTGTTTATGTATGTCCGGTTTCGTTTATGTGTTGTGTTGCACCTGACGCTTCTATCTTCCCGAACCTGTAGCACCTGATGTATTCATTGAATCTAGTACCTATAGCTCGTTTCGTTTGACCAATATAGGCTTTATCACAGTCATTACATGCAATTGAATTGCCAAGAATTAATTAATAATTTTTGTGGTGTGAAGTGTGTCAGTACTTAGTGCTGTTTGTCATTCTACCCTGCAGTCCTTGCTATCATTATTGATAGGAAAGTTTGAATTATCAAATAACATATGAAATTGTTTGATTCTATGTTTTTATCTTAGAAAATTCTTTAAAATTAAGTTTAATTGCAGTAGTTTGACTGTCATTATATTATTTCTTCAGTGTTTTGGTCAAGTTAAGTAATCTTAAAAACCTAAAAAGGCTATAACTTTTTTAGAAAGCAATTTTAGATACACCTTCACATAAACTTTTTTTATAGTCATCATTAACTGAACGCCCCTATACAGTTTGATCAGCATCCTAACAAACACTCTGTATACAATAATACTATGATACTTCAAACACATGCGATTGCTACGAAAACTAAACAAAAAGCTACTTCAATTATGTTCTAAAAGCTAACCAACCAAATATAAATACGAACCTGCTAAAAACGAAACAAAAGGATAAAATTTCATTGAATTATGTGACATTAAACGACATCGAAATAAGAAAATAAACTGCGTAAGTGCATCATACCTGAGTACAATCTCTCTAGATAATCGGTTAAGCTGGCAAAAGCACCTAAACAAAAGAAAACAAAATTGGCACTCGAAAAGAGTGTACTCAAGTGACGCACACTTTATTACGTACCACTAATAGACACGGAGATCTCGTGATTGGATTGGTCAGTGGCCGCGATCGCATTATCGAGACGTTGATCGAACCAGTCTTTGAATTCCTTGTATTTGTTTTCCGTGAAAGCCTTGATGCGAGGGTCTTAACACAAATACCCGCTATTGTATATCTTATAAATAATACTAGCGTTTGTAATTCTAGCTTATTTTACTATTTAAACAAAGCGTTGATAAGTTTTAATACGAACCTATTTCAATATTATCTTTAACGTTATTCTTAAAATCTATTAGCGACCCCCTCCATTGCTGCCATTTATCGTTATCGGGCATTACATCTTCCAGCCATTTTAAATCTGGTAAACCGTCTTTCCAATCTTGATATTTCTACAATTACATGTTTAGATCTCTTCGAAATACGTAATAAAGTCTATTTACCTTTTGTAATGTGACACCACCACCAACAGCGCCACCCAGAATTAAATATCGCACTTTCAAAAGCCCTCGAACAGCTCTTAAAACTAGCACACCATATTCCCTTCGGTGATGAATTTGGTACTGTTTTAAAAGTGGTCGAGACCTATCTAAGGCTCGACCGGTCCAAATACTGCATATTCCACGTTTGTAGCATACATTATTGCCGTATTTTAGAGGGTAATGAGCGTACGAACTGATAATTACACGGCTGCAAGATAGTTCAGTTTTAGATTTAACCGCATAACCTCATTAGGTAATAAAAAAAATTCTTACCCGAATTTTCCACTAATGATGTATCCCATACTGGTAATAATTACATGTGCATTTTATAATAAATAAAAATCATATAAATGCCTTAAATATTATAAGAACAAATTTTATGTGAGAAATCAAATGTCAAAATTTTTAAGTTGGTTGGTAAAGAAGGATTTCTTCTAATTATGTCATAGTGGAACTGTGATTTACTGTTACTCAACCATCACGTGCTTCAAGGGAGAATTTCATTAAATATTTATTTGTTAGAAAGGATTAAGTTATTTATTTTGTTAAACAATGTATTTAAGACTTGGTTCCAAGCATTAATTAGTTTGAATATTAATTTAATACTTAATACCTCCATTTTAAAATGCGATTTCTATACCTGTGACAAATCACAGACCACTCCTGCAAAACCTAAAAACCTATTTTTTTTTGAAGTATCCCTGCATAACCTCTAAGCTAGAATTTCTTTCATTTTATAATCTTTTTCGCTTTAAAAAGTAATAAAAAAAAATTGTCGCTAAACGTGTTATGTCAGTTTATAATAATTTAACAAACATGAAAAGTAACATTGTAAATCAACAGAATATTCTAGATAACAGTGTATTATTAAAAGTAGAACTTGTAAGTCTTTTACAAAGTTTTGTATAAGTGTGTTTCCCTCTTCAGCGCATTTTTCGTTTTATTTTAGGCGGACGGTACCTCACAATTAATTCAGATACCTAAAGTAGATGTATGTAATTTAGGCTTACAAATTCAAACGGAACCTAAGACAGTTCATGTCGAACCAGTGCCTCTAATCGCTTCAAATGTAAACAGCGTTCTTCCTAGTTCCGATGTTGAAATTAGTGATAAGTTACATGACGATAAAGCATCACATTATGTATATAAAGTTGTTAAACCTGAAGATTTAAATTTAAAGGTATGTCACAATATTACTTCGAAAGTTTTGTTGTTACATGAGTTAGATTTTGTAGCCAATTGTTAAAACACATTTAACAAGAGGACGACCAAAGAAAAGACTGAAACAAAATAATAGTGAGGCAAAAACTATTGTTAAAGTCGAAGAAACAAATAAAATCGTGAAACAGGCTCGTACAAGATCAGGACGGATAACGAAACCACCAAAACACATTGAAAAGGTATTGAAAATGAATATAATTATTTTTCTAAAGAAATTTCTTTAATGAAAACTATTCGTAGGATTTCAAGAAAATCGACATCTCCGATAACAGCAAACACGATCTCACTGATCTCAAAACGTGCGAATTTGAACCGTTGCGTACCAACGAAACCCCATCTGAAGAACCGTTACAAATCCTGGAACAACATCATAAGAGGAAACGCAATATTCCCCCGAGATTTCGTTGTCCGACATGTAACAAGGCTTATTTAGGTAGAATTAAGATGGTAAATCATTTTCAAAAACACCCCGATCACAGATCGGACACAATTCACGACTTCATAAACCATAGCACGTGGAATTTCCTAATACTAACATCGCAGAAACATAAATTAGGTCCGAAAGGTATTAAATTTTGTGAAGAATTAGAAGTATTATTACAGAACGCTAGGTATCTGGCTCACTTTCTATTCAAACCGTTAAACGATGATGGTGACGGGTATTTTATCAATGAAAATCTTGCTCGTTTATTCGGTATTTCACCTGGCAAATATAGCATCGATGATTCCGAGTTAGGAAGAGACATAACGTTGTATGAATACTTAGAGAATAACGAAAGTAACAATGCAGCAGAAAATGTTAAATCTGCAGAGGTTGGAAATGTTAAAAACGGTGCTAAAAACACATTAGACACCAAAGAATTTAATACGTTTGATTATATAATGAGTAACGAACAAAATACTGTTATAAACTTCAATACAAATGATACACAAAAAGATATTAGTAACAAAAACAAAATTAGCTTAAATAATATGAATTTATCATTGGAAACGCAAGAAAACCATACGGATATCGAGTTCACCATACCGCAGACATCACACGATGTAATTATAAACAAGGAACGATTAAAAAATAACCATGCCGACTCATATATCGCAACAGAAAGTTCGAATTCAACTCTTTCCAACAGCAATTGCTTAGCACTTGTTAAATATGAAATACAGCCGAAGAATAACTTCATTTTTAACAATCACGAATTCAATAACATCAATAGCGACCTGCACAATCAATTGGACAACTTAGCCGATTACAATAATCTGGAGATCAAGGAGAAATCTGTATTTAATTTGGAAAATCCCAGCAAAAGCCATAACGAATCAACCGAGAAACAAAACAGCCATATAACTTTGCAAAATGAGCTTAGAGATGTTGATGAGTTAATGTTGGTTAATGTCGATGCAGGACAAGTATCGAATATCCTTGATACAAGTAGCAATTCAGACGATATAATGAATGTTGATCAGTTTGTCAACGAGAGGTTCAAGAAATTAACTGAACCGGATATCGATATACAGAATAACTTGTTGAATTTAGAATTGCCTCCTTTGGATATGTTCCATTTCCATACTTCATGACAGAAATAGGGCCAGTAATATTATATTAAATGCTTTTAAAACATGTTTGGATACATATTTATTGTATTTATTTGTACATAAACTATCCTAATCAATTGTTAACCAGTCTTTTATTAATTATTTGGAGCAATAAAGCTTTTTAAGACATTATTTTAATTTTTGTATATGCGTATTATAATATTCTCAAAGATTGAATTTCAAAAATATGGCGGGAAAAGATACAATTTGATTGGATTTGGATCTAATACTAAAATGGCGCGAAACGTATTACATTTGAATTTTTAATATTTAAAAAAATCTATTTAACAGGGAACACTTGAATTAAACATTTATTTAATTAATTTATACTTTACATTAAATAAAAATTAATGCTTTTGTGAAAATTAATACCAACATAAGACCGGTGTAAATATACAAAAATCACTATAAAACCAAACATAACCTATCACGCAGCTGATCATAATATTTACATTATGAAACCGAATTTTCGATTTATCTTGAACACAACTCTCGGTGTTTTAGCACTATTCATTTATTGTGAATATATTATTTATTTTATCGTTTTAAGAGACGTAAGTTTACCAACAATTATTGTTAGAATCATATAACCTATCCAATATAACCTGTTGCCCTTAAAAAAACCATATTTCTAGTGTACTTGGCCAGAATTAGATAATACGAAAATCGATAATAGCATAGAAACACATCACGAAGAACCAGTTCGTGTTATGGTTCTAGCCGATACACATTTACTTGGTTCGAGACACGGTCATTGGTTCGATAAGCTACGACGAGAATGGCAAATGCACAGAGCGTTTCAAACCGCTGTGGCGTTACATAAACCTGATTTAATTTTTATATTAGGTGACCTGACTGATGAAGGTCTTTATTGTAGCAGTACAGAATTCGAATATTACGTGAAAAGATTCTATAGCTTATTCGAAGTTCCTAACGGTACAAAATTGTATGTTGCGGTTGGAAATCACGATATTGGATTTCATTATGGGTAAAGAACTCGGAAAATATTCAATTTTAATCTAATTTTGTTGATTTGTAGTATTAGTCCATATTTAAACGAACGTTTCGTGCAAGCTTTTAATTCGCCAGCAGTACAATTGATTACGTTGAGGGGTAATCATTTTGTTTTAGTAAATAGCATGGCTTTAGAAGGGGATGGATGTTTTCTGTGTCGATCGGCTGAGTTACAATTATCAAAAATCGAAAGTAAGTAATATTATCGATAAAATCATCTACGTAACCTCAAATTTTTGTATAGGAATGTTAAAGTGTACCAAAGGAAGTTATACCGGAAAATGTGATAATCGGAATAATTTAAATTTATATAGCAAACCGATTTTAATGCAGGTATGTCACGTAAAATAATTTGTTATACGAATTAGGTTAACTCCGCTCACCACTGATTTTTCCTTATATGCACTTTTCAGTTGTAACAACCTGTATTTTATATTTTCAGCATTTTCCATTGTATCGAGAAACAGATATGGAATGCGACGATTACGATGCAGCTCCTTTACCTTTAAAAAAGCATAGATTCCGAGAGAAATGGGACTGCTTAAGTCGAGAAGCCACTCATCAGCTTTTAAACCAACTTCATCCGAGGTTAGCAGTTTCCGGTCATGTACATCACGGTTGTACCAAAAAATTACCTATCGGCGATGGTCTTGAGATTACGATACCGAGCTTTAGTTGGAGGAATAAGGAAAATCCAACGTATAGTTTGGTAAGTTTAAGAATTTTCTTACGAATTAAGTGGGATACATTTGGTATTCGTTTCTAGTTTGTGTTCACCCCAAACAATTATGCTGTATCGAAATGTGCCATGCCGAAGGAGTCGACAGTTATTAACTTATACATCTTCGGTGGATGTTGTTTACTTCTCTGGTTGACTTATTCCCTTTTCACAAGAACAAGAAGGCGCAAGCTCAAATTACACTGATTGATTTCACTGTGGTTTTAGGCTGTAGTAAGATATTTTTCCTTAAATGGTTTTTATATTTGGATTTTTTTGTTTTAAATCAATTTTAGCTTGTTTATTCGGATTTAAATGAGTTTCGAAATCTATTCGTATGGGTTATCAAAAAACTGACTGAGGTAGAACATTCCTTAACGTAGCTAATTCTTTCGAAAATGCATTTTATCTAGTCACTTAATGTAGAAATTAGTTTTATAGACTCGAAATGATGGTAATTCTACAAATCTATCATGAAAATGTCACAAATCTTATGAATACGATACAATTTATATGTTATATGGATAATCCTATATACCAAGTTTATATTTTCCTTACCTGTACATAGAGTGAGATGTAATCACAACTTTGTACATAATAATGAATATTTAATTAATTAATTAGTATATACTTGGCACATAAGGACTATGTCTGTTGAGATATTGCAATACATCTACAGGCATTAAAGATCTAGGTATTAAAAGTGATTCTTTCGGACAGACTCTGTGGTGTAGTTGGGTTAGCGCGCTTGTCCCGTAAACGGGGGCCGTTGGGAGAAAGCAAGAACAACCCATTTGTATCTTATTAATTCTTTAAAAACTAGCATCTTGATGTAATGAGAGATACATCATAAATGTTGGTTTGGGAGCATCTTTTATTAAAAATAAGCTCCTTTAATACTATTAGTGTGAGGTGTGCAAACAAAATGATAGGCATGAAAAAATGCCTAGTAACAAAACCAAAAATAATGCTAATACAGCTCATGGTATTGGTGGAATCATTCCCGGCAAGAACAACGCGAGCAGAGAAAAGAAACACACGTACAAATGATCCCCCAAGCTCACCATGATGTATAAAAATACAATGCAGTTGCTTAGGGCTTAGACGCAACGTCACCTTGTGTTCAGCAGCCCATGAGCTGCTTAATAGGTGGCGGGCATCTGTACTCCGGTGTATGTCGCCACGGTCTAGGACGGCGTGCCTATGTTTCTTGGCGCTAGGGGGTGCCGGGAGATATTTTCAGTGCTGTTATGGACATTGGAGGCATAAACCGGGAGGTAGACACAATGCAGGCAGCAAAAAGAGAGTGCTCGTAGCAACGCCGATGACGCCGGGTAGGCAGACGCATGTCCGTGTGTTAGTGCTTTCTTTTCTCTGTTCGCATTGTTTTTGCCGGAAATGATTTCGCCAATACTACAATACACAATTCAATATTAAAATGATAGGACTAATTTCTTTTATGTTTTTTTATTCAATTGAAAATACAATTCCACATTGTTTCCTGCATTGGGAAACCACATAACACTGGAGACTCTTTATGGCAGTGCTGGAACGCATAAACTTGAAATCGCCTTCAGCTGGTCAGTTATGCCCTTTTCAATGTTCTCTAATGTCCTAAAATGGCGTCCACTAGGATGGATTTCCAATCTTGAAAGGAAAAATTCACAAGGGCTAAAAGTCTAGAAAATCAAGGGGCCTAGGAGCCACGGGGATGTTTATATTTGCAAAAATCGCGGTGTTCTTGATTTCGGTCTTATATGAATAACCCCTTTTTCAGTCTTTCAAAAACATCTCGGTAAAAATGTTGGTTTATCGTTTGGCCTTAATTCACAAATTCCTTATGGATGATCTGGTTTTAAAAAAAAAGCAAATCAGCATGCTTTTGATCTTTGATTTCCTCGTTCTGGTTTTTTTTTTGCCATGGTGAAGTTGTATTCCAAAAAAAATCTGAGTCTCACGACATGTTCCAGAAAATGAAGGTCATTTTTAATCTGCCTCAAAAAATCAAGATATACTTCCCTCCTGTTATCCTTTCGATCCTCGAAAAGGATTTTCGAAACCATTTTAGAGACCAATGAAGGGTTGTGTTAATAAAATTTAACGTTTCCCTAATGATCCTGACCGTCTACCAATAATCAAAAGGCGCAAGATCCTAATTCTTGCAGTTGGAGGCCTTCCGATGCGCGGTTCATTTTCAGCCATGTCTCAGGTTTCTGTGGATGCATTAAACCGCCTGAAAACCTTAATCCTTGACCGTCTTCATAAGTTTGTTGGAGTTTTTCGTAGGTTTTCCTCTCATTGTGCCCAAATCTGAATCAAAACTTGAAAGTTTATCTTTGCTGAAAATTATTATCACTTATCTTTAAAATCTGGTTCAGTAAGAAAAAATTACTACGGCGTTTCCCCCAAAGAGTAAGCCAACAGTGTTGCCAGATCGACTGTGTATGCTACAAAACATTTTAAGATTGCTGTCTATCAAAATTACTTCAATAAGGTACTCCTTCCAAAATTACCTCTACTATATATTACTATTTTTGTTTACAATCAACGAAAATGCTTTTTTAGAGTTCTCCAATGGACTAAAATTGTGATATAGAAAATTATCATATTATAAAGACATTCTAATAGTTAACAAAGTTTTAAACTGGCTAAGAGAAAGTTAGATAATTTAATTGTAATAAAAATATTTTACCAAGTGTTACTACTTATGCAAAAGTCCAATTTTCGTTAAGACTTTTCGGCATATCTTGGACCATACTATCCGCTCCTCGAGGTTTCTGACACTCTTTTTTTAACACGCTGTACATCAGAAGCATATTCTAATATTAATAGTTTTTATTTTAAAGTATCCAGAGTGTTTTGCCAGTGTTGACATGAAATGTCCACTCTTTTCGAAGAATATAATAAAAGATAGTGAAAACATAAGAACTGTTGAAAGATTATGTATTTTGACGGAAAAATAACTTTGGACGCAGTGTATTAACAAATACGCATGAATTTTATTTTTTTTAACCATTTACACGGTACCTGAACGAGATATTTCAAAACTTATAAACACAGAGTGTTTTGAATTTTCCACTATAACTTATTCTGCGTTTTTCTGAAGGAAAAACCCTTTGAACAAGGCTATTTTTGAGCGAGGTAATCGTCTCTGCGATACATAGCCGTTTCACCAGAATAATGGGTTGTGTGCAAAAATCGATTCTCGCGTTGTCAGCGTCCGCTTGTTTATTTTTCATTCAGTTTAGGAAACGAGCGCGTGCGTGGAATTTTGTCTTACGTGTTATTCGTTATAAATATATAGTTATTAATTTAAACTGTTTAATGTGAACAAGGCTAAAAAACGACCCTTTGCTGGCACAGTAAATAAGTTTATCTGTGCCTTTCCGGATTTGTTCTACGACGGTGCTGAAATAGTTTGTAAAATGTGTGAGAAACATTTGATGTATTGGGACAAGGCGAGCTGTGACAAAAATGTAAATACCGAAGAATACAGAAATAGAAAAAAGGACGTACCAACGAGAACTGTCTTTATTTTCAATTTACTTATCATGATAATAACCTGTAATTTGTCACACACAGTGGGTGATAATTAGACTTTGTTAAAAAGGTGGTACCGGCAGTGGCGCACCGCATAAAAGTAGGTACGTAATATACAATATTGGTGAAAAATAATATTGTTCCCTTTTCCTGTCGTCTTGATGTCCACTGTGGCAATTGGCAACCGCCCTGGTAAGTTGCGTAGAATTGCAACATCAGCAACGCTTCCATTGTCGATTTATCCAGCTGTCGGCGGTGTTGGGAATACGTTGTCGTATACTTCGAAAATGATCGACATCCAGTGAAGTAAGATTTGCAAATGTCAGATATTCCTTTCCCTCATCTGGGCACTCTTGATTTTCAGTTATAGAGCGAACCTTTTGTAAATCGGGATTTTTCGCCTATGCCGCGCAGAGACATTACCTCGCTTTACTCATTATTTTACTATTTTAAACTGTAAAATTCTGAAACACTCTGTACATCTTCAGACTGTCTTTATACTTACGAAAACAGAAAAAAACACGTATTTTCATACTTCTGATTATATACACAAGTTCATTATTTAATAATGTCTTATCTGTAACGTAATTATAACAATATATATACTATATATACATTCAAGGTCATATCTTTGTTGTTTTAACCTCGTTGATGACATGTTACCATAATCAAAAAAAATGTTTCTTTCTCATTCTTTTAGCTGTAGGATCCTAAGACGTTTGTTTAGACTTTTTACAAATTGTAATTTGTTTACATTTTGATAGTGCCAAATGTTCATACTTTTCTACATACTTAAAATAAGAATTTATTTCATTGAATAATTGTGCGATAGTTTGATGTAATGTCAAATGCGAATATCGTAAATGAAATTATAGTTTATATAAGCTGGTCCAACTAGGCACCAACATGAATGTCAAAGTTAAACAAATTGCTTAATTTCTAATATGTAAATTGTTTTGGACCAGGTTGTATCTTCTCAATTTGAATTAATGGATTAAAGCTAACTGTTTTCGATGTGACTGAGGTACTACATCAGTGTTATGAGTAGAGTTGTTCACTAGCGCCAACGGACAATGGCAGAGGTTCGATACAACCCTCAGTATAACTGCGAGTCTCAACCAGATCTGTTGTGTATACATGTGCACTGCCGTAAATACTATATCGTAGTTCTACGTTTGTTTTAAAAATGTTGCATACGTCGCGAAAACGACAAATGTTGGACAAAGTTACAGAATTTATAGCAGAAATGCCTGACCTAAATTATGATGGCGTTAAAATTCAATGTGTAGTTTGTAATATCCCTTTAATGTGTTGGTCCAAAAGGGATTGTCTATGTCACGTAAATAGTAAACAGCATTCTTAAAAAAGAATTGCACACGACACTATGACAAATTGAAATTTAATTTGTGTTACCTTTATTGCATGTAATCTACCGTTTAATTTACTAGACGAGGAAGCATATGTCTTCTTTTGGAATAAATATTCGGACTGCAAATTACCAAGTCGGGCATCGTTACAAAGAATTGTGCCATCTGCTCGTGAACATGTTGAAAAAAGAATTAAATCTGAGTTGAAAGATAAAAAACTGTGGTTATGTGTGGACGAAACAACAGATCGTAAAAAAACATTCTGTGGTTAATGTAATGGTACGTACAATGGAACCACATCAATCGTCACCTTCAATTCTATTAGCTTCCAGACGAGTACAACAATGTACTGCCGAAGTAATTTCGAAGTTAATATTAAATACATTGGAAAAGTTTGAACTTTCAACAAACCGACTGTTGATGTTTATGAGTGACAGTGCCACAAACATGCTTTCTGTGAGCCGGTCTCTTAAAAAACATTGTGCTAACTTGTTACATACTACGCGTAAAATTCATGCTTTCAGTCATGTAGCAGATAGTATTAGAAAATGTTATCCTGAGGTAGACGCTTTAATAGCGCATACAAAAGCAGTGTTTGTCAAATCCCCAAAACGTATTCGCAAATTTCACAGACTGTGCCCCCGTATGCCTGAGCCACCAGAACCTATTCTTACACGTTGGGTAACATGGTTATAGACCGCGTTTTATTATCATAAATATTTTGAGAATATTAAGAACATGGTTTTACAATTCGATCCAAAGGAAGCTGCCGCTATCAACGAAAGCCAGTCGAAATTTCAAGATAGTCAGGTTAAAACGGATTCAAAAACTATTCAGAATAATTACTTCGGACTAGTGGAGGCAATAGAAGAATTACAAAATCATTCGGTGTCGTTAGTGGAACCTCTGCAAATAGTGCAACATGTTTGACGCAAAAATGTTTGTTCTAGAAAGGTTTAAAAATGTTTTAGAGAAAGATTCTGATTTTGGCACATTAAGACAAATTTGTGAAGGTGCGTCAACAGAACCGTTAAGTTGTTCCAAAGATTATTTTAATTACGCAAATATAACGTCACTAGATGTAGAACGTTCGTTTTCTGCATATACACACGCTTTTTCCTCACGCCGCACTCGGTTTGGCGAAACAACTGTGGAAACATATCTAATGTTGCAGATATTTAACAGACATTATACAATTTGTGATTTCACGCTAGACTCTTAAGACGGTAAGTGTTTGAGCACGTATTATATTTTATTTCTGACCGTTTATTTTGTGTAAACTTTTATGCGCCCGCCACTGATTGTTGGCGCAAATTGAGCAACTCTAGTTATGAGAGTTAAAAAAAACATTATAATAATTTTTGTTCGATAATTTAATATCTACATCAATACATACATTAAAGTCATAAAAGCACTGTATATTCAAGGATATTCTATATGTATTTTCACGATATATTGACTAGAATAGTATATTTCGAAATATATAAAAGCGATTTACAAAAAAAGTATGTTTTTTAAACATAAAATTGAAAATATTTAAAAAAAATACATATCTAAATATATCATCCATTAAAATTAAGAAGAAATATATTTAGTAATTCAAAATCTGTTCTTTTACGAATAAATTTGGTAAATCCAGTTACAGGAAAGGTAGGTAAAAATTTACGTAAATCAATAAAATAAAACAAGGAAATATATGCTGAATAAATACATATTTAATATTGAATAATTTATTTCTGATACAAAAAAAAAATACTGTAGCACTTAAAAAATCAAAAAAAAAAAAAATTAACGCTATTGGTATGGATTGGATGAAGATCTAATATGCATACAAATTATACAGGTGTACATATCATTAAATTAAATGCCTTCATACATATTTTTTCTTCAAGAAAAAAGCCAAGGTTGAAACCAGAAACCTTAGAACCCGTTAGAAACATACATTAACAAGAAACACAAGAATGTATCAAATTTCATCAGGTATACATTTCAATCTTCGATTAGAAAATGCGTAGTTTGTAAAAAATGCAATAATAAATACATTTAAAACGAATAAAGAATAGAATTATATACATATAAGTAATACTAAGGTGATGCTTTGAGGTAAATCATTTTTTTCTTTAAGCTGGCATGTTGCTTACAACGAAACCTCCTGGTTTGCGAAAGATTCGCTGATGAATAGGCAAATTTCCAACGTAATACTTCTCTAAGGTCTTGATCGCGAAGCTGCTATGTCCTGTACTTCTAAAAGCTAGAGTTGCATCCCTTCCAGCGTGTTCTAAAAGAACGTCAGCACCTCCAGGATGCTATAAGAAGAAGAAGCAATTTTTTTGATGATGTACCACTAAAATTCCACCTTAATTTTCAAAAAAAAAAAAAACAGAATATCAAATTACCTCATTAATAAACTTTGTAATATTGTATATTCTGTCGTAAACCACTATCCAACAATCTGTTATATTATCGTGATCGGCGATTTCTTCTAAAGAAAATTCCTCGGGGGTGTTTTCATTTCGCGATTTTCCGTTAACGTTGACGTAACTAAATTCATGCTTGCTTGGCGTAAAAATCTCAGTCGCCGTTGACATGGTTTAAATTTTTCTATTACCGAACAACGATAGATACAGTAACTTAACAAAAATCACTAAATAAAAAAAAAAATTTCGAAAACGTACGATCCGAATAAAAAACGCGAATGTCTAACTTTTAGAAGGCAGACTCCTTTTAAACGCGTCGATTACACCCGGCATACTGTCGGATTTTGAAGATTCGGTTTACATCAGCGATTGGTCGAACGCCAATCGGCTTACTTCGTTTGAATCGATTGTTTATAACATAAAGGAGCATTGTGTTAGAATATTTTGATGTTTAAACAATAATGTTTAGTAAAATTTGCCTATTTATAAATTCTGTCGAAGAATTTTTTTCTTTTTAAATGCGTCAAAGGTGTCGTAAGAAAAATGATAATCACGTACATGGTCCATTAAAAGTTTACGAATATGTAATCGCAATATAATCCTGAAACTTTGGAGTTAAGCATAGTAAACTACGATCTATTTAAATAAAGTATTTTCATTTATATTACACTTCCGGTTACACCGGAAATTGCTTCCAATTTTGTTATTTTAAATGGAAATTGGTTTCTTTTTCTTCAGTTTTGGATTCTACCTTCAATTTTAAGACCATTTTTATCAGACATTCCCATAGCTATCGGTCACCATTTTAGAAATATTTTCATTTTCTCAAAAAACGGGTGTACAGTGGGAGGTAAATACTTTAATATGATAACTGGGCAATTATTAGTTATATAAAAAATGGATAATACTTTCCCGATGTTTTTTTTTTTAATATATATTCATTGGTGAAAAGAGAAATTAGCCATAGTCTTTTGTTCTTGAGCTATAAATAAAATTTTGATTTTGTAAGTTTTCGATATGTATGTCTCTCGTTATCTCATTTATTTGTGAAGGTATAGGAAAGTAACTTTAACATTCCTGCAGCACTTTTTTTAATAGAATGCAATGGCGTACACAAATTTTCAATAAAATTTCGAATTATGACTAGTCTGGGCAAACAGCGGTAACAGTCAGTGTAGTAGGTATGTGGTGCGGAGCCGGCGATTATTTATTTCGCGCGTTCACAGCGTCAGCACTAAATCGATGCTGTATGCGAGTAGTTCTGTGTATATGTAGGCTTTCGTAACTTATTTCGTAATTGTACGCTTATGTTTGCTTTAAAAATGTCGCAATTAAGTACGTCGCGAAAACGACCAATGGCAGGCACAGTTAGAAACTTTATAGTGGACATGCCGGACTTAATTTTTGATGGCGCTAAAATTCAATGTCTAGTTCGTACAATTCCTTTAATGTGTTGGTCCAGAAGCCATTGTCAACGTCACGTCGAAAGCAAACAGCATTCTTCTGCAAAAAGTGGCATACGAGACCAAGAAAAATTTACATTTGGTTTATGTGTTACTCTTATTTTATGTAATCTATCGTTTCGTTTACTAGACAAAGAAGCATTTGTCTCCTTCTGGAATAAATATGCGGACTGTAAATTACCTAGTCGGACATCGATACGAAATGTAGTGCCATTTGCTCGTGAACATATAGAAAAAAGAATGAAAACGGAATTGAAAGATAAAAAACTGTGGATGTGTGTGGACGAAACAGCAGATCGTCAAAAACATTCTGTAGTTGATGTAATAGTACGTACAATGGAACCACATCGACCGTCATCCTCCTTCTTACTTGCTTACAAAAGAGTTATAAATTGTACTGCTGATGAGATTTTAAAGGTAGTGTTAAACTCATTGAACAAAGTTCCAACTATACAACTTTTAATGTTTATGAGTGATGGTGCCGCAAACATGCGTTTTTCGGGCCGATCTCTTAAAGAACACAGTGGTAACTTCTTACATGTAACGTGTAAAATCCATACTCTAAATCTTGCGGCACAAACGATTCCTACATGTTTTCTACTAGTAAATGCATTAATTGCTAGTACAAAGGCAGTGTTTCTAAAGTCCCCGAAACGTACCCGACTATTTCACAAACTGTGTCCTGATTTACCTGAACCACCACAGCCGATTGTTACACGTTGGGGAACATGGTTGCAGGCTGCGTTTTACTACAGCAAATATTTTGATCAAGTAAAGAAGATAGTTTTAAAATTCAATCCGACAGAAGCTGCAGCAATCAATAAAAACCGGGAAATATTTCAAGATAGTCAGGTTAAAAGAGATTTACAAACTATTCACAACAATTACTTCGGACTCGCGGAGGGAATAGAAAAATTACAAAATGTTTCGATGTCGCTAGTGGATTCTGTTCAAATTGTGAATGATGTTCACGCACAGTTATGCGCTGTAGAAGGCGAAACAAATTGGTGTGTAATACGAAAATTTGAAAGTGTTTTAGAGAAAATCTCCGATTTTCTTATATTAAGACAAATTTGTGAAGATGCATTAAGTTGTTTCAAAGATTATTTTAAATATGCAAATATAACATCGCTAGATGTCGAACGGTCGTTTTCGGCATTAAAAAATATTTATTCCGCACGTCGTACTCACTTGACTGAAACAGCTGTGGAAACATATCTAATGATTCAAATATTTAACAGATGTTACCCAATTTGCGATTTCACGGAAGACTTTTAAAACGGTAAGTGTTTCAGCACGTTTTATAATTTATTTCTTACCTTCTATTTTATGTGTAAACTTTTATGCGCTCGCCGCGCCTCTGGCTGTTACCGCATATTTGCCCAGGTTAATTATGACAGCTGTACCATAAGTGGGAGAAACTTATTATGTGGGCTGCAAAAAGTACAGCTCCTGTATTTAAGTGAATTACAAAAATATAGATCATATTGTACAGAGTGTTGAAAACTTACAGTTAATTTGACGTATGTTCTAAGTAGAAAAAGTAATTGTTTTCAAATGGAACATCCTGTATATTTTGTAAGGTCCTCTGAAAGATTTGTATACAAAAAATACATATTTTTCCATAAATATAAAAAAAATATACATATGGTTTCACTGTATTTCATCAGTTGTCAGTATATTGTAACCTTTACGAGGTGTTTTGGAAATCAAAAAGTTTATCGAAAGCAAAGCAAAACTACAATGCTTGATCATATTCAAATAAGTTTCCTAAAAAACTATAAAAAACATTAGCATTGGACTTGTTATAACTAATAATAGTGACATGTTTGAAATCTCTAAACTTGTTTACTTTTGATTAAAAGAAAAATCAAATCGTTTCAACGTTCATGAACACAAATTAAGTTCTTATTTACTAAATAGAAGCAAATTTTCTTCAAATTCTTCTTTAAAAACATTCCAAATACTTAAAAATTTGATTATTTCTATTGTTTCTTCTATATCAAACACATGTACAATAGCACGAAAGTAAACCTGGATAGTACGTAGTAAACCTGTAGGAAAATGACCCTTGTATATACTTTTACTACTACCTCGTCGCTTGCCAGTCATCCAAGTTTACCTTTGTCCCATCGTACACCTCATATCAACACGGTTTCTTGTTCTATAAAACAATCCAGACATTTTCAGTGTTTGAAGTTTAAAGTAAATGCTTTGAAGTAAAGTAAATCATAAAATTGTGCAGACTTATGAATTCTGATGTAAGATTTTTGATTATTAATACGGCAACAGTTTCCTTTTAGCAATAAAGTAACCATGCAAAAATGTGTAGTAAATCCATGCAACACACGCGTGTAATACAAATTTTGAGCAATAGCGAATTAACCATGAACTTGGAAACACTCGAAATATCTTATCGGTGTCTATTAGTAAACTGATAGATAACTTTTACAACTACAAGCGCGAAGAAGCCAAGGAACAAGAGGTCATTATCACCGCTACCGCGTTTGTTGAAGTTTGCACGAGATACTGGCGAATACATTGCTATTTTGAGATTGTTATTCGTAAGCGAAAAAGATTATCTGTAATCAAACGGAATTTCATCAATCGTAAATATTTTGAGAGATATCGGAAATGACTTGATTCAATTTATTTACGAATACGCGAATTTCAATTAGAAATGTTTTGAAATGTCAAACTAATATTTGAGTATCAAGGCGATACCTGTCAAACTACGATACCTGTCAAAATTTTGAGGTTAGAGCTTCGAATTTGATCGCTTCAAAAATATTTTTATTTTTACTAAATCTGATAAATTAAATATAAAGCTTTGCTGACAAATACCTAGATTGCCGCGATTAAATATTGTAAACTGTTGTCTCTCAAAGGATATTAATTATGTTTAACAAATATCCTTAGAAAAACAAAAGTTTATAGCATTTTGTCGCAACACTGTTTGCGTTTCAGTAATCTGTATAGCTTTATACAGTGCGGTCCTAAGTGACACCCCCCCCCCCACACACACACACAAAGCTAACTTTTGCATGACGGAAGCTAACGTTTTTAGAAAAAAATAGGTCGATTAATTAATTATAAATAATTAATTAATTGCAATAAAGTTCGATAAAATAAGGAAATAACAACAAACAAAACAAGTTAAAATGAGAGAAAACATAACGAGAACAAAGAAGGATCGTATGACAAATGCAAGATGTAATAACAATAAACAACAAGAAGGATTTACGCTTTCGGAATTGAGATTTGACAGTTTGGCAATTTTTATGATTACTTCGCTTAGCAACGAGCTCTTCAGATCAGTCTGGCGTCACAAGAAATAATTTGGCGCTCTTTCCTAGCCAACTTTACGTAACAACAAAAACAGATTACCAAAACCTTTACTGCTGCATATCATCATATTTCTTAAGTTAAAGTATAATATATGTGGTATCGTTGGATTCGTCTTTCAATTGCCTTTCCAAAAACGTAAAAATATACAGGGTGTTCTATTTAAAAAGAGGAAGTTGACGTCACTTCCGATGAAACCGGAAGTACAATTGAAATGCTGATAACGGCAAAAGTTAGTTCATAAAAAATAGAAATCGACCTATTTTTTCTAAAAACGCTAGCTTCTGTCGTTCAAAAGTTAGCAGGGGAGAGGGGTACACTTTAGGACCGTACTGTACAAAGAGCACTTTATGCCAACATAAATGGTGTCGAATCTTTTTACAAACCCCCTTCAAAATCGAAAACGATCACTTTTGTTATAATGAATACGTTTTCTTGGATTTATTACGTTTATTTAATATCCGTATGCGCTGGGTTTAATAAAAATAAGTTATCCTTATCATATTTCATGTGGAAATGATGTTACAGTGCTTCAATATACATACATACATACGATCTACACAAAATAAATACAAGCTTTGCTTAAAGAAATAGTATTAGACGTTAACTTGCAAATCTAACATCAATAAAACCTCTAATTTTTTTAAAAATATAGCGTTTATTAAAAATTTATTTTATCTATATTTGAAATTTATGGAATACCAATTTATTTTTTCTATATTGTATATATCTAGAACGGGAATTAGTTCTTTCAGCATCGAAAGAAATAACCAACGTCTTCAAACCTAAAGATCACGGATTATTAACTTGTGATTCAATTCCATTAATCAAGAGAATTTTAAATTTTTCACTCAATCAATTGAAGAAGCAATCCTAGTTACCTATGTCATGATATAGTGATTTTATTGTTATGTCGTAAACGTCGTTATCTAAAAAGTCAAAATTACACAATTCGTGTTACGAAATCTCAATAATTTGCATCTAAATCTCGTTGGAAATGGACAAGTAAACAGAATTTATTTATACACACTTAATTATACGAACATTTATGAAATTATTACGGAATATCGATAAAATAACACTTAACAACAATAAGATGAAAGATGTGTATTCGATTTGCATCGGTAATGAATTTCGAAATAATAATTGTTGTATTTGCGATATTATTCGGAAAAAGAACGTTGTTCTGATTGGCCGAGAGTTTAGATAATAATTTAGCAAACAAAACGAGAATATTAACAATTTATTTTTATTTCAAAATATTTGTCATGCGACGTTTTCAAATTTTGTAAAAATTGAAATGTAAGCCATTTAAAGCGAATAAATTCTTCCATATATTTTCATTGGAATATTTCATTTAAATTATCAATATTGTAATTTATTGATTATTCCATAAATAAAATTTAGAAGTTTATTTAGGCAACTAAATATACTTCAATAAGTTTTCGAGGCTTTCAAAAGATGGCGCTAATTTCGCTATTGATCGAACGCCTTCAACCGGTAACTAATTTTAAAGAATTTTAAGGTTATATGCGCTCAGAAAAAAATACATTTTATCAACAGAATGAATACAAACGATGAGGTAAGCGTTTCAAAATGTATAACCGCAATCCCACAAACGCAATATTTCAGACGCAAATCCAAAATTCCAACTTAATCTCGGACGAAAAACGCTTATGGATTGGAAATCTGGATTCCAGGATCAGTGAGTAAGTAATCTATCCTTCGAAAAGGCTTTAGATCTTAAACTCATACTGTTATTCTTCTTTTTACCGGTATCAACTTTTAAAACTGATGCAAAAACATGGTCCCATCGAGAAGTTCGATCTGTTATTTCACAGAACGGGTCCGCTTGCTGGACAGCCTAGAGGGTATGCTTTTGTAACTTTTGCGACCAGGGAGGACGCCGTACGCGCTAAGATGAGTTTGAATAATATGCTAGTTGGATCGAAAACCATCGTAGTAACTTGGGCCCATAGCAGTGTGATCACGGTATTTTTCTTAGATTACGTTATTAATTAAATATAATTTAATCATTTTTTTATAGGAGGAAGTAGAGAAACCAAAGCAAGAATTGAATATACCTGCTCTATCGATGGGTAAACCAGAAAAGAAAACCGATAGAGAATTCCAAATTCAAGCAATCGAAGCAAAGTTAAAGTTGATGGAACATAATAAGAATAACGAGTTAGTGATAAATAAAACCGTCTCTACTGAAATACCTGTTATCACTCAGTATCAACATAATAAACAACAGCCCCCGCCTAGTAATTCACGTGTACGAAGCAGCTTTAAGAAGTCAGATCGGCACCACAAACCTTATACGAAACATAAAGGTCGTAGATAATAGGAATGCTTAGCGATAAATTATTTATTTATTTATTTTTTAATTTATTTACGATCATAATAATAAATTGATTAATGTAGCTTTCACTGTGACAATGTAGTGATTTTTGTATTTAACGAAGGGAGCTATATTTTATCAATAAATTTAAAAAAACGAAATTTGTTTCTTTTATTTCTAAAATTTGATTTTAAAGTAATTGGGAATGCTGTGATAATTTTAGGTTGTGTCACACATTGATAATTGTCAAAATTATAGGTTATGTCATTCTAATTTTACACTAAATAAAATTAATTTGTACAATTTAACTTTAAAAATTATAATTAATTTTTTTAAATTTTAAAAGACGATATTTTAAAATCAAAAGTGCTAAGATTTCTTAATTTGAGGTTATGTCACATCGATTATTGTGAAAATTATAGGTTATGTCACTTTAATTTGACACATTAAATAAAATTAATTTATACGATTTAACTTTAGAAACTACACTTCATCTTGCAAAATTTTAAAGACAAAATTTACTATTTTTATTTCTAGAATTAATATTTTAAAATCAAAAGTACTGCAATTTCTTGCTTTAAGGTTATGTCGCATCGATTGTTATGAAAATTATAGGTTATGTAACACATAACCTGACATACTTAAAAATAAAAATGCACAACGTTAATTTAATTTATATTTCTAAAAAGATTTAACAAAAATTACAATTAATTTACATATTACATATCTTTCGCATATTTAAATTTCCCTCTCATATGCTGCGGCAAAGGGCAGACTCCTGGACAAGGTAATTGTCCCGGAATTTCGCAGATACAACCTTTCTCGCAACTAACACCGAAATTCGCAGGATTATCCTTCTTTTCCCGAGCTAAAGTTTCCGCTTCTAGCACTTCTCTGTAACAAAAATGAAAACATTGAAACGATGCTTACATACAAGATTAAACAAAACTTTACTTGGTTTTCCCGACAACTTTAACTAAATGATCGTAAATCTCTTCTTTGGTTCTATTATGGACATCGATCAACATTTGATGACCCGCATCTAAAAATGTTACAATTCTCAATAATTTAAAATTCCCAATTTCATGCGATTTTGAATATTAATACCATAGTAACATTTAATAAAAGGAGACGGTGTTAAATTCTTAAACGTGCAAATCTGTATGTTGGTATTTTTAAATTGTATAGGAGGTAGATACCAAAACACGAACTCCCTGTGGAATAAAATGGTCCGTGTAAAACACAAAAAAGCGATTGAATTTCAAATTCTATGAATACCGTGCTCCTTTATGATGATCCCCGTATGTATTGTAATTCACGGTGAAAACTTTTATTTCATCCTTGAATACTAATTTACCAGCTTCTAGATATTGCATGGTCCTTCTAATTGGTGCTCGTCCTTTCATAAACGGCATTTTGAAGCGTTTAAAAGCCGAGAATTATTTTCTAAAACTGGATAACCTATAAAAAAAAATCTGATTGGGACGGTTGAGGTTATATTAGGACAATAAACATGAAGTTCTTACAATTTCGGAATAAGATAAGTGAAGTTAGGCTTAATTGTTAATAATTTAAATAATTTTGAATTGTTATTATATTATTTATATTAAATATCTAAACGATAATTAAATATAAATAATTTATTTTAAAAATTGGCAACATTTTCTTTTCAATTGTTTTTTTGGCGCTAAAGATAAATATCATATATGCACCATTTTCCTTGTGATATTTAAAAACAAGATCTTTTTAAAGGTCACAAATTTAAATCAATTTTGTAAATGATACTGCACGAAAATGTGTATTCTAATAATAATTATTCTAAAAAATGTTAAATTTCAAATCTAGAAAGCATGCGTAAACCTAAGCAGAATTTCCCAGAAGTAAATACAGGTTAAGAGAAGAGGACAGACGCAGAAATCGCCAGTTCGTTCCATGCATTTATGTGAATGTGGTTCGGTTGTAGTTTAATATGATTCCTGAATTCGTTTTCTAATTTTTGTTTAATGTTTTTTTAAATTTCATTAAAGAAAATGTTTTGTAAATGAAGCGGTTACCTTGTATTTCGTCCCTATAGCATTTAGGAAAGGAAATATTGTCGGGTTAGGTAAGTGAATCTTTTTCATTTTATATATTTCTTAACGTTTTTCAAACACATTAATACAGTTAGATGCAGAAAAATGTTATTTGATTTTGTAACGTTTTCGTTCTAATAGCACAGGTAATTTCAACGACAAAACAAATTTAGATTTGAAACAGATTTTCCTTGCTATATTCGGCAAAAATAGATACGATTTCCCACAAAGAAAGAATTCTAAAATATCCTATACGGATTTCACAGTTTACATTTTTCCAATAAAATAGAATACGATCTTTACTCGGCTTGTTTTTAAAAAACGTAATTCCAGATAACGTATGATAAGTCAAAATTTGAAAATTATGAAACATTTTAAAGTTAATTTCGAATATTTTTGCATTTCATAGGCAAGCAATAAACAGCACATGTTCAAAATTGTGTTGTATGTTGTGTTAAGGTTTAAAGCAATAATAAAAAAAAAACAAGGTAAACCTATTAACTTAACATTACGACTGTAGATTTGTTTTAAAGGTACAACGGATGAAATTACATTATTACAGCTATTAAAAGTAAATTATCAATAAACTATACTCTGTTTTTTATGTAGGATGAGTAAAGTAGAAAGCCACATTTACACAGAGTTAACTGCTGCTTGTAAGCGGGAAATTTGAAAAATGCACCAATGAAAAAATAAATTTATATTGAAATTGCTAGAAAATTTTTTAACTGGAATTATTTATTTTGTGAAATTACTAATAGAAGGAAATATACTGGTTTTATTGTTGCGAGCAATGCAATAAAATGTTATAATATTTAGATTGCTACAACAAACACAAATATACGTGCTTTTAAATTTTATTTTAGTCCAAACATAAATTATGCAATATCGTATGTAATTGTGAAATTACTTCCTTATTTGTGGAGATATAAGATCGAGCAAGGTGTCGTCGAAAATGGTTTGCAGAATTCTAAAAAATTTACTTTTTAAATCTATCCCTAGTAAAGCACCCTCTAAGAAACCTCCCCTAACCACATTTTAAAGAAATTGCACCTTTCATCTTATTGATTTTCTGATTGATGTACTACTAGAAGGGATACAAACGTATAAATAAAAATTTCATTTAACAAATAGCTGCTAATAAAAACAAATTATAAATTCTTAGTTTAAATTTAGTTGTATAACGTGTACAATCGTTGATCGGATGATTGGAAGTACTAAAGCAGTGTTTCGTAAATCTCCTAAACGTTTAAAAAAATTTCGTAAATTTGGTCCAGGTATTCCAGAACCTCCTGAACCAATTTTAACGCGATGGGGTACTTGGCTAACAGCAGCTTCTTACTATTTGATCCGTTTTCAACAAATTCAATCAGTTATAATGCGATTTAATCCGAATAAATCCAAAGCAATTAGAGAAAGTCAAAGAGAATTTCAAATTCCTCAACTTTTAGAAGATTTAACAACAATATGTACCAGTATTACTAGATGCCATCAGAAAACTACAATGTACTGAATTGTCATTGCAGGAATTATTAGACATAGTGGAGAGTGTAAAAAACAAATTACACATATTAAATGATACGCCAGAATTATGCGCTAGTCAAAAGTTGGCAGATGTTTTAAGGAAAAATCCCGATTTTAATACTTTAGAGGCCGTTTATAATAAGTGTAAGAATAGTGAACTTTTAAGTGATTTTGAAAAACAGTTTCTACATGCAAATGTAACTTCCTTAGATGTGGAGAGATCGTTTTCTATGTATAAGAATATTTTTTCTTGTCGACGCACAAGGTTTAAAGAAGTAACTGTGGAAACATATGCAATGATGCAAGTTTACAGCAGTTCACATCCTGATGCCTCTAATTTGTTGAATAATTAGCAAGTAAGTTTATTTATGAATTTTTCGTATTCTTATATTAACCCGTAATACCGACGCCTATGCGAGTCCGCAAGTTTTGGTTACTCTAGTAATAAATCTTCTTGCAAAAATTGTAAATATCGGTTGGCAGTAAGGTTTTCATCAGTGAAGAAAAGCCCAATTACTGTATTGTTTAACAATCCACATAAGATATTTATCTCAAACGAGTATTGGTCTTTGCATTTTACAGTAAAATGAGGATTTTCTGTATTTTCCGTATTTTATTGGTACATGTTTAGGGTTGTTAACCTTAGGGAATACATAAACTTTTGTCAAGAATAACTTTTTTTTCAAAAAACCCATAATAAAGTTTTCCACACTGTATAAAGTAAAAACAAATCCGGTCCCAATAGAGATCCCTGCGGGTACTCGGAGGAAAGACAGCCAAGGAGAAAGGCTTCCCAGAGAGATATAATGTGACCAATTTCATTATGCCAACCCCAGATCCAGACTTGATCATTTTTTACACGATTTCTATATGCCAGACTGTGCCAAAGGCCCTAGATATATCGAGAAATATCGTCCCAAGGATCTCCCGACGACCGGGAGAGTCTCTTATAGCTTCAGATATACGAAGCAACTGTAGATCAGTCGACAATCATTCCCGGAAACCCAACTGCTCGGCTGTAATGGGATAGAGAGCGAACAGATTTAGTTCATTTCGTAAAATAGTGCGATCAAGTAAATTGTGTCAAAGGTCCTAGATATATTTTGAGAAATATTCCCTGCCCTTTTTTGCTCTATTATGAACGGAAAATTCAATCTTTTAATAGATACAAGTGACATTTGAACAGCGTAATTTAAATCTTCGTAGCTAAATTCAGTTCCCAATCCTTTCTTCGCTTGGATCTTTCACGACTTTGAGAAAAAAGTATATATTTTGAAGCACATCTGTACGTATGTATCGATGTACAAGTTTTTGTAATTATTCCTGTGGAGGATATTTAACGATAACCCCAGTTAATTTAATTATTTGTTCGTTAAAAAAATCTTATTCTCATTATTTATTATCATTCCGTTTCAACAAAAGTATCTTGTGCAAATATCATCTGGATGTCTACGTAGTACAACATGCTGATATAAATGTTTAATTAAATCTCAAATTGTTATTCATTCTATCAGAAATAATGCAAACACCACCAAGTAGGTATTGTTAGTACAAGAGTTTTGCAAATAAATAAGATAGGCTTTATGTTTGCCATGGAATATACTTTTTTTCGTAATCTAACAGCCTAATATTTGGTATAGCTCCTATTATTGTCAATAACATCTAATAATCTCATCAGTTTTCATTTATGGAGCGCCAGGTAAGCTTTTAAGTAGTTATTTCTCCTCTTTAGAATGACATAGCGTGAATAGTATCTACAAATCTAAAAAAAGATTTAGGAAACTGGTTCGAGGTCATCTCCCAAAAATAGATAAAAAATACCTACTTAAATATCTGTCTAGTCACTTTTTTAATGGTATTCACTTATTTTGTTTGTCAAGGCTAACGTAGAGGTTGTGAAATGCGCTTTCTTTCAAGTGTTTTTACTTTATTTTTAAAAGCACATGCTGCTTACGAGGACAGCCTGAAAAGTTTCCAGCCTAACACAGAAACAAGACTTTTTTTTTGTCCGATTTTCTGATTTCTCCGCTCTGCAACGAGATGGTGGCCAGTGTAGAGTAGATTTTATGTAATTAATTTGTTATTTCTTAATTTGTCAGATAAGCTTGTAAATGCCGGGAAAGATGATTTTTTTTACATTGTCGTTTTTATGTAACAATAAAAACAGGAAATATCTGTATAAGAAAAAATAATAAATCTCACGATTCGCCCGCGCCGGGCGTGTTTTTTCACCACGACGTCGATTTACCGAACACCGATTAATATACTTGCAAGCCCCCGCTTCGAACGAAAATACGCCTATGTTATAGGAAAAATAGCGCCAATTCGATGTAGGTCGATCGCAAGCCTTCATGTGGCTCGCCCTGTTTCGCAAATCCCATACAATTTGCTCCATTTTGATCTTCTTTCCCGTCTCTCTCGCCTCTACGGACGATCGATCATTAACCGAGGATGCAAGAGAGGTTACGTGTTATTCACAAGGCAACCGAACCCGAAAATTCAAAAAAATTTGAAACTTTGCGAATAAGTTGTGCAATCGGAAAATTTCCTAACAACATTTTTCCAAACACGAAATCCATAGACGTCCAATGGTTGTATCATGCTAGTAGTTTTCTTTGGTATTGTAAGGATGTTCACGTTCTTGTCGGCCGATATATGGATTCTTAAGGTAGATGGGCCAGTATTTGGAAGATCATGAATCATTCCGTAAATAATGCTCTTGTTACTTTGCCGGATTCTAAAGCAGTTACACTTGTGGTTCAAATGTACCACTTTGTTCTTTTAAAACCATAAATAGCGATGATAATAAACGTCTAGACGCAGATATCGTGGGAAGTATGGTATAGCTGTGGGTCGTCGCGAATATAGGCTATAGAATGCTTTCAACTGCTTTCGATCCTTGTGGAACTAACGTGCGACCAGAGTGTAATTCTGGATTGAATCTACTGTCATCAGCGTTGAATGTGCTACTAGGGCCTACGTTCACAATATAGGGTTTTACTTCTTGTATGAAATCCGACGAACTCTGCCGTGTCTGTAGCGTATGAACGCGTAACGAATTTGGTAATTTTTCTGGAAACTATCCTGTACATTTCTTTAAAATTCCATAATCGATGCGGAGATGCTTTGAAATTTGTTAACCCTATTTCTTCATTGGCTTCCAAACCCCATTTATGGAGATCTAGGTTGTGAATTATGGCACCCGTTTCATTGTTAATAACAAATTTATTAAATACGTATTCAGAAATTTTTAACAATTGCTTTTTTCTTGTTCCTCCTTTTTGTAATGATGCCTCCCATCTAAAAAGGAAAAAATGTATGGGAGTTGGCCTACGATTTCTTACCTGTATAAATGATGCGAAGACTTTACTCTATTAAATCTGTTTTACATATGAGCATCGTTTTTATTTCCATTTTTCCAGAAGGCAACGGCTTTTTCCTTATATTTTAAAAGAGACAATATCTTCTCCCTCAGGTACACATTCTTCTTCTTCAAATTGTAAAACTTCTAATATTTCTTCTCGTGAAGGTGGATATCTGCAGAATGTGGTTTAAATTCTTGCAAGAATTCTAGTGTTACGTCATTATTAGAGCGGGCCAAGAGCGCCACGCGCCAGGTTCGCAATCAGGCTGCCGGGCGCATATATGTATGTAAACATAGGTAATTTAAATATGTAATTATTAGGACGAGGACCAAAACCACTGTCTATTACGTCGTGAAGACGCGCAAATATACACCTGCAGTTTGGGTGTTCGTTGATAAATAGGGCGTTGTTCACAGTGGTCCACTACAAAAAAAAAGTTCATTCATCGACGGCTACGAACTAACAGCGCGCTTATTCATTTACGGATGACGCGCTCTATTCATCAACAAATGACGAGTCTGCAGATGTTACGTTTGCACCACTTCGTGGCATACTAGAAACAAGCGTCGGTGTGCTCGCTTTAGTGATTATGTCTAACGTAACTATTAAAAATAAGCGGCCATTACCTACGAAAGTTAATAAATTTCTTAGTGAATTTGTGGATTTACACTACAATGGGAATACAATTTTCTGTAAAGTTTGTAAAAGAAACTACTGTGCTGGAGCAAACGTGATTGTGAAAGACATATAAATAGCGCACACCACAGAAATAAAAGAAATGGTGTGTCACAACAACGTCAATTTCAATTAGAATTGCTTTTAACGTTTATGGTACGTGGTCTACCACTTCGTATACTTGATAAAAAAGCATTTCGAAAATTCTGGGGTACATACAATACCGAGTGGATACTACCATCTCGGACAGCGTTACGGAGAGATATTCCACGAATACGTGAGGACATTGAAAATCGAATTAAAGCCGAATTAAAAGATAAACAGCTGTGGCTATGTCTTGATGAGACGACAGATTGCAAAAAAAATTCTATTTTGAATATAATAGTGCGCGTATTAGATCCTATTAAACCAAATTTTGCAATTCTATTAGCCAGCAGAAGATTAAAACAGTGTACTAGTAAAGCAATTACGGCCGTAGTTCTCGAAACGTTACAAAAATTTCAAGTGTCAACCAGTCAACTGTTGTTGTTCATGAGCGATGGTGCAGCAACAATGTGTAATGTAGGCCGTTCCCTTAAAGAAAAGTGTGAAGGACTTTTACATGTTACGTGTAAAGTCCATGCTTTACATCTTGTGGCACAAACTATTCGAGAGTGTTACCCGGAGGTGGATGCATTAAGAGCAAACACAAAAAAGGTGTTTCTCAAAAGTCCTAAGAGGACTAGGGCATTCCACAGGTTATGCCCTGGTATTCGAGAACCACCACAGCCCATTCTTACGCGTTGGGGAACGTGGTTAAAAGCCGCTTTTTATTATAATGAACATTTTCAAGAAGTCAAATCCGTTATTTTGCAATTCGTCCCTGCCGAAGCTAGAGCTATTAGGATGAGCCAGAAGGGATTTCTCGATATTTCTGTTGAAACACATCTAAAGAATATTAGCAACAATTACAAAGGGTTAGTAGACGCGATAGAAAATTTGCAAAATTCTGGATTGTCGTTGGTAGAATCAGTGCAAGTCGTGGACGAAGTTAGTACATTGTTACACAGTATAAACGATGCAACAAGTGGACGAGTTTTAGTTAAGTTCGATAGTGTTTTAAAAAAGAATCCGGACTACACGAGATTAAGACAAATGTGCGATGGGGCATCTGCAGATTCCTTGACTAAGTCTAAAGATTATTTTAATTACGCCTGTCTTACTTCGGTAGACGTGGAACGGTCGTTTTCGAAATATAAGAACATTTTTTCGTCTCGGCGAACATCCTTCACCGAGGCAAATGTGGAAACTTATCTGATGGTGCAACTTTTTAAACAAGCCTATCCGCATTATTAAGAAGGATAGAATTTATTTACTATATCTTTATTTACAGTTACATTATTAAGTACAACAGAATAAAAAAAGCGTTCAGTTTCTCAGTTATTTCCTTATTACATCCCATTTACAACGCATACCGTTTTCAATCAAATAAAAAATCATAATGAAAATAAAAACACCTCAGCGTGTACATATTAATATATATTTATATATATATATATATATATATATATATATATATATGTATATATATATATATATCCGCTCTAATTACTAAACATTATTATTGCGTCAGCTTTTATTTTTTTACTCTTGTGTATTAATTTCGAAATATCACATATCTGCTGTGACTCACATATACGCTATTTACAATAAGCGGCCGTTGCGCCTGATTCCGATTCTGTTGGATGGCGCAATTTGGCCCGCTCTAGTCATTATATATCCCTTAATAGGTCGCGAATTTCACTTTCTTTATTGTTGAAACATTTACTTTCTTTCGAGATGACCGCAGCCTCTGCTATCTTTCTAACCTTAATTCAACGGTTGTCTAGAACCATCTGGTGAGCTTTCCCGAAGATCAAGCACGTCAAATGTGGGCCACCCTGAACAGCTTAAGATCAAGCGTTAAAGAAACAACTGCATTTTGTGTGGTCATTTTGCAAAGATAATCTTTAAATTTTAATCTTTTTTTACACGTCCTTTTAGTGAATCATCAAATCAAGTTTACATATTGTACATTTATATCCACACCCTCTAATTAATTCATTTTGTTTAGCTACGGCTTGTATATATAACGTTATTGAGCGTCTAAATGGAAAATTTTAACACATCACGAGCAACTAATACTTAGTAATTCTAGCATAAGAAATGCCTGTTATACATACGTTGCATTGTTCGTAAAGAAATATAAACAATCGATAAATGTAACGCATGAAATTGAATATAGCTGCATTCATCTGTTTAGGTATGCAGATTATTTGCAAATGCTTTTGTTTGTATGTCATCATAATATTAGTAGTAAAGTACAAGGGTCATATACATGGCTACGTGAATATATGTTAATAACAAAAGCTTTTGTAATAGTTCTATTTAGAAGATATTTAAGTAATGTTATTCCGGTTAGAACTTGTTATAACACAGTTTTTATTGATTTTTGCAAATTGAAACGAAAAAAATGGGAATTTCCACAATGTGACTAATATAGTTTAAATAAATATCTTGATTATCTAATGTTGAAAGTAAATCTTGCTGCTTCGGGTGTAATAGAATTTTGGCGCTAATCCAAGTTAAACTTGGCATTTGATCACTCTAATACAATGTAATCATTAACCTGGGCAAAAATGCGGTGACAGCCAGAGACGTGGCGAGCGCATAAAAGTTTACACATAAAATAGAAGGTAAGAAATAAATTATAAAACGTGCTGAAACACTTACCGTTTTAAAGATCTTCCGTGAAATCACAAACTGGGTAACATCTGTTAAATATTCCAGCTGTTTCAGTCAAGTGAGTACGACGTGCGGAATAAATGTTTTTTGAAACAACTTTATACATCTTCACACGTACCTTCACAAATTTGTCTTAATATAAGAAAATCGGAGTCTTTCTCTAAAACACTTTCAAATTTTCGTATTACACACCAATTTGTTTCGCCTTCTACAGCGCATAAATGTGCGTGAACATCATTCACAATTTGAACAGAATCCACTAGCGACATCGAAACATTTTGTAATTTTTCTATTTCCTCCGCTAGTCCGAAGTGATTGTTGTGAATAGTTTGTAAATCTCTTTTAACCTGACTATCTTCAAATATTTCCTGGCTTTTCTTGATTGCTGCAGCTTCTGTCGGACTGAATTTTAAACCTACCTTCTTTACTTGATCAAAATATTTGTTGTAGTAAAACGCAGCCTGCAACCATGTTCCCCAACCTGTAACAATCGGCTGTGGTGGTTCAGGTAAATCAGGACACAGTTTGTGAAATAGTCGGGTACGTTTCGGGGACTTTAGAAACACTGCCTTTATACTAGCAATCAATGCATTTACTAGTGGAAAACATGTAGGAAGCGTTTGTGCCGCAAGATTTAGAGTATGGATTTTACACGTTACATGTAATAAATTACCACTGTGTTCTTTAAGAGATCGGCCCAAAAAACCCATGTTTGCGGCACCATCACTTATAAACATTAAAAGTTGCTAGAGTTGAAACTTCAAATTTGTTCAATGAGTTCAACACCACCCTTAAAATCTCATCGGCAGTACAATTTATAATACTTTTGGAAGCAAGTAAGAAGGAGGATGACAGTCGATGTGGTTCCATTGTACGTACCATTACATTAACCACAGAATGTTTTTGACGATCTGTTGTTTCGTCCACACACAACAACAGTTTTTTATCTTTGAATTCCGGTTTCATTCTTTTTTCTATATGTTCAAGAGCAAATGGCACTACATTTCGTATCGATGTTCGACTAGGTAATTTACAGTCCGCATATTTATTCCAGAAGGAGACAAATGCTTCTTTGTCTAGTAAACGAACCGATAGATTACATAAAATAAGAGTAACACATAAATCAAATGTAAATTTTTCTTGGTCTCGTATGCCACTTTTTGCAGAAGAATGCTGTTTGCTTTCGATGTGACGTTGACAATGGCTTCTGGACCAACATATTAAAGGGATTTTACAAACTAGACATTGAATTTTAGCGCCATCAAAAATTAAGTCCGGCATGTCCACTATAATGTTTTTAACTGTGTCTGTCATTGGTGATTTCGCGACGTACCTAACTACGACATTTTTAAAGCAAACATAAGCGTACAATTACGAAATAAGTTACGACAGCCTACATATACATAGAACTACTCGCATACGGCATCGATTTAGTACTGACGTTGTGAACGCGTGAAATAAATAATTGCCGACTCCGCACCACATATCTACTACACTGACTGTTACCGCAGTCTCCCCAGACTAGGTGTAACTCTTCCTTTCATGTTTGACTATGTACTTAGTTGTTTTGCCCAGACTAGTAATCATAAAGAAACGTAATGGAGAATGCCAAGTTTTTCATCCTTACTGCTTGATTTTTTTGATCGATTTAAAAAAAATAATCGATAGATAATGATATTACGTTCATAAAATACATTTACTTCTTTTTAGTAGCGGCTTTCTCTGCGTTCCCAGCATTCTTTATTTTCGGCTTGCCATCTGTTTCTTTCCATACAGTGTCCCATTTCGCGAAGAAGCTTTTTTGATGCTGAAAAATGCTTGTGATCTTATCTTATTAAAACAACATAAAAAATATTTATGTAAATATTTATATTAAACATTTCTTCTTAAAATAAGAGTAATACTTTTTGTGTATGATACCTTTAGAAACGGTTTTTTTAGTTTAGAACAGATTTGGGTGCCTTGGTTGAAGCTTGTCTTTCTTCTACCTACTTCCAGTTTCATGGTAATTACTACGAGTAAATCTCAGGTGCAGCTATGGGATCTCCTCTGTCCCCTGTTGTCGCCAGCATCTTTATGGAAGCGTTCGAACAACAAGCCTTCTTATCTTACAACCTTAAGCCAGTGTTGGTACAGGTACGTTGATGACACTTTTGTCATCTGGCCTCATGGACACGAATCTTTAAACAATTTCCTATCGTTTCTGAATTCCCAACATGATTCCATACACTTCACCATGGAGGTCGACTCGAACGGTTGCCTTCCTTTCCTAGATGTTCTCGTACACCGGCGTCCTGACGGTGCGCTAGGACATTTCGTTTAGTGAAAACTCACGCACACGGATGGATATCTCAATGGCCTCTCACACCATCATCCAGCCCAAAAACGCGATGTTATTAATTCTCGTATCCAAAGGGCCATTTCCATATCTGAACCCAGTTCGCTTCCTAAAGAACTGAACCACATTACTGAAACTCTGATCCGGAATAATTGTTCTAGGAAAGATTTTTAAACTACCATTAATCGCTACACCAACCCTTCTCCATAGGATTTAACTCTAATTTAACGCCAATTTCCGTAAGCAGAGGTATCTGCCCTACATTCAAGATGTCACCGATCGTACTAGCAAATAAAATAACCCTAACTTAGTCTTTCTTCTTAATGCAACACCCATATTCACTTTGTCTTCCGCTTTATAATGTTCTAGTTGAAAGTCGCTCCTTTATTGACCCAAAGGAGCGACCTTAGCCTTGAGGAAAATCCTCCGTAACATCCTTGACTTATCTTTGGGCTTGATCTTGGTCTGCATCAGCAAGTTCTAGAACCTCCTTATTTTTCAAAATTGACTATGCGTTTTTAAGTTATAGACGTTTGAAGCTACCAAGTGACCAACAAAATCGGCAATTCTGTATAGAAAATTGCCTGCCGAATCGATTAGGACCAATAGCAATCCTCTAAATTCTTCAATTTGAGAGCTATAGCGTTTTGTAAAAGTTCCAAAAGATGTAGATTCCATATCTTTTAAAAGAAACCTCATTTATTCAGCTCTTTGAAGTATAGAGGCTTTTCTAATTAATTTCTTCTTTACAATTTCAGATTTTATGAAGCAAGAAACAAGTTACAACCCTCTCTGCGGTGATGGATGCTGGAGTCAAGCAAGAGAGGAAACCTAACCCAAGAGAAAATGCCAACCCCATATCAATATTAATTTTCTTGTAAGTATAAATGAGATCTGCTGTTTTTGATTAACTCATTTGATATATTTCAAAAAATAATCCTTATATCTAAAGCGAGGTAATGTCTCTGCGTGGCATAGGCGCACGTTTCCTTCAGCAAGTACGATCCAAAAAAAAATAAGCAATAAATCGAATAATAATAACAGAATCAATCAAGAATTATATCTGTCGATTCTAAAGTTCGAATTTTCGATGACGCGTTTGAGCATTTCGAGTGGCATTTGGCCAATGACGCGAGTAATGTTGGCTTTCAATTCCTCGATCGTAGTCGGCTTATCCATGTAGACTTTGGACTTTACATAGCCCCAGAGGAAAAAGTCTAGAAGTGTGATATCACATTATCTAGGCGGCCAATTCACGGGCTGTGTGGCAAATAGCGCCCGTCTTGGTGGAACCAAATGTCGTCGAGATCACGGGCTTTAATTTCAGGCAGCCAATAGTCCGTTATCATGGTGCGATAACGGGCACCATTCACAGTTACATTCCAGCCGGCCTCATTTTTGAAGAAATATAGACCGATGATTCCACCAACCCATAAACCACACCAAACTATTATTTTGTCTGGATGTAATGGCAGCTCTTGAACCTCTATGGGTTGCTCTTCAGCCCAAATACGGCAATTTTGCTTATTGACGTAGCCATTAAGCCAGAAATGGGCCTCATCGCTGAACAAAATTTTGGTCGAAAACAGTGGATTTTCTTGAAACTTTTCAAGAGCCCAAACACTGGAACGGTGACGATTCGGAAGGTCGGCCGGCTTCAATTCTTGCACCAGCTGAATTTTGTTAATCTTTTAAACCAAGATTCTTACGTAAAATACGCTAAATTGTACGGCGCCGGATCGATTCATCACGATCATTGCGTGCACTCTCAGCTACCGCCGCTATATTTTCTTCACTACGTGCTGGATGTGGTCTATTTGGTCGCGTATTATCCAATAATGAGAATTGGGTTTCACATCTTTGGATGGTATAGCGACTTGTGTATTCGGTAGGCCGATTATGTGGACCATAAGTTGCTCTAAGCGCACGAAACACATTCCTTGTAGAACGCTGATTTTCGTAATACAGCTGAATAATTTATAGACGCTGTGCCGGGCTAAGTCTTTCCATGATGAAATGTCAAACAATACTGAACAAAAATACCATCACAGTTTGACACGACTCACGCGTGATCTATCATAAAATTCCATCAGAAAAAAGTACCTCTAAATGAATCACCCGTTATGTATAACGAATAACACGTAACACAAAACACAACGCACGCTCTCGTTTCCTAAACTGAACAAAGATATACAAACGGACGCTGACAATGCAAGAATCGAATTTTGTACATAGCCCGCTACTCCGGTGAAACGCCCATGTATCGCAGAGACGATGATCTCTACTTATATTAGGTATATAAAAAAAAGCTTGAAAAAAGGATGAAATTTATTTTGATGAAAGTGATATTATCGATTTATTGAATTCGTTTTAATGATGTGATGATATTTCCAAGAATGCAATGAATCGTTTATCGTGTAAAACAGCGCAGTGCACTGTAATGCATTATTGATTCTTGTTAGATCCCTTTGATGACGACATAAAATGTTCTGAGCAAACAATAAACATAATGGCTTTTTTCCTATGCATATTATTATTTCTAAAACGAGTTTACAGTTATGTAACCTAGTATTATGACTTATGACTTTGAATTCGCAATACCAAGGTCTATATACCTTAATATATACTGTGCCCGGCAAAATGATGGAATAAATTGATTAAATTTGAAACAATTTGTTTTTCGAAGAAATGCTGGAACAGATAAATTTAATTTTTTAAAAATAAACATTTTTGCATCAATTTTAAGTTCCCTCCGCTTCTGGTTTTCAAGTAAATGGGTTGTAATTGTTCTGCAACCTTTTTATTTTGATTAAATTTTTAGTAAATTTTAATATATAAACATTTAGTAGTATATTTCAATGTATTTTAATGCTATAACCAATTTTTCAAATTTATGTTTTCCGGACAGATGAAGTAAAACATTGTCAATTGAACGGCGATTCGTTGACGTTATTGTTTTTAATTATTGACGTTCGATACGACGCGACAGGTCATTTATTGCTGTGTATTTCCAACAATCTATTGCAAGGCAGATAATTACATTGTACGAGGTTAAGTCAAAAATTACTTACACTTTTAGTTCTACAATTGTATTAAACAAAGATAGGTGTACAACAGATACATTATTTTTCGATATAGCCTCCACCTTTAGCAATGCACTTGGTCTAGCGAGCCACAAGCTTCCGTATGCCTTCCTGGTAGAAGGTTTTCGGTTGGTCGTGAAGCCACTTTCGCACCGCATCCCGAACGTCTGTGTCTGAGGCAAATCGACGACCTCTCAAAGCTTCCTTGAGCGGTCCAAAGAAATGAAAGTCTGAGGAAGCGAGATCAGTGCTGTAGGGAGGGTGTTCCAGGGTCTCAAAGCCCAACCTGTTGATAGTTTCTATGGTGTTATGAGTCGCGTGCGGACGGGCGTTGTCTTGCAACAACAAACTTTCTTTGAGAGTAGACCACGGCGTTTGTTTCGAATTGCTGGCTTCAGCTTATTCGCCAACAAATCACTGTACCTCGCACTATTTATGGTAGTCCCCCTGTCCAAGTAGTCGTCCAGTATAGGGCCTTTTTCGTCCCAAAACACGGTTAGCATCACCTTCCCAGCCGATGGCGAGGTATTCAATTTTCTCGTGCTAGGGAATCCTGGGTGTTTCCATTCCATACTCTGGCGTTTCGATTCGGGCTCGTAGTGATGAACCCACGTTTCATCAACGGTCACTATTCTGCTTAAAAATGCGTCGCCTTCCGCGTTGAAGCGATGCAGTAAGCGTTGGCGGATGTCCAAACGTTTGATTTTGTTTTCTGCGGTAAGCATTCGTGGTACCCATCGCGCACACACTTTACGAAATTTGAGTTCATCGTGGATAATTTGATAGGCAGAACCGTGACTGATGTTTAATGGTAACTCGCCTATTTGCTGTAACCATCTCTCGAGCTTGCTGAATGTTGTCATCGGTGGTCGAGGTTGACGGCCGTCCAGCTCCCTCTTTTTGTGTTACGCTCGTGTGGCCACTTTTACGAGATAAAGCACTGTCCCAGTATTGTGACAAAAGTCTCCGGTGAATTTCAGCACCTTTCACACCCTCTGACTAACTAATAGCGGAGCTGATATGCTTATGCTGTTGTAGCTAGCAGACAAATGACGCGATCGTGATTAAATTCCGCACACATGACCCCAGAAGCGCCAACTCAATGCAAGCACAAACGGCCGCCACTACGATAACCTTCAAAGCTTGTTATGGCGAAAGTGTAGATAATATTTGACTTACCCTCGTATGTACAGTTTCGACACAGAATTTCTTTGAAGCGTAAAGCAAATCGTTTTGGTCGACAGATAGAGCATGAAGTTGATTGTATCCGTGTAACGTTCTTAGGTTGATGAGAAATTTGTTAGGGCCTTGGAAAGAATAAGAGTTATAATTTAAAAGAGCAAAGTTTAATGTTTGTTTTGTTCTTTATTTGTTTCGTTATTTAAAAAAACGAACAGCTAAAATACACGATCTTATTGAAGGAACTTTAATTAAGGCAACTTATCAATTACGTTTAATTCATTACCACAACTTTTAATCTATTTTTCTCGTTATGTACTTCAAACGAAATCACCTCATTGAGGTAATGGGAAAGCAAAAAGTACATGTTTTACAGGAAGCTCAATCAAGGTCAAATATGTATGCGTTTAAAAGCGAATAGTAAAAGGAAAACATGAATTTAACGATGTTCTTTTGTGTCAAATAATTTTGTGCCGGTTTCAACTCATTACACCGAGCAACAATGTTTTCGTCCTAGAAACGTAAATAAAAATGGTTTTATCATCAATAGAGTTGGTCACGCGCGCCAACAGGCAGCTGCGTCGTACCTATACGGTTACATACAAGCCGTAGTGTAGCTTCGACCTTCCATTAGCGCGGTACGTGTTGTTTAGAAATGTTGCGTACGTCGCGTAAACGACCCAAGGCGAACCAAGTTAGAGAATTTTTAGCCGAAATTCCTGACTTAACGTATGATGGCGCTAAAATTGAATGTGGAGTATGTAATGTCCCGTTGATGAGTTGGTCCAAAAGGGTCTGTCTACGGCACGTAAATAGTGAACGGCATGCTTCAAAAAAAACGTGCACACGAGACTACGACAAATTTATATTTAATTTATGTGTTACTTTTATTGTATGTAATATACCGTTTAATTTACTAGACAAGGAAGCGTTTGTCTTCTTTCTAGAAAAATATGAAAGTGTTTTAGAGAAAGATTCTGATTTTGGCACATTAAGACATATTTGTGAAGGTGCGTCAACAGAACCGTTAAGTAACACGTCCGCAAATGGTGTAGGGCATTCACTGGAAGTCGGACGGAAATTCACGATGAAGAACGGCGCAGAAGACCATCAATTTCAGAGGAAATCGTTGAAGGGTTCGGAGGGTCACCATTCTTCAACTCGCTTTTCGGATTCCTGAGATTTCCAACCCCACAATTGAAAAGATTTTGACTGTCGGCAGAATTTTACGACATGGGGATACAGAAGTTGGAGCACCGTCTGCAAACATGCTTGGATAGAAATGGCGATTATGTCGAAAAATAGCTTAAGTTTTTACCTTTAAAACGATATGTAATGTTAAGGAAATAAAGAACGCTGTCTATTTTTAAAAAAATATGGGAACCTTATTTTACGATCATCCCTCGTATGTCGCAAGACGTGCACCTTCAAACTCCAGAGCTGGTTAAGAGGTGAAAATCGTGCAATTAATTTTGCTATTCCTGTGTTGTGGGAGGAGCCCAGAGGTCATAGCCCAGACTGCTATTTCTGTCCGACACCACCGATGTTCGGAATGACATCAAAGAAGAGGAACTCGGTTTCCTATCCCATTTCATCTTCGTAGGTTCGTCCTGTACCACATTTAGTGGATTTTCCCATTCCAAAACCTCAACAGAATTGCAACTGGGAAAAATTCGATGATTCGTAAGTGGAAAGCGTTTCCCCAACTTCTGCAGAGAGATTTAATTACCCAAGCCGAATTAAATGATTTGGTTAGGGACATGGATTTGAGTAAAGTTAAAGCAGAGTTGTTGGCTTATCGTCTACACGGGTGGCACCTTGGGTCGGACGATGTTAAGGTTTCAACTTTTCGAAACCGACATAAACCGTTTGTAGACTTTTTTTCAATGGAAAATGATTTGGTGTTTTGTAAAGACGTTGACGGTCTTATCAATTCATTTGGATTAGAGCACCAACCAGACGAATGGCGTTTGTTTATTGCTTCGTCTAAGTTAAGTTTAAAAGCTGTGCTTTATATTGCCATCAATGTACATGCTGAACTTATGAAAATATGAAGATACTTCTGCAAGAAATTCAATACTCAAAATACCATCGGCATCTGTCCGGGGATTTGAAAGTAGTTGCGCTACTGCTTGGATTACAACTTGAATACACGAAATTTTGCTGTTTTTTGTGCGAGTGAGATAACCGAGCCAGAGTTGCATTGTAAAGTAAAAGACTGACCTTAACATCAGTCACTAATGTGAAATTTGAACCATTAGTAGATCCATACAAAGTATATTTGCCTCCGTTACATATAAAATTGAGGTTAATGATAAATTTTGTTATGAAGCAATGAATCGGAGTGTTTGACAGCAACTGGCGGATATTTGTTCCAAGAAAGATGAGCGAAAGAATGCTTGTAGAGTGTATTGTGCCAACTGTGAAGCATGGAGGTGGCTCTGTGCTGATGTGGAGGTGTTTTTCTTTCCATGGTGTTGGTAATTTGCATCAAATTAGGGGAATTTTAAGAAAAGAAGATTATGAAGTCATATTAGTAGATCATGCAATTCCTTCTAGACAGAGATTGATTGGAGATTTTCAATAAAATAACGACATTCGCCCAACTCTGTAGGAATTATTTGAAACACAAAGAAGAAGAAGGATCCTGATAAAGATGATTTGGCTTCCGCAATCCCCCAATATTAATCCGATTAAGCTGCTACGGGATGAGTTGGATCGAAAAGTTAGAGAACCCTGTCCACAATCCCAAACGCAGCTCTGGAAGCAACTGGCAAAATATTCCATTCGATACTTTTGAAAAACTAGTGCATCGCTTACTAAAAATTTGCAAAGCAATTATCAAATACAAAATTAAAATAATAATTTTTTTTGTCAAAATATTACTCTGTTTTATAAGCGATTAAGTTTATTTTTATGATAATTATGTTTTTGGTTCAGTATACGCTTTATTTTCCCAAAAAATGTGAAATTTTCTTTCATATTTCGTTTTAAATGGAACATGCTGTATATTATTACGTTTTTGAATGCTTCTCTTTAATTCATGTTAACTTTTATCAATACTCCCTATAGCCATGTACCGTAGTTTTAGAGATAATTTGAGTTTTTTGCAAAATGCCGTTGTTTCTTTAATAATTAATATCTTAACCCCTTCCCCCTAAAGTTATTAAGTAAATCGTCAGTACAATTTCATATTTAAACCTTATCAGTTGTAATTTAAGTCATAGAATCGCCAATTTTAGTTATCTGGTAGCGTCAGCACATTCATTCTCTCATGTTGCTTCTATAATTAACTTAATTCATCGAAATTCATCATAATATTATGTTTAGAAAGAAATCATCAAAATTTGCCGTGGAATGAAACAATCGCTATCGCGATTAAATAAAGAAGTAGAGGGACGCCAGAAATTTCATCAATTCTGGTTCAGCTTTAGTCGAATCAACTAGTGTTTTGACTGCGGTCTCAGTTTAAAGTGTTATTATTGAAATTTAGAGTAATTAGAAAGTAATTTCAATATAAAAGAAAAGGTTCGAGATTAAAAGGGCAGATTTCTTGCAAACGGCATAGGAACACAAGGTTTATATGACAGCTTCATAAGATTCAAGGTTAATATACTTTTTTCAATTTTAAATATTCGTTAGTCATAAATAATTGTCAAAAGAGCATCAAAGAATACTCCCGATCCCACAAAGAGTTTGGAATTTTAATTAAATTGTAAAAATTCAAATTTTTAACAAATTCCCCTGTGAAAGCACATTTCAAACTTGGCGCCCAACGTGGAGCCTAACTATTATTAACTATTATTCTGCGGATGTTTAAATTTTGGTTGATTATTTTTAGGCGATAATGTACATCCTAAGAGCTAAAAAGTTTTCAAATTTGTATGACATCCATCGCAAGTAATAGAACGGATAGTTCCAATGTCAAACAGTTTCTCAATAACCACCCTAATTAGTTGACACTGTATCTCATTTAAAATTTTCTTCTGTAGAATTAGTATATATAATATAACTCCTATTTTATTTTTCTTGTACCTACTTTAATTGTTTGTATATTAATTATATCTATATTACACATAAAACAAAATTGCATTATTTTTCTATGGTATATGAATGTTCAACTATATTTGGTTTTCTATCTATTGTTTACAGAAGACACGAGAGAATATTTATAACCTTAATTTTCAGTTCACTTTTCTAACATATTTACATGGAAAAATTATCTTACCTCTGAAATCTTATACCTTGATTTGGTGTCCATTCTCTTTTGCAACCATAAGCACAACCTCATTACAGCAATGTACGGAAATTCTGCGGCCCAAATGCATATACACCGGCTTGATTGTAAAATATTTCATTTCACAATATGTTCAACGGAATAAATAGGAAACCGCGGGATATTCAAACTGTTTTTTCACAATAATTACGTAATATAAATTTGAATAATTTTGTTTATGAATGGAATTGAATTTTTAAACGATATATCGGAGAGGGTACGCGACCTTTCGACCTTATGGACTCGTCACACCCAATCTTTTATGTATTAAAGAAAATTACACTCAATGGAATAGGTAATATTAATATGTTATCGACCTTACATTACTTTATTTACCATGTAATTATTACTTAGTTACATCATCTATGTACAAATTATAACATTGTTATAAAGTTGATAAAGTATTATATTACTTTTCGGCTATGGGTATTCAAATTATATCTTTATGTAGTATAAATTTAACAGCAAAAGGTACATACATAGTGTTAGTAATATCTGTACATATCTGAAACTGTTTAATACAAATTTATTTACAAAATAATACCCTACGTAAATCTTGCGTAATGCATCTTTAAATATACACATATTCGGCACGTGAATCTTTGGCAAACTTTTAACTGTGAGTTAAAAGTCCGTTGCTACCGTTAAAGATCATTATACAGTCCCTGGCCAAATTACTTGAAACACTCAATATTTTGTAGTTTATTCATAATAAAATATAAACTATACATGTATTATATTTTTTATTTATAAAATATATTGTAAAAATATGTAACATATGTAAATATTAAATAAGTAATTAATATTTAGTCCATAACCCATGATTTTTAATAACACCTTTAATTCTTCGGGGCATACTTTCAATGCAAGATACGATTGTCTCTTTTATATCTTCATCGTTCTCCCATACATCCTTCATATTCTTCATTAATATTTCCTTTGTAGGGTTTTCTCTTTCATATACCTTACTGTTTAGTCGATTCCATACGTTCTCGATGGGAATGAGGTCCGGTGAATTTCCGCGCCAACGTAAAAGAGGTATGTGATTGTCTTCAAAGAATTTCTTAACCTTTTTTGCCACATGGCAAGGAGCATTATCTTGCATAAATATACGCCCTGTCGGTATGCGACGTCCTGGCTTAAAATACGGTAATAACGTGTTTTTTAACACATTTATGTACTGCTCTTGACGCATTGTACCTTCTACAAAATACAAAGGGCCGGGTCCGTCTCCACTAATCACTCCCCAAATCAATACCTGCGGAGGGTGTTTTACAGTTCGAAGAACCGTGGACTCTGTGAGACGTTCGCCAGGTCGTCTACGAACAAATTGTGCTTAGCTTCTATACGGTTATGACGAAATATTTTAAAAAATATCGATGCATTCTCCAAACTGTGAACTCGCCAAATGTAAGTTGATAAAATGATCTAAATATCATTTCTCTGGTATTTTTATTTATTCATGCAATAGTCTAGTCCCTCTATAAACGATCGGATTCAAAGCAAAAGAATATCACTATAATAGGATGGGAATTTCCAGGTAAAAGGGTTGATTTAAGACATGTTTCAAGTAATATGGCCAGGGACTGTACATACAGCATTGTCCAAAAAATTAGAATATTGATAGAAATGAAGACTATTCGTAATCTTCATTTCTATCAATTTCTTTAACCTTAGTTGCTTGTTTCGACAGATATAAAGGTAAGTTTACTAACATTTCTCTTCACTTAAAATCCGTACCCTGTTTTAACATTTCCATTTTTCAAAAATTATATTTGAATTTTATTAAATATATTTTAAACTTTTCTTGACAGATACACGTTACCAACGTTTTGGAACGGCTTCAAACGAGACCTCGAAGAAAAAGATCTATACGAGACGTTAAATGAACACAAATCATCCTATCTAGGCGATAAAATCGAACTAGCATGGCGCAAGGAAGAAGAACGCGCGAGAAAACTGCAAAAACCTCCATCACTACGTCGCGTTCTGATCAAAGTCTTCGGCCTCGAGTTTCTGTTCTATGGAATCGTGCTGGCCTTTACGGAATTTGGCATAAGGTAAGAGAAATATTATTTTCTTCACTCGATTATTCACAAAGCATTTACCTGTAACATTTACGACATCTCGCGAAGCCCCCATTATAGTCTAAACAGTTTGGAGTCTTAGATTGAATCAGCCGGTGTGGTTAGGGATGCTAGTGAGGTATTTCGCCCCGATAAGCATTAACAGACAGGGAGAGGGCTTAGCATCGCTTAGAGCAACAGAGGAAGGCTCTCACAATCACAGCAACCATAACGAAACGTAAATATTAAAGAGAAAGATCTGTTTGTACATATTTATGTTTTAATTATTGTTTTGTAGTGTTTTTGTATTGTAATTTCACTTGTGTGTGGAAAACTTTTGGACTTATGTTTGTTCTTTGATGGTCGAAGTATTCTTTTTAATAAATTTATTAAATAATTAAAAAATTTTGATTAACACTTCATCATTCTAGAATGATACAACCCATAGCATTAGGCCAACTAATTTTCTACTACACACCGAACCAATCAGCAATCTCCAAAGATGAGGCCTACATGTACGCCGGAGCAGTGGTTTTATGTTCCTTGATCTATGTCTTCATTGTTCATCCGTATATGATGGGTATAGTCCACTTAGGAATGAAATTGAGGGTAGCATGCTGTTCCTTGATCTACAGGAAAGCGCTGCGTCTCAGCAAGACTGCCATGGATCAGACGACGGCTGGTCAACTCGTCAATCTGTTGTCGAACGACGTGAACAGGTTCGACGTAGCAGTCATATTCGCCCATCAGATCTGGATAGGCCCTGTAGAAACCATTGTTATTACTTATCTAATGTACTTACAAATCGGTATATCTGCAGTGATCGGCGTCGCATCTTTGCTATGTTTTGTACCATTACAAAGTAAGTAAGTATATATTTTATCGGTATATATTGCATTTTAGAATCAAATATTCGTTTTAGGACAAATGTTTATTTGGATTTTTTTGTTTATTTTTGAACCTAGATTACGATGTCGTAGTTTGACTGAGTATTTCTAAAACATTCTGTACATATATATACAGGGTGTATTTGAAATACGAACCGAGACTTGATAATGAAATAACTGTAGTTATATTAAATATAAATCTGAAATATAGCGTGTCTAACATCAATAATTCAGTATTTTTTTTTGTTAAATTTGCGTTATAAGTAAATAGATAGAGGATAAAATTTGATCCTTTTAATTTAAATAAAATAATAATTAAATCCTTTAATTCCTTTCAGTATGGTTAGGCAAGAGGACTTCAGTTTTACGCCTGAAAACTGCCATAAGAACAGATGAACGTGTCAGGTTAATGAACGAGATAATTTCTGGCATTCAGGTGATAAAGATGTATACCTGGGAAAAACCGTTTGCTAATCTTGTATCTTTGGCAAGAAAGTAAGTTATTAATTCAGTTTCAGCTTCCGATTGCTAATCTTATACAATCATGTCAAAATAATAACAGCTGTCGAAGTTTGGGAACGTCAAAATTTACAAATATCAACATTGATTGGTCTAAAAATCAAAAAATGTTAAAATTGAATGCTGTCAAAATTTGCAAACGTCAAAATTACCAGCTGTGAAAATTTATAATTTTGAAATTAGCAGCTGTAAAAATTCATCGGCGTCAAAATTGACACCCTTTGAAGCCTTTAAACGCATCAAACTAGCAGCTGTAAAAATTCATCTACGTCAAAGTCGACAGCTATTGAAACTTTTAAACGCATCAAAATAGCAGCTCTCGAAATTTACAAAATCGATTACTGTTAAAATTGTCAAAAGGCACAGATATCACAATTGGCAACGGTGGAAATTCAGAAACATCAAAATTGTCAAGTGTCAAAATTCAGAAATTTTGAAATTAGTTGCTATAAAAGTTTGTAAGCGTCAAAGTTAACAGCTATTAAGCATTAAAATGGCGGTTTTGAAGATGCACCAACGTCAAATTTCGAAATTAATCCGTGTAAAAGTTCATAAACGTCAAAGTCGATAGCTATCACAACTTATAACAGGTTAAAATTGACTACTGTCGAAATTTGCAAACATCAAAATGGATAGCTGTCAAAAATTTCAGAACTGATAATTAGAGAAATTTATAAACGTAAAAATGCTTTTAAAATTCACGAATTTGGAAATTGATAGCTGAAAATCGTTGAAATGACAGTTGACAAGTAAAAAAATTCGGAAATACCACCTATCAAAATTCGAAAACGTCAATATTGACGGCTGTAGTATTCACAATCTTCAGAATTAATTAACTGTCAAAGTTTACAAATGTCAAAATCGGCAGTTCTCACAATTTGCAAATGTTGAATTTACCATCAAGTTTTACAAACTTTAAAATTGGCGTCTATACAAATTCACAAATTAAAATTGACTAGTGTCAAAGTTGACATAATCGACAACTGTTAAAATCTACATATTTCCAGCGGCCAAAATTTTAGAATATCACAATGAATAGCTGTCAAAAGCCCCAGACATTAGAATTGACAGCTGTAAAAATTCGTGAACGTCAACGTTGACAGCTGTCATAATTCACACATTTCGAAATTGATAGCTGTCAAAAATCGTTGAAGTGTCACAATTAGCAAGTGAAAAAATTCACAATAGTCAGAAGTATGTACCAACTATTAAAATTCGCAAACATCAATATTGACAACTGTAGATATTCAGAATCTACAGAATTAATTAAATGTCAAAATTCACAGGTGGGAAAATTTACAAATGTCAAAATCGGCAATTGTCACAATTTGTAATTAATAAATTTACCATCAAGTTTCACAAATTGGTATCCGTACAAATTGACAAGTGTCAAAATTGACAAAATCGGCAGCTGTTAAAATCTACATAGATGCAGCAGCTAAAATTTACAAATATCACAATACACAGCTGTCAAAAGCTCCAGGCGTTGGAATTGACAACTGTAGAAATTCGTGAACGTCAAAATTGACAGATGTCAAAATTCGCAAATTTCGGAATTAACTGTTGTAAAAGTTCATAAACGTCAAAATTATCAGCTGTTAAATGTTGTTAAAGTGTCAAAATTGACAGTTGCAAAAATTCACAATGATCAGCTCTGACAGCTATCAAATTTCGCAAACGTCAAAATTGTCAGCTGTAATATTTACAAATGTCAAAATCGGCAACCGTCACAATTGACATCTGTACAACTGAACAATCATTAAAATTAATATCTGTCAAATTTTACAAACGTCAAAGTCGATATAGATGCATCAAAATTTATAGCTGCCAACCTTTACAAACATCGTGAGCTGTCAAAGTTTATACCTAAAAAATGACAACTGTCAAAAAACAATTTTATTAGTGATATTAAAAAAAAAAGGATTCAAAAGGCTTATAATTCTTGATTTCAGGTACGAAATTCGAGCTGTAACTGGCGCATCTTACGTCAGAGGCGTGCTATTATCCTTCATAATGTTCTCGACGCGAATAGCAATCTTCATCAGCATCTTTGCTTACGTCCTATTCGACAATAAGATCTACGCCGAACAAATCTTTGTCATCACCTCATTTTACAACATCCTCAGACAGTCTATGACTGTCTTTTTCCCTCAGGGTATCGGCCAGCTCGCCGAAGCTAACATTTCCATCCAACGATTGAATAATTTCCTAATGTACGATGAAAATAAAGTGCTCTGTCACAAGAATAAGGTGGAGAACCTAGAAAACGGCAGCATTAAGGATGCAAAAGAAGAAGTGAAAGCAGATCCAACGCATGGCGATAGAAATAAAGGGATTACTATTAAGAATATCACAGCTAAATGGACCGAAGCTTCTACGGAGAATACTCTGACCAACTTTAGTATGGCACTACGTCCTGGAAAGATCATATCTATAATTGGGCCAGTTGGGAGTGGTAAAACTAGTTTACTCCACGCAATTTTAAAAGAACTCCCTCTTCAGGAAGGTACTTTAGATATTATAGGTGAAATTAGTTATGCTTCGCAAGAACCATGGTTATTTGCTGGAACTGTAAGGCAGAATATATTATTTGGGTTACCAATGGAGAGAGCAAGGTATAAAATGGTGGTGAAACGCTGCGCTTTAGAACGAGATTTTTCACTATTACCTCATGGAGATAAGACTATCGTTGGAGAAAGAGGCGTGTCTCTAAGCGGAGGACAAAGGGCTAGAATCAACTTGGCTAGAGCTGTCTACAAACAAGCTGACATCTATTTGTTAGACGATCCATTATCCGCAGTTGACACCCACGTTGGAAAACAACTATTTGAAGATTGCATCTCTGGTTATCTCAGGGAAAAGATGGTAGTCCTAATCACCCATCAGTTGCAATATTTAAAGGAAGTCGATCACATTATCATATTGGAAAATGGAATTATCAAGGCGCAAGGTAAGCGTTCCTCAGGGTCCCACCATAGCGCCTTCTTATTCGTATTTCTAGGTACTTATGCGGATCTCAGAAATTCTGGATTGGATTTCGCTAGATTGCTCGAAGCCCAACCCGAGGATGCAGAAGACAAACCAGCGACTAAAGCCGTTACAAGGCAAGGATCGATATCAAGCATGTCTTCGACTGATGAGAAGACTTTAGATTTACCAATTGGGGTAGATGAACAAAAGAGTATTGGTTCCGTTTCGGGATATGTGTACAACGCTTACTTGAAAGCTGGAGGAAATTGTTGCATAATTTTCATGGTAACTTTATTGTTTATCTTGGCACAATTTGCTGCAAGTGCTGGAGATTATTTTATAACTTTTTGGTAAGTAAAATTACTATATCTACGTCAATATTCCTAACGGTTTTCTTTTATTTTTCCAGGGTCAATTTAGAACAATTACGCTTCGATAGGAACCTAAAAACGAACCCCAACCTGACTACATCTTCAACAGGGAACAACAGCTCCATCTATAACTTCAAATTAGCCAGCAATCATCTTTTCAATACCACCTCTAATCTCCCCAATCAATCAGTGAATGACACTACAAATCTCTACAATTTCATGGATTTTGACAGGGATACCTGCATCTACATTTATTCCGGAATAACTTTGGCGACAATAATCGTTTCTTTGGCGAGATCCTACGCCTTCTTCAAGACTTGCATGATTGCTTCAAAGAGGTTACATGATAGGATGTTCGAGAGCATTACGAGGGCTACAATGCGTTTTTTCAATACGAATCCTTCCGGAAGGATCCTTAATAGGTTCTCGAAAGATATGGGAGCTATCGATGAACTTCTCCCATCAGCTTTAATTGATTGTTTACAGATCGGCTTGACCTTGCTTGGGATCATCGTTGTTGTAGCAGTGGTGAACCCCTGGTTGTTGTTGCCAACTTGTATAGTTGGATTTATCTTCTATTTGCTAAGAAATTTTTATTTGGCCACCGGAAGGAGTGTTAAACGTTTAGAAGGTGTCAGTAAGTATTTGGAAAATTTAAAACGGTGAGGATATTTAATTTAATATAGTTCGTTTCTAGCAAGGAGTCCTGTATTTTCTCATCTCAATGCATCGCTGCAAGGATTGACAACAATCAGAGCTTTTAAAGCGCAAGAAATCTTAGAAAAAGAATTCGACAATCATCAGGATTTGCACAGTTGCGCTTGGCATATATTTTTGTGTACTTCGAGAGCTTTCGGATTCTGGTTAGATTTGATATGCATTATTTACATTGCTATCGTCACTATGAGCTTCCTAGTTTTAGGAAACGGTGAGTCTTATTGGTGTTTTTCTATCATTTAACCTCACTTTTGAATCTCAAAATTGACATTGAAATCATTTCTTATCCTCGAATTGTGATAAATTGTTAAATGTTTGGAAAATGATAAAAATTTCTATTTCGAACCTATTTTTTTTTGAGATTTTGAACAAATGGTTTTAAAATGTGTCTAAATTTTTGTAGCATAACCTCATTTTTTGTTGTTTAACCCCACTTTTAAATTACCAAATTGACTTCGAGATCATTTCTTAACCTTAAATTGTAATAAATCGTTAAATGTTTCGAAAATTGTTAAAATTTCTATTTCGAACTTATTTTTTTTTTAGATTTTAAACAAATATTTTTTAAAAATGTTTAAATGCAGTAAAAAAATCGTTTATTTGGAATTTAGATTTTTCTAAAACATTATTTTTTGTAGCATAACCTCACTTTTTAAATGTCAAACTTAAAATTTGTCCAAAATCTTATTGCTTTCGAAATTATATTCTAAAAACTATCTCTATGTGCTTTATCATCCAAATGAATTTGATTTTCTTAATTTTAACTTATCATCTTGAGTTTTTTTTTATTAGAAAAAAAAAGGAAATAATTTTACTTTTTTATTGTTTAACCTTACTTTTAAATGTCAAATATGACATAAGATGATTCTATAACTTCAAATTGTGACAAATACAGTGACGTAGCTACACCTACGCAATGCATAGGGACCCTAGACGCAAAGGGGTCCAAAGGGCCTTCCGATCTTCTATGTTTTTACTCCTGTTGTGAGAAATAACTCTTTGAAAGATCTTGTGTGAGGGCCAAAATTTGGTAGTTACGCCACTGGACAAATAGTTAAATATCTTACAATTTCAATTCAAAACCCATTTTTTTAGATCAATTTGAACAAATAACTTTAAGGGGAGTCTAAATAGAATAAGAAAATACATTGAATTTTTTGACTTTATTTTGATTCTCCTGTAGCCTTACTTTTTGTAGCATAACCTCACTTTTTTCTCAAAGTGAAATTATGACAAATTAGTCGTTTTTCAGATCGGTTTTTTTTATAATCTTGTTTTTTTTTGTAATCTAACCTTACTTGCCAAACATCAAAATCGCGTCTGAGAACTTGTCATTGGTAAACATTTATTTAAACTAATCTCCTAAAAGATGGCGCCGTATATTCTTAAGAAATTTCCATCTTAATATATTTTTTATTATAGAGGAGTTTGGCGGCAACGTTGGATTGGCCATAACTCAATCAATAGGTCTAACGGGAATGTTCCAATGGGGCATGCGCCAATCTACCGAGCTTGAAAATCAAATGACGTCAGTCGAACGCGTTCTAGAATACACTAACGTTGATCAAGAACCCGCTCTAGAAACAGAACCTGAAAAGAAACCTCCGAAAAATTGGCCAGAAAGCGGGAAAATCGAATTCTCAAGGTTATACCTCAAGTACGCGCCAGAGGACCAACCTGTTTTATGTAATCTAAACTTCGTAATCCAGTCGAAAGAAAAAATCGGTATTGTAGGAAGGACAGGCGCTGGAAAGTCATCTCTTATCTCAGCCTTGTTTAGACTTGCCAATACGACAGGGCAAATCTTGATAGATGATGTAGACACGAACGATCTAGGATTACACGATCTGAGGTCGAAAATCTCGATCATTCCGCAAGAACCGGTACTATTTTCAGGAACTATGAGGAAGAATTTAGATCCCTTCGACGAATACACAGATGCGGCACTATGGAAGGCTCTGGAGGATGTGGAATTGAAAGAAGCTGTTGAAGACCTCACCGCCGGGTTGAATTCGAAGATGTCGGAAGGCGGTAGTAATTTTAGCGTTGGTCAAAGGCAGTTGGTATGTTTAGCACGTGCTATAATCAGAAATAATAAGGTGTTAGTTTTGGATGAAGCCACGGCCAACGTAGATCCACAGACTGATGCATTAATTCAAACAACGATTAGGAAGAAGTTCGCTGAATGTACTGTACTTACTATAGCGCATAGGTTGCATACTGTGATGGATTCGGACAAGGTTTTGGTGATGGATGCTGGAACGATGGTGGAATTTGATCATCCGCATATTTTGCTGCAGAATGATAATGGGTTCCTATATGGTATGGTGCAAAAAACCGGAAAAACCATGGCCGAAGCTTTAATGTTGATCGCGCAACAGGTAAATATCTTCTCGTTAAATCCTAACCTCCTAATAGTTGACATTTCTGTAACCTAACTATCTTAATTTTCTCTTTTACAGAACTACAGAAAACGCACCAATTTAATACCAACAGAATTAATTACTTAAACAAAAGTATACACATTAATTTATTAGATTCAATTTTATATTTCCAATATGACATCGACGATGTTCAAAAATCTTATTTGCGTAAGTAGAAGTATAGGAAATAGTGCTGTTAGATTGGTTTTATTTTTTCATCATCGTGATACTTAAATGTTAGTTTTATTTTTTTTTATGTTGTAATGAAATAATATACATTGTCTATTTTTTAGATGTGCAAATTGTACGAAATATATTGTATATATATTTTAAATTGTGTTTTTCCTTCAATTTTTATCCTACTTTAGCTAGAATTTTAACAAAATATTTTGAAGTTACCGTAAAGGTACTATGTTTTTGGGGTCGGTAATATTATACAGCAGACGCTCGATAACGTAAACACGGGATAATGAAAACATTGCGCTAATGTAAACAGAAACTTCGTTCTATAGGATCAAACGGAACGCGCGATAACATAAACAATGTGTACGCTCGATGACGTAAACAACTCTTGGCGACGGTGAAGCCCCGATTTATGTAGGGGATTCACCTCTGCGATAAAGTACGACAAACTCGGTCAGTCGTATGAGGCTTTAGGATATGTTTATACGTACGTATTTCATTTTTGAACTTAAGCGAATACATTGCACGCGTTGATACATTTTTACGACTACGGCATCCACATCCTATAAAAGAAAGTGTTTAAAATTGAGTGAGAAAGTAAAAATCATAGACGAAGTTGCACTAGGTGCGCGAGTGACACAGTTAGCAAAAAAATATGGAGTATCGAAAGCAACAATCTGTAAAATGAAGCGTATGAAAACACAAATTTTACAAAGAACGTGCAATACATTTGGAGGTCCGGGAAATAGAAAAACTTTAAAAAATGCGAAGGCGCCTAAAATGGAAAATTCCCTGTATAAGTGGTTTTTAAAACAACGGGAAAATCATGTCCCAATTAGTGGCGAAATACTTAAAGAGAACTGAAAGAAACTGAAAATTTCGTAGCTAGTGATGGTTGGCTACAACGATTCAAAACAAGATATGGAATTCGACTGCTGTCTATATCTGGTGAGAAATTATCAGCACAACCACAATTAGTACAGCCATTCAAAGAAAAATTGATGAAAACAATTAAAGAGCTAAATTTAAGAATGGAATAAATTTACAACGCAGATGAAAGTGGTCTTTATTGGAAAATGTTACCAGAGAAAACCTATACTGCATCATTTGAAAAATCTGCTCCGGGCAGAAAGCCGGAGAAACAACGAATAACGTTTCTAGCCTGCACTAATGCTAATGGTTCACACAAAATAAAGCCATTGGTAAGTGGAAAAGCAAAAAATCTGGGCTTATTTAAAAATTGTAATATCCGGGTTGATTATGGCTGTTCAAAAACCGCTTGGATGACTAGCAGTATATTCCTGAAATGGTTCCACAAGCGCTTTGTCCCTCAGGTATGACAATCAATTATCATAAATGCTCTATTCGTAATTTGAAGATGTGTTTTCAATTTGTAGGTAAAAAGTTTCCTAAAACAACAGAAGCTTCCAATAAAAGCGTTGTTACTATTGAATAATGCACCAAGTCATCCTCCAGAGCAACAACTGAGGAGCGGGGATGGGTCAATTTTTGTCATGTACATGCCACCCAACGTAACATCATTAATTCAACCCATGGATCAGAATATAATAAGACTCACCAAACTATACTATCGAAAGTTTCTACTTTCGTCTGTCTTATCAAAGAATCCTGAAAACATCTGAGGCTTTAAAAAAAGTAACATTACGAGAAGCTGTTTTAGATTTACATATGGCCTGGAAATCAGCAAACTATTCAAAAATGTTGGAACAATCTCTTTTGTACCAATGACGAAGATGATGAAGAAGACGATGTTCCGTTAAGCATTACTCTGTAAAATTCTTCATTATTAGGCTAATCTCAACATCTGGAAGTTTTTCCAATCCTTCAATAACATTCTGAAAAAAAAAAAAAAACAGTTTTTACAAAGTTTTTATAACAACTTAGCGGAATCAAAGATATACACACCTTTCATTGTTGATTATGGGTATGCAAAGAATGGGTTAAAAAGGTATTCTCAAGAACTATAACACGAAAGATGAGGACTGGGATATCTAATGCTGCGTTCACAAATAATTTTCAATTTAAAATGTTCCACCTAGTACTTATCTTGGTTCTGCTCTTACAGAAATTTTTCTTTTTCTCTGGGAATTGCCTGCATAGTTTGTCAAAACAGGTATAGATGGCTGGGCGAAGGAAGTATTCTATTTACTAGGTCAAGTGGCTTCCCTCTCTGGAACTTACTTGTTTCATCAGTTTCATCGCTATTCGGTGTGGACCACCGAAAAAGATAGACATAGATATACTAACGTGCATTAAATGACAAGAAAACGTGTCGAACAAAATATCTGTTCTGTAGTCATGTGATTCATTCGTAGAACGGTTACAGAATCAGCGAAACTATTACAGTCCACTTACTGTTCGATACATCGATCAAATTTGAGATGTGTTCCATAGTTCATTCACTTTAAGAATATAGTAGATAGCGCTGCAATCGGCGCCCGTATAACACTGCCAAAATTTAACTCGATTAAATAATTGGAAAAAAATACCTCCTCTCCGTAAATATCGTATTAATCGTGCTCTGACAAGAACAATTTTAATGCAATATGCTAAATAAATAATAATATAACGGAGAAACGCAAGAAACAACCAAATAGTCAACCTAAAGCAACGAAGGACTTTTGCAACTGACATTACAAAAACGTGGCGATCAGTAATATTTCATTTTATCCAACATAAATTTCTTATGCGCAGATATCCTTCTTTCGGCTGCGTAATTTTGCCTTAGGAGTTAGTCAATAGCAAACGTCGAAAATATAAGCCTAGCTTGCTCAACGCTATATTCTTAAAGTGAATGGACTATATAAGTATAGATATCATTTCTCTGTAGTACACCTACCTTTATAGAGTATACCTTAGGGTCCGTTTATAGTGGGGCTGGGATACTCGATAAGAGCGGCGAGTTAGTAAAACTGGGCAATCGGCGCGCGTTGCGGTAAGATGCAACTTGGACATACTGCGCAAAGGAAAAATAAAAAGATGTTCTCAGAGAGAATAATCACAAGTTTTATTTAATTTCATACACGTAACAAAGACCACGATTTAACATAATTATATTTAAAATATCGGATAACAATCATCATTTCCTACAACCGCATTACATTTACTCTATTTATTTAGCGGTTTTACACAAAGAGTGCATAACACACGACAACCGTGCTTTTTCATGTTACGTATCGTTTGTGAGAGATACCTAGAAGACGTATTGAAATTTAAAAATGATATTACACATGTAATACGACAAGTTGATTCCTATTATTACAGCAAACATCACGTCATAGAAGGATGTATTATCTATTTGTTCTGTATACATATAAAAACATTATACAGCGACTATTCAAGAAATAGAAATGTTTTGACGCAATGAAATTTGATATCTATCAAAAGGATTCCCGCTAGTAACTTTCTTTTGGTTACTGTAACTATCAAAAAACATTAGATGTATCTTTTTTTTGACATTTACGATTTCTAGTGACTTTCTTTGTTACGGTAACTGTCAGCTGTCAATAAACCTTAAATATAATTTCCATTTAGTAAATATATCCCTGCACATATTCAAAAAAAGTACTTCGTAAATATATTATTAATATCCTTACGTAGATTCAATATTTTTAATTACATTTATTAATAATTAATAAAGAATAAATTAATAATTATATTAATTTTTTTTTTAAAGTATATTTGCACAATCTCTTTATTACGAATAAATTTTCATATTTGGATAATATTCGTATAAATAATATTATGGAATATATATATATAGGGGTATGAGTAGAGAGTGGAGGTGGACAAATTTACAACGGCATTTCGAAATTGACGTCTAATTTAGCGGCCCTCGCTAGACTTACGATATTCGACAATTTCACAGCCAACCTAGCAGCTTCATCCAGATTATCCACCGGAAGGATCTTCATGCCGGAACTAGCGATGATTACTTTAGCGTCATCAACGTTAGTACCTTGCAGACGACAAATTATAGGGATCTTGATCTTTAACTCCTTAGCGGCCGCTACGATGCCTTCAGCGATGACGTCACACCTCATAATACCGCCGAATATGTTCACGAGGATCGCGTGGACTTTCGGATCGGCGGTGATGATTTTAAACGCTTCTTTTACCGCTTGAGAGGTGGCGCCGCCTCCGACATCTAGGAAGTTAGCCGGGGTGCCGCCGTGAAGTGAGATTATATCCATGGTTGCCATAGCCAGACCCGCGCCGTTAACTAAACAACCGATGCTGCCGTCTAAAGCGATGTAGTTCAAGTCGAATTTAGCTGCGGCCACCTCCTTTTCATCCTCTTGCGTCCAATCGCGTAAGGCGAAGATTTCCTTCTGCCGGAAGGCGGCGTTGTCGTCAAATCGAACTTTTGCGTCAAGCGAGAAAACTGAAATATGAAATATATATTTTTTTTATTATTATAGAGAGCGCTTAATCTATATTTATATTTAGTTTTTTGTTAAGAAGAAGTTCCCTCAGACATTTTCAAGTGAACACACGCAATTTCTCGGTTAATAAGAAGCTTAGGTAAATATTTATTTCAAAATGAACCTCCATTTAACGAATGGTGTCAACCGCTAGGAGAGTTACGTCAAGTTTTGGGACACCCTCTATAACAATTTTCGGAATAATTTCACAATAAACAGAAATACCGGCGTGCAAACGGTAGCGCATAAAATTAATACTTCGTAACGGTCATAGTTTTGTAGCATTTCCTTTCTTTTATCACATTTAACACAATGTTGACCCCATGAATATATTTTGAAGAAACAGGGTCGCATTTAAAAGTTTTATCGATGACGTCACAACTATCTTAAATATGACAGGAAAAAAACAACGGAAATACTTAAAAAATATGACAAGTGACCCATTTTTATTTTTTTTTTAAGACAAACAAATCGAAATACAACTTTTATCCGTTTCTTCAACCTAAAAAAAAAGAATACCACCCCCGTTTAAATTTTTGTTTCATAACATTTTTCAAAAAAATTAATTCCGTCGTAAAACCGAAGGAAGGCACGAATTTTCGCATTTCACCGATGGATGCTATATACAGTGTGTCCCCCGGATTGAATTCATTATAGGTATAATAATTCGAGCAACGCAACTGCGCTGAAAGCCAGTGGCGGACGCATAAAAGTTTACACAAAATAAATTAAATGTGATACGTGCTCAAACACTTACCGTTTTAAGAGTCCTCCGTGAAATCACAAAGATTAGATATGTTTCCAAAGTTGATTCGGCAAAGTGAGTGCGGCGTGAAGAAAAAGTGTTTTTGTATGCCGAAAACGAACGTTCTACATCTAGTGACGTTATATTTGCGTAAGTAAAATAATCTTTCAAATAACTTAACGGTTCTGTTGACGTACCTTCACAAATTTGTGCCAAAATCAGAGTCTTTATCTAAAACACTTTCAAACCTTTCTAAAACACAGACATTTCTTGCGTTTTCTATCGCGCATAGCTGTGCGTGAACATGTTGCACTATTTGCAAAGGTTCCACTAACGACACCGAAGAATTTTGTAGTTTTTCTATCGCATTCGTTAGTCCCACGTAATTGTTCTGAATAATTTCCAAATCTGTTTTAACTTGACTATCCTGAAATTTCAAGCGGCTTACCTTGACAGCCGCAGCTTCCTTTGGGTCGAATTCTAAAATCGCGTTCTTTATATTCTCAAAATATTTAAGATAATAAAATGCAGCCTCTAACCATGTTCCCCAACGTGTAAGAATAGGTTCTGGTGGTTCAGGAATACCGGGGCATGGTCTATGAAATTCCCGAATACGTTTTGGGGATTTTACAAACACCGCTTTTGTATGTGCTATTACAGCGTCTACCTCGGGATAACATTTTCTGATACTATCTGCTACGAGACTGAGAGTATGAATTTTACATGTAATGTGCAACAAGTTAGCACAATGTTTTTTAAGAGATCGACCTACAGCAAGCATGTTTGCGGCGCCATCACTCATAAACATCAACAGTTGATTTGTTGAAAGTTCAAACTTTTCCAATGTATTTAACACCAACATTGAAATTACTTCGGCAGTGCATTGTTGTATTCGTCTGGAAGCTAGTAAAATTGAGGGTGACGGTCGATGTGGTTCCATTGTGCGTACCATTACATTAACCACAGAATGTTTTTTACGATCTGTTGTTTCGTCCACACATAACCAGTTTTTTTATCTTGCAACTCCGATTTAATTCTTTTCTCGACATGCTCACGAGCAGACGGCACAACTCTCTGTAATGTTCTCTCACTTGGTAACTTAAAGTCCGAATATCCAATCCCAATCTTGAATTCGAATGAAGCTGTCACATAAACACTCTGTTTATTATGACATTTACAGGAATCTGCCTCCTTTAACCTCGAACCTTTTCTTCTTTGAAATTATACTCTAATTTCTCTATTGTACACTTTAAACTGAGACCGCAATCAAAACACTAGTTGATTCGATAAAAGCTGAAGCCGGATTGATGAAATTTCTGGCGTCCCTCTATTCCTTTTTCTAATCGCGATAGCGATTGTTTCATTCCACAACAAATTTTGATAATTTTTGTCCAAATATAAATTTTATGATGCATTTCGATGAAAGAAATTATTTTTAGAAATAGCATAAGAGAATGAATGTGGTAACGCTACCAGATGACTGAAATTAGACGACTCTATGAGCAAAAGAACCACCGACAACATAAATGTGACGAATTTTACCACTAAAAACGAAAATACCTCAACGAAATATATTTAATGTCCGAAATAATGTTTGAAATACCTTTGAATATACCCTGTTGTTTGCTTTAGAAGAATTTTACATTAATTTTGACGATTTACAAATGGAGAAATTGTACAGAAGATGTTACTCTAAGATCGTCGTTATCTGCATTTATATAAAATTTGCAGTACCCCGTTCCAAGGCCAGTCGGTCTGGGGGGATATTTTGGCTACGAAAATTACCTTTCTACCCACTAGAGGGACTTTCATCACAATCGAGTGGCTATCCTGAACACCCTATAATGAATATTGAACGTTACAGTACATAGCTTTTATTTCAATTTATTCAATTTACAATTAATTAATATATGAATTTCGTTTAAATACGTTTATAAAAACTTAGCGTCTGAAATATGCAACATACCTTGAGTGCGTCTCTGCATCATGTTTACGATCCGCGACTCTGAATCATACCCCTTACGATTTTTTCGTCCACTCAAATAAAGTTTAGTTATACATGAGTACGTGCTATTCAATCCTCGGTTTTTTAAATTTTAAAATATAAGCTTTAATTATAAATGAATAGGTGCTATACAATCCCTGGTTTTTTAAATTTTAAAATACTCTTATCATAACAACGCCTTCATTCGGTCTTCTCGCTGAACTCAGGCGAATAACGAGAATGCCATCCCAGTCGGCTCTTCGCTACGTATACGTATCTAGAACATGCGTTAACCACGTTTCTTGGTATTCTTTAGTACAGATCAGCTTTTGTTAGTATAATATTAAATACCAATTCAAAAATTTTTTGTATTCAATATAAATTTATCCGTTACTTTTGGGATTTTCAAGGTATTTTGAATTATGTACTTGGAAAATTACTACAGAGGCTGTCCCAAGACTTGATGTAACTTCTCGGGAGGTGTATAACACTAATAGAACTGGCAAAAACAATAGATTTACTTACATTTCGAGTTAGAATCTTCCGCGTACGGGTTAATCTCGATCAAGAGGGCGTCCTTGCTGATGAACAAATTGTACATATTCAGCAGCAATTCGACAGTGCTCGCCTTCTGGCTTTCCAATCCAACCTTATTCGCTACCTTCTCAGCTTGTTCGGAAGTGATGCCGATATTGATGTCGATCGGTTCGTAGATAATAGCTTCGGGATTTTCCGCCGCTACCTCTTCGATGTTAACGCCACCTTGCGACGAAGCAATTATGACAGGTCCCTATGGATAAAAAAGATGCTTTTGAAATATAACGAAGACAACGTGAAACTGCAAGAATTGTCCCTAAGAACCTTTGTGCTCTACAAAACGTGCACCACCTCCACGAAGAAACTGGTTTGAAAACCAGAAGACCAAGATGAAAGAGAGGGCCGATGTCAATGAGATTTCGTGCTGAGGGATTGTTGTGCCTCATTGGATAAGATGGACGTTGGCGAGTATGGAGAAGACTCGGAGGAAGAGACTTCAATTTGGAGGTGGTTCGGTTATGGATTAGGCGAGAACCTCTTCGCAAGTCCGCACAACCTCGGTCTTCATACAAAATGGCTGCATGATAGCTCACAGGTACAGGTACAGGATAGTGCTAGACCTCACGCGGTCAGAGTTGTCAGAGAATATCTTGATGAGGTGGAAATTAAGCGATTCGATTGGCCAGCTATCGATTCTGACATAAATCCTATTAAACATGTTTCAGACGAGTTGGGACGACGTATTTGAAGGCATACACCAGCTCCAAGAAGAGGAAGGATACACGCGGAAAGAATGCTTAGTAACAATAACCAAAAATTAATGTTGCATTTGCACGTATAGATGCAGCTGTGCCTAGGCACAACGTCCCCTTGCGTTTGGCAGCCCAGGAGCTGCCCGATAGGTGGCGGACATCTACACTCCGGTTTGTCTTGTTACCCTCTGGGACGGCGTGACTGTGTTTCTTGGCGATAGGTGTCGCCGAAAGACATATTCAGTGCTGTTTTGGAGATTAGCAGCATAAACTGAGAGGCAAACGCAATTGTAGCAGCAGAAATTTGTGCTCAGAACCATGCTGATGACGCCGGGTAAGTAGAAACATGTTCATGTGTTAGCGCTATTTTCTCTGCTACATTATTTCTGCCGGGAATGATTCCACCAATACCATACTAGCATCCATTTTTGGTCAAGAGGAGGGAGTTCTTCCATTTACTTTCATAATGGTCCTAATCAGCGGAACTGCAGAACACATAAAGACAACGTTTCGATTTCTTTGTCTATTTTCTGTCAAGTATAATGTACACGATATCCAACGAAACTACACGAGTAAATCGAAGCCTGGTATTTGACCTGTCATTTATATCAGCACCGGTGCGAGTGAAATATTTAGCAATTAAGTGTATTAACTGGAAGGAGAGAATAAACATCTTTCTATTAGAAAAAGCATGAATCAAACAATTCTCAAATTCTACAAATTGGCTCTTTCTGTCGTAATGAATGAGTCCAACTTAGTTCGATTACACCTAGCATGAATTCAAATGAGTCCAACTTGAATTGACATTAGAAATTACTTAAATTTTCACGTTGGATGTTCAATTTGAGTTGGCGAGTTAAAATACTAACACGTAGGGACAATAAGTAATGAAATCATTAATAGCAAAGATAAGTTTTCATATCGAGACAAAATATTATAGAAAAATACAAAAAATTACACTGATTATAGACATGTTACATCTCTTAACTTGTCGAACATAAAAAATGTTCAAAACAAATTAAACATATGATGTTTGTGAGGGCCTGAAGATCACATGATTTATTATAAACATAAATGACCTCTTTGACTTATTATGGAACTCATTATTGAACGAGACTAAAGATAAGAACCACTTACACTTTCATCAGATAAAACAGCAATCAATAGAAATCAATTTTACGATTGGAATAATGCATAACATTGCATTTTATTTATTTACAATGGGAAAAGATTATCGAATCAATTGATTTATTACATTTAAAATTAGAATATTTGTAAACATTTTGTAATTAGCCCCTATTATGTAATAGAACATTGTATTGACTTACGTGGAAAGCACGTTCCATCATTATAGCGAAATAATACTCTTTGCGTGGATATTTTCGTTCGGCAACCATTACAGCGTTACATATCCTTCCTTTTTCACCGGTTTGCTTAGTCACTAAGTATTGTCCCAACATTTTTCCAGCGATTTCACCAGCTTCTTCGGGTCTATCGATTTTATAATTTAAAAGATACGATTCGTGAAAATAAAAGGTTACTTACGAATATACCATCCGTACTCCACCTTTAAGGCCATTTTTAAACGACCCTTTACCACGTCCTCCGGCTAAAACTTGAGCTTTTAACACCAAATCTTTAGTATTTAATTCCTTCGCAATTTGAATGGCTTGTTCTTTCGATTTAGCTACTCCGAAATTTGGCACTTGTATTCCGGCATTTCTCAATAGAGTATAGCTGATATGTTCGTGTACGCTTAAGTGTCGCGATTGCTGGTGGTGTGGATTCCATTTGCTTGTCGATACGGAACCTAAAATCTACAACGAACTGTCAATTTCTCTTGAAAATATTGATTAAATTTAAAGAATTCATACAATGCATTCATAATCTTATATAATAGGGTTATATTTAATTTATAAGGCATTATTATCGCGAGCGATGGTCAACTGCAATGTTGTGGATAAATTTAGATTAACCTCAAGGACACGGTTTTATTGTAAATAAAAAAAAGTGTGAATTTACCCAATTAGCGTTTTAGATTGTGTAAACATTTCCCACGCGTTAAAACGTAAGATAATTTTTTTAACCTACCTTAGGCGAATTTTTTAAAATCAAATTCTCGGCCAGGGTGACACCTCGTAGGATCGTCGCCATTGTTCGTTTTGGTTAGGGCAGGGCGGTACTCTTTGAATGTGACCTACAAAAAAAAACTAGTCCGTGCCGTATAAATACCACGACGATCTTCTATCTTTTATTGAAAATATTTTATTCCGAAATAAAGTCGGATGTTTCGACTTGCCCGCCGCAGATATTAAATATTTTTAAACAAAGTTCGCACAATTTTAATCGTATTGTGACATTTTAACCTTTGAACAGGAACGAAACATTTTTTTTCATGAACACTTTAAACGCAAAATAGCTATCACGTTCTGGGCGACAATTTAACGATTACAAGCGTTAATTGCTTCTAATTAATAATAAACGGAGATAGATTAGAATATTGAAGAGATCCACAGTAATCTTATTTGAATCCGTTAATTTTTAAGTTACATACGTAAATGGAAAAATTATCTGACGCATTGATAGAATTTCCCTTTCCAATATTCAATTTTTGTTTATTATTCGAATCATATAAGATAATTACTTTATGAATTATTAAAAAATAACGAGTTATAAATTTAACAGACTTTGAATAATTTAAACGGACCAATAGCAATACAGTCTGTGACAATTGACAGAATCCTATTGGTTAATTGAAACGTAAAGTAAGTTCGATAACCTTGACCATAATTATGTAACCTTTCCAACATCTTAATTCCCATTTTATTTTCTTATCAATTCAATTAAGTATTGCTCATTTATCATCGTTGAAGTGATTCAATCATAAATAACAATTGTAATTTACAATTAATACTATCTCGAAACTATTAAGAAGGTCACGGATGGCAAATTTAAAAAACGTTATAGCCTGTTCCACGTTAAGATCGATTTGTTGTTCTTATGGAGAAAAGTTGCTGGATTTCCAATAGAACTGTTATTATTACTAGAGCCCGGTAACTGGAGAGCAATCGCAGCGGCGGTGTGACTGAGTTTATGTGCGCGGGACGGGCTGGTCGATTATGATACGACACGACAAATCATCATTAGTTTAGCATTGGATAGCGGATAGGGCGTGTTGATTTTATTGATACAGACGTAGTTATTAATTGTAGTTTTTAGTGAATATGTCGAAGGCTAAAAAACGACCCTTTCAAGACATAGTAAATAAGTTTATTTCTGACTTTCCCGATTTATTTTACAACGGGAATAAGATAGTTTGTAAAGTGTGCAAAATACATTTGATGTCAAATAAGAAGTAGAACTATACAAGACACGTAAATTCCGCACAGCATAGAAAACGAAAATTGGGCATGCCACCGAGAAGTGCATTTTTTTAATGTAATTCTTATGTTGATAAACTGTAATTTGCCACTAGTCTTACTCGATAAACAACCGTTTAAGGATTTTAGGGACAAATACAATCCCGAGTTGCGGTTGCCAACGGAGAAAACGGCACGTAAGCATGTTGCATTTGTGCACGATGACGTGGAAAAGAAAATGAGACGCATATTGAAAAAACAGTTTCTTTGGTTATGTGTTGACGAGACAACAAACTATAAAAAAAATTCAATTGCAAATATTATGGTACGCATACTAGACCCTAGTAAACCTACATTACCACTGTTACTAGCTAGCCGAAGACTACAAGAGTGTATTGCTGCAGCAATTACGAAGGTTGTTGGAAAAATTTCAAATTTCGAAAGATAAAGTGTTGATGTTTCTGAGCGATGGCGCAGCGATAATGCGTTCGGTAGGCCGTTCTCTTCTTGAATATGGTTGCAAGTGTTTACATGTTACGTGTAAAGTGCATGCTTTACATCTTGTGGCAGAAACCATTTGACAATGGTCTCCCGAGGTAGACGCATTAATAGCAAGCACAAAAAAAGTATTTTTGAAATCTCCCAAACCCCTACGATCATTTCACACTGAGTGTCCTGGTATTCGTCAACCACCGGAGCCAATTCTTACACGTTGGGGAACATGGTTGCAGGCAGCTTTTTATTATGCTGAACATTTCAAAATAGTAAAAGCTGTTGGTGCGCAATTCAATCCTGCCGAAGCTGCAGCTATTAAGGAGAGCCAGTCGAAATTTCAAGATATTTCCGTTGAAACAGATTTAAAAAATATTCGTAGCTACTATAAAGGATTAGCTGACGCAATAGACCAATTACAAAATAGATCGTTATCATTATTGGAGTCTCTGCAAATTATGGACGGAGTGCATACACAGCTACTGACTATACATGACGCAAAATATAATCGCGTTTTAGAAAAGTTCAAGAGTGTGCTACAGAAAGATCCCGATTTTAGCACACTGAAACAAATTTGTGATGGCGTATCGAATAATCCACTGACTAAGTACAAAGAGTATTTTAATCATGTATGTATAACATCGGTAGATGTTGAACGCTCTTTTTTAAAATATAAACTCATTTTTTCACCACGGCGAACGTCGCTCACCAAGACAACTGTGGGAAACACATCTAATGGTGTCAACTTTTTGCCACTCCAATCCATACGACGTTAATACTGATGGTGCTTCTATAGTTTTACTGTTTCGTATCCAAGGCTGCTTAAAAGGATGAGTGTGTTTCACTACTTTTCACATATTATAATTATGTATTCGTTCTGTTATTTTTTTTCTATTTTCTTACTGTTTTTGTATACTAGGTAGGTACGGGGCTATGGCATGACTGTCTCTTACGGGGCTCTAATCATTATATTACTTATTATAATTAATAATCCCTTCACACACAATTGCAAATGAAAGGATATGATCAAAAATTGATTGATTAACAGTCTTAACCAAGGATGGCGTATTTGACTAGGATTCATAGATAAACGAAAATAATTTGGTTATGTAAGCTGATTCTTTATTAGAAAAGAATGAAGCTTTTGCTGCGACATCTGTTCTTGAATGACCATACCATGGAGGTCCAGTCCTGAAAAGGGCATGAATTAGGGAACATTTAATTCATGTAATTAAGTAAAAGATGACGCAAGCAAAGTATTAAACGTAAATTGTATGTTGTATGAGTTAAATTGTAAATTGGCTCTCTGTAAAGGCAAACGAGGTAATAATAAACAAGCGGAAGCTATATCGCAGATAAGAAGCTTTATAAATACCCAATCCACTACATTTCTGGTGACAAGACATCCGCAAGAGGTGCGCAGTCGGAACATTTCTAGATTTCTGTATTATCATAATGTATCTGTGATGTATCACATTATGTAAATTTAATATAGAAATTACAGAAAATACCAAAAAATGTTAGATATAAACATTTCATTGATATGATTGTGAGGTAATGATGAAGTTTTAGTATTTAACAGTATTGTGAATGGTAACTGGTATTTAGGAACTGTTCTTACAAATTAAATGAACTGTTCTGACCAGTTCTGGTTCAGTACTCTCCCTGTATATAAAAACCAAGGTACTATTATATTATGTATGGGGTTACGTTGGTTATGGATTAACTACACTACGGTTTTCACCTACAACTTTATTGTAGACTTACGCAACACGTACAACAAAATATGTATCCCTTGGTTGTGGTGCTCGTTATACTAACTCATTAGTGCCAACCACAGAAAACGCTGTGGAAACCTTACAATACATTATACTAAAAACATACATACAACAATACACTTAGTTTTAAGAAATGTTTTAATTCGTCAGTTATAATAAACAACATATGATTCTATTTCAACCGTTATTATCTCACACAGATCATTTTCCCTCTATTCTCAATTGTCAACTATCTTCATTATTCTTACCCTTCTACTCGCTCATTTGCGCGCGGTATATAAATTCCATAGCTGCCAACAGCAAGTACCAACGCTTATCTTCTTGCTAGCACCACTGCTCCTGGTGCTGACAACGTGCTAAAAATCGGCTATATCTTCCAACTTACGATTTTAAGAATCCATTCTACATAGAAAAAAGCTGTAAACAAAAGGATATGTTCAAAAATTGTTTCTTAACAATTAAATTACAAGGGTGTAACGTCCAGCCAAGCCCAATAACGTACCTGGGAACTGCAATCGAAACTAGGGTCGGCCTGAAGAAGCTCAAACCCTTTTGTTTCTCTTATGCTAAAGCTGGCTCATATCGCGCAGCTTGGAATTGATTGAGGTGAAAAGAAGGGTGTACATATATTGGGTCGTCTCTTTATTATGGGAGGAAACTAGGGCATATCCCGGGGTCATGTGCGGTCGTCTGGACTACCAACTGGACGCATGGATTTCCGTTTTCGCGGGCCCTTGTCCACGCCGAGTTGAGTGTCTCCTCCAGATGATCGTGAATCGTAGGAATGCCCAGATCTCGAGGAATCTGTTCACTCCTAACAAACCATGGGGCGTCGACGATGATGCGCAGGGTCCTGTTTTGAAGACCTTCAGGCCGCTGATGACCAGGCGCCGTAGGTTAGCAACGGCCAAAGTGTCGACTTGTAGAGTAGCAGATTGCTGTCTAGATGAAAGGAACTCCTTCGACCCAGGAGACGGAGCATTAAATTGGGGGCAGTTGAAAAACGGGAGCGAAGATCTCTCATGTGTGAGGCAAAGGTGAGCCTCGTGTCCATGCGTATACCTAGCTACCGTGGAGCCCCCAACGTTTTAAGTACTTAAAACGTTGGGGCTCCACGGTAGCTGGACCTGTCCCACGTGGATGTTACTCCAGGGGTCACGCAATCTCCTCGTGAATCTAACTGCGACGCACTTAAACTCGTTCACGCCGAGCCCCCACCGGGCTCCCCAGCCCAGGAAATTGTCAAGACAAACATAGTGTGGTTACAAATTATTTATTCTTTTAAGTTTAAAAGTTTAGATTTTTTCATGTTGTTAAATTGTGTGATTAGAAAAAGGTATTGAAAAAACACTCCAAAAGAAATAAATAAATTTAATAAAGAGTTTGTGGAAAATAGGCGCAGTATAAAAATAGAATACAATTCTCCACTAAAAACAAAAAAGTATCACTATCAAAATCAAAAATAAAATATGCCTAACTCACCCAAAAACAAAAAATTTATGTTGGTTTACCATCACAAAAAATCAAAGCTTCTGCCAGTTATCAGAATTATAGTGTCCAACAGCACTGAAGTTGGTAAAATGTACGCAATATTATTCTGTAAAGGTTGTCTCAGTTCCTATCCTGCACAATACTTGACCAAAAGTTTATGGGCTGAGGGGTGAAGAACGGATATTTTGACGTCATTGGTGGTAGGTAATATATAAAACTTGTTCGTAACAACGTTTAAATTTATGGATCTCTATGTTTTATATTCCACCGCCACTGACGTCATTGTGTACGCTTTCTTAAATTGGGATTAAGCTTTAGAGTAAATGTATTCTACCTACCTACCTGGCAACTTACAACAATCCGGCACCTTGTAACAATATTTCACCATCGCTTTACATTGCTTGCGGTCAATAATCCCTTCATTTACAATTGCAAATGAAAGGATACAATTCAAAAATTGGTTATTTCACGAATACACCGACGCAAAAAGTCGGTATTTAGATTGGTAGCAATTGATAGATACTAAAAAATATAGTTTAACTGTATAAACTGATCCATTATTAGAAAAGAATGATGTTTTAGTTGCGACATCTGTTCTTGGATAACCATACCATGGAGGTCCAGCCCTGAAAACGGCTTGAATTAGGAAATATTTACTTCATACAATTAGGCAAAAGATGACGCAAGCCAAGTATTAAACGTAAATTGTATATTGTATGAATTAAATTGCAAATTGGCTATCTGTAAAGGTTAACGAGGTAATAATAAACAAGCGGAAGCCATACCGCAAATACAGAGCTTTACAAACAGCCAAACCAATACATTTCTGGAGACAGCACCGGCAAGAGTGGCGCTGCCGGAGCATTTCTAGATTTCTGCATTATTATATGTAAATTATAAATGTATACAATGAATATATAGAAGTGTGGAAGACGAAAGACTGAGGAATGTATGTATGACCAATTATTTGGAAATACATTTTTGAAGACAAACGCGCATTAGTTTAGTGATGAGACACCGGGAAGAGGGGCGCTGTTTTAGCATTTCTAGATTTCTGCATTTATAAATTTCTGTATTATCATAGTGCATGTATCTCCGTAACCTCTTTACATCAGATCCATTTATGCAAAGAAATATTACGTATAAACATTTCATTGATATTATGATGCACATGTAAAATCACAGAAGAAATGTTAAAAAAGGGCAACAGTTATCTTGTTGTCGCGTTAACAACCTCCACGATTGTTCTGATAATTTTTTCTGAGTGGTTTCGTTATTCATTGAATCAGGACAAGAGCAAAGCCCATAACATGATTACATTTTTTTCCATGAGGTAATGGTGAAGTAACTCCGTAACTTTTTTAGATCAGGTATATTTTAGTATTTAACTGTGTTGTGAACGGTAACAGGTATTTAGGAACGTTCCTTAGAAATGAAATGAACCGTTCCACCAGTTTTGTAAAATTTCTGGTCCAGTACTATCCTGTTCATATAAACCACGGTACTATTTTACTATACAGGCTGGGGCAGAATGGAAGGGCGTTTTTTAAATGAGAAAAACTCAGGTATTTTTTAACTAATAAATAAATTTTTAATTATGAAAAATGAAAGTTTAGATGTTACCTTTTAACAATGAAAAAGTGATATTATGTTCTGAAAATTATGTCAGGCAGATGACGTCCGTTTTCTGCAAATGCACTGCTGTAGTCGTTCCTCAAAGTTCCGCATCACCCTTTCACACAAGTCGACGTCAATTGTTCTAACTTGTGCCGTGATGGCTTCTTTTAGCTCTTGCAGGTTTCTAGGTTTATCGATGTAGACCTTCGCCTTTAGGTGTCCACAAATAATCAACAGGTGTGAGGTCAGGGAAACGAGGAGGCCATAGCACATCAGCGAAACGGGAGATTACGTGTTCAGGAAAAATGCGGCGCACAACTTCCATTGAGGCTAGCGCTGTATGTGCTGTGGCATCATGTTGTTGGAACCAAACATTTCTTGTGTTAATTCTTCGTCGTTGCAATTCTGGAATCAAAAAGTTTTCCAAACATATCGCTCGGAGGTTATAGTTACAGTTGCTCCTCTTGCATCTTCGAAAAAATAAGGCGCATCAAACCGTGACTTTCTCACTGTGAAGTGGGCGTTGATGCAGTTCAAGGGGGTTTTCTACTGCCCAATATCGATAATTCTGTTTGTTAATAGAAACGCTCACATGAAAATGGGCCTCATCATTATTACTGGTTCATTTTCATCAGCAAGAATCATTTGCATTCTTTCAGCGAGCTACTGGCGTTGTGCAAAATCTCCTTCATTCAGTTGCTGGAGTTAAGCATAAAGGCTAAGCTGCTGATCTATACCTCAACCCTGCGGCCCATCTTGACTTACGCTGCATTGGTGTGGTCCACTGCTGAGCCGGGAAAATTCAAGAAATTTGAAATTTTACAAAACAAGATCCTGAGATACATAGTGCAGGCTCTAAGAAATCTGCGGAACGACAGGATCCCAGGGCGTCCCAACGTTGAAGACCTTCCTGGAACTTCTATGGAGAGGATCCTGGGAGAGAGCAGCACTATCTAACAACCCGTTGGTCCTGAAGACGGTGTAGCCGCAGGATAGACCGCCACCCCAAGTGAGGACTTTGAGAGTTCGCGATATGGTAGGAATGGACGAAGAAAATGCTTAATAGCAAGATTGGGAGAACCAGAGGTTAACGGTAGGAGATCACCACTGAAACAAATCTCAACAACAGATGGAACTTAGACGTCAAGGGAGTCCAGAGGTCATCGCCTAGCGCTAGTCAAGAAAGAGGATGTCGGCTCACCGATTGGTCCGTTTTGCTAACTCGCCGCTAATATCGACCGTCGCAGCTCCACTATAAACGCACCCTTACTGTTTCTTAACGACATCAATGACTGTAGTCTGATGATAACACTAGGTCGAAATCGGTAGCTAACTATTATAATAAAGTTTTATTTGGTATTAAATTGAATTTATATTCATCTATCACACTTATTATGAATTCCAACTTATATAGGCAATTTCGTCAATTTCATATAATTTCAGTTTTATTTAAATGCTTTCGAAATGATACATTTTTTTCTACATCTAAAGGATAGATATTGTTTGAAGTTCGCGCCGAAATCGACTTGTAAACAGGGAATTTGGTTTAATATATTGGCTACACTGCAAATGTTTTAAATTTTAAAGAGACCCTCTATGCGCTCTATAATTTAATTTGATAGTCTTCAGTATTTGTTTCATATTCCACGTCTTATTACAGAAAATAAATATTTGCCTTGTTATTTGTTTAAATATAAACTTTCTCAATTCATTTACATTCTTTAATCATAATTAGTGACCTCGAACATACAGAAAAATTCATAGATAACCGCACCTCAATTGTGATACGTTTTATACTTCAATTTATTCATCAAGATGACAGAGGCAATAATCAGGCAAGCAAGAAAAGAAGATATGACCGCTGTCTTTAGTATGATAAAGGTAAAATGCAAATAGAAACAATCTTTAATATCTTAAAGATAATCTAACAGGGACTTGCGGAATTTGAAAGGATGCTCGATCAAGTCATGATCGATGAAACAGTATTAATGAAAGATGGATTCGAGACTAATTCTCCAGCATTTTCATGCTACGTAGCTGAAATTGATCAAAATAATATCGTTGGATATGCTCTGTATTATACTTGCTATTCGACGTGGCTAGGAAAATCAATCTTCCTCGAAGATTTATATGTGGAACCTGAATATCGAAAGCATGGTATTGGGAAGAAATTATTTATGGCCATAGCAAAATTGGCACATGAAACAAGCCACAGAATGGATTTCCATGTTTTATCCTGGAATCCGGCTATTGAATTTTATGAAAGAATTGGTGCGGTAGATTTAACGAAAGCAGAAAAGTGGCATACGTTTCGATTAAGTGGTGATGCTTTAAGTAAATTATTTAGATAAATGTATTTATTTTTCTATATAAATATAGTTGAAAGAGAGTATGGCATCTTACCGGTTTATTTGTGTTTTATTTCTTGAGGAGATTTAAATTACGCGCTAATTTTACTTCGCGGACCTCTAGTGGTCAATTTTAGAATTAAATACTTGAGGAACTGTTCCATTATCGGAAATATCACTGTGATTTTTCACGTACTTATAGACGTATCGGACGTATAACAGCTGATTTGATAAACATATCAGTGGTAATCAAAGGATTTTTAGTATTTTTCTATATTTTATTACTTCCATTTAACGTTACAAAAGAATACAGAATATATTGTGCATCTTGAACCAGTATAATTTCAGCAGATATGTCGGGTGAAACCTTAACAAAGGAGCAACGTGAATTTCTGGAAGAGTGTGAGCAAGAATTCTGTGATCGATTTACTGATTCAGATATGGAATATAAACTTGTAAGGGAGGCAGGTATTCCTAATCCACCAATCATGCTAAATTGGAACCCCAAGTTGGTGCCCCGATATAGAGGAGCTGGTGGAAATAGATATTCAAATTATCGTCATCATGATCGACCTTATGGAAGATCCTACGATAGAAATAGGGATAGGGATAGAAGTAGAGATAGGGATAGAAGTAGGGATAGGGATAGAAGTAGGGATAGGGATAGGGATAGAAGTAGAGACAATTATTATAATAATTATAGTGAGAATTATCAGACGGAAGATAGACGTTACAGATAAATTTGAAAATAGGAAAATTATAAATTGATGGAATATAATTATTATATTCAACATTAAATAAACGTTTATTCAATTATTGAGAATTTGTTTCTTTTTATTTCGATAAAAATGCACCAGTTCAATAAACAGACATCTAATAAGTTTAAATTTAGCGGGCTTTGCTTTAATTGCCAACTTCATGCTACACTCTTCAAGGACTTTGTGGAAAATACATACAATATATTTTTAAATACTTTTCTATTTAATCACAAATCGAATAATTCTCTTTGTTCTCTTCATCCTATACCTTTTCGTTAATTAAATTTTTCCCATTCAATAATTATAAACTGCACATATAATGTTGACGTGTAAATTTTTTTTGCCTTTCTGTCGGTTGTTGTTTATCGAACCATTTACCGGCTTTAATAATTATTTTCCTCTGTAAAATGCGATAGTTTAAAGAAATTATTAACGAAGAACTTTTAATATTTAATTACACACAGATCTGAATTGTTCGCAATATTTGGCTTGTTTATTTTATTACATTTTGTTTGATTTTCCGTTGGAAATCTTAGTGTTAACACATAACCTTAGATTTGGTATAAAAAAATGTTAGGCTTAAGCAAAAAAGGCAATAGTGGTAGCGTAAACGTAGAGAAACAAGAAACGTTACTTACGTTATCAATTCTAACGTTGGCTGCTATTTTATGTAAGTACCCCCATTGTATTGTTTAAACGATCTAAGTTATTACATTTCCAGCATTTGCCACTCGATTATTTTCTGTACTAAGATTTGAAAGTGTTATCCATGAATTCGATCCGTATTTCAACTATCGTACAACAAAATACCTTGCGGAACAGGGATTCTATTCGTTTCATAATTGGTTCGACGATCGAGCCTGGTATCCTTTAGGACGTATCATCGGTGGAACAATTTACCCTGGTCTTATGGTGACATCCGCTGTAATTTACCATACTTGCTGGCTATTAAATATCACGATCGATATTCGAAACGTTTGTGTCTTCCTAGCACCGTTATTCTCATCGTTTACAACTATCATAACATATTTACTCACCAAAGAATTACGAAATGCTGGTGCCGGATTAGTTGCAGCTGCTATGGTTGCAATTGTACCAGGGTATATAAGCAGATCCGTTGCTGGGAGTTACGATAACGAAGGTATTGCGATATTTTGCATGCTGCTCACGTATTACACGTGGATTAAAGCCGTCAAATCTGGAACGATATATTGGGGAACACTTGCTGCTTTAGCTTATTTTTATATGGTACGTTTTTCATTTTCCGTTTGATTTTTGAAATAAAACAAGATATTACGTTGTGTTTTTAGGTATCGTCTTGGGGCGGATATGTTTTTCTTATCAATTTAATTCCATTACACGTCTTAACATTGATGATAACAGGGAGATTTTCGCATAGAATTTATGTTGCATACAGCACATTATATTGCGTCGGAACCATCCTATCGATGCAAATTTCTTTCGTTGGGTTCCAACCGATTCAAAGTTCGGAACATATGTTGGTAAGCAAAAGTTATATTGAATAATGAATTGTAATATCTATTTTTTTAACATTTAGGCATTAGGTGTCTTCGGTCTTTGCCAAATTCTAGCCTTTGTTGATTATTTACGAAGCAAATTAAGCCAACAAGATTTCGATATCCTATTCAGCTCTCTCTTATATACATTCGGCACTTTACTAGCAATCGGTGTTGGTATCCTAAGTTTATCGGGCAAGATCTCCCCTTGGACTGGGAGATTTTATTCGTTACTGGACCCGTCCTATGCTAAAAATCACATCCCAATTATCGCCAGTGTTTCGGAACATCAACCGACATCATGGAGCTCGTTCTATTTCGATTTGCAGATATTGGTGTTCCTGTTTCCTGCCGGTTTATATTTTTGTTTTACGCAGCTGACGGATGCTAATATTTTCCTGATTTTGTATGGTGTTACAAGTATATATTTTGCGGTAAGTATTTTACATTTATTGTGGGATATGGATGAGAAATTAAATGGAAAGATTGCGAGGTTATATTAAGGCAAGAAAAACGAAGCGAATTACCTTGAAAACGTAATCAACACTAAACATTTTTTATTTGAAACGTTTTTTTCCTAAAATGAGTGGTTTTTGTGATATTGTGTCATCCTTAAATGATTCATCCTGTATATTATCACGTTCCCTGTGTGACTGGGGGTGTGCTCGCTCTAATTCTAATATATATTGAGAGATACTTACCTGAAGTTCTACTTATCGTTCTTCTTAAAGGGGTAACTGGGTGTGGGAACACACAACACCTTTTATCACACTATCGCTTTATTACTTTTCAAGTTATTTCACAACTTCTTCTTACTCTAACAATTCTAGTACTTTACTGTTTTGGTTACCTTACTGTTACACATCTAAAAGTCTAATTCTCTAATAATCCCTTTTTTTATTAATTCTTTACTTTTCTCTACTCTTCTACCTATCTTCCAAGACGACACTCCGGCCGTTGCTGACCTACGGCGCCTTGGCCTGGTCATCAGCGGCTCCGGGGCACCTCCAGAGTCTGGAAAGTCTTCAAAACAGGACTCTTCGAACCATCGTCGACGCCCCTTGGTACGTGAGGAATGAACAGATTCGTCGAGATCTGGGCATTCCATTGATCCGCCAGCATCTTGAGAAGATCCTCACTTCCGCGTGGGAAACGGCCCGCCGGAACGAAAACCCCAGCGTGTAGATGGTCGTCGTCCCCCAGGACAGACCTCCTTCTCGAGTGAGGACCCGTCGCCCAGCAGACTTCTTCGCTGAGCAACGGCCAAGGCCCCCGACGACCATCCAAGACCCCTAACACGACACCGTCATGTCATCACTAACATGACGACCCACCTTGCGTGTTTCTACGTCTTTCCCCCGTCCAAACTCCGAGCTGCGCGACCAGAGCTAGCTCTAGTTCAGAGGACGAAAGGGTTTAAGGTCCTTCAGACTGACCCTAGCTTCGATTGCAGTTCCCAGACGTACCTATTTTCTGCCTTTTTCTTACTTTCTTCGTATTTCATCTAAGTCGGAATCATAATTCAATACTTCCTTCAATTCGCGTGAATATCTCTCGTCAGCGTCTCCGTCGTCTACCGTACATCCTGCACATATGAGATGCTGACGCGAATCCGGCGCCTTAAATTATGATATCCACTATTTTGCGTTTTATAACACCTTCGTGGCATTACCCCTTCCTTCCAAGAAATATGCTCCAGCATATTTGAATAAAATAAAAAAAGAAAAAAAAATAATGCACCGCATCCGCCTCAGCGTCTCCGGCGTCTACCGTACATCCTGTACGTATGAGGTGCTGACGCGGAGTTAACTTCTATAGCGTGACAGATTCTTAGTGAATTCTTTGCAAAAACAATGTAAGATTTAACCAAATCCCGTTCTCAAACTACATTGATATAGACCCACACTCTGTCTATATTTTTCCAAAATTTCACATTATCTCATCTCATCTCTTCCGTTCAAAAAGGAAACTTGTATGCAGCGAAAACTGAACATCCTGTATACTTGAATATAATTTTTTCTCTAAATTGTTCTGGGAGGAATTATCTTATATTCACATGGTGGGTGAACCTACGTGTACAGGGTGGTTAAACATGGATAGACAAATCGAATGATTATATAGGAGAGACTATTTTAAGAAAAAAAGTTCCTATAAACTAATACCGTTTAATGCGCAGTTATTGAACTATAAGATGTTAAAGTTTTATAAAGTAAAAGTTTAATAAATAAGATAACTGTCAGAACTTGTGAGTCATTCCATATCAAGTGGACCAATTTTCAGAATTAGCCACGCTCGACCGTGTCAGATTTGAATAAAATTTTGCATAAATGATGCCTATTGTATGGAACTAAGATGTGCAAAATTTGACATCATGTGGACCCTTGAATCAAGGGTGCGAAAATGTCGCGCGAGCCGTACAGCATTTTCAGCTAACTTTCAGAGGCTGTATACACAAATGTATTAGCAGTAAGGAAAAGAGATTTTGGGATATTGCACATATATTTAACCTCTACAAACCTATGAAATTTCAGCCATGTGGCATTGTTAGTTTTCATGCTATTGAAGCTCAAAATCAAGAAAAAAAATTGCGCGACAAATTTGTAACCGTTATGGCAGACCTGTACCATCAAGAGCTGACAAGATGCAGAACTGTCCGTTGATAAACCTTCAGAGAATATGCCTGTGATAAAGTCCTCCAAGTCTCAGTACTTCATCTTGAATACTTAAGTAAATATAATTGTTTAAAGTAGCTACCAAAAATTTACGCATGAAATTTTGACAGTTTTTAGGACTTTGTATCTCAAATTTGACAACCCCAATTTTAACGGCTCGGTGGTCTAGTGGTAAGAGGGCCAGCGCTTGACTGGGCAGAGCTAGGCGCTGTGTGTTCGAGTCCCGCTAAGATCAAAATTTTCTTAGCGGGTCCGGTACACTCCCGAGTCACCATTCACAGTAGGGTACAATTAACTGCGCTTCACTCTTTTCACACAATTTACACACTCAAGGCTCCTGAGGTTATGACAAGCTTTAAAAAGCTTATACACCCCGTTGGGCTACACCACACCACAAAAAAAGAAAAAAAAAGAAAGAGCAAAAATTGTTTATTTAAATCAGAGATAGTCGAGGGTGAAGCACTGGTCCACTTGACTCTTGTACAAAATGATAGATGCTGAGATAGCTGATTCAATTTCTTGTTTATCTCAATCTAGGGAGTTATGGTACGTCTTATGCTGGTCCTAGCACCTGTAATGTGCATACTAAGCGGTATCGCAGTATCACACCTCCTCACCAAGTTCCTCAAACATACCGAAACGAAGCACTCGCATGAACACAAAAAATCGAAAAAATTAGAGTCGAACGTCGTCCTCAAAAACGAAATAACGGCCACCTACGTCGGAATCACTTGTTTATTACTAATTTCATACACTTTCCATTGCACCTGGGTCACTTCTGAAGCGTACAGCTCGCCAAGCATCGTGTTGAGCGCGAGATCTCACGACGGTGGACGAATCATCTTCGACGATTTTCGTGAAGCCTACTACTGGCTCAAGATGAACACTCCGGAAGATGCCAAAGTGATGTCATGGTGGGATTATGGATACCAAATAACAGCTATGGCGAACAGGACTATTTTAGTTGATAATAACACTTGGAATAATACGCATATCAGTCGTGTGGGGCAAGCTATGGCTAGTACTGAGGAGAAAGCCTACGAGATCATGAAAGAATTGGATGTGAATTATGTTTTGGTAATATTTGGAGGGTTAACGGGATATTCTTCGGATGATATTAACAAATTTCTATGGATGGTTCGAATTGGTATTAAAAATTACTATATTGTTCATATAATTTACTATTTTTAATGTTCCATAGGTGGCAGCACTGAAAAAGGCGCTCATATAAAAGAATGGGATTACTATTCACCAAACGGGGAATTTCGTATTGATAAGGAGGGATCGCCAACTTTACTTAACTGTCTGATGTATAAGATGTGTTACTATAGATTTGGGCAAGTATATACAGAAGGTAAATATCATTTTTTTTTTTTCATATGTGTAATACTACTTGTATAGAACTCAATTTTTTTCAAATAACATGCTATATTTAGGTGGGAAACCTCCTGGTTACGACAGGGTGCGTAGCGCAGAAATTGGAAACAAAGATTTCGAGTTGGATGTCCTTGAAGAAGCTTACACCACGGAGCATTGGTTAGTACGGATATACAAGGTCAAAGATCTACCAAATAGAGGCGTATAAGATTACACATTTGTGCTGGTACAACAAATAAGCTTCCGAATTTTTTCTTTTGTTTTTTTAATCCATTGAATACTTAATAGGAGTAAATGAAGGTAATATTTACTGTGTTTATTGATTTGTATGATGTTGTTCCGTACATGGTTCAAATGCAAAAAAGAATGCATTCTTTTTGTAATTTGAAACGTGATTTGTATGTATATTAATAAAAAAACAAAAATGTGCTGCCATCTTTGTAACTTCCAATAAATCCTTTTTTTATTATTGATATTCAATTTTTTTAAATGAAGATCCTGCACTAGTAGAGGTAAGTAATATTTAATACTACTCGTAAGTATAATACATTTTATTCTAAGGATGTTACAAGGTAAGTTAATATGTTATAAGATACATAAAAATGGACCATAAACTGAGCCTTGAGGAATGCTCTACTCAACTACCATGATTCGCTCACCTTCGATATAGTGCTGTTCCAAACTTTCAGTTCTTTTCGAGTATTCTTCTAGTTCCATATATTCATCGCCTTGTTTTTAAGATTGATTGTTTTCTCTTCTTATACTCTTTAATAAAGTTATTTCGAATCCGTTAGATTCTGCTTCATATGTTAACAGGTTAAATCAATTGACGCACAGGATGAGGTTGCTACATGAAAGTCATCGTGAACTGCAGTAGTATAGTAGGGCCGTGTGTTCAACTCCCAAGTCCATGCATAGCTTTTTGAATAATTGCCTTTCAGTGGCCTAGTTTATATGTAGTTTATTACGACACGTTCTAATACGAAATTCAATTGAGAGCTCAGCGACTTTGATGCAAGTGCTTCCCTATGGATGATGCAATGGTTCCACATAGCATGCGGTGCTTTGCTGCGAATAAGCGCCTGCAATCGTCCATTGCGACCAGACATTGACCAAGCTCTATCAGTACACATACCGATGCACTTTGCCCAATCCAAATCATTTTCAGTTATAAACTTGTCAAGCATTTCAAATAAGCCTTGATCCTTAGCCCTTCTAATGATGCTTTTACAGAACAGGTCTTCAGCCATAAACGTCTTTGTTATTGCGAGTAGCCTCATCAAGTTGCACACCAAATTCCGTGCGTTTCATTTTCTCTATTATTTGATCATTGAAATCCAGAGCTATAAAATGGATTCTTCAACTAATAGCGTTGTTGAAGAAAGGTATCTTTGAAATTAATTTTCCCACCAATTCTCCCAGCATAATATTAACCATGTCAAGAGCAGCCGGTAGAATAAGCTCTTCTGCGATGGTGTGAGGTTTTTTGCACTTCGTCACTTTGTATGGGACCTTAAAAGATGCTAGCAATGCGTTGCTTGGTACTGGAGCTTGTTTAGTAAACATACTTTTTTGCTTTTATAAATCTTGCAACTTGCTACTAAAGAATTCGTGAGATTTTTCAACCATGTTAGAGTAATTGGTCTTGAGATGTCGCTTTAACTTATTAGGGAGCATGCATTCGGTTGCTAGAACTTTTAAACAGAGCACACACCGCGGTCTCTCTTCATTATTTACTTTTACTGAAGTAAAGCCAAAATTCAAATAGTTATCATCGTATTTACGATTCACTTAAATTGTCGACTTGCTTATTTAATAAAAATTTTTCCATTTTTCTACGACTACGAAAACACAAAGTGACACACTGAAACAAAGCGGGCGTCTTAAAACCGTTTACTTTTCTTGTCGGATGTTTACTCTTCGATTGTTATTTAGAAACTGAACTGGTTCGCCGAAGTGGTGCCGTATTTATAATAGCCGCTCCACCTACTTAGAACTTTCGCGAAACTTCGACAATATCTGATAGTATGCTATAGAATTCTATAGACCTCACGGAAGTTTCATACTTTTCTGGAATATTCTATGTGCTTTGAGAATATTCCGTATCTTGTTATAAGGTTCTACAAGCTACGGGAACGATCTAGTTTAGATGTTCTAGAAAGTTTCATTAGCTTCGAAGTGTTCATTTTAGAACGTTCCAGACCGCAATGTCTGCCTGCGTTCGCAGGAGTGTCTCGCGGCGTCTCTGTTTGCACTATACAGCGCCCCGGGGCACCGCGACGCACATTTAGGGGACCCTTGCATTAACGAATCTGGCGTTTATAATCATAATACTTATTTTTGTGATTGTGGTTTAGCACTGGTATATTATCTTGAATATAGAGATTTATAAAGAAAAGAGCGAAAATAATTTTTTTTATACATAAATTTATTTTAGAATCGTTACATTTTAAGTACAAAAACAAGCTATTAAAAAAGTTGCTTAAAAAAGAGAGTAGGGGCATATTGCTTTAGCAAATTTATATCGAAGTATGTACAATTTATTTGTTTCTACAATCTTCAGGTCAACTATTTATATCAGAATTGTTAGGAAGAGGGGGTTTGCAATTAATTTTTCAAGCATTAAAATCTATTATACTGCCATCTGGCGAATTTCGACCATTCTAGAAGAATAATATTTGGTGGACATTAAATTTTGTACAGTATGTAACGTTTTAATCCGGACGTTTTTTATTTTATTGTACACTGCTTTGCATCATAATCCGGACATTTTGCAAATCGCATAAAAACGTATTTTGGTTAGAGAATTTGATGTAAATTCAATAATTTTGAAGAATTAGCTTGAACAATTATATAACAAACTTTTTTCCTCGCAAAATTAAAGCTTACATCAAGAATTTTTTACTTAGGGATCAACGAAAGCCACCATGATATAACGCGTACCTTTAGTTACAAGCAACCCTTCGTGAAAATGCGTCAACCTGCCAGGATGAATTAATAACCACCCGGGTTTAGTATCTTCAACGCTGCAGTTATATCGAATAAAACGACAACCACCTCCTTCATAATCCACCCCTCTTTGGTTTAGAGCAATATTTATAGTGTAAGTGGAGCTGTCATGGTGGGGTCTTAAAGATGGCTGCTCATCCGGTCTATATCTGACCACAAAATTCATTAGGGACCTGGGCGGGTTGTGGAAATAACCTAAGAACACATATTCTTGTAGAGGACGAACATATTTCTGCAAGAAGTATAGCCAATGGCGTTCCCAGCCGACTTGATTCATGTGAATATCTCTAGTAGGAACAGCTTCGTATCCTCCATCTAATCGTCCATCTTCGTTCTTACCGTCCGACCATTTTCCGAAGTTTTCCATCATTGCGATTAGATCATTGCAGAAACGCAAGGAAACGATTGGGAACCAGTAGACGTCTGGACATGGCTGAGTTGAAAGATTCACATACAAAAATGCAATTTATATACCAAAGATTCAAATCCCATCGAAAACATCAACTCTATCTTACCTGACTTGGCTTGTTATCCGGGTTTAAATTCTCAGGATAATCCCTATGAATATATCTATCTTCCCAGTCGATCTCGTTCTCGAATATCTGATACATATCCGGCGTCATTCTGGTCGTGTCGTAGGTTTCCGGATTCACTAAATGTCCGAAGTCCAAACGATTTGATACGAACATGAAGACATCGAGATCTCGCAGATAAGCGCAGAAGGCCATATCAGCGTCTAAATCCCCTCTTACGAAGCCGAGCTTGCTACGATCGTATTTCTTCAGCAAGGTACCGTTGACGAGGTAGGCGGAGTTGATGAATGGTACATTCCATAAACCTCTAGATGAGAAAATTTTAATTATGCAACGATTTGGCAGAATTTTATATACAGGGTGAGTCAAAAATACGATTTTTTGCGAACTTATCAGTAAAGTGAGGTAATATCCCTGCGTGGCATAGGTAGTAAGTACAATGCCAAAAAAATAAGTAATAAATCGAATAAAAATAACAGAACCAATCAAGAATTATAATATCTGAAAAGTTGTGAAACACTCAGCCTCTTAAGCAACGTTATCAAGTAGGTTGGCGGGCTGCATCAGAATTACCGAACATTAAAAGTAGAAGCACTATTATCGGTATTATGGCCCATTGGATAAGACTCGTAAAAAGTTGACAGCATTGATATGTTTCCACAGTTCTCTCGTTGGACGATGTTCGCCGTGGTGAAAAAAATGTGTTTATACTTTGAAAAAAATCGTTCGACATCTACGGATGTAGTACATGCATGACTAAAACACTCTCTGAATGGATTAGTCGATGCATCATCACAAATTTGTTTTAATGTGGACTATATTTCCCGTCATGTATAGTGCGTAACAGTATATATACGTCGTCCACTATTTGCAGTGACTCCGCTAACGACAACGCTCTATTTTGCAATTGTTTTATTGCGTTATGTAATACTTTATAGTTGTTGTGAATAGTTTGTAACTCTGTTTCAACGGAAATATCTTGAAATTTTGTCTGGTTCTCACGAGTTACTATAAAAGTCTTAGGAATGTAACCACTAACGCTCTCAAATGAGAAAAAGAGGCATACTCCAATTTCACATTTTTGAACCAGAATGCGGAAAAAGATATTTAAATATAAAATCTAAAACCGCGCATTTGATTCCAATATACATGATGCATCCAAAATAAATGACTCTTTTCTGGACGATTACAATGATATTATATACAGTGCGGTCCTAAAGTGTCCCCCCCCCCCCAATACCAACTTTCGAACGACAGAAGCTAGCTATTTTTTAGAAAGCTATTTCTTGTGAACCAACTTTTGCCGTTATCAGCATTTCAATTGTATTTCCAGTTTCACCTGAAGTGGCGTAAACTTTCTTGTTTTCAATAGAACATTCTATATATTTTTACGTTTCTGGAAAGGCAATCGAAAGACGAATCCAACGATACAACATATGTTATACTTCAACTTAAGAAAAACGACGATCTGCAGCAATAAAGGTTTTGGTAATCTGTTTTTGTTGTTACGCAAAGTTGGCTAGGAAAGAGCACCAAATTGCTTTTTGTGACGCCAGACTAATCTAAAGAGCTCGTTGCTAAGCAAAGTAATCATAACAATTGCCAAACTGTCAAATCTCAATTTCAAAAGCGTAAATTATTTTTGTTATTTATTGTTATTATGACCTGCATTAGTCATAGTTTCCTTCTTTGTGCTTGTTATTATTTTGTCATTTTAACTTGTTTTGTTAATTGTTGTTTCTCCTTTACTTTATCGAACAAAGAAGGAACGTATGACAAATGCAGGAAATAATAACAGTAAACAACAAGAATATATTGCTGAATATTTTTTCCGCGGAGGCTAGAGCAATTTTAGAGGCACTTAAATATATAGAGGAAATGGGTTTTACTAAAGCAGTGGTTATGTCAGACTCTCAAAGTGTACTCAGTGAGACACAGAAGATTCTTTCTAGAAGAAAAATGGGAAAGTAGGTGGCAAGCCTCATATGAATGTCATCCCACGCAGTATGCCATAATCCACTCCTCGATCTTTCATACACGTTGGCATAGTAACTCTAGAGTGTCACGATACGAATATTCTGTTGTTGCTAAATTGAAATTCGGACATGGTTGCTTCCCTTCACATTTACACAAATTAAAGATTTTGGATTCTCCAGCTTGCACATGTGGATATGACGATTTAAATTACCTTATTTTAGCATGCCGCGTCTATGAGCACCGAAGACGAAATCTGTTTGAGAATTTAGTAGCACATAAAGTAGCCTTACCCACTTCTATAATACTACTACTAAGGTCTAACAACATTGAAATTTACAGAGTTCTTATCAAGTTTCTCGTTGACTGTCGAATTACAGTTTAATAGGTGAAGTTTTTTATAATTTGATTACCACATTACCATTGCGATGGTAATGTGGCTGATGGGCTTTGATCCCTTAATGCAAAAAAAAAAAACAACAACAAGAATAATTTACGCTTTTGGAATTGAGATTTGACAGTTTGGCAACTTTACGTAACAACAAAAACAGATTACCAAAACATTTATTGCTGCATATCGTCATATTTTTTAAGTTAAAGTATAACATATGTCGTATCGTTGGATTCGTCTTTCGATTATCTTTCTAAAAACGTAAAAATATACAGAGTGTTCTATTTAAAAAAAGAAACCGGAAATACAATTGGGGGGTGGGGGCACTTTAGGACCGTACTGTATATACCATGTATATCAACGGAATTATTAGTTATGAAAATTGCTTTCAGGAAAAAGATGTTTGATTTATAGCTTACTTGATTTTTCTCGAAATGCACCAGAAAAACTAAAAATATTAAATCCTTGATGAACTATATCAGAAGCAACACCTCCCATACGAGTTATTGAATTAAACCGGCTGTTGATATTAAAAAAATACCATTACCGCTTGTTAGCATTGACCCAATAAAAATAATTCGCACGCATTCACAAATAAAATAATTACGCTGCTAGGCGCAATCTACGCTATTGCATTTGAGTGCGATGGGGACGTCGTATCATCGTGTCAAACAAACAAAAAAACAATTGCCAGGGAACGAGATGGGACGACAACGCTTTTTGTATTTACATCTTGTCGAGATCGACGTCATTGAAGTTAAAACGATAACATCGACAGGATTCAACCGTATTAAAATAAATAAACAAATAAATAAGTAAACAATACAGTGCGATAATATCAAATCGAGCATGCCGTGGAAGCTTTCATTGATCGTGTTCCTGGTAATCGCCTCTTGTTATATGATCGCGTGGTCACACGGGGCAAGAGGTGGAAGATTTAGCGGTGAGTGAGCTTTTAGTTGTTAAATGCGTAGCTCTGCTATTATACGAGGCTTAACTTTCGTTTTGCAGGCAGGCAACGCGGTAGAAATAAAATGTACAATTCCCGTATGCCCGTAATTATCCAACATCCAAACCCCGCATCGGCACATTATTACGAGAATAAAGACGTAAGTAATTACACGAGTCGATGTTTTTAATTACGATAGTATAATGGAAACTTTGTATGGATTACGTATGTACAGATTATCCCAAATTCGCGAGCTGGTATGGGAATTTCGCTTATTACAAACAGCGAACGGCAAAAGCCGGCCATCGTAAATATCATGTGTATACACTTCCGCTCATAAGTATTGGGGCACTTCAAATTTCAGGGTAAATCATTAAATATTTTAATGGAAATATTAAAATATGTATTTTGTATTTAAGTATACACAAATATACAGCTTTAACAATTAAAATTATTTATTTGACCTAAATTTTAGATTCGTTTATGTGACCTTTACTTTTAACGATTGCGTCGCATAATCGGGGCATTCTTGCAATTAATTTTAACAATGTTTTCGGAGTTATTCGAGCCCATGCTGCATGTAGTCTGTTCCACGTGTCATCTGCTGAAGTTGGAACAGTGTTTCTTACTTCTCGATCAACTTCTTCCCATAATAACTCGATGGGATTCAAGTCCAGGCTTAGGGGGTGACCATTTCATGATTGTTAGTGTCCCTTCCTCTTCCAACTGTTCTAAATATTGCTTGTATAATTTTGAAGTGTGTTTTGGGTCATTGTCTTCTTGGGATACAAAATTCTGACCCAAAATTCTTACACTAGAAACCGCGAGATTTTTGTTTTATCCATACAACCCAGCAGACTTTGAAAACAATGGATTCCCAAAATGTCTCGCAAATTTGGGGCAATCTGTATATAAGTAATTCATTTAAAATCAATTTTAGGGAGCTAAAATCGTTAAAGCTAGTCATTTCGAATTGGATTACATGTTGGGAAGAAAAATTACGTTTTTCTGCATGGCCAGAGGTAAAGATAGCGTACATTAAACAAATTGCATTTATTTTTAAACAAAATCAATATTTAAGGTGTACCGAGGCCTGAAATAACATGGTTTAAAGATGGTATCGAGTTGTACGCACACAAATACTTCCAAGTAAGTTAATTGATGCCAAAATCAAAATTCCCAGGCTTCCATGACCCCAATCGACTTGATCTTATTCCAATTTGTTTGTATATTACAGATATATCTTTTACGATTACATTTTCAGGTTCACGAATGGCCTATAGGTAACGATACCATGAAAAGTAAAATGGAAATCGACCCGACCACTCAAAAAGATGCAGGATATTACGAATGCCAGGCTAATAATAAGTACGCAATAGATATTCGAGGTTTTAGAACAGATTATGTCATGGTCACATATTAATTGTCTTTTCAACGAAACTATTATAAAGTTTAACCTATCGTGTTCAATTTTTAAACGTATCATTGTTTAACGATGTAATGTATATTAAATATATCATGTATATAAATAAAAATTACCTTTTATTGTTGTAAACGATATCCATATAATCATCTGATCTTGAATAGAAGCCATCCGTCGTCAAAGCACCCCAGAAATTACTCCACGCTTTACCACTACGGACCAATAAAGGTGCTACGACAGTACGATTCTGTTCGATTAACAATTTTAATGCGTATGGAGAATCGAGATGTGAAAGTGAATCAATTGCGAAGTAATAACCGCAATCTTTCATCACACATTGGTCTCTATCGTAAAAAAAAAAATCGAGTTAACCCCACTTTATATAAATGTCAATCGATATAACCTCCAATTTTTGACACTTACAGTGACAGATCCCTCGCTGACCATTCACTAGTGCCATCTTCTGGTGTTATCTCCTTAACACTTAGGTAATCTTTCTTATATTTCGCTAAGAATTCATTGATATGATTTTTGTGGTATTTCACCTAAAATCGAATACAAGAATGTTATAACGAAGCAATTTAAATGAATTTAATTGATACTTACAGCGTTGTGTATAAATAAATGGATACGTTTCTTGGGATAATGCTGATCGTGGAGTTTTTCGAGTTGTTCTTCTAAAAATGGAGTTGCTTGCTCTATAAAGAGTGCCACGAGTACCGTAGGAATGTTGTTATCATCTACGTTGGTCAGATTAATAAGACCGTAGGTGCAATGTTTGCAATTCTTATCGACACTCCAAGCTTTTGAAATGTAATTTCCTAAATAGTTTAATCTAATCTTTGAAGGGCCATTTCCATGGACTATAAGGGGTTCTGTATGCGTTATGATGTTTTTTAATCTTATGTCGTGTTCTTTCCCTTCTCCAAGAAGTTGTACTTCATCTGGAAGTTAATTTAATTTTTTTAAATAAATATAATGTAATTACACTGAGAATATTCCTTCTCCGAGTAAATATAAGTGCTATCTTTAGCAAAACAAAAGTTTTTAGTATTAAATCACAGCGCTCTATGTTTTTAAACCGGAATGATGCATTTTAGGTAGAGAAAAATGTTCATAAGAAAGGTTTCATTCATCTGGTAGATACCAGAGGATATAAAAAAGTTTTCGATGTATTGGTCGAAACTCCAAGAAATACTCAATTGAATAAAATTTGAATCGTTGCTCTGGCTTGTAAGGCGTTTTAGATATAAGCCATGAAAGAAACAAGAAAATTTCGCAAAATTCTCAAATTATCTCAAAAACTAAGATAGATGGGTATAGGGAATATTAAAGAAAGGTGACATGGATTGAAGAGAGGCATCAAAAAATGTAATAATATACAGGATGTTCCATTTAAAAAATCAAAGATATCGTCTGCGGCGAAAATTGAACACCCTGTATGCTTCGATATAATTTTATGGTGTGCAGAACTTTTCGAATCAATTTATTCGGTAACTCGGTTGAAAATGGGGGCCCAGTGAGCCTTTGAAACAGCTGTTCCGAATTAATTAATAATATTTTGTGCGGTGAGGAGTGTGCCGATACTCTCTGTTGTTTCTCGTTCTTTTCGAATATTTTTTATTTCAAAAATGTTTCTCTAAATTGCCTAGGAAAGGAATTACGTTACGCTGTATATTTAGATTTTATATTTCTAATTCAAAAAGGAATATCTTTTGAAATAATCAACTGTTTTTTATTGGCTGTTGATTTGACTAACTTAAAGAACTTTTTGAAGAACTAAGAGACAGCTCTGCGATGTTATTTGATGCACATTTATTAGATTTGTCTTCAATAATCTTACATATGGATGCAAAACACCACTAAATGCCACAGAGATGAAGTACACGAGAAGGATAGTAGGAGTCATAAAATATGATAGGTTAACAAACACCAATTACGACAAAATACAGAGCAGATAGTTCAACTGGTTTGGACATGTAGTGAGGATGAGGGAGAATGAAAAGAAGGGGAAGACTAAGGAAAACATGGATGGGTTGAATAAGAGATAGGTTTAAAGAGGGAAAAAACAGTACATGACATGAGAGGACTGACCAGAGATAGGAGAGAATGGAAGAAATGGATGGGAGATGTAAACCCGACACCGTCAGGGTACCAGGGTCTTGAGAACGAAGAAGAAGAAGTCTTCAATAATTTTTTGCAGAACGAGCTTGCAGATTTTATAATAGATTTTACGGGGATATAAAATATGTTGGGCTTGGCAACAATTATATAAAAAAAAAAACTTCAAGCTAGAGAATGTTTTGGTATGTAATGAGTGTTGCCAATGGTGATACAAATGCACTAAAAGTTGTACATGTATTTGTTTTAAAACTTACTAAACCAACAATTATCCTTTCCCGGAAAACGTTGTTTTGTTGACAAAAGAGAGAAATTAAAAATTTTCACCTTTTACAAAACCAGTCGAATGTAATTTTGTAGTAATTAGCATATAAAACAAATCTAATGACGAAAATCCATTAAAACTAGTTCCAATTTCAATAAAAAAGCATTCCAAGGCAAGCAAATATAATCAATCAAAAAGGATATCAATGCTATATAAATTCGTTAGAAGAAAATTCACGCTTTTTCAAAGATGAAACTAGTCAAACTATTACTCATGTTCTCAGCAATATTTTCGTTGAATTTCGCGAGAATTACCAAGAAACATTCGTTCGCTCTAAAGGCCATTTGTATCAAAATGGTGCAGCACATCTTTCCCGACAATTATTGCCTGTATTACATCAGCGATACCGCGATAACGGAAGTGCCTTTCGTCATTTATTGCTTGAAGAACTTGAACACATCTTTGGTGTTGGTAAATCCCGAAGGTGGCACTTACCAATCCTTGCCGAGTAGGAAACAGATCCCCTGCGATGGTTACTTGATCGTTTCCGCCAACTACAAGGCCTTGAAGAAGTTCTTCACGTACCGTTACGAAGGCAGCTTCGAGTTCCAGACGCACAAGAAGATCTTGGTGTTATTCGTTGGAGAGGGGAATTTTATGGTGCCACCTTTTAGTACCGTAGCGAATTTGAAAGGGAACGATATCATAGTCATCGATAAATTGCCGAATTACCAAAGGGATCTCGAGCAATTCATAATTTTTTATCAAAATGGTCGTATCGTAAGAGAAGGGGACATCGTAGATATGAATGTGACGATTAGGGCTTCTTCCGTGAGGGAGAATAAAGTTTTGAAGGAATGGAGGTATTTGGTAGAAGATTTTGATGAAACTTTAATAAATTTTACACCATGGAAGCCGAATTTTCAGCGAGAGAATGATACTTTCAAAGTGGCATGTTTCGATTGTGCACCATACGTTTACGTTAACCATAAAAACGAAGCTTTCGATGGTATTGATTATCAAATCATCAAGTTAATCACTTACGATTGGCCTGTCACGTTCCAGGTGAGCAACTTCAGCTTATACCGCGATATGTACACGAATACCATGACAACGGTTCAAGATGGTCGAAGTGATCTAGGTGCTTGTTCAATATGGGTTAAAAACATGGCCGTTTTTAAGACAGATATGACCATAGCATATTCTGAGGAATGCTCAACGTTTCTAGTACCAAAACCGCAAATTGTCAAACCAACATGGCTTGTATTCCAACCCATGAATAACATTTTCTGGATTCTAGTCGGGATAATCACCATAATAGTCGCCATTTTGATTAAATTGGCTCCGAAATCTAACGAAGAGGACTATAATAATTTCACTTACGCCCTTATGCAATCGATACGTGTATTAGCTTTAGGACCTTTGAATAGGTTCCCGATAAAACCGCATTTCGTTTTCAAAATGGTCGTGGTGATTTGGCTTTACACCAGTTTAATTTTGACCACGGGATACAATGCTGGATTTAGCAGTGTATTAACGTATCTAACTTATACGGCTGAGATTAAAACCATCGATGACATGATCGAGCAGGATATTCGTTGGGGAGGCTTAAATACGGGCATTCGAGATAACCTAATCAGTTCTGGGGATCCAGGCGTCGTTAAGCTAGTTGATAACTTCATGTTAGAAAAAGATATCCGCACGAAAAACATGAGAATCCTAAGTAATAAGTACGCGGTGGTTGTAAAGACAGTCGCCAATAAATACGTCACAGATACCAGTTTTCTTGACGACTACGCCAGGAAAAATCTGAAAGTCCTTGAAGAATGCTACGCTAGCAATAGTTTGATTTACGTTCTCAAGATGAATAGCCCACACAAAGAGATCTTGGATAGACGCCTGTTGAGGGTCACCGAGCATGGTTTCATGCAGTTCTGGACGAATCGCATCCTAAACCAGTACAATATGTCCTATATGCGTCAGTTCTATATGCAATTCGATGACGTAACAATCGCATATGAACCGTTAAATCTAGCGAAATTAGGTGGGATATTTTACTTCTTAATCATAGGATATTGCACAAGTATTATCGTATTCATTGGAGAATATTGGTATGATTTATATAAGAAAAATACCTACTTGCTATATTCACCAAGATTACGCGTTCAAAAATAAAAATATACTAACCTGTGGTGATGTTCTTAGCTATTGGTAGAATTGTTAGTAATTAAATTAAGCAACCACGATTCAACTTTCAAGGTTAAATATTTGAATCGTCGTTGTTGATTGGTCGAATACGTCGTAGTTAATATAACAGCACTTCTTTTAAGAATATAGTGTATACAAATATCTAATGTTATCTACTTATACATATGTTAATGGAAATATACGTCAATAAATAGTAATTTAAAATAGTTGTGTTAATAATCTTTTTTATAGAGATGATTTAGTAATAATTAGAGTAACCTAAACTTGCGGACTCGCATAGGCGTCGGTATTACGGGTTAATATAAGAATACGAAAAATTCATAAATAAACTAAACCGGTAGAGAAGCAGGCATGTAGTGTCGACCTTGAATATAAATCATGTTAAACCGCGCTGAGAGAGATTTCGTTTTAGTACCGGTTGAGCTGTTGCAGAGATTAGTCGAACGGTCAAGGTTATGTACTTAAGTGTCGCTTTTGAAAATATAGCTGGTGTTTTTTGTGTGTTGTAGTATTATACCAAGTACATAATTAGTGTATCGTTTCATATAGAACTAATATTTACATACCTAAGAAAACAATGCCTCGTAATAGATTTGCTACGAATGTACATAAATAGGTGTCACTTTTTCCCCATTTAAAATATGACGATAGTGCAGTTTTTTGCTTAATATGCAATGTTCGTTTGGCTGCATTGGACAGAACTGATTGCCAAAGGCATGTCAATGGTATTAAGCATATGAGAAATGCAAGAACTGAAATACCTTATACACTATTCCTCATACATTTATTAATTATGTTTACCTCTTATAATCCTCCGTTGTCGTTGGTGAGAAAAGCAGCTTTTAAAACGTTTTGGCGACAATACGTTCCAAAGTACCCATTACCCTCACAAACACAATTACAGAATCATTTGCCGCGAATGAAAGAGATGTTAGAAAATGTGTGTAAACGTGATTTGTGTTCCAAAAAAATATGGATTACCGTGGATGAGACGACCGATATAAAGAAAAACAGTATTGTGAATGTCATAGCTCGCGTTTTATCTAGCGAGAACACAGCATCTCGATATTTGTTAGCTTGCAAACGTGTTCAACAATGTACCGCGGAAAATATTCAAAAAGTGATAATGAACGCTTTGAAAGAATTTAAAATTGCCCAAGATCAAGTTGTGAAGATTGTGACAGATACTGCAGCAACGATGTTAAGTGTTAGGCGATCCTTAAAACATATATTTCCTAACTTAATACATATAACCTGCGTGCTGTATGCTTTGCATTTAGTTGGTGAAGTTGTTCGACAACATTACGGAAACGTTGATCGGATGATTGGAAGTACTAAAGCAGTGTTTCGTAAATCTCCTAAACGTTTAAAAGAATTTCGTAAATTTTGTCCAGGTATTCCAGAACCTCCTGAACCAATTTTAACGCGATGGGGTACTTGGCTAACAGCAGCTTCTTACTATTTGATCCATTTCCAACAAATTCAATCAGTTATAATGCGATTTAATCGGAATGAATCCAAAGCAATTAGAGAAAGTCAAAGAGAATTTCAAATTCCTCAACTTTTAGAAGATTTAACAACAATATGTACCAATTATGCAGTATTACTAGATGCCATCAGAAAACTACAATGTACTGGAATTGTCATTTGCAGGAAGCATTAGACATAGTGGAGAGTGTAAAAAATAAATTACACACATTAAATGATACGCCAGGATTATGCGCTAGTCAAAAGTTGGCAGATGTTTTAAGGAAAAATCCCGATTTTAATACTTTAGAGGCCGTTTATAATAAGTGTAAGAATAGTGAACTTTTAAGTGATTTTGAAAAACAGTTTCTACATGCAAATGTAACTTCCTTAGATGTGGAGAGATCGTTTTCTATGTATAAGAATATTTTTTCTTGTCGACGCACAAGGTTTAAAGAAGTAACTGTGGAAACATATGCAATGATGCAAGTTTATAGTAGTTCACATCCTGATGCCTCTAATTTGTTGAATAATTAGCAAGTAAGTTTATTTATGAATTTTTCGTATTCTTATATTAATCCGTAATACCGACGCCTATGCGAGTCCGCAAGTTTTGGTTACTCTAATAATCAATGATGCTAATGGCGATATACAAATGCACCAAAAGTGGTACATGTATTTGTTTTAAAACTTACAAAACCAACAATAAATAACCCTCTCTCGGAAAACGTTGTTTCGTTGATGAAAAAGGTAAATTAAAACCTTTCACCTTTTCCAAACCCAATCGAATGCAGCTTTCTAGTAGTTAGCGCATAAAACAAACAAAAATCCATTAAAACTAGTTCCGTTTTCAATTAAGAAACATTCGAAAGAAAGCAAATACAATCAATCAAAAAGAGTATCAATGCTGTATAAATTCATTACATACAATCCACGCTTTTCCAAAGATGAATCTACTCAAGCTATTACTTATGTTCCCGGCGATATTTTCGCTGAATTCCGCGAAAATTACAAAGGAGCATTCGTTCGCTCTGAAGGATATTTGTATCAAAATGGTGCGGCACATCTTTCCCGACAATTATTGCTTGTACTACATCAGCGATACCGCGATAACGGAAGTGCCCTTCGTCAATTATTGCTTGAAGAACTTGAACACGTCTTTGGTGCTGGTGAATCCCGAAGGTGACACTTACCAATCCTTGCCGAGTAGGAAACAGATCCCCTGCGATGGTTACTTGATCGTTTCCGCCAACTACAAGGCAATGAAGAAGTTCTTCACCTATCGTTACGAAGGCAGCTTCGAGTTCCAGACGCACAAGAAGATCTTGATGTTATTCGTTGGAGAAGGGAATTTTATGGTGCCACCTTTTAGTACCGTAGCGAATTTGAAAGGGAACGATATCATAGTCATCGATAAATTGCCGAATTACGAAAGGGATTTTGAGCAGTTCATAATTTTCTATCAAAATGGTCATATCGTAAGAGAAGAGGACGTGACCGATGTGAATATGACGATTAGAGCTTCTTCCGTGAGAGAGAATAGAGTTTTGAAGGAATGGAGGTATTTGGTTGAAGATTTCGATGAAATTTTAATCAATTTTACACCATGGAAGCCGAATTTTCAGCGAGAGAATGATACTTTCAAAGTGGCATGTTTCGATTGTGCACCATACGTTTACGTTAACCATAAAAACGAAGCTTTCGATGGTATCGATTATCAAATCATCAAGTTAATCACCTACGATTGGCCTGTCACATTCCAAGTGAGCAACTTCAGCGTAAACAACGATATGTACTTGAAGACCGTAACATCAGTTCAAGGAGGCCAAACTGATCTAGGTGCATGTTCAATTTGGCTTAGAACTATGGTCTCTTTCAAGGTGGATATGACCATAGCATATTCTGAGGTATGTTCAACGTTTCTAGTACCAAAACCGCAAATTGTCAAACCAACATGGCTTGTATTCCATCCCATGAATAACATTGTCTGGATCCTAGTCGGGATAATCACCATAATAGTCGCCATTTTGATTAAATTGGCTCCGAAATCTAATGAAGAGGACTATAATAATTTCACTTACGCCCTTATACAATCGATACGCGTATTGGCTTTGGGACCTTTAAATAGGTTCCCGATAAAACCGCATTTCGTTTTCAAAATGGTCGTGGTGATCTGGCTTTACACCAGCCTAATTTTGACCACGGGGTATAATGCTGGGTTTAGTAGTGTATTAACATATCCATCTTATACGGCTGAGATTAAAACCATCGATGACATGGTCAAACAGGATATTCATTGGGGAAGCTTCGGTACATTCTTTCAAGATGACCTAATCAGTTCTGGCGATCCAGGCGTTGCTAAGCTAGCTAATAATTTCATGTTAGAAAAGGACATCCCCACGAGAAATATGAGAATCCTAAGTAATAAATACGCAGTCCTTGTAAAAACAGTGGCTAATAAATACGTCACAGACACCAGTTTTCTTGAGGATTACGCCAGGAAAAATCTTAAAGTCCTTCAGGAATGCTACGATAGTAATAGTTTGACTTACGTTCTCAAGATGAACAGCCCGCACAAAGAGATCTTGGATAGACGCCTGTTGAGGGTCACCGAGCATGGTTTCATGCAGTTCTGGACAAATCGCATCCTAAACCAGTACAATATGTCCTATATGCGCCAATTCTATACGAAATTCGATGACGTCACAATCGCATATGAACCGTTAAATCTAGCGAAATTAGGTGGGATATTTTACTTCTTAATCATAGGATATTGCACAAGTATTATCGTATTCATTGGAGAATATTGGTACGATTTATATAAGAACAATACTTACTTGCTATATTCACCAAGATTACGCGTTCAAAAATGAAAATATACTAACCCGTGGTAATGTTCATTCTTAGCTATTGGTAGAATTGTTTGTAATTAAATTAACCAACCACAATTCAACTTTCAAGGTTAAATATTTGAATCGTCGTTGTTGATTGAACGAATGCATATATTGTAGTTAATATAACAGCACTTTTATTAAGAATATAGTGTATAGAAATGTCAAATGTTATTTATGTTATTGGAAATATAAGTAAATAAATAGTAATTTAAAATAGCTGTATCGATAATCTTTTTTATAGAGATGATTTAGTAATGATTAGAGCCCGGTAACTGGAGAGCAATCGCAGCGGCGGTGTGACTGTGTTTAGGTGGGCGGGGAGGGCTGGTCGATTATGATACGACACGACAAATCATCATCGCTCAGTTCAGTTTAGCATTGGATAGCGGATAGGGCGTGTTGATTTTATTGATATAGACGTAGTTATTACTAAATTTATTTTATTATGAAATGTGATGTAAATATCTCACTTAACTGCATTTCTGTTTGACGCCGGTTTCTACTTGTGTGCTTTTTTCTTGTAAGCTTACATTTCGGTAGAAATAAAGAACATTATTATTATTATTATTATTATTATTAATTGTAATTTTTAGTGAACATGTCGAAGGCTAAAAAAACGACCCTTTCAAGACATAGTAAATAAGTTTATTTCTGACTTTCCCGATTTGTTTTACAACGGGAGTAAGATAGTTTGTAAAGTGTGCAAAATACATTTGATGTCAAATAAGAAGTGGAACTGTACAAGACGCGTAAATTCCGCACAGCATAGAAAACGAAAATTGGGCATGCCACCGAGAAGTGCATTTTTTAATGTAATTCTTATGTTGATAAACTGTAATTTACCACTAGGGTTACTCGATAAACAACCGTTTAAGGACTTTTGGGACAAATACAATCCCGAGTTGCGGTTGCCAACGGAGAAAACGGCACGTAAGCATGTTGCATTTGTACGCGATGACGTGGAAAAGAAAATGAAACGCATATTGAAAAAACGGTTTCTTTGGTTATGTGTTGACGAGACAACAGACTGTAAAAAAAATCAATTGTAAATATTATGGTACGCATACTAGACCCTAGTAAACCTGCATTACCACTGTTACTAGCTGGTCGAAGACTACAAGAGTGTACTGCTGCAGCAATTACGAAGGTTGTACCTAGTACGTTTGAAAAATTTCAAATTTCAAAAGATAAAGTGATGTTTATGAGCGATGGCGCAGCGATAATGCGTTCGGTAGGCCGTTCTCTTCTTTAACATGGTTGCAAGTGTTTACATGTTACGTGTAACGTGCATGCTTTACATCTTGTGGCAGAAACCGTTCGACAATGCTCTCCCGAGGTAGATGCATTAATAGCAAGCAAAAAAAAAGTATTTTTGAAATCTCCCAAACGCCTACAGAGTGTCCTGGTATTCATTAACCACCGGAGCCAATTCTTACACGTTGGGGAACATGGTTGCGGGCAGCTTTTTATTATGCTGAACATTTCAAAATAATAAAAGCTGTTGTTGCACAATTCAATCCTGCCGAAGCTGCAGCAATTTAAGGAGACCCAGTCGAAATTTCAAGATATTTCCGTTGAAACAGATTTAAAAAATATTCGTAGCTACTATAAAGGATTAGCTGACGCATTAGACCAATTACAAAATAGATCGTTATCATTATTGGAGTCTCTGCAAATTATGGATGGAGTACATGCACAGCTACTGACTATACATGACGCAAAATATAATCGCGTTTTAGAAAAGTTCGAGAGTATGCTATAGAAAGATTCCGATTTTAGCGCACTAAAACAAATTTGTGATGGTGTATCGAATAATCCACTGACTAAGTGCAAAGAGTATTTTAATCATGCATGTATAACATCGGTAGATGTTGAACGCTCTATTTCAAAATATAAACTCATTTTCTCACCACGGCGAACATCGCTCACCGAGACAAGTGTGGAAACACATCTAATGCTGTCAACTTTTTGCCACTCTTATCTATATGATGTTAATAGTGATAATGGTGCTTCTAATTTTACTGTTCCGTAGCCAAGGCTGCTTAAAAGGGTGAGTGTTTCACTACTTTTCACATATTATAGTTATGTATTAGTTCTGTTATTCTTTTTCTATTTTCTTACTATTGTTTTTGTATACTAGACAGGTACGGCTATGGCACGGCTCCCTGTTACCGGGCTCTACTAGAGGGCTTTACACGTAACATGTAAACACTTGCAATCATGTTCAAGAAGAGAAAAGCCTACCGAACGCATTATCGCTGCGCCATCGCTCATAAACATCAACACTTTATCTTTTGAAATTTGAAATTTTTCCAACGTACTAAGTACAACCTGCTGCACCTTGCTGCAGCAGTACACTCTTGTAGTCTTCGGCTAGCTAGTAACAGTGGTAATGTAGGTTTACTAGGGTCTAGTATGCGACCATAATATTTACAATTGAATTTTTTTTGCAGTCTGTTGTCTCGTCAACACATAACCAAAGAAACTGTTTTTCCAATATGCGTCTCATTTTCTTTTCCACGTCATCGTGCACAAATGCAACATGCTTACGTGCCGTTTTCTCCGTTGGCAACCGCAACTCGGGATTGTATTTGTCCCAAAAATCCTTAAACGGTTGTTTATCGAGTAAGCCTAGTGGCAAATTACAGTTTATCAACATAAGAATTACATCAAAAGAAAATGCACTTTTCGGTGGCATGCTCAATTTTCGTTTTCTATGCTGTGCGGAATTTACGTGTCTTGTACAGTTCCACTTCTTATTTGACATCAAATGTATTTCGCACACTTTACAAACTATCTTACTCCCGTTGTAAAACAAATCGGGAAAGTCAGAAATAAATTTATGTCTTGAAAGGGTCGTTTTTTAGCCTTCGACATGTTCACTAAAAACTACAATTAATAACTACTATCTATATCAATAAAATCAACACGCCCTATCCGCTATCCAATGCCAAACTGAACTCAGTGATGATGATTTGTCGTGTCGTATCATAATCGACCAGCCCTCCCCGCCCACCTTAACTCAGTCACGCCGCCGCTGCGATTGCCCTCCAGTTACCGGGCTCTATTAATGAGTACAGAGGTTGTGCTCTATGCAACCCACAGAAGAAGTTTCCCCCATTTAGAGTCTAGCTGTCACCCTTCTGCATTCAACACGTTCTGTAGACTTTTATAAAGCGACTTCCTATAATATTATTGTCTAGGGACAAGTAAAAGATATACACTGTTTGTTTTTGTTGGAAAATACCGTAAATCTTATAGAGATTGTATTGTATTGTAACAGCAAACACACAGATATACACTACCGCTCATAAGTATTTGGTCCCCTTTGATTTTAGATTTTTGTATACAAAGAATGTATCTAGGAAACACATTCCAGCATTATTGAATAGTATGCTAATTAACAGTTCAGTCTTGCTGCTGATGATGATAGCTTGGCTATCGAAACGTGCGTCCAGTACGAATTAAGTGTTGTGGTAAGGGTTTTAGTGAACTGTTTCAGTGTTCCAGTGCCACAGTTTTAGAGTATCCGTTTAGTAAGATTCACTTAAATTCATTGAATAATATCCGTCTATTTGCTTCTTTTATCTGTACGAGAGGTAATACCGTGATAAAAACTTAGGTACTAGCGACAACAAAGAGCGTATTTCTTGAAATTCCAGGAAAAATGTAACAGTTGGTAATTTTACTATGAACCATGAAGCTATCATAAAGCCATTTGAAGTAATGTTTTTAAATTACACCCAGTTATCGTTCCATGTTAACAGCGATGTATTCCAACAAGACAATGACCCAAAACACACTTCAAAAAGCAATGCTTAGAACGGTTGGGAAAGGAAGGGACACTAACAATCATGAAATGGCCACCCCAAAGCACAGACTTGAATCCCATCGAGTTATTATAGGAAGAACTCGATTGGGAAGTAAGAAAAACTGCTTCAACATCGGCAGATGACATATGGAACAAACTACAGGTAGCAAGGAGGTCACACAAACGAATCTAAAATTTAGGTCAAACAAATAATTTTAATATTTCAATATTTAATGATTTACCTTGAAATTCGAGATGCCCAAATACTTACGAGCGGTAGTGTTCATAATTATGAAACTAGAAACATGTATAACTTACTTATAGCTCCATTCAAATTCTGAAATATCTGACTATCGTGATCCAGCTTAAATTTCAGCCGTTCCCTAACATTTTCATCCAAATACGCTTCGGTAAAGAACAGCTGATCATCATCAGTATCTCCGATCTCCTTCCTCTGTAATAATTCCCATATTTCCGGCATGTAACCCATATACAATCCCGAGTTCAAGAAACGCTTCCCTCTTTCGATCTTCGGGTAACTCGAAGCTAACGTTTTATCGGGCCAACAAAACGCTTCGGCGCCAAACAGCACCCTTGCGCCGGTCAGCTTGAACGCTTCAACGATGCTCCTCAAATCGCCGAGGAACATGACGTCGTAAGCGTCGGTAAATAAGACGATTTTGTCGCCGTCACTTTTGTACTGTTTGAGGTGTTCTTTTAGGAGGTTGACTTTCCAGCCACCGCCAGCGTTTCGTTGGATATCTTCGCCGCCACGCCATTCTTGGCCGAAACCTAATACGGTCGGTTGTATTCGGTATTCTCCGGCAGATTGAAGGTAACGGTTAAAACCGTCTGTGTCCGATGTGGCAACTGTAAAGACTAGCACGTTATCTGCAAAAAGAAACAAGAGCATAAAACGTGGTATTCATCAGTTATTGTGAAAGAATTATGGATTTGGCAACATTGTCTTTATGACATAAATACCCAACTAAAACGAACAAGTACGCCTTGGTTGACTTTACGTATATTCACCAACAAAATGTATTACGTAACAAACAATTAGATTAGGTTCTTGGAGAGAAATAGCAAAATTAATCACAGAAACGACCGCAAAAAACGAAACATTCTAGTTTCGGATTATTAGGTACTTTCAAATCGTGTCACCACAATTACAATTAAGGTGGACGAAATTCCGCGAAAGATAACGGATTTCTAAATTATTTACAATTCTTGCTTTGTTTTCTTTGTCAAATTATAAACGAGTACCTATTGTCAGAAATACTATGAAAATTGTGTGGTTAAAGAAACTAGTCAATGATTATGACTAAATTTGATATGGACTGTTTACGTAATTTCATAAAAAAGAACACTACCGATCGCAAATTTTTTTATAAATAGTAAAATAAAACACCCTATTGTGACGTAGTTTTTATAAAACTTGTCATAAATGGCCCCCCTCGGTAAATTAGCTAACGATATAGCTAATTTAATACCAATACCGTAATATTAAAGAAATATCAGTGGAAAACGTGTATATAGAACATGTTTTTTCATGCAAAAACATATCTTGAAGTATACACTATTAATTTGATACAAAATTTTTGGAGAGAAATGTAAAGAATGTAGCATTTTAATTTGTTGACGAAACTCTTTTTTTAATTAAAAAACTATGTCAATTGTTAAAATTATCACTAGAGCAACGCAAACTGCGCTGAAAGCCAGTGGCGGACGCATAAAAGTTTACACAAAATAAACACGGACGGGACAATTCGGTATAAGCGTCAGTATAACTGCGACTCGAAAGCCGATCTGTTGTGTATGCATCTACGCTGTCGTATACTATATCGTAGTTCTACGTTTGTTTTGAAAATGTTTTCTACGTCGCGAAAACGACCAAAGCTGGACACAATAAGAGAGTTTATTGCAGAAATGCCTGATTTAAAGTGTGATGGCGCTAAAATTCAATGTGTAGTGTGTAAAATAGATTTAATGTGTTGGTCGAAAAGTGATTGTCTACGGCACGTAAATAGCGCAGGGCATGTTTCAAAAAAAAATTCCACACGAGATTATGACAAATTTAAATTTAATTTATGTGTTACCTTTATTGCATGTAATTTACCATTTCATTGACTAAGGAAGAAAGCATACGTCTCGTTTTGGAATGAATATTCGGACTTGAAGTTACCAAGTGAGAGAACATTACAGAGAGTTGTGCCGTCTGCTCGTGAGCATGTCGAGAAAAGAATTAAATCGGAGTTGCAAGATAAAAAACTGTGGTTATGTGTGGACGAAACAACAGATCGTAAAAAACATTCTGTGGTTAATGTAATGGTACGCACAATGGAACCACATCGACCGTCACCCTCAATTTTACTAGCTTCCAGACGAATACAACAATGCACTGCCGAAGTAATTTCAATGTTGGTGTTAAATACATTGGAAAAGTTTGAACTTTCAACAAATCAACTGTTGATGTTTACGAGTGATGGTGTCGCAAACATGCTTGCTGTAGGTCGATCTCTTAAAAAACATTGTGCTAACTTGTTGCATATTACATGTAAAATTCATACTCTCAGTCTCGTAGCAGATAGTATCAGAAAATGTTATCCCGAGGTAGACGCTTTAATAGCACATACAAAAGCTGTGTTTGTAAAACCCCAAAACGTATTCGGGAATTTCATAGGCTATGCCCCGGTATTCCTGAACCACCACAGCCTATTCTTACTCGTTGAGGAACATGGTTAGAGGCTGCATTTTATTATCTTAAATATTTTGAGAATATAAAGAACGTGATTTTAGAATTCGACCCAAAGGAAGCTGCGGGCTGTCAAGGTAAGCCGCTTGAAATTTCAGGATAGTCAAGTTAAAACAGATTTGGAAATTATTCAGAACAACTACGTGGGACTAGCGGATGCGATAGAAAAACTACAAAATTCTTCGGTGTCGTTAGTGGGATCTTTGCAAATAGTGCAACGTGTTCGCGCACAGCTATGCGCGATAGAAGACGCAAGAAATGTTTGTGTTTTAGAAAGATTTGAAAGTGTTTTAGATAAAGACTCTGATTTTGGCACATTAAGACAAATTTGTGAAGGTGCGTCAACAGAACCGTTAAGTTATTTGAAAGATTATTTTACTTACGCAAATATAACGTCACTAGATGTAGAACGATCGTTTTCGGCATACAAAAACACTTTTTCTTCACGCCGCACTCACTTTGCCGAAACAACTTTGGAAACATATCTAATGTTACAAATATTAAATAGACATTATCCACTTTGTGATTTCACTGAGGACTCTTAAAACGGTAAGTGTTTGAGCACGTATCACATTTAATTTATTTTGTGTAAACTTTTATGCGTCCGCCACTGGCTTTCAGCGCAGTTGCGTTGCTCTAATTATCACTTCAGGAACTTAGAAAGACCAGAATCCTCAACAATACGACTTTTTTAGCTTAAAAAAAATCAGGATAACAATACACGGTGTCCCAACCTTCTGGAATTGTAGGATTGCGCCTATACTATAAATACCAGAAAGTTAAAATTTTTCGTTGGCATATTAGACACCTCAGAGTATCTTCTAATAATATTCTTGCATATAAAGGGTGATCGATAATTAGCGAACCACGCATCTACTTTGTTATTTTAAATAAAACACCCTATATATTATTACGGTTTTATTGTCTCCATCTAAAAATAAATCAATGCGATATGGGTTTCGTGTGTCTATTTTTAACAGATTTTGAGAAATTTAAAATTTTGTCTTCAATAGCCTAAAAGCAGAGATATTTATTTCCTTTAATAAATTTAGATTAGCGTAAATTTTTATTATGTTAAATTAAACATCTGGTTCTATTTAAGCGTGGTACCAGAACGCCTTGGAAATATACAGGATGCTCAGAATTGAAGACCAAACTTGGCTAAATTCAAACACCGGAAACTTCATTTTTTAAATAGCACAGCAGAAAAAAATGTTCCGCAAAGATCTTTATTTTACCATTTTCTATCATCCTTAAAACTTTGACGGTGGTTTTTAATAATACCCCGTATATACAGGGTGTCCCAACCTTCTGGAATTGTAGGATTGCGCCTATACTATGAATACTAGAAAGGTACAATTTTCTGTTAGCATATTAGACACTTCAGAGTATCTTCTAAAAATATTCTTGCATATACAGGGTGATCGATAATTAGCGAATCACGCATCTACTTTGTTATTTTAAATAGAACACCCTATATATTATTATGGTTTTATTTTCTCCATCTAAAAATAAATCAATGCAATATGGGTTTCGTGTGTCTATTTTTAACAGATTTTGAGAAATTAAAAATTTTGTCCTCAATACCCTAAAAGCAGAGATATTTATTTCCTTTAATAAATTCACAATGCAAAGACATTTTAGCGTAAATTTTTACTATGTTAAATTAAAAATCTGGTTCTATTTAAACGTGGTATGAGAACGCCTTGGAAATATACAGGGTGCTCAGAATTGAAGACCAAACTTGGCTAAATTCAAACACCGGAAACTTAATTTTTTTAAATAACACCGTATATTTTTTTTGCATTCATTGTATAGGAAATTCAAACCTCTAACATTTTCGTATAAGAATGTATATGTCTAATATTAACATTAAAAAAGATATTTATAGTCAAAGGTAAGCCTCGCATTTGAATATTGGTATCCAAGTGCTTGTAGTGTCAGCGTTGTTTGGTTGCCATGGCAACGGTAAACAAAACGTTGACGTCAACGTATTTAAATTGTCATTTCAAAATGTCAAGTTACTACTTGAAAAACGAATTTCGCAAAAGGAAAGTTAGGTAATTGATATGATTTTTTTATTAGACATTAGACGATTGAGCTACGATGTCCACATTCGAAAACGTTTGCCAAATTAAATCAAGGATTTGTTGTTACTGGAAGCATCTACTAATATAGGAGGAAAAAAAGAATTATAGTATTAATATATGTTTTTAGCCAAAGAAAGGATTAGAAACTATGTTTTAATAAAACGATATTTTAACAAGGGCTATACAGACTAACAATAAATAAAGTAAACGTAAAAAATACGTAAGCATAAATTCTGCTTATTTGTCTATCTATAGCACATATTCAAAATTCCCTTCCTGCTACTTCAATACATTTCTGCAATCGTTTGTAGAAACTGTATTCCACATTTCTTAACATATTGACGGTTACACTGTGGAATGCTTGAGTTTTCCTTAACTTCATATTTTCCTCCGTAATAGGATGTGAGATATAAACTTTATCTTTTATATAACCCCAAAAAAGGAAACCCATTGGCGTTAAATCGCAAGATCTAGCAAGCTAAAGTATTGAACCTCCACGACCATCCATTATGGCAAGTGTCGTTAAGATAAGCCTTAACGTTTTGGCAACTATGAGGAGGCGCACCGTCCTGTTGTAACTACATATGAATTCTTTTGTGGATATCAACATTTTCAGGCAGAGGTTGTAATTCATTCATAAGGAAGTTTAAATAATTGTTTCCGGTAATATAACCATTGAAAAAGTATGGTCCGATTCCCCATTAATCCTCCGCAAACATTTACCGACCACAAATTTTGGTTATCTACGTGATGCACCCAATGTGGATTTTGGACGGTGTAATAATGCATATTATGCCGATTTACAAATCCGTTACTTTTAAATGTTTCGTCAGAAAATAATATAAATTTATAGAAATCGGGGATGTCGTTAGTCTCTTTCATCAAGAGAATGATGTAATTCTAGTCGATATGGATGAAATTTATGTGTCTTCGTTCGACTTAAGTCAAGGGATGTATGTACGTACATATGTGTCGAACAGATACGTAAGGGATCTTCTTCCACAGTTAGCAGGACATTAAGGAGGTTATCGTCATTGATTGCCCTTTTATTTTGAAATAGATGCTTCATGTAATTAATTTTCCCAGTAGCTTCAAATCTTCGTTTCAGTCTGAGAAATGTTTTTGGTTGCGGACATCGTCGTTCAGGATAACGCAGCTTGTACATCCTGCTAGCTAATACACTATTTCTTTCACTTTCCCCTAATACACAAATCATATCTATTAACTCTTCTTTTGCGAAAATCATTTTTACTTTTTCGTAAGATTCACATTTCTCTAAAAAAGATTAAAATGGACCACCCGGCATATAATATCCATTGTAGTCTCCAACTTTCACACACGGTATATTACCCTTTTTAAATTAATTCTCAGAAAATACCAGAAACATTTTGCGATAACCTGACCCACATAAGCGTATCAAAAAAAAAAAATTGATAACAAAATAAAGAAAAATGAAACGAATCTTTATACTATAGTATCCTATCATATTTCGATAGGACAAAAATTAAAAATAAAATTTTTCTCATGTCTTATTATCTATTATCAAAGATACACTGTTTTTCCTACTACTTCCTTATCATATCAGAAAAAATAATGCAATAACACTTTTTTATGTCATCGTATTAAATAACATAACATAAACAGCTTTAAAGAAATTTACAAGCAGTTCTTACGCTCAATTTCTAAAAATAACTACGCTCAATTTCTCATTTAAACCGCAGCGAAATAATTTTATAGGAGTACGATTTTTGTTCGTTCTTATGCAAGCAAAACTGCAAGGCAATAACTTTCGCATCAAGGCGTAAAATTTATCACTGAAGCGAACACATTTCTTGGATCACGTACACATCCAGCACAGATCAGATGTTAAATGCAGAGAACTGTGTCATCTTGTGTGTATTAGATCATAAATTAATGCGAAAGAGTCGTGTTTGTTTCGATAAAACGGAGGCATCTGCTAATTACATCATCTCCGGAACTTGGGGACAAGATAAACATTTATTTAAACCGACTGATTGTACAGAGTTCGGATTTTAACGCTGTACGGTGTACGTGACATGCTAAGTATTATTTAAGAGACAAATTCGTAACCTTAACGTACACAATCTGAGATTTTATCGCAATTAATATCAACATTACGAAGCTAATTCAATATTTTTAACAGTAAAACGGTTAAAATGCTATCTAAATTTAAGCTTACCAACACTGGCAGTGCAGTATATGTTTCTATTGTAGGATATGACGATTAAAAATACAAATACTACGGCAAATTTGGCACTAAATAAATTACAATTGTTGTAGGACATGTTTTTTCAATTAATTAATTAAGAAAAAGAGATGATATGGCACAATATCACTGTTAAAATACATCCCACCACCAAAACACGGGCGACAATACTAAAAGATCGCGGAGCTTCTGGAAGATCCGCAGTTCTTCGTTTGTTTACATGTTATTCGGATGACGTTTCGAAAAACGCGCGATATTCAAACAAGTAAACGTTGCTTAATTCTTTACATTATAAGTTATAATATACAAATATGGTTATAATTTATAACCATATTTGTACATAATTACAATCTCTATTATAGATCTTATGGTATTTTTAGCTTTTCTTTTGGTATTTCCGTCAATTAACGTATAAATCTTTACAAACAACTTAAAATACGTTTGGATAATAGTTTTTCATGTTTGCCTAACATGTTATCCAGATTAGATGGGGAAAAAAATTTCCATTGATGGTAGTTTTGATCCAAGAAAGTTCTGGAATCGATGAACTGTATATTTAGATTTCAAATTAGTTTTATTTGAAAATGTAAAATAGATTTTACTATTTTGGTGCTAATAACCAGTTAGAATAGGGAAATTATTTGAGAAAAGGTTAAGAACCTTTTAAATAATACTTTTGCACATCACACAAATTTGTTATTTATTTATTTATTATTACATTACAAACATTTTTTAAAGATTATAATTGCTATATGGTTCTCGATAACTGCTTTTGATATTATTCTATCAATTTTTGAAAAAATGTTAATGATTTAGTTATTCAATAAACATAAGCATGAAATTAGCTACATTTCAACAACAACCCCTCAGGAGCACCAACCTTTAACACTACTTACTTAGATAATTTTTTAAATGTTATTGTTTTACAAACAACACTAACTATCGGCGTATTCCGCACCACACAAATTATCAATTAAATCGGAACAGCCGTTACAAGGACTCGTGGATCTCCATCGTTAATCGTATGACCGAATGAATAAATAATAAAGTGCTTTTAAAATTAATCCTTAATTCTTGAAATAGCAACACATAAATTAAGTTTTGTAGGTATTTCATTCTATAAATTAGTTCATTAAAATTCATTCATTAAAATTTAATCTAGAATTAAGTTAAAGTGACAGGTAGAATATATCAATTGCCGTAAATTAAGGAGAAAGACTGTCACATTTTACCTGACATTTTCACTTAATCCGAGATTAAATTTTAACTTACGTTGGTGCAACTGACAATAACTTCAATAACTGATTCTGTTGGTATTATAATGTCGCTAACTTCATGTTATGCCTTAAACGTAATCCACTGACGTTGTATTTGCTTCATTTTATTATAAAATAATGAAATGTTTTAAAAAATTAATCCTTCATTTCGGAAATAGTAAGACATAAATAAAGTTTTAAAGGTATTTCATTCCATTGTCTATCTAAATGGTTCATCAAATTTTTTAAATGTTCAAATTAATTAATCCATTCAAATTCAATCTAGAATTAAGTTAAAGTGACAGGCCGAATGTATCAATTGCAGTTAATTAAGGAGAAAGACTGTCACATTTTACCTGACATTTTCACTTAATCCGAGATTCAATTTTAATTTATGTTGGTGCAACTGACTATAACTCGAATAATTGATTCTGTTGGTATTATAACGTCGCTAACTTCATGTTATATCCTTACAGTCCTTGCTATCATTATTTTATTGTTTTAACATAAGAAATAACAGCAAAGCGATAAGTAAAACAGATCGTGTTGTATATTGAAAAAATAAATGATATTTATAAAGGAATATTTGATTAATCTTACCTAATAGAGTAATTGATGCGTTGTTAGAGGTGATGGTATAAATATTTTCCTTTGTATCCGCACAAGAATCCAATTTTGATTCACATTTTTCCGTTTCACTGTCTAAATCAAAAATTCCAAATAAATGGAACGCCTAATAGATCAAATTTTGTTTTTACCTGTTTCTGAGATGAAAAAAATTATTGCAAGTGATAACGTCGCTAATAATTTTGGTTGTAAATGCATTATTTTTACGTAGCACAGTTTCTTCTTAGCAAAACTATAAATTACTCTGAATTAAACATTTAAATTTTCGGTAAATCTTTGTAGGTATAATATTGTTCTTCACACTAGCGCCACTACGAACTTGAATGGCATCATAGATTTGACTACTTCTCTTTTAACGAAACGGAGTGTTTTGAACGCACCTGAAAGGTGCCGATCTTATTGTACTCGTTATTTTCTTTCCTATTACCACATTTACAGGTCTAATCTCTCGCTTGGGTTCTGCCTCTTTTCCAGTAGTTTGGGCAAACTTAGTGAATGTCTTTGAGTACCGTAATCTTATGGTTTTTTTTTTGGATCAATGCTCTGTTCTTTCTATTTTTATGTAACGTTGTTGGATAGATACATTCATTATAATCATTATACAGAATGATTTGTTATGGTGTAGTAAATTTTGGCCTCGAGTTGTTGTGTATGGACGTTTTGAGGTAATTTCTATTTGTCAAAGTAATTCACACCTTAGCTTAAAATCTTAAAATACACAAGGTTTGTAAGAAGATGTAATATTTGTTATAAATATTGACGAGGATGCCAATAGTTTTTGAAGTACAAAGATGTCCCGTTTAATTTTCAGTAAATCAAAAATAAAAAAAAATTGAGATGCGGCATATTTCATTGTATAAAAATATTCTGAAATTTGAAATTAGTGTCTTTACAATATTAAAGTTTTAAATTTGATTTCCTATTTGTTTTAAATCCTATGATATTTACCTTATTTAATATTTTTATAGTTTAAACTATTCAAAAGCATACGCATAATATTTTTTAATGTTGAACGTTCTTTATTACACGTTATTTTGAGGTTACGTATCTTATAAATTGCCAATAGTAGAAAGAATGGATTTTAACAGAAAAAAATTGAAAAAAATGTTTTAGTAGAAGTTCTCTGGAACAAAATACTTCCTTCGTTTAATTTCTTCATCAATTAACCTATTAAAATGACAAATTTAGTATTTATTGTATTACCAACACCAACATTTAACTACAACCATAACCTGAATTGTCACTACATGACATTTCAAACAATTAAACGAAAAATCAAATCAGAATAGGCACTGTTCTATTTTGAAAAAGTGAAATCGTTGATCGAACCCATTGATCAAACGTAGCAACTCAAATTTAAAATCTAACTATGCGAAGATGTGATTACCAAAATATTATCATTTGCTCAAATCAAATTGTAAGTCATATGGACGATTTAATCATGGAAATCTAGCTAAATATAGCGGGAATAGGGCAGCCAATCTAATTTGTCTTGGTAATTAAATCAAAGTTCCTAAAATACTTCAGGTTATAACCTAAATAGTGCATCATTCATAAGTGAGAATTTAAATTTGCCGCGTACTTTTAAGTTGGAAGAGAACTACAGACTGAAGTTAGTCGTTAGAGAGTCGTTATAATTACGTTATGTGAAGAAGACGAGGAAGTAAACGTGTCGAGATTAAGTGTGTTTTATTTATGAAAATAGCCGAAATTAAAAGGGTTTTCTACAATACTTAGATTTTGTCAAATATCTTTGTGAATTTTAATTGAAAATTGCAAACAAATGATTAAAAACACCTGTAAAAAATAAGCGAACATGAAATGCAAGGTTGCATTCTTGTTAGAACAAAACTTTGTCAATTAATTTGTTTTCTGCTTCGATGTCATCGTATATGGCTTGAAATTTATCTTTCTACTAATCTTTATTCGCAGTTGGCATTCAAAAAACTTACTGTTTTTTTAGAATTAAGTTAAAGTGACAGGTGACAATTTTAATCTACGTTGGCGCAACTGACCATAACATGAATAACTGATTCTGTTGGTATTATAATGTCGCTAACTTCATGTTATGCCTTAAACGTAATCCATTGACGTTGCATTTGATTTTTCTTATTTTAAAATAATGAAATGTTTTTAAAATTAATCCTTAATTTCTGAAACAGTTACACATAAATAAAGTTTTGAAGATATTTCATTCTATTGCTTACCTAAATGGTTCGTCAAATTCTAAAAATATTTAACTTAATTCATTAAAATGTAATCTAGAATTAAGTTAAAGTGACTGGTGTGTTACATTCTACCTGACATTTTCACTTGTGTTGGTGCAACTGACTTAAATAACTGATTCCGGAGTTAAAATGTCGCTAACTTCATGTTACAATCCACTGACGTTGTATTATTTGATTCTTTTTGAAGTATTGCAGGTTAATTACAGCTGCTCCGTCCATTGCTAACTCATATAAAGTCCATTCACTGTAAGTTCCGTCTTTTTAAAGGGCACTTCCCCTCCACAGTGATGCCAAATCCGCCAAACTGACGTTAGCCAATATAGGTTAGAAATCACAAGATTTTTAAATCACCGAATAAAACCAATAAAAATATGGGAGTAATTAGTCATTCTGTTAAATTTAGGCAAATTTCTGGATATTTCTATAGTTATTCCTGTTATCAATGCAAGATTTCAAAAATTCATAAATTACGATTGCGAAATTATAAACGGATTTACATTGCTAGAGGATAAGTAATGGTTTTAACCTGCAAAATTTTCAGATACAAGACGTTATATTAACTTGACCAATACACCTTGAAGTATTACTCTATCAGAATAACAAAAAAAGGGAATGCATCAAATACAGAAAGAAATAAATGCGAAACAACTAGACTGTTTATTAAATTTGTTGAATACATTATGCAAGACATATAAAATTCATTCAAGTCATTTATTGCTGTAGTGAGAAATATACAAGAGAAACAAGTGGTTATCTGGATTTTAAATACATAGGTGCGAAATGAGTACAAATGTAATTAAATATGTGAAAAACTCAATATTCATTCTCAGGTTCCGAACTTGAGATAATTTCTTCATCTGAAGATTCCCCTTCAAGGTTTATTATCAAAGGTAACACCTCTTCTTGGTCAAAACCAATTTCTCTCTCCCACCATTCAATGACAGTGTTTTCTGTATGGTTAACAGTATTGGACCACATTTCCGTTGTAATGTGGTCAATTGACTCTTGCCACATACTCAACACTTTTTCCATCCCAGATCCATCTCTTCCGATATGATTGTTATAGTAAACCTTACTTATACCCCAAATGTTCTCAATAGCATTGAATATGCAATGGTACGGTGGCAATCGCAAAACTCTATGTCCGTACTGGTGTGCCAGTTCATCCACAGCATAAATTTTGTTTGGTTTATGTCTAAAATAGATATATATATATGTATTGTATATATTAAAAAATAGTAAAACAACACTTACAATTGAACTAAATGTAATAGTTGCAATTTTAACATATCAGCAGCATATACAATGTTGTTTTGTGTCAGCCAAGTTTGAATGTCCTGTTTTTTCCAAGCTGCTGTTGGAGAAACATTGACGCATGTTCTGTGATATGGGGCATTGTCCATAATAATCATAGACGGTTTTTCCAAGTTTCTTAATAAATAATTTTCAAACCAGTCCAAAAATGTCTCTGCATTCATTTCTCCGTGGTAATCTGCATTTTTTGTTTTTGATGGGAAAATCAATGATGCACCAGGAATAAAACCACTGCGATTACCTGCATGTACTATGATATATCTAAAAATAATATTCATGTGGACCTCATGGGGCTATAATATCAGTTCACTAACCTTTTCCCATCAATTTTTGTTCTTTTAACACTTTGCACGCTGGTATCTTGCCAGGATCGACCAACTGTGCCATTCTCAAATACCCATGTTTCATCAAGGAATACCGGGTCCCAGAAATAACTATTTTTAATATTTTGAACGTAGTTTCGAAGGAAATCAATTCTTAAAAGAGCAATATCCGAACGTTCCATCATGGCTCTGCGAGGATCGTCTTTTTTCCAAGAAAACCCAATATTCTTTAAAATTTTCATTAACGAAGTTCTCCCCCCAGAGAAAATTTCATCATCCTTCAATTTTTGTAAAAGTAAAGTTAATGTTACTTGTTGTTCTGAAAAGATACAAATTTAGCACTTCAAACCGCATTAGAATATGTAATAGTATTACTTTGTCTATACATAGTATAGAGTGCATTTCGGATTGCCACAACAGTGAAATCATCAACAGCTGTCACTGTTTTTTACGCGGTGTCTGGTTTTCTTCGGGCTACTGAGGGGGCGGCATTCTTTTACTTCTGTCGAGATACCACAAACGGTAGATTTATTAATTGACAGGGCATCTGCAACTCTCTAAAAATTAAGTTGTAGTATATGTATAATACTTTTTATAATTTTTACCTGACGAACAGAGACTAATGGAATAAGGGGTCCACCATTATCACGTTCTCTTTCAAATAATTTATAAGTGACGCGACCAGCGCTTTTGACTGCGAATTTAAACCTCTCGGCATAATGCACAATTTGTTCTGAAAAGAACAGTTATTAAAACGTATATAACACGATATATAATAACAAAATGCAACCAAAATGGAATAAAAAAACGTCAACGCACGAGAAACAGTAAACAACTGATGTTTTGGTTATCTTGCAACGAAGCATTGTGGAGGGGTGAAAGTTATTTTATATACAATTTTCTTTTTCTATATTACAGCTTCAATAATTGAAATATTAGTTTCAATTTAATTCAATTACTATATTCTTATAGTTCCAAAGGTGTTAAATTATTTCTAACACAAAAAGCAATTGTATTCTTTAAATTATGTTTTTGGTAATTTTGTTTTTCTTGATTGGCATCATCAGCCCTCAATTTGGGGGAAGACGGAACTTAGAGTGAATCGACTATATTAAAAATATTCAATGAATACCAACTTAATTGCTTTAAAAATGAATTTATTTAAGATAAATTTTATAAATAAATATGATATTTATTACCGCAATAGTAATCTTTATTTTAACATGCTTTATATGATACCAAATAAATAAATAAATAAGTATGTAATAAGGAAATAATAAATACAATCTCAAAATAATAAAAATTGTATTCCTATCCCCAAACTCGCACGTTCTGGTCCCAACTGCTCGTAGCCATGGCGATGCCGTTACTAGCCACGGAAAGGGAGGTAATCCTATTTTCATGGCCTCCTAAGACACCTACAATCGCCAATGTCATGCTAAATCTCAAAAACGCGTATTTTTAAAGTCCTACCGGCATGTTGACATTTCAGGGTGTCCCACATGTGGACGTTATTATCGTCTGAGCCGCAAAATAGCAATCTACCGCTCATGGATAGGCCGCATGACGTAAAACCGCTATTCTGGTTCGGCGGTTGGTACAACGCGATTTGCTGATCGCTCCGTATATCGAAAAGGCGGGCAGTTTTATCTTCGGAGCCGGTCACAAATGCTTGACCGCTAGGATGAAACTGGAACGAAGAAATAGGTAATAGAGACAAAGACTGAGAGTGCGGTGAATGTGTGATGTCAAAAAAAATTTACCGTAGTACAAATTAGTTTAGAAAAAATCTGTAAAAATGTAGGCGAGATGTTGTATATAATTAACTCAGTATAAATTTTAATCATTAGGAGATAAACAGGCATTTATAACTTTGATTTTAATTCTATTTATGTTTGCTTTAAACATTTTCATATGAAAAGATCAAATTTGACATTTGACAGGTTCTAGTTTTTATCTTGATAACGGACAGTTTGATACCAAATAATACTAAATTTAAAAGATGAAGTAAATGTATGCTAAGTTGGTAATACAGTTAAGTTTGTGCATAGTAACTGCAAAATATTAAAACTAGTGTCGCCAAGCTAGTGAGAAGTGAGAGTTTTTATTATTATTTAGCTTTGTTCCTTTGGTCATATTGCATTACGACTAGAGTAACCTAAACTTGCGGACTCGCATAGGCGTCGGTATTACGGGTTAATATAAGAATACGAAAAATTCATAAATAAACTAAACCAGTAGAGAAGCAGGCATGTAGCGTCGACCTTGAATACAAATCATGTTAAACCGCGCTGAGAGAGATTTCGTTTTAGTACCGGTTGAGCTGTTGCAGAGATTAGTCGAACGGTCAAGGTTATGTACTTACGTGTCGCTTTTGAAAATATAGTTGGTGTTTTTTGTGTGTTGTAGTGTTATACCAAGTACATAATTAGTGTATCGTTTCATATAGAACTAATATTTACATACCTAAGAAAACAATGCCTCGTAATAGATTTGCTACTAATGTACATAAGTATGTGTCACTTTTTCTCCATTTAAAATATGACGGTAGTGCAGTTTTTTGCTTAATATGCAATGTTCGTTTGGCTGCATTGGACAGAACTGATTGCCAGAGGCATGTCAATGGTATTAAGCATATGAGAAATGCAAGAACTGAAATACCTTATACACTATTCCTCATACATTTATTAATTATGTTTACCTCTTGTAATCTTCCGTTGTCGTTGATGAGAAAAGTAGCTTTTAAAACGTTTTGACGACAATACGTTCCAAAGTACCCATTACCCTCACAAACACAATTACAGAATCATTTGCCGCGAATGAAAGAGATGCTAGAAAATGTGTGTAAACGTGATTTGTGTTCCAAAAAAATATGGATTACCGTGGATGAGACGACCGATATAAAGAAAAACAGTATTGTGAATGTAATAGCTCGCGTTTTATCTAGCGAGAACACAGCATCTCGATATTTGTTAGCTTGCAAACGTGTTCAACAATGTACCGCGGAAAATATTCAAAAGGTGATAATGAACGCTATGAAAAAATTTAAAATTGCCCAAGATCAAGTTGTGATGATTGTGGCAGATAGTGCAGCAACGATGTTAAGTGTTGGGCGATCCTTAAAACATATATTTCCTAACTTAATACATATAACCTGCGTCTGCATGCTTTGCATTTAGTTGGTGAAGTTGTTCAACAACATTACGGAAACGTTGATCGGATGATTGGAAGTACTAAAGCAGTGTTTCGTAAATCTCCTAAACGTTTAAAAGAATTTCGTAAATTTTGTCCAGGTATTCCAGAACCTCCTGAACCAATTTTAACGCGATGGGGTACTTGGCTAACAGCAGCTTCTTACTATTTGATCCATTTTCAACAAATTCAATCAGTTATAATGCGATTTAATCGGAATGAATCCAAAGCAATTAGAGAAAGTCAAAGAGAATTTCAAATTCCTCAACTTTTAGAAGATTTAACAACAATATGTACCAATTATACAGTATTACTAGATGCCATCAGAAAACTACAATGTACTGAATTGTCATTGCAGGAATCATTAGACATAGTGGAGAGTGTAAAAATAAATTACACACATTAAATGATACGCCAGGATTATGCGCTAGTCAAAAGTTGGCAGATGTTTTAAGGAAAAATCCCGATTTTAATACTTTAGAGGCCGTTTATAATAAGTGTAAGAATAGTGGACTTTTAAGTGATTTTGAAAAACAGTTTCTACATGCAAATGTAACTTCCTTAGATGTGGAGAGATCGTTTTCTATGTATAAGAATATTGTTTCTTGTCGACGCACAAGGTTTAAAGAAGTAACTGTGGAAACATATGCAATGATACAAGTTTACAGTAGTCCACATCCTGATGCCTCTAATTTGTTGAATAATTAGCAAGTAAGTTTATTTATGATTTTTTCGTATTCTTATATTAACCCGTAACACCGACGCCTATGCGAGTCCGCAAGTTTTGGTTACTCTAATTATGACGTAAAACGTAAAAATTCATCCTCCAATTAATTGATTTATAAAGTAAAATGTTGTAAGGAGAGGCGTTTTATTATATTTTTTTAATGAAAAGATTGCTTGACGTGATAATTATTTTAATATAATATTTAGTATAAAAAAATATACTCTACAAACATGAATTGGTATAAAATTTGTTACACAACAATATACTTAATGTAAGAACTTGTTATATTAAAATTGTCATACTATTTTTCATTAACATCTTTGAGAAAGAGAACCAAACAAATCTGAAATATTTTTTAACAATAATAATGTTTATTATTTGAGTTTATAGAAATTTAGCGAATTGTTGGCAACACTGAATAAAGCACAAATGACAGCCAATGAACAACAATATTAATTTATGCACAAATCCAACTTCGAACGTAGTATCTCCAAAGTATACGTGTCTTGCTTTAATCAAATACTTAATCAAATTATAAAAATTGAACATTATACACAAATCAGTGATTCAATATTTAAACCACGTCAACGAAGTTAGTAATAAGCATGTTTAATTACAGTAAGGTAAAATGGCGTCCAAATCAGTATAAATAGAATGTCATTCATTTTATCAATTTATTTATACCAATTAATTTTGAAGGTTTAATCTGATTAGTAGTCTGAGCAAACAGCGGTAACAGTCAGTGTAGTAGATATGTGGTGCGGAGTCGGCGATTATTTATTTAACAGCGTCAGTACTAAATCGATGCTGTATGCGAGTAGTTCTGTGTATATGTAGGCTGTCGTAACTTATTTCGTAATTGTACGCTTATGTTTGCTTTAAAAATGTCGCAGTTAGGTACGTTTCGAAAATGACCAATGGCAGACACGGTTAAAAACTTTATAGTGGAGATGCCGGACTTAATTTTTGATAGCGCTAATGTTCAATGTCTAGTTTGTAAAATCCCTTTAATGTGTTGGTCCAGAAGCCACTGTCAACGTCACATCGAAGGCAAAAAGTGGCATACGAGACCAGGAAAAATTTACATTTGATTTATGTGTTACTCTTATTTTATGTAATCTATCGTTTCGTTTACTAGACAAATAGGGGGCGGAAAATCTGCTTTTTGCACGGGGCGGCGAAAGGATTAGGAACGGCCCTGACTGTTACCAACGTCAAATAAAATACATGCTAAGTTTAATTTTACGTCGTCTACTTCTCAATTTACTTACACAAACTGAATTGACGTCGCCTTCGTGTCCAAAAAACGTCTGCTTCGGCTTCTGCTCCCTAATATCCCATAAACGGCAAGTTTTATCTACACTTCCGGTGACGTAAGTGTTGCCATCCGGCGATAAACTTACGGAAACAACATCGCCATTATGGGCTTCGAAATCTGTGGTCTTTCTTCCAGATTCCAAATCCCACATGCAACTAGAAGACTTTGAATATAGAAAAAAAATGAGATTTTCGAGAATTTGATTTACATTTTCATATCTCCGGATCCTGTTAACACGGTCTTGTCGTCGAGAAAGCGACAACAGCTGAGGAAACCATCGTAACCTGCTAATTCACGAACCATTTTAGCTACGCCGTTGGCATCCCTGTTGTTAACGTCGTAAACCGTGCACATGTTGTCCATGCCTCCGCAGGCTTTATTAGGTGCATTTTAAATAGAAAGTTATTAGAATGTGAATGATAGAAATGAAGGAAATAAACGAAAATCCTATGCAATTTGACAGTTGATAGGAATCTACCTTACCGACAAAGTTGCCACTTTTAGAATAAGCGACACTCATGACCCAAGCCGACCTTAGAGGGATAATTTGGATCTTATTTCCGGTGTAGGTGTCCCATATGATCAATTTCCCATCCAAAGAACCCGTAACACAATGCCTATTATCACCACTATAATGGACGGCATTTACTTTATTAATATGACCTTTCATAACTTTACGATTGGTTACTTTAGGCTTAGGCATATCGGATGCACTTCCGCAAGCACTTTCGACAGTGACATCCGCTACTTTCTTGTGTTCTTCCTGCAGTTTGAAAGATTACAATTAAATCTATCAAAAGTAACATTAATTTACCTTTAATTTCTTGTAGAGTTCTTCCAATTCTTTGCGTAGTTCCGCTACTTCCGGATCAACTTTTGGCGGCATGTTTTTCAAAAAGCAAGCTCGAATTCTACGATTTTCGACTCCTTCTTGAATACACCGCGAATGACCGCAAAAAATCACTCATGTACTGCTCAGAAGTAATCTTGTTAGCTAATTGAATTGTAGCTGCACTATATGGGAAACCTTATAAGATTTCCTATCGATCTTAAATATACCGCATTTATTTTTAGTCATTTAAACCATCCAAAGCTAATATCAAACCGGATATGATGGATTTAGATGGATTTGGAGCAGTTTCAGTTTTGATAGATTGTGGAATAATCTTTTGCGTCTGTTTTATTTTGCTTTTGATTATTGCTTATTGCAGCGATGGAAAATTTAATAAACTAACCAGGATATTGCTCAAAAACAAACGTTTTAATAAGGAGGAAATAGGAAGTTGGATAAAGGATAACTTTATTAGACTGGTTGCACATTGTTATCAAAATCTAGCTAGCAATTAATGTAAGGTTATTAAATGAAATTGATAAGGAAAATAAGTTCTGTATACATAGAGAAAAAAAAGTTCTTGACTCAAATAAATATGCATTCAGTCAACCAGATCGTAATTTTAAATGGCGGCAAAGATACTTTTTTAAATTAAAGAAATAATTTTCTTGACATCGTTATTTGATTCAAACGTATAATCTCTTGAAACAAATAACTAACCTGGGCAATAAATTATAAAACGTGCTGAAACACTTACCGTTTTAAAAGTCTTCCGCGAAATCACAAACTGGGTAACATCTGTTAAATATTTGAATCATTAGATATGTTTCCACAGCTGTTTCAGTCAAGTGAGTACGACGTGCGGAATAAATGTTTTTTAATTCCGGAAAACGACTGTTCGACATCTAGCGATGTTATATTTGCATATTTAAAATAATCTTTGAAACAACTTAATGCATCTTCACACGCACCTTCACAAATTTGTCTTAATATAAGAAAATTGGAGTCTCTCTAAAACCCTTTCAAATTTTCGTATTACACACCAATTTGTTTCGCCTTCTACAGCGCATAACTGTGCGTGAACAGCATTCACAATTCGAACAGAATCCACTAGCGACATCGAAACATTTTGTAATTTTTCTATTCCCTCCGTTAGTCCGAAGTAATTGTTGTGAATAGTTTGTAAATCTCTTTTAACCTGACTATCTTGAAATATTTCCTGGCTTTTCTTGATTGCTGCAGCTTCTGTCGGATTGAATTTTAAAACTACCTTCTTTACTTGATCAAAATATTTGTTGTAGTAAAACGCAGCCTGCAACCATGTTCCCCAACGTATAACAATCGGCTGTGGTGGTTCAGGTAAATCAGGACACAGTCTGTGAAATAGCCGGGTACGTTTTGGGGACTTTAGAAACACTGCCTTTGTACTAGCAATCAATGCATTTACTAGTGGAAAACATGTAGGAATCGTTTGCGCCGCAAGATTTAGAGTATGGATTTTACACGTTACATGTAAGAAGTTACCACTGTGTTCTTTAAGAGATCTGCCCAAAGAACGCATGTTTGCGGCATCATCACTTATAAACATTAAAAGTTGCTTAGTTGAAACATCAAATTTGTTCAATGAGTTCAACACCACTTTTAAAATCTCATCGGCAGTATAATTTATAACTCTTTTGGAAGCAAGTAAGAAGGAGGATGACGGTCGATGTGGTTCCATTGTACGTACCATTACATTAACCACAGAATGTTTTTGACGATCTGTTGTTTCGTCCTCACACAACCACAGTTTTTTATCTTTCAATTCCGTTTTCATTCTTTTTTCTATATGTTCAAGAGCAAATGGCACTACATTTCGTATCGATGTCCGAGTAGGTAATTTACAGTCCGCATATTTATTCCAGAAGGAGAGAAATGCTTCTTTGTCTAGTAAACGAAACGATAGATTACATAAAATAAGAGTAACACTTAAATCAAATGTAAATTTTTCTTGGTCTCGTATGCTACTTTTTGCAGAAGAATGCTGTTTGTTTTCGATGTGACGTTGACAATGGCTTCTGGACCAACACATTAAAGGGATTTTACAAACTAGACATTGAATTTTAGCGCCATCAAAAATTAAGTCCGGCATGTCCACTATAAATTTTTTAACTGTGTTTGCCATTAGTCGTTTTCCACGCCTATCGAATGACTAAACTCTCCACTGGCTTCGCATCGACCTAAATCCCCTCTCGGCGCTTCTGCCGTAGCACGCGTTTGTCGAACCTTATTTATCGCTTGCCTTTGCTGTAATACCTGTTATATCGAAAAAAGGGGAAATATACCAACAATTAGTTACAGAATATGGAAATGGAAAGATCAAAGCATTGTTAAATGTGTGGTGAATTGAATCGCAATTTATTTAAACTGCTAATATTGTTCTTACTGGCCTTGAAAACGATATCGGCGAGATTTTTGTAATTTTCCCCTAATCCCTAATACAAACAGGAATTCTGATATTCACCAATCTGTGGCAACTATTTTATTGCTTTTTTTATACGGGAATTTTAACGTTAGTTATCCAATGGTAAAAATATACAAATCCATTATCCTACTTACCTATTATCTTCTTTACATCTCACCGCTTACGAACCACCATCTCACATAACTTAAACTAGAACTACGATTGCGATTGCACTGCGTTCACGCAACGGAAATCGCCGACGACGCTCGAAGCGCGCGATTCTAACATATATTTGTTTAACTCAACAAAATTATATCAAATAAAGATGTTGTTCTTAAAGAATGTGCTAAAATTCACTCAAATTAACCTTTGTTGAATTAAATAAATAATTTCAAAGAACTTCTTTTTCTCTGTGTACAGCTCCTAATAATTGTTTCTCTATCTTATTCTTATTAAGCATTCAATTTAACGAATTTAATTCAAATATGAAATTATACATTATTCCGTTCTGAATTGCGAAACTATTATAACAATATTAACTTATCTAACTTTCTTTCATAATCACTTATTCATGGACAAATACCAGAACTAATTCTAATTTTAATTCCGTCAATTTTTTGCGGTTATAAGTTACAAATTTATAAAAAGCAGTTTCTATGTAATTCCTTTCAAATTATCGACTAAAATCAAAAAATGTCGTCTAAAGCAATGCTAATTATGACATTTTCTTTAATCCTTATTAATATTTGTGTTACGAAATGAATAAGAGTAACAAAATTCTCCATCAACAGCAATTAATTTGGTTTACTAGGTTGAATTAATGAGGACAAATATTAAAATTTAGTTACAGTAATTTTAGTATTCTGTACATGCTTCTAAATTGTATAATTATGACTAAATCGTCTCTATAAAAAAGATTATTGATACAACTCTTGTAAATTATTATTTCTTTACTTAGATTTCCAATAACATAAATAACATTTGACATTTTTAACTACTATATTCTTTACAGAAGTGCTGTTATATTAACTACAATGTATTCGACCAATCAACAACGGGGATTCAAAATTAAACCTTGAAAATTAAATTGTGATTGGTTATTTTAGTTACTAACAATTCTACCAATCGCTAAGAATAAAAATCACCATGTAAATTTATATTTTTCTGTGCGTAATCTTGGGGAATATATCATCTAAGTATTTCTCTTATACAAACCGTACCAATATTCTCCAATGAATACGATAATACTTGTACAATATCCTATGATTAAGAAGTAAAATATCCCACCTAATTTCGCTAGATTTAGCGGTTCATACGCGATCGTGACGTCATCGAATTTCGTATAGAATTGACGCATGTAGGACATATTGTACTGGTTTAGGATGCGATTTGTCCAGAACTCCATGAAACCATGCTCGGTGACTCTCAACAAGCGTTTATCCAAGATCTCTTTGTGCGGGCTGTTCATCTTGAGAACGTAAATCAAACTGTTGCTAGCGTAGCATTCTTGAAGGACTTTCAGATTTTCCCTGGCGTAGTCATCAAGAACACTGGTGTCTGTGACGTATTTATTGGCGACTGTCTTTACAACGACCGCGTATTTATTACTTAGGATTCTCATATTTCTCGTGGGGATGTCCTTTTCTAACATGAAATTATTAGTTAGCTTAACAATGCCTGGATCACCAGAACTGATTAGGTCATCGCGAAAGTAAGTATTCAAGCTTCCCCAATGAATATCCTGCTTGACCATGTCATCGATGGTTTTAATCTCAGCCGTATAAGATGGATATGTTAATACACTACTAAACCCAGCATTATACCCCGTGGTCAAAATTAAACTGGTGTAAAGCCAGCTCACCAAGACCATCTTGAAAACGAAATGCGGTTTTATTGGGAACCTATTTAGAGGTCCCAAAGCTAATACACGTATCGATTGTATAAGGGCGTAAGTGAAATTATTATAGTTCTTTTCATTAGATTTCGGAGCCAATTTGATCAAAATGGCGACTATTATGGTGATTATCCAGATTAGAATCCAGACAATGATATTCATGGGTTGGAACACAAACCATGTTGGTTTGACAATTTGTGGCTTTGGTACTAGAAACGTTGAACATAACTCAGAATATGCTATGGTCATATCCACTTTGAAAAAGACCATGGCTTTAAGCCATATTGAGCAAGCACCTAGATCACTTCGACCATTTTGAACCGTTTTAAAGGTACTTGAGTACATTTCTTGATATTCGTTAGAGTTGCTCACTTGGAAGGTGACAGGCCAATCGTAAGTGATTAACTTGATGATTTGATAATCGATACCATCGAAAGCTTCGTTTTTATGGTTAACGTAAACGTATGGTGCACAATCGAAACATGACACTTTAAAAGTATCATTCTCCCGCCGAAAATTCGGCTTCCAATGTGTAAAGTTGATTAAAATTTCATCGAAATCTTCAACCAAATACCTCCATTCCTTCAAAACTCTATTCTCCCTCACGGAAGAAGCCCTAATCGTCACATTCATATCTATGGTGTCCTCTTCTCTTACGATATGATAATTTTGATAGAAAATTATGTATTGCTCGAGATCCCTTTCGTAATTCGGCAATTTATCGATGACTACGATATCGTTCCCTTTCAAATTCGCTACGGTACTAAAAGGTGGCACCATAAAATTCCCCTTTCCAACGTATAACATCAAGATCTTCCTGTGCGTCTGGAACTCGAAGCTGCCTTCGTAACGATAGGTGAAGAACTTCTTCAACGCCTTGTAGTTGGCGGAAACGATCAAGTAACCATCGCAACGGATCTGTTTCATACTCAGCAAGGATTGGTAAGCGTCACCTTCGGGATTCACCAGCACCAAAGACGTGTTCAAGTTCTTCAAGCAATAATTGACGAAAGGCACTTCTGTTATCGCGGTATCACTGATGTAATACAGGCAATAATTGTCGGGGAAGATGTGCTGCACCATTTTGACACACATGGTTCTCAGAGCGAACGAATGCTCCTTCGTAATTCGAATTGCGAAATTCAAGGAAAATAACGCCGGGAACATGAATAATAGCTTGAGTAGCTTCATCTTTGGAAAAGCGTGGATTCCATCTAATGGATTTATATAACATCGATACTTTTTTTGATTGATTATATTTGCTTTCCTTCGAATGTTTTTCTATTGAAATTGGAACTAGTTTTAATGGATTTTCATCATTAGATTTGTTTGTTTTATACGCTAATTACTACAAAAGCTGCTTTGGATGGGGTTTGTTCAAGGTGAAAGGTTCTAATTTATCTTTTTTATTACAAAACAACGTTTTCCGAGAAAGAGGTTATTGTTGGTTTAGTAAGTTTTGAAACAAATACATGCACAACTTTTGGGATATTTTTATCACCATTGGCGACACTGATGGTAGCCCAAAACATTCTCTAATTTGTAATTGTTACCAACCCCAACATATTTTATATCCCCGTGAAATTTATTTTAAAATTTGCAAGCCTGTTCTGCAAAAGATTATTGAATACAAATCTAATAAATGTATAACAAATAGTATAGTAGATCTTAGTTCTTCAAAAAGTTCTTTAAGCTAGTCAAATGAATAGCTAATAAAGAAAAGCTGATTATTTCAAATGATATCTCTTTTTGAATTTGATTAATATACCTGATGTGTGAGCGGACGGTAATTCTTTTCCTGAGCAATTAAAAAAAATATATTTTAAATTAAAAGATATCGGGGAAATGGATAAGTATACATAAAACGAATAAAAAGAAAAATTCTTTATACATTTGCTTTATTATTATAACGATTTTGCTTTGGAAAACCACATATATTTTCCTAATTTCTTGTGCGAATACGTAAGAAGAAAGTTACATTTTGTCACGTTGGCTAGATTCTATTTGTAGTTCAGATTTCAGTGCAACCAATCGTGGCGTCGCATTCAAAAATCTAACCTTGTAAAGTGAATTGTGATTGGTTCAGTTATTTATTAGCAATTCCACCAACCCCTACGAATGAAAATTACTACATCTAAGTGTTTTTATGTGCTGCGTATTGGATAGTCTTATTTCCTGTTGCGTAATTTTCCAGAATACATGTAAGTGTTTTTGCTATAGAAATCGTAACAGTATTCGCCGATGAATGTAATAATTGATGCGCAATATCCTATTAGTAAAAAGAAAAAGATTCCTCGTAATTTTGCTAAGCTTAGCGGCTCGTAAGCGTTTGCAATATCGTTGAATTTCATATAGAATTGACGCATATCGAACATGTTGTACTTGTTCAAGATACGGTTTGTCCAGAATTCTACAAAACCGTGTTCGATTAATTGTAATAAGCGTTTGTCCAAGATCGTTTTATGCGGACTGTTGACTTTTAACGCATACACATTACTAAGCCTGGTGTGACATTCCTGAAGGACCTTCAGGTTTTTCTTGGCGTAATCGTTCAGAAAACGTGTGTCTGTGACGTATTTACCGGCTATCATATTTACGGAAACAGCGTATTTATTGGTGTGAATTCTTGAGTTTCTGGTACTTATGTCCTTTTCTAAAACGAAATTATCTGCAAGCCGAATAGCGCCTGGATCACCGGAATGGACTAGGTCATCGCGAAGGGCCGTGGTGGTTCTTCCCCAGCGGATATTTTGCTTTACCATATCCTGAATTGTTTTTATATCTTCCGAATAGGTTGGGTACGTAAGTACGCTGCTAAATCCAGCGCTGTAACTGGTCGTCAAAATCAAACAGGTATAGAACCAGATTACGAAGATCGTTTTCAAGATAAAATGAGATTTCTTCGGGAATCTATTCAAAGGTCCTAACGCTAATGCACGAAGAGATTGTATAAGTGCGTAAGTGAAATTATTATAGTTTTTTTCGTTGGATTTCGGAGCTAATTTGATCAAAATTGCCACTATAATAGTGATTATGGCAGTTAGAATCCAGACAACGGCGCTCATAGGCTGAAACACAAACCGTGCAGGTTTCAATATATGTGGTTTGGGTACTAGAAATGTTAAACATGTCTCTATATAAGGAATACTTCTATCAATTACGCCAGAACGAGTAGCTTTGAGCCAAATGGAACAAGCGCCGAGATCATTTCGACCATCGCGAACACTCTGAAGGACATAATTGAACATATCGCGATATACGCTGAAATTATCCACTTGAAAATTGATAGGCCAATCTTGCGTGATTAACTTGATAAGTTCATAATCGATGCCATCATAAACCTTATTGTCTTGGTCAACGTAAATGAACGGAGGACAATCGTAAGCGGCTACTTTGAAAGTATCGTTCTCCCGTTGAAAATTCGGTTTCCAAGGCGTGAAATTTATCAAATCCTCGTGAAAATCTTCAATCAAATACTTCCACTGCTCCAAAATCTGGTTCTTCTTCACGGATGCTACCCTAAGCGTAACATTTTCGTCTATAACATCATGTTCTCGTACGATACGACCTCCTTGATAAAAAATTATGTATTGCTCGAGATCTCTTTGGTAATTCGGCAATTTATCGACGACAATGATGTCGTTTCCTTTTAGATTCGCCACGGTACTAAAAGGTGGCACCATAAAATTCCCTTTTCCAACGTATAACATCAAGATCCTCTTGTGCGTTTGGAATTCGAAGCTGCGATTGTAGTGGTAAGTGAAGGATTTCTGCAAGGCCGTATAATTGGCGGACACGATCAAGTAGCCATCGCAAGGAATCTGTTTCATGCGCGGTAAGGATTCAGGATTAACCAGCACCAAAGACGTGTTCAAGTTCTTCAAGCAATAATTCACGAAGGGCACTTCCGTTATCGCGGTATCGCTGATGTAATACAGGCAATAATTGTCGGGGAAGACGTGCTTCACGATTTTGACGCAGATTGCATTCAAAGCGAATGAATGTTCTTTTGTAATTCTTGTGGAATTGACCGAAAATACTGTGGCGAATATAAGAAATACCGTGATGAGTTTCATGTTTACAAAACGGGAAGGATTTTACAAATGGGTGGTTATATGTACGTTGCTTTCCTTTCGAGAAGTTTTTTGTTGAAATTCAAACTTGTTTTAATGGTTGTTTGTTTAATACTCGATTGCTACGATCAATTATATAGAGTATATGTGGAAGGTGGAAAAGTTTTTGTCTTTTTCTAAAAATAACGCTCTTTTAAATCAACTTGATAATTGATATACCAATTTGTATTCAATTTCACAAAACGAATAAAATTGAATACAGAGCTGTTTAAAAATCCCAATCCAAAAAAATTAAAACGAACTTTTTAAAAATCTAAAATGCTTTGGTGTTCACGTCCACAAAAATGCTTTCGCCATTCCAGAAATTCGGATTGGGACGCGTGGACAATCTTTGGATCTTTGTGGAGACAGATCAACCTGTACTTGTTTCTGAAGATAAAATGTAGATTCTTGGTGATGATCCTGAATGTACCACTCAGTATGTACGTTCCTCTTATCCTCCTTGGTTCGGTAAGACTTTGATTGATGGACTTAAAATGAAGAACTACTATCACCGTAAGTGGATAGCTACTGGCAGTCCGAAGTTTTATGAAGATTTTGCGAGGTTACGTAGAGTTACGAAGAGGGAAATAAACAATTCTCATACAGCCCACCTGAATAAAATTCAAACAAATCTAAAGTCGGACCCCAGGGCATTTTGGAAATATATTAATACAAAAAGGAATCAATCACGCATTCCAGGGCGATTGTTTCGGGGTGATACAAAGTTTGACGAACCACAAGCTATAGTAGATGCATTTGCGGATATATTTAATGAACATTTTTTACCTAGCGACGATATCCACATTTATGATACGAACTCTTCTTATCAACCCTTCAGTATACAAACCATTACTGAGACAGATGTGGTTAACAGTATCGCCAGGCTTAAGAATAGTTCTACTGCCGGAGAAGATCAAATTCCTTCTTTCTTCCTAAAGGATTGTCGGATGGTTTTAGCTGTTCCGCTATGTGCTATCTACAATTTATGTATGAAAACTTGCGTGTACCCTACAGTTTGGAAGATCGCTAGAATCATACCAGTTTCTAAAAAAGGCAAACCGGAATTAATCACGAACTATCGACCTATTTCTATACTAAGTAATTTTTCTAAGGTGTTTGAGTAAATTTTATACGATGCTATCTACGGTAACATCAAAATCAGGTTGTCTTGGCACCAACACGGTTATGTGAGAGGTAAATCAACAGTTACTAACCTGGCCTGTGTAACACAAAGCATTAGTGAAACTCTTGATCAACGCTCACAGTTAGATGTGGTCTACAAAGATCTCACAAGAGCCTTTGATTCTATTGATTTCTCGTTATTGCTACGGAAGTTGGGTACTATCGGCTTTTGCACTTCGTTGCTGAAATTGATGACATCCTATCTCACTGGCAGAGTCAATTGTGTAGTGTACAATGGTTTTTCTTCTAGGCGTTATCTAACAACATCTGGAGTGCCGCAGGGTTCCAACTTGGGACCCCTGCTGTTTTTAATATTTATAGATGACCTCTTACAATCACTAACGTGCCGCTTTTTAGCGTTTGCTGACGACTTAAAGATATTTCACCGAATTGATTCACTTTATGATGCCAGACTTCTACAAGAGAATCTGATAACTATAAGTAATTGGTGTGTTGATAACAAACTGCATCTTAATGTGGAGAAATGTTGCGTAGTTAGATACGCTCGAAAGGTGTCCAAAATCGTTTTCGATTATAATATACACGGTCTGAAGCTACCTTCATCGGACACTGTGAAAGACCTTGGAGTGTTATTTGATGATCGACTTTGCTTTGACCAGCAGGTGATGTCGGTGTGCAACAGTGCTTGCAGAGTTCTTGGTTTCGTTCTTCGTAACACACGCACATTTACTGATTACGCTGCTCTAAAGACTCTTTACTACGGGTTGATTCGAACTAAGTTGGAATACGCAGCGATTATATGGTACCCTTATTACACATGTCACCAACTTCGACTTGAGCGAGTGCAACGCCGGTTTTTAAAATATTTAACATTCAAGGAGACTGGTAACTATCCGCAAAGGAACTACGATCATGGCCAGCTTCTTTTGTCGCACAGTGTTTCATCACTCCATGAACGTTATGAACGGACTAGTGCGGTGTTTCTCTACAGGCTCATTAATAATAAAATTGATTGTCCAGAGTTACTGTGTGGGGTACCTTTTCATGTTCCCGCTAGGGAATCGCGAAATGTGTCTTCATTTTACTTGAAACCTGTGAGAACTAATGTAATGCACCTAGCGCCAATAAACCGCATCTGTCGTTGCGCTGATATGTTATATGAAGACATTTTTCTGGGTCAACTTGTTTAGTGTTACATGTATATTATGCAACGTATGTATGTATGTATTCATCGTTATAGTCTTATGTGTATCTCTAAGAAGTTTAATTTTTTTCATTTTGTACTTTTGCTACACTTAAGATAATTTGTATGTATATGTGTCTATTTTGGTGTTTTACTGTTGGGGACAAATAAATATTATTATTATTATTATTAATGGAAATAAGAGTAAGTGTAGTGGTATATCAAGGGTTTCAACCTTTCCAATAAGTTTTAAGGTCATACCTTCTGCACAAATAAACAATGATAATTTTCGGAGATTTTCAAGGAATCTTATTAAACAGGAGAGAGTATTATGCAAATTTTGATTTTAATTGCCAGCTCTAAATAACAAAGATATCTTTTAAAAATTGTTCATTAAAAAAAAAATCTGTTGCCACAGCATATAAGGGTACATTTGTATGAGGTTACGCCGTTCGCTGTTTTTGCATCAATTGGTGTAATATTATTTTCCTCCAGAGTTAAATCCACAACTCCATTCTGGAAACAATACATTTAAGAACCTATATTCATTAAGATCTTTTGTTTCTTTCAATAAGTACTCTACATGGGAAGAATCCGCATACGTTTGTTCTTAATAAATAAAGACGACACTGTTTATTGTTTCGGATTGTTTTAATTAAAATATTGAAAATAACATATAAAAAATATCGATGTTAACGATTTCTTAATCTCTACTGAACTGTTATTCATTCTCTCGCGCTGCCAACCTCACATCAACAAAATTCCTTACACGTTATTTAAAAACTACCCGTATATACACACATTATATACAGGATGGTCTTAAAAATCACCATCAAACCTTCAGGAAAGATAGAAAACAGTAAAATGGAGAAATTTCCTCAATATTTTTTTCGTCAAATCTATTTTCTTCTGGCGTTAAATGGTGTTCAAGTCTTTAAAGTACACTTCTTAAATAATGCTACAAAATCGAATGGTGTACAAGTTTTTCACGAAAATTCCTTAAATTGTGTTACTCGACATCCATATCTTCATTTTGGAAATGGTACATTTACGGCCTACATTCACTGCAAGCAAGACTGAACCATTTCAGTCTTGCTGCTGATGATGATAGCTTGGCTATTGAAACGTGCGTCCAGTACGAATTAAGTGTTGTGGTAAGGGTTTTAGTGAACTGTTTCAGTGTTCCAGTGCCACAGTTTTAGAGTATCCGTTTAACTATAAAACAGCCCAAAAATCAAACTCAACAGAAATTGCGTTACAAATTGTTCCCCAGTGTAATCAAACAACACAGTTTGATGCCTAAATATTTATTTCAAATTCACATATTAAAATAACTAGAAAAAGATGTATTCCATCACGACAATGCAATATGCAAACCTCTATAATAATAATAATAATATTACAGTCAGTCTAAAAATCACTGCTAAATTCTTAAAGATGGTGGAGAATAAAACAAAGATGATTTCTCCATTATCTTTACAAATTTATCGATGATCTACAAACGGATTCTATATCTCAAGATATTTCTGGGATGATATGGATGTTAGGTTTTCAACTTTAAAGCAATTATAGCATATTCAAAAAAGATTTCTGACTTTCCTACTTCGTGTATTGAAATGCTTGGTCTTTGTGGGCGAATTTGCTAGGTTCTAGTGTTGTTATACGCTAAAGTATTGAAAATTTCGAAAACAAATGTCTGGATTTTATTTCTAATTGTGCAATTTGTGCTGTTTCTATAATTACTGCACTTTTAAGCTATTAGGAAGACTCTCTACGAGACTAGATACAATCCTTTGCTACATCTAAGAAATCTTTCTTGAATTTTATAATTCTAATTAAAATAAATTAACGCAGGCTTTCAGGATTGCAGTCTATAGGTATTAGTGATATTCTTAGTTAAAAGTAGTAATGTAGTAATAAAATTGATAAAACAAAAGAACATTACATTTCGTTTATTATTTCCAAGAATCCAAGAACACTTATCAAAAATTTCTATCTTGCTAAGGGTAAGATCAAACCTGCTATTTATTAACAAAAATATCAAATAAAAATCTAGGGACGGGGAAGCTAGGGAAAACGATGAGTATATTTGTTGAAAATTAAATAATATCACAGGAACGAAAATTACACCGATACAAAATATAATAAAAAAAAGATTTAGTTCCGATCAAGAGGACGTCATACATAATACTACGTAATAAATAGCAATAATTGTATATCTTGCAAATCACCAGACTTACCGGCTTAATATCTCCAATGTATACAATTAAAACTAAGTATCTATAGTAAAAAATGCGGATAGAGATAGATATAAGAAGCAATATACGTCGCAGATCTAAGATCATTTCAATTTCTGTTATTTGTTGCTTCATTTTGACTTCTCCTCAACATCAGGAGCTATCTAATGCATTTTTAAAAGAAGCGCGTGTAATGTTAATGCACCCGTTTCCTTTGTACTCCATTCTGGTACGTCCCTGGATAGCGAGTACGCTCCTGGTTTTACCAATATCTGAAACGCAACCCAGACTATTTTTCCGTTATCCAGCTTGAAGTGTTCGATGCTGCAATGTTCCAAGGAGGGACTGAACACCACCTGGACATCGTCTGCGCGTTGACCAATGAGGTTTGAGTATTGCATTTGGTCTAGAATTGAGGCATTCAACATTAAGTAAGACATTGTTAAGTTTTAAAAAGGTAAAGTAGCTTGTGTTACTGGAATCTTTGCAATGGAGTGTCTCCACGTCAATAAGATCTGGTTTCTCCAATTAGGCAGTGTTGCCACGCCAGTGAATTTGATTTTTAGCAACCCTATTACTATCTATTAATACTTAGACATGAGAATGTTAGACCTACTTTATTACAAAAACGGGTATATAATGCAATATGGAAAATGTTAAATTTTAGTTTTTTTTTTAGTGAAATATCTCATATATATTGTGATAATTACTGTTGAAAGCGTATCAATTCTGTTTATAGTTGTCTTTCATTTTTATTTTTTTTTGGTTGCAAAATTGCAAGGGGAAGCAGAGCTGGTGGCCTCCTCCTTCGATTTTCCCCTAGTTTAATATGTTATGATGTCCTTATCTTAGACCTACTTTGTTAAGAAAAAAAAAAAAAAAAAAACGTGAAATATTCAACACATGGCATCTAAATAAATTTTGTTATTTATTGACTAGAATTAAATCAAAATTAAACAACTTTTAATGCCAAAAAGATTTTACAGTTTTATTAAATGTAATAATGATATTTCTTTTTTCAAAATTTTGAAATTTTACAATTTCATAAGTCAAACCTTAACCGACAGCTGTGTTTTAAACTTATTTAATTAAATATTTTGGAATTTTGGGTTCAATTTGGTAAAATTATTGTAGTTCTTCAAGTGAAAATGTTGTTCCATATTGTTAAGCGAAAGTCCTACCCTGTCGTTGTATCCAAGTGAATTCTAAAATGTTGTCGTTCCTTAAATCTTCTCTATAATTTCTTAATTTTCAAATTAAAAGGATCCCAAATAATTCAATATACTACATTTAATGTTTACACTTTTATTTTAAATTTTTAATCATTCAAAGAATTTAGAAAGTTGTTTGTTCAGACAAAAAAATATTTATTCCAATCTTCTCTTGTTTGCGAATACACAAACTTTCTAAGATCCCAATAAGCACAGTAAAATGTACTTCGGTACTATGGTAATCCTGCAAGTCAAAATGTTGAAGTTTGATATGGTTTCAATGGTTACCACTAACCTGGGTAAATATGCGGTAACAGCCAGAGGCGTGACGAGCGCATAAAAGTTTACACATAAAATAGAAGGTAAAAAATAAATTATAAAACGTGCTGAATCATTAGATATGTTTCCACAGCTGTTTCAGTCAAGTGAGTACGACGTGCGGAATAAATGTTTTTTAATGCCGAAAACGACCGTTCGACATCTAGCGATGTTATATTTGCATATTTAAAATAATCTTTGAAACAACTTAATGCATCTTCACACGCACTTTCACAAATTTCTCTTAATATAAGAAAATCGGAGTCTTTCTCTAAAACACTTTCAAATTTTCGTATTACACACCAATTTGTTTCGCCTTCTACAGCGCATAACTGTACGCGAACATCATTCACAATTTTAACAGAATCCACTAGCGACATCGAAACATTTTGTAATTTTTCTATTCTCTCCGCTAGTCCGAAGTAATTGTTGTGAATAGTTTGTAAATCTCTTTTAACCTGACTATCTTGAAATATTTCCCGGCTTTTCTTGATTGCTGCAGCTTCTGTCGGATTGAATTTTAAAACTACCTTCTTTACATGATCAAAGTATTTGTTGTACTAAAACGCAGCCTGCGACCATGTTCCTCAACGTGTAACAATCGGCTGTGGTGGTTCAGGTAAATCAGGACACAGTTTGTGAAATAGTCGGGTACGTTTCGGGGACTTTAGAAACACTGCCTTTGTGTCAGCAATCAATGCATTTACTAGTGGAAAACATGTAGGAATCGTTTGTGCCGCAAGATTTAGAGTATGGATTTTACACGTTACATGTAAGAAGTTACCACTGTGTTCTTTAAGAGATCGGCCCAAAGAACGCATGTTTGCGGCATCATCACTTATAGACATTAAAAGTTGCTTAGTTGAAACATCAAATTTGTTCAATGAGTTCAACACCACCTTTAAAATCTCATCGGCAGTACAATTTATAACTCTTTTGGAAGCAAGTAAGAAGGAGGATGACGGTCGATGTGGTTCTACTTTACGTACCATTACATTAACCACAGAATGGTTTTGACGATCTATTGTTTTGTCCACACACAACCACAGTTTTTTATCTTTTAATTTCTTTTTCATTCTTTTTTCTATATGTTCACGAGCAAATGCCACAACATTTCGTATCGATGTCCGACTAGGTAATTTACAGTCCGCATATCTATTCCAGAAGGAGACAAATGCTTCTTTGTCTAGTAAATGAAACAATAGATTACATAAAATAAGAGTAACACATAAATCAAATGTACATTTTTCTTCTCGTATGCCACTTTTTGAAGAAGAATGCTGTTTGCTTTCGATGTGACGTTGGCAATAGTTTCTGGACCAACACGTTAAAGGGATTTTACAAACTAGACATTGAATTTTAGCGCCATCAAAAATTAAGTCCGGCATGTCCATTATAAAGCTTTTAACTGTGTCTGCCATTGGTCGTTTTCGCGACATTTTTAAAGCAAACATAAGCATACAATAACGAAATAAGTTACGACAGCCTACATATACACAGAAATAGTTACCACGTTTTCCGTTTTTTTTTAAGGATAAAGTAGGTCCCACCCTCATGTGACATCACATTAAACTAGGAAAAATTTTGGACAAGAGACCACTAGCAGTGCTTCATCTCGCAATCTTGCAACCAAAAATAATAAAAAATTACAAACTCAACTTTAAATGTAAGTAGATAAAATAGATACGCTTTCAACAATAATCACATTATAAAAAAAAAAAAACAAATTCTATGCACTTTGACTAAATTTTTTATGAATTGTTTTAGGATGAATTAGCTAAAAACTTTTTATATACCATCCAAAATTGAATTTATTAATTCATCTAACACGTACCTCTGGAGATGGTTTATAAATACCAATCGAAACGTCATACAATGCTTTAAATAACTAACATAAAAGCATTTTTTAATTAGAAAAAAAAAAAAAAACAGAGATGACCAAATAATCACTTACTTTTCGTCAAAGGCTGTCCTCTATCTAAAATGCAGCGTATTGTTGACAATTTCGTCCCATAGTACGCTATATGCCACTTATCCGTTTGTAGATTCGAGAAATTTCGAAGTGAGAACTTCACCCAACCTAAAACAACATCAAAATGCACATCATTTACTTTATTTATTTATTTTTTTATTAACCCTGTATAGAATCATCCTTGTAGATGTCAGCTTCGTGTCTTTTGAGCTTGAAACAACCAGCGCAGTAGCAAACAGGGTCGTCGGTTGTGAAGAAATCATCTAGAATAATATAAAACCTAATATTTTACTTTTTTCCCCCTCCAGTTCGTACCTGGTAAAAACAACGATTTCTTGAATTTCTCGCAGGCGACTTGATAAGCGCAAGGTATCGATCTAGAAGGCGTTAGAGGGCTTATCTTAGGAATACTGTTGGTGATGCTGCTATAGCTGGTGGTGGGTAATTGTAGGGATAGGCTTGGAATGGATGAACGTTCCTTTTCGCAGCTTTCTAGGTCTGCTTTCTCGCAATCTTGAATCGAGGAGGTGGTCGATGTTTCATCTTCGATTTCGTTTATTATTTTTAGCTGTAGAAATGAAAATGTTATCGTTGGAAAGGTAATCATTAGAGTGAGATAATTGTCTCTGAGTAGCGGGCTGCGTACAAAAATCGATTCTCGCTTTTTCAGCGTCCGCTTGTTTATTTTTCGTTCAGTTTAGGAAACGGGAGCGTGCGTTGTGTTTTGTGTTAAATGTTATTCGTTATAATACATAATTATTAATTTAAAATATGTAACGTGAACAAGGCTAAAAAAACACTCAAATTTGAAAAAAAAATAGTGGGGGGGGGGGTTGTCTTCCGCAAACTATTAGCAGCTGGAGGAAAACGATTTAGTACTAGTAAAATATTTCAAAATACCTGTTGACATTGCCCATATAAATCAAAGACAGCGTAACAAGATTGTCCAACATTGGGAGACCATGGAAGAATCTCATCACCATTACCATCCACGAACATTTCCACTCCGTTTTCAGCAAGCATTAAAGCTACTTTAGATCCAATGTTTAAGCTATTCAATTTGATTCCGTAATTTGAACGACTCTAAATTGAAAGAACAATTAAAAAAAAAACAAAGATAACAAATCAACGTGTTACCTTCACACCATTAACCGATACCCAATCATTAGCTATAATGCAACTGCATCCTTTAAAAGCCAAAGCCGTCCCTGGAAGATTAAGCCTTTCGGGTACGCCACAAACTATTCCACACATCAGGGAGGATTGCCAACGCGTATCTAATTGATCTACAGTTATCTGCATCAATTGATTCACTTGTAAGGCAGGCTGGACGATCACTAAGCCCTGATTGTAAGAAGCAACCCGTCTGGCGATTGTTTTCTCTCCGGTAATCTCGATATTCCGGCCGTGATTTTCATGGAACTCGTATTTTACGCTATTCGTAGCGCTAGTGGTGGTATTCTCAAGCGAAACATGCTCTTCGCTTGCTATAGGAACTTCGGATGAATTTTCAGTCTCCAAAACTATCTCTAAACTATCTTGAAGCGGCGCGTTGGTTAGTGGTGACGTAGGAACTTTGCGACTAGTGACCTGGACGCTTGAGCAGGATCCTCCCAGTTCCACCACTACGTATAACGAGTCGGGAAGTTGAGGAAAGATTAAGGCGATCTCTTCGCCATTGATAAAAGTCTTTAATGAACCTTCGTGCGTCAATAGGAAGCCGATTCTATCGCCGATCCTTAACCAGTTTAAATTGGGTGCGAAAAGTTGAATAAGCTTACCTTTCCAGTGAAGTTCGTTGCCTGAAATTGATAAATTTAAGCGGTGTTCAAATGTTAAAGCTTCAAAATACCTGTGAGATAGCAACAATCCGCAGGTAAAGTATTGATAGGTGGATTCGGTATGGAGGGGGTAACCCCAATAGATAGACAACCAGCAATATGAGCGACTGATGAAACTATGGCTATTTCGAAAATTTCGTCTTGAGCAAGTGGGGTGGCGCTGTAAGCGACGCAGTGCTGGACGTCTCTAGCTCTTATAGCTACTCTGCCGCCTTCCGTTAAGGTTAGACCTTTGATGTGGGTTTCCATAAACCTGATGGAGTCAAAAATAACAAATGTACAGGTGAGTCCCCCCCCCCCCCCCCCCCCCCCCCCCCCCAATGTATTTCAGGAAAACACAAAAAAATATATAAATTTACGATATTTTTCGATCCATTTTATTACCTGTGCAAATCGGTTTCAACGGCATGTTGCACCACGCTGGGACCTTGTAACGATTGCGACGTATCCGATCTCGGACATATATCGATCTGAGCGCTCGACAGTGGCGCCATCGGTGATGCGCAAGGTATACTAACCTGCGCGCATTGCCCATACAGATCAATCACAGCGTAAATATTCGGACTCGCAATAACACAAGCAACGCCTTGACTAACCCCATCCTTGAAGAACTCTAGATTCTTATCGGCGGACCGCATCACCCCCACTCTAATTCCAGCGGTCAGCGTATCCAAGTCCAAGGAGTAATTGCTTTTGACAGTGCTTCCGTTTTCCATTACGGAAGAGCCGCTCAGCATCCAGGTGTCGCGCGATAGATCGGTAGCTGTGCTAGGCAGGTCGATGTCGTCAGGGCGAACTGCTGTGACTCCTAGTTCGATGCTTCCCGACCAGCGATCCACCATACTGTCCAGGCTGACTTCGAAAAGTTCGCCGTCGCGCAACGGGCGGCTGGAAAACACTATTCCGTCGTTGAATTCCGCTAGGGGGCGTGGTCGTATGGCCGTTAAACCATTGTTGACGATACGCGCGTTTTTACCATGGACATGATGGAATCGTAAGTCGCTATGGAGGCAATACAGAAAAAAAGAAACAAACACTAGAATTTGTAACTGCCCTATACACCGGGTGTCCCAGATTCAATGTTACAAGCGATACCTTCCTTATTTGTAGAGATATAAGATCTAGGAAGGTGTCGTCGAAAATGGTCTCCCTGGTAAACCACTATTTAAGAAACCTCCCCAAACCATTTTTTTTTTAATTGCATCACTCATATCTTAGAGGGTGGTTTACTAGGGGAACTTTTAAAAAGTATATCTTTTGGGATTCTGCAAAGCATTGTCAAGGACATCTTGCTCGATCTTATATCTCCACAAATAAGGAAGATATCGCTTGTAGCATTGAATCTGGGACACCCAGTATACGTTGTGTACAGCAATGTCCATCTCGGATGTCAGGGCTTTCGCACGAGGGTCTTGACATCTAATCTAAGTTTAAAATATTTGGAAAAAATCTAAAAAGGTGACAATATTTTTTAGAACTAAAATGCATGGTTTTTCTTGACATTTTTGAGCGTAACAACTGAATATACAGTGGTGTTGGTACTTAAGAATTTTTTTAACTTTTCATGTTCTTTGGAATTATAGAGAAAACTAATAAATAAAAGTACTACTTTTAAAACACATCTTCAAACTTATCAACCATAAGTGTTATACATTTTTGCTACCGCCTATTAACAATGAATCCAAAAATGAAAATATACACAAGATGTACCATCTAAAAAATACATTGATGACGTCACAATTAAATATAATACAAAACACGATATGCATTTGAAAATAAAAATCAACCTGTCTGAGAATTTTTCAAAATATTTTAATTATAAATATGTATTAGCTGTGTATATACAGGATGTTCCAATTTTCTGAAATTGTAGAATTTCAGAACATTTTTAAATAATGTAATAGACACCAACCATAAGGTGTCTTTCAAGGGGGGTGATCTATAAACGCGCGAACTAGGAACTTAATTTGTTAATTTTAACTGGAACACTCTGTATATTATTACGTATTTGGTTTCTCCATCTAGAAATAACTTAATATAATATGGATTGTATATGCTTATTTGTGACAGATTAGGAGATATTTATAATTTTGTCCGCAAACACCTAAATATAGATATATAAAGCGAGATAATGTCTCTGCATGGCCACAAAAATATCAAAAAAGAAGTAATAAATCGAATAATAATAAGAGAATCAATCAAGAATTACAATATTTGAAAAGTTGGCGGACTGCTGTCTCGTTGAACGATGTTCGCCGTGGTGAAAAAATGTTTATATTTTGAAAAAAAGCGATCGACATCTGCGGCTGTAATACATGCATGTTTAAAAGGCTCTTTGAATTCAGTTCATGGAGTAGTCGATGCACCATCACTAATTTGTTTCAATAAAATCGGAATCTTTCTTTAACACACTCTCGAACTTTTCTAAAACCTCAACCCGGGGTTGTACTTGTATCGAAAGTTCTGAAACGGTTCCGTTTCGAGCAAGCGAAGTGACAAATTACAGGTTACCATCATGACAGGTACATCGAAAATAAAGGCAGTTCTCGTTGGCGCGCCCTTTCTTCTATTTCTGCGTTCTTCGGTATTTACATGTTGGTTACAGTCCGCCTTGTCCCAGCACAACAAATGTTTCTCGCACATTTCACAAACTATTTTAGCACTGTCGTAGAACAAATCTGGAATGTCACAGGTCACAGATAAACTTATTTACTATGCGTCGACAAGGGGTCGTTTTTTAGCCTTGTTCACATTACACATTTTAAATCAATTATATATTTATATCGAATAACAAGCAACGCAAAACACAACGCACGCTCCCGTTTTCTAAACTGAACGAAAAATAAACAAGCGGACGCTGACAAATCGAGAATCGACGTCTATGTATCGTAGAGACGATTACCTCGCTCTATAGATATAACTATTTCCTTCAAAAGTTCCAAAATGCAAATACATTTTAGCGTAAATTTGTAATTATCCATCGTAGAGGAAATTTCTATCTTTTATACGTTTTTGTATAACAACGCGTACGTCTAATATTGAAAGTAGAACAGATATTTACAGTTAAACGCAAGTGCTGCATTTGGATATTGCATCTAAGTGGTTTCTGGTATTAGTATTGTTTGGTCACCATGATAACAGTAAACAAAACATACCGACATTACTGTTCGTAACTGCTAATTCAAAATCTGTAAGAAACGGACATACGAAACCCATATTGTATTGTTAAAGTTAATTCCCAAGATGGTTTTTTACCATCATCTCATCTTCTATTTATCTTGATTCAAATAAAGATGAGCGAAGACGGTAAGCGTCTTCTTAGTCAAAATTCCTCTTTACCTGTATAATGTCGTATTAGACATGCTTGAATTGATAGTATCGGGAGATTCATAATCCATAGCGTCCACAATGGTAGCAGCAACAGCTTGGCCGTACAAATCTTGACAAGATCATAAAAAAAAGCAGGAATTAATTCCATCAAGGCCGTCAATATCAAGAAACTAAACCTTACCAATCACTCCATACACCCTTTCAGCTACATTACTCGCGGCAATCCCTTGATCAATCCCATTCACAAAAAAATGCAGATTCCCATTCTCCTTCCTGACCAACCCCACCCTATCGCTAACCTGCAACCGATCCAAATTCACCCCGTATTGTTCTAAAACCGTCGTCCCGTTATGCATAATCCCGCTACCCGTCATCATCCACGTCCCCGACCTAACATTCGTCATGGTGAACGGAAATTCCAAATCCGTAGGACTGTGCGTGGTTACGCCTATTTCTATTGACCCCGCCCACTTGGAGACGATCCTATCCAATCGCACCTCGAACATTTCACCCGGTTTTAAAGGACGCGACGTCAGCACGACTCCGTTGTTAAAATCGTCAATCGCGTTGGGTCTATGCGCAGTTCGTCCATTGTTGATGACCTCGGCGTGAGTTCCGCAATTGTGGTGGAAGGTCAGGCGGTCGTAATAATCTGGAAGGGGGTGGGGATCCGGTAGGGAGACTTGTTGATCGCGGGCGTTTCTTCTTGTCATTAAATTTTGTTCTTCGCGTTCGTCTCTTTCAACAATTGAAACCTGTTGAAGTAGAAATATTATTTATGTTTAAAAGCTATTTATTTTTATTCCCCAAGGTTGAAGATATTGGCGAGCAAGATTCGGCGTAATAGTAGAAAATATTGTAGGGCAAATAATCAGTGTTACCAACTCACTAAACAGGGATAGCTTACCTACTTAAATTTCACGAAAAAAATGTTCTGCAAGCAAAAAGAAATTACTAAAAATGTAAAATTAAATCAATATTTATTATTGTTTTATTGAATATGTTCATTCAATTACCAACAAAAAATGACAGTTACTATTTTGACTTACATTATTAGATATTGGAACAAATTATGCTAAAAGGAGAATATTGGTTATAATTATAGTAATATTTAGTAATATTTTTAAAAAATTTTAGGGACTTTTCGAACCCTTTTAGTAACATTTTGGTAGTCCTGTATTCTAACACCACTTATCGGTATTATTAGCTGTGTTCTCTTCAACGTTGCCGCTAGCAGTGCTAAAGCACTATTTCTTGTACTTTATTAGTGCTGCGGTACCAAAGTGCTACTTTTAGAAAACAATTACTTTTTCATTCGATCGTTCAATAAAAACTTTCGGGTGCAAAAGAAATTAAATAGCACTAAATCAGTCTATAGGCGAGCCAAAGTGATTATTAACCGCAGGAACACATATTTTATTTTACGTAACCATAACATAAATCAACAAAATAAACGATTACAATTTGAACTTGTTCAGTGTTTTAGCAATTGCAGTAAAACCGAATACTACAGCGTCAAAGTGACAAATCTTTTTATGTCAGTAAGGATAAATCAGCTGTATTTTTACCTTGATGGTCATTCCGTATAAGTCTATGACGCCCCAAACTGTAGTTGGAACTCTCGTAGCTGCTACACCCTGGTCCAAGCCGTTGATGAAATAATGCAGATTACCATCGGGTTTTCTCATCATCCCCACGCGATCTCCTTCACTCAATTCATCGAGATTGAAATCGCCGTACTCCCTCCTAGTACCTTTACCGTTAGTAAGTATCCCACAACCGGACATCATTATAGTCCCGCTCCTCATGTTGGTCATCGTCGCAGGGAACATCAGACTGGTAGGATTGTGGGTCGTAATCCCCATCTATAAAACACAAAACCGGAAACACAATGAGGATCCTCGAGCAAAAAATTTTTGATAATTACTTCGATGCTTCCGCTCCATTTATCGACCAATCTATCTATACGTATTTCGAAAAGTTCGGAATCACGTAGCGGCCTGTGGGTCATGACTACGCCATTATTGAACTCGTCAAGGGGTCTTCGTCTCTCAGCAGTTCTTTGGCCGTTGGATAGTTTAACGAGAGACCCGCATCTTTCATGGAAACGAAGCTTATCTGGACGTGGGGTTTCTTCGGGAAGACTTAAACTATCGCAAGCATTCGTAGTTAAATCGTAACGGTCGAAAGATAATATAATAAATACCTTATATTCATATCCATGCGAATATCTAAACTATTACTACTACTCAGACTCAATTCACTTAAATCCCCACCTAAAGTAACGTTCAAGATATCGTTATCGATTCCTAATACGGAACTTCCGCTTAAACAATCATCGTTATTATGTTCCCTCGTAGTTGGACTCGTTATTGTCACTTGGACGCATTTCCCATATAAATCGACAACTGCGTATAACACCGGAGGCATGCCTTCGACTGCAACACCTTGCGAATCTCCGTTTATATAAAAGATTAAATCGCCCTGTAAATTACAATCAAAAGCATGCGTATTTTCTTATAATTTCGAGATATACTTACTTCTGAGGTCCTCACAAGTCCCACACGATCATCTTGAGATAATTTATCTAAATCGATGCCGTATCTTTCGACCAATAAAATACCATCCTTTAATACGCAATTTCCAGCCATAATCTGTACAAAATATGTTTCTAAATGTGACCTCCTTGATAGAGTGACTTACCCAAGATCCACTTTGTAATTTCGAAGCACATGCCGGAAATTCCAAGTGCATCGGATCACATTCCGTCACCCCAATGACAAGACTTCCGGACCATGAATTAACCTGAATGAAAATACGATTATCATATATTATTCTCATCTTTACCAATATTCCTACACACTTTTCTGTCGATTTTAATCTCGAATAATACATCGTTAACAAGTGGTTCGGCAGAAACCACTATGCCGTGGTCAAATTCGCTGTCGTTCCTTACAGCCGTGCAACTATCGTTTAATAGAGTGATTCTTTCGCCGCATCTGTAGTGAAAATAGGCCATTTTCTTTCATTAAATGTGAATTCTTTTAGCGGTTTTGGGCATTTTATTCTTTGTTTACAGCTCTAACATTGTTTTGTTAGTTTGACAATATTGAACTTGTATGACTGGTTGCATTCAAATAAGAAAATATATCTGATTAGAAAAATTGATTACAGATTCCTGTAATTCTGCACGATTTAGTAAACTGTAATTAAAAATTTTGGATTATTTGAAGGAATTTATATAAAAATTAGAATTGAAAAATAAAATAAATCAGATTTCTATTATAAAGATTGTACGGAATAGGAAACGATGGATTTACGCATGTAGCATTTTAAAAGCTTCCTCGTTAGATGTCGCAATAAGTCGAATTTATTTTAAAAACGATTTTATAAATATAATAAATTATTGCTTTTTTCATTAATATTGCTTGCTTATTCTATTGAAAATAAAAAATATACGAGTTAGATTTATTACTTATTAAATATTTTACCTCAAAAACATAACAGAATGAAGCAAAGTATATTCACTATGAAGTTGTTGCTTATTGTTCAAGTCAATTAAAATTATGACTTAAATTCTCCATTTTATAAAATTGGCGTCAAACATTTTTATTGCGCATTTACATAAAAAATTCACGATTCTCGTTTTGTCAGCATCTGTTCGTTTATTTTTCGTTCAGTTTAGGAAACGGGAGTGTGTTTTCTGTTACGTGTTATTCGTTATAAATATACAATTACTAATTTAAAATATGTAATGTGATCAAGGTTAAAAAACGACCCTTTGCTGGCAGAGGAATTAAGTTTATCTGTGACTTTCCGGATTTGTTCTACAAGGGTGCTAAAATAGTTTGTGAAATGTGCGAGAAACGCTTGATGTGCTATGATAAGACGGACTGTAACAAACATGTAAATACCTACCGAAGAACATAGAAATAGAAGAAAGGGCGTGCCAACGAGAACTGCCTTTGTTTTCGATTCACAGGTCATGATGATCACCTGTAATTTGTCACTTCGGTTACTCGAAAAAGAACCGTTTCAGAACTTTTGGTATCAGTACAACCCCGAGTTGAAGTTGCCAACTACGAAAACGGCACGTAAGTATGTTTTATTTGTACGCAAAGACGTGGAAAAGAGAATCAAATCTGCATTAAAAAATCAGTTGCTTTGGTTATGTGTTGGCGAGGCAACAGATTCTATTTTAAGTGTTATTGTACGTGTACTAGACCCGCATAAACCGACATTCTCACTGTTACTAGCTAGCAAAAGACTGGAAAAGTGTACTCTCGCAGCAATTGTGGGGGTGATACTTAGTACGTTAGAAATCTTTCAAGTCCCACCACGTCAAGTGTTGATGTTTATGAGCGCTGCTGCTGCGACAATGCATTCAGTAGGCCGTTTTCTTGTAGAACACGGTTGCAAGTGTTTACATGTTACATGTAAAGTGCATGCTTTATATCTTGTTGCAAAAAGTATTCGACAATGTTTACCTAAGGTAAATGCATTAATAGCAAGTACAAAAAAAGTGTTACTCAAATCTCCAAAACATCTTCGACCATTTCACGCAGTGTCCTGGTATTTGTGAACCACCACAGTCGATTCGTACACGTTGGGGAACATGGTTGCAGGCAGTTCTTTATTATGCTGAATATTTCAAACAAGTAAAAGCTATTAAGGAGAGCCAGACAAAATTTCAAGATATTTCCGTTGCAACACAGTAACAGACTATTCTTAATAACTATAAAGGATTACATGACGCAATAAAACAATTACAAAATAGAGCGGACGACCCTGTTTAACTGGTTCAAAGAATGCCAACGGGGAAGATCATCTTTTGAGGATGAAAATCGTGAAGGTCGTCCTGTTTCAGCAACAACTTCAAGTCACGTTGATGCTGTTCGTCGCGATGATTGAAGAAGATCGCCGGGTGACCTACAGTGAAATTCGGGCAACTCTTGCCATTGGAATGACTGCAATTCGGACAATTCTTCACACACATTTAAATGTGAAATAAGTGTGTTGTAGTTGGATACCACATTGTTTAACAGCTGATCAAAAAGAAGCAAAGGTCGACTGGTGCCTAGAAAACCTTGAACGTTACCATGAAGGTACGTCTAAGGCCGTTTATAATATCGTTACAGGTGATGAAACGTGGATCTACTGCTATGATCCGTTAATAAAGCAGCAATCTACCCAACGGATGTTTCAAAATGAAATGCGACCCACAAAAATAAAACAATCACGAAGTTGTGCTAAACAAATGATTGCCTTTTTCTTCAGCCGTACTGGTTACATTTGCTCTGTTCTAGAGAATAGAAAAAACAGTTAATGCAGAATGTTATACCACCATTTGCTTGTCAACATTGTTGTCAAAAGTACAGAAAAAACAAATTGTGTTACACCATGACAACGCTCCTGCACACTCTGCCAAGTTGACAACGGGGTTTCTTCGCTCTGCTGGGATAAAATTAATGTCACATCCACCTTATAGCCCGGATTTAGCTCCGTGTAATTTCTTCCTCTTTCCAACTATTAAGAAGAAATTACGTGGAATCCACCACAGGAAGCTGTTAATGCATTTGAAGAGCATGTTAGTGCAGTGTCCAAGGAAACCTGGGCTACCAGAATGGTTTGAGAGGATGTCGTAGTGCGTTAAATGTAAAGGAGGGTACTTTGAAAAAGAACAAATATTGTTCGTTTTTATATTTTTTGTTCTTATCCTGCATTCAGAAACATACAGTGTGCCCCTCGTACATACACTGCTACGCAAAATATAATCGCGTTTTAGAAAAGTTCGAGAGTGTGTTAAAGAAAGATTCCGATTTTATCACATTGAAACAAATTTGTGATGGTACATCGACTAATCCATTAGCTGAATTCAAAGAGTGTTTTAATCATGCACGTATTACATCCGTAGATGTCAAGCGATCTTTTTCAAAATATAAACACATTTTTTCACCACGGGGAACATCGTTCAACACGTGGAAACATATCTGATGCTGTTAAGTTCTTGCGACTCTTATCCAGTGGGTGATAATACTAATAACGGTGCTTCTACCTTTAATGTTTGGTAATTCCGATGCAGCCTACTTGATAACGTTGCTTAAGAGGGTGAGTGTTTCACAACTTTTCAGATATTATAATTCTTGACTAGCTGAAAAACTCAAACCTCAAGGGTTTGTGTGAGAAACAATTTTCGAGTACACACATAGGAATACCAGCTACAGTTTACCCGCCCCAGCAAATTTTCTAGATCTATAATCATAGGAATACCAACTACAGTTTACCCACCCCAGCAAATTTTCTAAGTTTAATCACAGGGATACCAGCTGCAGTTTAACCAACCCCAATAAAATATCTAGGTCTATATTATTGTTATTATATACCCTACGAGCGAGCGTACTCACCCGATTTTACACGAACTCAGCGCATCTAAACTTGTCCTGTGTTGAATGTTATTGTAGAAGGTCATTTGCTTGACAAAATTGCGTAAAAGCAAATTCATTTGTGCACTCTACTCATGTCGTAAATGGCGTATTTGTCCACGTATATACATGTGCAAGCAACAACTTCGCTCTTGCATTTCCAAAAACACCTTGCTCACATTATAAACGGCATATTCATTCGTCCACGTACACGTGTAAGACACGACTTTGCTGTCGCATTTCCGAAAAATGCCGATTATGCTGGCTGATCATAGTACGCCCGCTCTTACGGTATATATACGATAGCACTACAAGCTTTATAGGCTCATGGCTTCAATTGTTTTTGCTATTGGCCTCCGCTTCTTCCTATCCATCGTTTTGCCTTTCCAATCCTGGATTCCTGCTTGTCCTGCTTATCCTCTTTGACTGCCTTCGACCATCTTCTCCTCGGTCTTCCTCTTCTTTTTCTTTGGCCTTCTCCTTCGAAAAGTGCTTTCCTTGCAGGTCTTTGAGTCGACATTCGGTATACATGACCTAACCATTTTATTCTCTAAGCTTTAACTATTTGTGTGATATTTGTGTGTTGGTAAATATCCATAACTTCTTTATTATTGTAGTTCGTCTTCTCTATTGTCCATCTGCAACTTTTATACCTCCAAATATACTTCTTAATATCCTCCTTTCCCAAATTCTAATTTTCATGTCATTGTTTTTGTTAAGGATCCATGTTTCACCACCATAGATAGCTGTGGCTCCTATTATTGTTCTATATACGAGGGTCACGCTATATATTTTGAGATACAAGAAAACTACAAGTCTTTTTACGAAAATGATTTTATTTATGTTCAAAATAATCTCCTCCTGCATCAATGCACTTTTGTTACCGAAGTTTCCACAACGTAAAAGCGTGAAGCCAGTCATCTCTTGGAATGCTCTCAAAAAATAAATGAATTGCTTCATCTATCTCATCCTCCGTCGTGAAACGTCGACCACGTAAATGTTTCTTTAGGTTGAAGAACAACCAGAAATCACACATGGCCAAATCAGGCGAATAGGGTGGATGTTCAATGACTTTTACCTTATTTTCACGTAAAAATTCAACTGTCCGCTGTGCATTGTGTGACGAAGCATTGCCGTGATGCAACATTAACCCGCGAATGTTGGCTGACTCAAGAACTGCAGGTAAACATTTTGTGGTGTACCAGTTTGCTGTGAGTGTACGTTGATTTTCCAGCTTCATTGCTTTTACTAATCCGGTACTACGGAAGAAAACTGCGTACATAACTTTCTTGACAGCCCTTTGCCTTTTGGCCATTATTGGTGTTGGTGCATCTTCGTGGATCCACACGCGGCTCTCCTGGCGGGTAGGAATATCGTAAAATGGGATGTAAGTTTCATCACCTGTTACTATTTTTGATAGAATGCGATGTCCATCATTATTTAACATTTCCAATGTTTCCCGAGCAATTCTTACTCGCTCTGCTTTTTGGAAATCGGTAAGCGTGTGTGGCACCCAACGAGTAACAATTTTTTTCATCCGAAGATGATCATGTAAAATTGAATTTACTGTTACGGATCCAACACCAAGAGTTGCCTCAATCACTTGATAGGTGCATCTTGGATCTTCGTCGATCATACGTCTCACACTCTCGATGTTTCCAGCGGTAACTGAAGAACAGGGCCTACTGGTACGTTCCTCATCACCAAGCGATATCCGTCCTCTTTCAAATTCGCTATACCAGCGAAACACAGTTGCACGTGAAGGCCTTTCATCACCCAATGCGAGTTGCAATCGTTCAAGACTTTGTTGTTTACTTAAACCGACCTTAAAATCGTAGTAAATCATTGCGCGTACATGTTCTCTTGACAAGTCCATGTTTCGATGACAAGTCGTACCTACCACGTTTACTCTATGACAGCAGCGACTCAACTGACAGTCAGAGTTTGCTACTTAAGGATGGTGGTATTTAGAAATGCAGTGTTGCCAGCTCTAACTTCTCTACTTTTGTGGCATCTCAAAATATATAGCGTGTCCCTCGTATTCTTATTTTTGTTTTTCTACTTATTAATTTGGATTTTATCATTTTCATCAACGCTCCCATCGCTCTACTTCCTTTAGCCAGTCTTTAATCTATTTCAACATCTTCATTTTTGTCCGTGATTGTTACTCCTAATAGATAGTCAAATTGCTTAACCCTTTCAAATTTGTATTCTTGCTTTATTCCTCTTAGTGAAATAATTTTACTTTGTGTTTTCTCCACTACATTCATTCCTAGATATTTAGTTTTTTCTTCATTAATAAGAAGTCCATATTCCCTTGCCTTTCCTTCCAATTGTCCAAAAACCTCCTTCAGTTCAGTTTTTGCTCTCGTCAATAGAACAATGTCGTCAGCGTACGCTACGACCTGGTGCCTGTTGTGTAGATTAAACCTGTTGTTTTTATCCCGCTCTCTCTCTGAATATATTTTCTAAGACCAGGTTGAACAGAACAGTAGAGAATGGGTCCCCTCTGCCCTAAGCCTTTGTTCACCTCAAACTGCCTTGATATTATTCCTCCTATCGTGACTTTTGAGTTTTTTTACTATTTTCTTGGGTATTCCTAATTTTAGCATCGGACCATACATTTTGTTTTTAATAATTGAATCATAAGCTTGTTTGTAGTCAATAAGCAGCATATGCAATCCCAGATTTTGCTCGTAGCTATTATTTTGTATTTGCTTAATTAGGAGTCTATCGTTGACCTTCCATTTTTAAAACCTCCTTGATACTCTCCTATCAAGTGATCTCCATATAAGCCCTTAACCTTTCTCTTATGATCAGTGCAGAAATGTTATAGGTGACATCCAATAAAGCAATACCTCTGTAATTATTATATAAGGTTTTGTCCCCTTTCTTATAAATTGGGTAGATGACTACATTCTTCCAAGTACTAGGCATTTCTTGTTCTCTCCAAATTTGTTTAATCAGGTTACCTAGACAGTTTACCAAACTTTGACCACCTTCCTTCTAGATTTCAGCAGGAATCCCATTCTCCCCTGCACTCTTATTGTTTTTTAGTCTTTTTATAGTTTCCATTACTTTCAAATCGATCGGTGCCTCTATCAGGTTTTTGTAGTCGTCTATATTCTGTTCTATATTTTCTGTAACATTCTCCTGAATTGCATCTTCCCCATCGTTTAGCAATTCTTCAAAGTATTTGGTCCACCTGCCCTATCTATCTTTCCGGGAATATCACCAATGAGCGCTCCATTTTTATCTCTACAATAAACTGTCTGCTGTTTTACTCTTCATGACTTATTGGTAGAAACTTCTGATGTTATTGTTAATGAGACGATCTTCCATATTCTGCAGCTGTTATTATTATTCGATTTATTACTTATTTGTTGATATTGTACTTACTAAAGGATGTGTTGCAGATATACGTATAGAAATAAAAATAATTTTACATTAAAAAAAATCTTAAATATCTACCCAATTTCTTGTAAAAAGAACACATCATTAGACTAGTATTGCCAAAAATTGTCGCAGAAAACGGTACCTAACGTTCGAAAGCACTAAATCGCTAAGCCTCGAAGAGCCTCGGTCGCAATGCACGTACGGATTGTCACTGTTTTCCAGCGTAATACGCGTGATATAGGTGTAGGGTATAGGGGACGCCAGACGAATGGCACGGATGAAGGCCGGGCGCCGTACGCTTTGCTAATTGATGCACACGCTTCGAATGGTTTGCGGAATACGGGCGACGCGATGAGGGAACCTCCATCAAACCGAAAGCCGCTTGTGACGCGCTAAACTACACATACACAGACGCGTGACGTGTAGAATATACGATACTAGCTGCTTCTTCCTGACTAAAATCTACACGGATGTGTAAAAAGGAGGTGCGATAGAATTTTTTTCGATTTTTGAATAATCGATTCTAGAATTTGAATTACGGTCAAGGAATCCAGTTATTACAAACTATAAATTACGAAGGTAGACATTTCTTCAGTTTCTCAAGTGTTTTTTCCATGTAAAAAATGTTTAATAATCATAATCAACATAGGAAATTCATATTTTTTTAAATTTTTACTTAGAAACGAAAAATTGTTTACTTTAAACGACTATAAAACATAAACTAGATTTCCGAGATATTTTGACAGTAGGCCTCTAAAAAATAGTTGAAGTCAGCAATACGATGATAGTCTGAAAAGTTTCCAGTTTAACACAGAAACAACCATTTTCTTGTCAAATTCAAATTTATTTCTCAATATGGTGTCCTTGTTAGTCTATACACTTTCCCCAGCGATGTTTCCATCTCTTTAACTCCTCCAAATAATAGTTTGGTTTACTAGAGGTTTATCGTTTATGTGCCGTGCACATAAACAATACCGGACACAATATTATTAGCCAACGGTCGTTTGTTTTCCTTTCGTAGGTTAGACATACTTATATTTATCTCTATAATTAGGACTAACGCTGCAAAAGGTTGATGAGAAACTGTTGCAATAAATCAATAATTTCATTCTCTGAGGTAGCCCGTGCATACATCCGTCGCGTCGTGGGCGCGGAAACCTCACTTCTAATCTGGCGCAAAACTCTCTGTGCCCGGCCTAGTCATTATTAGAGTTGCTCAATTTGCGCCAACAGCCAGTGGCGCGCGCATAAAGGTTTACACAAAATAAATGGACAGAAATAAAATGTAATACGTGCTCAAACACTTACCGTCTTAAGAGTCTTCCGTGAAATCGCAAAGTGAATAATGTCTGTTAAATATCTGCAACATTAGATATGTTTCTACAGTTGTTTCGGCAAACCGAGTGCGGCGTGAGGAAAAAGTGTGTTTATATACAGAAAACGAACGTTCTACATCTAGTGACGTTATATTTGCGTAATTAAAATAATCTTTGGAACAACTTAACGGTTCTGTTGACGCACCTTCACAAATTTGTCTTAATGTGGCAAAATCAGAATCTTTCTCTAAAACACTTTCATATTTTTCTAGAACACAAAATTTTTTGCTTCTTCTATCGCGCATAGCTGTGCGTGAACATGTTGCACTATTTGCAGAGATTCCATTAACGACACCGAAGGATTTTGTAATTTTTCTATTGCCTCCACTAGTACGAAGTAATTGTTCTGAATAGTTTTTAAATCCGTTTTAACCTATCTTGAAATTTCGACTGGAGTTCCTTGATAGCGTCTACGATACTTTCTTAATATTCTCAAAATATTTATGATAATAAAACGCGGCCTGTAACCATGTTCCCCAACGTGTAAGAATAGGTTCTGGTGGCTCAGGCATACGGGGGCACAGTTTGTGAAATTTGCGAATACGTTTTGGGGATTTGACAAACACTGCTTTTGTATGCACTACTAAAGCGTCTACCTCAGGATAACATTACACGTAATATGTAACAAGTTAGCACAATGTTTTTTTGAGAGGCTGGCCTACCGAAAGCATGTTTGCGGCACCATCACTCATAAACATCAACAGTCGGTTTGTTGAAAGTTCAAACTTTTCCAATGTATTTAACACTGACTTTGAAATTACTTCGGCAGTAGATTGTTGTACTCGTCTGGAAGCCAATAGAATTGAAGGTGACGATTGATGTGGTTCCATTATACGTACCATTCCACTAACCATAGAGCGTTTTTTACGATCTGTTGTTTCGTCCACACATAACCACAGTTTTTTTATCTTTCAACTCCAATTTAATTCTGTTTTCAACATGTTCACGAGCAGATGGCACAATTCTTTGTAACGATGCCCCTCTTGATAATTTGCAGTTCGAATATTTATTCCAAAAGAAGAAATATGCTTCCTTGTCTAGCAAATTAAACGGTAGATTACATGCAATAAAGGTAACACATAAATTAAATTTAAATTTGTCATAGTATCGTGTACAATTTTTTTTTGAAGAATGCTGTTTACTATTTACGTGACGTAGACAATCCCTTTTGGACCTACACATTAAAGGGATATTACAAACTACACATTGAATTTTAACGCCATCATAATTTAGGTCAGGCATTTCTGCTATAAATTCTGTAACTTTGTCCGCCATTGCCCGTTGGCGCTAGTGAGCAATTCTAGTCATTACTATGGTTTACTAAGATTTTACTGTACTGGTTATAAAATACGTAGGAAAATAGGTGAGTGGTTCGAATTTGACTTTGCCTTTACAAGGTTCTTCATTATATCATCTAACCCTATGTATGAAACCATATAACTACACCCTTGAATAAGCTGGTTTCCTCACTTTATTAAATTCTTACTGAATTCAATGTGCTGAACACGATTACTACTAAAAAAAAAGGTGAATTAGCTACGATTTCTTTGTAATAGGTAAAAATGTATACTTGTAAATATTCCAATACATATTAAAAATACTTTAATCTACTTAGGACTTTTGCTTTCTTTTGGCCTGTCGATGTAATTGAAGAGGGAAGTATGTCTGATGAACGTCCAACAATAATCAGTCAGCATTGACGTGGACGATTTACCCTGGTATCGTTTCTCCATCTTGGCAACGTCCTGATGGAACCGTTCGTTGTCCTCATCGCTGACTTACCCACGGTTATTACGGAAGAAATTCTCGCTTAGGTTTTAAGTTTAACATCCCATTGTTTTACACGTCATATTCGACACATGATTTTGAACTCTGACATTTATTGAATATCGCTTTGAGTTTGTCTTGTTATGTGATATGCAGTTTTGCTTTTTTTAATGTTGTTCATTCTTTTTTGTATTTTTTGACATAATGTATCTCTTCTCGTTGTTATAGCAGTTGTGGGTGATAAATTATTATTTGTATTTTTTTTACTTTTGTGCAGTAAACATATACTATTATTATTATTAAGCAAGTGAATCTTTAAATACATATTGCAGCCGAATTCATGAAACAAAGCCAACATGTCCTCGATCAGTTCCTTGTAGTTTGTAGTCGGCCTTCTCATTCATAAGGAAGTTTTCTGCCACTTGACAGAACGCATTCCAATCCTGTGTTTCTTTACTTTGAATAAGTTTCTTAAAGCTGTGATCTCTGAAGAGTTGTTTAATCTGTTTAATTTTGGCCTCCCTGAGCAGAGGTGCTTGAATGCTGGTTCATTCTTATCCATGGTTTTTACCACGTTTTTGATAAGGCCGAGCTTGATATGTAAAGGAGGAATGATGATTTTGTGTGGTTCTACCAATGGTGAATGCTGTACATTCGTTTATCCATGGGTAAGAGATACCATGTATTTATCTTTCTAAATTACAATTTGTTACTCGATAGCTCTTACACAACGGACAAAACGTGAATATCTCTGTAACGAGAGCCGATCAACTTTTTTTCAAAGTGATATTGGTGTTTGGCGCGTAAAATTCATTCAGAATTGTATTTTCACCTAAGAAGCAAAATAAAAGGTACCTACATTGTAGTGATGAAACAAAAATTTAACCACTTCTCCAATTAACGACGATATTCAAAAAAAAAAAAAAGAAAGAAAAAGGAAAGAAGAAGGGAAAACTCAACGACAGACAACGAAATACGCTTCCCTTTCCAATTTTTTTGCTTTCTTATCGCCTCCACGGTTCGGCGTATCGTTCGCAATACACGCGAGCTCGTCTCTTTTTCTTCCTCGTCTCCTACGCTCCATTCCCCGCTTTCTCCATCACTACCATCCTCTTCCTACTGTGATGGTCCCCCTTTTTACAACGACTCCTCGACCGTCGGCGGCTTTTCCGCCGTACCGCATGTGTGCCGTCGTTGCCTACCCTCCCTAGCTCCGCTCGGAAGCGCCGAGACGCCCGTCGATGCCTCGAACGGCGTCGCCTATTTTCCCCATCTGCCCGACTGCGCCATCACGCCCGAGCGACCGGGTCGGATGGCTGGATGACTCTGTGTGTGTGTCTGTGTGTGGATTGTTGGGTTGGCTGGTTGGTCGGGTGGCTGCGTGGATAGCCGTGCCGCTCCAGCCGCCTCCGATCCGAGAGTTCGCTATCATCCACACGCGCCGCCGGGCGTTGAAATATTAAGTTATAAGCGAGGGCGTCAGTCGCCTTCTCGTTGGTACCCTCTCTGTCGCTTGTATACACGACTGTTGGGAAGTTTACGGACATCGTGGGGAAAATTTGTCGTAAATAGTCGTAAATAAGACGGACAGCGCTTGGAACAGGGAGTGTTTATATCAGGAGAGCCTGTAAAAAACTAACTCCTCCATGGCTACAAATTTTGAATTAATTGTGTTCGAATCAAAGAAGCTTTTAGATTCCCTTTAAAGAAGTTCTTGTTTTGCAAGGCGAAGAAATAATGTTTAAAAATAAAGGTCAAAAGTAGGGCATATCACATTAATCATTTTTTTTTTAATGGGACACCTGTATATGTGATTTTAGCACCATTATCTGTAAAAAATTGAAAAATAAAGCATTTCACACTTACTGATCAATTAATGTTATTTATTGTAAATTAATGATAAAATGAAAATCATCCAATATAAACAAAATCATCTCATCTTAATGAAATACGATGAATTTTAATCGAATATCTGCGACGATCTAAAGGTTGTGGCGCTATTACTCGGATTGCAACTCGGCTACACGAAGTATTGTCTCCTATGTGAGTGGGACAGACGAGACAAGAAAAACCATTATGTAAAGAAAGTGTAGCCGAAACGAACATCATTGACTCCAGGAGTTAAGAATGTCATCAACCCCCCTTTTGTCGATCCTCGGAAAATTTATCTGCCCCCTTTACATATAAAACTACGACTTGTGAAAAATTTCATCAAAGCAATGGACAAAAACGGTCGCGGATTCGCGTATTTGAGGAATAAGTTACCCAGAATCAGTGATACTAAAGTAAAGGAGGGTATATTTGTAGGGGCTTGTTTTGAGACGAAAAGTTCGATATAGAACTAAACAAAAATGGAAAATCCGCCTGGCTGTCATTTAAGAATATTTGTGAGAACTTTTTAGGCAATCACAAATCCGAAGACTACAAGAACATTGTAAGAGACCTTTTCACTTCGTATGAAACATTGGGATGCAATATGAGTCTAAAAATTCATTTTTTAGACTTACATTTAGATTTTTTCCCGGATAATCTTAGAGTCGTCAGTGCCGAACATGGGGAAAGATTTCACCAAGACATTTTGGACATCGAAAAGCACTACCAATGCAAGTGGAACCTCTCTATGCTGGCAGACTATTGCTAGACACGGATGAGAGACGTTCCTGACGCTAAATATAGCAGAAAATCATACATTTGTACATTTTAGAAACATTTTCAGTTGTTTTATAAATAAACACATTATACACGTTGTTCTACTATTTATTGCGCTGTCACTTAGAAACCCTGCCTGATAGAATATTTCTGAAAAAAGATTTGAATTCGGCATAAAAGATGCTGCAAGGTTCACATATACTAATTTGCGGGACAAGAAAAAATTTAAATTTTGTTAGCCCGTATGGGAACCTTATTAAATATGTCAAACTCTAAAAATCGGAACTGCTAGAGTAGTGCGTTCAAAAACTTTCCGACGCTAGCGTATATAGAAAAGGACCCTAACACCCAGGCTAGCAGGCGCTAGAGCGGCGACGAACTATCGCTTTGGAGCCGTCGCCGCCGCAATTGCCGCTGCCACCACCACCGCTCTCGTCGTTCTTGCCGCTTCTGTTGCCTTTCCTACTGCCACGGCCAACTGCCGGCGACGTTTTCCTCTTTCCCGCAACCCTTGGGCACTAACAGGATCGTATTCACGTTCAATTTTTACGCCAGCAAAACCAAAGCAGTAGATTTCAAAGGGTGAACCTGCTTGGAAGAAGAGGAAGAGTTTATACAATCCTTGGTCATCGAATTGGGACCACTTAAAAATATGATTTTGGGGTAAAATTAAAAAAAAAACAGTCGGTAATGTTGGCAATATTCTTATTTAATTACATATAACATGCAAGCAAGTATAATTTGAATATATACATATTTACTAATCTTGTTCCGCCTCTATGTTTTATTGAATCCTTTTTGGCATACTGCCAATGCTGCTTTTTATTGTTTTTTTTTTTAATTTCGTCGCTATTATGCCATACATCTTCAATATGTTGTTGTAATTCTTCCTTTGTGGTTGGGTTTCGTGTACTTACGATGTGTTTCAAGACATTTCACACATTTTCAATTGAGTCTATGTCTGGTGAATCGCCTTGCCAAGGCAGTACATGTAAACGTTTAGATTCAAGATATCGGATTACACTTTTTGCCTTATGACACTGTGCATTGTCTTGCATGAAAGTATATGGTTCTTGAGTCGGATCCAATGAGGTATTAAAAAGTTTTGTAAAACTTTTTTATATTGTTTTTGTTCCATTGTTCCGTTAACGAAATATAGTGGTTCCGGTCCTTCTGTCGTAATACACGACCAAACCGTTAGAGATGGGGGGTGTTTAATACATTTGTATATAACGCTCTGAAGCACGTCGACGAACAAATTGGCTTCTCTCCGTTAGCACTTCTAGCCGTGATTCGTCGCTATAAATAATCTAGGAAAAAGTAAAAAATGTAAAGAACCATTAAACGAACTATGAAGATAAATTTGACCAAAAGCACAGACGATAAATGAAACTTACCTTTCCCCAATCTTCAACTGTATATTTTTTATACTTTTTAGCCCATTGAGATCGTGTCACTTTCATTTTAGATGTTAGTCTTGGCTTCTTTGACGGATTTCTGCATTTCAAACCCGCTTCATGAAGACATCTACAAACTGTTCAGGCTGATATTTGTATACCTTCTCAACTAAGAATTTTATGAACATCTTTAGTGGATAAAAACTAAGTTCTGTAGCCACTTTTATTATACGACGATCATCTCTTACAGTTGTTTTGCGTTTGCCGGTACAACTACTTGTACTAGGAATATTTTCCTTAATTAATTTCGCGATTCTCAGAACAGTTTGATGTGATACACCCTCTTTTTGTGCAACTTCACGTTGAGCGAACTCTTCCTTCTCTAGAAGAGCAGAAATTCGCGCTCTTTTCTCTGTGGTTATACCATTCTTCTTTCCTATAATACGAGGGATGATCGTAAAATAAGGTTCTCATATTTTTTAAAAATAGACGGCATTCTTTATTTCCTTAACATTACACATCGTTTTAAAGGTAAAAACTGAAGCTATTTTTCGACATAATCGCCATTTCTATCCCAACATTTTTGCAGACGGTGCTCCAACTTCTGTATCCCCATGTCGTAAAATTCTGCCGCCAGTCCTTTCAAGAATCAATTCAATTGTGGTGTTGGAAATCTCAGGAATCCGAAGAGCGAGTTGACGAATGGAGACCCTCCGATCTTCAAGCAGTATCCTCTCGATCTTTTTAACGATTTCCTCTGAAACTAATGGTCTTCCGTTCCACTCTTCATCGTGAACTTTCGTCCGACCTCCAGTGAATTCCCTACACCATTTGCGGACGTGTTGAACAACTATACGCTTTTCTCTATAATCTTCGGTTAATTGACGATGAATGTCTACAGGTGAAACCCCTTTCGCGTTTAAAAAAGGCATCACAGCGAGAATTTCGCACCTGGCGGTAGCGGCGATCGGGAGTTCTATCTGGAACGGCTGCTTAGCCAACACTGAGCGGCATAGCGAGACGGGAGTGGTACGTATGTAGAGTGGGAGAGCTGCTGCATACGCCAATGTTGCCGGATTTCACCTAACACGTCTTATTGCTGCTGTAGGGCTTTGGGAATTCTATTTTACGATTATCCTTCGTAATAATAATTGACCGCGAAAATAGACACACATAAATAAAATTAGTAAAAATACTGTTATTATTTATATTTGCAATGGTACCAACGAACTGATGAACGACACAATTCAAACATGACCAAGGACTGTAATTGCGAACAATGTAAAACAGACCTACTTCTCTCCAGAAAAGGCTAGTTGTAAATTACAAATAATTGGGTCTAACCAATAGCACCTTTCAGGATAAATTCAACTCCTTCGGAGACCTAAGTGACTCACTCGAAGAAATCGATGGAAATAACTACCACAACGATCAATAATCCCCTTTGTTTCTACAATTTTTATTCAATATTAACCCTTTTTAAAATGAAACATCCAGTTTCGCGTATTTTAACGCCAAATATGGTTAGACGCGAAAGAATACAAAAACTAAAAAGTTTACCAATCCGGACCTGTCCACCCGCTAACTACCGAACGTTACCCCGTCACGTCTGGCCGTTCTCAACGATGCTCTCCCCCATTAAGCGTACACCACCCGTTCGTGCTTCTCTTCGCTACCTCTATACTGCTTAGATACCTCCGGCAGTCTGCCCGCCACGATTGCGGTACTCTTTCGATTGCTTCTAGATTACGCTTGGTCCACTGCGTACATATACGTAGTACATACGTAAGTATACGTATCGTACCTAGCGTATCGCTCGACCTTCACAAACGGACCTTCTCGATCTATTAAACGCGTCTATATCGCCTGCGTACGATGCGGGTCTGCCGGATGGTTAAATTAGGCACGTGTAGGGCGGTGAGTATGGGTAGTCCGAGGTCTGGGTCTGGGGGAATAATGCGTATAGCCGAGACATCATTCACCCTAATAATATACTGGATTAGCCTACCCCCTTCCACTATCTTTCGTCAGGACTTTTGTATGATCTGCAAATGCCTGCTAGAGGCGTCTTAGCTCTTTTATCGCTAGTGGACAGATTTGATTCTCTGTCTCGAATTTGTTTTCAAACTTACCACGTATTTGGAACTAGGAGGAGAAGTTCATCGTCTAGCTTACCAAAACATTCGCAAATCTAATTATTTTGTGACGAGGTGGTGGCACTTCTACTATTCAAGCAAGGGATTTGATGGGCCCTCGCTAAGATGTTCTTTGTCAGTTCCCGAAGATATGGCGTGATGCTGGGAATCTGAATAAATAAAATTGTTAAAATGTATATAACTAATTATTCTTATTTATTCCTTGGTCAATATTGTGAAATGAAATATCGCGGCCCTGGTTGTTATGGCAACGGTACGACGCCTGACCAAACAACTACCCACAGCCTAGTAGATGTATAGGCATTTGGGACGCACAATTTCCGCATCCAGTCTTATTCTAGCTACGAGAGGGAATGTTATCGTTTATCTTTATTAAACGATAACATTTTCCCAAGTTTTTAAAAAAAGTAAACAGTATTAGTGTAATTTTAAAAAAATGTAATAGATTTTCTCTGGCAGAAAAAATTAAAATAAAAGAGTTACGTAGGGCATAACCTCAACGACAAGCGTTCCGAATAACACTCATCGATTTACGGATTTATATGTAAATTAGCGGAAAGGTCATGTTTCGCGGAGTCGTACGAGGAAGATCGAAAATAAGATGAAAGAAACAAGTGGAAGATGATATAGGAAAAATGGATATAGAAAGTTGGAGAAGAAAAATAGAAGATGGAGAAGAGTGGAAGAAAATACTAGAGAGGACAAAGACGCACCAGAGACTCTAAGAAATTAATTAAAGAGAAATGTGGACTCGCTGATCTACGTACAATAGGATCATAAAAATGTAAAACTGCTACAACTCCCATGGGAGTGTTCTAGCTTATACAGGCTGTTTATTAAACATACGGCAAAAATTCAAGGTGTGATTCCATGAACTATTCTAAGAACATTTTGTACTTTTATGATTTTTGAAAAGCCCCTTTGTTTCAAAGATACATGGCGAGAAAAATTTTCGACAAAAGCAATTTTGATATTTTTGAAATTATTAATGTAGCCGAAATAAAAATATGGCGTACAACACTGGACTTACCGAATATAGAAAAATTGTAAAAACGCGTTGTTATCTTTTAACAACATTCCGATTACAAAGAACGGCTGTTTTACCAACTAACAATAGGCAAGTGCAGACATAGAAAAGTAAATAAGTTAAAACGTGGATTTCATTTGAATACGTTTCGTGATTGATCATTTTGTATGTGTCAAATTTGTTGAGATTGATTGACGTGTATTTTCTGTCTTTTAATATTTAAGCTTTTGTTAGTGAAGTCCTCTATCATGAATCGCTTTACGAACGCTGCGATGACTGACATGCATTTCATTTATAGACTTGCTGATTGCAATTCATTAGAAGCTAGACGCTTGTACATTGAACGATTTCCTGACCGTAATATTCCTGATAGAAAAACCTTCCAAAGTATTCATCAACGTCTTCATGAAACAGGCACATTGAAACGAAGTGGAGGACCAGGAAAGCCAATGACAGTAAGAACGGTAGAATTAGAAGAGAATGTGCTGGACATGATAGGGGGAGGAAGATCCAGGTACTTCTACTCGAAAAATTGCAAATACTTTGAATGTAAGTAATGGGACTGTTTGGAAAATTCTTAGGGAGTATTTGTTGTACCCATACCACATACAACGCGTTCAGGCACTTCTTCCTGCTGATTTTCCTCCACGGATTGCATTCTGTCAGTGGCTTTTGCACACATTGGTTCAAATCCCTCAACTACTGACACTGATTCTTTTTACTGATGAAGCGAATTTCTCAAGAAATGCAATACGGAATTTTCACAATAACCATGTGTTGGCTGAAGAAAATCCACATGAGATACTTGAAGATCGTTTTCAACATCAGTTCTCGTTGAACGTTTGGTAGGGATTGTGGGTGACTGGCTAATTGGACCGGTATTTCTACCAGGAAGACTTACCGGCGAAGTGTTTCGAAACTTTTTGGAACAAACGCTACCTCTGTTTCTGGAGGATGTACCATTGGCAACAAGAAATGCAATGTGGTTTATGTACGATGGTGCACCAGCGCATTTTAGTGTAGTTGCTCGTGAGTTTTTAACAGCAACATACGGAAAACGTTGGATTGGTCGAGATGGACCTCACTTATGGCCTGCTCGATCCCCGGACTTAAACCCCCTAGATTATTTCCCATGGGGCCATCTAAAGTCATTAGTTTATTCTACTCCAGTGGAAAATGTGGAAGATTTAAGAAATCTGATAATTGCTGGGTGTAACTCAATAAGAAACGATCCTGGTGTTTTTGAAAGTGTTCGGTAGTCAATGAGGAGAAGATTAGATTCTTGCTTCCTAGTTGGAGGTAGTCATTTTCAACAGTTCTTGTAGATTAAGAAACTTTAAATGTAATTTTTGGTAACAAAATGGTTTTGTCGAAAATTTTTCTCGCCCTGTATCTTCGAAACAATGGGGCTTTTCAAAAATCATCAAAGGATAAAATATTCTTAGAATAGTTCATGGAATAACCCCTTGAATTTTGCCGTATGTTTAATAAACACCCTGTATATATTAATTTATATCATATTTGATTGTGCTCTTGAATTTGCTCTTAGAGATCATGATGGCAGGGAAAAATCCGAATTTCGTGGCATAGTTAGAGAATTAATCGATTTTTCTGCTAATTTTTTTAAAGGAGCTTCAAATACAATCCAAAATAAAATGTTAAATTCTGCGCTTGTTGTTTGCAGAGTAAACATTTCAAGTCAAACTAAAAATTCTGTTTTATTGTGTGACGATATTACAGATATAACAAATGGGTGTCAGATGGTAGATATACTTTTAAAGGCAGAATTTATGAGAATTTTTGGGAATTTAAACGAATTAAAGATGGGCGGCACAGACACATATTAAAAATAAATATCCTTGTGCACTTTATATTCACTGCTATGCCCACCAGTGCAGTGCGTGCATTTTTTAATAATCTATCGGCAATTATGTATAATCCCCCTGAATTACGTTTTTTAAACGATTCTTGATATAAGCGACAATTTGACCTTTTTTTTTTTTTCTCTTTCCAATTTCCGTTCCCGCAACCTTTTTCCATTTTTCGTACTCAAGTCCCTGTGTACCCCCCCCCCCCCCCCCCCAATTCAGCACGTTGCGTCGTCGACGTCGTGCTGTTGTTGTTTTCATGTGTTTTTTTTGTTTTATTTTCGTTCCGTTTTAATTTTTTTTCACCCGACACCCGACCGTGGCGTACGTCGAAAACAAGCGAAGTACACGCAGCAGCCTGATGCCGAGCCAGCCGCAATCGTACACACATAAAATGTGTAACGGCATACAGCAGTAGCAGCAGGAGTGTGCTGTGTATTAAAGGGGAACTGTCGGATCGATCGCCGGCTATATCTCGTTTACGTCGACTGGGATCGTCGCGACGTTCGGGTCTATCGCTCGACGCCCTATACCCAAAGCTTCACCCGCCCGATCCGCCCACTTGCCGTATACCCGAAAGGCTACGATGCTTCGCCTCGCGCTCGATTATCCTTTTTGTTGTTCACGCGTGTATTAAGTTTCGCACGATCGGGCTGATTATTTTCCATCCCGACGCGACGCCACGGCTTCGCCATCGTCGCCTGCTATCGCGTCATCGTCATCATTTTATTGGCGGTGTATACGGGGTGATGAAATAAGTAGAATCGTACGTAATCTTCGAGTAATGATCTTTGAATGATTGGAATACGTTTATAATTGAAATTATAGGTTGCTGACCTACAAACATTATATGGTACCTTTGTATTTCTATAAAATACTTATAAAAATCATGAGAATTAAAAAAAATAATAAAAAAATGAATAAGTCGGGAACACCTTCTTCAAATGTATTTTGTTTTATTTCAATCTGTTCTGTCTTAAGCCTGTTTTACACGTAGCGATTTATTGGCCAATTAATTGAACAAGTTGATCTTCGATTTTATTGTATCGTGTAAAACAGTTACCTCCGAAACTAGAAGGCCTCAGCGCTCTTCGATGACGTTACGGTCGTGAACTATCGTTCGCGATATTAGCCTAAGCGGTAAAGGAATGGTTTTTTTATACTTCTTTTATCAGTTTTGAAGGGTTTCCGGTTTAAGGAGGATGCCAATCGTCAACTGAGCTCTTCTTCGCATCCCATTCGATTTTATTTTGGAAGGTTTAGAGGTGTGTTAGACAATTAGGTCCCTTAGGCAGCTATACACCGGCGGAATCGTTGTTCCCAGTCTTGGTAGCAGCGCTGGAAGGCTTCAGCCGGTATGGCCTTTAGCATGTCCGTCACATTCTTTTGGATATCCTCCAAAGTCCCAAAACGACGTCCTTTTAAGACACTTTTTAGTTGGGGGTGGGGGAGGAACCACAGGGATGCCTTTTGATGTCAAAAACTCCGTGATGGAGATGGCCGTTTGACATGGGGCGTTGTCATGATGGAGCATCCACTTGTCTGCAATGCCTGGTCTCACACGAATCACCCTTCTTCTGAGTCTTTCAAGGACACCCTTGTAAAAAACTTGGTTGACAATTTGCCCTGAAGGTACAAATTCTTTGTCTACTGTCAAAGAAGCAAATCAGCATTAGTTTGATCTTTGATTTGCTCATTCGAGCTTTCTTCGGTCGAAGAGAATTCTCAGTGTGCCACTCCTGGCTTTGCCACTTTGTCTCAGGGTCGTATTCAAAAATCCAGGTTTCATCAGCTGTGATCACACGAGTGAAGAAATCGGGGTATTTGGCAATTCTTTCAAGAAGATCAAGGCACACGTTTTTTCGAATGTCCTTCTGCTCAATTGTGAGGTTTTTAAGCACCACTTTGGCACCGACTTTTCGCATGTGCAATTCTTCAGTTAAAATTTTATGAACGGTGAAACTGTTCAATTGTAACTGGTCACTCATCATCCTTATTGTTAAACGACGGTCTGTTCGATGTTTGCATTGGTTTTTGAAGTCGAAGGCATCCCTGAGTGAGGTTCATCTTCCACCAGTTCTCGCCCACCCAAAAATGTTTTGTGCCAGCGAAAAACTTGACAGGTAAGGTTCCCCATAGGCCTGCTTCAACTTTTCAAAGGTTACATTCGCGCATGACCTAAGTTTGACACAAAACTTAATGGCATAACGTTGCTCCAAATACCGCTGTTCCATTCTGTGTGACACACAACAAAACCACCATCATTTTATACGGATGCATTCTAAGTGATTTGTGTAAAATTCTTCGAACACTTCGATCCGACATTCCTAGCGCAGCTGCATGCCTACGCGCAGAAAGACTGCTGTACTGAGACTCTGACTGCATTCACATTTTCCGGTGTTCTTGATTGGTCGGCCAATAGACTTTCGCTTAAGCACAGAACCTGTTTCACGGAAGTTTAAGACCCACCGACGAATTGTTCTTCCGTCCGGAACGGCACCATGACGGCCGACATCAAACCGAATACGGAAGACACGTTGTGTCGCTGTTACAGATTCACCATTTGTTATAAACTCTTCGACTACAAACGCGCGCTGCACTCCGGTCCAAGCCATGGCGATAACTTACAATGGCATGAACTTAGATACCTAAGGCGACCGCGTGCATTGCTTAACCCCTTCCACAAACCGAGCAACGACTATTTGAAATCGTACCTATCATTTTGCCGCACCCTGTATAATCGATGTCATATTGTGAGAAAACTGTGGGTAGTACAAAAAAGCTGATATTAGATACGGTTTCAGCGCCCAAAAATACATAAGATTTGGATGTATTTGTTTAAAAAGTTTTTTTTTATTGGCCTGTGAATCACTTTGACGCTGAACGTTCTTTTTGCAAATTTTCAGTGTCGGTGCAATTGCTAAATACTGAACAAATTCAAATCGTAATCATTTATTTTGTTGGTTAGTTACACTGTGGTTACGTAAAATAAAATGTTTGTTCCTTTTCCTAATATCCAATCACTTCAATTTTGGTCGTTCAACAAAAGCTCTTCGAAGCATTTCCAGGAAAATGATTGTTTTTTTCGATGTATTGGACATGTAGCAAGTATTGCCTTTGGGGGATCGAAGAACAGTTAATACTTAATGGTTTACAATAATTTGTTTGCCAGAAGTAATCGATGAAATCAGGAAAAAGCAATCGACAATATCGCACCGTCCTTCATCATGACAATTGATTATTTAAAGGAGAAAAATTAATGCCTTTTTGCCCACATTCACCTGATTTATTGCCTAAAGACTTCTTTTTGTTGCGAACATCAAACAAAAAATGCATAGGCAGCGATTTTTATCACCTCAAAAAGTTCTTCAAACACCGTGTTTTGATGGAGATATCACCTTTAGAGTGGAAAAAATGTTTCGAGAATTGATTCGAACGTATTGCGTCAAAACTCCCGAATGCTACTGTAACTTTAATAGTCAAGATATTACTGAACAGCAAAGAAGGGGGTACCCATGTGGCTGTATATAACTAGCCAACAAACGATAGAGCGTATAAAGATAGCCAGTATTAGCCGGTATTACTATTCAGCCAGAGACGTACGGCCGTTTTGGAGAGAGGCGAATTCGGTCCCGGCGTGCTGCATGATAGATTTATCAAAGGCTTTCGAAACGAGCAAGTGGTATGGGTGGCGCTAACCGAGACACTTGCCGCAGACAGGTGGCCTCCCACACGTCGTAACCCTACGGTGCAAGAACTTTTCTCGCTCCGCACCGATACGATGCGGGGCGTGCTGAACTGCCGGCTTGCTCGCCGTAACCCTCACACCCTCGTTTTCGACGCCTCCTAACCATCTCGCCGACCTTTCGCCGTTAGGAGTTACGAGCGCGGTTAAAACGTTTCGACTGCAAGTTCACAATAGATTCGCTTTAAAATAAAAAAAATGATTTCGTCATAATCAAAAAGTAAAAATGTTTTGGAGATATGCGGTTTTTGGTCTCTCTGCATGTTATTAGAGTATTTTTAAAACCATCTTTAGATATATTCATCGTCAAGCTGACTGCTTTCTGCAATAATTTAAATTCAACAAGACACTTCGCTAAAACAGCTTAAGTTAAATGGTCGCTTTCTCGAAATCAAGTAGTAATAAGTGCTGTACTAATAGAGGAAATAGATTTCAATGGAGAAAAAGCACAGAAAATCAATGGAACTCAGTTATATGGAGTGACGAATCTAGGTTTGAAGTTTGTATTGGTGATAGTCGAAGCAGCGTCATAAAACACGTATGCGTATCACACTGACTGCCTTAAAAACAAAGTTAAGTTTTTGGCCTTCGTGATGATTTATAGAGGGCATTATGAACACAGATTAACGTTCTTCAAAATAATTTAATGCCACAAATTAGACGGTGATAAACTTCCTGATCTTCTTCTGTTTTTCTCTTTCATCTTCCTATTCTTCATTTCTCTTCCTTTCTCCCTCTTCTTGTACTTAATCCTCTTCTTCTTTGCCCTTTCTCTTTCTTCTCCTTCTCCTATTTCTTCTTTTTTTCTTCCTTTTCTTGTTTTTTTTCCCTCTTCTTTTCCTTCTTTTTTTCTTATTCTTGTTCCCCTTTTACTTTTCCTTCTTAACCCTTCTTCACCTTTTTCGTCTTCTTTGCTCGTCCTTCTTGTTCTTCTCTTTCTTCTTCTTCTCTTGTTCCTTTGCCTTTTCTTCCCCTTGTACTTTTATCTATCTTTCCTTTCCTTCACCTTCTTCCCCTTGTTATTTTGCTGAAACAGTTCACTAAAACCCAAGCATAGTAGTCCTTAAATATATCTTAATTATATAATTGAGATATAATTAATTATATCTTGCTATACTATGCTTATTTTAAATTTACATATTGCATAATTTATTTGCTATATAAGGTTAGTTTTTCATTTAGTTTGTTAATTCAGTTTTACTGCTGATGATAGCTTGGCTATCGAAACGTGCATCCAGTACGAGTTAAGTATTGTGGTAAGGGTTTTAGTGAACTGTTTCAGTGTTCCAGTGCCACAGATTTAGAGTACCCGATTGTTATTTTGCCTCTTTTCCTCTTGCTTCTTTCCCTCCTTTTTTTTGTCATCCTTCTTCTTCGTCTTTTTCTTCTCCTTTTCATTATTCTTCTTTTGTTCTTTCGTGTCGTTTTTCATAGTTCCCCTTTTTCATCTTGTTCTTCTCCTGCTTTTTCTTTTCTTTTTCGTCTTTTTTTTCTTATCCTTCTTCTCCTCGTTATTCCTCTCCGTCTACCCCTTTTCTTCTCTTGCTCTTTCCTCCCTTTTCTGTTTCTTTTCCTTATCACTCCTCTTCTTTTACTCCCGCTTCTCATTGTTTTCCCCTTTCTTCATATTCTCCTCTTTCTACATCTTCTTCTCCGTCTTCTTATTCTTCTCGTTCTTATTCTCATTCTTTCCTTTGTTCTATTTCTACATTTTCCTGTTTTGCCTCTTCTTGTTCTCCTTCTCCTTGTGCTTGTTCGTCATTTACTTCCTTTTCTCATACTTCTACTTGTCCATCTTATTCTTCTATCCTATTGCCCCATTTCCTTTTTTCTTTTTGTTCTTCTACTCATTTACTTCTTCTTCTCGGCGTTATTTTTTTTCCTTTCTTCATTCTTGTTCTGCTTCTAATAATTTGTCTTATTTACCCCATTCTTTTTTGGTATAAACAATTTAAATTATATTCCTACTCTAAAACATGCTTTCAAGTACCTACTTTCACTACTTATATACCTTAAAACATCCGAAATCTACGAAACTAAGAGGAAAGATTCTTGTCTGTAACACGAAACGAAAACATATGTCCGTTTTACATCAATAAATCAATCAAAGCTGAGTGGACCCTATTCTCTGTTTAGCAGGCATGTATTTTTTTTTCATATAAATGGTTTCGTAAGCATATAATTCTCGCGACGAAGTTACGTTTTTAATTAATTTGAGGTTTCCTAATTTAATATGCCCGGTTTCGTTTATATGTTGTGCTACATTTGACGATTCGATCCTTCTATAGTGGGAATGAGCTGTATGTTCTTTGGTGCCTTTATCCAATATGGGGTTTATTACAGACACGGCATGTGATTTTATAAATTTCCGACCTTTCCTTCGTGTTTATCACGTTCATATCTTGTCTCCTAAAAATGAATACCTTTAGATATTCGTGGGTTTTGCCGGACTTAATGTCTTAGAATTTCTTCATAATGTTTATGTTGGACTTTGTTATGGATACGATTGACATAAATACATAGCTAAATGTAAGTTCTTTGTTGTATCTACCTTTATTCAAGGGGAATTTTACCAATGTATTAGTTAAGAAGCTAATCGCGACCATTTTCTGTTATCCACAGTGGTTAGAATCTGTCTGCAAATGCTTAGAACGAAACAGCACCCTTTTCTTTCACTCTACATAAAACAACTCGTCGTTTTCTTTTGCTAGCCATCTGTAGACTGCTAGATACGCTTCTGAAATGGTCGTCTCTTTCCTCTTCCGACGTAACTCTCGTTTCGACCCCGACTATCTCGTTCTCTTAGGCGCTTATATACCTTCTCCGTATCTTCGTCCTTCTCCCACTCACGCCGGTAGATGATAGCGGAGCGTCGTCGGCGTCGGGTCTCGCAGCAGCTCCGTCGGTAATCAATTCCACGTCCACGTCGACCGCCTGTCCCGACCTAATCCTCCCGACCATGTTTCAACGGGAATTTCGGAAAATATATGGCCGCTTCAGACCGTCCTAAGTCGGTTCGTCCTTGATTATCGATAGGTATAGGGGGGTTTTTGGAGCTTTGGGCTTCGAACCGTTCGCCCTGCTGGCGTATATATATATATAGCTATAGAGGGCGCTGTTTTCTTCGTTCCGGTGTAGCTGGTGGAATATGAATCCCGCCAATTTAAGGGATGACGTATTTCGCTTGTTCTCTCTAACCCTTCTTCTTTTTCCTTTTTTCTTATTTTCTTTCGTTCCGTCTCTGATATTTCCTTCTCGTTTTCCTTTTTTTTGTTTTATTTTATTCCTTTGCTTCTTCGTTTTAACGGGGAAAGTTTTTCTTTAATTTTTTTTGTTTGTTTTGGTTTGAGGCTTGGAAACAAATCGTATTTTGAAACGAAAGGGGCACATTATTTTTGATGAATTGTTCTATATTCTTGTGAAATAATTAGACTAAATTAAAAAAAAATCAAAGTTATAGGGCCACTATAAATCATCATTTTTCCGCTGATCACAATGGCGTTGAAAAAAAGATAGTTGCACATCGCATTTCAGCTCTAACTTGAATTTTTTATATTTTTTAAATTGAACACCCTGTATATTTTTCAATTATTCCATAGGAAATGAAACTCTGCATAAAGTATCCTTCTACTACTATAGCCCTAAAATGAAAAACGAGAGAGATACGATGAAATTTGTTTAGATTTCATTGACATTTTTGTTTTCTAACATAATTAAAATCGCCGCCACTTTGTGCACATGCTCTATGTTCATATTCGGTACAGCAATACAATGCAAGCCATTGTACAGCACAGTTAAGATTTGAAAGAACACAAACACCTGCATTTTATTGTAAACCAGTATTTGTTAATTCAAATCGGGACAGTGTATTATTAAACAATCAACAACATTTTTGGTCCTTCGAGCCGGATATTCTATGTGATTCGAAGACGGTGGCGCATATTCAACCAAGGCAAACAACGACGCCATAAAGGTAGGTCTCTAATATTTCATTTTAAATATCCGTTTTCCCTTGTGCTGCGGCTGCTAAATTGTTAATGTCATTTAACGAGTATTGTATAGATAAGTGAGTATTTTCTAACTGCGAAATAGTTTGTGTCACTGATTTCTCAACTCGTCTTTTATATAGTCTTTTACTGTACTTTGCACATGTGGCAAATTGTACCGCAATTGTCTTTTTGTCGGTAGCTTCCATGATGGAACATATTTATCCCAAAAAAGACGAAAGTTTTCATTATCTACTAGGTGTTGTGGGATGTTGCACGTGCTCAACATGAAAATAAAGCAACACAAAAATTGCCAGTACGGAATATTGTTTCTTAAATTCATTACATGACGTTTACTTTTAATATGCCTTCTACATTCAAATGTCGTGCGACCTAGCAACCCTATACCGCAAAATTTGCAACGAATATGCGAACCTGTAAATTCCAAACCAGAGAAACGCCAAATATATTTCTCCACATGCGATGCAAAAGGTACACCAGGCTTACGTTTCATGTTTTCGAAAACACACAATGAGAATCCGATAAATAACCGAACGAGCGAACTCCTCAATGTCTACCGCATTACTGAACTCTGCATCCACACACGTACATACCCCCCCCCCCCCCCTCTCAAAGTTTGACACGCTAAAATTAACTCTTGTATGAAAGACGCCTTAAATCCAACCAGCAATTAGACTGAATACATTAAATTCATGAATGAATATCTTGAATTAGGGCATATGAAACCGGTAAATCTGGACTCCTTGCACGAAAACTTATCATCATTTTATCTTTCCAATCATGCTGTTGAGACACAGGACAGTACGAAGACAAAGCTTCGCGTGGTTTTTGATGGGTCATCTAAAACAATAACTGACATCTCATCCTCATGGAATATGCCTCAGCATGTCACACTTAGTAGCAATAATAACAACTATAGAACACATAATCAACACAAAAGAAAAAAAAACGGCGGCAAAAAGCAATTATTCTCATTAATAAATTCTCTAATTTATCGCAATACCGAAAAAGATTTGTAAAGGGTAAAAAAAAGCAACGCTTGCTTGCTTTGATTTCCATTTTGAATCTTTAATCTCAAAACTTATCCAACCTTATTGTATTTTGTTCATATAAGCATCAACAATTTAAAAATTCTGAATATTAAAATAAAAGTACGCATTATCAAAGTTTTGAGTACAACCCCTTTAATTTTCTAAAAACAAGGGAACAATTAAAAAAATGGGAATAAATCATTTTTTCGTCTATGATCGCTTAGATTTTGTTTGCTTTTCTAAAACGGAAAACCCCTACTACACCGAACGTAACACAGCGGAATTCGCCCAACAGCTCGCCGCTCATATATTTTCAAAATATAGCGTCGTTGACAGACACCGCGTCTGTATTGATAGATAAACGGGACGCGTGCTAGCGCAGGAGGCCGTCCGGGCCAGCTAACGGCCGCGCCAGTGTGTCTACAGCACGGTACACATCACGCTCAGCCAAAAACCGCAGCTATTAATAAACGTAACGCGGGATATTCGGCCCGAAAACACGCGCCAAACGTTAGCAGAGAACGTCCGCAGTCACGGTTATATGTTATATGTATAATGTGTAGGTATACGCAGTTAGGACGTCTCGTCTGGTCTGCCGATGATGAATTCATTTGTTTGGCGATGCCTAAGATGCGCTGTTTATCGAAAGATAGACGGAGAAGACGTTTTAAGGATTTTGAAATTGTAGAATTTTAATTTTTTGATTTTATAAAGTTTTCCTGGATGTGTACAAATACACCTATAGAAAAACATACTTAAAAATGATAAATTACAGCAGAAATCTATGGTGTGTTTGAATTAGATACTACCAAATATACCTCACTGTTATATTTCTCAGATTCATTATTTGAATGTTGTACATTTATTTTTATATATCTTCCAAAATAGGTCATTTTCATGCATATTCTTCTTCTGCTCTTTTGATATAACCGCACGCAGAGAAATGTTTACTGATATCAAGACTGTCCGCTTCTATTCAAGACATTACCACATTACCGTTCCAATCATCAATACAATTCTTCGCTAAAAGAAATATATACTTGTAATGAAGTAATTGTATTTCTTTGTTTAAGACATTTATTAACTTGATTCAAGAAAATTTGCAGTTGCTCGCTAGTGCCAACGGGCAGTGACGGAGGTTCGATACAACCCTCAGTATAACTGCGAGTCTCAACCAGATCTGTTGTGTATACATATACGCTGCCGTAAATACTATTTCGTAGTTCTACGTTTGTTTTGAAAATGTTGCCTACATCGCGAAAACGACCAAAGTTGGACAAAGTTACAGAATTTACAGCGGAAATGCCTGACCTAAATTATGATGGCGTTAAAATTCAATGTGTAATACCCCTTTAATGTGTTGGTCCAAAAGGAATTGTCTACGTCACGTAATACGTCACGAATACGTTTGCAAGCTAACAAATATCGAGATGCTGTGTTCTCGCTAGATAAAACGCGAGCTATTACATTCACAATACTATTTTTCTTTATATCGGTCGTCTCATCCACGGTAATCCAGATTTTTTTGGAACACAAATCACGTTTACACACATTTTATAGCATATCTTTCATTCGCGGCAAATGATTCTGTAATTGTGTTTGTGAGGGTAATGTGTGCTTTGGAACGTATTGTCGCCAAAACGTTTTAAAAGCTGCTTTTCTCACCAACGACAACGGAAGATTACAAGAGGTAAACATAATTAATAAATGTATGAGGAATAGTGTATAAGGTATTTCAGTTCTTGCATTTCTCATATGCTTAATACCATTGACATGCCTCTGGCAATCAGTTCTGTCCAATGCAGCCAAACGAACATTGCATATTAAGCAAAAAACTGCACTACCGTCATATTTTAAATGGAGAAAAAGTGACAATACTTATGTACATTAGTAGCAAATCTATTACGAGGCATTGTTTTCTTAGGTATGTAAATATTAGTTCTATATGAAACAATACACTAATTATGTACTTGGTATAATACTACAACACACAAAAAACACCAGCTATATTTTCAAAAGCGACACGTAAGTATATAACCTTGACCGTTCGACTAATCTCTGCAACAGCTCAACCGGTACTAAAACGAAATCTCTCAGCGCGGTTTAACATGATTTATATTCAAGGTCGACACTACATGCCTGCTTCTCTACCGATTTAGTTTATTTATGAATTTTTCGTATTCTCATATTAACCCGTAATACCGACGCCTATGCGAGTCCGCAAGTTTAGGTTACTCTAATAATTAGGTACATCAAGAAAACAAAGTGTAGATTGTTCAAAATTTTACAAATTGTTAAAAAAGTGTAAAACAAGCAATTCTCTCTTTTGATATCTTTCAAATTTAAAAATAATCGCGTATTTTATCATTTTCAAAAAACAAATGTTAAATTTGAGTGTTTAAAGTCACTTTGTATGCTGTATGGTTCGGCATGCAAGTCTCTTCTAAATCGTCCAGATGTGGTTAATAATAGCTCAATTCGAATATGTCTTGGGGTTATGAACTCAACACCTGTAGAGGCCATGTATGTTGCAATAGGAGAACCTCCGCTAACACTCAGAAGAAAATATCTTAGTGAAAAATTCATTTTGAAAAATAGAGCTCATAGAACAAAGATTATTACGAAATGCTCAAAATTAAATCTCCAAAATCTAATATATCCATACTGGGAAAAGAAAACATCTCCTCCACTTACATCAGCCTTTATAAATACTGCTAAATTCGACCACAAGATAATAGGAATAAATCGTGATGTTTCATACGGATTCCCTTTCAACTACTTAGGACATGTACCTGTTATATTGTTCCCAGATTTTACAAAAGAGGTCCATTTAAACAAGATAGTGTATAATCGTACAATCCTCCAATTTAAAGACTCCATACAAATCTTTACGGATGGTGCTAAAAATGAGATGGGCACGGGTTGTGCAGTCCTTATACCGCAATTGCAGTATAATAGAGGGTACTCATTACCCATAGAAGCCAGTATCTTTACTGCAGAAGCTACCGCTGTAAAAAAGGCTCTAGAATATATACTTACAACCAAGCTAAATAACTATTGCATTTTTAATGATGCCAGGAGTGTACTCATGAGTCTCCAAAATCTCAATCATAGGTCGTCTGCAGTTTTTGGCGAAATAATCTACTTAGATTATTACTTAAGTAATTTGGGTTACCATATCAATTATGTATGGATAAAAGGCCATTCAGGAATTCAATTTAATGAAAGAGTAGACATTTTAGCTAAGAACGCATGTCGGAAAGATATTTCCGAAGAGTGCCTTATCCCACACACGGATATCTTTGCAATTTTGAAGCAGGAGATGCATAGAGATTGGCAGACACTATATACCTTACTCCTATATAAACAAAGCTACAAATTATCATCTGCCCTTTACTAAAATCGGTGGACAGCGATGGTATAAAAAAATCCATGTCAAAAAGAGAATGCTTGCTCAAATTCTAAGGATTGCATTTAATCATGGGAGGTTTCCGGCCCACCTGCACAGAATTAATTTGTCTGAGAACGACACTTGTAGATTTTGTCGGAAGGAGTGTGGAAACATCAACAATCTTTTTCTAGGAAGCGAAGTGCAGATAAATTAAATTAATAAACTAATAGATGATCTAGTAAAATTGAACGAGCAACTTCCACTGAATGTTAATTATCTAATTGCCCAGGAAAATATCGATGTATATTATAGAATTTATAAATATATGCTCGTCACCAATATTACATTTTAGAGATGGATCCTTTGTGTCTTTCCTGTGTGGGTTTTCCCTTTTTCCGTGGCCTACCTGTCTTTGTGTTTGACATGTTAGTCACCTGATCGGCCCCAGGTGTGAAGTGTGTGTTCTGTTTGTCCTGGTGTCCGTTCGGGTGGCTAGGAAATTATGTATGTGGCTAATGATTTCCAGTCGAGGCCAATAATAATAATAATAATAAAGTCACTTTATTGCTCAGGTATACACGTTGCGACACAGATCGGCTGTACATACAACATGAAGAAAACAACATAGTTCGACAACAACGCATTTATCGATTATATTTGCCAGCACGAGTTCGTTCGACGGAGCCAAGGCGATGTAGAGTATTTATTTTTCTTTTCTTTTATTTCATCAGAATATTTTTCATTTCTTATTTAGAATTTCTTTTTGGTTTCGTATACGCCTCCTAGCAGCAACAACATTAATATGAGAACAACATAATTTGCGAATACATAATACGTTCTCTGTCCCAAGGAAGTTATGCCTACTGTCTCTGTTAACGCAATGAAGGCCATACGCTGCTGGATGAGACGAATGTAACCGTAGAAGGGGGATGCGGGATGGGGGATGCGGGCGCTGAGTCATAATCGCCACGATGCACATACGTACATAGTATTCCACTGTTGCAATGGAAAGCCCGTATGTACAGCCGCTCAGTGTCGCAACGTGTATGTCATCTGACGTAATTTTTTAAAGGTAATCAAGAACGTTTAATGATTTGGTACTGATCTTTTTTGATGAAATAAAAATATATGTTTACATATATATATTTCGTTTGAAAAATTACTAAAAAAAAAAAACAGGATAATCTCAAAGAGGGAATCGAGGAAGTTTAAAATATGAGTATCTAAAAATTCGCTAAAAAATGTCATTCAGCTGTTGAAAATTCGACATACAAATAACGAAATCAAAAAAGATAATTAAAAATTTTCCGCTTGTTTATCGGCCTCTCACCCCGAAAACTATATTCAATCCCCGTATAGCGAGACGGCAATTTTTTCCGCTTAGATTCGTTCCTTGGAACCCGTATAGTTGGCATAGCGGCGGCAGGTCAACCCGATCCAACCGTCGCTGGAGTCGAGCGCACCCCCATACTACCTCCGGCTCGTTCCGACCCCACTCCGGCAGTCTGATTACCGCTTCGTGCCGTACCCACGTCACCCCTGCCCTGACACCGCCGCCTCCGCCGTCGCCACCAGCGCTACCCGTTTGTTCGTCCGTCCGACCGCCTCGCTAACGTTAGCGCGCGTCCTCACCCACACCCTCGCCTACTCGTTCGCCGCACAGCGCTCATACCCGCCGCCACAACGAGCCACCCATCTAGGTATACCGTGTTTTCATCGCTAGACGCAGCGTGATGTAAAAAACGATATCTTGAAATTCACCTTTTTTATACACAGGAGGAGATTTTGAGTCCAATTCTGTAACCCTGCTAAGGGTAAGTCAAATATTATCTACACTTTCGCCATAACAAGCTTTGAAGCTTATCGTAGTGGCGACCGCTTGCGTATACGTTGAGTTGGCGCCTCTGTGGCAATGTGTGCGGAATTTAATCACGATCGCGTCATTTGTCTGCTAGCCACAACAGCATAAGCATGTACGAGAAATCGGCAATGAAACGAAGCAAATTCGTCGCGGAAAAATATATTTACAAGTGAGAAAAAAACGGTAATTACATAAACATAACATAAGCCGTCTGAGAGGTAAGGGATTCGGACAACACAAGCCGTCTGCGAGGTGAGGGGTCAGAGAGAACTCCCGCAGAATGAAATTCTGCATGGTTTTATATACCTAAAATTCGTGTGACGTATCGTTTCCTGTACATGACGTATGGAGGCAAAAACAATTTCAAAATAAAATGTTACTTGAGCTCTAGAACGATTGATTAGTAAGTTATACACCATCGTTCAAGAGTAGCATGCTGTGATGTCGAAAAATGAAAGCTAATCACAATTGAAAAGTGATTTAAAGAATCTGTACAAAATTATTTGCAATTCAATTCTGTAAGGGTGTAAAACGCTTTGCAGAACATTTTTGTATAGAAGAAAGTAAAGAAATAATGTAAGAGGGAATAAATTAAAATCTACCGACTGAAAAAGTCAAAGAACCTGGAGAAATAGAACCATTTGCTAACATTTAAAAGTTAAGCAAACATAAAACCAAAATATTTATATCCAGGCCTACAAGAGTTGTAGTAAAACAAGACTGAATTTTGTCTTTTTTAATTGTAATCCTGGTGGCTATGTATCTCTAACCTTGATGTCGCGTCTTTCACCGTATCAAAGTGGTAAAAGTATCCGATGTGTGTAAACGGTTAGTTTAAAAGATTACCGGAAATTTCATTTATTTGTGTTTATTTTCATTAAATTAGTGTCTTGTGTATGCTTTTTCTAAATCTATTGCACTTGTTTCGCTGCTGATGAAATATCTTGCAATTCTATAGCAAAAACGGCTACTGAGTGGTGGTGGCAAGGTCATATTTGTGTATAAAATAAGAAAGACCTTTAAATCTTTAAAGATGATTTGTATTATTGCAGCAATACAATTCCTTTAAATAAAAATGTGAGACTATTTATGCATAGAAAAACGTAAAGAATGTAAAAGGAAATAAATTAGAACATATTGAGTATAAGAAAAGAACGAATCGTAGTAGCAAAGTTTGTATTACGCCTAGAGATGAAAGCACAGGACTCGTTCCGACCGTGCCGGTTGCCTCAACGGCGCTTCGGGCCGCACCCGCCGCCACGGCACGTTAATACCGCCGCCAACAGCGCGCGCCTGCGGTCGGTCGAACGGATGGGATGCCATAGCACACCGCACAGCCGCCTTCTCATCCTCAACATCCACCTCAGCCTCCACCTCCTACACCGTTCCACGCGGCCTCACACTTTCGCGCTCAGCTCGCTCTGCCACCTTTTCGGGAATTTCTTCATCTTCGATGTGCATCGCGCGCGCTACCCCCCTTTGATCCCTTCGCTTCATCCTCCTACTCGTCCTTTTTCGGCGTTCCGCTGCGTCCCCCATTTCGCCACCTCGCATCACCAGCGGTGGCTCCTTCTCGCTCTCTCTCTCTCCGTCTGATGGCAGCCAGAGTATGGCGGGCTTTATCGTTGCGGATTAGTAATAACGAGCCAGTGAGTGACGTCTGTCCGTGGATAACACTGATTGCCCGCAAATTCCGGATGCTTGCCTGCGCTAACGGTTAACGGGGCGTAGGTATCTTTTAGGCGTAAGGATTTCTTCCTTTCTCGGGGGAGGGAGAAGTCTCTAAGGAAGGGGGAAGGATATACAGGTGTAAGGGGTGTGTAGGGAGGAAGAAAACTATTCCTGTATTTCCGGTTATCATCAAGAGATGTAATATTTTGAATGACACCTGTCAATGATAATGTCAAATCGAAAAGGTCAAAAATACTAATATTCAAAATAATAATAATTACTTATTACCCAACAGGCATGAATACCCAATAACAGGATAATAGTAAAGTAAGTATATACAGACACTTAAGACACTTAAGTGTCCCCCCATGCTAGCGTTTTTAGAAAAAATAGGTCGATTTCTATTTTTTGTGAACTAACTTTTGCCATTATCAACATTACAATTGCATTTCCGGTTTTACCGTAAGTGACGTCAACTTTCCTCTTTTAAATAGAACACCCTATATATTTTTGTGTTTTTTGGAAAGGTAATCGAAAGGCGAATACAATGATACCACATATGTTATACTTTAACTTAAGAAATATGAAGATATACAGCAATAAAGGTTTTGGTAATCTGTTTTTGTTGTTACGCAAAGTAAGCTAGCAAAGGGCGCCAAATTGCTTCTTGTGACGCCAGACTGATCTAAAGAGCTCGTTGCTAAGCAAAGTAGGCTAGCAAATAGCGCCAAATTGTTTCTTGTGACGCCAGACTGATCTAAAGAGCTCGTTGCTAAGCAAAGTAATCACTAGTCTGGGCAAACAGCGGTAACAGTCAGTGTAGTAGATATGTGGTGCGGAGTCGGCGACTATTTATTTCACGCGTTCACAGCGTCAGTACCAAATCAGTGCTATATGCAAGTAGTTCTGTGTATATGTAGACTGTCGTATATAACTTATTTCGTAATTGTACGCTTATGTTTGCTTTAAAAATGTCGCAGTTAAGTACGTCGCGAAAACGACCAATGGCAGACACAGTTAAAAATTTTATAGTGGACATGCCGGACTTAATTTTTGATGGCGCTAAAATTCAATGTCTAGTTTGTAAAATCCCTTTAATGTGTTGGTCCAGAAGCCATTGCCAACGTCACATCGAAAGCAAACAGCATTTCTCTGCAAAAAGTGGCATACGAGACCAAGAAAAATTTACATTTGATTTATGTGTTACTCTTATTTTATGTAATCTATCGTTTCGTTTACTAGACAAAGAAGCATTTGACTCCTTCTGGAATAGATATGCGGACTGTAAATTACCTAGTCGGACATCGATACGAAATGTAGTGCCATTTGCTCGTGAACATATAGACAAAAGAATGAAAACGGAATTGAAAGATAAAAAACTGTGGTTATGTGTGGACGAAACAACAAATCGTCAAAAACATTCTGTGTTTAATGTAATGGTACGTACAATGGAACCACATGGACCGTCATCCTCCTTCTTACTTGCTTCCAAAAGAGTTATAAATTGTACTGCCGATGAGATTTTAAAGGTGGTGTTGAACTCATTGAACAAATTTTAATGTTTATGAGTGATAGTGCCGCAAACATGCGTTCTTTGGACCGATTTCTCAAAGAACACTGTGGTAACTTCTTACATGTTACGTGTAAAATCCATACTCTAAATCTTGCGTCACAAACGATTCCTACATGTTTTCCACTAGTAAATGCATTGATTGCTAGTACAAAGGCAGTGTGTCCTGATTTACCTGAACCACCACAGCCGATTGTTACACGTTGGGGAACATGGTTACAGGCTGCGTTTTACTACAACAAATATTTTGATCAAGTAAAGAAGGTAGTTTTAAAATTCAATCCGACAGAAGTTGCAGCAATCAAGAAAAGCCCGGAAATATTTCAAAATAGTCACGTCAAAAGAGATTTACAAACTATTCACAACAATTACTTCGGACTAGTGGAGGGAATAGAAAAATTACAAAATGTTTCGAATGTCGCTAGTGGATTCTGTTCAAATTGTGAATGATGTTCACGCACAGTTATGCGCCGTAGAAGGCGAAACAAATTGGTGTGTAATACGAAAATGTGAAAGTGTTTTAGAGAAAGACTCCGATTTTCTTATATTAAGACAAATTTGTGAAGGTGCGTGTGAAGATGTATTAAGTTATTTCAAAGATTATTTTAAATATGCAAATATAACATCGCTAGATGTCGAACGGTCGTTATCAGCATTAAAAAACGTTTATTCCGCACGTCGTACTCACTTGACTGAAACAGCTGTGGAAACATATCTAATGATTCAAATATTTAACAGATGTTACCCAGTTTGTGATTTCACGGAAGACTTTTAAAACGGTAAGAGTATCAGCACGTTTTATAATTTATTTCTTACCTTCTATTTTATGTGTAAACTTTTATGCGCTCGCTACGCCTCTGGCTGTTACCGCATATTTGCCCAGGTTAGTAATCATATTCGTTCTAAACGTGAGACAGAATTGGTGATACAACAACACGGCAGTCGATTCTCAAGTTAATATTGTCTTTATAGTTATGATTCTAAAATACTCATTTGAAAAGCAACATTTTGGCGTCAGATTTTAAAAGACACTCCACAAAACCCAACGTATAGAATTATAGATCTATGTATTCTATGGTTCATACGTGAAGAGCACCATCAACCATTAACTTAATTAAGAATTTACGACGTCCAAAATTACGAATATATAAACTTAAATGGATTAAAGCGATAGTTATTTTTAATTCATCGCCGGATTTGAATCTATCTATTACATAAGTTATAACTCATAAATAATTTTTCCATCAAATATTTAAAATATAATGCACGGATGTCACAAGTTTTGGTGAAATATCTGCCTGGGATATGTGCCGATATGAATTATAATGATTTTAAAAAGATATTATAGTAACAGTAGCAATGGTAAAAGTGTTTATTGCTTAGATTTCTAAAATACATACGCAAAAGGCTTTTGCCAAAAGTCAATAGGAATACAAAAAAAAGAACAGTTTAAATTATAATTTATCGTTGAAAAATTCATCTAAACTATATGGTTTTTGTCAGCTGTCGTAAAGGCGAATGTTTAATAATATAAATCAAGTAGAGATGAGACATGAGAAAAAAATTATTGTTAAAAAGGAGATTTTAAGTGTTGTGCTCGCTGACATGTTTTATATAAAAAAAAAACATTTCTGAAGTAGACAAAAAATTATCGAAACGTTGAAAATATTATTTTTATGAACCTTTGAAAAAATTTCATTTCGACGTTGATCTGAAAACGAACCTTTTGTAAATCGTGATTTTTATTTAAAACTGCACGAAATTTTTGAGCGACAGAAGCGAAGTGACTGTTTTGTAACAGCGATATAGCTGTTTCATCTATTCGTAATTGAACGGTCGAATTGGAAAAAAGTTGCTGACTCTCTCGAATTGCTGTAGATTCATTTGAATTAAATTTTAAAATCACATCCTCCACATTTGCGAAATATTTATGATAATAAAATACTGCCTGGTGCCATGTTCCCCATCGAGTTATTACAGGCTGAGGTGGTAGTGGAAGTTTCGGACGCAATCGTTTGAAAACGCGGATATGTTAGCGAGATTTCACAAACACTTTTTTGATAGATGCTATTAAATTATTCACCATCGGATACTTCTTTCGAATGGTTTCTGCAACGAGGTGATACGCGCGTACGAGACATCTTATGTGAAGAAGAATCGGAAAGCATATTTTCAACATCCTACCAACTTTCAGCATTGTTGCAGCTCCATCAGTAACTAACATTGTGACTTGGGCTCCTGTGATACAAAATTCTCTTAACGAATCTTTTATCTTCACAACGGTTTCAGCATCACTTTTTTCAATCCTTTTACTGGTTAATAACAAGGAAGCTGCTGGATCATTACGTTTTAAAGAACGCGCTACAACATGAATTACGCTGTGTTTCTGTGCATCAGTTGTTTCATCTTATAGCTTATATATTTATTCACATGCGATGTTAAAGATAAACCTCGTTTACGACGACCCATGTTTTAACATACCATTCACTTCCACGCCCATCGAATGACTAAACTCTCCACTGGCTTCGCATCGACCTAAACCCCTTCTCGGCGGCTCTGCCGTAGCACGCGTTTGTCGAACCTTACTTATGACACGATGCATGAACCACTGGTCAGTGAAACGTCAAGAGTACATTCAACAATGCGGCAACACCCAGAAAATTATTTTACATATCCTAAACTTGTTTGATATTGTTTAAGACACAGTCAGAGATTTAAAAGGCTGTATTTGTTGGTAATTAATGTCATGTAGTGCAGTAACAGCTCGATGAGATCTAAAACTATGATCTATGGTCAAAAATTCTTTGCCAATGGTAGAATGGTCTTCCAATGTTGGTTAAAATATTAATTTACGGAAATAAAACATGTAAATGAACGGATATAAAACGCAAGTTTCTTTTTGAAATAGGTGAAACCGATTTTACAGATGAAATATGAAATTTTAATTGCTATCGAACAAGATTCTTTCGTCTAATATGTTCACCCAATTAGTATTAGACTTTCAAGAGGAAAAAGTACGTGTTTCTTTCCTTTCCTTGACAATTTTCTCGCAGCAAACACCTTATTTTCCTGCGGTATTAAAGGGGATATATCCTTTGGTTCCTGACGCTGTGCGGGTTCCGATCCATCGCAGCGTGGGTGTTCGCTTATTTTAAACGTACTGTTTCAAATGTCGGGTTTAATTTTTGTAGTAGATGACAGAAATGACTGGGAAATTATTATTTTCTTCTATAATCTTTTCTTGACACTAATAATGCCCGGAAAGGATTAAAAAAAGTCTGGAACAAATTTTTCAAACATGTAATATTTGATTCTTTCTGAACGTCTCAGGAAAGAAGTATTCTATTTTATATACAAGGTAAGCGCCATAAATTCTCGGCCTGACAGGCTTATACAGGTTCGAGCGTGTTTAAACTCCGTTGCGTCATAGTTACACGTATACGAGGCCTTTACTATATACAGTACCGTTCATGGAAGTTCGGGCAAGCTGACAAATTATATTAACTGTTTAGGGAAAAATTTTAAAACTATATAATATACATTTCTGTGAGGAATTATTAAAACTAACCTTTTCTGGAAGCCTTTTACCAATTTCCAGGTAGTATTTGTCTATTATAAGATCGTTATCATAAAATATATAATTATGTTGGAAATCCCCAATAATTACAGTGACAATAAAGCTTTATAATAATCCCTAGGAGGGTTAGCTGATTCACTCGTGTTACCTGGAAATATTCGTATATCCTTTATAAAGTATTATAACATTTGTAAACGCAGTAGTTCTGAAGAGATTGTTATTGTGAAAGTATCTGTGGTTGTGCAAGTGAAAAATAAAATAATTTCGGTTTGACTGCTTAAAATGCCCCGTGGAAAACCTCTAGCTGTTTCAAAACGATCTGCTATTATTACCTTGCATCAGGAAGGGTACGCAGAAAGACGGATTGTGGATAAATTAAAAATAAAAAAATCTACAGTACATGATACTATAGTTCGATTTAAGACAACCGGTGACGTGAAAGATCGTAATCGGCCAGGACCGTCAAGGAAAACGACTCCTGCGGAAGATTTACGAATAAAAATAATTAGTAAGCGCAATAGAAGACTAACAGCATCAGAAATTGCTGCAGAATTCAATAATGAGCGAGATTCCAAAGTTTCTGTGAGTACTGTGAAACGTCGGCAGAAAGAGGTTGGGTTGCATGGGCGAGTGGTTTGTCGAAAACCGTTGCTCCGAAGGGGAAATAGGCTGAAACGACTGAAATGGGCACAAGCTTATAGAGATTGGACAGTGGACGATTTTAAAAACGTGTTGTGGACTGACGAATCCAAGTTTGAGGTTTTTGGAAATAGACGGAGAGTTTTCGTACGCAGATCAAGAGGGGAAAGAATGTTACAGGAGTGTATAGTTCCTACGGTGAAGCATGGAGGTGGATCTGTAATGGTTTGGGGTTGTTTTTCCTTAATCGGAACGGGGGACTTGCTCAAAATTGAGGGCATAATGAAAAAAGAAGAACATCGGAAAATCCTGGAGGAAAATGCCATACCGTCAGGAGTCCGATTAATTGGTCGTGGATTTGAATTTACGCAGGACAATGACCCCAAACATAAATTTAAATTGTGCACAGATTACCTGCAGCAAGAAGAAAATGAAAGAACCCTAAAAATTATGGAATGGCCGCCATAGTCCCCCGATCTGTACCCGATAGAGTTGTTATGGGAAAAATTAGACCGATGTGTTAGGAAAAAGTGTCTAAAATCGTAGGAACATTTGTGGACCATTCTCCAGGAGGTATGGACAAGCTTGTCCAATGAAACATTTGCAAAATTAGTGAATCGGATGCCGAGAATAGTGGCAGTAGTCCTAAAGGCAAAAGGTGTATTTTTCGATGAAAATCGGATTTAAATTATTTGTATTACATTAACTTTTTCTTTTTAATAAATTTGTTTTTGAAAATATGTAAAATCATGTAAGTAAGTATTAAATACATGGCCATTTAATATTCCTCTTATTTTCTTTGACTTCCGTACATTTTTTTGCTTGCCCGAACTTCCATGAACGGTAGTGTATATTACGGGGACGAATAGCAGTTTCTAGTAGCCAGGCAGACAACGTGACTAGTGCATGAAAATATCTCAGGTAACGAAAATTGAGTACCAAAAGTAACAAAAGAATGCCACATTAAACTCCTTCATATTCCAGTTTTTCTCTCCAATATAATCTTTCTCTCATGAAACTTTGTGATTACGACTTTTGTGTAGATGTATCTCTAACTTTGAATGAATTCAATAATAAATTGTACTTTATTGTCGCAAGGTTTTGTTGCCCAATACGATGTCAAGTAATTAAGGCGTTATTTTTTTTAGATAATTTTAACAAAACGACGCCCCTTAATCATGTCATAAAACAATCAAAAAGAATCCGGTTTGTAATAGCAGCTTTAATAAAATTTTACCATAACAAGAGATAAGCTGTTCAAATATGCGAGATAAATCAACAACAGGAGATTATCTATGAAATGCGTCACAGAAAACGTGTTTAAGAGAAGATATATTTATTGTGGAACAAAGTTTTTAACTTTTTATGGAATTATTCTGACGTAGAATCTTAAAATATTGATTGTTTGTGTTTTTATATAATTAACAATAAGAAGTTACACTACATGCAGAGCGTAATGGATTTGAATTATTACCAGAACAATATCATATGTTAAAAGGATTCGATCTTGTAACAATTGATGAAAAAAGTTAATAAACAAAAAGTTTCACTAAAATCAAAGACTTCTTTCGATCAATTAGTGTAATGTTACGATGTCATCTATGCAATTCATTTACAAATACGATAGAAGAATAAAAAAGCAATAAAACAAGAAGTGGACTGGGTAAATAAGCTGTTTATGTTGGTGGCAATCTTTTAGTAAATATATCAAAGGTAGAATAAGCTAACCAAGCTTCTTTTTTTATCATTATTTTGCGAAAATAGCACCAAAGTAACTTGCAGTTATTTGTAACCTGGGCAAATATGCGGTAACAGCCAGAGGCGTAGCGAGCGCATAAAAGTTTACACATAAAATAGAAGGTAAGAAATAAATTATAAAACGTGCTGAAACATTTACCGTTTTAAAAGTCTTCCGTGAAATCACAAACTAGGTAACATCTGTTAAATATTCGAATCATTAGATATGCTTCCACAGCTGTTTCAGTCAAGTGAGTACGACCTGCGGAATAAACGTTTTTTAATGCAGAAAACGACCGTTCGACATTAGCGATGTTATATTTGCATATTTAAAATAATCTTTGAAACAACAATGCATCTTCACACGCACCTTCACAAATTTGCCTTAATTTTCTAAAACACTTTCAAATTTTCGTATTACACACCAATTTGTTTCGCCTTCTACAGCGCATAACTATGCGTGAACATCATTCCCAATTTGAACAGAATCCACTAGCGACATCGAAACGTTTTGTAATTTTTCTATTCCCTCCGCTAGTCCGAAGTAATTGTTGTGAATAGTTTGTAAATCTCTTTTAACCTGACTATCTTGAAATATTTCGTGGCGTTTCTTGATTGCTGTAGCTTTTGTCGGATTGAATTTTAAAACTACCTTCTTTACTTGATCAAAATATTTGTTGTAGTGGAACGCAGCCTGCAACCATGTTCCCCAACGTGTAACAATCGGCTGTCGTGATTCAGGAAAATCAGGACACGGTTTGTGGAATAGTCGGGTACGTTTCGTGGACTTTAGAAACACTGCCTTTGTACTAGCAATCAATGCATTTCCTAGTGGAAAACATGTAGGAATCGTTTGTACCGCAATATTTAGAGTATGGATTTTACACGTTACATGTAAGAAGTTACCACTGTGTTCTTTAAGAGATCGGCCCAAAGAACGCATGTTTGCGGCACCATCACTCATAGACATTAAAAGTTGCTTAGTTGAAACTTCAAATTTGTTCAATGAGTTCAACACCACCTTTAAAATCTCATCGGCAGTACAATTTATAACTCTTTTGGAAGCAAGTAAGAAGGAGGATGACGGTCGATGTGGTTCCATTGTATGTACCATTACATTAACCACAGAATGTTTTTGACGATCTATTGTTTCGTCCACACACAACCACAGTTTTTTATCTTTCAATTCCGTTGTTATTCTATTTTCTATATGTTCACCAGCAAATGGCACTACATTTCAAATCGATGTCCGACTAGGTAATTTACAGTCCGCATATTTATTCCTGAAGGAGACAAATCCTTCTTTGTCTAGTAAACGAAACGACTTACTTCTACTAAACTACAGCCAAAATTCAAATAATTATCATCGTATTTACGATACTTTTACCGTTTCTTTGCTACTCCACCGCCTATTGATACTTAATCACTCTCACTTGAACTGTCGAGTTGCTTATTTAATAAAAATCTTTCGATTTTCTTACGACTTTACGAAAACACAAAACGACACTCTGAAACGCGGGCACTCCTCTGGTAACGGGCGTCAAAACCGTTTACTTTTCAGACTCCTTTCTTTACTCTTAGATCGTTATTTAGGAACTGAACTGGTTCGTCGAAATGGTGCCGTATTTATACTACCCGCCTCACCTGCTTAGAACTTTCGTGAAACTTCGACAATGTCCGATAGTATGCTATATAAGTCTACTAGGAAGTTCTATAAACTTCACGAAAGTTCTATACTTTTCTGGAATATTCTATGTGCTTCGAGAATGTTCCATATCCCTCTAGAAAGTTCTACAAGCTACGGGAACGATCTAGTCTAGATGTCACGTTCATTCTAGACCTCTATATCTGCTCGCGTTCGCAAGAATGATAATTCAAATTTTATACGATTGAATATTTCTTGAAGTTTCCAGCAATAAATTGACATTTTTCTATATCAACTAACTCATTTAGATGCATCATTTCGGTATAACTGGTGTCCAGCTTGACACTTGATAATGAATTGAAAATATTTATTACTATTCCACAGCAAAATATATTTTAAATTTACATTTAGATTATTTGTTTATTTTTTGTAGTTTCTTTGAACTGATATTGTTATACTAGTACAACTTAAAAAAGTTATTGAGATGTGAACAAGTGTTCATCCGATTATTTTGAAAAGTGTAATTCCCTTGTTCGTGTCAAAAGTAAAGAATATAACGTCCGCTATCCAAAATTTCAACCATATTCAATGTAAAATTGTGAATAGAAGAACTGCTATCAAGAAAATAAATTTCTTACGCACTTCCTACAAAAACTAACCGAAAAAAGTTCTTGATTTGAAAGGGTTTGGAGGAAAAGTTTCTCGAGATTGCTCAGGAAAGGAATCAGCATTAAGTGAACACGCTGTATACATATGAGACGCATTTTGTTTGTGTTGTTCTATCCATTTATCCATCCATCAATTGAGTATGTAGTAACGCCACGGCTGGACGCAAAAGGCAGACCTGTCTTGTGTATGAGTACGAGGGACGGGTTGGAACGGGAAGGGACGTGACGCGACACGACGTTGGCACCGTCGGTCGCGGTTTTATTTTATATATCACGTGCTCGTTACCATTCCCCGAACGGAGTCTCTCGCCTTAATACTTTAGCGCTTCGCGGCCGTCTCACTCGCCTGCGGCGCTGCAGCCGCTTCCGCATCGTTTGCTTCGTCTCTCCTTCCTCTTTCTCTCTCTCAGTTACTCTTACACGCTCCTTCTCTTTCTCCACAGCTATACGGCGCGGCATCAACCCGTCAACCCGTATCGGTTAGCAGGCGAGAGGATATCGAACGGAGCGATGGGAAAAGGGGGACGCGAAGGGGGGTCATTGCGAGGTTGGCGAGTATCGGGAATATGGGATCTAAGTGATGGATGGTCGCTGATGCCGTTTTGTTCTTTTTTTTGGTTTAATTCTTTTTTATTTCGGTTTTCTATTTTTTTGTCTTTCTTTTTGTTCAAAGACCCCGATAATACGCTTTGTATACTGGCTAACTCTGAAGATATTGAAGACGATGTAAGATCTGAAATCTGAAACGGAACCTTCTCTGATAACGATTTGAGATGGAAAGTTATATGATGAAAATTTTGTCCAGCTTTTTCCTTAGTTTTAGGATATTCTTTACAAAAAATTTTTAAAAAATCTTCACTATTTCTATATAGTGCAGCGCACAAAACGATTATGAAAGTCTATGATTAATAAGGTTCGACAAACGTATGCTACGGCAGAAGCGCCGCGAGGGGTGCGCCACTGCCGGTACCACCTTTTTAACAAACTCTAATAATAATACCAATAATAATGGCAACAATAATGATAATAATGACAACGTTCATTTTTAATTAAAGGAAGCTGATTGGCTCGAGAAGAAATGAGAAAAAGATTTTGTCTAATCGAGAAAAGCATCGAGAAGGTTGAGAAAAGTATGTCTATCGTCTCGTCAATTTTCCTCGTGAGTAAAATATTACTTTTGTCAAGAATTTACATATAGAAAGGATCCTATAAAATATTTAAAAAATACAGTCAAATGTATCTAAAACAACAAAAGGAAATAATGGAACTTTATTCCTGTGAATTTTCTAGTTTTGGTATATCTGCATTTACCTGCATCACTTACGTGTTTAAAACCAAGAAGGGACTAATTATGGTGGAGGTAATCGTCTCTGCGATACATAGGTGTTTCATCGGAGTAGCGGGCTGTGTGCAAAAATTGATTTTCGCTTTGTCAGCGTCCGCTTGTTTATTTTTCGTGCAGTTTAGGAAACGAGAGCGTGTGCTGTGTTCATTAATTTAAAATGTAGAATGTAAACAATGCAAAAAAACGACCTTTTACTGGCACAGTAAATAAGTTTATCTGTGACTTTCCGGATTTGTTCTAAGATGGTGCTAAAATAGTCTGTAAAGTGTGCGAGAAACATTTGATGTGCTGGGACAAGGCCGACTGTAAGAAACATATAAAAACCGTCAACGTAGAAATAGAAAAAAGGGTGTGCCAGCGAGAGCTGCCTTTATTTTCGATTTATTTGTCATGACGATAACCTGAAAGTTCGCTTACTCGAAAAAGAACCGTTTCAGAACTTTTGGTACAAGTACAACCCCGAATTAAAGTTGCCAACCACGAAAACGGCACGTAAGCATGTTTTATTTGTACGCGTAGACGTGAAAAAGAAAATCAAATCTACATTCAAAAATCAGTTGCTTTGGTTACGTGTTGATAAGACAACAGATTGTAAAAGAAATTCTGTTCTAAAAGTGTTGATGTTTATGAGCGATGGTGCTGCGACAATGCCTTCGGTAGGCCGTTCTCTTCTTGAACATGGTTGCAAGTGTTGCAAGAGCGCTCGCCCGTGCCTCACAGAGACATTATCTCGCTTTAATAATAACTTAATTACCCAATGAGAAGTCGATTGGGTTAGATCAGGTTCTATGGAAACGTCTGCACTTCTCATTAACCTAACTAATTTATCAATAACTAGTGGAAATTTCCCCTCATTTCTCAAATCTTTTGCTAATAGCTAGTAGGTTGTATTCTTTTCTTACAAAATTCAATACGATTTCAAAATGTTAACATGGTTTTAGACCTGGCTTTTCTACAGAAATAGAGACAGTTGAACCCGTACACTACATTTATAAGGAAATTGACAGGGGTAAGTTCGTTGTAACAGTTTTGTTTGACTTGACAACAGCTTTTGATTCTATAGAGACACCACTTGTCTCTAATAAAATATACGAAATGGGAATACGTGGCCTCATGAACGACTAGATAGTGTCTTTTCTCAATAATAAGAAAATTGTGGTTGCGTTTGGTGGGGTGAGGTCGTAGGAATTTGATTTGGGCATGGGAGCTCCCCAGGGAAGTGTTCTTGCTCCCCTCATATTTGTGTTATTAAGGTCGTGACGATAGCAAATTGTTTGACGTGGGGGATTGTCAAAAATGAGTATTCTGTTCCCTTTATCTGTTTTAAGATGAAAACATTTATTTTTGAGGTCTTTAATAGTTTTAAAATCACCACATCACTTGTATGGTGATCTTTTTTTATTTCGCACAGACGAAACCCAAAACTTTTTATTATCCAACGCCTACTACTATTTTTCTTTGAATTCGTAAATATACCGCTTCCAAAATCGTAAGCATCAGCGAGAAGCAAACTTTTTTGGATATAATATGTAAGTATTATAAATCTAGGAGTAACATACGCCGTAATTTCGTTAAAAATCCTAATAGATATCATCATTTCATCAATTATCCTATTCCCATCCACCCTATTACAAAAAGCAAGCTTCCGCGGTGAAAATATCGTCCAGTTCCTCGGCCAAAATAGCCGAATAAATACCCGAACCACGGCCTCCCACACATTTTCCTCTCGCGAATAATATTAACGTCGATTTGTTTATTTACGCTACTATTTTTTCTCTGTTTTTCCACTTTTTTTCGGAGTTCGACGACGGACGATGTTTGTTCGATAACCACACGAAACGGAGAGTAAAAAGGGAGTATATACGCCGCGCTGGGTGAGAGAAAATAAAAAAAAATAACCGAGAGAGGAACGCCGAAAGTTGAAAGCAGCAAGCAGCACGAGCCGGCCTGTTTCGCATATAATGCGGGACGCGTGCGAAATAAACGACGATAGGCCGCGTCCCACGCGCTCCCGAAATCGTCCCCGCGACAGAGATAGCGCTATCGCGGAACGTACCGTAACGATAGACGATAGACGTGGCCATATGGATCGGAACACGGTCGCTTGTCGAGTTATAAAGGGCCGCGGCGGATGGTTCGAGTGGGTGGTTGTGTACGTGTGCGCTACTGTGTGTGTGAGTGTTTGTATGTACGTCGGTCTCAAGGACAGAACCGGATTCACTCGTAAATGAAGGCCCGCACCATATATCTATGAACGTATCAACTGAAGATCAGTAAACAAAAATACAAACAGGATTAAAATCAATATCTTTTGAACGTCTTCACTTGATTCAGTTTGATTAATGTCGCTTCAATTTTAGCATTGGAAATGTTTATGGGCTCGCATATTAGACAGAGTTACGAAATTTTCAACGATAAGTGATAGGCAAGCGGGGGTGCTTCCTGCAGTAAGTACAATACCAAAAAATAAGTAATAATTCAAATAATTATAGCTGGACCCCCCGAATTTTGAAAATTCGGGAGTTAGTTAAAGGCAGTTGAAACCAACTCCGGCAATGGTACTCCCATTCCGGCAATGGTACCCCCACTCCGGCAATGGTATCCCCACTCCAGCAATGGTACCCCCACTCCGGCAATACTACTCCCATCCCAGCAATATTAATTCAAAAATGCGGAGAAACTTAAATAACGTCGACTTTAATTATTATCCCAACTCCACCACAGGCTACCCAACCCTGCAAAGCGAGAAAAGACAAAAATTACATCAAAACACTTTTTTCCTATCGATTACGTTACTTATTGAGCGACCCTCGTATATCACATGTTCATTTTCAACATGACACTTGTCAAGATGACGTTTCAGGATGACGTTTAAACAGCTGTTCAGAACCAATCAAGAATTATAATATCTGAAAAGTTGTGAAGCACTCACGCTCTTAAGCGGCGTTAGCAAGGAGGCTGGTGTCCGCATCGGAATTACCGAACATTAAAAGTAGAAGCACCATTATCACTATTATCACCCATTGGATAAGAGTCGTAAAAAGTTGACAGCACTGGATATGTTTCCACAGTTGTCTCGTTGAACAATTTTCGCCGTAGTGAAAAAATATGTTTATATTTTGAAAAATATTGTTCGACATCTACAGATGTAATACATGCATGATTAAAACAACATTAAACAACATAAAAACAACTTTCTTTAACATACTCTCGAACTGTTCTAAAACGCGACTATATTTTGCGTCATGTATAGTGTTATGTAAAAATATTGGAAATAGATTGGTTCGTGTGTGTTCATGAAATCAAAACCATCGAAGTTACCATCACTCATTTTACTCTAACTTTCTAATGATAAAGTATATACATATATTAATGGATTACAATTACGTTTTGCTGCTAGGAGAGTTGAGAGTAGTATCTGTTGAGTGAATATTGAAATGCAGCTTCATCTCTAAGTACATAGATACATACATAACACCAAATGTGTCCATATGGCGTATAGCTAAAATAGGGGAAGTAGAACAATACGAGTTATATGCGATTTCTTAAGTCCTAAGAACATGGTCAAATAACTTCTAAGAAAAGGGACGAAACTCGAACGAAAACGAAATATACAAATCTTATCGTCTAGACCACCCACAAACAATGCAACGAGTCGCATACAATATGCACACATGTTAAAAGGAAAATAGAACGTACTGGACACTGCTGTACTTAAAATCTTAGAAGAAATAAAATGAAATCTAAGAAATAGAAAGGAAGAGTATTTAACAATAGCGCGAAGCAGTGTATGTACTTCGTCCACTACCCCCGAGGCTGCTTAATGCAAGATGACATGGCGCCTAAGACGCGGCGTGTCCACACCACTAAACGATTCCTATAGGCTTACCATGATGTATTAAAATACACATGAAAAGATTGCCTAGTAACAATAACCAACAAAGTAATGCAAAAAACCGGCGCCATGCCATCTTGCGTTAAGCAGCCCAGGAGCTACTCGATAGGTGGTAGGAGTCCGCATCCCGAGTTATTGTCGCTAATCTCTAGACGGCGTGTCTATGTTTCTCGACGCTAGATGGCGTGGGGAGATATGTCGTGATTCTGTTCGTGGAGAATGGCAACATATACTCGAGAGGTGAAAAACAATAGCGAGGGAGAAGGACAGGTACGAAACCGCGCCGATGACGCCGGGTTGGCAGAAATATGTTCGCGGGTTTACGCTGTCCCTTTTCCCTCGCTTTGTTTTTTGCCGGAAATGATTCCACCAATACCATGATCTAATATTAGCATTAATTTTTTGGTTATTGTTACTAGGCAATGTTTATTAACTTACTGGAAAATGTATGTAGGAAAATGATGATCAATGATCACTTTAAACAGAGATTGGAATTATACAAAAAAAAAATACTTTTACGGATCATTTCGTCTTCGAAATACTTGACAAATCTCTTTAATTTCCTTTCCCTGTTTCTCAAATAGTTAGGAGTAGGATTCTGTCCACTCTCTTACTTTATTTTCTTGCTCTTATACGATCTAGATGCAATTTTAAGCTACCTTTAATTGATCTTTATCAAAACTACAACTTTTTAGACTGTGTATTTCCTTAATCCGCTCCTGGCTCGTCGTAGCTGTCGGCATAGCGTGGCAGTAAAAGCGGCGGCAATAGCAGTAGCATCAACAGCAGCGCCATACCGCGTAAATATCGTAGGATGGGAGCCGGATCGGCGGCAGGCGAGCTGCTCTATAACACCAGTGGCAGTCGGCAAAAGCGACAGGCGGCAGCCTGACGTTAGTTGGTTAGAGGCAGCAGAAAGCGGTGCGCGAACGAGATGGAGCGATATAGATGCCAACGCAATAGAATGGAAGAACAAAGCATAGTAGCGTATAAGATACATGGTGTATTCGTAAAATTCTAGAGAGCAATAATACTAGAAGAGTTTTTCTCTTGACATGTTCTCATTAATAAAAAAGTTTTCTAAATTTCTCAAACTTGCGCAGGCTTCAGATAGGTTTGATATATTCGACACTGGAAAAATGTCAGGTTCCTCTTCCTCAGATTCAGAGTTGGGAGTAATTCTATTCATAGTCCTAGGCATTGCGCAACTTCGAGGATTTTTGCTTGAATTATGGGCCCAGATATTGACAAGTGTTGGTTTCGAGCCTTACAAAATCAATTAAATACGGCTTGGTCCACAGCAAGTCCCTCGGTGTTAGGAAGTTTTCTATTTTGTTCAGCGTTGCCACCTTCTTAAAACAAATTTCTAACCTCTTCTTTATTTTGTAGCAATATGGTCACTAGAGTTTTAGCTATTTTAAATTTTTCAGCCCGTTTCCTGGTACTCGAACCACTTGTTTCACTTTCGTCAATTATATCATTTTTTTTTGGCAAAAGGCTCACACTGTACAACGGATTTGTTAGCTTGTTTTTAATACAATTCACTTCTGAAAATGTTTGTTGGTAAAAATGTGTCGATCCCAAAATCGACAGAAGTCCAAATGCATAAGTTTTTAATTGAATATAAGCAGAGTCCATTGCAATAGTAAAGAATACATCTTGTCATCAAAACTTGTGCGAAGTGTGATGTGAATCACACCCGGAAACCAGGAGATTACCTTATTCTTTCATTGCGCATGTATTCCCTACTACCAATCTTCAAAAATTACGCTAAACAAGCAAAATTCAAGGATGAAATACTTCTTTAATTTGAAAAAAAAAACTTTTTAATCCCACCCCGTATACGCAACAAGCACAATAGCAGCAGCAGAAGCAGAAGTAGTAGTAGCAGTAGCAGCAAAAGCAGGCAGCAGAAACACTGAGTGTAGAAGTAACACTTGTACGGGTCGGCGATTGCTGGGCCGGTCGGTTATTGTGTGATAAGGCGTATCGCCGCCGCAAGGGGGGCGCGATAAGGGCGCCGACGACGGCGTGGTGTGAGGGCATCGCGCCGCGTCGGGTAGCAGCCGGGCACGTGTCTCGTCATCGCCCGTCACGGCGCTTTCGGCCACATATCGTGATATATACGCGGATTAGGGGACGCCGGGTTGGATAGGGGACCGGAGGGTTGAGGGGGATGAGATACGGTTTACCGCTTTTTTTTCGCCCCAATATTTATTTATTTTTACATATTATCGAAAGGGTAATTGGTTGAAATCGATTAGGACGAGATAAAAGTACGTCGAAAAACCTCAATTAGGATCGTTTACTGTGCTATGAGAAAAGGGAATTAAATTCTTGAGAAGTTTTAAATTGTTAGAGTTAACATGTGATTTAATTAAATAAATTGTTTTTTAAAATTTCTTTTACACAGTAAAAAGATTTTGTTGAATTAGGTGGAGTTGGCTAATGATCATAGTAGTCGATGCCTGGAAGTGCGAGATGTATTCCGTAACCCGACGCTTCGCCCAATACACAACAACAACAACAATAAAAAAGCATTAATATTGTGTTGGCCCACCCTTGGATTGAATCACAGCAGCAATTCTTTGGGGCATGCTGCATACAAGGTTAGCACATTCGGCTGTAGAAATGGCTTCCCATTCCTGCACCAACGCGTTTTTTAAGCCGGTTTTCGATGTTATGCTGTGCTCTCTTATTTTGCGGTTTAGAATGCCTTAAAGATGCTCAATTGGGTTCAGATCTGGGGACTGCGCAGGCCAGTCCAACAAGCCAAGTCGCTGCTTTATGACAAGGAGCATTATCCTGTTGGAACATGACTCCATCTAAATTAGTGTTGACGAAAATACGCGTTAGCGAAGACATAAGAACAGTTTCTAGCACATTAATGTACTTTTCACTGTTCAAACGGCCTTCGCAAACGAACATTTCGTCGACACCATCAGCAGCCATGCAACCCCAGATCATTGCACTGCCTCCGTCGTGTTTAACAGTTGGCACTATACAATCTGGGTGATATTCTTCGCCCACGCGTCGCCTCACGAAGGTCACACCCGATGTTCCAAATATCTGTAAAAGAGAAAAAAGGCACACTTCAAAAACCTTTATAACATTTAAGATTGTAGCACAATAATGATCGTTATAATTGTTTGATGGAATTGATAAACAAAAAAAAACTAACCTCATAGTTTGATTCATTAGACCACACTACATTGGACCAATCCTCCTCCGTGAAGTGTTGGTGTCGCAAAGCCCATTGAAGCCGTTTTCTTTTATCATCTTCGGAGAGCCATGGCTTCTTCCTGGCTCTATAGCCTTTTAAACCTGCCCACTTATTGACTTCCCGGTCACTTCACACAAAGCTGCAGCAAGCTCCGAAGAAGTTTTTCCCCTGTTTCTCACAGACTCACAGATCAGATTTCTGTCCTGACAGTTCTTAGTCACGCGTTTTCTGCCTATTCGTGGTTTATTAGCGTGAGAGCCAGTCTCCGCAAACCGTTTGATGGCTGATTGCACTGCGCACCGCGAACATTTTACCAACTGGGCAATCTCTTTTTGTGGTCTTCCTTGCCCGTGTAAAAGTTGGATTTTTACACGATTTTCAAAACTAATTTCGCTTCTTTTTGGCAAATTCATCACAAAACTATAAATTTATAATCTTCTTCACGCTAAGACTGCCAAATGTAGACTGACAATGAAAAGAGCGGAGCAAAGCACGTGAAAACCAAATATTTTATTTTTTTATGCACTAGGTGTTTTATGACCACTAGCATATGCTGGCCATATGTTTTGAGACACAGGTGTCGCTTTTATAAAGAACATTTGTTCCTTGTTCAAATAGTAAAGATGCAAAGTAACTTTATTGGGGGTGCCTAATACTGTTGGCTAAGGCTGTAAATATTGCACATATTACAACATCGTCTAATTTGTACGGAAACCTTATTTTTTGAATAAAAAGTCGCATTGTCCAATAACTATCGATGTCCAATAATTGTACTGTTTACCCTATTAGTCGTCCGCTAATCTTTGATATACAGTTATAATTTTCTAATATCGCCACCTACATAAAAAGTATAACTGAGATAGTTCTTTCTTTAGAAAGTAACGAGAGGCTTAATGTGTATTAGACAGTCGTTTGAAAGCCCTATATGAATTACCAAAACGGCTTATATAGCAAATACAATATTTTCCTCAAAAATTAAAGATCTAACGATGTTAATTTCGTGATAATAATCGGCGTTACGCCTCTGGTTTTCGATTGCGACGTTAACGTGCCATAGCGCTGGACTAGATGGCGCGTGTCTGCCGCGCTTGGGGTCCAACTACAACGAGCTGCCGTCGATAACCACCCCAACCACCCACCCAAATGCCATTCATCCGCGATCGGTCCCTTATATACCGTCCCCATCCCCTAGCGCTCCGCCCCCAACCTGAACGTAAACCGCAGCGTAGCGCGTTCAGCGGCCCTCAACATGTTACGCGTAAATTATCATCTTTCGCGACCCGTCGCGCTGGGGCGCGTCGTTAATTCGACGGGTAATTATTTGATCGATGCCCTCCGATTTTGAGACGAGGAACTGGTACGATTCTGTTTTTTTGTTACTACTTCAGCGATTTTGAAGACTTTTGGAACTATGGGTTAGTCTTGGAAAGCCTTTAATGTTTTTTTTTTTTATAATTAGAAATTACGCAATTTTCTAATTCTAACTATTCGGACGTTAGGGCGTTTCAAAATTGAGAAAATGTTTTCACTTTCCCTCCCAAGCTAAAAGAACTAAAAGGCTGCAATTGTCTGCCGGAGGTCGTTCGTCAGCCAAAAGAGAATGGCTATGAGTGAACTATGTCAACTTTTGTAACCAGGTAAATTCAACAACCGGTAACTCAAAAAGGATTGAAACTACTGACAATAATTAAGAATTAACGGCTTCACTGAATCAAAGTCTGCCAGATAAGATGGCAACATGGTTATTTTAGAAGTAATTATTTGAAAAATCTTGACGTTAGGTAAATGCATTACCTGACGGGCAGTGAATTATATTATATTATACAGGCTGAGTCGAGAGGAACGGATCAAACTCTAGGAGTGTATTGTACCCGTGAAAATGTTGTAAAAAGTTCATATGTTCGTATCCGATTTTCATTTGTTTCCAAGTTATAGTGTAATAAAAAAATTTTAACTATAACGTCCTTGTAAATGGTCCAAATTTTCGCTTGTTTTCGAGTTAATACGTTTTAAATAAAATAAAAATGACTACCCATGTAAAGCAAAAAGTCAGACAATCAATCCATTCGAGGCTCAAAATCATTTCAATAATTTTGTGGTACTGATATGTGTCAGTGTCAGTTTATTGTGACAGTGATTGAACGTTTATTTTCGAGTTTGTACATTATTTTGTTAGAAAATACCATTAGAATATGCAAATATGGTGTTTGTCTATGGTTTTTGTAATAGGAATGCTTCCCAGTACTAACATAACATCTAAACGAGCCATTCGACAAGGTTTAGAAGAAGTAGAAAATATTTTGAATTTAGTAGAAGAAAATGCAACGACCAGCTCACGAAGAATTAGGCATTGCTCACAAAAGAGTAATAAACACCTTTTTAGCACTCTCCAATCGGAGAATGGTCGCGATTTTGCAATACAATAAAGTCTAAGAGAAATGTGGTTGGAGCTAAGAAATTGTACACGGAAATCGAGGCATAGCCAAAGCCAAGAAAGCGTAGAAGAAGCCAATCACGATTTGGAAAACATGCTTACCGCTTGGATGCAACAAAATAGCACAAACGAATGGAGTAAAGGCTTACACTTTAACTGCTTAATTTGGGAAAAATCGTGCTTATCATTCTGGCATTAAAAGGACCCAGTACAACGCAATGTTTGGTGTAGATCCAGAAGTTGGTTTAACAAGTCCTTCTTTGCCAAAAGAAAAAAATAGGTAAGTTCTTTACAGGATGGAGAAGATTTGAACAAATTTTTGCAAAACATTGTAAAAAGGACTGAAGAACTAAACATGGAAGAAAGCGATAGAAAGAAATCTCTAAAAGGGAGTAGACCGTGAAGATAATGAAAACAAAAAGAATTATTTTACGATAATAGGAGAATACAGAAGAGAAAGTCGTCTTGATGAGACCTAGTTGAATGAGGAGCATACAAAAGGAAAAAGTTTGGGTAGAAAATGATATTCAGAACCGATGTCAGGCGTTTAACAAAGGATTAAGTGCAGCATTGCAGAATCATTCGGGGAAAAGCATATGTCTTATTATTTTCTGTATAGGATCTGATGGTGGTTTTGTAGCAAGTGGTTAATTTTTTTTTGAATTGTGAAAGTAAAAAAGAAAACAGATTACTATGAGGAAATGAATGCTCTTGTTTTCTAAGAATGATTTAATAAGATCTTAAAAGTATAAAAAGATAAGGCTACTATTAATATGGATAACGCTTCATACCATAGCCGTGAAACACAAAAAGCCCATAACAACATCAAGAAAGTAAGACATGCAAGCTTGATTGAAATCAAAGGGTATTATCTATGGTACAGATATGTATGGTTCGTCTGAACTTCTTTATTTGATTTGTAACAATAAAAATAGATACACTCACCATATAACTAGTGTAGATTAAGAATTGCAAATTTACGGACTTTTTTCAATACCGGTAATTCAGTAAAAAGATTTTTAATGACCGGTTTACCGGTAATTTACCGATAAATAGTAAGAATTAGTATGGGCAAACAGCGGTAACCGTCAGTGTAGTAGATATGTGGTGCGGAGTCGGCGATTAATTATTTCACTCGTTCACAGCGTCAGTACTAAATCGATGCTGTATGCGAGTAGTTCTGTATATGTGTAGGCTGTCGTAACTTATTTCGTAATTGTACGCTTATGTTTGCTTTAAAAATGTCGCAGTTAGGTACGTCGCGAAAACGACCAATGGCAGACACAGTTAAAAACTTTATAGTGGACATGCCGGGCTTAATTTTTGATGGCGCTAAAATTCAATGTCTAGTTTGTAAAATCTGTTTAATGTGTTGGTCCTGAAGCTATTGTCAACGTCACATCGAAAGCAAACAGCATTCTTCTGCAAAAAGTGGCATACGAGACCAAGAAAAATTTACATTTGATTTATGTATTACTCTTATTTTATGTAATCTATCGTTTCATTTACTAGACAAGGAAGCATTTGTCTCTTTCTGGAATAAATATGCAGACTGTAAATTACCTAGTCGGACATCGATACGAAATGTAGTGCCATTTGCTCGTGAACATATAGAAAAAAGAATAAAAACGAAATTGGAAGATAAAAAACTGTGGTTGTGTGTGGACGAAACAACAGATCGTCAAAAACATTCTGTGGTTAATGTAATGGTACGTACAATGGAACCACATCGACCGTCATCCTCTTTCGTACTTGCTTCCAAAAGAGTTATAAATTGTACTGCCGATGAGATTTTAAAGGTGGTGCTGAAATCGTTGAATAAATTTGAAGCTTCAGCTAAGCAACTTTTAATGTTTATGAGTGATGGTGCCGCAAACATGCGTTCTTTGGGCCGATCTCTTAAAGAACACAGTGGTAACTTCTCACATGTAACGTGTAAAATCCATACTCTAAATCTTGCGGTACAAGCGATTCCTACATGTTTTCCACTAGTAAATGCATTGATTGCTAGTACAAAGGCAATGTTTCTAAAGTCCTCGAAACGTACCCGGCTATTTCATAAACTGTGCCCTGATTTACCTGAACCACCACGGCCGATTGTTACACGTTGGGGAACATTGCTGCAGGCTGCGTTTTACTACAACAAATATTTTGATCAAGTAAAGAAGGTAGTTTTAAAATTCAATCCGACAGAAGCTGCAGCAATCAAGAAAAGCCAGGAAATATTTCAAGATAGTCAGGTTAAAAGAGATTCACAAACTATTCACAACAATTACTTCGGACTAGCGGAGGGAATAGAAAAATTACAAAATGTTTCGATGTCACTAGTCGATTCTGTTCAAATTGTGAATGATGTTCACGCACAGTTATGCGCTGTAGAAGGCGAAACAAATTGGTGTGTAATACGAAAATTTGAAAGTGTTTCAGAGAAAGACTCCGATTTTCTTATATTGAGACAAATTTGTGAAGGTGCGTGTGAAGATGCATTAAGTTGTTTCAAAGATTATTTTAAATATGCAAATATAACATCGCTAGATGTCGAACGGTCGTTTTCGGCATTAAAAAACATTTATTCCGCACGTCGTACTCACTTGACTGAAACATCTGTGGAAACATATCTAACGATTCAAATATTTAACAGATGCGTTCAGATGCGATGTGTTCGAAGATGTTGGAATGTTTGTATACCCATTTGCGACTAACAGCATTCGTAAATCTTGTGATGTACAAAATTTAGTGAAGTGTCATTCCATGTCAACTGGCCTAATTTGAAAAGCGGTTCCTGCTCGACCATCTTCAATTTTGATAACATTTTTACAGAATGCACCTATAGGATCTTCATGAACTTTCGGAAAGTTTCAGCTTCATATCTACCCTAATTTGGTCACTAGGGCCATTTCTATCAAAGACACTTTTTCACAACTGTCGGACTCACGAAACAAATTCCTATGTTTGAAATGTATCTGGCGTTGTTCCAAAACAGCTAATGGTTTGAAATTTTGTTCTATACCTAGTTCAACTTTTTGTGTAGAATGCAGTGGTAGGCCAAAGGAAGGCCAGAAGATAACACTTGTGGAGAAATTTAGCTTCAAACTGACATAAATTTTATCGCAACAAATTTGCTCCATACTTTAACATTATATAATTACTGAACAAGTGGCCACAAGTGTCCGATATTTTGCCAATTTATCAACCATGTATCTGTAATAGCATTGTTAAAGTAGGGTCTTTCCTGCTAATGTGTTTACTGTGTTATTTTCCAAAAATTGAACCCATCAAATTTTACCCTTTTTCAGAACCATTTATCTCAAAATGGGTCATCTCCAATTTAAAAACTTTTAGCATCATTGGAAATCAATCAGAAAATCTCATTTTTATTTCGGAGTCTTTTGGTTTAAAACCCAAAACTTTGCCTCAAAGTATGTAATGAACTTCGCGTGCAATCCTCAATTACTTGCTTTGGTTCATGGTGAATATGCCACTACCAATTGTAATAATTGGTATCCCCATCGCCTAGGGGTCACGCCCGATAGGCAAGGCCAGGCACGGGTAGGTTTCTTTACCGTAGGTTCCCAAGCCTAAATAGAGGATATCTGTCAAGTTCCCAAGCTTGATTTTGGTGTATTTTTGGCTCCCAAGTCATAATGCTTTGTATTTCATTTATTAAATGCCTGAAACTTTCTGCTTATGGACGTGACTACAGCTTCTGGCAACCTATATTGCCGACCCATGGTTGTTATTGGTGCCGGAATACTTGCAATTATCTGTTGTTTTGGTATTCAGCATGCATTTGTTCTGGCAGGCCAATGGAATGATCGAGCAGGCCCACGAGGGTGCATAAAATTAACTAAAACATCATGTTCTTCAATTGAAATTTCACAAATATTTCCAATCCACCATTTTCCATCATAACAGCAAGCAATGTACAGTCCAGGTTGGAGCATTGTGCAATTTACCGGTAGATTTACAAATCGGCACGGCCAGATTGGCAAAATTCCATAATTTTCGTTTTTGCCCCAAAAATTATCAACTACTTTACGGGTTCGCATTTTTTTTATAATTCGTCAACCAGAAGAGCTGCAAGAGTCATATTTGGGCAAATCTCAACGAGCAATTTCCAACCAAAAACACCCAAACTCTTCACCTCTAACCATTCTAACACTAGATCGCCTCAAAGTTGAGGAAAATTTTCCACTTTTTCGAACTTCGACAACGTTTCTAGCTCCCAACTTTCCTTCCAGTTTCGGGCGAGTGTTTTTCGCAACGGAGGCGTTAGTAGCCGTCGACGATTTCACTAAAATCGCGTGGCATCCGTACTGCCGGCATCGGAGACGAACGCTTCTCGCCTGTTTCGCTATCCGGAAAGTTGAGGAACGAGAGAGAACGAAACGGCGCGCGAGCGAGACGCCGTTAGGCAAACTAGACGCCAGCCAAACGACCGGCGAGAGCTCGAAAAAAAAAAGGAACGGGTGGAAAAAAGGAGAGCGCGTACCGCGAGAAGCAAGGCAACGCGACAAAAAGAAAAAGGACGGACGATGACTGTTGAGGGTCACCGGCGAGGCGTCGAGTTCGCCCCGCTGTGATGTGGCCTGCGCTTGTGTGGGTGAACGAGGAAAGATACGCGTCCGTTCAAAAGAATTGTTTGGATATGGACGTGAAAATTCTGCTGAAAAATTAATGCCAAGTAGTAAATATCCTTAAATATCAATGATACGGCGTTTTTTCAAAGAGAAAACATGTCAGATCAGAATTTGTGATTCGATTAATTAATTTTAACACAAAAAGTGTTAAGGTTACATAGTAGAAGTAAGATAGTAACAAAATGGGTAAATAATTCTGGAAAATTTTACAGTTTCTTGGCTTTTCTTTGTAATGTGTTAAATTCTACATTTTAAACATAATTGAATTTCTTACTGTCAAGGGTTGTTTTATGTTTACAATAGATGTCGCTACGTAACTTTTTTTCTCTAATACGCTTCAAAATTTATAATTTCTATCATTGACATATTTAATATTTGCATTATTTACTTTTGGTAATTTCAATTATAAAGTATTTCTTTCTCTTTATTTTTTTGTTTTGGTTCTTTTTTTTGTAACTAAATTTATCTAAGTTCATTGCAATAGAATGCACAATGTTCGTTGATTAGCAGTTAACATCTGGGGACAGGACTAGCGCCGATTTACCGCCGTTCGACCACGACAGTACAATAAGCTCCAGTTGAGCATAGCTCAGATAAGTGGTTTGATTGATTGATTGATTTTTCTACCAGAGCAGGGCTGGTCTTGACATCCCTAACACTAAAGCTTAGTAGCTTATTGTATTATTCCTGCCTCGGTTTTGTTTTACTTGAACAGGTTAGTTCCCGCAATCAGGTTTAAGAGCCTATGTAGTTCAATTGTGCTTCGCATAGCGAATCTGCGTTGAGCTAACGCTGCACATTCGAAAATAATATGAGGGGCTGTTTCCTCCTCCTCATTGCAAAGTCTACATAAGGGCTCATCTTTGTAGATCCCCATCTTATGCAAGTGGCCTCTCAAACAGCCATGTCCTGTTAATAGACATGTTGCTGCCCTAAGCTGTATCTTGCTTAATTCAAGCAGGTCAGCAGTCAGATGTTGCGGCGGCCTTCCCACCATCCGTTTGCTGTGCTTTTGTCCAGCTGCATGTTTCCAATTTAATTGGTGTTGTGTTACGATCCACTCATTAATTGCACCACGCACTGCACTCTTGGTAATACCTAGATTTTTTAAGCCTTCCCTCGCTAGCTGGTCTGCAATTTTATTGCCCGCTATGCCCCTGTGCCCTGGCACCCACACCAGTGTGACCTTGTTGTGTTTAGACAAAACCATTAGGGTTTGCAGGCACTCCCATACTAGTTTGGAGTTTATATGATAAGATACTAGTGCCTTTAAGGCTGCCTGACTGTCAGAGAGAATGCACATCGTCTCACCCTGCGGTCGCCGACGCAGACTCTCCCACGCGCAGGTTTGTATAGCATATATTTCTGTTTGTAATACCGTGGCGTATCGCCCAAGTGATACACATACTTTGTATCCCTGGTTTTCCTCATATACACTAACACCAGATGTAGTGCCCGTTTTGGACCCATCTGTGTACCAGACCAGTGTTCTCAGTTTTCTCCCCTCTCCATCCCTCCATTTTTCCCAATTCAAGAAAACTTTGAAAGGTTTGTCATAGGAAATCCTGGAGATTGTTGTATCACTACCCATATCATAGATAGGGTTTGTCAGATAAGTGGACTTACTGTTTTCTTTTTTGTTTGTTTCGGTTCACAACCATTTGTTTTTTAAGTTTCTTGTAGATTTATCTGCTTTATTACTAAAAAGTTCGTCTTTTAACTATCTTTTAAGTAAAAACCTGCAATGTTACCATTGGTTGAAGCGGATTTAGTAAAACTTGCAAAATTGGTAAATCCTGGGAGGAAACATACTTTTCTACTTAGAACCAATCACATGAATGTTTGGGATGAGAAAGAATTTATTATGCGTTTTGGACTATCAAAGATTTCGGTTCCGAATATTTTACAAGAAATTGGACACTTGCCTGTGAGAAAGTAACTAACTAGTTATTCTACTTATAGGTAGTGTGTTTATTTGAATATGCAAACGTCTTTTTAGATCCCTAAATAAGTAACTCTGTAAAATTCTTTGAACGTTTTCTTTTCCGTCTTTCAGTAATCGTGTTCACTTCTCAAATAAAATAGAAATCGTTTTCGCTTATGTGGCAATATGACGTATACCGTCCATTTCTTTTCTACGGGCGTAAAACGCGACAGCTCTTCGATGACGTCACGCTGTTTAGGCGATGTATCGCCATGCACCATATTTGCTCAAGCGGTAAAAGAATCGTTTTTGCTTTGCTTTTTTTTTAAGTTTTGAAGGGCTTCCGGTTTAAAGAGGATGCCAGTCGTCAACTGGGCCCTTCTTCGTTTCCCATTCGATTTTATTTTGCTGACGTCAAAGTTGGTTAGCCTTGTATTAGCGGTAGTAACGGCACAGCAGGAGAACTACGTTCAGGTAGGTCTGTAATTTCTTTGATTGTTGTTATTTCTTTTCCCCTCCATTTTATTTAGTTTGCGCTATATCTTTTTTGTCTCTTTCATTCTCTTAAGCTGTAGGATGTAACTTAATTCTATCTCTTCCTAATTTCCAAAATAATCCAACGGCTTTTCTATGTATTCAATGACTTCAGCGTGAATGACTTTAGCTGTAACGGACACATCTTCTGCTTCTCCTTTCGTATATTCGTTTTCGACTTCACTAGATTCGTAGGAACCTTTGTAATAGATCACTGACTAAATTTTTACAACAATAATGTGTTTAATAGAAAGAAACACCGTTAATTACAATGGAGTAGTAGGAATTTATGCAAGTTGTAGCATATTCACAAACAAATTGTAGTAAATTGTTCTACAATTGTTTGTTTCTGCGGAACTGTGGATTTAGAGGGTAAATTCTAGCCTTGAAATTTTGACGATCGTTACAAATAAAAAGACAACCACTCTGTTACCAAATTCGTCTTTTATTATATGGCAGAAACGATTCTTTTTACTGATACATTGACATATGGGCATCCATCTCTTGTTAGTGTAACATTTGGTAATAATTTCGTACCAATTCTAGATTTTAGTTATTCCCGATTCTCAACGGATAGCGCTGTATTCGCACATAGTAAGCGTGACGCGCTTCTCTGTTCTCTCGCCGCCGAATATGAGTGCGCGTGCGACGTGGCGGTGTCGGCACGCGACAGAAACGACGCCCCCGCGCTTTCTCTCGCCTCGCTCCCCTAACCCACCGCCGCCCAACCCGTCCGTCGTCTCGCCCATCATACCACACCGTACCGTCGCCTCTCTCGCTCCCACCCGCGCGCACATCACCACGACACATACGCATATACACTGTCGTTCGCGGAAGTTTGATCAAGAAGAAAAAAAATTATTAATTAATTAAATGTACGAGGTGGTACCCAAAAGTTCCCGAAATGTAGCGATAAAAAAAAATAGAGAATACTAGGATTTCTGGTTGATATCGATCTATTTTAAATGTAGTTATTTTCTCGTACTTATGTTGCAATACGTATATAACTAACTATCATGAATATAGTCATGTTTACGATGTTCACTTATAGTCATAACATGGCCATGCTAATAAATAGCTCCTGGTATTGATGGAATCATTACTGACAAAAACAATGTGCGAAGAGAAAAGCATTAACGCTTCTTTCTCGGCCATATTCACAATGAGCTAAACTATTCTTTCAAGATCGGACGAAAATACGCCCTTTGACCTTCTCGCCTATTCCCGATCGGCGGTGTTTCAGATCCTCGCGATAGCTCGGTCTTCTCAAGCGGGTATCCAGTGCCTCCGGACAAGGTCTCATCTTCTACCTGTCCGCCTCCACAATTTGTCTAGGCTTCCTGATCACTATCTTCGGAGGTGGTCTCCGGTTTTCTATACGGGTGAACTGAAGCGTCGGGTTCGAACAACCCCCAGCCGTGGCTCAAGTGGCGCGGGCAATCGAGGTGATTAGCTCCTTGACACTCGGCAGATCCAAATCTCTCCTTAGCGTCTGGGCGCTCACGTAAGGTGGTGCCTTAGCGATCATCCTGAGTACCTTAGTCTGAATGTTCTCAAGGATTTTGATGTTTGTTGGCGCCGCAGCGCACCAGACGACAGACCCATGGGTGATTTTAGGCCTCAAGAAGGAGATGTATAACCTCCTCTTCTGCCTTATGTCAAGGTTGCTGTTGCGGCATATTAAAGGATTAATGGAAGTCCTCGCGCCATAAAAGTTTTCTATCAAGTACCAGACCAAGATATTTATTTAGTCTGCTTGGACCACTGCAGCCTCACACCCCGAAGAAACAGGTCGCCCACCGGCTGCCGGACCCTTCTGGTAAAGCAGACGGCACTGGTCTTGTTTGGATTTAATGACAATAGCCATTTTTCGCACCACTCGGCCATCCCGTTGCATGTTTAGCATGCCGTGCCTCTCATTCTGGTATGTAGAGTATATCGCGGTATCGTCCGCATATGTCACAATGCTGACTCTGTGAAAAGATGGAATATCAGACATGTATACGTTAAATAATAACGGAGCCAGCAACGACCCTTGCGGCACACCAGCCGGAAGTGGACTCTCAGGTGAAACAGAATCACCTACTCTCACCGAGAACGGCCCGGGAGATAGGATCTCACAATTGATGTTAAACGTGAACTGATGCCCGAGTGGGCTAGCTTATAGATCAGGCCGTCGTGTCAGACCGAGTCGAACGCTCTCTTAATATCGAAAAACACCGCTAATGTCGTCTCTTTATTCTCGAACGCCCTGATAATATCGTCAGTCACCCGCAGGGGTTGAAAGTCTGTCGACAAGCCCGGCCTGAATCCGAATTGGGTATCCGGTAAAATGTTTGTCTCATCTGTTTCATATTTCAGTCGAGACAAAATTACTGCCTCGGCGTCTTTGGATAAACTGGAAAGCAGGCTGATAGGTCAGCAGCCCTAAGGGTTGCTGCCATCTGCGCCAGGTTTTGGGATCATGACCACCATTGATCTCTTCCATACACTAGGAAAGTGCTGGAGTCATAAAATAGCATTGACTACCTCTAAAAGATGTAAAAGGCAGATCTCAAGTAGTGCTTTGATGGCCTCATTTGTGATTTCATCGAAACCCAGCGCCTCTTTGTTCTTTAACAGTTTGATGATATGGCGTATCTCTTGTAATGAGGAAGGGTCCAAGTCTTCAGTCCTCGGCCATATTTCTCTTACATCTCTGAGTTTATGCCACTAATATTCAAAAGCAGCAACTGAAATATTTTCTGGCGCCACCTAGTGCCAGTAGTTATAGTCATGCCGTCCTAGACTGTAGCGACGGAACTGGGATACAGATACCATACTTACCCATTGATTGATTGATTGATTGATTGGTAGGAAAATCAATCAATCAATCAATAGTCTTGAAATAGAAATATTTTCTTGAATCGAGATTTTTGCAAGAAAACCTATTCCCTTGATGCAAGAAACCATTTCTCTTGGTGCATTGCATGACATTTTCTTCCAAAAACTCGGACGCTATGATATTTTCGTTAATTTAGCTTTCAATCAAAAATTAAGCTATGGCTTATATTATTCGATATCGTAAAATTAAATGCTAAAAATGTGAACCTTTGAGGCTTTATTTTACTTACCTCCCCTTGACACAAACTTCAGTAACGTCCCTTGGAAGGCTAGCACGATAATACTCAATTTTCCTTTCTTTCTTTTTTTACCATTTTCGGCGTCGGATTTGGGTTAGTTTTATGGGTTTTCATTCACCCATCTCGTCTATTCTCTTCTGTTTTCTGTAATTATTTCCATCTCCTCTAGTCTTCTCTTCTCTCTTATTTCTCCCACGTTTACTTTCTTGGTCTGCCTTTTTTTTTTCTTTTCGCGTGGTTCTTTGTTTCATGTACTTTTCTTATTATTCTGTCTGGTTGCATCCTCATCAAGTATTTGTACCAGTACATTTGTCTCTTTGTTATTATGCTAATTATCGATTCCTGATTAATCCTTTCCCCTAATTGACTCGTTACTTATTATATCTCGTTTTGTCTTTCATGCCATCCTCCTTGAGACGTTTCGCTTTTATTTTACAAGCTTCATTAGGGTCATAAATGAATTAAAATAGATAGCCACACTTGTGAACATAAGAATTCAAAGATGTCCACCTACCAAGGACGGAAATATATACTTTTCTGTCGTCGTTAACTATACTTTCCAAATATTCATACGTTTGCATTTTACATTTATTTTGTTTTCTCTTTTATTGATGACAATGATGACCATTTATCTTACTATTTTCGGCGTCGATTTCCATTTTAGTTGCTCTATTTATTCCGCCCATATGTTAATTAGTTTTTGCATTTTGTTCTCTGCATGTATCTGCTATTAATACTACGTCATCCACATACGTTAATGCTTCTACTTTTACCGGTTGTAATCTATGATATCCTATTATTGTCTGATTGGTTTTCATTTTGGTATTTCTTATTAATTCATTCATCACTATTATGAATAAGAGTGAATTGAGGCTATCTCCTTGTTCATTACCTTTTTTCCATTCAAATTCTTCTGATCTTTGTCCTGCTATTTGTACCCTTCCCTTTACTAATTTATAGATACTCGGCAAACATATTGCTCTATAATTTTCGCAGTCTACGTGTTTTCTTTTTAATTCTTTAATATGATTTTAACGGTGTTCCATCTCTCTTCCAGTGTCCATGTTTCTTTTTGATCTTCCAGTTGTCTTAATCTTTTATCCGTTTTCTTTTTGTTGTTCTCTCATCCTTTTTATTTTAAGTCTATTATCCTTTATTTTTTTGTTTCCATTTTCTTCCACCTCCTCTAGCTTTTTATCTTCCAGTCTTGCAGAGACCATCCTGTGTTGGGTTGATAATTCCGATAACTTTTCTGCTAAAACGTTACTTATGTATTGTTCTAAATTTCTGGCATAAACTATATAATCTATCAGACTTTTCGCGTTTTTTCCACGGCCACAAACATGTATTTTTCTTCAATTTTCTGTTTCCAAAATGTATTTCCTATTGTAATATGTAGTTCGTTTGAAAGAATTCTAGCATTTTAACATTATTTTTGTTTAAAATTTCTTTTCCATGTCGCCCCATACATCCCAGTCCTCTGTCCCACTCTTGCATTATTATTTTCTCTCGTGTTTTCTTCAGTTTATCTATTGTATTTTGGAGTTCGTTGTAGAAATCTATTACTGTCTCTTTTTCTGTTCCTTCCGTTGGTTCATATACTTGTATTAATCCTATTTTGTCCTTCAGTTCAATTTGGGCTGTAATAATTCTTAATGATACTGGTTCATACTCTGTTATTCTCGTTTCTAGACATGTAGAAGGTTATTCCAACAAAAGAATCAAGTCAATATTTTATAAATCATGATATGACCACCGTAGAGCCCCCACTTCAATCCTATGGAGTTATTGTGGAGTGAACTTGATAGGAAAGTGAAGAACACCTATTGACTGCATTGCAAGAGGAGTGGAACAATATCCCAGACGTTACTTTGCAAAAATTAATTGAAAAAAAACCGCGTTACATATTAGTATTTTTTATTCTTGATGTTCCTTATTCTCCTAATTTAAATCTACTTTTATGAACGTTTTCTACTTGACCAAATTCCCTTGGTCGGTAGTGTAGATAGAAACGCGAGGAGGATCGTAGTAGGCAGAGGCAGCACGCGTCACTTGCACGCGCGCGCTCTTTATACCTTCGTCCAAGCGAGCGACCGACCGCACACATATACAGAACTCGTCACGCCGATCACAAGCGCGGCTGATCGTCGTACCGAACGGTTCACTCGATACCACGCTCCTATACTCCTCCATAAATACGTTCGCATATACGAAACTTCGTCGAAACCCGCGAAAAAGAGTTGAAAAATTAGAGAATTTCGTGTGAATCGAATCGAGGTTCTTTTTTTTTATTTATTCACGAAGCGGCGATGCTTCAACACCGCCAACTTCGACCGGTATCATCGTCGTCATCGTCAACATCATGACCGCCAAAAGTAAGCGTAATTCAACCGAACCTCGTCGAGCCAATAAACCTCTAATGGAAAAGAGAAGACGTGCACGTATCAACCAGAGCCTTGCCGCTCTTAAGGCGCTTATCCTCGATAGCGCCAAGCAAGACAACACGAAACACTCCAAGTTGGAAAAGGCTGATATCCTAGAGTTAACCGTGCGTCATTTTCAAAGACATCGCAGCTTGGAGACTCCCGGAATCCACCAATACCGTGCCGGATATTCGGATTGCGTGAAAGAAGTTCAAAGGTACTTAGACACCCCTGATGCTCATACGATGACAGTCATAGATTCCGGCGTGAAACAACGTCTCCTAAGGCACTTAGATAATTGCATCGCCGAAGTGGATACTGATATAAGACCTCAGATCCCGATCCAACAAGTTCCAGCAGCCTCTTCCTTGGAAGATCGCCTCCAACCACCTCCGGATTCAAGTACCATCGAGGAAGTCAACAATAACGCCGCTAAGAATGACCTCATCGCCCCCCAAGAATTGAAACAACCCATTCTCCCGACGAAGATGGTCAAAACTTACGACGGTAGTTTTGTTTTTGTGTTACCATCGCATTATCTTCAATTAGCTACCGCTTTGGGTATAAATCTTCGACCACAAGTCGAACCACAACCTCCAACACAACCGCCGACGTCTTCTTCGTCGGGTGAACCCAGTTCGCCTCTCTCAAGCGTTAAGGAGGAAAATATGGACGAACCCGCAGCCTCTAGCCATCTCCAGCAGCCGAAATGCGATAATATTAATAAACCGCTTGATTACAGTAAAAATAACGATCCGTGTGATATGTGGCGCCCTTGGTAGGGAAAAAATCGAAATAGATTGATAAATTTAAGTGTTTTTCGCGATCTACTTTATCGGCGAGATTTTCATTTTCAATTGCGGTGTAGAATTTGACGGATTTTGTACGTTGTATCCATTAAATTTGCTACAAAAACTTGTATATTGTAAGTGTAGTGCGCGTTATTTCCAGAATTCTAAAAAGGAATGGTAAATTTGAAAATATAACACATCGATCTGTCAAAATGCTGTCAAAATTTAAAAATGACAACTTGTAACTGTCAATTTTTAGTGTAAAATATGCAATTCAAGTTAAATCGACCTTTCGCTTTTGATTAAATAATTTTTTTTTATATTTTAAAAAATTATAATATCTTGCATCTAAACTTGTCAAACTATAATTTTTTTTTTCAATTTACGCTCATGGATTTTTTATATAAGTGTTAATCTCTCTTATAAGACTAAAAAGATGTTTTATCTACCGAAAATTATGTTTTAAAACACTCCAAGATACAACATTTTATTACCCGAACACGACAAATTCTAGCATCGCAACAATTGTTACCACACTTTGATACCTGCAAACGCCATTTATTCACAAGTTGTAATTGTGCATTTTATAAGACTATCAACTATTACGATGGTTACCTATTTTTGTTGAAGCGTTTTCCTACTGCAAAAGCAAAAAGAAAATCGACAAAAAGAACACATTTCCCTTTAATTTCTATTCATTGTACTGTATATATTGCATAATATATATATATGTTATATTAAAAAAAAAACAAAGGACAAGATTGTACCATCAAATAAATGTAAAAAAATTCTAGTCATTACTTTAATTTTAATATTAAGCCTCTCTCTTTTTAAGGATAAGACTGTTGTAAATATTACTGTATATAATATTTATTGTAAATTTTATGTAAAAATCAATAAAGCTGGGTATTACTTATATTGATGATTAGTTTTTGAATTTATTTTTATAACAATTAATAAAAAATAAACTTATTATTTTTACGTACAGTAGTATGTTTAAAATTAAAATAACAAATTTAATTTCTTTTTGTATTAATGGTGCCATCTATTAGTGAAAGGTTAAAATAATTCTAATCGTGATAAATGTTTATACTAAAATTGTGACTACTTCCCGTTAGATGTCGCGTTGAAGCAATAAATCTGTCGAGAAGAACAATGTTGGGTTGTACTTTCGCTATTGTCTGAGAGATGGCGCAATATTTCTTTTAATACAAATTTTATTTAAGAATTTCTTATTTACAATAAAATTAATTAACAAAATAAAAGCATTTTTTTAAATTTATTTATTACATTTATTAATCACTTCTTATTAGTAATTCTTTAACATGTTTCGGAATCCTAATCTTTTTCCTTTTTTGCTCCATACCATCCACGGATTCATCTTTCACTTTCCCATTAACTCCTTGTACTTTTTTTTTCTTTTTCTTACAAGACAATGGATTAGGTCCTTTCGGTCCTTTTCGTTTCATAGGTTTGTGTATGTCATCCTCGATTATTCCATTATCTTTTTTTAATTGATCAATAACGATCTTTTCTGTCGATAAAATCCCAATTCTATCAGTAAGTCCTTCTTTCGATTTCGATATGGATGCTTCGGAGGGTGCGCTTAGAACTGGCGCTTTGTCGTGCAAATATAAAACGGGAACACCTGGCTTTTCTTTCAATTTATTTTGTAGATCGCGATCTTGCGTTGCTATAATATAATGTTTCTTATTTGATTCGGCAACCATAGATTGAAAACATTTCGAGCCTGATATAGGTTTGCCTTCGTGACCACATTTATGTAGAGCGTATTGTTTTAAAATCACTAAAGCACCGTGAAGTTTGGAACCAAAATTTTCTGTTTCGATGATAGCACATTGCGTCGTTAATAGTTTCAATTCACCTTGAAGATATTTTGGGATGTTATCAGCTATATTAACTTGACTCTAAAACAATTTCATGTAAGGATATTGGTACAGATTTTAAAAGAGAACTCACATTTAAAGCAGCTAGACAAAATGTTCCATCTACTAGTATTTGATATGGTTGACGGAAACCAAAATTGTTGGTGTAAAAGCTTAAATATCGATTAACTTTCTTATATCGCTTAATTTTCATTTTATTTTATTATTATATTAATGCTTATCGATTTAGGAATTGGAGGTTAAGAAGAAATTTAGAGGTTAAGAACTATTTTTGACACTTAAACATTTTCCAGTACCGCCAATCTTTACTAAATTAAATCACTGTATTAATATCTTAATTTTAATTGATAAAATGTAACAAATATAAGAAAATTAAGCCTTTATATATCTTTATATCAATGTAATTAATTGTGTTGATATAATTGCCTACTTAATAAATTATTTTTTTATTATTTTTTATAATACTTCTACTATTTTAAGTTGGTATTGCATAGTTGTTTTTTTAGCCAGTTAGAATTTGGGAATTATGCGTCTTTTCGATATTCTCAAGTAATCTGAACAAAAAGTGCTCACGTAAGATCGAAAAACGAGAGTTAAAAGGCTAACAAGTATGTATTAGATTGAAATCGGTTCCGAGAATCCTCAGAAAATGTCTATGACATTTGCACAAAGGGGTTCTCGACCCCCAAACCCGGCACAAATCCAGAAGATGCTAGACGAGAACGGGCACCTAATCCAAACGATACAAGACTATCAAAGCAAGGGTAAAGCTCAAGAATGCGTACAATATCAACAATTATTACATAGAAATCTGGTGTATTTGGCTAGTATAGCTGATGCTTCGCAGAATGTCCACGCATTGCTACCGGTAAGTGATTCACCTGGTAATCTTAAGTTTGAACTGTACAGATCTTTATCTTAGATGTTACAGCCTCCACAGGGGGCACCGCCTACGCATGGGCAACCTCCAGCATCCGATCAACATATGAACAATTATAATCATCAACAGCAACCGGGATATCGGCAGCCACTTGGTCCACAAAGACCCGGTGCCGCACCGCAGCCCTATCCACAGAGGGGATACCAACAAGGACAGTATCCTAGTGGTTATCCACCTCAAGGTGGAGCTTATCCGCAGCAAGGGCAGTATCCTCCGAATCAACCTCCGGGGTATGTTACCTTACGTTATAGATGACCCTCCCTGTATAATACTTTAGTTTTAAATAATTTTTGTCTCTGTTACAGATATCCGGCAAATACTCAAGGCAATTATGGACAACCTCCCTCAACTACAGCTCATAGTAATTATCCACAACCAGGATACGGTACTCCGCCCCCTCCGAATAACCCACCGCCTCAACCTAGTCCGTATCCCCCACCTAGCGCTCCTCAAACTCAACCAGCAACATACGGTGCTCCCACTTCGAATCCCCCTTACCCCAGCTCTACAGCGCCGCAAAATTATCCCCCACAGCAAGCTTATCCTCCCCAACAGTCGTATCCGCCTCCACCGTCTTCGGTTAGCCAATCGCAAAACACTCCGTCCTACGGCAACCAACCCAGTCCCGGTCCGAACAGTTTCCCGCCCAATAACGCGCAATCTCCGCCTTTCACGGGACCTCCGACGAATACCCAGACTCCTGCTGTCACTTCCGCTCCGCCTCCAGCTTCTCAGCCTTACCAACCTCCGTATCCGCCGAATTCTCAGCCGTCTAATCCGAATGCTGGATTTACGCCGCCTCCGAATCAAGGATATCCGCCGGGGGCTCCTGGTAATAATTACGGGTATCCCCCGCAACCTGGATATCCGCCGCAGCCTCAGTATGCTTCTCAACCTCAAGGTTATCAATATCCGCGACCTCCGACTGCTCAACCTCCGCCTCCTCAAGGTCAATATGCGTATAATTATCCACCGCAACCGGCTCCCCAGTAAATTGAGTGGAACGATGCTTATTAGAGGTTATGTATTCTTAGGTTGGGTGAAACAAGTTTGGTTGTTTTGCAAATATTTAATTTTTTTTATTGAAGTTGACAGGTCATCCTGTATATTCTGACGACAATTAGCTAATACAGGGCATGTTTAACGAATTAAAAAATTAATTGAATACTTTCGATTTTCCAAACGCCTTTCATCATTTTATTGGAAGGAATATGCATTGGATCATATTTAATAAACACCACGTCAATTATTGCCAATTGAGACATGGTTAACATTACACAATTTTATTAATACTATTTTATTGAATAATATATTGATATCAAATAGTATTATTGCACAAAAATAGTATTTTAAACGAAATTATTACTTTGAAAATAGAAAAAAGATCATAGCAACATAACCTATATTTATAATCTCCAATTAGGGCTGTCAACTGTCATTTTTTAGGTAAATTTTATTTAAATGGCGAAATTTTAAATTTACACAAGCTGTTTAAAATTAAGTACAGGGTGACTCTTAATGCTCGCAAGAGACTGAAAAATAATTTAAATAAAAACAAATCTTGAATAGATCTTAACAAAAAAAAGTTAGATACAAATTAATGTTGAACCAATTCATTCATTCATTAAGCTATGCTATTAATTGGTTTCATATTGAAAGTTTTACAATTTTTAATTAAGAAATTGTTTAAATTCGTAACAAAATTTACTTGTGTTAACTTCCTGATAATTGAGTTTCTCCCAAAATTTATTTAAGGAAATCTCTTTATTTAAACCTCGTCTAACTAGCCTTTTAACCTTTTCCATATGCTATTAATCACCCTGTATATTGGAATAATTGAGAATATACATAATCAAAGATTAGAGACAAGGTTGTGATGATTCTGTCGGGACTTTTGATGTTTCGTTCAAATTGTTGATGGCCCTGACTTAAAATTGGGATTCAGTAATGCGGGAAATTTGAACGGAGCATTGCATTTTAATATGATCGCAATAATTAGATTGTGAAACCATTAAAATGCTTGTAAATAATGAGCGTTTAATTAAATTGGCTGTCAAATAGGTTCTGCACGAAAAAACTTACACCTTGCATATTTTTGTAACGGTAGACTTAACCTAAAATACCTATATTTGGATGATCATAACCTATAAATAATTTTAAGAGAGTATCTCGGACACATTTTGCCAAACATGTATTTTTGTATCCCGGAAACTGCTTCGATTACAATAAATTAACGTAAATAATTGTAACATAACCTTATAACAACACGACGCCATTATTACTAGGTTATGTTTATGTTTTTTCACGCGATTTACCTTTTAGTTTGGAATGTTTTGAATCTCACTTTCAAACTGCAGTTTCTCTTTCTAGTGTCGCATCTTTATGTCTCTAATCTTTGGTAGAATATTACCCAAAAAAGAAACTTAAAATAATTCTTAACAATATAAAGAAAACGGGAAATAAAATCCAATAAAATTATATCTCTTAAATCATACTTACATAAAACTCTATAACAGAAACCTCTTATAGGTTTATTTGGTCAACAAATTCGCTAAAAAAATTACCCGTTAACGTGTTAAGATTGGCAACACTACTTTTAATGCTACGGAATCAAAATGGCGATAACAGATTGATTGCTATGGCAACGTAGTGGAAGAATTGCAATTTTTAATATGAAATATTACTATCTTCGCTGAAAGAAATATGTTATCTTTGAAAACATCATTAACAACGAAAGAATAAATTAAAAAGGCCTTGGTTATATCTATTTACAAAAGAATTGACAATATAAAGATCGGCCATTTAAATTCAGAATACGAAGTATGAAACGTTGAGGTTATGTTACAAGGGCATACCATTTTTGCATTATAACGTCGTTATTTATTATGATTTCGTTATTGAAGTCTTGTATTTTCGTAAACATTTTGAAGAATTGTTTTTATAAATGATTTTTTTTTTGTAATCTTCAAATTTGCCCCACCTAAGATCATATAAACTCTAATTCTACAACTGAAAGACTTCTTTGAAAACTAATTAAGATATACTACTTTAACTTCCTTAATTGTTATCTTTAATTCGTTTAAGTAACTTTTTTTTTTCGTTTTTTACAATTTAAAATGAATTAGACGTAAAAATAACATATAAATGTATCGTTTTTGCTCGTTCTTTTTTTGTAAAGACGAGATGTCGCATCTTATTTTCAACATTTAAACGAATAAATATACACTAGACGTGAATAAACTTGTTCATTCATATAATTATATTACATAAAGCTTACTATAAAGAGAATAACACGTTCTAGACGAAACGAATTCAGAAATCTGCAAACTCCTTCTCGTATTTATCGACTAGTTCCACTTGAAAATTGATCTCGCCCCCGGGATCGAAATATTGCATGTCCGCGGGATCGATGCAAGGTGGAATAAATACGGGTTTCATGGATTTCTCGTAGACGTTGGTCCAGTTAATATCTTTGAAAAATGGGTGATTTTTAATATCGTAGATCCCTCGTTTCAATATACCGTATCTGGAATGTAAGAACGCAAGTTTACAGATACTAGCTAGACACCCTATCAGCACCGTAGGCTCGCTCACGCGTCCGAAACGAAAGAATGTTTCAAGCCTCAACATGAAGATGGCGTTACACGTCAAAAATATAATTGCGCACGCGTTGGCAGATACTTTTGAAATTTCAGTCATTTTGGACGCTTGGTTGATGTTTAACAGTCGTTTGTGTCAGTCCATGTTGATGAATTGCTCATCAACACTCATTATTTAATATTTTCGCTGAATTTGATCTAAACATGCTTGTAATTGAGGACACTAGGACTACTGACCTTTCTTCAACATTAACCGATAATGAATTTACAAATATCACTTGTGACACTTTTATCGGATCATAAGTAGAGCCCGGTAACTGGAGAGCAATCGCAGCGGCGGTATGACTGTGTTTAGGCGGAATAGACCATTCATAAAATAGATCGTTATCATTATTGGAGTCTCTGCAAATTATGGACGGAGTGCATATAAAGCTACTGACTATACATGATGCAAAATACAATCGCGTTTTAGAAAAGTTCGAGAGTGTGCTACAGGAAGATCCCGATTTTAGCACACTAAAACAAATTTGTGATGGTGTATCGAATAATCCACTGACTAAGTACAAAGAGTATTTTAATCATGCGTGTATAACATCGGTAGATGTTGAACGCTCTTTTTAAAAATATAAACTCATTTTCTCACCACGGCGAACATCGCTCACCGAGACAAGTGTGGAAACACATCTAATGGTGTCAACTTTTTGCCACTCTTATCCATATGATGTTAATACTGATAATGGTGCTTCTAGTTTTACTGTTCCGTGGCCAAGGCTGCTTAAAAGGGTGAGTGTTTCACTACTTTTCACATATTATAATTATGTATTAGTTCTGTTATTTTTTTTTTTTCTATTTCCTTACTATTGTTTTTGTATACTAGGCAGGTACGGCTATGGCACGGCTCCCTGTTACCGGGTTCTAATCATAAGTTTATCTCAACTGAGATTCGAAAAGATTATGCCATTAGGGACAACGACTGTTACGGTATGACTTAGAGAGTATTTATTAAGGTTAACAGGGATCAGTTCTCTTATTTTCTAGAACGAGAAGAATGGCCAGGTGTATACAGTGAAAGTACGGTAGACAACCAATTTCTAGCATTTGTACGTATGCTGCATTACCACTTTGATAATGCTTCTCCGTATCAGTGCGTTAGTACTAGTAAAAGGCAAAAACCGTGTATAAGTGAGGAGGTAAAAAATTCTAGCCAGGCTCTATTTGATTTATATATAGAGCGAGGTAATCGATTCTCGCTTTGTCACGCCTACGCCGCGCAAACATTGCCTCGCTTTAATAACAACATAGCACAATGATTTGTGGTAGCAACAGGATGGCGCTCCGCTTCATAACTGGCGGTTAGTTGCAGAGTATTTAAACTACGTATATCCCAACGGATGGAAAAAAGAAGGTTTACCGTCGTGATAGATCAACCTGCAGCAAATTTCTGATCAAATCTTTTATTTCCATTCCAAAATCCGCAGGATACCGATACTTAAGTCCAACAATCTTCTCATAGGTCACCATCTGATCGTGATCATAAAATGGCGCGTAACCTGCCGCCATTTCGTAAACCAACACCCCAAACGACCACCAATCAACGCTCTGCCCGTACCCTTTACTGAGAATTATCTCAGGTGCTAGGTAATCTGGAGTTCCGCATAGAGTCCATGTTCTAGTTCTAACGTACTGGAATCAAATTTAATTTTGAACATTTTCTTTGCGGGAAATTTAGGAAATACTTTGCAAAATCCAAAGTCCGTAATCTTGAGATATCCATCGTTATCCAGGAGAATATTCTCCGGTTTTAAATCCCTATAAACTAAATGAAGATAGTGAATATATTCTAGTGCGAGCACGACTTGCGCTGCGTAAAATTTGCATAACGATTCCTGAAACCTTTTCATCCTGAAAAAAAAAACAGTTTTAAAATTAATCAATGTTATAGAGTCGTTGGATGCTAAAAGGGTATTACTTTCTTAGATGGACGAACATGTCACCTCCACTCACGAAAGGCATCACGAAATAAATGTAGGTGTTATCTTTAAAACAGTATTCCATGTTGACTACGAACGGGAAACTGATTGCTTGTAGAATCCTTTTTTCGTAGAGAGTATGTTGAACTTGTTTGGTTTTAACTAGAGTGGCCTTTTGCTGGACTTTCATCGCATGATAGGTTTGATTCTGGATATGCTTAACTAACACCTAAGGAATTAGTTTTTATAGTTTAGTTTGCACATACTTTGAAAGAGACAAAATACCAGGGTAAGTCAAATATAATCTACACTTTCGCCGTAACAAGCTTTGAAGGTTATCGTAGTGGCGGCCGCTTGCACATGCGTTGAGTTGGCGCCTCTGCGGTCATGTGCGCGGAATTTAATCACGATCGCGTCATTTGTCTGCTAGCTATAACAGCATAAGCATGTCAGCTCCGCTATTAGTTTGCGCCAAAGAGGAACAAGCAGTGATCCGATTTTTGTGGTCAGAGGGTGTGAAAGGTGCTGAAATTCACCGGAGACTTTTGTCATAATATGGGGACAGTGCTTTATCTCGTAAAAGCGTTTATTTGCGGATCGAAATGTAACACAAAAAGAGTGAGCTGGACGGCCGTCAACCTCGACCACCGACGACAACATTCAGCAAGCTCGAGAGATGGTTACAGCAAATAGGCGAGTTACCATAGACTTTCATCTCTTTGGACCGCTCAAGGAAGCTTTGAGAGGTCGTCGTTTTGCCTCAAACGCAGACGTTCGGGATGCGGTACAAAAGTGGCTTCACAACCAACCGAAAACCTTCTACCAGGAAGGCATACGGAAGCTTGTAGTTCGCTGGACCAAGTGCATTGCTAAAGGTGGAGACTATATCGAAAAATAATGTATCTTTGTTTAATACAATTGTAGAACTAAAAGTGTAAGTAATTTTTGACTTACCCTCGTATATTAAACTGTAATAATTACATTTAAAAAAGGAACAATCAATTTTGGCAACTAAAGGCTGGAACGTAAAACTAAATTGACATTATTAATAACTGTAGTAACCCTTGATGTCTTCTTTTGACTTGATAACCGCTTTAATATCTGTTGGCATACTTTTTGCAAGCTTGTTGCAAAATTCAGGAGTTAATTTGTTTTAATTTGGCTCTTAAATCAACAATTGTTTTAAAAATTGTTCCTTAGGTATTTTTTTGTTTCGTACCCATATATTTTCCATGACATTTAAGTCCGGGATACTTGAGAGCCAAGACAAAACTTATATTCTTTTGGGCAAACCATTGTTTGGTTGAAGTCGCGGTATGACACGAGGCGCCATCATGTTGGAAAATAAGATTGAGATCTCTTCCGTACAATGTTCCATGCTGGGCAACAAACTGTCCTAATACTTTGTACCATTCACTTTACCCTCAATAGATTCTAATTGGCCACAAACGACTGGGAGACATTCAACCCCATATCATTTGCCGTTTTGGAAATTTATTTCTTTTGAGTCTTTATGAAAAGCATATTTTATGTCACCCGTTTTCGATTGTCCCATACGCAAACGTCAAATTTTGACTCGTCATTGGAAATAGCTTTTTTCCAATCGTCAGAAATCCAATTTGCTTTTGATTTTGTCCAAATCAACCGATTTGAAACCATTGCACTGTTTCGTTTGGCTTCATTTGGTTATAATCCTGGGCCTATAAGTACTTTTTCCTTTAATTTTGATGATTCTAGTTTATCTGTAGCGTTTAACAATATTTCCCACTGGAGATTTTGCCATTTTGAAATCAATGGCGATTTGCTTGAATGATTCTCCTCGATAATACTGGGACATAATAATTTCGTTTAATTTTTTTGAAGTAAAGGCACCTCTAAAATTGTTTTTTTACTTTAATTTATTCCCTTAGACATTAACAATAGATTAAGCAACAAATGTGACAAGTGAGTGTTCAATATTGTTTTCCATGAATACTTGATAACATTTTTCTACCGTCCCAACCTTTAGTTTTTTACGAAAATCGTATATTTTTGGAATTTCAATTAAAAATACAATTAAAGAATAAGGCATTGACAAATTGTCAAATATTAATATATGTTCAAAAAGATGTTTTCGATTTTATAATCGGTTTGGAAATATTTTTAAAGTATCTTAAAAATATGCTGAATTTTTGAAAAAAATCTAACCGTCCCAACATATAGTTATTGGGGCTTGTACAGTTTATTTATCTAGTGCGTATGTGGAAGATGATTTTATCTCTGAACAATTTGAAGAAAAAGTTTTCAGATAAAAGACAAGTTTTTCTAGCTATTTTTTAGATAATTTGAGATTTTTGTGAAATTCCCATATCTTCAATGCCTTACAGAAACACCCTGTATTATTTTTCCAAAATCTAGTTGAGAATCATTGAGATACATTTCCCTATACCTAAAATACGTCCTCCTTCGATAAATTGAATATGAAACGATGTAGACATGCTTCTAATAAAAATATTCGTTAAAAGTAATGTGTAAAAGCATTTCCCAGCATACATCGTCCATCAAGACAAGAAGACAAATATTAAATAAAGTTCAGCATAAAACGAATAGATTTATTTAGAACATCCCAGGTCGGGGTACGCAAGCTTTATGGTCGTAATCTTCATCATATTCAAACCTTGGTTCAACGAAATGCGATTCATGAGGGGTCAGTCTTCAAATTCTAGTGTTGTCACTGTTTCAAATGCAAATGAAGACTGCTCTCGAACTTTTACAATGTTAAACAAACTTAATATATAAGTATTTATAATGTAATTTTTCTATTTTTTAGCAAATAAACATTTTTGCATTAAAAAAATAGGGGGGACAAGTTTTAGATATATTGATGCAAATATTGGTGGTGCTCCATACCTCGAAAACGGGCACTAAATGGGTCTATTAACCCACAAAATTTCATTTGTGTATTTGAATATGCTTTTGGATTGGACAAGACTTGTATGTGAATAATTTTGATTTAAAAACTTTTTTTATAAATTACTCAGGGAAGGAATTATCTTCCACAAATACCTTTATAAGTGGACAAGCTATATTACTCATGACATTCTATAAACTAGATTTTAGAGGTGATTTTAGTATTTTGGTCAAGGACTACATGGTTCCTTTTGCTACACTTGTAGAAGTATAGAAAAGAACACAATATTAATGGAGTGACAACAATTTCGCTGAGTGTATAGTGTAGATACCACTTACCACCTTCCCAAATGCTCCAGATCCTAACAAATGGCATATTTCGAAATTTTTAAGGACACCTGAAGGTTCGGGCTTCTTCGCCCACATCCTGTCAAATTGGAAACGCATCTTATCTAGATGCCTTTCGAAGTCAACCTGGCTCGGAGTCTGAAACATATTCGTAACGATTTCGCGTTCATTCTAACAAGCATTGTAGGACCAACCCTATAGACGGAATCGGCGTCTTTCATTCTGAAATCTGTAGCGTTAAATAGCGATGAAGGAGGTGTTTTTGCCATCATCTTAAGATTGTCGAAAATTCTAAACGTTTCTCGTAATCGATCTGCTTGTAATCTATGATAATCGCTACATGACCGTCCCAAAATACAAGAAGAAATTGTCAAAGGCTTGTCGTACTTATTAACTTCGCAATTTGACGGTTTGACGCACGTCTTTTAATATGTCAAAGTTGACACGTTTTGATCAACGATTTGATTGAAGATGTTTTAAAAGGTGTCGCCGTTCAAATTTGGATTTGAAGAAGTTTTAAGAATAAAGACCAATGATTATTGAATGGTTCTGGATTTTCAACTAAAAATGTACAATGTAGCAATTGATAAATAACTTGAATCATGTTTTTATTGCAAATCTCACGTGTAACCCTTTCTTCCTTATAGCTTGTTTGGTCCATTGTTAATGATGAAATTATCTCTTCATCCGCCGCTAGAATCTCTTCATCGCTTTCTACAAGGCATTCTGCAATTTCATTGTTGGTTTTATCGGTTTGAAAAACGTCTCGTGTGTTTATTTCTTCATCATTGACTTCAGTATCCTGAGCATCCTGAACATCAAATAATCTACGTCCTAAACAAGCTAACAGAATGGAATCCTCATTTTCATCATTTGTTTTCTACATTGTAATCATTTTTCGATCGGTGACCGGTGTCGTCGAGCTGACTGAGTGTCTGGACAATTGCCGTGTAAGATTATGATCTCTCGGTCAATTCGAAGACATCGAACTTTGATGCTGCCGATCAAGCAACGGAAGGACAGTTAGTAGAAGGGATTGCATAGTCTATAAATATGTTATTTGTAATTACGGGGGACTCTTGGAGAGTCTCTTTGCCCGTAATAGGTAATCTATTACGGACATAGGGCTGTATTGTTTTGTAAATAAAGAGCGTAAAGTGGAGTGCCTGTTTTCTTTTGGAATATACGGACCTCTCCAGTACCTCTTTATAATAGGTAGGTGAATTTCGGTGTGTAGTATTTCTGCGAGTATCTACCTCGAGCTACCCCTATCACGGTGGTCCGTGACAATATCTTAGACTTCTTCAGATATGATAGACATCAGTAGATTTGCGATAATGCCGTCTTATCTTTTGAATCACACGTTGATTCATTGGTTGAGTAAGGGGGGTATAATTTGGTCATAGAAACATTGCTTTAATGTTTGTACATCGGATTGTTCACAGGAATTACTTTTAACTTCAGAAACAATAAAAAATTAAGGAACCATTTACGAAGAACAGCTATTGTAACCCAACCCTTATTTTGGCTCAACGGGAAGATTTAGACTCCTCTTAAATTCCCTAGTTTTATTTGCCTTTTCAACAACTAACAGTTTCGGCTTATGAATGCTTGAAGTATTGGCACAACACATGAAAGTAAATCTGTTCTTACACACTTCGCAACCAGGTGTCATTTTTTTCGCTTCGTTGTGCAAGTTTTGTTTGGAAAAGCTCTCCATTCTCATCAGCATTGTGGTGTTGTATCAATTTCTGCAACTTTCATTAAAAATGTTTGCCGGGACAGCTCAACAGCAGATAATTTTCCGCCAACAAGCGTCCTTACTTTTTTTAACTTCTCCATCAAAGATATTTAGAATTAAATTTGAAACTTCTTTGAGCAGATATCATTTTTGAAGTACGCCAACAGAATTTGCGATTCTCAGTATTGAAAGAATATCCTAAGTCATCCTAAAACAAAATCTTTGAAGATCAACATAGTGGAAGTAGTCTTTATGATTATCATCAGATCCTTCACAAAGAATGCTTGGCCATTTAAAATTCGTAAGAAAGATTTAGAAGATGGGTAAATTGGATTCAACAGGAACTTAACATTAACAAAGAGTACCTCATTAAAACCAGAACATCTATATTGGGAACAAAGAAAAATCATGTTGCACGTCTTCAATGACCCCAACAATTTATTTTTCTCAAAAGTGACAAGGAAAAGAAAAAAGCTTTACATGTGGTTAATAAGTTTTATTTTAAGTTATTTTCTTATATTACAGGACATATTACCAGATTCATTTAAGGAAATACATACTTACTGACACCTTTATACCTCCCTTGACGTCATAAAAAACGGTTTTTTAAGTCCGAATTTCTGATCATACTTATCAACCTGGAAAAAAAAACAATTCCAAAGACAATGCATTCTTTCACAACATAATCGAACACTCTTTGATCTCACCATATCTTTTATCAAAACACTGAGACGCTCTTCAATATCGTCCGGCTCGATATGTTCGGTTAAGCTGATTTTGACTTTGCTGGGCGGTGGTATCTCATCAACGCAATTGAAGACGCTCTTATATTCTCCAGGAATCAAACTCTTAACCATATACGGTCCTTCCAATTCGTAACCTAGCTTACGGTAATATTTCCTAGTACCAACCCCGGATATAACGGCCATCTTTTCAGAGCCGTGTTCCCTGATGGCTATGCGTTCAGCGTGTTCCATTAGCAAGATTCCGTAGCCTTGGTGCTGGAATTTATCAAGATCTCTTTCGCTGATGGAGACCGCTTGGCCATAGACGTGAAGTTCCCGTATTATCGAGCATTTTCCTTGCAGTTCCGGTCTGAATGTGTGGCGACCGCATTTCCTGAGTCTTGAATATGGATTAATTAACACTCTTCTAATTATATTTGTAAATAAAAATACCTCAAAAGACCTATTAAAATGTCCTGCTCTGGATCCTCGTAACTCAAAAAGATTTCTTTTCCGCCGTTAGCATCATAATCTCTTCGTATGAATTCGACGTCGTGAGGTTTGACCTTGTTATGTATCTCGTTGATGCCAACCTCTCTCGTTCGAATGTCCCTACATTTCAAACCAAGATCGGCTAAGCGAGCTAAAGCTAATTCTCTAAGGTTCCCGTGTTCAACTCCTGAACTGCAAAAGAGAGAAGAAATTTCGAATTTTGAAGCATTTTTTTGAGGTAAATAGAGCTGGCTATGTAGAATTGTTGGTACACTTGAATGATGTCAAAAATATTAATAAAAATAACCATAGTTCATTTTAAAATTAAAAGAAATGGCCTCAAAAATAAAAATTCTTTTTATGTAAAAGCGGACAAAGGAGACAGAATAGTCATTTTGGACAATTCGGATTATTATACCATCTGTGATTACGGAAAGGCAAGAGGCATTTACATAAAAAAAATTACTGTCTTACCTTACTAGAGGCATCGGTATGTCCCTTTGCACTCGATAGACCCTAGTCCATGGCGGTACCAAAGCTAAAATATTCGCAACCAATTCCACAAGCGTCGAAGGTGGGTAACTTTTATAACGGCCAGTTTTCCACAGCTCGTACAAACCGGTGCCTCGAATAACCAACGTTGGATACACCTTCAAGCCATCGCATCTAAATGCTGGATTTTTGAAGAATTCCTGTGATCAAAAGAAGGAAACAACAATTAAATGAGTTATCAGAATGGTAGTGTCTTAAAACCTACCACAAATTGATCCATATCGCGTTCATAGTCCACGTTAGGTAAGTTTGGCATCATATGCGATACCACTTTAAAGCCAGCATCTTTTGCAAGACAGAAAGTTTCACAAACAGCGCGAACCGTATGTCCACGGTTTGTATCGAGAGCGACATCTTCATAAATCGATTGTAAACCTACAGTTTAAGATAAAATGTTGAAGTATATCTGTCAAAATGCTGTCGATGTCAATAACTGTCAAAATGTTGTCAATGTGAATAAATGTCAAAATGCTGTCAACGTCAATAACTGTCAAAATTCTGTCAATGTCAATAACTGTCAAAATTATAAAAGTATAAACATACCTATTTCTAACCTAGTACACCCATACTTCAACATATCCGAAAGATGTCTCTGCAAACAATAATCCGGTCGTGTCTCGATAGTAATTCCAATGCACTTAATATTCGCTCTCTCGGAATACTTCACAGCCTCTTCGACGGAGCTACTTTTATGTCCGGATAAAGCATCGTGTAAATTTCTAATAAAATAATCTCGATAGTCATCAGGCAAACTCATAAAAGTACCTCCCATCACAATGAACTCAATTTTATCAACCGAGTGACCCAATTGCTTCAACTAAAATGAAATCAGTTAATCGCGATTGTTGGTTTATGCAGAAAAAGAAAGATTTACTAACCTGTTCGACCCTATGCCTCGTTTGTAGATAAGGATCATAACGTGCTCTGATAGCACGCATAGAAGTTGGTTCGTATCCTGTATAACTTTGCGTTGAGTATTCAAAATCTGAGTCTGGACCGCCAGGGCAATAAACGCATATATTTCCCGTGTAATTAATATGAGGACATCGATGCGGTTTACACATAACTGCTACTACGGCTATCTATAAAAGATGTTGCAAAGATGCAACAAATATATACACATAGAGAAGTTACTTACGCCACTAGCTGTTCGTATAGGTTTCGCCATTAATTTCGGAATTAATGTCTTCTTGTAATCAATAGGTACGGCTGCAATTATATCTACTAATCTTGGAGATGTTGCCAGGCTATATTTTGCAGCAATTTGATTCTTTAACTGGTTCAAATTAACATTTTTCCTTTCTTTATGTGCTTTTATTAAATGCTGTACGATTTCAGCTACGGTTATCACCTTTTTCTCTTCGATAGTTAAGTATGAGAATTCTAAAATGTTTTATGTAGAATCATTAGGTATTATTAAGTTATTATAGCACGATACCATCTCTGCGACTACGACCCATCCTTAAAGAACTTCTGTTGACTAATTACACAATATTTAAATTAATCTCAAGAATATTTATGATTTTAGTTTATAGTATAAATATTGAAAACTGCAACAAAATATGTTGAAATTTCACGAGCACGCTATATTTAACAATATTTAAGAAGTTATGGTTTTCACCATCTGTCATATTTGTTTAAATGAAGAATCCTGTAAAAATGGTAAAGTAAATTTATAATACAATAGGTGTCGCCAGGATTTATTCAAAAAATGATTTTTTTTCATTCAATTTATGGAATAAATAACCATTGAAGCAAATTCCAACAAAATATGTTGAAATTTCATGAGCCCCCTATATCTAAAGAAGTTATGTTTTTATCATCCTCCACATTCAAGATCAATGAAAAATCCTGTAAAAATCATAAGGCAAATTTATGATTTACTCAATAGATGCCGCCAAAATTTATTCAGAAAATAATTTTTTTTTCATACAGTTTATGGAATAAATAACTATTACAGTAAATTCCAACAAAATATGCTGAAATTTTATGAGTCCATTATATTTAGAGAAGTCATGGTTTAACCAACTTTCACATTGATGATCCACGAAGAATCCTGTAAAAAAGGTATAGCAAATTTATCATTTACTCAATAGGTGTCGCTAAATTTATTCTGGAAACGATTTTTTTTCAAATTACCCGCCTTTAAGTGATTACCAAAAGCGTGCTTCGCTACTGGTCTTTGCTCCATGTTGAAATTGCCGGTATTCTTCTAGAAAATTCAGATTGTATCGGCATAGGCCCCATTTCATCTTTTGCAACACAAAAAACTCAAATAAAATGGTAAGTATAGGACTTTTTCAGTAAAACGAAGTAGGTTTATGTTTCACGATCGATTCGCATTTGTTCTGAAATCGAAAAATTGTCAGGAACACGTTTTTCTATCAAAAATAGCTTATCACAATTGATAAAAATGTTCAGCGAATTGGTAATTGTGAAAGGATTTCGTACGTTAATTAAGTGTCCAGCGATTATTTCATTACCTTTTTTAGTCTGGTGCAGCCAAGAAATTGATCCCACTGTTTGATCGAGTCCTAATCAAAAAGTTTGAAGCAATTACGAAAACGAAAGGAGGTATTGTGATACCCGAAAAAGCTGCCGCTAAAGTTTTAAAAGGCACAGTAGTAGCTGTTGGCCCAGGATCAAGGAATCAGGTTCGCAATGATACGAATACGTTAAACGTGCTTTGTAATCAATTTTCTTTTCTAGAATGGCGATCATGTTCCGCTTGCAGTAAAAATTGGTGATAATGTTTTATTACCCGAGTATGGAGGCACAAAAGTAGAATTAGATGAAAATAATGAATATCATTTGTACAGGGAATCTGATATTTTAGCTAAATTAGATGCGTAAATTGCAGTTATACGATTGTTTCTTCCCGTTGATTATATCGGATTTATCATTAAAATTTTTTACTTACGATCTGATAATGATACCGATGTAATCTAGGAAATTACGGATTATATCTTAATTATGTATAATCCGTAAAATTTCACACCTACTTTAAGAGTCACGTAAATGTAGATAAACGCATTTTAGTTGTAAATTAGTTGTTACATTTATATGAGCCAAATACATTTTTTTTTAAGTAAACGTAAAATTCTTTATTATCGTTTAATATAAACAAAAAATAATTATACTACAATGATATATAATATCATTTCCGCATTCCTCTCGTAATTACACCAGTGGGTTTTACGTTTTCTTTCAAAACGTTTAAACCATCTTGTCTGGCTTGTTGATGTGCTATGTCTGTGAGTGCTTTAAATGAATACGGCTCCCAACATGCTAAATCCGCTAAAACTTTACGATTCAACATAATACCACATCTTGATAACGATTCTCTGAATATATGGTACGTGATTCCATGTTGTTGGCACCCTGCGTTAATTCTAGTTTCCCACAGCTAAAATAAGTTAATTATACATTAAAAAATGAATTAAAAAGGTTATAAATTGACCTTACATTTGCCATATCTTCTTTCTTTAATTTTCTACCTTGAGTTGCGTACACTAAAGCTCTATGAACGTATCTTATGGCGATACTGTAACAATTCCGTTTTCTTCCTTGAAAGTGCTAAAAAGAAAATATGAAAAAAATGTGGGAGGAATGTATTGATTTTTTTCTATTTATCAAACATACAGCTGCTAGTTTGAATATTTTACGTTTCCTCCATATCTCATCAGGTCCTCGACTTCTTATAAAATTCGTGACTGTGGTAAAAACCATTTTATTTAAGTATTTTTAGATAATTTTTTGATAATAAAAAGTAATAAATTCTTGAATAACCTAAAGCCACAAATTTCAACAGTATCGCCAACTGGCCCAACTAGTGATGAGCAATCTGGTGAAATTTGAATCTTGCCGGGAATCATGATGGTGATTCTTACGGAACTGTGATTTGAAAGGGTATACGCGATCAGAGGATGACTTTATACTCCGTCACGCCTACCTCACAAAAGTATTAAATACCTCAAATATGTACAGCAATGCCTATCTCGGATGTCAGGACCCTCTCAGACATCTCACTCGCGCCTCACCTAGTTAGGTTCAGTGCGAGTGAGAGGTTTACGAGAGTTCTGACTTCCGAGATGAACGTTGCTGTATCTTGCAACATATACAGCATGTTTATAAATTAAATCCTTTTAACATTTCTAAAATTTCACGGATGGTTTCAATTGGTAGTGCCGGCAATAAAGGCATATTTGCCAATTTCTTAGCAATGCATGCGAATATGACCTTTATTGCCGGAACTACCAACCTAAATCATCCGTAAAATTTAAAAAATGCCAAGTGCGTTTTAAATATTTGTTAAAAAACAAAATTGTGATGTATTTTAGGTTCGAAATAAATAATTAAAGTAACGTGAAATTCGAATAACATGTACTGCATAAACACAACACAAATAAAAACGAATTCTGTGAAGAAATAATAAGGCGTATAAAAAACAAACGTTTTATCCAAAAGTATAGTATTTACAGAACAATTTAACATAAAAATAAATATTAGCCAACAATTATTATTCAAAAGCATTTTAGGGAAATGCAATATGTATAATCTATTCTTAAAAATATTAATATATTTCTTCTCGATTGATTTGTCTCAATGAATATATATTTTTCGTAGTTCTATCTTTACTAACTCATCATTTATTTTTCGTAATATAAGGTATAAACCTATAATATAAATAGAGTTGATACCGCACCCAGTAAACAGTTGTTAAATTTCGCGGACGATTTAAGTTGGTAGTTCGCACAATAAAGACTATATTCACATACATAGCGGGAAATTTTTAAAAATGCTTACTGGGTAGAGGCTTTCTTAAATATTAATGAAATAATTCCATCAGCAGATTTACACTTATACAGGACCGTGTCAAACGGCTCTAATGAGGAATATTGACAAAATTGCAACATGTAAATATATCCTGAGTCGTTTAAAACTAAAAATTAAATAAATACAAATGTAAATTCTATAATGCTGTAGATGCTGGTCGATACCGAAGGTACTAGAGTTGGGATTTTAAAAATTTCGCAATGATTTAAGTTGATAGTTCCGGCAATAAATGACATACTTGCAAATTTCTTAACGTAATTCAAACAAATATGTATTTTATTACCGGAACTACCAGTTTAAATCATCCGCGAAATTTAAAGAATACCAACTCTAGTAGATACTACCAGATACTATAATAATTTTTGTTTATCTATCCTACAGACAAGGCATAGAGACACAGATGTATCAATTTTTATTTCTTTTTAAGGTTTATATTATTTCTATATATTTTTTTCTCAGGTCGAGCGTCCCAAGTTAGTTCTTTTGTATTGATAATGCACTGAATCACTGTTACCGGTATTGGACTTTTTAGATCACCTGTGATTTTCAAATCACAGTGAATAAAACACCGACTTAGCACTATGGCCAACTAATGCGTGAATATCCCTAGAAGATATCTTTAAACAAACAATAATATGGAATTATTTCGACATTTCCGATAAAATTATTGCTAACAAATGTGTTTTTGTCGCTTGAAGAATGTTTACGATGCATTTAATATCATTTGAACAATTAAGTTCAATGGTATTTAGCTGTGAAATGCAAACAGATTATAAATCAGCTGTCAATAAATGGTTGAAATGGCGTTTACAAAATGACAGCCCTAAAAATAAACGTTTATTTATTAAGCAATAAACATTGTTTAGTTTCAGCGTTGATTAAGTAGTTAAACGGTTTTTTTCGTTTCGTAATAGTGTTGTGCGGCAAATATGGAAGTTCTTCCAGGTATAATTTTGTAACATTTTCCTCGGATTATAGTCCTGTATATTGTTCCCGTTTCAATTCCTGTAACTCTTAGAAATGGGTACGGATTCTTTTCTATTTTGTGTAAGAAACGTAAACGCTTTCTATGCCTCTTTGCTTGTACATTCCGCTTGCTTGATAAATTTATCGCTAATTTGCCACACCTACACTGTTTACAATCTATATTTTTATCTGTTATTTGTAGAAGGAATTAGCGCACAAGGAAAACGAGGTCCCGGTCTCTACGAATTCTTAGTGGAAGCGGAATTACAACAATATTTCAACAGCCTTAAGTATAAAATCACCAATATGCACAATAGATTCGATGCAAATTCTATCGATTTATTTTTTTAGGAACGATTTGAAAGTTACCAATCCGTCACAATTGAAATTTACAACCGAAGCTGATCTTTTGGAATTAGGAATGTCTAAGCCGGAAATGCGACGATTAAAAAAATATTACGAGAAGCATTTCTCGAATAATTACCTTTCGAAATTTAAGAAATTAATATTAACGGCTCGAAAACAAGAAGCTTCGTCTCACGAAATGTCGCACTCTTTAAACAGCGATAATTTACCTATGTCGAGGACGCCGCGGTTTCCAAACAAACATATTATACCTCCAGCGAATATTACCGTTAATAAAGAATTAGGCATAGGGGAATTCGGCGTTGTGCAGCAAGGCGTATGGTGTAACGAAGGTGAAAGAATTCAGGTAAATTATCTATTTTATTCCGTGAAAATTTTTACGATCAAAATCGATGTTTAACGTAGGTTGCTATAAAATGTTTATCGCGCGAACGAATGCAGACGAACACCCTTGAATTCCTGAAAGAGGCGGAAATCATGCATTCCATAGATCACGAGCATATCGTACGTTTATTCGGTGTGGTATTGAATACCGGAAGTCTCATGCTGGTAACGGAGCTGGCTCCGTTACGTTCTCTCCTTGAATGCCTCAAGGAACCTTCGTTGAGGTCGAGCTTTCCAGTGCTTACTTTATGTGATTTTGCTGTACAAATATGCGATGGCATGCAGTATTTGGAAGCTAAACGATTAATACACAGGTACGAACGAAGCTTATTGACTTGAATAATATGTAGGTTGTCCCAAATGTTAAGGTAAATTTTATAATGGGTGACACTACGGGGCTCTTGTGAATACGGCGAGTGTTCTATCAATACGAACCCGAATTCGTGAATTTTTGTCATGGCAACCACTGAAATGTGAGATGGTGCGTTGTTTTCATGGACTAAAAGTTGCTTTTTCCTTTAATGCGGCCATTTTCCTGCAATTTCTGCCTTCAGCTCGTCAAGTAATGTTGCATAGTATGCCCCTGTTATTGTTGTTCCTTTTTCAAGATAGTTAATAGTCTTCATTACTTTCCTGATCGATGGAACAGTCATTGCCTTTTTCGGAGCCGATTCACCCTTCGCAGTCCACTGTTTCGACTGTGCCTATGCTTCAGGGGTCGAATTATACCTAATTGTTTACAATCATTCAGCAATTTTTCTTTACAGCGCTCTCTAAACTAAGTCTCCTTTCTAAGAGTTCACCCATTGGTATAAACTCCCTTGCTTCCTGGGTGCCCTACACTGCACAACCTGGCACAACACTTTTGCACTTTTGCTCTTGCTTTGATTCACTAGTCCGCGAGGTTGAGAGATTTCACCTTTTTGAGTTTTCTTATTCGTTGACTGTTGTCTAGAAGGAGGAGGGCCTCATTGTTTATATGGCAGTGAAGTCTCTGTTCGTGTTTTCTGGCATAGCTCTGGGTCTCCACTTCAACGGTGCGCATTTTCAGGTCCCTATGAAGGTCAGAATTTCTAATATACCAGGGCACGTCCACTATTGGCCGTAACATTTTATTCTGTTTTTGAATTTTATTTTTGATTGTGCTAGTACACTCCCACAATTGAATACTATAAGTCTATATCGGCTTTAATATCCGTTTGTAGAGCATAATCTTATTTTCTGTGAATAGTTTAGATTTCCTACCCGTAAGCCAGTACATCTGTTTGTATTTTAGTCTCAATTCTTCAGATTTTTTCTTCGTATGCTTTTTCCATTTCAGTTTTGCATCTAGGTTTCTTCCCAGATACTTAGCTCTATTGCGCCATTTGTTGTAGTATAGCAAAAAACAACGCGAAAAAACGAGTTATTCTCAATTTTCATATATACAAATGCTGATGGAGAAGATGCATTAGAACACGCTGCCTTTGTCAACGCACGTTCTAGACAGAAAGGAGCATTGTTAAAGCTTATCGCTCCGTCTGCTCAGGTAAGGATGTTTTAATACGAGACTCGTCCGGAAACTAGTACCCGTTCGCGCCGTGTGGAGCGGCAGTTGCGCGACGAGCCGCCGAGTGGTTTTCTCGCGACGCAGTGATCTGTCAGCGTACGAGATTTGGTTGAGTTATCTACAATAATATCGCGTCAGTGTGAGTTTGAATTGTTTAAGACACTCGACAATACCGCCAGTTATGAAGTGCGGTCTGTTATAAGATTCCTGAACGCCAGAAATGTGAAGCCATGTGACGTTCACCGTCAAATTCAAGAAGTGCATGGCAACGATGCGATGGACGCATCATCGGTTCGGCAATGGTGTCGCGATTTCCAGATCCAAAAAGTCTTCTGGGACAGACATGGTCTCTTGCTTTGGGACTTCATGCCTCGAGGGGCCACCATTAATGCGGAAGCATATTGTGCCACGCTACAGAAGTTGCGGCGGGCAATTGAAAATCGGCGGCGAGGCCTGCACGACAATGCCCGTCCCCATGTTGCTGCAACAATACGCCAATTGCTCCAGCAGTTTCGCTGGGAAGTCTTCGATCACCCACCCCACAGCCCAGATCTAGCACCGTCGGATTACCACCTTTTTACGAAATTGAAAGATTTTCTAGGCGGAAAACATTTCCGCAGCGATGACGACCTCAAAGCAGCGGTCACTACATTTCTCGCCACACTGGCGGTAGAGGATTACGACGTCGGCATAAGAAATCTCATCCCACGATACGGCAAGTGTCTTAATTTACGAGGTGATTATGTAGAAAAGTAATGTATAGTGCATGTATATGTCTAATAAAAAGTTTGTTCAGATATCTCTCTATTGGTTGCGATTTAATTGGCAAATGGGTACTAGTTTCCGGATGAGCCTCGTATTTAAAAAACCAAGGATTGAATGGCACGTATTCATTTATAATGAAACCTTATTTTCTACGAACGCGTAAATGTAGGTAAAATGTGCGTTGGCCAAATAGAGCATTCGTTTAACCGTATACTTCTTTAATCTCTTCCGTAATGAATACTAAGTTTGGTTGAATAAATATATAATTAATAATCGTCAAACATATGGCTGCGACTTATATCCACGTCCGATTTATAATTCAGTACTGTATAGGTTTTGGTATATCTTCACGAAAACTACTTTTTTTTTTATTATACAGGGTATGTTTATAAGACGTAATGTTAAATGAATTTCAAAATGCGAACAACAATCGAAATGATGCGCTAATAAAAACTGACAGTTCTATGGAAGATGCGGAAAAGTGATTTTCAGCCAACAAACTCAAATTTAACCCAAATAAAACTAAACATCTCGATTTCTCTCTTAACAAAAAAAAAAAAAAAACTTACCAGCAGCATAAAGATTCTTGGTGTTCAAATTGACCGCAACTGGTCCGATCACGTCGGCGAACTGGCCAGGAAACTGACAGGCCAGGAGAATGACATATTTTGCAAACTTCCACAGTGTAGGACTATATGGAATCCAATTTTGGGAGATGTCTTCGGAAACCAATCGTATCTTGATTGTGCAGAAGTGAACTGTTAGGACGCTTAACCTGAGAAGAGAACAAACGTGTAAGCAGGCGTTTGTAAAACAAAAGATACTTACCATACCAAGTGCGTATATCTTCGCCATTGCAAAATTATTATACTCTAATAATGATTGATAAAACTATCTTTGTTGGGAGCGTTACGGCCCCGTAAAGATAGAACCGATGACGAGCGGGTCAATACGACGAAAGTTATGCATCACTAAACGCGATTTACGCATCTTAAGAGAGATACAGGACGCGTCTGGACGATAAGCCGTACCCTTGAAAGGTTTAATAGGTTGAACGGAATTTCAAGTTAGGCACCGAAAATGGATTTAGAGGCGTCTGGATGAGCGTCCGTCTATTTCGTTCTTTGTTGCCGTATAGCAAAAAATAAAGCGAAATTCTAGCTCGTTGTATTCGAAAGTGTAGGCAAAAATCGCACTCCGGTCATCCTGTTTTTTTTTTCTTTTTATATTGATATTTCCTCTTTTTATTGTTATATAAAAAACAATGTAAAAAAACATTTTTTTTCGCTATTTACAAGCATATCCTCTAAATTAGCAAAGAAAATACATACATAAAAACCGAGAGTACTTTTGCACAAACGATAAATCACACAATTATAACACCCGCATCAAAGATAATCATCTGCGATTACCATACCATAGAATGCAAGCCACGCAGAGGAATGGGCATTTTTGGAGCATAAAGGTGTATAATAAATTATCCGACGGCATTAAATGTTTGTCAAATAAGAAATTTGCAAGGACATTAAAAGGACAGAACCTGGGACAACCTACATTACCCGAACTCGAAATATAATATACTTAACGCTTCTTTTATAGGGATTTAGCAGCCCGAAACATCCTGGTTTTCTCGAAGAACAAGGTAAAAATCTCCGACTTCGGCCTAAGCCGTGCCTTAGGCCAAGGCAAAGATTACTATCAGACGAACTTTAACGTTAACCTCAAACTGCCCATAGCGTGGTGCGCGCCCGAATGCATCGGCTATTTAAGGTTCACCTCTGCGAGCGACGTGTGGGCGTTCGGCGTTACCCTCTGGGAGATGTTCTCGTACGGGTTCCAACCGTGGGCGGCGCTCACCGGACAGCAGATCCTCGAAGCGATCGACGAACCGAATTTTCAGCGTTTGGAGCAGCCGGACTGCTGCCCTTTGGACCATTACCAGCTGATGTTGGACTGTTGGAAGCACGATGCGCCTACTAGGCCGAGATTCGCCGATATCGCGACGAAATTGGTCGATTGCCGGCCGGAACAGGTGCAGGCGAAAAGCGCGTCATGCGATGGACCGCATTTGTTGCCGTTTAGGGTGGGGGATGTTATTACCGTATTGGACAAGATGTGAGTACGTTTTGTAGGGGGTTACACGCGTTAAAATCTTTAAAATCTCTACTTGTAAAGCTGTTTTGATCAACCTTATATGTTTGTGCACCATCTATTGGAAAGGTGCATACTATTTTGTCAGGAATGGTAAATTTATATTAGTGTTATCATAAAACAAATGTAGTCAAAGCAATAATAATTCAAAATTAATACTCTTTAATAAAATATATTTGTACTGTGTATGGAAAATATAAAACAAAGATAAATGCATTTGTTTGCCGCGTTTATATGCGTGACTCCGTATGGATTCACGAGTTTTAATGCGTGACACCATAGGGAGTCACGGCATTTTTTCGCCTTATTTTTGATGTCGATCAATATAACATCGTTTAATATAATAGAATCCTGAATTACAACATTTATTAGACGCTAAATTAGATTTGTTTGTTCTGTAACTGTTGTTCTTTAATTTTATTTAGTTCTCATCGTCCGTTATGGAAAGGCGTTACAGCTAGCGGTAAAACCGGTCTTTTCGACGCTATAAACGTCGTCGCCTACTTAGGTAGCGACTTACCCGCCTCCACGTTCCTTCGTAGCGATTCAACGAGAACCTCGGCAAGGCGGAAGCTAAAAAGCGAAATGATTAGCGCCCCACAAGGTGACTTAAAGCACACGGGACATGTCGGACTGGACGGTGCCTATTTCGGCGATCTGAGCTTCCTAGGTGGTGCTAAGGTAGACTTGTACTTGATTTACTCGTTCTCTTATCTTTTTTTTTCGCGATCTACTGCTATTACCAAAGACGAGAGTCGGTTAGGAACGAGGCGTGACTGAGAGCGCTACAGCAATACGTCAGCATTAGTAGGGGCAGAGAGGCTGCATCGCATATCCAAATGTTTTAGATAACGACAGAATGCATATGCGATGCCACCTCTCTGCCCCTTCTAATGCTGAGAGATTGCTCCGTCACGCCTCGATCCTAACTGACTTTCGTCTTTGGCTATTACTTTCCGGGAAGATGATGATATTTTTAGATGGTTGTTCAGATGAAATTTCCTTGTTAAATTTAAACTAAAACAAATCTATCTGTTTAAATTGAAAACTTATTCTCAAATTGATTTGGTGCAGTATGGGGGAATCCCAACACAAGTCGTAGCACCTTATAGACCCCACGAAGATTTGGAAGCCGCTCCTTTATTAGAAGGTGACCATATCCCCTTACCACCCGCTCCATCGGCAGCCGATCACGAGTACCACGAAATTAGCGACGATGAGACCACAAACAGTCCGCACATCGATCTGGGACCCTCGCTAATGGACGAGATGGAAATCATGTTCAGTTCTCTCTCGCACCAGCTACCTTCTTCGCCGGCGGACCACGAGGGCTCGAATAAGAGTAACGAATTGAGGGAGAGGATGTCGAAACCTAGGAAACAAGCCGCTGTCAAACCGATAAGCGCTAACGATCAAAAAACTTTGGAGACAGCGATCGCTTTGGCCAACGAATACAGCACAAGATCGATGAGCGCCCCTATGCCGACCACGCCCATATCTCCTAATAAGCGGAAGTTTAGCTTTCGGTTTCCGTCGGTAACCGATCACGAAAAACCTACGGAAAGGCGTAACTTCTCCGAGGAGGCACAATCAACACCGGATTTGCAGGTAAGGTGTTTGAGAAAGGAATGAATGAGTGTTTTTTTTTTTTGAGTGTTGTTTTAAGGTGTAAAGATTGTAATACCGGAGGTTCCAGATTTTTAATGGCAAATTATGACTGAGGATTGGTATTACAATTTTTTACACTAATTTGTTTCTAATACGTATTGTCAAAATAACCATTTATTAAAACGAACAATTCCACATCATTTATCCTGTTATTTCTTTTATTGTCAAATTAATTTCGTTGTATTTCATTTCTTTCGTTTGCCTCCTTTTTAATTTTTCTTCTTCAAACCAAAAATAAACAACAAAATAACAACAGCAACGGTTAAGATGTTCACTGACGTCACTCGACGACTATTCAGCAGGTAGCATCCGCTTACCGCTCTGGGATAAGGCTTCGGCTGAATTTTGCTTCGCTAAATCACGCGAGCTTCTCTCGAAACCCTTTCCGGCGCCGTGTCCACCCCCGCACAATTCCTGTCGCGACCTAAACATGCGCCAAAAGGCGCTCGAGAAGAAATTCCACGAGATGGCGTTGGGGTCGAGCTTTTACGGTCATCAATATCGCGATAGGACGTTGACGAAATCAGAGAATATGTCGCGTAAAACGTACACGAATGAAATCAAATTTAATAATCGTTTTGATAATAGTTTCTTAAACGAAATCCGCCCCCCACCACCTTCGCCTTTTAACGTTAGAAGCGAGGAAGTTTGCGATGATCGCAAGTCATCGTTTGGCGAATACGAAAAGTCTTACACTCCGGTTGAAGCGTACGACAACGTTTTCGTCTACGACAATCATACTTACGTGAATGGCGCGCATCAGGCGCCCTCTTTCGGGGGAGTGCGGCGATCTCGCGCGTTGAGCTTTTCCGATTCGCAGGAGACCGTGCCGAAGAAAACCGGTAGGAGTATTAGAGATAGGAATAGGCGTCGCCAATCGTATAATCCGCGTGCTTACCTGGAATCAAGTTCTAGCGATTCGGAATGCACCAGCGTCGGATCGGTCGATCTCGATTGGCGCAGGCGCAAGAGATTGAATCGTTTATCAACGTCGAATAGCAGTATTCGATCGGAGATGACGCCGCGAACGTGGAACACCGGTTCTCGTTTCTTGAAGCCGGAGTGTAGCCATAAGATCTTGGGTAAATCGCCGCCCCCTAGTAGCAGTATACTTAGCGGATTATCGCCTACTTCGGTAACCAGGGTTCAACGTAAGGGGACTGCTAGTTCGTCAAGCGATTCTAGCCTTTAAAAATACGATTTTGTATTTCTAGAAAACAACAAAAGAGAGTGAGAGAGGAACAAAGAATTGCGCAGTATTCACAAATAATGCAAAGTCATTACGAACTGGTGTTACATATTTGTGGCAGATGGTATAAATTATAGAGTATTTGCAATAGATGGCGTTTTTATGCCAAGAAAATCCAAACGAAGTGAAAACACATCAAATATGGTTCAAATGAGTATAGAATATATAAAACCTTTATAGATTTTTGAAAATATCTTTGAACTTGTTTACCAAAATATAGTAAATTATTATTAAATTATATTAAAGCATACATATTACTAAGATTTTTTAAAAATATGTACAAAGTTTTGAATGATCATTCACAAATGTAGTTCTCAGAAAATTGATTTTGTACGATAATTTATTGCAAATATTATATATTTTTTTCTAAAAATGGTTTTCGTTTGATGGCTAGTACACGCTGTTAAAATAAAATCATGAATTTTTGGGACAGCCTGTATAGTAAATATACAAGGTGTTTCAAATGATACGATTAACATTTAATGGGGGCTTGGGAATAGCACAAGGAAGAAAAAAATGTTAATAAACCCATGTCTTATTTTCAAACATTGTATAATTACAGAGGATTTCCCTTTTTCTATTCCTCCACCAGATTTTTTACTGTTGCAATGCTTTAAAAGAACAAATTTTCAAGACTGCAATTAAGGATAGAGGGGGGAAATCTTTAACAATTAAGTAATGTTCGTTAAAAAAAAGGAGAAGTGGATTTGTTTTTATTGGTATTTGTTATTAAAAAAGGGTTTGAAATATGTCACGAATGTAGCAACATTTTTTGCTTCCTTAAACTAAGTATTCCATATGGAAGTTAGGTTATAAATGCAATTCTTAAAAAGTGAGTCTTCTAAGATAATTTATTACAAAAATTACGTAAATTTTTCTAAAAATGGCTCTAGTTTGACGAGTAGTATCCTCTGTTAAAATGAAATCGCGAATTTTTGGAACACTCTATATAATGGATATACAAGGTGTTTCAAATGATACGTTCAAAATTTAATGTGTGCTCTGGAATGGTACAAGGAATAAAAAGTGTCAATAAACTCATGTAGTATTTTCATGCGTTAAATAACTACAGAGAATTTTCCTTTTTCTATTGCTGCATCAGATCTTTTATTTTCGGAGTATAGTAGAACTCTAATTATCCTGATTAATTGAGGCCAAGCCCTATCGGCGGATTTTTTTTTTCTCGAAAGATCCGGATAACTGGTGTTCGATTAATTGGAGTTCTACTGTCCATTAAAAGGAAAAAAAAAGGTACATCACTGCAATTAAGGATATTGATGAGAAATCTTCAACAGTTAAGTAATCTTCGTGCGAAACAATAGAGAATCGGATATTAATTATTAGTGTTTATTACTAGATAACGTCTGGAAATACGACACGAATATAGCGAACATTTTTTACTTCTGTAAGTTAAGTATTTCACGCGGGAATCTCATCGCAAATACAGTTTCCAAAAAATGGCTTTTACATGATAATTTATTACGAAAATGAAGTAATTTTTTCTAGAAATGGTTTGTATTTGACGAGTAGAATCGCCCGTTAAAGTAAAATTACTTATTTTTGAGACACCCTATATAGCGAATATACAAGGTGTTTCAAAGGATACGTTCAAAATTTAATACATGCTTTAGAATGTTATAGAGAGCAAAAAATGCTAATCAAGTCATATATTATTTTCAAACGTTACACAGTTACGGAGGATTTACGAGAATAAAATTGAGGATGGAGAGAAAAAACCTTCAACAATTAAATAAAATCTGCATATTTGATAGGATAAGCAATTGTCGAGGTTATATTTGAAGTAATTTTTATCGAATCCATAAATAATTACTTGTACTTCGATTAAAATGTGAAGCGATCCCGAACACCATCTAGCGACTAACAATCAACTTTAAAGTAACGTGAAAACTGCGCCCTCCACGTTCCTCGCACCTCTTTTGTTATTCGAACTAATTTGATAATCGATAAGCAATATTAAGCGTCAATGCAAATTTAAAAGAAATCAATTATTTGAAGTTCTCGTTTATTATAAAAAGATCAAGTCAATTGAATCAAGTCGTTTTGTATTTTATATACCATTTTTAAGCGAAAAACAAAAGACGTTCGTTCATCTATTTCTAGTTAAATAGCTGTATTCTTAGCACATAAAATATCGTACTAGTATTGCATGGAAGACCTTGAAGGATTATAATCGTTAGAGATACTATTTTATGATTCTTTCGCTTGGTTAGATAGTAAAAGTATAATTTTGTTTCCTTTTTTTTTAATAAAATTGTACTATTATACCTTTAGAGAGCGCAACAATCGTTAGATACGTAGTATTATAGCGTTGTGTCAATTAGGATGTAGTTAGTCACACGGTGATAAGGAAAACACCCTTTTATTGCATGTACCTATCTTTTTTTCTTATCTGGTAAGCTGTAGGAGAATCGGAAATGTTAATAAGTTAAAAAGAACGGCTGCTTTTGACATGTAAATTTATCAGCTCTCAGTATTAATGATTAAAAGCTACAGTCCCTGGCCATTCTACTTGAAAGATGTCATAAATCAACCCTGGAAATTCTCATCCTACTATAGTGATATTCTTTTGCTTTGAATCCGATCGTTTATAGGGGGACTAGATTATTGTATCAATAAATAAAAATACCAGAGAAATGATATTTAGAAGTGTAAAGTACGTATATATAAATATTTCAGTTATCAACTTACATTTAGCGAGTTCACAGTTTAGAGAATGCATCGATATTTTTTAGAATATTTCGTCATAACCGTATAGAAGCTAAGTTGTGGAGTATCGTTAAGTGTTTTGTGTCGATATATCGTTATTGCAAAGGTAAAATGGTTATTCTATCTCTCTCTTAATAACTAATTACTTGGAATTTGAAAAAAATATTTGGGGTTTTTTGTAGAAAATGCCCGGGAAAGGTTTAACAAGTGAACAAAAAGCCGCTCTACAAGCTCTTCTACAATCAAACAAACATTCACGACGAGAAATTGCAACATTACAGAAAGTATCTCCTTCTTCTGTATCGCCTTTAGCTAGAAACTTAAACGAAGGAGCTAGCACATCGACACAAAGACGGGCAAAGTGCGGTCGGAAAAGAAAAACTTCGAAGAGATCTGACCGTGAAATTTTCATCGGGCTTTGAGCATAGATTTGCTACAATTAAAATGATTAAAAAAATTTACAAGAGAGAGGATAGAGATTTCGAGCAGAACTGTCAGGCCCGATTGCGCGAAAATCGCCTAATGGGCCGAAGACCTGTAAAAAAGCCGCGTTTAACAGAAAAAATGAAATCTGCTCGTCTCAACTTTGCAAGAGAATATCGACATTTCACAGACGAGAATTGAAAAAAGGTGAATAACTTAACAACATGATTTTTACTGAATTAATGTTTGCATTATTTAATAGGTTTTCTTTAGTGACGAGTGCTCGCTCTGTGTGTCTACGATTTGTTACAACTTGTTCGTAGACGACCTGGCGAACGTCTCACAGAGTCCACGGTTCTTCGAACTGTAAAACACCCTCCGCAGGTAATGATTTGGGGAGTGGACCCGGCCCTTTGTATTTTGTAAAAGGTACAACGCGTCAAGAGCAGTACATAAATGTGTTAAAAAACACGTTATTACCGTATTTTAAGCCAGGACGTCGCATACCTACAGGGCGTATATTTATGCAAGATAATGCTCCTTGCCATGTGGCAAAAAAGGTTAAGAAATTCTTTGAAGACAATCGCATACCTCTTTTACGTTGGCCCGGAAATTCACCGGACCTCAATCCCATGAGAACGTATGGAATCGACTAAAAAGTAAGGTATATGAAAGAGAAAACCCTACAAAGGAAATATTAATGAGGAATATAAAGGATGTATGGGAAAACGAAGATATAAAAGAGACAATATATCTTGCATTGAAAGTATGCCCCGAAGAATTAAGGGTGTTATTAAAAATCATGGGTTATGGACTAAATATTAATTACTTATTTAATATTTACATATGTTACATTTTTTTACAATATATTTTATAAATAAAAAATATAATACATGTATAGTTTATATTTTATTATGAAGAAACTACAAAATATTAAGCGTTTCAAGTAATTTGGCCAGGGACTGTATAATCTTAAATTTTCCAAAACTTAATCTTGTTATAATTATTTACCTACGTATTTTCCAAACGACTTAAGTACGGTAATTAAAGTATTATCTTCACAAAGTATCCTTGTATACTTAAAATTCGAACCCAATTTCCCAAACTCATCTCAAGATTCCTCCACTACAAAGGCATAATTAGTTTGCTTTAGGGATGAAATCGCACCAGTAGAATCGATTGCCGCTATTTCCAAATCACTATTTGTGGCATTTTTCGAAATACGGCTTCCGAAATGTGAAAAGAATCAAAATTCTTCCAAAAATTCCAAGGTTTGAAAAGTATTTTGAAAATCGACTCCATTTGTTAAAATTTAATCGATTTTCGAGTGCTGTTTTTAACTTATAAACACTTCTCTCTCCTCACAAAAATAACAGCGTTTATACAACGCATTAGAATACACCAATTCGTTCGTTTTTCTTCGTCCGTTTCTGGATAATGTAGTCCTCGAGTTCGCAAAGAAGAAACACTTTTTTGATGACCTTTCCGCCCAATTTTATAGACGTATCTTATGACGTAGGAACTTAGATGTAATTAATAGAAATAATAACCAATTTGACTATTATTGATATTGCGGATATACCGTTTCGGATACACAATTATATACAAGGTGTCTCAAAAGCATTTTGACGAGTTATATGGAAAAATGGGAAAATACTATGCGTGGTGTTACAGTACACTGCCGTTCAACTCTCGCTCGCACCGAGCTACTAATTAAGTCATGTTCGTGAAGAAGAAACAATAGAGAAGCGAATATGAATTCTTATTGGCGTTCGTCACTAGATTTATCTAGTTAGTTTATCTGTTCATGTCATCGTGGTAATCTCCAGTTTTCTTCGATTCGAAAAAGAGGAGACCATTTTCAACGAAACCATCATCGCTACCAATCTTTGTATATAAAAATCTAAAATCCAAGGATGCCCAAATATTTATGAATTGGGAGTTGTAGGTTCGAATCCTAGCAGAGTCAATGGAAGTTTTATTTCATTAATTAAATGGAATTACGTCGCAGAAACCAAGAAGAAACGATATTTCATACATAATATATTAATTGATTAATTTTACCTAACATATAGCATGTTTTGAGTGAGATATGAGATTGACATCAGAGCGGAACGGCACTGTACGAAATTGTGTTCTTTTGACGTGGATTGACGTTTAGAAAAAAAAACCTTTGAGCTCACCTGTATAACGACTATGTGATATTTTGTAACTCAAAAATTAATCGTATTATTATATACATTTCGTATTATATGCTACCGTATTTATTTACTATTATCTAAATAAAATATATATCGATCAAAATAGTTTATTATTTATTTTTATTATTCTGAAGGCCTTAAAACGATTTATTGAGTAATTGCATTGTATCTTCGAATCTAGTGAGCGCCAGATATTTGCTACCATCTCTAGATCTTAAGCTAGTTAGATCTTAAAAACCCTTCTTGTTATATTTTCATTTACTTCTTAGTGTTTAAGTTTTGTATATCCTATCTTTTCCATTTTTGTTTCAATGTTTTGTCTTCGTTTAACTTATTCTACGTTTTATTTCTATTTTGTTTATTTATCCCCGTCCTTTCCTAAATATTTTTTGCAGTCGAAAGTGACCCAGGAAGCTCAACTGGCTTACCAGAGCCTAGTGGAAAACCCTTCATCGGATATTACGCAGGTAAGGATGGAAATATTTATGTGATCAGTAGAGTAACCTAAACTTGCGGACTCGCATAGGCGTCGGTATTACGGGTTAATATAAGAATACGAAAAATTCATAAATAAACTAAACCGGTAGAGAAGCAGGCATGTAGTATCGACCTTGAATATAAATCATGTTAAACCGCGCTGAGAGAGATTTCGTTTTAGTACCGGTTGAGCTGTTGCAGAGATTAGTCGAACGGTCAAGGTTATGTACTTACCTGTCGCTTTTGAAAATATAGCTGGTGTTTTTTGTGTGTTGTAGTATTATACCAAGTACATAATTAGTGTATCGTTTCATATTCACTAATATTTACATACCTAAGAAAACAATGCCTCGTAATAGATTTGTTACTAATGTACATAAGTATGTGTCTCTTTTTCCCCATTTAAAATATGACGGTAGTGCAGTTTTTTGCTTAATATGCAATGTTCGTTTGGCTGCATTGGACAGAACTGATTGCCAGAGGCATGTCAATGGTATTAAGCATATGAGAAATGCAAGAACTGAAATACCTTATACACTATTCCTCATACATTTATTAATTATGTTTACCTCTTGTAATCTCCCGTTGTCGTTGGTGAGAAAAGCAGCTTTTAAAACGTTTTGGCGACAATACGTTCCAAAGTACCCATTACCCTCACAAACACAATTACAGAATCATTTGCCGCGAATGAAAGAGATGCTAGAAAATGTGTGTAAACGTGATTTGTGTTCCAAACAAATATGGATTACCGTGGATGAGACGACCGATATAAAGAAAAACAGTATTGCGAATGCAATAGCTCGCGTTTTATATAGCGAGAACACAGCATCTCGATATTTGTTAGCTTGCAAACGTGTTCAACAATGTACCGCGGAAAATATTCAAAAAGTGATAATGAACGCTTTGAAAAAATTTAAAATTGCCCAAGATCAAGTTGTGATGATTGTGACAGATAGTGCAGCAACGATGTTAAGTGTTGGGCGATCCTTAAAACAATATTTCCTAACTTAATGCATATAACCTGCGTGCTGCATGCTTTGCATTTAGTTGGTGAAGTTGTTCGACAACATTACGGAAACGTTGATCGGATGATTGGAAGTACTAAAGCAGTGTTCGTAAATCTCCTAAACGTTTAAAAGAATTTCGTAAATTTTGTCCAGGTATTCCAGAACCTCCTGAACCAATTTTAACGCGATGGGGTACTTGGCTAACAGCAGCTTCTTACTATTTGATCCATTTTCAACAAATTCAATCATTATAATGCGATTTAATCGGAATGAATCCAAAGCAATTAGAGAAAGTCAAAGAGAATTTCAAAATTCCTCAACTTTTAGAAATTTAACAACAATATGTACCAATTATACAGTATTACTAGATGCCATCAGAAAACTACAATTACTGAATTGTCATTGCAGGAATCATTAGACATGGTGGAGAGTGTAAAAAATAAATTACACACATTAAATGATACGCCAGGATTATGCGCTAGTCAAAAGTTGGCAGATGTTTTAAGGAAAAATCCCGATTTTAATACTTTAGAGGCCGTTTATAAAAAGTGTAAGAATAGTGAACTTTTAAGTGATTTTGAAAAACAGTTTCTACATGCAAATGTAACTTCCTTAGATGTGAAGAGAGATCGTTTTCTATGTATAAGAATATTTTTTCTTGTCGACGCACAAGGTTTACAGAAGTAACTGTGGAAACATATGCAATGATGCAAGTTTACAGTAGTTCACATCCTGATGCCTCTAATTTGTTGAATAATTAGCAAGTAAGTTTATTTATGAATTTTTCGTATTCTTATATTAACCCGTAATACCGACGCCTATGCGAGAACTTTTATTCTCTAGAAGGCTATGAAATTATTTCTTTACAATTTTTTCATGGATTTCTAGGATATAAAAGATTTTGATCAATTGGTGACTTGATCTCGTTTTCTTTACTCAGTTTATGCCGATGAATAATCCTTTGAGGATGTTAAGATCTGGACAATTTCCGGTCGTAAAACCTCGGACAAAGACCAACACCTTGCCTCATGCGAGATCAGCAGATAGAAGGTCAGGTTCGGATAGTTTGGATGGGAATAAATCAGGTTTGTTCTAGTTGGCCAAAGCTTAACATTATTGTGTCAACACAAAAATTGCACCTCCTAGAAAGAATTGAGATCAATTTCGCCACGGTAAAGGTGCGTCTACACGTTAAATGATTTGCGCAAAATGGAGTCTAGGCTTCGTACAAAAAGAGCCACCCTCGTGCAAAATCTTCAATAGGATAGATTTTTCCGAAATCAAACTTTTTGACTAGCACGAGCTTTATTCTTTCTGTTTCCAGTGCGCAAGTACTTTCTGGGTGATGTAATTTTCTTGGCAGGAACTTAATTTTTGACACCAACTTAAGTTGCATCACATTCCAGATTCCAATCTCGAACTATCGAAACACCAAGAGGTGCCGCCCAGTCATTGCCCGCCGGAGAAACCACAACCCCCCGTCGATCTGAAATCTCCCGAAATACCCGAAAAAACAGAAGAAAATCCAATTCCTCTCCCGCCTCGCGATCGCAACAAGCCTCTCCTAACGACGAAACCTCGTCACACAAGAAAACATCCTTTAATCATACCACCATCGAGTCTACAAACAACCCTGAACAAATTCACGATACCTACGCCTCCTCCAACCATCTCCGATCCTTTCCATTCCCCCACCGATCCCGTTTATTCCAATAACATCGTTCGAGAGGAACGAAACGGGGAGTTGGACTTCGATGCCCAGATTGAATCAAATATGGCGGCTCTGGATAATATCGCTTCATCAGACCAGGATTGTGTAGATGGAATAATGGAGCCGAACGAACATAATGGCGAAGGTAAGGATGAAATGAACGAAGCGGAGAAGATTAAAAGCCACCATGTGAGTTGCGAAGATCTTTTGGAGTTTGCTGATACCAAACCTAGTTCGCGAGCAAGGGGAAACGACTCAGATCAAGTTAGGATCATGCAAAAGGTGTTCAGGAATACGGTAAGTGATCTAATGCGATCCAGTACTCTAGCGGAAAATGAAAAATACACTTTCTACCTTGTATCAAATTCTAATATTTTTATTTAGATAATAAATAGAAGCAGGTGTTAGTTTTATTTTTTCCGCTAGTGTATTACAGGAACATTACGATTTTAACCAGACCAAAATATTGCGTAGATATCGACGGAACACTGTCTCGAAGTCCTAAATCATATCGATTGGGAGGTACTTAAAGGAATCAAGATTGTTAAACTGCAGAAGGTTGTACCCGGCGCGCAATTATCTACTTGCACTACCGCGCTGGACAACACGTCTTGGGATGTCACAAAGGCGGCACAATGGATTCTCCAACAAGACGGAGAAGTAACGCAGGTGTAACGTTATTAGTGCTAGTTACCTCTGAGGAGTACGTAAAACACACAATACAATGCAACAAGATAGAGATAGAAGAAATATTTATTGAAATTATTTACACCTTGCCAATCTACTAATTGATTTCTCATCCGCTCGTCCCCCCTTTATAATGTTAATGTTATTTATTTTATAACCTTAAAAAATGTATGTTATCGTGCTAACAAATACAATATTAATTGAAGACTTTGTGGTTTATATTTATCGCGATAAGACTTAAGGCTAAAAAGAAATAACAGCCATTGATATAATATAATCAATAAATTTAATTCTATTACAAAAAAAAAAAAAAATTGATAACATATGTAGTCTCTCTTATTTTAAGATTAAGAAAAGGAACAAGATAAAATGCCCGACAATAATAGACATTTAATAATTCACTGAACAGCGCTCTCTCGGATCCAAATTCACTAATTAATAAGCGTTTCACCGGAGTAGCAGGCTGTGTGCAAAAATATCGCATTGTCAAGCGTCCGCTTGTTTATTTTTCGTTCAGTTTAGGAAACGAGAGCGTGCGTTGTGTTTTGTGTTACGTGTTATTCGTTAGTGTTCATGCATTTTAGATCAGGTATATGGGTGGTCGTTAAAAAGGCCTATTTTCAAAAGGCTGACAAGTTTATGACTAGGGTGATTTATGTGACGTGCAACCAGAAGTGACAAGGACCTGATTTATTTAGTTATACGAACGAAACTGCATGTATACCTTTTTAAAGAGAAGTTGCCTTTTAGCCGCGCCAGCGGTCACACCAAAAATACAGTCCACTCCAGTAATGTAATTCAATTAAAGTACTATTAAACAAAACGCTACTCTAGTTTGATTCTTGCAATACCAGCACTAGTTTTAAACAATTAGAAATATATAATTATTAATCTAAAAGGTTTGATGTTTATTAATCTAAAAGGTGTGATGTGAACAAAGCTAAAAAACGTTCCTTTGCTGGCACAGTTTATCTGTGACTTTCCGGATTTGTTCTACGCCGGTGCTGAAATAGATTACAAAGTGTGCGAGAAACATTTGATGTGCTGGAACAAGGCGGACTGTAACAAACATATAAATACCAAAGAACACAGAAATGGAAAAAAGAGTGTACCAACGAGAATTGCCTTTATTTTCGATTTACTTGTCATGATTATAACCTGTAATTTGTCACTTCGCTTGCACGAAAAAGAGCCGTTTCAGAACTTTTGGTATAAGTACAACCCCGAGTTGAAGTTGCCAACTACGAAAACGGCACGTAAGCAAGTTCTATTTGTACGCGAAGACGTGAAAAAAGAAATCAAATCTATATTAAAAAATCAGTTGCTTTGGTTATGTGTTGACGAGACAATAGATTGCAAAAGAAATTCTATTCTAAATGTTATAGTACGTGTGCTGGATCCTTATTTCCAATGTTACTAGCTAGCAAAAGACTGGAAAAGTGTACTGGTGCAACAATTGTAAGGATGACTTAGTACGTCAGAAAACTTTCAAGTCTCACTACGGGAAGTGTTGATGTTTATGAGCGATGGTGCCGCAACAATGCGTTCGGTAGGCCGTTCTCTTCTTGAACACGATTGCAAGAGTTTATAAGTCACGTGTAAAGTGCATGCTTTACATTTTGTGTCAGAAACTATTCGACAATGTTCACCCGAGGTAGATGCATTAATAGCAAATACAAAAAAAGTGATTCTCAAATCTCCAAAACGTCTTCGATCATTTCACGCACACGCACAGTGTCCTGGTATTCACGAATCACCACAGCCGATTCGCGAAGATGTGGAAAAGAAAATCTAATCTACATTAAAAAATCAGTTTGCAATTTCAACTCGAGGTTGTACTTATACCAAAAGTTCTGAAGCGGTTCTTTTTCGAGTAGGCGAAGTGGCACATTGTAGGTTATCATCATGACGAGTAAATCGAAAATAAAGGCAGTTCTCGTTGGCACGCCCTTTTTTCTATTTCTTTCTTCGGTATTAAGATGTTTGTTACAGTCCGCCTTGTCCCAGCACATCAAATGTTTCTCGCACACTTTACGAACTATTTTAGCACCGTCGTAGAACAAATCCGGAAAGTCGTAGATAAATTTATTTACTGTGCCAGCAAAGGATCGTTTTTTTAGCCTTGTTGATATTACACATTTTAAATTAATAATCGTGTAATTGTGTATTGTGTACAACGAGTAACACAAAACACAACGCAGATTCTCTTAAACTAAACGAAAAATAAACAAGCGGACAACGGACAAAGCGAGAATTGATTTTTGCTCACAGCCCGCTACTCTGGTGAAACGGCTATGTATCGCAGAGACGATCACCTCGTTCTAATAACGTATTAGTCTTGTGTATTGAGCAGTTACGAATGGTAGACTAGCTTTAATCTTTGTATAAGTTTTAAAAATCAATCTTCAAGTGTAATATATGAAATAAAACAAATAGGAAATGGTTCACTAAAACCCTTACCACAACACTAGTGTTGTGGTAAGGGTTTTAGTGAACTGTTTCAGTGTTCCAGTGCCACAGTTTTAGAGTATCCGTTTAGGAAATGGTTGATGTTTCGAAATAGAAACATAACGCTCTTTATTCCGATGAATTTAATGGGATTTAATGTAAATGTATTTATTGGTATTGATTTGATTAGAAGGTATTAGGTGTCAAACGATATTCTAAAACAAGGCAAATGAAACGTAGATAGCATTTAAAAATGCTATGCACCAGCGTAACTGTATGTATTTCTCATTTTAGCAAACAACACTAAAGTATCGGTACACTCCGCACCGCACAAGTTATTAATTTGGAACAGCCGTTGCAAGGACGCGTGAGTCCTCATTCTCAACCGTATGATCGAATGATGTGAAAAGAAACTTTAGTTCTAAAATACCTGTTCTATTCCTATTATAAAGAAAAATATTTACAAATATCTACTTTTGCCACCTACACACCCTAAAAGGAAAACACGCGAAATATACGGACAAATAGAAGAAAACGGTCCCTTGTCATTGTAGCACGAAACGTAAACCATGTGACAAGAGTAAGACAACGGTTCGTTCTCTTTATTCAACAAATTTGTTACGTTTCTAATCAATTTAAAATTTTCTAATTTAGTATTATGCACGGTTTCGTTTATGTGTTGTGCTACACTTGACGTAACACACTCAAAAACCTTCTTGGCAATCCGAAAAATAAACCGGACATGAAAGAAAGGTCGGGAATTTATAAAATTGAAAGCCTATATTGGTCGAACGAAACGAGCAATAGGTACTAGATTCAATGAAAAATTGATCTGCACAACCGGAAAACAAGCAGAAAATGCTGCCCCAAGACTGGGCACAGTCTGGAAAAATTTCCCAAATGAACATTCGGGGACGTTTAGGAAAAAGGGCCTTCAATGCTATGGGCCAGTGCAAAACAGTCAAGGTTTGTCTGAACTATGAAGAAGAAGCGACTAAAAAACCATCGCGTATGACAGCGGAGGATTGAAAAAGGTAATACTTGACGATAGCAATATTTAATGAAAATGTTCGGAATTTTATTATCTTCCGGGTTCTTTTCGATGTTTCACTGACAATCCTATAATTGTTAAAAGGCGCCCCCCCCGGAAAGAAAGAATAAAGGACTGCATCACAGAAAGGCCCCAAGCATCCCCCCCTGATCATCATGATGTGTCCATATTTCAAGGAGCCCTGCCCTTTTTTGTGAACCATGCGACAAGGTTTTTCCCCAAACTTGGGACCGAATCTTGCCTCTGGAAATTTCCCGGGAATTTCCCCGTTTATGCAACCCCAATCACCTTTACCTGTCCTTTAAACCCAAAAGAGTGACCAGCCTACCTTGGAAAAAAAAAAAATAATGTTTGCCATCCCCCCGGCATTCTCATCCCCAACGCCATAGAAAATCTCTGGGAGCTCACAAAGCGTGAAATTTCAAACGAGCTGATCACAAATAAACAGCGATTGATTGAGAATCTAATTAATGTGTGGCAATACAATGAAAAAATTATATAAAATTTATTAAAGTGCATAGAAAGCATGCCGCGGCGTATTCAGGCTGTTACCGCAAAATATGAAAAATTATAATATTTATTCTTAAAAAATCATTTAAAAAGGTAGGATGATAGTATATACTACCTTGTGTTTCCTACCAGTGTGAAATAAAACAGAAAATGTTGAGTGTTTCTAATAATTTGGCCGACCACTGTAGAAGCGTGAAGTATAGCACAACACATAAACGAAATCGGGCATAATATTAAATTATAAAACCTGAAATTGATTAAGAATGTATTTTCGCCGATGGAATTAGATGCTTACGAAACTATTTACATAAAAAGGAACACAAATTTGATAAATACGGAGAAGGGACCGTTGCCTTTCTAGTCCTTTTGACTTATTAGAGTAAGGCAAAAGACCCTTTCGTCTATTTTTCCGTATATTTCGCATTCGTTTTAGGGTGTACAGGCGCCAAAAGTAGGCACTTGTTCGAGAATAGAGATACAACAGGCATTTTAGAATTAGAGTTTTTTTCTCATATCATTCGGTCATACTGTTGAGAATGGGGATCAACGAGTCCTTGAAATGGCTCTTCCGGATTAATTAATAACTTTTGGGGTACGAAGTGTTGTTTGCCCCACAGTCCTTGCAATCATTATTTTCTTATTTTAGGTTTTAGTTTTAGTAATCCTACACAGAACACATTATACAACCTACTAATATATTATTTTTTCTCAGAAGTGTTGGTTTTGAATTTTTCCATATTTATACAATTTAAAAATAAAAATATAAAAAAAAAATTAGTATATTTATACAATGGTCTCGATTAGCTAGGTTTTCAATCTATACCCCTCTATAAAAGGTAAACCTGTGCCTACTTTATGTTGATAATCGTAATACTGCCTACCGAAAAAATTTAATAACGTCAATTCTTCTATGTTGATTCTCTCGCGAAAGAATGCCCAACTTACGTATGCATACGCCAGAGTACATACAGGATTTAGCAACGTAATCTGGAACGTGATAATTGTAAGTTAATAAATTACATTTTCACTAAAAGCGAATCAAATATCTTCACTTACCTGCGTACCAATCGACCAGTAAAACCATCCGACGTAACTAGGATGTCGACACAGCCTGTATATGCCATGGGTAATCAAAACATGATCTGGATCCTTCTCGCATTGTACCTAGGATGGTTTCAACATTTTATCTATCGTAAATAAAGCGTTTCCGATAAATTGAGATTTAAATTCTACTTACGATATGATTAAAATTCGATTTTGCAGTGAACATTGCACATTTACGCAATACCTCTCCGACGATACAAATAACTAATCCGACGTTCGATAACCAACAGAAATTTTTCATACCTACAATGATCAATTGATCTACGTATATAAAAACGATGGATTTTACTTACTTGGAAAGAAATAATATTCAATAAAATATTCGATCCAAGATGTTATCGCAGCAATAGCATATTCTCTACTATGATTAATAACGAAAGAATCAATTGTTACTAGATTTGGTTGTATTATTGCAATCGAAAGGAATTCGGTGTAATGGAAGATCGCCATTATGCACATGTATACACCGAACATTTGTAAACCTATTTCGCCATAAATTTTAATGAAAATTCCTAAGCTAAAGATGAAACCTAAAAGCGTTGCACGTATTGCTACCTAAAATATATGAAAACTACTTACGCAAGCAATATTTCTAGATATATTTAATTACCTGGTATGGTTCTCCATTGTAAATAAATTTAAGTAAAACATTTGCAGCCAAAAAGTATAAAATTGGTCCGAAAAACACTCCCTTGGGGACTTGTGATATAATACTGTAAGATGTGGGATATAAAAATAGAATACTGAAGCTAATTATTGTGCTTAAAAAGCAATAGATGGAAATTCTTCCCGAATAGCAAATCATTTCGTATGTTTTGTTACATTTTGTGCGTATTATAAAATGAAAATATTTTGATATCTTAACCTACAAAAATTTAGTCACTTTCCATCTGTTGCCAACTTAAATTTTTATTTTGGAGGCCTATGCACCAAAATAAAAATTATTTTGGGATTAGAGCACTTCATAGAAGGTATTTCTAGATAAATGGCAAATAAATTGTATTTACACTTTGAATTTGTTGAAAACAATTATATTTTACCTGAAATAAATTAAATACAATAGAAAAATCTAGGGACTTTCTTCATCGACGTGGCTAAGGGTGCTGTAATGTAATTCTAACCTAATCTAAATAAAGGGGAATTTCTGTAAAATATAAAGAATTAATTGTTCCTCTTTTCGTTTATACATACAAGAATTTCATGGTAATTTCTTTTTTAAAACACCAAGTAGTAAAACAACATATTTTATTTAATCGTTTTACAGAATTACCTATTATTACCATGGGTGTACGAGGACTGACAACATTTATTGCACAAAACCAGAATAGATACTTAAAACGGTTCGAATTACACGATACTTACCTTGTAATTGATGGCAACAATCTAGCCGCTCAGTTATACAAGTGGCATGGAAAATGTTACGATTGCTTTGGTGGAGATTACGATAAATATGCACAGTCGATCATGCATTTCTTTAATTTACTACAGGAATGTAATGTGACTCCGTTAGTTGTGTTCGATGGTGGATATGAAGATAAGAAGTTGAAAACTATATACTCGCGAATAAAAACGAGGATAAGGCAAGCCAAGGTACTGAATTCCGCTAACGAAAATAGTATGACAGTGTTCCCATTGTTTTTGCGTGAGTTGTTTGTCGATGTGCTTTTAAAATTGAATATAAAAGTTGTTAGGTGTTTTGTAGAAGCCGATTTAGAAATGGCTTGCATCTCGAGGAAATTAAAATGTCCCGTTTTAAGTTACGATTCGGATTTTTATATATTTGATGTTGAATACATACCGTTTAATACTTTAATGTTGATTTCAATAAAATCATCGTCGAGGATAGGATGTTTACCATATAAGTATCTTGATTGCCAAATTTATCGAATCGATCATTTCTTAGAGGTTTACAAAGGTTTGCAACGAGAATGCGTACCGTTGTTAGGGGTTTTATTAGGTAACGATTACATAAAAATTAGCATCTTTAGCAATTTTTATAGACATTTGAAAAAGGCACGGAGTAAACCAGGCCATTCCGATCAACAAAGACGTATCAAATCGCTAATTACTTGGCTCCAAACCGAAACGTTTGATAGTGCTATCAGGAAAGTACTCGGAAGAACAAAATTGATCTATAGAAATAAAGTTGCTAAAGAAATTCAATCGGTAGCAAACAATTACCTGTGTTCTGATAGCCACTTATTAAAATATTTTAATTTAAATATTTCCGAGAACGAAAAACCTTCTCAAAACAAAACCGTTTCATCGACTATCAATATTAACGTTAGCGAAATTGAAGTCGATGAAGCATCTGATTTAAACGATTCGGAGAATGAGAATGATGAAGAAAACGAAAGTGAAGTCGATGTTTTAATCGAAGAACAACCCGAGGAATCGAAATTATTAAATTTACCCCTTTATTTCGAGGAAAAATACAAAAACTGCTTATACCCAGCTTGTTTTATCGACATAAAAGTCCATAATCGTTATTTCTTTATCCCGTTGATCGAAGACTATTACAAACCACAATGCCACGTTATCAGTTTGAACATTCTAGCTGCAATCGCTAGTATATTAAATGGAAACGATTCGAAAGATTTAAAATATATTTTACGAAGTGAACATGGTCGAATGGAATCATATCTGCTACCATATTCTAATAAAGCGTTACCAAATTTAATCGAGTTAGAGCAAATTTCACAGAAACAAGCGACAACATACATATCGTCTGTTTTAGAGATCCACGACGATAAATTTTTTCAGGAATTGCAAGAATTTCCTGCATCGTGGAGACTCTTCGTTATTAGCATTATCTATTGGATTAAAAATGCAGATTCTACAGTGAATGAATGTTATATCGATGCGTTACTCTTATCAGGGATAATCCTCAAAAGCATTGGAGTAGAATTTCCACGAAATCAAGCGAAATTTCTGAGAAAATTTCACAAAGATGTAGAATATCTTGAAAGGCACCCTGTAAGACTTTCAGCACCATCCGACAAAACCATTAAAAGCATTTTAGACACGATTACCGAAGATGACAAGATTATATTGATGAAAGAGCTCGTTATAAACTTCGATATGATATTCCGATTGAGACGGAACTCAAAACTATTCAATTGTGGAATAATACATGTATTCGCTCAATTTCAAAGCTGCGCTTATCACATTAAATTCCTCAATTCCCTACTAAATAGTCCTTTCGAAGATTATCCCATCGCTGACTTCTATAATGGTACCTTACTTTATAATTTAACAACTAATTTTTTAAGTAGACCGCAGTTGGATGGATACCTACAGCATCTAATGCGAAACTCACCTAATATTTACAATGCTTTTATCGCAATCAAAGAATTTTTCAAGGAACATCTACCTAATGTTTGTCGGAAGAATATCCTTTCGAAAAGGAAACGTAAGAGAAGAAAGAAGACTGTGCAAGCAGTTATTGAAACTGAATCTGTGTCTAGTGACGAAGATGAGGATGTTTATGATATAAATAATAGATTTAGTGCACTAAAAAAATTGGATGGACACTAAATCATTTAATTTTAATGTATATACGATGCAGAAACATCAGTCATGTATATAATTTATATGACTTTAATAATATGTTAATATATATTTTTTCAAATAAAATTTTAATTTGAATTGTTTTTTAATAATAGTAAATAATAGGTTTGTATGGTGCCATCTAATATTGGGTTATGTATAGAGCTGCTCACTAGCGCCAACGGGCAATGGCGGAGGTTCGATACAACCCTCAGTATAGCTGCGAGTCTCAACCAGATCTGTTGTGTATACATGTACGCTGCCGTGAATACTATTTCCTAGTTCTACGTTTGTTTTAAAAATGTTGCCTACGTCGCGAAAACGACCAATGTTGGACAAAGTTACAGAATTTATAGCAGAAATGCCTTACCTAAATTATGATGGCGTTAAAATTCAATGTGTTGGTCCAAAAGGGATTGTCTACGTCACGTAAATAGTAAATAGCATTCTTCAAAAAAGAAATTCCACAGAACACTATGACAAATTTAAATTTAATTTAAGTGTTACCTTTATTGCATGTAATCTACCGTTTAATTTACTAGACAAGAAAGCATGTGTCTTCTTTTGGAATAAATATTCGGACTGCAAATTAGCAAGTCGGCTAACGTTACAAAGAATTGTGCCATCTGCTCGTAAACATGTTGAAAAAAGAATTAAATCGGAGTTGAAAGATAAAAAACTGTGGTTATGTGTGGACGAAACAACAGATCGTAAGAAACATTCTGTGGTTAATGTAATGGTACGTACAATGGAACCAGATCAAGCGCCACCTTCAATTCTATTAGCTTCCAGATGAGTACAACAATGTACTGCCGAAGTAATTTCAAAGTTAGTGTTAAATACATTGGAAAAGTTTGAACTTTCAACAAACCAACTGTTAGCTACACCTTCGGCACAAATAAGTACAACACTGATTTTTAATAGAAAAGTACTTTAATAATTTCGAAATATTTAACAATAATTTAACTACGCTACTTCTTCGCCATTTTTCAGCTCACTCTCTGTATATCGTTTTCTACACAACTGTTGATGTTTATGAGTGATGGTGCCGCAAACATGCTTTCTGTACGCCGGTCTCTTAAGAAAACATTGTGCTAACTTGTTACATATTACGTGTAAAATTCATGCTTTCGGTCATGTGGCAAACAGTATTAGAAAATATCCTGAGGTAGGTCCGCGTTTTTTTATAAATATTTTAAGAATATTAAGAACGTGGTTTTATAGTTCGATCCAAAGGAAGCTGCGGCTATCAAGGAAAGCCAGTCGAAATTTCAAGATAGGTTAAAACGGATTTAAAAACTATTCAGAACAATTACTTCGGACTTGTGGAGGCAATAGCAAAATTACAAAATCCTTCGGTGTCGTTAGTGGAATCTCTGCAAATAGTGCAACATGTTCACGCAAAGCTATGCGCGGTGGAAGACGCAGAAAATGTTTGTGTTCTAGAAAGGTTTGAAAGTGTTATAGAGAGAGATTCTAAGACAAATTTGTGAAGGTGCGTCAACAGAACCGTTAAGTTGTTCCAAAGATTATTTTAATTACGCAAATAAAACGTCACTAGATGTAGAACGTTCGTTTTCTGCATATAAACACACTTTTTCCTCACGCCGCACTCGATTTGCCGAAGCAACTGTGGAAACATATCTAATGTTGCAGATATTTAACAGACATTATTCACTTCGTGATTTCACGGAAGATTCTTAAGACGGTAAGTGTTTGAGCACGTATTATATTTTATTTTGTGTAAACTTTTATGCGCCCGCCACTGGATAGTTATGTATATAAGGTAATTGTTTCTTGTGGCGCCATCTTATAAATAATAGCATAACTTCGTTACTATTTATATAATTTATTGAAATTTTTTACAGTTTTCTGTAATTGAATTTCCCCCACTTATATTTCTAATATGAAGAATTTAGGAATTAGTATTGAATTTCTTCTGTTACGCCTTGCAATAAATAATCGGAAGCTTTATTTGGGTCGTCATTTTTAAACGTATTTATTGAACTCGACTTCGACTAAAAGTGTAATTTACATGTTGCTGAAATAGTTTTTCATCACCTGTTGGATATATTTCGCCCCTTGGAAAGATTTTTGCATAATTCCCAGTGAGTAAATTTATGCATTCCTCCCACAAAATTCGAGCTTTAAAAAAGAAACTATTTTTAGTTGATGATTGTAGGATTATTAGAAATGATGATTTCATTTATACTAATCGTGTTTAAATAATAAAGTTCACACACATGAAGAAAAAATTTAAACAAAATAAATTTATTTATATCAACTAATTAGTCTCTTATCGTTTGTTACTATTCTAAATTAGAAAATTGACACAGTTATTAGAAGCAAGTTAAAGAATATTTCTCACTAACTTCTTTCGTGTATCAATTTATTCATTTTTATATTCGTGATTTTTATTCTATAGAAAAATGGCAATAACAGAACCAGGTTTTCCCTCAAGACAGACCACAACCACAGTTACCTCAAACACAACGGTGCAAACCAATATGAGGTTTGATCCGTCCTATTTAAAAACATTACCTGGAATTTTGAAGTGTATTCAAGCCGTAAGTAAAGTTTATTGTTTGTAGGGAACAGTAAATATTTATTTCTAACTTATTTAAAAGATAATTCTCTAAAAAAGGATGCATGACTTATCGTTAGATGATTAGACAAGTATCAACAATAGTATTGCCGCTGTTTATCAGTTGTCTATCGAGTTATCTCAATTGCTTAAATTAATCTGTGTAAAATTACTAATAATGTTGCTATTTTGAAGTACTTCCGTTATTTCCTAATGAATATTTTGAGTGTTCAATGATAGAAATTATTTACAATATTATTTTTGTAATCAAATGAATTAATTGGCCTTTGAAATAAGTTTATTCAAGATTCTAGTGTTAAAATTTGTCCCATTTTAAATAAGGCGCCATTAAATATGTATGTCAACTGTTTTTTCTTTAGGTAACTTTAATCTGATTGAAATTACCATCTCCTGATTGGTTATTTCGTTTATTATTGATCTAACGCCTTTTCTTTTTGTGTGGTTCAACTTTTCAGCTCCTAATATTGAATAAAAACGATACCACAACAACAATCAAAACTGTTTTTACTTTTTACGTACAGCTATTATTAATTATTATACACTACCGTTAGAAAGTTTGAAAACAGTAATGAAATCACTTCCGATTTAAGCGAGAATAATAGTAATTTTGTTATTTAAAATATAACACCTTGTATATTTTTACAGATTTAAATAGACCTAGCACACCTCATTTCATAAATACCCTCTTTGCATAATATTGTAATAAAATTGTTTAAATTGATATTTAGAGCAACGCAACTGCGCTGAAAGCCAGTGGCGGACGCATAAAAGTTTACACAAAATAAATTAAACGTGATACGTGCTCAAACACTTACCGTTTTAAGAGTCCTCCGTGAAATCACAAAGTGGACAATGTCTATTTAATATTTGTAACGTTAGATATATTTCCAAAGTTGTTTCGGCAATGTGAGTGCGGCGCGAAGAAAAAGTGTTTTTGTATGCCGAAAACGAACGTTCTACCATCTAGTGACGTTATATTTGCGTAAGTAAAATAATCTTTCAAATAACTTAACGGTTCTGTTGACGCACCTTCACAAATTTGTCTTAATGTGCCAAAATCAGAGTCTTTATCTAAAACACTTTCAAACCTTTCTAAAACACAAACATCTCTTGCGTCTTCTATCGCGCATAGCTGTGCGTGAACATGTTGTACTATTTGCAAAGATTCCACTAACGACACCGAAGAATTTTGTAGTTTTTCTATCGCATCCGCTAGTCCCACGTAATTGTTCTGAATAATTTCCAAATCTGTTTTAACTTGACTATCCTGAAATTTCAAGCGGCTTACCTTGACAGCCGCAGCTTCCTTTGGGTCGAATTCTAAAATCGCGTTCTTTATATTCTCGAAATATTTAAGATAATAAAATGCAGCCTTTAACCATGTTCCCCAACGAGTAAGAATAGGTTGTGGTGGTTCAGGAATACCGGGACATAGTCTATGAAATTCTCGAATACGTTTTGGGGCTTTTACAAACACCGCTTTTGTATGTGCTATTAGAGCGTCTACCTCGGGATAACATTTTCTGATACTATCTGCTACGAGACTGAGAGTATGAATTTTACATGTAATATGCAACAAGTTAGCACAATGTTTTTTAAGAGATCGACCTACAGCAAGCATGTTTCCGGCACCATCACTCATAAACGTCAACAGTTGATTTGTTGAAAGTTCAAACTTTTCCAATGTATTTAACACCAACATTGAAATTACTTCGGCAGTGCATTGTTGTACTCCTCTGGAAGCTAATAGAATTGAAGGTGAGGATTGATGTGGTTCCATTGTACGTACCATTACATTAATTTTTTACGATCTGTTGTTTCGTCCACACATAACCACAGTTTTTTATCTTTCAACTCCGATTTAATTCTTTTTTTCAACATGTTCACGAGCAGATGGCACAATTCTTTGTAACGGTACCCGACTTGGTAATTTGCAGTTCGAATATTTATTCCAAAAGAAGACATATGCTTCCTTATCTAGTAAATTAAACGGTAGATTACATGTAATAAAGATAACACATAAATTAAATTTAAATTTGTCATAGTGTCGTGTGCAATTTTTTTTTTGAAGAATGTTGTTTACTATTTACGTTACGTAGACAATCCCTTTTGTACCAACACATTAAAGGAATATTACAAACTACACATTGAATCTTAACGCCATCATAATTTAGGTCAGGCATTTCTGCTATAAATTTTATAACTTTGTCCAACATTGGTCGTTTTCGCGACGTAGGCAACATTTTTAAAACAAACATAGAACTAGGAAATAGTATTCACGGCAGCGTACATGTATACACAACAGATCTGGTTGAGACTCGCAGTTATACTGAGGGTTGTATCGAACCTCCGCCACTGCTCGTTGGCGCTAGTGAATAGCTCTAGTTATAATAGTTCACATGCACTCGTCCATCTGTAAAATAAAGGTACTTACCTTTGGGAAAAAATCATTTTCAGGGGTACCTCATATAATATTAGAAATTTTCCATATTTTATTGGTATATGTTCAACTTTTATATAAAATATTTTTTTTTCGAAAAACCCATAAAGAAGTTTCCCATATTTTGCGTACTTTATGGGTAACACTATAATTCGAGTTAAAAAAAAAGTTTCACGATACTATTAATATTCTTGATGTTTCTAAGGAATTCATTTTGCTTTTAGACTTTGCGACGGCAGTGTATTTACATACTTCCTTTCAAGATATGCGTAAAGTAAAGCGATAAGGTATCAAAATATCGCGGTTATCGTATATGCTCCTGTATTACTTTATAAATGGGAGTCATTTTTTTTTGATACCAAATTAAACTTCGTGTTTTCTAATAATTTTAATAAAATCGCTATTATTTTTTTTCTGAACTCATTTGAATTGACTTATATATATTACGAATATTTCCAAGGGATACTTTTAATTTAACAACACGTCGAATAATTTTTGTGATATGGTTTGAAAGTTAATTCTTTAGGTTTAAGAACTGATTCAAGTCATAATTTACGATCTTCAACTTATTCATTTGGAAAGAAATAAAATCGATGTATACACTACCGTTCATGGAAGACCGGGCAAGCAAAAAAATGTACGAAAGTCAAAGAAAATAAGAGAAATATTAAATGGCCATGTATTTAATACTTACTTACATGATTTTACATATTTCCAAACACAAATTTATTAAAAAGAAAAAGTTAATGTAATATAAATAATTTAAATCCGATTTTCATCGAAAAATCCACCTTTTGCCTTTAGGAATGCTGCCGCTATTCTCGGCATCCGATGCACTAATTTTGCTAATGTTTCATCGGACAAGCTTGTCCATACCTACTGGAGAATGGTCCACAAATGTTCCTTCGATTTTGGACACTTTTTCCTAACACATCGGTCTAATTCTTCCCATGACAACTCTATCGGGTTCAGTTCGGGGGACTGTGGTGGCCATTCCATAATTTTTAGGGTTCTTTCATTTTCTTCTTGCTGCAGGTAATCTGTGCACAATTTAGATTTATGTTTGGGGTCATTGTCCTGCATAAATTCAAATCCACGACCAATTAATCGGACTCCTGACGGTATGGCATTTTCCTCCAGGATTTTCCGATATTCTTCTTTTTTCATTATGCCCTCAATTTTGAGCAAGTCCCCTGTTCCGATTAAGGAAAAACAACCCCAAACCATTACAGATCCGCCTCCATGCTTCACCGTAGGAACTATACACTCCCGTAACATTCTTTCCCCTCTTGATCTGCGTACGAAAACTCTCCGTCTATTTCCAAAAACCTCAAACTTGGATTCGTCAGTCCATAAAACGTTTTTAAAATCGTCCACTGTCCAGTCTCTATGAGCTTGTGCCCATTTCAGTCGTTTCAGCCTATTTCCTCTTCGAAGTAACGGTTTTCGACAAGCCATTCGCCCATGCAACCCAGCCTCTTTCAGCCGACGTTTCACAGTACTCACAGAAACTTTGGAATCTCGCTCGTTATTGAATTCTGCAGCAGTTTCTGATGCTGTTAGTCTGCTTACTAATTATTTTTATTCGTAAATCTTCCGCAGGATCTTGCACGTCACCGGTTGTCTTAAATCGAACTATAGTATCATGTACTGTAGATTTTTTTATTTTTAATTTATCCGCAATCCGTCTTTCTGCGTACCCTTCCTGATGCAAGGTAATAATAGCAGATCATTTTGAAACAGCTAGAGGCTTTCCACGGGGCATTTTAAGCAATCAAACCGAAATTATTTTATTTTTCACTTGCACAACCACAGATACTTTCGCAATTACAATCTCTTCAGAACTACTGCGTTTACAAATGTTATAATACTTTATAAAGGGCATACGAATATTTCCAGGTAACACGAGTGAATCAGCTAACCCTCCTAGGGATTATTATAAAGCTTTATTGTCACTGTACTTACTGGGGATTTCCAACATAATTATATATTTTATGAGAACGGTCTTATAATAGACAAATACTACCTGGAAATTGGTAAAAGGTTTCCAGAAAAGGTTAGTTTTAATAATTCCTCACAGAAATGTATATTATATAATTTTAAAATTTTTTCTTAAACAGTTAATATAATTTGTCAGCTTGCCCGAATTTCCATGAACGGTACTGTATATTACGCGATGAAATCGCACCTCTGGAATCGATTTGCACAATTCCCGACTAGGAATTCATTTTATTTTTTCCCACTGCGATCCTCAAAATACGAAAAGATTCATTCAAAATTCTCCACATTTTTAGAAGCTATAAATTTCAAATTTACATTTAATTTTTGGATTTTTGGAAGATCAAATATATACTCAGTGACATAGAAATTGCAACAGCTAGAAGGGGCTGGAATTTCCGGATGAAATTTGGTAGGAATATTCACCCATGTAAGAGTAATAAATGATCAAAATTTAGGAGGAAAATCTTTATTAGTTAAACAATATTTTATAATAATTGTTAATAATGTGTGGGGCCGCCTCTCTGATTTATACATTCATTTACACGCCGTGGCATTGATTGAATAAGGTGGTTTATCTCGTCTTGGTGTATTGCCTTCCATGCAAGTTGCACCTTATGTCTCAAAGCCTCCGAAATCAAAGGAGGACGCTGCAAGTTTCGCAACCTTCTACCCATTATGTCCCATACATGTTCGATGGGAGAAAGATCTGGTGATCTTGGAGACCAGGGCAAAAGATTAATCTGGGCCTGTTCAAAGAAGTTCCAGGAAAACCTTTCTACATGAGGACGTGCAATATCTTGCTGGAATAATGGATCTTCGAGCCCTTGTAAGTATGGCAGAAGATATGTTCCAACCACCTCCGCAATGTACCGTTGTGCTGCCATATTTAAACATTAAAAGTTGCTAGAGTTGAAACTTCGAATTTGTTCAATGAGTTCAACACCACCTTTAAAATCTCATCGGCAGTACAATTTATAACTCTTTGGGGAGCAAGTAAGAAGGAGGATGACGGTCGATGTGGTTCCATTGTACGTGCTATTACATTAACCACAGGATGTTTTTGACGATCTGTTGTTTCGTCCATACACAACCACAGTTTTTTATCTTTCAATTCCGTTTTCATTCTTTTTTCTATATGTTCACGAGCAAATGGCACTACATTTCGTATGGATGTCCGACTAGGTAATTTACAGTCCGCATATTTATTCCAAAAGGGGACAAGAGATGCTTCTTTGTCTAGTAAACGAAACGATAGATTACATAAAATAAGAGTAACACATAAATCAAATGTAAATTGTTCTTGGTCTCGTATGCCACTTTTTACAGAAGAATGCTGTTTGCTTTCGATGTAACGTTGACAATGGCTTCCCGACCAACACATTAAAGGGATTTTATAAACTAGACGTTGAATTTTGGCGCCATCAAAAATTAAGTCCGGCATGTCCACTATAAAGTTTTTAACTGTGTCTGCCATTGGTTGTTTTCGCGACGTATCTAACTGCGACATTTTTAAAGCAATCATAAGCGTACAATTACGAAATAAGTTACGACAGCCTACATATACACAGAAATACTCGCGTACAGCATCGATTTAGTACTGACGCTGTGAACGCGTGAAATAAATAATCGCCGACTCCGCACCACATATCTACTACACTGACTGTTATTGCCGTTTGCCCAGACTATTTATTACTATTACATAGGCGAATATTCCTACCAGATTTCATCCGGAAATCCTAACCCCTTCTAGCTGTTGCAATTTCTATGTCACCGAGTATGTTTTAATTTTTTTTTCCATAGATTTTTTTTAGATAAGTATTTCTAATTCCAACTTTAACTTCTTTTTGTGAACTCATCATTTTATTACCAACGACATCTTCAGTGAAAGTCTGAATTAGGCTTATTGAAAAGCGGCAAAAATGCATGTTTTAATGTAATTATTATTATTTTTTTGAACGAGTAGAAAAATAGTAGAAGAGTAAATAGTAGAGGGTTGTCTTTTTTTAAATAATTTTGGAACGTTATGTTTTCGTTTTAAATTGACCATAATGTGATTCGAAAGTCCGAGATTTTCTAATTTATCGGTACTCCATATTTTACCCACATGACTCACACATTCTATTAACAGAAATTACACTATAAAAGAATAATTACCATATGTACAATTTACATGCGAAATAACTTTGATAGGACTTATGAATCACATTCCACGATACACGGAAACACAGGTAAGTGCATCTCATCGATTTAAATGGAACTTTGTGGGTTTATAGACCGATCTAGCGTAAGAACAACGGTAACTACACTGGAGAACAGCAATTTCGTTGTCTTAAATCTGAGACTTGTTTTCAACTAACTTTTGTCCTCTGGATCCAAAAATAACCGCAGTTTTTGTCAATCACGTCAACTTTTTAAGCTACAGGATACCCTGAAAAGTCATACAAATTGTGCATATAACACATGGGCTGAAAAGTCCCGGGCCTGACAAAGAAAACACGTTTTTTTTTGTTCAAAATTAGCTTTATTCATCAACGTAATTTCCATCAAGAACAACGCAATCATTCCAGCGCCGCTCTAACATTTCAATACCACTTTTGTAAAACGATCTATCTTTTGCCTCGAAATATGCCTCAGTTTCAGCGATAACCTCTTCATTCGAGCGAAATTTCTTACCGGCGAGCATTTTTTTTAGGTCTGCGAACAGCCAGCAGTCGCTGGGAGCCAAATCTGGCGAATACGGTGGATGTGGGAGCAATTCGACGTTCAATTCATGTAGTTTTGCCATTGTTTTGATTGACTTGTGACACGGTGCGTTGTCTTGATGAAACAAAATTTTTTTCTTCGCCATATGCGGACGTTGCTTTGCAATTTCGGCCTTCAGACGCTCCAGTAACGCTATATAATATTCACTGTTGATAGTATTTCCCTTCTCAAGATAGTCGATGAATATTACACCACGCACATCCCAAAATACCGAGGCCATAACCTTTCCAGCCGATTGTTGTGCTTTCGGGCGCTTTGGACGAGGTTCATCAGTTGCTGTCCACTCAGATGACGATCGTTTTAATTCCGGAGTGAAGTGATGGATCCATGTTTCATCCGTTGTCACATATCGATGCAAAAATTCCGGTTTGTTACGTTTAAACATGGCCAAACACTGCTCAGAAGCATCACCACGTTCTTATTTTTGGTCAACAGTGAGCAAACGCGGCACCCATTTTGAACAGAGCTTTCTCATAGTCAAATGCTCATGCAATATAAAGCCAACACGTTCTTTTGATATCTTTACGATGTCAGCTAACTCACGCAACTTCACTTTCGATCATTCAAAACGATTTTGTGGATTTTTTTGATGTTTTCTGGTGTTACCGCCTCATTTGGACGTCCACTGCGTTCTGCATCATCGGTGTCTCTACGACCACGTTTGAAGTCAGCAAACCAACGTTTTATTGTTGTTTCTGATGGAGCGGAGTTCCCATAAGACTTTTCAAGCCATTGCTTCGCTTGAACGGTATTTTTTCCCATCAAGAAGCAGTGTAAAATTAAAACACGAAATTGTTTTTGATCCATTGTTTTGGAAATAACAAAAGTAGCGTCAGCGAGTTCTACTTTAGAAAATGGAAAAAATACAAGGTCGGATTATTATTTAAGTGAATTTAGAAGACTTTGACAATTGCTTAAACTAGAGACAGATAAGGCATACAACTTCAAGAATTCCTGGGCACTCTAACCAACTTGGCAAATATCACCCAGTTTATATCTCGGGTGCTGGACCAACGAGGACAGGTTGATGTAGTCTACACCGACTTTGCTAGGGTTTTCGATCGCATTAACCACAATTTGCTTTGTGCTAAACTAGAAGCTATTGGCTTTTGCCCTTCATTTGTGAAGTTGATTTCTTCTTATCTCTTTAACAGGTGTCGGTTATGTTTTCTATAATGGGTATTCATCTACTCACTGCAAGATGTCATCTAGGGTACCGCAGGGTTCCAATCTCGGGCTAATGCTACTCAATATCTTAATGATTTCCTTCATAAATTTACAGCGTTATCAATACGGTAATCGATTGCGTTAAGTTGCAGATTTACCTCACCCTTATTAATGACTGGTGTACTCTGAATGGCATATCTTTAAATATTGACAAATGTTTAGTGGTCTCTTGCACCAAACGTTCTAACCCAATCATTTTCAGCTTCTCTCTCTCTCTCTCCCCCCTCTCTCCCCCCCTCTCTCTCTCTCTCTCTCCCCTCTCTCCCTCTCTCTCTCTCCCCCTCCCTCTCCCTCTCCCCCCTCACCACTCTCTCTCCCTCTACCTCTCCCCCCCCTCTCTCTCTCTTGTCGTCATGCAATCCAGTAAGCCGATAAGACATTCTATTGAAAATTAGTGAAGCTGTTTAAAATTGAGTAGAGTATGAGTGCTGAAAAGTTTAAGGAACAATATTAAAATCCTTTCTCACCACATGCACTCAAAGTTGGGGGAAAATACAGTTTCGACAATGTTGAAATCTCAGCAGATGCTTTCTTCATCTGGTCGTGGTTCTTTTTAATACTTTTATAGCTTGCGTTGATCCATGGTGACTTTTTGTCACTACCATTTTAGAAATGGTATCCCATCGCCAAGGGACCACACCCGATAGAGAAGCAAGTCTAGCCACGGATAGGATACTTTCACCGAGGTTCCTAAGCCTCGGATTGGGTAGCTTAGACAAGGTTCCCAAGCCTTAAGTGAGCAGCTTAGCAAAGGATCCGAAGCCGTATTCGGTAGGCAGCTTAGTCGAGGTTCCGAAGCCTCAGGTGGGCTGCTTTTTGTTGGTTCCCAAGCCAAACAACAGTGGACGATTGGGCAGCTAAGGTAGTTACCGTTGTTCTTACACTAAATCGGTCTATAAACCCACAAAGTTACAATTAAATCGGTGAGATGCACTTACCTGTGTTTCCTTGTTAGTTATATTTAACGTAGAAAGCTACAGTAGAAATCGTTTAAACAAACAAATCAAAGGCCAAAAGAAAACAATGAAAACCCCTCTTTCAGAGTTTACAAGCACATTTTCAAATATCAAGAACAAAAGCAACATTGAAACGAACGTTACGTCAAGCTTAAAGGTAAATGCGATCAATAAATTCTTCTGTAACCTTATAAAAAGGAACGGCTGAAGCAAGAACAATACTAAACCTAACTTATTTCAGTGTTCTAGCTTGCTAGGATTTATTTTTATCCAAGCCAGCGGTACCCTAGCTTACCACTCGACGGGTAGCGTATTCTGCACAGTTGCCAATATTGGATTTTGGTGTACAGGCATCCTGCTGATCTTCTATCTGTTCCACATTATCGAGAAGTTCTATAAGATACCATGGCTGAAGTTTGAGTTTATATTCTGCCTGGTGATGGCCATATTCTTCTTTATTATGGCCATACTGGCCGTCACGTTCAACAATCTGTTTTATGAGATTGCCGGGGTAAGTATTGTTATCAATAGAGCGAGGTAATCGTCTCTGCGATACATAGACGTTTCACCGGAGTAGCGGGCCGTGTGCAAAAATCTACCCTCGCTTGTTTATTTCAGTTTAGGAAACGGGGGCGTTCGTTGTGTTTTGTGTTACGTGTTATTCGTTAGAAATATGTAATTATTAATTTAAAATGTGTAATGTGAATAAGACACAGTAAATAAGTTTATCTATGAGTTTCCGGATTTGTTCTACGACGGTGCTAAAATAATTTGTAAAGTGTGCGAGAAACATTTGATGTGCTGGGACAAGGCTGACGGTAAATACCGAAGAACATAGGAATAGAAAAAAAGGGCGTCCCAACGAGAACTGCCTTTATTTTCGATTTACTTGTCATGATGATAACCTGTAATTTGTCACTTCGCTTACTCGAAAAGGAACCGTTTCAGAACTTATGGTATAAGTATAACCCCGAGGCACGTAAGCATGTTTTATTCGTACGCGAAGACGTAGGAAAGAAAATCAAATCTGCATTAAAAAATCAGTTGCTTCGGTTATGTGTTGACGAGACAACAGATTACAAAAAGAATTCTATTCTAAATGTTATAGCACGTGTACTGGACCTTCATAAACCACGGTTACTAGCTAGCAAAAGACTGGAAAAGTGTACTGGTGCAGCAATTGTGAGGGTGTCACCACGTCAAGTGTTGATGTTTATGAGCGATGGTACAGCGACAATGCGATAGGCCGTTATCTTTTTGAACACGGTTGCAAGTGTTTGCATGTTACGTGTAAAGTACATGCTTTACATCTTGTGGCAGAAACTATCCGACAATGTTCAGTCGAAGTAGATGCATTAATAGCAAGTACAAAAAAGAATTTTGTTCAAATCTCCAGAACGTCCTCGATTATTTCACGCACAATCTCCTGGTATTCGTGAATCACCACAGCCGATTCGTACACGTTGGGAAACATGGTTGCAGGGGGCCCTTTATTTTGCTGAATATTTCAAACAAGTAAAAGCTGTTATTCTACAATTCAATCCTGCCGAGGCTGCAGCTATTAAGGAGAGCCAGAGAAAATTTCTATTGAAATACAGTTACAAACATTACATGACGCAATAGAACAATTACAAAATAGAGCGTTGTCGTTAGTGGAGTCACTGCAAATAGTGAACTACACCGCTACGTACTATGCATGACGCAAAATATAATCGCGTTTTAAAAAAGTTCGAGCGAGTGTTAAAGAGAGATTCCCGATTTTATCACATTAAAATAAATTTGTGATGGTGCATCGACCAATCCATTAACTGAATCCACTTAATCATGCATGATCGTTCGACATCTGCGGTAATAACCGTAGATGTCGAACGATCTTTTTCAAAATATAGACACATTTTTTTTCACCACGGCGAACATCGTTCAATGAGGCAACTGTGGAAACATGTCTAGAGATGTCAACTTTTTACGACTCTTAACGTTCGGTAATTCCGATGCACATTTTTCGATCACAATTTTTCAGATATTATAATCCTTGATTGGTTCTGTTATTATTATTCGATTTATTACTTATTTTTTTAGTATTGTACTTACTGAAGGAAGCGGACGCCTATGCCGCGCAGAGACATTACCTCCCTTTTATCAATCATGTTGATTCAATTTAGCGATGTAACCATGTGAATGTTCATAAATTCAATTCTTCTCTACCAGATTTTTGGATTCATCTGTATGGCAGCCTACGCATTGGACGCCTTTTTAAAATTCCGTGGCATCAAAACGGGGGAATTAGCTCAGGGTGAAAGGGTGGTTTCAAGACAGACAACCACAGCGACGTACTAACCTAAATGAAATCTTTTTTTAACGTAAAACATGGTACTTATTTAAAAAAAATGTACATAATATTATTTTTTTTGTTCGATTTACAAGATTACACAAATTAACTTAAGTTTAGATAGGTATTTTCACTGTTTGCGAGTGTTTTATTTGCATTTTTTTGAAATTATGTTGATTTTTGTTTGTAATTTATACAGGCTGTCCCATAACACGATTGCCACAGCTTAAAGATGCGTTCCTGAAGCAATTTCAAGTAAAGAATGTCTAATAAACATACTATGTCCGAAACTCTATCGTAATTGTGCTAGGGTAATTCGAAATCTGAATTAATATGAGATAAAATCTCATTGAAAATCAGTTATATCCAATTGGTGTATACACCTTCAAGCTTTTCTCAGAGCTAAAGAGGTAGCTCTGTTAACAGTGCTAGGATCGGCACGAATCTGCGGAATCCATAATCCTAGCAACAAATTCTCTGTTTTCGGGGGTTTCCTGTATAGACAAGATCTTTTTTTTTTTTTTTTTTAATGAGATTCCATAGTTTCCCGTGGACTTTCAAGTGTCCGACAATGTAAATTTCTGGTGTTGAAATGAAAAAAATTAACATACTTTTAAGATTATTTTAATGCAACAAAAACAACGAAACGTTTACTGTCACAATAAGTAATAAATGATGAATCATAGCCACCTCGATTTTGCGAAATTAACAGCGGTGCCTATATCTCCATTAGTAAGGTTTTCTAAAACTTCAAATGCTTATATCTCAATTACGATAGAGTTTTGGGCATATATTCATTAGACATTTTTGACTTGAAATTCCTCGAGCAACATATCCTTAAGCTGCGGCGATCATCTTATAGGACACCCTGTATAATTGATTTGCTCAAAAAGCATTCTAATCTAATTCGCTTATGAATATCGAATCTTATTTTTCATTAAGACGGGACCAATGAAAATTTAGAATACAGGGTGTTTCAAAAGAACGCTTGCAGATTTTATCCGCGTATAATACTCGTCAAATGCAGTAAAAAATCTTAGTGACTATAGGTCCGGAGATCTACTATTTTAAAGATAGAGCATGTTCTATGTAAATACATACCAACTTTTTTCAAACATCCTGTGCTTAGTCAAAATGTCGCTTCAATACTTATTACTATACAGGGTGAAAATAAAAATTGGAAGCACCAAGTTATTATAGATACAAAAAATTTGTTCAGATAATGTTTTTAGTACTTCTAATAAGTTATTTAAATCTGTACAAATTTTGTAAAAAAAGAATTAAATTTTCGTAGATATTGTTAGTTTTATACTTTTTTTTAAATGGTACATCCTGTATATTTTTACACCAGTTAATAGAAAATAATTTTTGCTTTAAGAAAGTATCAGGGTGTTTTCTTTTAAACTTGAGAGTTTTTGCGATATTAAAGAAAAACGAAATAACATATGCCTTGAGAACAAAATTTGACAGTTTTCTGTTACTTTTTTAAAGCAAAACTTATTTAAAAAAAATAGTACAGAATTAGTAATATCTACGAGAATTTAATTCTTTTTTCTATCAGATTTGTACAGATCTAATTAGCTTATTAGAAGTACTAAAAAATTTTATTTGAATATTTTTTTTTGTATCGATAATAACTTCGAGGAAAACCAGTGTTTTCAAATTTTATTTCCACCCCTGTATAATAAATATATGTAATTTTTTAATGTACATATAACACCACTTCCATTTTTTATCTATGATATTACTCTTGTTTATATTCTACTTATTATCACCAGGCCAATTACCAAATTGTATAAATGTCTTTTTAACGATAAAAAAGGTTATCACTTGTTTTCATTTTCTTGTTGACGTCGTTACTATTAGATCTAATATTGAATGTTGAAATAAAAGTACATGATTATTATTAATAGAACAAATTATCTATATAGAACTATTTTTTTTTAAATATTCAAATTAGGTCACTGCTCTTTTGGACTGGAATTCATAGTTAATATCTTAGTGCTGGGGGTTACTTAAGTAAGGAAAGAAACTTATTCGATTAGCTGGTTTTACTAATTTATTTTTTAATTTGATTATTCGGATTGTTGTTGATGGTATATCTGGTATTGTACTGTAGAATAAATATATCTCCACCCTTAAGGAAGTACTATGAATTCCGGGGTAATTCTTAAATTCCAAATAATTTTATTGATAATTGTTGAAAAAAAATCAATATATTTGAATATTTTTTTAAAACATTCTGAATTTTGTTGATTGAGAAATATTTAAAATTTTATTTTTATATCATGTCTATTGTTGCACATTGTTACTATATTTAAAACTAAAATCTATATATTCATTATTATGTATAGAGATTAATTACTTCTTGTATATTTTGCACAGTATATATTATGTTTACTATTTATAATTTTGCGAATGTTCTATTTTTTTTTTTTGAAAGATAAACGAAATGATTTTATTTAGTCTTGTTTAATCATCGAAATAATAAAGTACTTATTAAGAATTTAGTGTATTATCGGAGAATTCTAGCTGTATATTGTGAAACTGTATGTGCGTACATTTTTCTATAATAATTAAACAATAGGATGAACAAATATTCCAAACACAATTTACAAAACGTGGATTAAATATTTAGTCAACGATTAGCGCATTCATCTCTGATTCACTTAATTTTTGTGTGACGTCACATAGATTTAACGAGAATTTATTTAAAATCTAACAGATAATCATCTAAATATAGTATTTAATATTTTTGTGCTACCAATCTCTCAAAACGTTATTTTAATTCTTATTAATTAATTACTAATTAAACCAGCTTAAAATCTATATGTAAACCAATTCATTTAAACGTGTTCAATTTTAATTGCAAATTACAGATATGAGAGCTTTTATGTATTAGTAATTGCCTCTAAAAGTGTAAATTATGTTACAGGAATCTGTAACATACTGTATCTGCAGAATTCTAAATTACCGGCAATCCCTACAAGCTTACCCTTTTATCCACGAGATAGCGATTTATAGATAAATTTGCTCACCAATTAAACCAGCTCGAATTGTATATGTAAACTAATTCATTTAATCACCTGTTAAAATTTAATTGAAAATTAACCATAGATACAAGAGATTATATTTGTGTTGATAGCTGTTCGTAAAAATTTAAATGTGTTACAGGAATCTGTAATGTAACCTAACTTTAGAACTCTGTAATTCCGTAAAGCTTACGCTTTTGTCCTCGAGATGGCGAATTAGAAATAAATATTCTAATTCAAACGAGAAATGTAATATATTTCAAAACTATACACTATATACTAAACACTTCGCGCTACATTTTTAAATTTTAATTGAAAATTAACCTTAGATACAAAAGATTTTATTTGTGTTAGCTGCTCGTAAAAATTTTAATGCGTTACAGGAATCTGTAACGTAACCTAACTTTAGAATTCTGTGATTCCGTAGAGCTTACACTTTGATCCTCGAGATGGCGCTTTAGTAATAAATATTCTAGTTCAATCGAGAAAAATGTAATATATTTCAAAACTATATACTATATACTAAACACTTGGTGCCAAATTTTTAAATTTTAATTGGAAATTAACCATAGATGCAAGAGATTTTATTTGTGTTGATAGCTGTTCGTAAAAATTGTAATGTGTTACAGGAATCTGTAACGTACCCTAACTTTAGAATTCTGTAATTCCCTAAAGCTTACTCTTTCGTCCTCGAGATGGCGCTTTAGAAATAAATATCTAATTCAATCGAGAAAAATGTAATATATTTCAAAACTATACACTATATACTAAACGCTTGGTGCTAAATTTTTAAATTTTAATTAGAAATTAACCATAGATACAAGAGATTTTATTTGTGTTGATAGCTGTTCCGAAACGTTTTGATGTGTTACAGGAATCTGTAACGTAACCTAACTTTAGAATTCTGTAATTCCATAAAGCTTACACTTTTGTCCTCGAGATGGCGCTTTAGTAATAAATATTCTAGTTCAATCGAGAAAAATGTAATATATTTCAAAACTATACACTATATACTAAACACTTGGTGCCACATTTTTAAATTTTAATTGGAAATTAACCATAGATACAAGAGATTTTATTTGTGTTGATAGCTGTTCCTAAAAATTTTAATGGGTTACAGGAATCTGTAACGTAACGTAACTTTAGAATTCTGTAAAGCTTACCCTTTCGTCCTCGAGATGGCGCTTTAGAAATAAATAATCTAATTCAAACGAGGAAAATGTAAATATTTCAAAACTATACACTATATACTAAACAAATGGTGCCAAATTTTTAAATTTTAATTGGAAATTAACCATAGATACAAGAGATTTTATTTGTGTTGATAGCTGTTCCTAAACGTTTTAATGTGTTACAGGAATCTGTAACGTAGCCTAACTTTAGAATTCTGTAATTCCATAAAGCTTACACTTTTGTCCTCGAGATGGCGCTTTAGTAATAAATATTCTAGTTCAATCGAGAAAAATGTAATATATTTCAAAACTATACACTATATACTAAACACTTGGTGCCACATTTTTAAATTTTAATTGGAAATTAACCATAGATACAAGAGATTTTATTTGTGTTGATAGCTGTTCCTAAAATTTTAATGGTTACAGGAATCTGTAACGTAACGTAACTTTAGAATTCTGTAAAGCTTACCCTTTCGTCCTCGAGATGGCGCTTTAGAAATAAATAATCTAATTCAAACGAGGAAAATGTAAATATTTCAAAACTATACACTATATACTAAACAAATGGTGCCAAATTTTTAAATTTTAATTGGAAATTAACCATAGATACAAGAGATTTTATTTGTGTTGATAGCTGTTCCTAAAAATTTTAATGTGTTACAGGAATCTGTAACGTAGCCTAACTTTAGAATTCTGTAATTCCCTAAAGCTTACTCTTTCGTCCTCGAAATGGCGCTTTAGAAATAAATATCTAATTCAATCGAGAAAAATGTAATATATTTCAAAATTATACGCTATATACTAAACGCTTGGTGCCAAATTTTTAAATTTTAATTAGAAATTAACCATAGATACAAGAGATTTTATTTGTGTTGATAGCTGTTCCTAAACGTTTTAATGTGTTACAGGAATCTGTAACGTAACCTAACTTTAGAATTCTGTAATTCCATAAAGCTTACACTTTTGTCCTCGAGATGGCGCTTTAGTAATAAATATTCTAGCTCAATCGAGAAAAATGTAATATATTTCAAAACTATACACTATATACTAAACACTTGGTGCCACATTTTTAAATTCGAATTGGAAATTAACCATAGATACAAGAGATTTTATTTGTGTTGACAACTGTTTGTAAAAATTTTAATGTGTTACAGGAATCTGTAACGTAACCGAACTTTAGAATTCTGTAATTCCGCAAAGCTTACTCTTTGGTAGTCGAGATGGCGCTTCAGAAATAAATTAACTAATTCAAAGGAGGAAAATGTAATATATTTCAAAACTATACACTATATACTAAACACTTGGTGCTACATTTTAAAATTTGAATTGGAAATTAACTACAGATACAAGAGATTTTATTTGTGTTGACAACTGTTTGTAAAAATTTTAATGTGTTACAGGAATCTGTTACGTGACCTAACTTTAGAAGTCTGTAATTCCGCAAAGCTTACTCTTTGGTCCTCGAGATGGCGCTTCAGAAATAAATAATCTAATTCAAAGGAGGAAAATGTAATATATTTCAAAACTATACACTATATACTAAACACTTGGTGCTACATTTTTAAATTTTAATTGAAAATTAACCTAGATACAAGAGATTTTATTTGTGTTGATAGCTGTTCGTAAAAATTTAAATGTGTTACAGGAATCTGTTACGTGACCTAACTTTAGAAGTCTGTAATTCCGCGAAGCTTACTCTTTCGTCCTCGAGATGGCGCTGTAGAACGATATTTTCTATTACAAATGAGAAAAATTTAATATATTTCCTAAAAATTATGCAAATCTATACATTAAACATTTGATATCACATTTTTAAACTGTAGCAACAAGAAAAACATTGAAACAATTATAGGTTGAGACTCATGTTATAAATACACAAAGTAATCAATGGAAAGTGAAAGTTTGCTACAGAAATTCAGCATTGTTCTTAGGTTCATTCAAATTGCTTTCAAATGCAATCCCTTTGATAGAGAAGATATGCGTAATGTCTTAATAGTTGCTATAAAGCTTATTTGTGCAGAAATTACTCTTTAGTCAGACATTAAAAATTAGCTTAAAAAATCCGAAACTGTTTTCTGATTCATTTCACGACAATTGATTGGCTCCGATTCCTGCAGAAGCAAGGCTATAGCTTTATAATTTGCAGTAAATATTGCCCCAAAATTCATCTGTTACACAGAGATGAAGACTCTATGAAGTTATTCCATCCTCAAAACCATAACTTCGTCTTTAAACTATAACATTTGAATTTCCATTCAAAATATGTTCCACAACAACCTGGAATTTTGAACCCATCCCAAGATTAACGAAATTTTATTTAAATTATCTTAAGACTGGTACAAATAAATATGTTCATGTGTAGACTATGAGGAAATTGACCTTTTGTAATGAGATTTTTGTTTCTAACTCACAGGAAGATTTAACAGCAGTCATAATACTTCTGACTTCTTTTTTAGTAGATTGAGATTTGAATTTCATTTCAAACGGACGTGTTATTACTATTTTGCTCAGTTTAAAACAAGATTTAAACTTTATTCTGATTGTATTTGTATTCTCTGGATAGTAGAAAAACCTTTAAGCTACGAATAACTTTTTCTAAACCAGAAAATAAATTGAAATTTATTTTTCTTTTAAATTCAAATGTTATAGTACAGGAATCTGTACTACCTACCATCTACAGGATTCCGTATTATCGAAGTTCCAACTTTGTTTGTAAGATGGCACCACCTTCATAAAAATGTATCTTTGAAAACCGCGAAATTTTGAAATATTTATTTGAAAATAAAACGAAATTAGACAATTTTTTATAATGTTTTCCATATTACATAAGGAATTTAATGCACATAGCATGATGGTTGTTTCTGACAGTTTTGGACATTTCAGTGACGTGTCTATCAAATTTGTCAGAATACAATGATAGAATGACCGTGTAGAAAGTCATGTCGTGTGATAAAGGATCAAAATTCCCGTATGCACAAACCGTTTCATGTTTGGCCTGTTCGCGAAGACCGTGTCGTTGTTGCGAAGGGATGCAGGCCGTGTTTTAAGGAGCCACACTTGCTCGACGTACAGCTTGCAGAGGCAGGCAATGGTGAAAGGAATATTTAATCTGACTATGTTTAGGAATGATATCGTAAGGACCTTGGTAAAATTCAAAAGTACATGGAAATATTACATTGCTCTTCCTCTATTGCCATGCTTGGCTTCTCTGTCCCAAGCAACCTCTGCCTCCAATTTCAACAGCGATCTTGAGGAGAATATAACGCATCTGATTGTCTTGGCGAAAGTCGCCCTTGAGAAAGGTGATTTTGAAAAGGCGGAAGCCTTATTGCAAATCGGTATAAAAATATGTGAAGATTATAAAATATCCTATGGTCTACCTTTGATCTACGACATTTTGGCAAGTATAGCCTTTTCACAGGGTGATACGCAAAAGGCAGAAAGTCTCTTAGTGACCGCTATTGAGAGGATGACGCAAGATGGCGCTACGGAATCAAACGATCACATTATCGACTTCAAGCTACGTTTGGCTCGAATTTACAGCGCTCATAAGGAGAATACTTTAGCGGAAATCGGGTTTAAAGCATGCTTAGACACGCAGAAAGAGAAGATAATGCGAGGTGATATGAGTACTAAAACTGGAATGATCTACATCAACATCCTATTCTGGTACGGAGTCCATATGATCAAAAATTCTCGCTATAGCGAAGCCAAAAAGATGATCGATCGAGCTTACGATTATTCTAACAAAATCAAAGGGCTCAGCCCTTATCAAGAGATGGTGATTTTATACACCCTGGCCGATTTGAACATGGAACTTGGGGAATACGACGCAGCCTTGAGCAAGATGCAAACGGCCGTGATGTTGGGCAAGGGAATAAGCAGCTCGGATCTACCCAGATGCTATTTGAAATTGGCGAAGATCTATATGAAGATGGGAGTCTACGATCAGGCTAAAAATTCAGCGTTGGAAGGAGAAAAATTGGCAAGGATGTTCAATAAGGGTGATACGATGAATGACGCTAAAGTTTTACTGGAAGAATTGAAACAATTGGGAAAATAACAAAGAAGAGAAATTATTTTAAAAAGTATTTTAGTCTGTGTGTTTATTACTTCCCATGTGAAGAAGGAATTTTTAGTATTATATTGTCAATACATAGTATTTTTCTTTATGAAATTGGTATTTCCAACTATTTATGTAGGTAGTTTTAAATTTGATTGGCCACGTCTGCTCAATTTATAAACACAAGCTATTAGATTATCTTTGCATCCCGAACGTCTGTGTCTGAGGCAAATCGACGATCTCTCAAAGCTTCCTTGAGAGGTCCAAAGAGATGAAAGTCTGAGGGAGCGAGATCAGGGCTGTAGGGAGGGTGTTCCAGGTTCTCAAAACCCAACCTGTTGATAGTTTCTATGGTGTTATGGGCCGTGTGCGGACGGGTGTTGTCTTGCAGCAACAAAACTTTCTTTGAGAGTAGACCACGGCGTTTGTTACGAATTGCTGGTTTCAGCTTATCCACCAATAAATCGCTGTACCTCGCATTATTTATGGTAGTCCCCCTGTCCAAGTAGTCGTCAAGTATAGGGCCTTTTCCGTCCCAAAAACATGGTTAGCATCGCCTTCCCAGTCGATGGCGAGGTCTTGAATGTTTTCCTGCTAGGAGATCCTGGGTGTTTCCATTCCATACTCTGATGCATTCGTGGTACCCACACACTTTACAAAATTTGAGTTCATCGTGGATAATTTGATAGGCAGAACCGTGACTTCTCTCCTGCACTAATGTAATTATTATTATCATTATTGTTAATGGGAATGTAAAAATATGCTATCTAAAACCCAAAATATACATATAAGATGCTACAGGTACGGCAAAACAGAAGCGTTAAGTGTAGCACAACACATACACGAAACCGGGCATAATATTAAATTAGGAAACCTTTAATTGATTAAGAACATAAAAATATCTATTTCTGAATTACCAACCCACTTCTCTCCTGCACTAATGTAATTATTATTATCATTATTGTTAATGGGAATGTAAAAATATGCTATCCAAAACCCAAAATATACATATAAGATGCTACAGGTACGGCAAAACAGAAGCGTTAAGTGTAGCACAACACATACACGAAACCGGGCATAATTTTAAATTAGGAAACCTTTAATTGATTAAGAACATAAAAATATCTATTTCTGAATTACCAACCCACTTCTCTCCTGCACTAATGTAATTATTATTATCATTATTGTTAATGGGAATGTAAAAATATGCTATCCAAAACCCAAAATATACATATAAGATGCTACAGGTACGGCAAAACAGAAGCGTTAAGTGTAGCACAACACATACACGAAACCGGGCATAATTTTAAATTAGGAAACCTTTAATTGATTAAGAACGTAACCGCACCTCGTGAGCTAGATGCATTTGAAACTATTTATATAAAAAAAAGGAAAGGAACCTACTGAACAGAGACCACTCACCTCTTCATTACTCCTGTCTTTTTGATTTACTAGGGTAAAACGACTAAATTTTTTTAAATAACGTGCTACATTGACAAAAGACTCTTTTGTCGTGCCCTGTACATCTTGCATGATTTAGATTTAAAAATGTATAGATAGAAAAACAAATTAATTAAATAATTTTACGGTCTGTAGGTTTGGGAGTGTCTCTAGGCACTCTTTATGCAGTTTAACAAATTAAGACCGAATATTTACGTTTTAGAAGAATTAAATTTGAAAAGAGAAAAGTAACCTTAAATTGTGATGTTTGAATATAAACTCTGTGGTTACGCGTTCTCAAAAATCCCGCGTACTTTTAAATAATCAAACTTGACTCTCACTTCGCAATTAACGAATGAATTTAAGCTTCACAAGATACTTAGCCAAACAGGTAATGATACAACAGTAGTTTTAACTAAACTGAGAAAACTGTAAGCGTCCCTTGACTCCTTTGTTCGCAATAGTTAGCGGCAGTAGATGGCTCAAGGCTACCGATGTGGTTAGTTACGAGGTAGGCTGCAGTATGTGCGGACGATCTTAGAGAGAATTTCTGGAGTATTTATTTTTCTTTTATTTCACCAGAATCTGTTTTTATTTTCGTCGTTAGCATTTCTTATTAATTTCGTCTAAGCTTCGTAGCAACAACAAAATAAATATGTGAAACTCGGGCGCTCTTCACACAGTAGGTCTACATCCCAACATTGTTCGAAGTGTACTAGCACATCCCGCATCGAATTGCTCGGATTTCACTCGGTCCCCTCCGCGCTCTCTCGCATGTACCGTGAGAGAGCGAGGAGGGAATACCGATATAGCTAATTTCTCAATCTCCCAATCGGTATAGTGATTATTTAAAAATGTTAAGGTAGCCAACAAAAAGATCTCTAGGTCGGTAATACTCTATGAATAGTACATATTGCCTTTGTGAGATTCCAACACACAATTTCTTCTGTCTAATGTCAAATTTGTAACTGTCACTCGATTATAAATGTATTAATTGCGAAAAAAAGACACAAATTTATAGATATAATAGCAATAGATTTATTTTAGTTCATTCAACTTACTCTTAATACAAATACTGATAATGACATTTCTTGGTACGAATTGTACTATACTTTTCACAGAGGTAGAAGCACGTTCTAAAGGACAAGATGCACCAACAATGAATAACATCTAATACACCATTTATTTATATAGTTCTTCTCTGTTTATTTATTTGTTTATATAAAATATAGACTCAGAGTTGATACGGTTTATACATACATGTAATATTTATATGTACCTTGCTTTCAGGTAATTATACATCGAAAAATTACACCTCAAACGTTTGTCATGGTTATTTGAATAATTAAATAGAGAAATATGTTTCTAGTGGTCCTCGAAGTGCAAATTTTCAATGAGATATTTGGTAGAGAATAGTTTGATGTTATCAAATTTTATTGAAGAAAGCAATAAGAGTATTTTTATCTTAAACGGATACTCTAAAACTGTGGCACTGGAACACTGAAAACAGTTCACTAAAACCCTTACCACAACACTTAATTCGTACTGGACGCACGTTTCGATAGCCAAGCTATCATCATCAGCAGCAAGACTGAACTAACAAGCTAAGTGAAAAACTAACCTTATAAGGAAAATAAATTATGCAATATGTAAATTTAAAATCGTAAAATTTAATGAGCCGCTTCATTGTACAGGACTATAAATAGCCTAAAGGTAAAAGAGCCGAATGACGTGAGTTAATAAATCCTAGATTACAATGAAGCGGTTCATTGCACATGGTTAAAATACAACTAAAAAGATTAAACATGATGTAACAAAGGATAAAGGCTGGAATTTAGTGGTCCTAAATCTGAATTCATTAAGTGAGTTTTGTTTATGTAAATTTCCATGCCTTCATAACAATTTAATTGAGAAGTACTCCTTACGTTTTTAATTAACTTTATATTATCAACATTATGGTTATTTTCAAGCATATGTAGGGCAACGCTAGATTTATCAAACCTTCTGAATTTGAGATGAGCCAAATGTTCTTTGTACCTAATTTTGATTGATCTTTTTGTCTGCCCAATATACACTTGATCACAATCTTTACATGAAATTTTGTAAATTCCTGATTTATCCATGTTATCCACTGGGTCTTTGGAATTTCCTAAAAGGTTTTTAAGGTTATTGCTCGAAGAGAAAACAATCTTGCGGTCAATCTTAGAAAAGATTTTTTGAAGACCCTTGGTGTAACATGGATAAAAGGGTAATTTAACATATTTCTTATTATTACGGCCGTCAATGCGTTCTAATGTGCTTACATTTCTAATTCTTAATCTATTCTTATGTTTCCTAATAGTATTATAGACGACATCTTCAGAGAATCCGTTAAAGTTAGAAATATTGATGATTTCTTTTAGTTCATTTTGATATCTATCTTTCGTTAAAGGAAAATTGAGTAACCGGTGCACCAAAAAGTTAATAGCCGAAAGTTTGTGTTTATATGAATGATTAGAATCCTGTAAGATGAATCTATTATTACTAGTAGGTTTCCTATATACGTCTATTTCTAACTTATTTTTATTTCTTATTACTAACATGTCGAGGAAAGGAATCCTGTTGTCTTTTTCTTCTTCGTGGGTAAATTTGATAGAGGGAAATTTTGAGTTAAGTTGTTCTATGAAATCCGTTATTGAACATTTACTGATGTCAAAGATGCAAAAAATGTCATCGACGTATCTGATCCAAAGCCGAGGGAAATAAGCGAAAGTATTCTTCAGGTCAGTTTCAAATTTACCCATAAAGAGGTTAGCCATAAACGGAGATAAGCTGTTACCCATTGCTGTTCCTTCCGTTTGTTGATAAAAAGTGTTGTTAATTTGGAAAAAGTTTTGTTTCATGCAAAGTCTTGCCAAAGAAATGAAGCTAGTAACTTCCTCTCTATCCATTTGGTTATCTAACAAAAGTGTTTCTAAATATTCCAAAGTTAAATCAACTGGAACACTAGGGAACAATGAACTTACGTCAAACGAAACTAAAATTTCTTTGTCAGTAAGCTCAATGTCCTTAGTTTTTTCAATGAACTCGTAAGAATTTTTAATAGCCAAATCCGGAAATTGTACAGGTAACTGGTTCAATTTGTCAGATAACCACCTGGAAAGTAAGTAAGTTGGACTGTTGATATTCGAAACAATGGGTCTCATGCTTTTTTTTTTTTTTTTTTTCAGCATGAGACCCATTGTTTCGAATATCAACAGTCCAACTTACTTACTTTCCAGGTGATTATCTGACAAATTGAACCAGTTACCTGTACAATTTCCGGATTTGGCTATTAAAAATTCTTAAGAGTTCATTGAAAAAACTAAGGACATTGAGCTTACTGACAAAGAAATTTTAGTTTCGTTTGACGTAAGTTCATTGTTCCCTAGTGTTCCAGTTGATTTAACTTTGGAATATTTAGAAACACTTTTGTTAGATAACCAAATGGATAGAGAAGAAGTTACTAGCTTCATTTCTTTGACAAAACTTTGCATGAAACAAAACTTTTTCCAAATTAACAACACTTTTTATCAACAAACGGAAGGAACAGCAATGGGTAACAGCTTATCTCCGTTTATGGCTAACCTCTTTATGGGTAAATTTGAAACTGACCTGAAGAATACTTTCGCTTATTTCCCTCGGCTTTGGATCAGATACGTCGATGACATTTTTTGCATCTTTAACATCAGTAAATGTTCAATAACGGATTTCATAGAACAACTTAACTCAAAATTTCCCTCTATCAAATTTACCCACGAAGAAGAAAAAGACAACAGGATTCCTTTCCTCGAATAAGTTAGAAATAGACGTATATAGGAAACCTACTAGTAATAATAGATTCATCTTACAGGATTCTAATCATTCATATAAACACAAACTTTCGGCTATTAACTTTTTGGTGCACCGGTTACTCAATTTTCCTTTAACGAAAGATAGATATCAAAATGGACTAAAAGAAATCATCAATATTCCTAACTTTAACGGATTCTCTGAAGATGTCGTCTATAATACTATTAGGAAACATAAGAATAGATTAAGAATTAGAAATGTAAGCACATTAGAACGCATTGACGGCCGTAATAATAAGAAATATGTTAAATTACCCTTTTATCCATGTTACACCAAGGGTCTTCAAAAAATCTTTTCTAAGATTGACCGCAAGATTGTTTTCTCTTCGAGCAATAACCTTAAAAACCTTTTAGGAAATTCCAAAGACCCAGTGGATAACATGGATAAATCAGGAATTTACAAAATTTCATGTAAAGATTGTGATCAAGTGTATATTGGGCAGACAAAAAGATCAATCAAAATTAGGTACAAAGAACATTTGGCTCATCTCAAATTCAGAAGGTTTGATAAATCTAGCGTTGCCCTACATATGCTTGAAAATAACCATAATGTTGATAATATAAAGTTAATTAAAAACGTAAGGAGTACTTCTCAATTAAATTGTTATGAAGGCATGGAAATTTACATAAACAAAACTCACTTAATGAATTCAGATTTAGGACCACTAAATTCCAGCCTTTATCCTTTGTTACATCATGTTTAATCTTTTTAGTTGTATTTTAACCATGTGCAATGAACCGCTTCATTGTAATCTAGGATTTATTAACTCACGTCATTCGGCTCTTTTACCTTTAGGCTATTTATAGTCCTGTACAATGAAGCGGCTCATTAAATTTTACGATTTTAAATTTACATATTGCATAATTTATTTTCCTTATAAGGTTAGTTTTTCACTTAGCTTGTTAGTTCAGTCTTGCTGCTGATGATGATAGCTTGGCTATCGAAACGTGCGTCCAGTACGAATTAAGTGTTGTGGTAAGGGTTTTAGTGAACTGTTTTCAGTATTTTTATCTTGACCATAATTGATTTTAGGTCAAAACGATCGGAAGTACTTCAGCGTGCATTCAAACTTACAATTCTTATTAACGAGATGGATATCCAAACTCTGAGAGGTTGGTAGGGAATCAAATACGGCTCTTAATTCTCACTTTACTTAACTCACACGTCGCACCCTCATTTCCTTGAGGGAAAGTAGTGAATACTATCCTAGCCGGCGTCGCGTTTCGGCGGTGGCGATAGGTTGAAACATTTCGGATTCGCGATTTCCTACACGTCAGAGCTCTACGCTGTTCGTTGAAAAAAATTCATTGCAGGGCTCCCACGGCTTCGAGGCCGACCGTACCACTTAAACGGAGAAGAGGAAGGATCGTGTTCGTCGTCAGCATCGGTCTAGCGTGCCTATTTACTCATTTTCCTCTATCCCGCTTGAATTTTCATCCTTTCAGCTTGCGAAGAGTCCCGTAGTGTTATCGATCAGCTATTATTGTTTATAAAAAGTGAAAATTTGCTGAATAAAGTCCTTTAAAGGGTTCTGTGACCATAAAAGTTTTAAAATCGCTGGACTAGAGTAAAAATTAAATATTGAAAAACCCAAAAACACTCTTACTGTCTCTCGTAACATATAATACTATACATTCTAAACACTTTTTTGTCAATAAAGACTATATTGACTAGGTACTTATATAAGCGTACTTTTTTTAAAATGATATTTACAATAATTGTAGCGTTTGCTTTCACACGTTTTAGATTTAACTAACATTTTTTTTATTATTAACTATAAATAATCTTTATATTCAATATGAATTTCATGATTTTTAACTAATAATAGTAGTCAGTACATTAGTACTTAATTAATTTTCATTATATTATGAAGACGTTGTCGTAATTGACGGAACCTTGGAATCCCATAAAGTTAACCATTGAGCTGTCGCTGTCTTACTGTGCAGCATATCAGTGAAGAAACTCTTTTCTTCTGGTCGACAATCTTTCGACCTTCCCACCTTGCAAACTCCCAAGGTATCGCTTGCACCAAGCAAGCTATCATGCATTACGTAAAACTCCAAGGTGCATTTCTTCAAGGTCTCTTTGTTAATGTCAAATGTCAAAGCTTCGTTAAAGACCGGGCAGATGGTGTTACGGTGGACGTCGGTTTTACGTTTCTTGAGCTTCTTCTGGCCTTGTAAGAGGTAGACTTTCACAAAGGGATCTGTTAGATTTACGTAAGCAAAAAGATTTAATTTGTATTTTGGATCGATAGGAAATGACAGCTTACCCGAACTGTTTCTCGTATCATCAACGATCCTCAAGTTCCTAGCTTTAATGATGACGACGGTTAGTCTTTCAGCGGACGGCAGATATGCTAAGGAGACCATAAGCTCGCCTAGGTCGACCCTGGAATCTTGACTAACGTACGGAGTCAACGATTTCCAGATATCGACCTTTTCGTTGAGATCAACGTTCGATAGAGGAAATTGAACGCCGCCGATGTTATGGTGTCTAGAATATGCGTCAAAATCGTATAATAGGATCTCTAAAGTGTGATGTCCGAGGGTGGTCGGACGTACTTCGAAAACGAAGTCTTCGTCGAATACTGAAACAAACGATTATCACCTGTCAAAATGGTTCTAACCCTAACTGTCGAATTTGACAGATAAAATCGTAGATTTTGACAGATTTCAAATCAAATTGGAAATATATTTATTAAGTTACAGTTGTTTAGAAACTTAAAAAGTAATCGTTTTTTTTCTTTTTCTCACATTTATTTCATTGATTCATTAACATTAAAGCTAAACAAAATAAATATTAAGTAAAATAAAAACCAGATAACCTCAAAAAGTTGGGAAAAAATCAATGAAACGTAGCAATGAAATAAATGTAAGAGAAGGAAAAAGAGAAAAGGTTTTTCTTCTATTAACGACCTAAAACCAGTTAATATTTAAGTTATTTAAATCAAGGTCAAGAAAAAGAGAAACAAAATTGCTTAGAAATTGAGAAAACTACATAAAAAATCGATATACAAATTAAAAAAACATAAAATTTATGCAAAATGTGTAGAAGAAGCATTTACTAAAGGATGTTGCACGCTGCATTATCGGCATATATGTGTGTACACTTGAAAGCTGCATTACTAACACTAACACGGCTCAACATATTCAAAAATATATTAAAAACCAACATATTTACCTGGATTCAACGTCTTTTTATGTATCCTCGTCTGCCATACGTTGGTTTTATCAGGCAACAAGCGTATTTTTGCATATGGATCAGCTGTTCCGCTAAAATCCCTTGCTTGGAGGTCCTGAGCCTGAAATCAAATGGAAAAGAAATATTTATATCTACATATATTCAGATATAGCAAAGATTTTTTATATTCAATGTTGGCATTTTTTGGACACGAAGATGTTGTGGACCTGTGGGATAAGATTTGGGCCTATACCATTCGGCTACGCAGCATTCAGTAAATGCTTGCACTTCAAGACCGATATTGCGGCGTACGCCGAGCCTTCAAGAGGTGTCCTTGTTCAATATCGAAAATGCCAGGTTTTCCTGACCAGCTGTCGTGGCTAAAATCTTGCAAAAGGATTAACGGTACCGGCGATCCGTTCTAGCTACTCAAGCTAGTAGCTGCTGATACACCATATATCTGCCTGTTTCACAGTTTGACTTGTGTGGGGGACCTTGGCTTAACCCCCCCGCTCGAGGAGAGACAACCTCAATAAAAACCCCAAAGCCATAAATGATGGAGCAACTTATTCCGAAGACTTTTTGCCCCTCGGGGCATGGCTAAGTCCTGCAACAAGTGCAGAGGATATTTTAATTGCCTCCACATCCACATCTACCTGCGTACAGGTAGAGGAGTCTATCACAAAGCTCCAACTGGCAGTGGTGACGCAAGGAAAAGAGTGACGGGTTCAAACCTGAAGAAGCTCGACAGAAAATCCTACAGCTGATGAAAAAACAAAAAAAGAAGGCAGAAAAGGTCTAGATGCGAAGGTTTCGAAGAAATGGATAAGAATCGAAGGACAGCTGATAGTGGCCAAACTTCAAGTGAGATTATGATTCCACGGGAGCAATCTATTATAGGTCCTAGCTTTAAAGACGCCCTTCAAGGGAAGAAAGTGGGTATACTCCACCACGATTATCCAGAGGTGAACCTCTCAATGGCCAAATGAGGGCCATAGAAGAGGAAATACTCCTCGAGATCATTAAGATTCAAGGAGAGGCCGCGAAGCAGAAATTTCTAAACACTACCTTCAAGGTTGTGGTAAATTGCTCTGACAAAGCCACGGTTAAGTGACTAAAGGGAGACATTGCCGTGGGAGCTAAGTTAATAGCTCTAGATGACAAAGAGCTGCCAAAGGTGACCATTCTAAACGTCTACTTCCCTAATGGCGAGAAAGATAGCAACGAAAAAATCCTCAAGCTCACCAAAGGCCAAAACGAAGGCCGTAACACAGATGAATGAAGGATAATCAAGAGGGTGCTCAAGAAGGAAAAATGCTCACCTTGCCATGGCAGAGACTATCCCTTTTACGAAAACATTAAGAATGCTGACTTTAGGATCAGCTACAAGTTTGGAAAAATGACGACGAGGCCTAAGAACTCGAAGCCGAAGCCTAAATCTCAAGAGATTCAGAAGGCCAAACAACAAAGGAGGGCCCAGGAATATCGGTAGACGTCAAGGGTAAACTGGGCAAAGTACAATAGGAGAGCAAGGGCAATCCTGTTTCCTCTCAAAAACAAGTCATATATGTAATGGACTGCGAAGAGTGAATAAATTTTTGTTTCGCCAAAATAACACACTTTAGGGTCGCCATGGCTACATGGTCACGCGTTGCGGTTCAAATTGATAGACTACGTACCCTATTCACCAGGTCTGGCCCCCAGCGATTTTCCTAGGCTCAAAGTTTCGAAGGACAGAGGTTTTCATCGCATAAGGAGGCCATAGCATTCGTAAACGCATATTTTGGCCTTTAAAAAACTTTAATATAAAGAAGCATAAAAAATCTTGAAATTTCATATACTAAAATTCAATATTTCTCAAATTTATTGTACATTATGTGCAACTTTTACCACCAGTATGAATAATACGAGGCGTGTTTTTAAAGTAAGTACCGTTTTGAAATAAAACAAAAACAAATAAACTTTTCTTAATAATTTCATTTTTACATGAAAGCCTGTACCTTATTTTACTTTTCTACATAATTTCCACCAATATTGAGGCATTTATCGTATCGTACAATCAGCTTTACAATCCTATCGTCATAGAAGTCTGCCGCCTGATTTAACAACCACTGGTCGCAACTTCATAGAGAACACTTCTGGAAACTCTTTCGCTTTTTCGTCAACTTTCTGAACCAAATCTTCAGTAATGACTAGAGCGGGCCAAGAGCGCCAGGTTCGCAATCAGGCTGCCGGGCGCATATATGTATGTAAACATAGGTAATTTAAATATGTAATTATTAGGACGAGGACCAAAACCACTGTCTATTACGTCGTGAAGACGCGCAAATATACACCTGCAGTTTGGGTGTTCGTTGATAAATAGGGCGTTGTTCACAGTGGGCCACTACAAAAAAAAGTTCATTCATCGACGGCTACGAACTAACAGCGCGCTTATTCATTTACGGATGACGCGCTCTATTCATCAACAAATGACGAGTTTGCAGATGTTACGTTTGCACCACTTCGTGGCATACTAGAAACAAGCGTCCGTGTGCTCGCTTTAGTGATTATGTCTAACGTAACTATTAAAAATAAACGGCCATTACCTACGAAAGTTAATAAATTTCTTAGTGAATTTGTGGATTTACACTACAATGGGAGTACAATTTTCCGTAAAGTTTGTAAAAAGAAACTACTGTGCTGGAGCAAACGTGATTGTGAAAGACATATAAATAGCGCACACCACAGAAATAAAAGAAATGGTGTGTCACAACAACGTCAATTTCAATTAGAATTGCTTTTAACGTTTATGGTATGTGGTCTACCACTTCGTATACTTGATAAAAAAGCATTTCGAAAATTCTGGGGTACATACAATACCGAGTGGATACTACCATCTCGGACAGCGTTACGGAGAGATATTCCACGAATACGTGAGGACATTGAAAATCGAATTAAAGTCGAATTAAAAGATAAACAGCTGTGGCTATGTCTTGATGAGACGACAGATTGCAAAAAAAAATCTATTTTGAATATAATAGTGCGCGTATTAGATCCTATTAAACCAAATTTTGCAATTCTATTAGCCAGCAGAAGATTAAAACAGTGTACTAGTAAAGCAATTACGGCCGTAGTTCTCGAAACGTTACAAAAATTTCAAGTGTCAACCAGTCAACTGTTGTTGTTCATGAGCGATGGTGCAGCAACAATGTGTAGTGTAGGCCGTTTCCTTAAAGAAAAGTGTGAAGGACTTTTACATGTTACGTGTAAAGTCCATGCTTTACATCTTGTGGCACAAACTATTCGAGAGTGTTACCCGGGAGGTGATGCATTAATAGCAAACACAAAAAAAGTGTTTCTCAAAAGTCCTAAGAGGACTAGGGCATTCCACAGGTTATGCCCTGGTATTCGAGAACCACCACAGCCCATTTTACGCGTTGGGGAACGTGGTTAAAAGCCGCTTTTATTATAATGAACATTTTCAAGAAGTCAAATCCGTTATTTTGCAATTCGTCCCTGCCGAAGCTAGAACTATTAGGATGAGCCAGAAGGGATTTATCGATATTTCTGTTGAAACACATCTAAAGAATATTAGCAACAATTACAAAGGGTTAGTAGACGCGATAGAAAATTTGCAAAATTCTAGATTGTCGTTGGTAGAATCAGTGCAAGTCGTGGACGAAGTTAGTACATTGTTACACAGTATAAACGATGCAACAAGTGGACGAGTTTTAGCTAAGTTCGATAGTGTTTTAAAAAAGAATCCGGACTACACGAGATTAAGACAAATGTGCGATGGGGCATCTGCAGATTCCTTGACTAAGTCTAAAGATTATTTTAATTACGCCTGTCTTACTTCGGTAGACGTGGAACGGTCGTTTTCGAAATATAAGAACATTTTTTCGTCTCGGCGAACATCCTTCACCGAGGCAAATGTGGAAACTTATCTGATGGTGCAACTTTTTAAACAAGCCTATCCGCATTATTAAGAAGGATAGAATTTATTTATTATATCTTTATTTACAGTAACATTATTAAGTACAACAGAATAAAAAAAGCGTTCAGTTTCTCAGTTATTTCCTTATTACATCCCATTTACAACGCATACCGTTTTCAATCAAATAAAAAATCATAATGAAAATAAAAACACCTCAGCGTGTACATATATATATATATATATATCCGCTCTAATTACTAAACATTATTATTGCGTCAGCTTTTATTTTTTTACTCTTGTGTATTAATTTCGAAATATCACATATCTGCTGTGACTCACATATACGCTATTTACAATAAGCGGCCGTTGCGCCTGATTCCGATTCTGTTGGATGGCGCAATTTGGCCCGCTCTAGTAATGACAGAAGGTCGCCCATATTCGTTCGGCCATTTTTAAAAGCTCTCACCCATTTACGTACCATTCCATCACTCATAAGTTTTCTCCATAGACTTCACAGATCTGACGATAAATGTCGGCCGATTTAATGCCTTTAACACTAAGAAAACGAATCACAGCGGGTATCTCACAGTCGGCGGAGACATTTTAAATGGTGACAAACAAACGTAAACACGGTCGAATCTTTCTGTAATGGCGTCTGTGGCTTGTCAACGGATGTAGGTACACACTACGCGAGCGTAGAAAGCCGCCGCATCGCTCACGGTAGCAGAATTTCAACACGGTATCTACTTTAAAAACACGCCTCGTATAAACTACATTACAATTTGCAAATAATTAAACAATAGCTGACGTAGAGAAGTTATATTTGTTTTCCACCAAAGTAAGCGTTGGATGGAGATATTTTCCATATTTCTACTCTTTACAAAACGCAAAAAAGTTACACGATACATGAATGTTCATGACAAAACGCAATAATTCTCCTCTTAGCAAATTATTCATGCATAGTACGTAGCGGAAAAATAAAATAACGCATGCTAAACGCAAAAACAAGAAGGACAGAGTTAGATCCAAGATTCTCGTTCACGTCCTGTTGTCGAAATAATTAATAGCGTGCAGTCAAATTGATTCCCCCTTTTGCCGGGGTCGTATTTCCCTTGCAAATTGCTCATCGTCGGCTTGTCGATTTATGGATTCCATGGCAATCGACGCTGACGAAGGTTTGACACGGCTGGAAGCTGAAGGGACCCGGTTTTCGAAGTTCCAGGGTATGTAAATGTCGCTAACGAGACGCAAAGGGTCGCCTGACGGCTAACGAGGTACGACTTAATTAGGTTTTCGCAGATCATAATAGCGTAAAATGGTTTACGACAATTACGGTTCGTGCGGACTAGTCTCTATGTTTTACGTGGTGTTATTATGGTAATACGCAATATGGGAATATCGGGTTGTGTTATCTCCTTTTTTTTTGCTGGTTTAGTTATAATTAAGATGGATATTACTCTGCGATACATAGCGGGCTGTGCGCAAAAATCGATTCTCGCTTTGTCAGCGTTAGCTTGTTTATTTTTCGTTCGGTTTAGGAAACGAGGGCGTGCGTTGTGTTTTGTGTTACGTGTTATTCGTTATAAATATGTAATGATTAGAGCGGGCCAAATTGCGCCATCCAACAGAATCGGAATCAGGCGCAACGGCCGCTTATTGTAAATAGCGTATATGTAAGTCACAGCAGATATGTGATATTTCGAAATTAATACACAAGAGTAAAAAAATAAAAGCTGACGCAATAATAATGTTTAGTAATTAGAGCGGATATATATATATATATATATATATATGTACACGCTGAGGTGTTTTTTATTTTCATTATGATTTTTTATTTGATTGAAAACGGTATGCGTTGTAAATGGGATGTAATAAGGAAATAACTGAGAAACTGAACGCTTTTTTTATTCTGTTGTACTTAATAATGTAACTGTAAATAAAGATATAATAAATAAATTCTATCCTTCTTAATAATGCGGATAGGCTTGTTTAAAAAGTTGCACCATCAGATAAGTTTCCACATTTGCCTCGGTGAAGGATGTTCGCCGAGACGAAAAAATGTTCTTATATTTCGAAAACGACCGTTCCACGTCTACCGAAGTAAGACAGGCGTAATTAAAATAATCTTTAGACTTAGTCAAGGAATCTGCAGATGCCCCATCGCACATTTGTCTTAATCTCGTGTAGTCCGGATTCTTTTTTAAAACACTATCGAACTTAGCTAAAACTCGTCCACTTGTTGCATCGTTTATACTGTGTAACAATGTACTAACTTCGTCCACGACTTGCACTGATTCTACCAACGACAATCCAGAATTTTGCAAATTTTCTATCGCGTCTACTAACCCTTTGTAATTGTTGCTGATATTCTTTAGATGTGTTTCAACAGAAATATCGAGAAATCCCTTCTGGCTCATCCTAATAGCTCTAGCTTCGGCAGGGACGAATTGCAAAATAACGGATTTGACTTCTTGAAAATGTTCATTATAATAAAAAGCGGCTTTAACCACGTTCCCCAACGCGTAAGAATGGGCTGTGGTGGTTCTCGAATACCAGGGCATAACCTGTGGAATGCCCTAGTCCTCTTAGGTCTTTTGAGAAACACCTTTTTTTGTGTTTGCTATTAATGCATCCACCTCCGGGTAACACTCTCGAATAGTTTGTGCCACAAGATGTAAAGCATGGACTTTACACGTAACATGTAAAAGTCCTTCACACTTTCTTTAAGAGAACGGCCTACACTACACATTGTTGCTGCACCATCGCTCATGAACAACAACAGTTGACTGGTTGACACTTGAAATTTTTGTAACGTTTCGAGAACTACGGCCGTAATTGCTTTACTAGTACACTGTTTTAATCTTCTGCTGGCTAATAGAATTGCAAAATTTGGTTTAATAGGATCTAATACGCGCACTATTATATTCAAAATAGATTTTTTTTTTGCAATCTGTCGTCTCATCAAGACATAGCCACAGCTATTTATCTTTTAATTCGGCTTTAATTCGATTTTCAATGTCCTCACGTATTCGTGGAATATCTCTCCGTAACGCTGTCCGAGATGGTAGTATCCACTCGGTATTGTATGTACCCCAGAATTTTCGAAATGCTTTTTTATCAAGTGTACGAAGTGGTAGACCACATACCATAAACGTTAAAAGCAATTCTAATTGAAATTGACGTTGTTGTGACACACCATTTCTTTTATTTCTGTGGTGTGCGCTATTTATATGTCTTTCACAATCACGTTTGCTCCAGCACAGTAGTTTCTTTTTACAAACTTTACAGAAAATTGTACTCCCATTGTAGTGTAAATCCACAAATTCACTAAGAAATGTATTAACTTTCGTAGGTAATGGCCGTTTATTTTTAATAGTTACGTTAGACATAATCACTAAAGCGAGCACACCGACGCTTGTTTCTAGTATGCCACGAAGTGGTGCAAACGTAACATCTGCAGACTCGTCATTTGTTGATGAATAGAGCGCGTCATCCGTAAATGAATAAGCGCGCTGTTAGTTCGTAGCCGTCGACGAATGAACTTTTTTTTTGTAGTGGCCCACTGTGAACAACGCCCTATTTATCAACGAACACCCAAACTGCAGGTGTATATTTGCGCGTCTTCACGACGTAATAGACAGTGGTTTTGGTCCTCGTCCTAATAATTACATATTTAAATTACCTATGTTTACATACATATATGCACCCGGCAGCCTGATTGTGAACCTGGCGCGTGGCGCTCTTGGCCCGCTCTAGTAATGATTCATTTAAAATGTGTAATGTGAATAAGGCTAAAAAACGACACTTTATTGGCAGAGCAAATAAGTTTATCTGTGACTTTCCAGGTTTGTTGTACGACCTCATTTTCAAAGAAGAGTAAAATGAGAAAATACTCTCAAAATCATCAAACTGCATTGGAAGGAAAACCGAAATCTGAAGATGAAAAGATGAAATTTCCAAATTTCATTTAGAAAAGATTAAACTTCGAAATGATCAACAGTCCATTGGCTGTCGACATATCGGCAAAATTTACGCTGCGTTGCAATATTAAAAAAGGTATTTTTTGTTTAGTTATTACTCACTACATTACTAACACTAATAGAATTTCATTGTTACAGCTGAGATCAGACTATGTACATATATGCTCTTGTGGCGAAACACAATTTACCAGCAATGTTAATGGATCACTTGCCTCAGTTGTGAACTTCTGCATTTCCAAATTCAAAAATTGCAAAAGGCCTAGCTTGCGCAAGGACCAAGACAACGAGCGTGATCAACGATCTGATTGGTGATGAGAATTTATATTTTAAATAATAATTAAAGTTTGTTAAAAAGGTGGTACCGGATGGCAGTAGCGTAGCGGTAGCGGCGTGGGTAGGGGTAATTTTCAAATCGCAGTCGATCTCGACAGTACCGCGAGAGAGTTCAAAGCGACAGTACGTTGCACGCTGCACGCCAAATAAGCACGCGGAGATGGGACGCCCAAAGGATGTAACGTTCCCTTCGAATGTGAATAAATATCTCAGGCATTTCCCTGGATTAGAATATAGAAGTCCGCATATTTATTTCACAATGTGCAATAGCGAATTGCTAAGTCGCGGTAGGTTTGAATGTAGAAAACATTGTAAAAGTAAACGTCGTGTATTAAATTTAAGAAACAGTATTCCAAACTGGCAACTTTTATATGATTTTATTTTTATGTTAAGCGTGTGCAACATCCCACAACATCTAGTATCTAATGAACACTTTCGTCTTTTTTGGGCTAAGTTCGTTTCCTCATGGAAGCTGCCAACATCTATGCAATTACGATACAATTTGCCACGTATGCAAGGTACAGTAAAGGAATGTATAAAAGACTAGTTGAGAAATAAGAAAATCTACCTATGTGTGGATGAAACAACTGATGTTCAGAAACACAACGTCATTCATGTTGTAGCGTGTCCTTTAAAACGTGATGGTCCACCAGCTTCATTGTTGTAATCCAGTAAAAGGATTCAGAAAACTAATGCAGAAACCGTTGTCAAGATAATAAAAGATTCGTTGAGAGAATTTTGTATCACAGGAACCCAAGTTACAATGTTCGTTACTGACGGAGAAGCAACAATGCTGAGAGTTGGTAGGATGTTGAAAATATGCTTTTCGACTCTTCTTCACATAACATGCCTCATACACGCATGTCACCTCGTAGCAGAAACTGTTCGAAAGAAGTATCCGATGGTGGATAAGTTAATAGCATCTACCAAAAAAGTGTTCATCAAATCTCCCAAACACATCCGTGTATTCAAACAATTGTGTTTGAAATTACCACCACCACTTCAGCCTGTAATAACCCGATGGGGAACATGGCTCCAGGCAGTATCTTACTATCAGAAATATTTTTCACAAGTGAAAAATGTCATCTTGAAATTTGATTCAAATGATTCTGCAGCAGTTCGAGATAGTCAGCAACTTTTTTCCAATTCGGACGTTCAACAACAAATAGATGGAATTTCCATGAACTATTCTGAAGTTGCACGAGCTACTGGACAATTAGAAAACTGTCACTTATCTGCACGAGACGCATTAAATTGCATAAACAATTTGCAAGCCGCTCTAGAAAACTTGACGAACACTATAGGAGTCGATGTTGCTAAAAAATTTGGTGCAATTTTAACGAAAAATCCCGATTTACAAAAGGTTCGGTCTATAACTGAAAAATCAAGAGTGCCCAGATGAGGAAAAGGAATATCTGACATTTGCAAATCTTACTTCACTGGATTTCGAACGATCATTTTCGAAGTACACGACAACGTATTCACAACACCATCGACGGCTGAATGAATCGACAATGGAAGCGTTGATGATGTTGCAATTCTACGCAGCTTACCAACGCGGTTGCCAATTGCCACAGTGGACATCAAGACGACAGGAAAAGGTAACAATATTGTTTTAAAATTAATAAAAGTTAAAGATTCCAAAGCTCTAAAATTTTACTAAATATGAAATACCCTGTATGCAAAACATGATTGGATTAGCTTCAGATGGAGAAAATGTGATATTTGACGCGCATCACTCAGTTATGCAATTATTAAAACTAATGTCCCAAGGATATTTGTCATGAAATGTATATGTCATTGCTTTCATTTGTGTGCATCTATTCTAACTTGCTATAAATTACCCACACATTTAGAAGATTTATCGAGAGATATTCATAATTATTTTAATAGTCCAAAAAGAAAATTTGAATACATAAAAATCCAATGTTAAAATCCATAAGTTGCCCCCATCCATCTCAAACGCAATGGTTATTTCTTGAAAGTGTTGTTCAAAGAATATTAGAGCAATATGAACCTGTGAGATGTGTACCATAATTTTCCAGATGAAAAAAAATCTCATCTCAAAAATTATTCTTATGAAGCTTGATTAAAATATAGGAAGATGTGAAAAATTATATTTTTTTTATGAATATACACAAATAACGATATTTACATAAAAATTGCTTTGTAAATAAAATTATTTAATTGTGTTTTATTTAAAAAATAAATCCTTCTGTTTTCTAATACTTATTTTCTTTTCAAGGAAACAATCGTGGTATGAATCCATGAAGACCTTGTGAAAACAGCAAAATAGTTCGTCGACATATTAGTTCTGTTTGTGTCAGTCTTTCCTACAGTTTTCGTTGCAGGTGCGGTTTTATTATTCCTTGAGATATTGGTAATCATGATTTGCACCATGTGATCAGATAAATGCATATTGAAATATTAATATTAATAAATACGACCCAATGGAACGAAGTATGCCACAATGAACTCACGAAAGATCAAGCTATCCCCCGGTACTGATCCCGTAATCACAGGATCTACCCCGTATTAGAAGCTAGCCCCGTCAGCTTTCCCGTAACTATTCTTAATGTGTTTGATAGAGATGGAGAATACACTTACTATTATATATAAATGCCGCTTTCCCATCCCTCTTCCGCCTACGGACGACAGGTCTATAAGCGAGGATAAAAAAGTGCTTACGTAGAGCTATCGATCAGCGTTTATTAATATATCATTTATCAATTAATGTACCACTTGTTTACATGTACGCATGAGGAAATCTAATTAAGATATCCTCATTTGTACATTTTTTATCGAGTTAATTGCTGAAAACGCTATATTGAAATGCTATTACCTTCGACAAAGACACGCTGACGAGATGTAAAAACATCGAAACGCGCCTCCGTGTGTGGTGGATAGGTGATGGTTTTTACGTTTCAATTGATGTACTACTTGTTTCTGTTATACGTGGATATTTTAACGATGAGGAGGTTGAAGAAGAACTAAGACAATAATCTAAATACCTTGGTTCCAATAAGACGCAGAACAACTTTATCATCTACTCAAGGTTAGAAATCATTCGGATTAAAAAAAAAAAAAAAAATTAAAACATATTGTAATGTCTGATGTAAGGTAAGTAATGTAGATTGTTAAAAATAACCAGTGAGAGGTAAGTTAAAAGTTTTGTCAAGCATATAAATAAGTTAAAAATCTCTTACCTCAATAAGACGAACTGTTAGTATCCCAGCAATTGGGTCGTAGCTCAAATTTACATGAACGGAGCCTCGGATATCATCGGGTTCGTTCGGCGATTCCTGAAACATAACCTATAAAGCATCCGAATTTCACATAGCTTCTGGACAAACTTTCTGATAAAGAGAGGTATCGATCTTGGTGTGGTCCAGTTTCGATTGCATTGAAGAAACCCTTGGTCTTATCGGACTGGTAGTGAGGATTATCTGCTTGTCGTTTCTGGCTATGGCTACGGGACCGGAAAATAGCGTTGACGGTTGGTAACTACTGGACGAAGTAGGACTTGCTGGGATGGAAGTTTCAGACACTGTGCGTTGAAAAAAATGAGTTAATTCTCAGTTGCTTTTAATTAAGGACAGGTTTCAAAACGAAGTCATTTTTACTACTGAAGACGATAGCTTAACTGTCGAAACAGTTACTTGTACAGATTCCCGATTTGGCTATTAAAAGTTCTTATATGTTTATTGAAAAAATTATGGATATTGAGCTTACTAACAAAGAAATTTTAGTCTCGTTTGATGTAAGGCCACTGTTTCCTGGTGTTCCGGTCGATTTTTTGGAATATTTAGAAAAACTTTTGTTAGATAACCAAATGGATAGAGGATAAGTTGTTAGTTTAATTTCTTTGGCAAGAGTTTGTATGAAACAACATTTTTTCGAAAGTAATAACCCTAAGAATACTTTGGCCTATTTTCCTTGGCTTTGGAACAGATATGTCGATGACATTTTTTGCATCTTTGACACCAGCGAATGTTCAATAACTGATTTCATAGAACAACTTAACTTAAAATTTTCTTCTACTAAATTTACCCATGAAAAAAAAAAGACAAAAGAATTCCATTTCTCGATATGTTAATAATAATAAATAAAAATAAGTTAGAAATAGATGTATATAGAAAACCTACTGGTGATAACAGATTTATAATTAATGTGTTGTTTGTGATCGAGGTTTAGTAGTGTTGAGCTTGAGGTGCTTTATACCCCGCCAATGGGCGTTTGGGCAGCTTACCGTTGTTCTTACACTAGATCGGTCTATTAACCCCCAAAGTTTCGTCCAGTGTGAGTGAAGTATTGTGGTAAGCGTTTTACAACTGTGAAAGTGTTTAATTTTGAAAATGAAAATTTTGTAGAAGAATGCATGTCAGATCTAGAATTTTTCCATTTTCGATTATGACAAGGAACCGTGTTAAATTTGTTACGATTCTATGACTATACACCAAAGTGCAAAAAGGCGATTATCAAAGTGTTTTATGAATTATACGTATTCTCTATTAAACGAACCTCGTATAGATAACAACAACGTGTAACATTGTAAATTACAAGCCCTAGCGATCAATAAAAGCACTCATGATAAGCAAATAATATCGGAATTGTTTCAAGCGAATGAATACCACGTTTTGAAAGAAAATGTCAATACACTAGGAAAAAAATCTACGACCATATCATAAATGGACATTCTAGATGATACAATTGTAGTTAAAATGTACCCTAATCTATTTTTTCCTTTGATTATTGTAGCATTCTTTGTTTTTTTTTTTTTGTTATTGATTACACTCCTGTGATTATGGAAATAGAGCATTTTTAATACCAAAACAAAGGTTGTCTTGTTGATTTTAAGGATTTTCCCTAAATCAACATGTGAATCTTCAGAAAGTGCAACAAACCTGATGAAGAATCGTTTTCGCTGAGACACTGAGAAGGCTGCGTCTGAATACTCTGTGGCACCCAAAATTTCCCGCTGTCTGACGGAAGAGGATAGGATATTTTACTACTGCTCGGCGTGGTCTCTTGGATACCTACCAACGCTTCCTGGCTGTAAAGAATGAACAATGAATTGTTGGTATTTCCGTCCAAAAAACTCTAACTAAGGCAATTTGGCAAGGTTTTAAGCAAAATTACAATCGTGCAAGCAATCTATAGGAATCTTCTATTACATATTTGTTAAGGATATGTTAAAATTTCCATGCACAAATAGACGATTCTTCATGAAGCTAAGGCTATGGAAAAATTATATGCATGTAGGTTTAATTTTGAATTTAAATAGTGCTAAGGATCTTTTAACTAGTGGTCTTTACAAAAAGATCTTATATACAATGTGTTCATTTGAAAACTTCCCAGGCGGCCTACGTCCGAAACTATTAAAATGATTAAGAAACGCAACGACAGGTCAACCCCCAACATAAAAATCTTAAATGGGATGGTACTATTTGTGACACATCGTTGTAAAGGCATTTTCATTACGAATTCAGTAGTAGGTCTTACTTTGACATTTGGTCAAATTCTGGGGATTACGAGGTGTGGTAATTAAATAACCGGACTGGTGCTACAAAACATTTTATTGATCACCAATTACATTGCAAAGTTTATCCCCTTCCTTGCCGATCCCTACAACGCTCCATACGAATTTTCCATTGTCGAAAGCAGTGCTAGAAGTCCGTTTTTGTCAGATTGTTGAGAACCTCCGTCGCTTTCGCTTTCATCGCTTCCACACTGTCAAATCTTGTCCCCTTAAGCTCCGATTTTACCTTAGGAAATAAAAAAAAATCACAGAGGGCCAGGTCGGGCGAGTACGGTGGGGGGTCCAATACGGTGATGCCGGATTTCGCAAAGAACGCCTTCACAGACAAGGCGAAATGGGCTGGCGCATTGTCTTGTTGGAACATCCAGGATTAGCTCTTCCACAAATCGGGTCTTCGTCTTCTCACTGGTTCACGAAGGGTAGTTAGAACCTCGACGTAATAATGTTGATTGACGGTCTAACCTTCGGGAACCCAGTGGATGTAGACAATTCCACGCGTGTCAAAAAAAATAATCATCATGGCCATGAATTTAGACTTGCTAATTTTCGCTTTTTTGCAGTGGTGAGCTTGGGCTCTTCCAGTGCATCGATTGGTGCTTTGTTTCAGGATCTTAGGTAAAAACCCACGATTCATCACAAGTAATCTGTTTAACAATTCTGTATCATCACCAATGTTGTTTAAAAGGTCAACACAAATGTTCGTTCTCGATTCCTTTTGCTCTGGAGTGAGAAGTTTTGGCACCATTTTTGCGCAAACAAAATGTTGAATGATTCATGCAAAATCTGACGGACAGTTTCTTTGTTAATTCCTGAGGTTTCGGCAAGACCTCGGACATTCAAACGATGGTTTTCGCGGATCAATTTACCAATTTTTTGAATGTTGTCGTCCGTTTTTTATGTTGACGGTAGTCTAGGCCGCGGATCGTCTTCGGTCGTTTCACGTCCCTCCTTAAACCTTTTACACCACTCAAAAACTTCGCGATAATCACTCGCTTCCGTACACTTCCTTTAACATGGCATGAGCTTCTGTAGCAGTTTTTCCCAGTTTCACAAGAAGCTTGAGGTTAACTCGTTGCCCACTCTGCATATTTCCGACGCAACGCTAGTATAAGGACTTGAGCGGACGATTGCTACAGCGAGACTGAGCGACGTACAATCGTGCCCATCGAACTCAGGGTGAGGGAAACATCTACAAGCACAGACATGTTCAAATCTGCCGTGGCGTACTCGCTGTTTGCCGATAGTGGCACCAGTCCGGTTATTTAATTGCCACACCTCGTATAAAAATATCATGCTAAGCAAAAATTGTAAAATATATACTTTTATTCAAAAAAAATATTTAAATTAATTAATTAAATGTTCAAATTGTGCACCATTTTGTTGAAGACAATAATATAGCCTATTTTCAAATTCTCTTCTGACCCTTTCAAATGTTTCCGGTGATATACGCCTGTATTCTTCAGTAATTCTAAGTCTAAGTTCGCCAATATTCTACTGTTGTATTTTCAGGTGACCCCACAAAAAAAAACTATTTGGGGTCAAATCTGGAGAGCGGGTAGGCTATTCAATTGAACCTCGCCTCCTTATCCAACGATTTGGAAAATTATTGTCCAACCAATTTCTAACCGGCGCGACATAATGAGAGTGAGCGCCATCTTGTTGGAAGAAAAGCTCATTTTTATTAATTAATAAATTCCCCATTTGATCTTGCTGGTTTTCCAAACTTTCCTTGTACTCTTTGACAAATAGAACTTCTATTTGTCTACCTTCATCAACCATTTTATTCCCGATGCGTTTCTTGTACAGAACCAGTTTCTAGAAATTTTTTAATTAAGTCTAATACGTATCTGTGGCTAACGTTTTCAACAGAATGTTTTGGATTAAATTCAGCAGCTGTTAGCCTTGCATGATTATCATTTTTGCCACACAAAAGAACTAAATACTAATGCTTATATTAATCTTATGAGTATAACTTCAACAAAGGGAAACAACTCTAATCCACTTGGTCTGATAAGTTTATAATTTTACAATTCTTGCTTAGCATGATATTTTTTCTGTTATAATCCTCAGAACTTGACCAAATGTTAAAGTAAGATATACTCCTGAATTTGTAATGAAAATACCTTTCCAGTGATGTGTCACAAATGGTATCATCCAATTTCAGATTTTTATATGGAGGGGCTTAAGGGGGTAAGTTTGGTTAATAATTTTATTAGTTTCGGATGCAGGCTGCCTGGGAAGTTTTGAAATGAACACACTCTATAATGAAGCTGACAATATGAAGGAAAAAAACGTTGATTTAAGCCAATGATACAAAGCAGAATCTGAAGCAAGACACTGTGGGCTACAACTGTTTAATAAGACACTTGTATATCTCGAAAAGCAAAGGGTTGTAATAGATTTATTGAATTAGTTGAGATTTTAAACTACAATATTGATTTGTTGTGATAATGATATATTAACAATACAAATTTTATCTATATTAGGTTTGCTTCTTCATTTAGAACTAGTTCAAAGGTCCTGGGATTATGCTATAGCAAACAAAGCTGATATATTCACAAGAACCACACAGCACACGAATTAGCTTCAACGTAATAGTTAAGCAAATAAAGCACATCAAAGATAATCCTTGCAGAACATACCTATGGGACATTTCTTTAGTATTACCAGCGTTTTCTAGCAAATTCTTCTCGAACCAATTCAGTCGATAACGTTTGGCACACGCCACATAGACCAAGACGATCAGCAACATGATGCAAACAAAGGAGGTCACTGCGTATATTAATACAGCATAAATGGTGTCTTTGTCATCTTCCTCGTTGAGGACGTCCATTCTGAAACAATCAGAAATGATAATTCTTCTCTTTCTACAGCTCTTACTGTAAAGTGGAGCTGTTTTGGTGCACAAAAAAGAATGCCAAAGCTTGAGGAAAGGAACCACTACAAAAAGGATTGCTTGGAATTTGTAGCAAGCCCTGTTGGTAGATATTTTAGTGTGCATCTTGTTTTTGATGGAAAATATCTACACGTCCGTAGAAGTAAATTCAACAATATTGAATCTATCATCTTTCAGAATTTGCAGAAAAGTTTAGGTTAAAAATCCTTTAAAATTCATAAATTTGTATCTATATGAGTGGAAGATAATCCTTTCCTAAGTAATTTATATTCAAGTATAAAGGCTGTTCATATTCCTCAGCGCACGATGCAAGCAAAAGCCCTGTTGAAGCAGTTTAATCGAAATAAATCGAGTTTTGGCTTCCGTTAATAATTGGAGATGAAACTTGAATACATCAATACACTCCTGAAGCAAAGGCACAGTCAAAACAGTGGACTGCGAAGGATGAATCGGCTCCAAAAACGGCGAAGACTGGGAAAGCTCGGTTGGGAAGGCGATGGTGACTGTTTCTTAGGACAGTCATAGAATTGTGTTAATCGACTATCTTGAAAAGGGAAGAACAATAATTGGGGGCCTATTACACATGATTAATTGACAAGCTGAAGGCAGAAATTGCGGAATAACGATCGCATACGAAGAAAAAAAAGTTTTATTCCACCGAGACATTTCACGCTTCACTGGTGGTTCATTGAGGTTCGAATTGATAGACCACAAGATCTGGTCCCCGGAGACTTTTTTCTGTTTCCTAAATTCAAAGTTTCGTTCGGGAGACAGAAATTTTCATAGAATGAGGAGGTCATCACATTTGTAAACGCCTATTTTGCAGAACAAGATACCTACTACTATTTGGATGGATTAAAGAGATAGGAGCACCGCTGGGAAACGTTTATAAACTCACAAGGAGGCTATGTTGAGAAATAAAACTGATTTTGACAAAGAAAAACATTTATTTCCATGTTAGACTGGAAACTCTTCCGATTACCTTTGTAATAATAGCAAAGACTATAAGATAATATAGCAAATTCTAAAAGCATTGTGCGTTTCACCTTGTGAAACATACTAAGAAACCTCCTATAGACAACCTGAAAAATAAAGCGAATAGGAATGAAATTTATGGCGTAAAACACTCTCTGAAAAAACATTTCTGGGTCCTGTATACGTTACAGCTAATGGACGTTAAAAGAACAATATCTCTAAGTGAGTTTAAAAGCAGACGCGATCCGCTAACACCGCAGGAAACTGAAAGCTTTCAATGTTCAGAGATACGCTTGAAAAAAATTCCGCCCTATATAACCGTATATAATTCTGTTTTATGTACCACATAAACATTTCGCTATATAAACCAGATTAAGTACCTACATGTATAGAATAATTATTTCTTTGGTAGAATAACCATGAATGTAATGTAAAGTTTTTGCGCATAAGTAAAAAACTGAAGTGGTTGGAATAATTTTTGACGTTTTTGATTGAATATCAAAGGAAATGCATGGCACTTTCCAAATTTGTAGAACATTACCTCTGGCACTACGAATCAACGTTCTCATTTGCTTGACTCAAGCCGGGCGCAATTTGAACCCAGCACATCTTCATCTCTTGCTAGTACTAGGTTTTCGCCTTTTGACCCTCATGTCCACCTAGACTTCCTTGTCTTCTATATATTCCTTCACTGTTCTTTCAGTCCTCCTCCCACTCTACTTCATCCTACACTCTGCGAATTCTTACATGAGGCGTGGATCTATCCTGAGGTTGGACCGTCACCTACACCAGTGGATTATTCGATACCATCGCCCTTTCCCATGATTTCTTTTACAGGCTCTTGAGAAACATCTTGATCGAGGGTATCTGTAGATCTTTCCTAATTCTATCGTTTTGGACGTAATGGGGAGTTCAGTATGTTTCTTAGTGTCTTATTTTGCTCGGTTCCAAGGCGTTTTATCTTTCCCTCAGCGATGGTTGATCACGCACTTGCGGTGTATGTCAAAACTGGTCTCAAGGTTGATGTGCGTACCAACAGCTTGGCTTTTATGTCTTTTATTCACTATTTCTGAGGAGAGGCATAAGAAGTCCTTTGGTCACGTGGAATCTTTCGAAAATCGCAGCTAGCTGTGATAATTTACATATTTTTTTAAACAATCCATATCTGCTTTTTGAAATCTTTAGCTTGTTGCATATTTTGAATTTAACGGCCCTTTCCCTCCCTGGAAACTCTGAATGCTTCTTGAGGAGCTTTTTTACCGTCCAGCGAGGTGTCCCCTTTTTGCATTCAGTGGCTGCCCAATCTGCCATCGTCTTATTACACAAGAGTTTGAATACCGGGTCGTCGCCCTCGTGTGCATACTACGCCTTCAGGGAAATTTTAATAAAGATATAACTATGTTGTTTTAATAAATCCTTGCTTCACCCCTTCTATAAATCGCACCGTCATAGTCAAAATACATTGTTTACAATTTATCACGAACTATGTACAATAATACTTGTATTTGCTTTGTAATACCAATCTGCGTCTATCTTTCCATGCTTTCAACAATGAATGTATTTTTATTTAACTACAGTTAGTGAGTTCTCATGCTCTTGAAGGTATTCAAATTTAAAATTGAGTTTATCCGTTCGACAATAACACTAACTAGATCTTGGAACTGTAGCAAGGAAGAACGGTGTTCTAATCGACACATCGCACGTATTATTAACAGAAGTGCTAAAGTTATCGATAATTATGGCATTCACCGTCGTGGTGAAGTTAAATACGTTACAAGATCAAGGCAACGTCGTCTAATTTTGCGTTTAACATCGAACTCTAACAGCTAGAGAAATTGGAAGACAGAACAGAAACTGCTTGCAGTGTCAGGACTGTACGACGAATGACACAAGCCTACGAAATTTAAGGTTTTGCCAGTTACAAAAATGACAGGGGGTGAATCTTCTGAAGACTTTTTGATGCTGAAAACGAATCCGGTCAAAAAAATTGCGTAGCATATCAGGTTGTGGAGTAACTTTAGGTTAAATCGTAAAAAAATTGCAATTTTGGCCATTTTATTGTGGTGAAAGAGATATTTCTTTTTGTATTTCCGAAAACGGCATCGTATTATATTATATTATATTATTCCTGTACATTTTTTTTTGCCACCAATCGTGTCTATTCACAGGCCCGCAAAAAATGGGTTTCGTCAGGCCCAATAATCGGACCATATTATCCCGAAGGTTTTTCATGCGTTAATGCATTTTTTTTCCAAAAAAGCAAAAGGCTCATTTAATTGATCTCATAAAACTTCCAAATTCCAAAAAAATTGAAACTTCGTGGACAAGTAGTCCTCACCCCAAAATGTTCGAAGCTATTTTCCTTATCGGCCCAATTTCGTTTAAAGAGGATGAAACCACCCCTGAAATTTTACTTGATTTTCGGTTTTTTGAAAATAATTCGATAACGGTTGGACCAAATACATCAAAGTTATATATCAAAATAATCGCCTCTTTGAGCTCTATTACATATGTGAAAATAGCATAGAATCTATTTAAAAATTTGGTGGTGCCTTCCCCCACCCCTTCACGAATGAACCTATTTAAATGCCATATTGTGTATGTTATATAGCCCTTCAAGCAGTTTCAAAAACGTACTTCACTTTTTGTGAAATAATTATTAGAAAAGGATAAAACTTGCTTCACGATACGTCGCTTTATGTAACTGTCAATGCCTGTGTAAAACAAAGATATATTAAAGGTAATCCGCAGATATTGTGTGAATAATGTATTATATTCGATGTGTACACGTATTTCGGATATCTCTATTACTGACTCACAATCAATGTGATAGAATAATTTATGCAATGAGTTTATTAGTTCTTTAAAATTCGATATATGAATTTGTAAATTGGTAATGATACTTATGAAGGCAGATATAGTGCGACGACAGCTGTACATACATATGATAACAATGATAAAGTATGACTTATACTTATAATAAGTACAATAATCTTTAATGCGAGTAATAGTTAATATGTAATAGTTTAAAATTGTTGATTTGTTTGGATAAAAATAAGTATATAAGAAAAAGTCACTTTTGTAACCTTTTAATACTGCATCTGAGTGTGAGAATTAGAGTACTGGTTCAACAATGGTAGTAAATCCAGTAAATGTAGTTCGATTACTAATACTGACATTTAATGTCGCAAATGATAATCGTCCAATGGTTTTCAACAATGAAGAAAGTGAAATGCGCGACGTATTGAAGAATATATTAATTAGATCTCGGGACGATACAACCTTTGAAGTAGATAACGACGTAACGCTAGAATTCTTGCAAGAATTTAGGCCACATTCTATAGAATTTGTTGATGATAGATATCCATCTTCACGGGAAGAAGTCTTAGAAGTTAAACAATTTGAAGAAGAAGAATGTGCACCAGAAGAAGAAGATATTGTCGATTTAGAATATAAGACAAAAGCTGTTACCTTCTGGAAATCTGGGAAAAAACGACGTTCATTTGAAGCTGTAAAATATAGATTTAAGAGAGTAAAGTCTTTACAACAATTATATAGGTAAGAAATTGCAGGCCAATTTTATGACATTTTTGTATTCACAAATTTGTTGCTTTTTAAATGGGAGGTATCAATACAAAAAGGAGGAACACGAAGAGAGAAATTATTACAAATTTCGGAATATGTTTTTAATACATTTGTTACTAGCAGCGAAGCGACCTAGATCTTCGTAAATAGGCTATGGAAGCCAATGAAAAAAAACGGATTAACAAATTTCAGAGCATCCCCACATTGGTTATGGAACTTCAAGAAAGTATACAAGATAGTTTCTAGAAAAATTACCAAATTTATAACCCGTTCATATGATACAGACACGGCAGAGTTAAATCAAATTTCGTCGGCTTTCGTACAAGAAGTAAAACCTTATATTGCGAAGGTAGGGTCTACTAATACATTCAACGCTGATGAAAGTGGATTCAATTTGGAATTGCACTCTGGTCGCACGTTAGCTCCACACGGATCGAGAGCAGTTGAAAGTATTGTGCAATCTATATTCGCTACAACACACAGCTATACCATACTTCCTACAGTATCCGCGTCTGAATGCTTGTTGTCGCCCCTATTCCTGGTTTTGAAAGAACAAAGTGGTACATTTGGACCACGAGTAGTAGAATCGATGTTCCACGCGGAAAATATTTATGTATCTGCTTCATCATCCGGAAAACTAACAACAGCATTATTCACGGAATGGTTCACAAAGGTAGATCTTCCAAATACATGATCTCAAACAGTTTTATTGCTAGATTCGTGGACTGGTCATTGTCCATCTATCTTAAAAGACCATATCTCGACCGGCAAGAATGTGAACATCCTCACAATACCAAAGAAAACCACTGGTATGATACAACCCCTAGACGTCTATGGATTTCGTGTTTGGAAAAATTTTGTTAGGAAATTATCTGATATTATACTCTTATACAACTACGATATTAATTTGCATACGCGTAACAACATTATTAAATTACAGTCTTTAGTGCACAACCAATTATCTTCTTCAAAATATCATAATCTATTTGCTTATGCATGGTACAAAAGTGGTTATATTGCGGACCGGCCAAATCGTTTCGATAATCCTGTCACTTTTGCCTCCACAGAAGATTTTCAAATTCCATCGCGATGTTCCATATATGGAGCGCGTGCTATAATACGGTGTTCCTGGTGCAACAGTTTTTTTTGCTTTAAGCATTTTTATGAAGAAATTATCATACAAATTAAGTAATTACTAGCGTATATATTATATGTACACATGTATACATAAGCCATATATGACGAAATATGTCATAATATGTATTTTATATGTTAGTTTGAATAAATTTTTCCACCACTATGAATTGTAATATCGACATCCGAAAAGCATGCAATATTATTATATTAAATATCATTTTCCTCATTTTTTTAATAACTGTTTTACAAAAAGTGAAGTACATTTTTGAAACTGCTTGAAGGGCTGAATAACATCCACAATATGGCATTTGAATAGGTTCATTCGTGAAGGGGGGGGGGCACCACCAGACGATTGTTTTGATATATAACTTTGATATATTTGGTCAAACTGTTATCGAATTATTTACAAAAAACCGAAAATCAAGTAAAATTTCAGGGGTGGTTTCACCCTCTTAAAACGAAATTGGGCCGATAAGGAAAATTGCTTCGAACATCTTGGGGTGAAGAGTACTTATCCACAAAGTTTCAATTTTTTTGGAATTTACGGGTTCGGGATGTTCCCTTGTAGAGACCGTTTACTTTCGGAAGACACCAGCGCAAAGACGCATTTTAGGATTAGAAAGAGAAGTTGGTGCTAACCGAGAAAAATTGCTATGTATTTCTTACCTACAGTAAGACCAACAAATATTTACCTCATTTCGGCGTCACTTCTTGATGTGTTGTTGAATTCGTTTCGTGCTCTCTACTTTTAATATTGTTACTGGCCTACTATTTATTAAAAAATCAGTTTTTCTCAAAACTATTTTGAATTAGGAGTAATATTCTACTGTAAGTATTTTGTTTTAAACAGATTTTAATTAAGTTGTATTAAATAATTAAGTTACAGGTGAGAATGTCCGAATCATCGAACATCTCTAAGAAGAGACAAGCTTTGCATGAGCAATCACGAAACATTGTTTTTAATGTCTATAACTATTTTAAAAAATATAAGACAGAAGGTACGATAATATTCTTTTTAAGTATTTTTAATACTATTTTTACATATTCATATATCAGTGAAGTCATTATGTTTGTTTCCAGGTAACATTTTAGATATTGTTAGTGAAGCTACGGGAATATCTAAAAGTACTGTTGTCAGAATTATTCGAAAGAGTAATTCTGTTGAAGCAGAGCAAAGTGGCAGTTCTTCAAAAGATAATGTTGTAAGACATTCACCAAAATCTACAGTGGATAATGCTGGGGAAGCAGTTTTACGTCAGGTTATTCACAATTTTCACATAACTGACAAACAGAGGCCTACATTAAATGCTGTATATAATAAAATACACTCAGATGATACCATTGGCTTTGTAGGCAAGCGCTGCTCTTTAAGAAAGTTAATATTAAAATTAGGATTTAGGTACGTACTAATATTCAAATTTATTACTATTTTAGTGATTAATATATTTATCAAATAACAGGTGGAAGAAGACTACTGATAACCGAAAGCTTTTGATGGAAAGATCAAATATACGTGAGCTAAGATCCTCATATATCCGAAATGTTACAAATTATCGGTTACAAGGTCGATCAATCGTGTATACAGGTGAAGCAAAATAAATTTTTATTTGATGTTGAAAAACTAAAGTGTTGTATTTTAGACGAAAGATACCTGCATGCCAGTCACACAACTCCATATGAATGGGTTGATAACTCTAACAATGGACTTAAGTGCCCTCTATCAAGAGGGAAACGTTTAATAATTGTACATGCAGGTACATTTGTAAAATTTCTTCTAAAATTTTTAGCATATACTGTATATTTATTGTTTTAGGTAGTGAACATGGATTTATTGATAATGCCTTGTTGAGATCTATAAGTCCGGCCAAAAAAGTGGGGATCATCATGACGATATGAACCTCATAAATTATAAAAGGCGGTTAGAAAAACAGTTGATTCCAAATTTGCCACCTAAATCTGTTGTTGTGATGGATAATGCAAGCTACCACAACGTTCTCTCAGTTAAACATCCAACCACTAACAGCAAAAAATCAGAAATGATAAAATGGCTAAGTGAACGTGGCATTATATTTAATGAAAATTTGAGAAAAGTTGAATTGTATAGATTAATACATATGCATAAACCAAGTTATAAGAATTACACTATAGATTCTATATTTGCAAAAGATGGACATACACTATTGAGATTGCCCCCATATCATCCGGAACTCAACCCTATTGAAAAGATATAGGCAATTTTAAAGGGCAGATTAGCATCTAAAGATATAACTTTTAAAGTAAATGATGTCGAGGAACTCGCTAAAGAAAAATTTGGAAAAATCACAAAAGATTAATGGTCACATGTTTGTCGGCATGCAGTGAATATTGAGGAAAATTGTATACAAAAAGAACACATAATGGATAAGCTTACCGATGAACTTATTATAAACCTTGATGATGACAGTGACAGCGATTTTGATTTTTCTTCTGATGATGATTAAATTAAAATTATATTTGATATAGTTAATTTAAATATGTATATATTATCTTTAAATGTATAATAAATAAAGGTGTAATTACATTCCGATTACTCTTTTTTATTAAGTAAAAATATCAATTATTATAAACAACAGACCGAACATTTCTCACCTATTTTTTTTTTGAGCACTGAATATTCTTACTTTTCTTTTAAGGAAATTATTTAATACATAAAGTGAAATGAAAAATTAAGAAAAAATACATTAATATACACATAAGTAAGATTTATGCTATTACTAAATACTATAAATTCTAAAACTGTTAATACTATCAGAATCTAAATTTGTTTTATATGAAAAATTACAATTATATACAATTTAATACACGTTTAACCTTCTCGTATACTTTTAAAAAGCGCGCGTATTTTGGTCAACATATTTAAGACGGTCAATACATATCAGCTAACAATTTTCGCGCAGCTTAGGTGTCTTCCGAAAGTAAACGCAGTTCTAAGTTAGTTTCCGAGATTCCCATACCGAACATCGGAAAAAACTCAAGCTGTATATACCAATTCGTGAATTTCAAAGAATATTTAATCTGCCATTTTTCTCCAGATGCCAAATTTTGAATCGATTTTGAAAGCGGTTCTTCAAAAATACCGGGATCCAAAAACCAAATTTTGTAGAAACCCTACACGCAGAGAAACGTTTAACTTGTATTAAGATTGTCCGCCATAATTCAAGACAACTATTGTTTTAATTATCCACAATACAACCGTTTTAAATCAAGGGAAATATTGTCTTAGCGTTTGTTTTTCCGTTTTAGAGTATATAGTTGTAATGAAATAATTGTATTTCTTTGTTTAAGATATGTTTTTTTTTCCATTATTGTAATTTCTCTTTGATTAGATATCTTTGTAGCTAGTCTGGTGATGTGTTTTTTGAATACGAAATCTGGAACATTTTTTCAATCCTACCTTTAATGTGAATATTTTCTTAACTTAAATTTAAATGATTTACTTAGATTTTCTTGATTTTCTAACCCTAAGAAAAACCTAAATGATTTACATGGGTTTTCTTGATTTTCTCACCCTAAGAAAATATTTGTTTAAATTATTTTCTTATATTATACATTTTTATAATCCTGAAATAAAAATAAGAACCATTTCTCTGCGTGCTCCCTTAAGAAAATGCTCATTGTAAACATCCAGCTTTAAATTCAACGACGTCTTTGGTCTAACATGCCACCCGTTGCGTCGAACATAATAGCTTTCAAATCGCTTTTCATCTGCCGGCAAGGCGCCGAGATGCCCAGAAACGTCTTGGCTTCTCCGTATATAAGCCCAATATTTACTGGAAATACATTAACCACTGCTAAATCGAATCTTTACGTGAAATAATTTCTGCATGTTAAAAAGTAATTTGCAAATTTCTTCGCAAATGAAGGCATTATATTTTAGTAAATTTCTGGTTATAAATGTAGTCTATAGGATCTTAGGTAATCAAATTCAAAATTTAAAACATACTCACGAACATCATCTGCTTCTACAAATAATCTTTGGGGTTTGATTTGCTTCGGATAACAAAACAAAAAAGCACAACCCTTGAAATTTAACTTGTTTTTTAAATGTAGTTTTTGGCCGATAACATATGATGCGATTGACGACCCTTGTAGGATATATTTACAAATATTACAGGGTTATCATTCTCCATATACAGATAAATACATCAAACACGCAACATTCTCATGCATCAAATTCAACTTACTTCAAAATTCTGGTACGTGCGAAAGATCTGTTTCCAAGGGTGATCTAAATACGCAGCATGTTTAAAAGTAAAAATCCACCAGGCATCAAAATAAATGGAAAACGTCAATAAATGTAAATACCCCATACACGTACTTACCCTCTCGTAAAGCTGTCCCTTGCTTTTTCCTCCGGGAAAAGCTCGGAGAATGCACTGATGCACGTGAAAAGCTTGTCGACAACTGTTGCTGCGCTAACCGGTATCCTCTGACGACAGGGGATTGTTATGGAGATGGCTGCGCAGGCTAAACGCGAACTGAAAGACGTAGCGAAAGCTGGCGGCTACGGATTATCGGAATCGACCGAAAAACGCCCACGCATGGTGTAGGGTTTTCCATATACCACCTGCTGACCGATTCCGGACTTTGTTTCGATATCCTTACGGAACTTGCCGGAATCTAACGTCCTATTATATTAGTATGCTTAGCGGGGAGTAATGGAAGGATTTTATGCTAGAATCTTAGATGTTGCCGACTTAATTTTGACCGTGTAGGGGTGAAATTGGAAATATAAGGGTGGCCTGAAAAGTTTCCAGTCTAACACTAGCAAATTAAAAGCAAGTTAAAATTAAATCCAAGCTACAGCTGGCATTTTGTTCTGCAAAATAACGTTTACGAACGTGACAGTCTCCTCATTCCATGAAAATTTCTATCCTTCCAGCGAAATTTTGAACCAAGGACACAGAAAAAAGTCTGCACATTGACGCCTACTACACTGAGACACTAAGTGCCCAATTCCATCTAGACATACACTGTCGGATACTTTACTCGATATGCCGCTAAATTTGGATACAGAAGACCGACTAGATCCAGAAGGCATATCGCTGTAACGTTATAAATATCGAGTTACTGTTTCTCCACGAAAGTCTATCTGTGATATTTGGTCCGTAGGCTTTCGCGATCGTCAATAATACTATACTCTTGGTTTTCGGGTTAGAACCGCGTCGTTGTCGTAGCTTTCGCCGTCGTTTCGTCCACACTCTTATGGGACACCTTCAGTCAGGGCTATTACTGCATACTGATTGTCAGTCAGTGTGCGACAACGACGCGGTTCCTACCCGGAAACCAAGAGTATAGTTCTATTTGCGATATGTTCTTTCCAATTTAGTGAACATTTTTGGCGTGTGCGCCTATTCCATAAATTTATTATATCTTCCAGACATATTTTTTTCTTTCGGTAGAGAGGCTCAATTTTCCTCTGTTTCTTTACTTTTTGCCATTATTTGTGCTATTTCCTTTGGAGCTTCTAATCGACGATGCCTTGATGCTATTTCTACTTGACTTCGTAATTTACAACCAGTCAAATTATCAACTAGAGCCTCTTCATCTTCAACAATTGAATCCTCGACAGAATAAATAATTGGTTCTGGTGCTTCAATAAAAATTCGTTCTATTCCATCTACGTCATCGTTTTCGAAGATACCAATCGCATCTCGCAGCGTCAAATTTCTAGAAGAGAATATTTATAAAATACAGCGCGAATATAGAATTGTGATATCGCATACGCCTGGCGTGATCATATGAACACGCAGATATATTTCTCCTTGTATAATTTGAAATAATCAATATTTTGTTGTAAGTATTACCTAAAAATTAAATTAATGAAGACAGAGATATAAACGTACTTACGTGAAATTTATAGTGACAGCTGCTTGGATGTCAATACAAAAATTTGTGGCTGCGTCGACGGAGTTTCCCCAAAAAACAACGCCGTAACGAACCCTGGAATGCACGTACGCGTAATAGGCAGACAAACTGGCTTGCGACTTTACGTACTGTGATATCATTCGTAACGCATAATTAAAAGTGGAGATCTTAGAAGCCAGACGAGACACGTGAGATTTCCAGTTGGGTTGGGAATCCATCTGTAGCCCCAGGAGAGGGGCTTCCTCGTCAGTGGTAAGTATGCTGTTGTTATATATAAATCGCAGAGGATGTTTGGAGTAGCTGAAGTGCATAACGGATGTCTTAAGTATGTTTAGTTGTAAGCTATTTTGACTGAACCAGTTGTCAAAAGCGGCCAGTGTCCTACATAATTCGTTCTCCAGTTCCACCCTATTGTTGTTTTTTATTATAACAGATGTGTCATCCGCATATAATACTGTGTTGTGCTGAACCAGGTGTGGCAGCTCATTAATGTATAGCAGGAACAGGAGCGGGCCGAGTATCGAGCCTTGAGCTATGCCTCGCTCGGTCTTCTGCCAGTTGGAATAAATTGGTTTTCCCGTATTATCTACCGAAGAAACCCTCTGTTGGCGATCAGACAGATAAGACTGAATTAGTTTCAGGCCACTCCCGCATATACCCATTGAATCAAGCTTCTGGTAGAGCTTCCGATGGTTAACGCTATCAAAAGCCTTAGTTAGGTCCATGAATACTCCACATATACAGTTATTTCCAAAACTTTATTGTTTAATTCCCTGTGCCTCCAAAATATTATTTACTATCCTTAAGAAAATATTGCTTTGTGTTATAAGGCCCATTCATTTATAAGAATCCCTTTCTTCAAATTTTCTACGAGATTTTCTTGAATCAAGTTAACGAATGTCTTAAAGAAAGAAATACAATTATTTCATTACAAGTATATACTTTTCTTAAGTGGAGAAAAAAACGCTAAGAAAATATTTCTTTTGATTTAAAACAGTTATTGTATTGTGGATAATTGAAACAGTAATTGTCTTGAATAAACTCAAATATTTCTTAAATTAAATGATCTAATTGTCGTCCATCTACTTCATAACGTTTCCGAAGCGGACAAATTATTGCTTCTTCGACATTTTCCAACATTGCTGAATGCATCTTGCAGGTTTTGTTAGTTTGTACAATAATTGAGAAGTTTCCCCCACTTCATTCGCATTTAAAATTTTAGATTCATTTGCCTCGTTCAAAACAAAACCATGTTAGGTTTTTTCAAAGCGTGGCGAATACTTTGTTCACAATTTTCAAATTTATTTTAATATTTGTTCATGTATTCTTTTTCCAAAGATTGCACATAGTTTTTGTTTAATATGCTGATAGTTTATATATATATATTTTTTTTTTTTTTTCTGAGTTTTATTTATACACACGATCTTTTGGTATTATTTTTGAAAATAAATTTCGTTATTGTTATTTATCAACTACGAGGGATGATCGTAAAATAAGGTTACCATATTTTTTAAAAATAGCAGCATTCTTTATTTCTTTATACATCGTTTTAAAGGTAAAAACTGAAGCCATTTTTCGACATAATCGCCATTTCTATCCAAGCATTTTTCCAGACGGTGCTCCAACTTCTGTATCCCCATGCCGCCAGTCCTTTCAAGAATCGAATAACCTCTTCTTTGACTTCATCGTCGGTCCCGAATCGAGTTGACGAATAGTGACCCTCCGATCTTCAAGCAGTATGCTCTCGACCTTTTCAACGATTTCCTCTGAAACTGATGGTCTTCCGCTCCCCTCTTCATCGTGAATTTCCGTCCGACCTCCAGTGAATTCCCTACACCATTTGCGGACGTGTTGAACAGCTATACAGTTTTCTTCATAAACTTCGGTTAATTGACGATGAATCTCTATAGGTCTATAGGTATCACAGCGCGAATTTCACACCTGGCGATGGCGGCGATCGGAAGTTCCATCCCGGTCAACACCGAGCGGCGTAGCGAGACGGGAATGGTACGTATATAGAGTGGGAGAGCTGCTGCACACGCCAATCTTGTCGGATTTCGCCTAACACGTCTTACTGCTGCTGTAGGGCTTTGGGAACCTTATTTTACGATCATCCCTCGTAATTCAAATATTTCTTTCTGTTCTGGAAATGTTTAGGCTGAAAGGTAGTTTCAAGCGGAACATCCAGTATTTTAAAACACCATTTTCCCCTTGATATTTTCTAGAAGAAAATCCAATTATAACTTTTATCGTAGATACTTGTTTCACGATCTAAATTATAACGTCTCTTTATTTAATCCAAATATTATCTCACAATTACAAAGACGTAAATACGACGATGCGATAGTACCACATTATTTTTTTTCTTAACGAAGATCTAACTTTCTTGTAGAATTGTTCGAACGAAATTTGCTTTAATTTGTGAAATGCTTTTGCAAATTATATTTTCTTCAACTTCGAGTAAAGTTTAAAAGTTAGAGCACCATCAATTTACGAAACAAAGGAAAAGTTTACATAGATATCGAAGATGTAAAATGTAAAGGTACAGATATAATTTTAAGGTTTTTTTTTTGTATAGAAGAAGTAATGAAATATCTTTAACCGAATATTTTGAAAAAAAAGCACTCAAAATATATTCTTACGTTGGATTTAGGTATTGAATACAGTTCTGAGATCACTAAAGCGAGGTATAGGCATAGGCGTGCCCTTCCATCAGTAAGTACAATACCAAAAAAATAAGTAATAAATCGAATAATAATAACGGAACCAATCAAGAATTATAATAAGTGAAAAGTTGTGAAACACTTACCCTCTTTGACGGGCTGCATCGGAATTACCGAACATTAAAACTAGAAACACCATTATTAGTATTGTCGCCCATTGGATAAGAGTCGTGAAAAGTTGACAGCACTAGATGTGTTTCCACAGTTGTCTCGTTGAACGATGTTCGCCGTGGTGAAAAAATGTATTCATATTTTGACAAAGGTCGTTCGACATCTACAGATGTAATACATGCATGATTAAAACACTTTTTGAATTCAGTTAATGGATTTGTAAGGTACAACCTTAAGTTGGCACTATATTACTTATTGTTGGAGACTTTAAGTTGGCAATACATACTGTGACGTAAGTCACAGTGAAAAGGAACACAGTGATACAAATTGTAAAAGAGTGATGTACACAGATGTGATGTCAGCCGTAAAGCAAAATGGACGTGTTTTGATGTAGCGTGAAGCAATACATTTATTTATATATTTTGTGAAGTTAGTTTTATTAAAATATAGCCAATGAGCCCCTGACAAGTGCCCCCTATAGATTAGTCGATGCACCATCACAAATTTGTTTTAATGTGATAAAATCTGAATATTTTTTTAGCACACTCTCGAACGTTTCTAAAACACGATAGTATTTTGCGTTTGTTACTTGCAGTGACTCCACTAACGACAACGCTCTATTTTGTAATTGTTCTATTGCGTCATGTAATCCTTTATAGTTGTTATGAATAGTTTGTAACTCTGTTTCAACGGAAATATCTTGTAATTTTGTCTGGCCCTCCTTAATAGCTGCGGCTTCGACAGGATTGAATTGTAGAATAACAGCTTTTACTTGTTTGAAATATTCAGCATAATAAAGAGCTGTCTGCAACGTTCCCCAACGTGTAAGAATCGGCTGTGGTGGTTCACGAATACTAGGACACTGTGTGTGAAATAATCGAAGACGTTTTGGAGATTTCGAGTGAACATTGTCGAATAGTTTCTGCCAGAAAATGTAAAGCAGGTAGATTACACGTAACATGTAAATACTTGCAATCGTGTTCAAGAAGGGAACGGCCTACCGAACGCATTTTCGCGGCACCATGGCTCATAAACATCAAACTTATGGAAAGACTTGAAAGTTTTTTAACAAACTAAATATTACCCTCATAATTGCTGCACCAGTACACTTTTCCTGTCTTTTGCTAGCTAGTAATAGTGAAAATGTCAGTTTATGAGGGTCCAGTACATATATTATAACATTCAGAATAGAATTTCTTTTACAATCTGTTGTCTCGTCAACACATAATCAAAGCAATTGTTTTTTTTAATGTAGATTTGTTTGGCAACTTCAACTCGGGGTTGTACTTATACCGAAGGTTCTGAAACGGTTTATTTTTGAGTAAACGAAGTGGCAAATTACAGGTTATTATCATGACAAGGAAATCGAAAATAAAGGCAGTTCTCCTTGGTACGACTTTTTTCCTATTTCAGTGTTCTTCGGTATTTACAATTTTGTTACAGTCCGCCTTGCCCCGCACATCAAATGTTTCTCGCACAGTTTACAAACTATTTTAGCACCGTCATAGAACAAATCCGGAAAATTACAGATACATTTATTTGCTATGCTAGCAAAGGGTCGTTTTTTAGCCTTGCTCACATTACACATTTTAAATGAATAATATATATATTTATAACGAATAACATTTAACATAAAACACAACGCACGCTCTCGTTTCCTAAACTGAACGAAAAAATAAACAAGCAGACGCTGACAAAGTGAAAATCGATTTTTGCACGCTACTCCGATGAAACGCCTATGTTTCGCAGAGACGATTACCTCACTCTACAGATCACCGGTTATGTCGTAGTACCTTCTCCGAAGTGCAGATGGCGCAAAATGATTACAGATTTCGCATCTTTCACGTTTGTAAAAATAAAAAAAGTGAATATTTTAAAAATAGACAAAGTTATAAATTTTAAGTACTTCATTATTACGGTGTTATTTAAATTTAAAAAACATTATGAATATTTGCTTTATTAAAAGAAAAAAAACTTATTTAGAATAGTTCACCTTTACCATCATAGAGGGCAGAATAAGATGTAAACAAATATGGCTGTCTAATCAAAACTCCTAACCTCTTTAAATTTAAATATAATATTTGAAATTCTCACATAATTGAAACAAAATACAATACGCCAGTATATTTTAACGAAAGTGACATTTATTAGTGTAAATATAACAACAAAAACTTAATTGTGAACTAAAATTATAACTAATTTTTTTTCCGTGGGCTAAGATTGGGGCGCAGGTTATATATCTTCTCCGAAGATGGAGCTCCTACAATTCATCATGAATATCCTTCGGATTCGGATTCACTAATCTACCTTGGAAAAGAATAATGGAACTTGCCGAATTTACTATATAGAATAAAAACGGCTTATTTGCATAAAATTGATATTGATGTAATTTCAAACTTCTTCGCATTCGAATAACAGCACCTAGATTAGACAAGAAAAGAATAAATAGTAACACAAGTATATCGCAGCACTTACTGGTAGCGGAAGTTGCTTCTGTGCCGTTTTCATTTATATCGATAAATGTTTTGTGTAGGACTTTGCTGATTGTTAATGGTTCGTGAGAATTTATCATTTGGGAAAAGTTCGCTTTTTCACTAAATATATTCCCTAATCCAATCTAAAAACGAAATCATTAATTATGTTTCTGTTGAATTGTCAAATTTTTTACATCCTGAAGCGGTTCTCGTAGGTCGATATTCGTTTCTAATTTAAATCTCGGTAAATGGACTTCTACGTTTTCCAAATTCATATCCCTCATCAACGTAATCAAGTTTTTTTTAGCAGCAAGTTTTGTTTCAATTTCTTTTAAGTCTTTCGCAAAAATTGGTAACGCTATGGCAAGAAAGAAATCTTTACCAACATACGGCATCTTCAACAATTTTAAACCTAATAGTTCACTCTCGGAATAATAAAAATCACCGCTCGTTTGCATCATCTGGCAATCAACTGTCTCAGAATGCGAGATATAAAATTTATCTTTCCGCGTTTCATGCATCTTAAACGGATGTTCCCAAGGCGCTTTAAAATAGACCGCATTTATTAGAACGACACGTGTATCTTCGGTCAACGCACTTTCCTGTACGACATCCTGTATTTTATGTTTGGTTTTTACAGAGACCCAATCGTTAATTTGTTTCGCGATTAATGAACTCTTGGTGAAATCGACACGTTCGATATTTGCCCCGAAATACTCACTTGCGACCTCTTCAAATTGGCTTTTCAAATTGTAATTCTTTTTTAGATATATACTATTCGCAATTGATAGAGACAAATCGTTTCGAGTATCGTTAAAATTCTTTAAAATTTCCTTATATTCATGAGCGATTTCGAGAAGATCCCTGGATAATAGTAAGACATCCTCTAGAACTTGACGAGTCGTTCCAGATGAGCCTTGGTGGCATAGAATTAGAGCAATGTGCGCGCTTAACGGTGAAAATAAAGTATTTCCATTGGTTTCCAGAAGGACAAACTTTAACTGGAAAGCTAATTCATTGATGCTGTCTGGAACACTCTTGCATTCAGCTGTTATAAATAGTATTGTTGAGAAAAATGCTATGTATTTAACTGAAATATAAGCTGAATTAAACAAGCAAGTGTTAGGTTAGGTTTAATGTTTGCAAATTTACTCATGTTTAAATCGTTTGATTTGGAGTTTGTAAATATATTTAAATATCTGGAAGTTGTTTCTATCCATTCGATTCTTACACCGTTATTATTTGTTTGTTTATTTCAAATATTAGGACTTAATTTATGTATTTAAAAAAAATAAACAATTCCAAATGTCAACAGACAAAAAGGCTGTCAGATTAAATGATCTAATATATGAGAAATGTCTAATTGTTCTAAAACCGGTTCAAAAGATCTAAAGTGGAAAAATTAATAAAGGAAATTATACAGTTATTTAACTTCGAATTGATTAAATTTGAATTAAATCATTTCTATGCACCGTGGAAAAGATTTTTGAATCCTTTAATCGGTGGTAAAATCACATTCATCTGCATGTTATGTACATGTACATTTTATCTAAAAAAAAACAAAAAAAATTAAAATGAAAAGTTCTTATTTAAAATTAATCTCAGCACGTGTCATCCCTACTCCAAATGCAATTCTGCGTACATTTAGAATTCGCCTATTATGCATCAATGCGTTCTATTCTGGCGTTTTATTTATATGGGTAGAAGCAATTGTGACTTACTGTGACGATCGCGGGTAATTCCATTAGTTGTTTTCTAATCGTAGAGCACGCAAGTTATCCTCTTTCAAGATGCAATACCGCGCGATTCATCTGATCGTTGTCTTTATCGTCTTTACCATCAAATTTACCTATTCCGCGAGGATTTTGGGCATTTTTCATATGCCGTCGTATAGTCACTTCGTCCTTGGCGAATCTTTACTTAAAGAATTGGCGAAACGGGGTCACCAGGTAACGGTCATCAGCTCGTTTCCCCAAAAAGAACCGGTGGGGAATTACACCGATATTCCCTTGAAGATTTTACGTGGAGTACTTGAAGGTAAGGAGAAGAGAGAATTGAATTTATGCTTATAAAAGAGAATAAAAATTACTTTTTTGCATATATGGAAGTTTAATGATAAATGTATACTTTTATTTTTTGATCAAATTGGCGAAATATGGAAAATTACATTTAAATTCTTAATGTAGCGTTTAAGGAAATATAAGGCCTTTTATAGTAAATAAATTAATTCAAATGCGGGTGATATTACTATTAACTTTATTGATGTTCATGGGGAAAATTATTTGAATCATCATTTCTTAGTAGTTAAATAAAACTTAAACGTAAATAGATAGGAAACGCAATTGTGTGCTAAGTAATTTATCTCATTATAACTCATTTATATTTTGCAGTTGGTAGTTTATTTATATGAAGTTCGTGGATTTAAAATTTGATCTATGTTACATTTAAAATAATGGATTGTATAAATAATTGTTAATTTAAATCTGTTGATGTTTAACAGCAACAAGTAAAATACAAATCGAATTGAATTTTTAAACAATTTTTGCTGAATGATACAACAAAAGAGATTAGAGTATCTGACATAGTTTTTTTTTTGTTTAAAGGTTCAGTGTCGGTTGGTATATCCCTAAAATTGTCAAAAAGAACAACGAAATTTGAATAAAGTATTTTACCTAAACTATCGTTAATGAAACATTTTTTGGATGATCATAACAAACAATTACAATGCTTAAAAATTGAAAAGTAAAATTAACCATGTTTAAAACTTCGAATGCGGATTTAAACTGTAACTGTGTATATACATATATAATCTACATTTTGTTCGTTTAATATTGTTTCATTATTATAAAAACAGGAAAAATAACAGACACTTGTTAAAAAAAAATATATAAAAACATATACAAAAAGCCCTGTTAGTCTATAAATCTTATAATTTTCAGAAATTGAATATTATATAGTGTGATGTGTAGAGTTGCTCAATTTGCGCCAACAGCCAGTGGCGGACGCATAAAAGTTTACACAAAATAAACGGTCAGAAATAAAATATAATACGTGCTCAAACATTTACCGTCTTAAGAGTCTTCCGTGAAATCACAAAGTGAATAATGTCTAGAGTAACCTAAACTTGCGGACTCGCATAGGCGTCGGTATTACGGGTTAATATAAGAATACGAAAAATTCATAAATAAACTAAACCGATAGAGAAGCGGGCATGTAGTGTCGACCTTGAATATAAATCATGTTAAACCGCGCTGAGAGAGATTTCGTTTTAGTACCGGTTGAGCTGTTGCAGAGATTAGTCGAACGGTCAAGGTTATGTACTTACGTGTCGCTTTTGAAAATATAGCTGGTGTTTTTTATGTGTTGTAGTATTATACCAAGTAGATAATTACAGTTTCATATAGAACTAATATTTACATACCTAAGAAAACAATGCCTCGTAATAGATTTGCTACTAATGTACATAAGTATGTCTCACTTTCTCCCCATTTAAAATATGACGGTAGTGCAGTTTTTTGTTTAATATGCAATGTTCGTTTGGCTGCATTGGACAGAACTGATTGCCAGAGCATGTCAATGGTATTAAGCATATGAGAAATGCAAGAACTGAAATACCTTATACACTATTCCTCATACATTTATTAATTATGTTTACCTCTTGTAATCTTCCGTTGTCGTTGGTGAGAAAAGCAGCTTTTAAAACGTTTTGGCGACAATACGTTCCAAAGTACCCATTACCCCACACACACAATTACAGAATCATTTGCCGCGAATGTAAGAGATGCTAGAAAATGTGTGTAAACGTGATTTGTGTTCCAAAAAAATATGGATTACCGTGGATGAGACGACCGATATAAAGAAAAACAGTATTGTGAATGTAATAGCTCGCGTTTTATCTAGCGAGAACACAGCATCTCGATATTTGTTAGCTTGCAAACGTGTTCAACAATGTACCGCGGAAAATATTCAAAAAGTGATAATGAACGCTTTGAAAAAAATTTAAAATTGCCCAAGATCAAGTTGTGATGATTGTGACAGATAGTGCAGCAACGATGTTAAGTGTTGGGCGATCCTTAAAACATATATTCCCTAAATTAATACATATAACCTGCGTGCTGCATGCTTTGCATTTAGTTGGTGAAGTTGTTCGACAACATTACGGAAACGTTGATCGGATGATTGGAAGTACTAAAGCAGTGTTTCGTAAATCTCCTAAACGTTTAAAAGAATTTCGTAAATTTTGTCCAGGTATTCCAGAACCTCCTGAACCAATTTTAACGCGATGGGGTACTTGGCTAACAACACGACACTACATGCCTGCTTCTCTACCGGTTTGGTTTATTTATGAATTTTTCGTATTCTTACATTAACCTGTAATACCGACGCCTATGCGAGTCCGCAAGTTTAGGTTACTCTATTCATTATTGAAGCTCCATCTGTAGTAATTGATACGAGGGTGAATCAAATATAAACCGGAATTATTATTTTTTTAATTTATTGGGAAATGATAAAAATACAAAAATAAAATTATTTTTCTACATAATCTCCTGATTATTTATTATTATTATCCAACGGATGGGTAATTTTTTTATCCCGTTATCGTAAAACGAAGATGGTTGCGCCATAAACCAATTGCGTACGAAAACTTCAACTGCAACACCGTCATCAAAACGTTGTGCTCCAAGAGCTTCTTCTCTCAAGTCCGGACCGTAGGGAGAGTGTTCTAGTGTAGTCCATGACAATTCTTCAAATATTTGCCGCGTTAGGGCAGCTGTATGGGGCCGGGCATTGTCTTGCACTAGGATAACGTCTCTTGTGGGAAAGCCGCGTCTTTTCCGACGATATGCAATTTTTGTCTCGTCTAAAAGTTGGCAGTAGTACGTGGCATTTACAGTTCGACGGTCGTAGAGAAAGTCAATATGTAAGACTTCTTTAAAGTCGAAAAATACGGTCGCCAAAACCTTTCCAGTCGAGAGCTGAGTTTTGGCCTTGACAGCCGCAGATTCGTTTTTCTCTCACCATTCCATACTTGCTTGTTTCGATTCTGGGGTGTAATGGTGCACCCAAGGTTCGTCACAAGTCACTATCCGACGCAAAAAAACCTTCCCCTTCAGCCGCATAGCGGTTTAAATGCCGCTGGCACATTTCCATACGATTCCGTTTTTGATGCTCGGTGAGAAGACGAGGAACACACCTTGCGAACACTTTCCGAAACCCAAGGTCGTCAGAAATGATCGCGTGAGCATTGCCAAAGCTGATTCCCACCTCAGAAACAATTTCGCTAATCGTCGGTCGTCCTCGAGAAGTCGGCCAACAGTACGAATGTTCTCCGTTATCACGCTGGTTCTTGGTCGACGCTGATGACCTTCATTTTCTACGGCTTCTCGCTCTTTTACAAATTGTTTGTGCCATGAATACACTTGTGTCTTTTTAAGTGTTTTATCCCCGAACTATGCCTCAAGCCTTCTCAAAATGTCTAATGGTTTTACGCCCGGAAAACCGGTATTGCAATCCCTACTATTGACTGTGTTTTAGTAGTGAAATGAAACAATAACTTTGACATTTTATTTATTGTAATAAAAATATTTTAAAATAATACAACAAAAATATGTATAGGCCATCGTCGTAAATGTCATGTTTCTTTTATTTCAGAGCGGTTTAGACAACGGAATATTTTCGACGTCGTGAATTTACCTGTCTTCCTCGTACCATCTATATTAGTCCAAGCTGGGTTGAATTTCACCGAAAGCGTTTTCCAAGAACCGGAAGTGCAGAACCTATTAAAATCCGACGCCAAATTCGACATGGTCATAGCGGAGCAATTTCTAAATGACGCCCACAAAGGATTCGCCAACCATTTCAACGCCTCCTTAGTAATCTTAAGCACCATAGGGTCTTCGATTTGGACCAACCATTTAGTTGGTAACCCACAACCTTTCGCTTATTGCCCGGGTATTTTCCTCAACTATCCACCTCACATGACTTTCTTTCAAAGAGTTAAGAACACGCTAATGCTTACGTTTGAAAATTTATACTTTCACTTGTATTTCTTCAAAAAGCAAGATCAAATTCTTCACAAATACATTCCACACGCGGCTAATCTCAATGAAATCATGTACAATACCTCTTTGATCCTTATCAACTCCCATATCAGTAGTAATCCTCCGTTACCGCGTGTGCCAAGCATGGTGGACGTAGGAGGATTACATATTAAAGAAGCCAGACGATTACCGAGTGATCTACAGGAGTTCTTGGATAACTCGAAGAAAGGTGCCATCTATTTTGCGTTGGGATCAAATGCTAAGAGTACGGATATGGGTAAGGTGAAGATCGAACAGATACTTGCCGCCATTTCGAGACTGGAGGTGAATGTATTGTGGAAATTCGAAGATGATTCTTGGCCGAATTTACCTAAAAATTTGAAAATCGCCAAGTGGTTCCCTCAGCAAAGTATATTAGGTTGGTATTAGAAGTTTTTGGTGTTAACAATAATTCAATTCAATTTCTAATATCACTAGAAATGATCCTATTTTTTTTTTATCTTAAATTTTGTACATTTTTACGTTATAACACAAAACAATATTTTCTTAAGGACAGTAAATAGTTTTCTTAATTTCAGAAAGCGGTTAGATATTGTTCATCAAATCAGTAATTTCATTTTCTTAAAATAAAGCATCTATTTATTTAGAATTCTTGAAATGCATATGATTTATATCTACATATTTAATTGCACTTACCTTGTTTAAAACACTACGACATATCCATACATAATGCAGTAAATTATTCACATTGCTTGTGATTTTAAAAAGGCTAAGAGGTAAAGGTGATCTACAGAATAATGTTTAAACAAAAACGAGCTTAATGTAGAAGTACACATGAATAATAACCAAGATAATGCTAAATAAATAACGCAAAATCGCGTTAATACGTCATTTCGTTTTTCAATTATCTTTCCAAAAACGTAGAAATGTACAAGATGTTTGATTCAAACTAAGAAAATTGGCATCACTTCCTGTGACACCAGAAGTTTTTTCTAAAAATATTTGTAACTAAGATATAACATGTCTAATTAGCCCATCCTAACGTGAAACTCTTCATAACCCATGGGGGTCTTCTCAGCACCATGGAAGCTATATATTACGGCGTACCGATCTTAGGAATACCAATTTTCGGCGATCAAAAGATGAATATGGCGAGCTCTAGCGAGACTGGTATCGGAATTACGTTTAACTATAACGATCTCAACGAAAACACGTTCTATAATGCGATTAGAGAAGTACTCGACAATCCCAAGTAAGTGCGGGGCTTTTTGATGAGAAAAACCCGAGCGATTTTCAAATTTCCCGCGTAGAAATATCCTGTCAATTAAAACGTATTTTATTCCTTTTCTATTTTTAGGTACTCGGAAATGGTTAAGATTCGTTCTAAAATCTTTCATGATAGACCAACGAAACCTCTAGATACCGCTGTTTATTGGACCGAATATGTTTTAAAGTACAAAGGAGCTCGACACCTACGTTCTCCAGCATTAGATTTACAATGGTATCAAGTATTTCTATTAGATGTCATTTTATTTCTCGCTGTCGTCTTACTAATATTCTCGGCGATGATTATTTACATTACTAAGTATATTTGTAGGAGAAAGATACAATCTAAGATTAAACAAAATTAATTGTGTATAAATGATTCTAAAAATAGATACATTTTTGTATACTTTCACATTTATCTTTCAATAAAATTTTATTACAAGAAAATGTGAATTTCTTTCAAAAATCTTTGTTGAAATCTGTTAACCAATTCGTATGTAACTTTAACATGGACTTCGAAATTAAAAAGTGTTGCATTGCGTGCATAGGTCATATATTAAATTTCATATGTATGTATATTACGCATATTGCGATAAGGTTGGTAATTTAAAGAAATAGTGATAATACTGATAATGAGCAAAGGTGTAGTGATTACAATATTTCCCGAAAGATAAAATAATGCGGTTTATGATGTAATTACGTAGTATTAACTACCAATTACGATGAAATTATGCTGGATGAAAGAACTTTTAAGCAGTGGCGGTTCGGTGAGTACAGAATAATATCGCTATTTTTTTATAGTAACTACCAATGGCGGTTGGTGACGTCTTGACGAAGGAGACGCCGGTCCTTGAATCTGCAGCTGTTGAAAAATAAATAATATCTCCTTCACAAAGTGTAACTCACAAACAAAACAGCTGACGCCACAGTTTTTAAGTTATCCCGTTTGTATCGTTTCAGAAAAGGTTTTATCGCTTATACAACACTAGACAAACATTACAGGTATCACCAACAAAATACTGACATATCACTACACAGTATTTTTTAAAAATATAACTAATATAATTTGGATAAATCAATTCAAAACGCCAGAAACGATCTGAACGTGCGAAAACAACCAACGCCACAGTTTTTAGGTTATTCCGTTTTTATCGTTTTAAAAAAGGTTTTATCGCTTATACAACACTAGAAAAACATTGCAGGTATCATCAACAAAGTACGGAAATATCACTACACAGTATTTCTTTAAATAAAACCTATATAATTTGGATAAATCAATTCAAAACGCAAGAAACGATCTGAACATGCGAAAACAGCCGACGCCACAGTTTTTAGATTATCCCGTTTTTATCGTTTCAGAAAATGTTTTATCGCTTATACAGGGTGGGGCAGAGCAACTTGTCTATTTGAATTTGGCGCCCTGAAACGATGGTTGCTCCGAGAAGGATGGGGGTAGGCACATTCGAGAGGCTCCGCTTGGTTTAGTTAGCATCATGTTTCTTTGAAGAAAACGAACGGGCAGTTTCGGTGACTTCTGACCGTTATATCCACATGATTCAGGAGTTTTTCCTGCTAACACAACGAAATGGATGTGGGAGATGTATGGTCCCAGCAGGACGGTGTCATGGCACACACAGCGCGTGTGTGCCGTAGCCACAGTTTTTAGGTTATCCCGTTTTTATCGCTTCAGAAAAGGTTTTATCGCTTATACAACACTAGAAAAACATTACAAGTATCACCAACAAAATACGGAAATATCACTACACAGTATTTTTTTAAAATAAAACCAATATAATTGGATAAATCAATTCAAAACGCAAGAAACGATCTGAACGTGTGAATGATCGACCTACATCAAAATACGTTACAGCCTGCTGACGTCAAAGCGGCTAGGCCTTATGTATATCGTAGGTAACGACCGAGCGAGGAAATTATGCGTCCCAACTATCTATATATCGGCTAGACTGGGATTGGCTGTTTGGTCAGGTTTCGTACCGTTAATATAGCAATCAGGGTCGCGCTATATGTTTACAAACATTCACAAAGAGAATGTTCTGTTTTTGAATGTTTGTAGACATATAGCGTTAACGCTAATATTGTTAAAAATGTTGTAAAAATACATAAATTAGTTTAAAAACCAAAATATTTATATAGAAGAATGGTGAGTCAAAAAAAGTACATAAATAAAATTACAATTTTTTAAATCTTTTGATTAAGATGACATGTTGCATCGGAACGTCAAGGAAAAAGTTTTTAATTTTATTTAAACAATGTTTAAATAAAAGAATAAGGCCGCGAAACTCTATTTTCATTTGCAGAGTTTATACATACTTCTAGAAGTTGTTTATCAAATCTCTTTGAAGTGTTTGCTTTTCACTATTTACCATACATCTTTATCTACAAGACAAAATATTTTGTACACGAGGGGAAATACAAGTGTCATCACAAGTAGTGACTATAGTAGATAGTAAGCGAATTTCTAGTGAAATATGTGACAACTCCGCAAGATAATAGTTGTACTAAATTAGTGTGTTAGTTAACAATTTAACAAAATGTTTGCTTTGGATCTTATCGATGATAAGATCCAAAGCAAATACAAGATGATAGTCGATCCTGGGGCATTTCAACTGCCCGAGCAAGAAGAGGATTTGATCAATTCTGCGCCGTGTTCTTGGCCAGTTCCCGAAGATACTGGGAATCTGAAGATTTTCGCGTAGCCGGAGGTTTATAACATACCTTGGTGCTGAGATAATAAATCTTAGAATTTTATTTTGTAGTACCTCTAGTTTGTTTGGGGGGGATGTGGGATGCTGCGGTTGTCACTTAGGTCAGTGCTACATATGCAATAACTGATCTGAGTCAGGATTTATATTTGAAGATCAAGTACAATAATCATACTTCTGGCTGTTGCGTGAAATATCTATTTCTAATGGAATCAGCATGTAATTTCCAAGTGAGGTATTGACGGAAGTAGATACACGCCAAGATATTTTTTTGGGTTTTCCTCAATTTTTATACTTTCTGGTGGTGGTCTGGTGGCAGCACTGCCTACTACACCAGTTGTGTTAATTGTTTGGGGATTGATTGTTTGTAAGTGATATGAATAGTGGATTTGGTAATGTAATTTGTTGTTATATCTAGAATTGTTCAATGTTTTAATTGCATGATGAAAATTAAAATATTTTTTGAGAAAATGTTTGTGTTCCTCTAAAAATTTCGATATTATTGGTTAATTTTAATATAATAATTACCCTAAAACCCCATTTACAAGTTTAAGTTTAATATTTTATTGAATTTGACAACAGTTTATCTGCATTATATTAACTACTGCCTGAGGATGAGCTTAAATTGGCTCGAAATCAGAAGCATTGTATTATTAAAGAATTATTGTGAGATTAAGACCATCATTGCCACCTTTTCCTATTTAAAACACACTTACTCTCGATACGTTTATTTTCTCATCTTCCTCAGAACGCATAAATATATCGACTATCCAAAGACTAACTTCAATCTGTAGTTCCTTGACTACCTCATCAGTGTCACCAACTTAAAAGTACGCGACAAATTTAAATGTTAATTTAAGAATACCGCATTAATAATTTAAAAAACTTTGGACTATTACTCCAACATACCAGTTATGCTTCTTTCACCACACCAACGGATTAACTGAGTAAGCACCACTCACTTTGCTAATCCCTTGCAACTCCTAACGAGCCGCCGCCCAGTAAGTCATTAATACATAAATTGTTATTTAGTATGAAAATTATGTTATAAAGATGAGCTTTATTATAATTTTATTACTTAAAATAGAATATTATTCCTCTATAAAAAAGCAATGATTAAAATCGTTTATAATTTTGAATAATTTTTGAATACGAAGTGGTTAGTTGCCAATGTCAAAACAAAGAAAATCCCTATATGAACTAAAAAGGAATTATCTTGTATGAAATTACCTTTTATATATTAATTATAGTAATTCGTAATAATTTTAAAAATTCCAAATTATAACATTGAATTTTAAACACCATTTTCCTAGGTAACCGTTGCATTTACAGTAAAATTTCGTGTTACTGCTATGGCAACACGTTTTGACATTTCGAGGTTATTTACATATGCGTTAGGAAAATATTTTTAAACGTACTATTTTGGCGAATATTACAATGTTCCATATTAATCCAACAGTCAGCAAATCGGCTAGTAAGCTTGCGGATTTCGTAGGTAATAACAGTCATCATTTCTTAAATAATTGCACAGAAATAAAACCAATGTCTTGATGTTTCAGTTGATGAAGATCACGAATATACAACACCGGCAAAATGCGTGAAAACTCCGCAAGATATGCAACTATGGGAAAAATCAGAGGCGTATTTCGTAATGCAAATTACAAATTTCGTAAATTTTTATATCTAACTCTTGATAAATTTACAGGAGTACCTTGGATTTGTTCTTGCTATAAACGAAGCTGTTAAAGGTAAGCCGTTATCATTACATAAGGTAGAATTATCCTTTACGGTACAGAAATTAATATCTTTACTTGAAAAATTGGGTGGGATGATCGATCAAATACCACCGATCGAACAGCCGCAAAGATTTGGTAACCAAGCTTTTCGAACGTGGTATCAACGATTGAAAGAAGTAAGTCGATCGCATTAGATAAGATATGTCATATATCGTTTATAAAATGATTTCTTTAGTTGGCGTTCGATCTCTTGAAAGAAGTCTTACCGAATAATCTTCATCGTGCGATCCCCGAAATAATGATGTATCTAATTGACGGATTTGGTAATCCGACACGTATCGATTACGGAACAGGACACGAAATATCATTCCTGATGTTCCTGTGTTGTCTGTTTAAAATTGGTGCTCTCGTCGAAGAGGATAAAGCATCCGTCGCTTGTAAAGTCTTCACTAAATACCTAGATGTAGTTAGGAAATTGCAACAAACGTATAGAATGGAGCCAGCTGGTAGCCATGGCGTTTGGAGTTTAGACGATTACCAATTCGTTCCATTCATCTGGGGCAGTTCGCAACTAATCGATCATCCGAGAATCGAACCACCGTTGTTTCTCCAACCTGATATTGTCTCTCGATTTGCCAATGAATACATGTTCTTGGGATGTATTCAATATATCAATTCCGTCAAGAAAGGTCCTTTTGCGGAGCATTCGAATCAATTATGGGGTATTAGCGGAGTTGCGAATTGGTCGAAAATTAATGGTGGATTAATAAAGATGTATAAGGTTGAGGTAAATGTAGAAAAGAATATCTAATCGAAATGTATTAACTGTTCATTGCTTTTGGGTAGGTTTTAGGTAAATTTCCTGTAGTACAACATATCGTATTTGGTTCTTTGCTACCGATAAAGCCAGCCGAAGCAAACTCAACGCTAAGGAAGGCCCGGATGACTCTAACTCCACCATCCTCGATTCATACGGTGCCGGCAGGTATTTCTAAGTTCGAGGAAAAATCTCATGACACCAGAAGCGAAGGCAGTATTTCGCAGTAGATGTGTGCATATTAAATGGAAATTGTTATTGTGTATATATTTTAATTTTTCTATGTTTTATTTATATTGTAATTGATAATAAATAAAAATATATGGTATTGTATATGTTTAATAAATTAGTGACATCTGTAGACAATATTATTGATTATTTCGAATATAATTACAGTTAGTAGATTAGTTGTATTCGAAATGCGACATCTATCTGTGGCTTCAATGATTTCATCTAATTAGATTTCTATAATTTAATAGGTTCGCTATCTTATGATAGATGTCGCAGTTAGACAAAAATTTACTTTTAAATAAAGCAAAACGAAATAATTCTTTTCTAAAGTAATTATTTTATTACAAACATACTGAAGAGTATGGATGTTTAGCGTTATCAAGTAATATCTATATCTCTTTTTATTACTACTTACCCTTGTTTGTTTCTTGTGTGAAATTTAGGAAAGTCCGTTGATGCCACATTTCACGATAACTACAGAGGAATGGTTTCTTGCATCAAGAAGTTGGATTTTCTTGCAAAAATCAGTTTCTATCCAAGAAAATCTTTTTATTTCAAGACTATAAAAATGTTTGGTATAAGAAAACAATTTTCTTGACATTTTATTTGTATTAAATAAATATTTTCTTGGGATAAGAAGATAAAAAAAAATCCAAGACAGAAAAATGTTTCTTCCAAGTAAATCATTTACCTTTAAGTTAAGAAAATATTTATGTTACATTAATCGGTATCTTTTAAAAATGTTTATGAAACTTTGTATGTTAAAGGCAGTAAAGGTTTTAACATTGTATGGGTAAGTATGGCATCTGTACTTCGGTTTCTGTCGCTATCATCTAGGACGGCATGACTGTATCTCTTGGCAGTAGGTGGCGCCAGGAAATATTTCAGTGCTGTTTTTGAAGCAGCTAAAATTAAGATTCAATTTTCCAAGTAACTACAACAACGTACGGGATGAATTACACGCAGCTGGCAAATATGAATGGAATACCTTATTTTTATCATTTCCATAGACGTGCCATGCGATCGGTTTTATCGTTCTGGTGTTAGAATCTGTGGGTACTTATTTACAATATTAATTAGAAACATCTTTAAATAAAGTCATTATCTATGATTACTCGGTATTACACTTTACAAACATGGATGAACTACGTAAAACAGTATTAGTATTTCTTATTTTTAGAAATGGGGACTGAATTAACCTTTACTAGATGTTTTCAAATGTAAAACTGGTTCTTCTTGATGTTAGTACTTCTTAAAATGCAGGAAATGTTCTTTCAACATCGCAACCAATTAGCGGAGCAAATTTAAAATGTGGTATATAATGGTACGGTATCTTGTGAGTACATCGGTATATAGATTTGCATTAATAGGGAATTCATTTAGTATATACGTAAATCTGTGTTTCTGTTGAACACGGACATAATATTCTGATTTAACTTGTGTCTAAATTCTCTGGGAACAACTTTTAATTGATTTATTGTATCATCTAAGATATTTGAAGCTTCCACTAATGTTATGCTGCTCTTCTCAAAATGTGCTATTGTTATTTATAAATTGTAATTTGTTCAGTAAGTTATTTTCTAAAATTTACATTCAACAACATTTCTGTCTTCGTCGGGAGAATAAAAGTAAACAACTCTGGGACGAAAAACTAAATGCAGATATGTTTGAACCCGTGTATCTACTATGTATATGAAAAATATCTAAATTCAAGAATTATTTGAAAGACAAACAGCAATAAATAAAACAAGGATACTTCAAATGTCTAGACATAAAACTCGGTATCAGGATGATGTGTCATATCTTCTACTGTCTGTGTAATACTGAATATTATTGTACACTCTCAATTCCTACCGATGGGCGCAAACGAACGGCTATGCTAGCAGTGACGTGTTCCCGTACCGATTGCCGAGCGTTGATTATGAGCTTCGATACATAAGGTCTGAGCGCTTAGACATCAGTAGGCTGTAACGTATTTTGAAGTAGATCGTCGTTCATTCATACGTTCAGATCGTTTCTTGCGCTTTGAATTAGAGTATCCAAATAATATTGGTTCTATTAAAAAGATACCGTGTTGTGATATTTCCGTGCTTTGCTGGTCATGCCTGTAACGTTTGTTTAGTGTTGTATAAGCGATAAAACCTTTTCTGAAACGATGAAAACGGTATAACCTAAAAACTGTGGCGTCGACTGTTTTGAATGTTTTGTTTGTGAGTTACACTTTGTAATAGAAGATATTATTTATTTTTCAACAGCTACAGATTCAAGTACCTGCAAAACTATAACTGTAAGTTTATAAATCTTTGGCTTAAAAAAATGCTATTCCAACTCAATTCCTTAACTATCCGCTGTAGTTGACAACAAAGGTGAAGATTCTATTGTATTTTATTTTTGAACACGAAGAGATGTTTTTAAATGAGTGTAATAAACGTTCTGTTTTAATACAATTTATTTTGAATTATATCACCGAACGTAGCCATTTCGATACTGATGCCATATTCATAGCAGTGAACGTATTGCAACAATTACAATAACTACAAATACTTCATACACGCTTTATTGCACATATACTTATAATAACTGCCGCTGTAATTAACTATACATGACGTAACAAAGGATAAAGGCTGGAATTTAGTGGTCTTTAATCTGAATTTAAAGTGATTTTGTTTTTGGATATTTCCATGCCTTCACAGCAATTAAATTGAACCATGCTATTATCAACATTGTGGTTATTTTCAAGCATATGTAGGACAACACTAGATTTATCAAACCTTTTGAATGTGAAATGAGCCAAATGTTCTTTGTACCTAACTCTGATTGATCTTTTTGTCTACCCAATCTACACTTGATCACAATCTTTACATGAAATTTTGTAAATTCCTGATTTATCCATGTTAAGTACTGGGCCTTTGGAACTTCCTAAAAAGTTGTTGATGTTATTATACATCAATTTTCATTACCGTTATGTCGCTTAAATTTATTGCCCGAGTAGAATTTTATTGTGCAATAAAGGCATTAATGTTACTTCTCTTATTATTAGTTGCCTCTTGCATTTCAACAAAATGTAAATAATTCACTGCATACACTATTTACTTGCACTTATTTTCTTGTACAGAAAAGTATTTCGACAGTTTATTAAACAAGTATGAACATTTTTATTAAACATTATTTTCTCCTTTTGTAAAGCGTTTTTTATTTCATTCATATTTCAAACGAAAACGTTGACATTGGCGCTCAAAGTATTAGTTTAAACGTAGGACATTTTTATGCATATCTATTGTAGAAATCAAATTTTCAGTTTCAAAAAGAATCGCTTTATCCGCAAGTATGTGACGTGCGTAGATACCTCAACATCCCGTAAGCGTAAGCGATCGGTAAGAAGAGGCAACGATATATTCTTTTTCACAAGCAGGTTGTAAAAGAGGGTAGGTATCATTGCATCCATCTCCGATTCGAAATGTTTATTCGAACGCACGAGACCGTCGCTCGCTGCGAACTAAATACCAACACGGGAAGAGGTATGCAATAGATTCGAAGAGTGAAAAGTAGCCTGCGCAGAACTCACTTAGTCCGGATATATAATGACGTTTGTGTACGGCAATAAACAAATGTAACCGGACAATACGAGTTGTACGCAAGTTGTGCGTCTCTATCGCACTTTTAGGCGAGTCGCCCCGCTCCAACTACCCGCATCGCCTTAGCTTACTTCATCACCGGCTTTCCTCGAGTAACCAACGTTGGCGTTGGTATGAAATGCATGTCATAAAACCCTCTTTTACAATCTGTATCGAATATGCCGCCGCGCCGCGCCGTACCGAATAATAGTCAGCGAATCGATGTTAGAGTTTAAGGAAGGATCATTATTTCTAAACCGACTAAATATGTATTATATGCGAGTGTTACAGCATCGGTCGCGGGAATTATTTCTTATGAAAGTTATTGTTATTTATAAGTATATTTATATATGTATTTGTTTTTTGCATTTCACTGCTTTAAAAACTGTTCTTTCTTTTTCGGAATTCTTTTTGTTGAATTAATCTCGGGGCAACTGTTTTATTGAACGATTTAACTTTTTTGCCGTATTTACACTACCGACGGAAAATTTGGAGGCAAGTCGCAATTTTCTTAGAAAAATGTAGAAAATATATTTCTTGGATGGATCATTAAAATCTATTTAAGTACTGTTTACTTTTATGTATGTAGCGAACTATTTGTAATATCGTTATGCAAATTTTCAAGCATATCCATTATTTATAAATGCATTTTACTAATAGACACTAATGGGCATTTCATAGAAACCAATAATTTTCAAATTATCACGTAATAATCAGGTGTTCGAGGATGAACATTAAGACAAGATGGTATTAAGTATTAAGTGCAGGCTTTCCCAGTTTTGTTTTGAAATTGGATTAGTGTCATTAATATTTAATAGTCCTAATTGCGTTTATCCTTTAGGAAAATAAATGCAGATGCTAGAATAATTAGGAGAAACCTGCATATTTTACCAACTATTGCTTTCTGTGTAAAAATGTATGTATTTCGAGAAAAATATTTACCCAAAAGGTTTAAGAGTATGGAAAATAGTGGTATAAAAATGAGAAAAGCAAAAAACTTCTTTTCTGCTTGAAACCGAAGTCGCAACGAAAAAATAACGGTTATTTAGTTTTCTTGAGATTATAGTAACAATAACAATATAATAATGTATATGGCAGTAGAGCTACCAGGAGCTACATATAAGGCACGTCAAAAAATACAGTATGCTTTGAATTTCTTGTAACTATTATTCATAAACGAACGAAAGGCGGAAAGAACGGAATGGCGGAATTTAAACGGAAATTATACAAGGACCAGTGGAAAAGAACAGACGCGTTTTTCTTTTTTACCTTTTAGCAAAATATATAACTAAGGCGATATAATTACCATTTTCTGCAATGCGTGTGTATAGTAAATAATAGTGAGAAAAATTTCGGACAATGTGCTGTGCGAATAGTTTGGTAAATCTGCAGATTAAATACTTATTAATTACATCGGAAATTTCCAAGGAAAGTAGGTATAAGATCTTCCTAATCTACAAATGAAATTGTATATATTATTAATGATGCTTAAACCTTTTCTTCATATAGCGATTAAAGCAGGGGTTCCCAAAGTTTTTCTTAGGCGGGCCAATTTGATATTACCGACATTTTTGGCGGGCCTAAAAAAAACGGGATAACATCAAAACAATATCCACGATTTTTTTTTTGTTTTAAATACTTATATTTAAATATTTCTTTTTACCAATTTTCCACATGTTTCAAAGTGACAAAAGTTACCAATTTGAAGGTGTTCTTGTAATAAATCAAATTTTCTTTCCGTGGAATTTAGATATCCTAGAAGATCATAAATAAGCTTACCATTACCTTGCAGTTTTAAGTTTAATCCGTTCATAACCCTAATTACGTCTACTGGAAATGTCAAGTCGCATAACCAGTTAATATCTTGTAATTAAGTAACATCACGATTTTTTTCAGTTAAGAACTCTGTAATTTCTTTCCTTAAACTAAAAAACCTTTTTAATGTTTGTCCTCTCGAAAGCCATCTGATCTCTGATATAACGTCTCCAAATGGAGATTCAGACTCTTCTAAAAGAGTTTTTTAATTGGCGGTGATTGAGAGCATGCTTTTTGATAAAATTAACTGTCTTAATAACATCATTCATGACATTATTCATTTCAACACCTGAGATTTTTCTGATGCATAATACAATGATAATGATGCATTTTATTGGTATTGTTAGTCTTTTTAAAAAATGTATAAAGCCTTGTTTGTGGCCCATCATAGATGGAGCACCGTCTACCGCCTACCAAATTGTCCCAATGAATTTTGTTCGAATCAAAAACCATGTGCCGAATTGCAGATGTCGATACTTTCGTCCAAAGCAATGGAAAAAGCAGTAAACGATTTTGAAATTTCTCGTAACTGATGTAAAATATTCTCATCAATATCTTCAATTCTACGAGTAATGGTCATTTTCGAGCAACTAATCGCTGGCCCAATATTACATGGTCCTAAGTAACATAAAGTTCAAATTGAGAATAACGAGTTTTAAAATGTTTACTTTAGGATTAGAAATATGGTAATGTTTTTTCAAAATATTAACATTCTTACTAATTCTGTTGGGTTCAGATAAAAAGAAAACAATGTATGTATGTGTAGCCCAGACAACACAGTTCCTTGTAATAGTACTAAGCCAATATTTATTTAAATTGTAACATACAACCTTGTAATATTGGACCAGCGTAATATCATTCAATAACGTCTATTTATCTGGGCACACTATGTCAACAACTTTCAACATAAAATTTTTTTAAAATTCTTCTAAAATTGATTTACTATGTTTGGCAATTTCTTGCGTAATATCATAGCTAACCGAAACGGAAGATTCATTTTGTTTGAAACACTAATTTCTAACCACTAAAGGACTTTTGCAGAGATTCATATTCTATTTGTCTTTCATTACCATTAATATCATTATAATTACTGTGATGCGTATCGTAGTGTCGTTTTATATTGTATTCTTTAAAAACAGACACATTTTGTTGGCATATAAGACAAGTAATTTATATATACAATTGTATATTTTCCGTTATACTCTACGACCCACTCAATGCAGGTAGCCGATTCGCATAGCGCGTTGAGACAGCTGTATCGTTCTTTGTCCTGAGAAGCATGCATCTTATATGCAACTTCCTTAACTGTTCCTTACCGGACGAGGCCCGGCAAGCGACTAAATACAAAATACAGCTAGGAAAGGCAGGGTCGGTGCGATAGAGAAGAGTTGATGCGCTATGACCTGTTGGGTGTCCGGTTACTTGTGAGTTTCGCCGTACATACATACGTATCAATACTTTTCCAGTATGATTTTGGCATTGCCGTAGTGCAGTTACATGATGTACTATTCCGTGTGTGTTTATTAAATAATAAAGTAATTCGTTAAGTTTAACTGGACTTTTATTAATCAAACATCACAGTAAGACACAAACAACCCACATTGTAAACATTTTAGATTAGGTACCTGACACATTCGGCACCGTTATGCGTTATATGAATAAGAATTACAATAATATATAATAAACATTATGATCATAATCATAAGGACAATATATTTCTTTTATAGTTATTTATCTCACAAAGAAAACAATTTTGTGTCAAATATCAATGTAGATAAGCTAATTTTGGAATTGTCATCAACTGTGTCTCTTTGTCGTGTACTCGTTCGTGCTCATAGGGACGCAGAGGCTTGATCTAATTTATTATGTTTCTATTCCTCAAATTATCGATCATTATGGTGACGATATCTAAGTAAAATTCGTGTTTCTACCCAATTTTACTGAACGTACGTTGATGACATATACGTGCCCGCGTAGATGCCTTTGTACTTAAATTTCCTCAGACTTATACCTCAGGTTCGGACCCGACTTTTCTACTTGTTTTCTTGTCAAACGCATGAAGTAATAGAAAAGGTTCCTCATTCTGAAAAAAAAAAAACTATGAAAGAAATTTGTTTGCGGATTTTCACATTTCGTTTAGCTTTAATTTTTAGAATTTTTACGCAGACATCAACCGAGCTTTCAGACAAATAATAATATAACGCAGCAAAGGTAACTAAGAACGCAAAGCTAAATACGTAGAAATGTTAACAGTATAGTTTATTTCAAATTATAAGAATATAACTTTGAACGGCTTAAATGCTGTTATTGCGCCACCTGCGGTAATAACTACCTGGATACGCAAACAAACTGCTGAGGACCGTAATGATAAAATTTAAGTGAATTGAATAGAAATGGAATTATGATTTGCGATCTGTGTAACTACCTGTTTGTACATTTAAATCTCATTTAATATGTAAATTCTTTAATTACTTGTAACATCGAATTGCTTACTATGTAAATTCATACTGTTTGTAAAATATATATACATAAACATATAATTATCTTATAGGGCGGTAATTTATAGTCAATACGGCCCCTAGAATCAATATGCATTGCCCGGTTATTATCGTCACAGAAGGTGCCATAAAAGTATTAAAGGCCCTGTAAGTCTACAGTTATATTCTTATAATTTGAAATAAACTATACATTTTAATTATTTATTATACGTTGTTGTTACAGAAAATATTTCAAAGTTATTGACAAGTTTCTATTGTATTGTTTCACATTAATGTATCATTTCTTCCAACAATCCTTGTGTCGGAACGTGCAGGACAAGATTGTGGAAAATAATAGAAAATGAGGGAGTTTATAAATAAATCATCACCCTCTACACCGAAAGGTAGTAGAGGAAGGACTATGTACGTATGTATGTATCATCACTAGTCTGGGCAAACAGCGGTAACAGTCAGTGTAGTAGATGTGTGGTGCGGAGTCGGCGATTATTTATTTCACGCGTTCACAGCGTCAGTACTAAATCGATGCTGTATGCGAGTAGTTCTGTGTATATGTAGGCTGTCGTAACTTATTTCGTAATTGTACGCTTATGTTTGCTGTAAAAATGTCACAGTTAGGTACGTCGCGAAAACGACGAATGGCAGACACAGTTAAAAACTTTATAATAGACATGCCGGACTTAATTTTTGATGGCGCTAAAATTCAATGTCTAGTTTGTAAAATCCCTTTAATGTGTTGGAGAAGCCATTGTCAACGTCACATCGAAAGCAAACAGCATTCTTCTGCAAAAAGTGGCATACGAGACCAAAAAAAATTTACATCTGATTTATGTGTTACTCTTATTTTATGTAATCTATCGTTTCGTTTACTAGACAAAGAAGCATTTGTCTCCTTCTGGAATAAATATGTGGACTGTAAATTACCTAGTCGGACATCGATACGAAATGTAGTGCCATTTGTTCATAAACATATAGAAAAAAGAATGAAAACGGAATTGAAAGATAAAAAACTGTGCTTGTGTGTGGACGAAACAACAGATCGTCAAAAATATTCTGTGGTTAATGTAATGGTACGTACAATGGAACCACATCGACCGTCATCCTCTTTCTTACTTGCTTCCAAAAGAGTTATAAATTGTACTGCCGATGAGATTTTAAAGGTGGTGTTGCACTCATTGAATAAATTTGAAATTTCAACTAAGCAACTTTTAATGTTTATGAGTGATCTTACATGTAACGTGTAAAATCCATACTCTAAATCTTGCGGCTGTTTTCCACTAGTAAATACATTGATTGCTAGTACAAAGGCAGTGTTTCTAAAGTACCCGATTATTTCACAAACTGTGTCCTGATTTACCTGAACCACCACAGCCGATTGTTACACGTTGGGGAACATGGTTGTAGGCTTCGTTTTACTACAACAAATATTTTGATCAAGTCAAGAAGGTAGTTTTAAAATTCGGATTTGTTAATGGGAAGGCGCAATTTTTGAGGCTCTGGATGTAGTGTATCGCTGCCTGGACGAGGGGAAACCAGTTGGCGGTTTGTATTTTGATTTGTCTCATGCATTTGATACCGTAAATCATGTAATGCTAATACATAAGATCTCTCGATGCGGAATAAGGGGTTCTGCTTTGAATTGGCTGTCATCATATTTGACTGACCGTTCGCAAACTTTGGTTAGGAGTGGTACGCGTGATGCCTTGTCATCGGCTGCTGGTGTGGTACAAGGGGTGCCTCAGGGTTCTGTTCTGGGCCCACTCCTATTTATATTATTTACCAACGATCTTCACTATCATATTCCTGATAACCTGTATCAATTTGCGGACGACACAACTATTATTATTGCAGGAAGTAATGAGATAGATCTTTGTGCGAATGGTAACAATTGTTCAAGTGCTATGCTTATGTGGTGTCGGGATGATGGCTTGACAATTAACGATACCAAGACGTGCATGCTCTGAGTTTTGGTTACTCTATTTATGATCATATTGTATAGCAAAAGTTACATTATCTTTTTCGTCGAATAACGAACTTACCGATCGACGGTCGTCTTTACACCAGGAGTAACATTGCGAAACTAAAATGGCTACCAACATGATCGTTATCACTACGCCAACCACCATTCTTCCAAAGACTAAAGATATGACACATATGCTTTTTGGAAAAAGCAGTCCATTAGCGTTAATGCAACGTACGCCAGTTGAGATATTGATGAAGATGGTTACTGCAATATAATGAAAATGATTTAATAAAATGTTAATATTTAAGTGACTATAACGTCGCTTACCGATAGGTGGTACGAAGAATATTTGCTGGCACGAATTGCACAGCGAACAGAGCATTAATGGGAACATATAACTTAGAATAATTAGCTGCAAATTAAAAAAAAAAATAACAATTAAAAGCATAATTACTATAGTAATAAGATAATTTGTGCAAAAGTGCTATTACCTGTCGAAACTCAACATCCATGAAATCTTTACATGGTCCAGATTCGTCATTACCTAAACAGAAAGAATAATTGGTAGAGTAACACTTTCGCCATAACAAGCTTTGAAGGTTATCGTAGTGGCGGTCGCTTGCGCATGCGTTGAGTTGGCGCCTCTGCGGAATTTAAACACGATAGCTTCATTTATCTGCTAGCTACAACAGCATAAGCATGTCAACTCCGCTATTAGTTTGCACCAAAGAGGAACAACGAGCAGTGATCCGATTTTTGTGGTCAGAGGGCGTGAAAGGTGCTGAAATTCACCGGAAACTTTTGTCACAATACGGGGACGGTGCTTTATCTCGTAAAAGCCGGCTGCGTTTTACTACAACAAATATTTTGATCAAGTAAAGAAGGTAGTTTTAAAATTCAATCCGACAGAAGCTGCAGCAATCAAGAAAGTCAGGAAATATTTCAAGATAGTCAGGTTAAAAGAGATTTACAAACTATTCACAACAATTACTTCGGATTAGCGGAGGGAATAGAAAAATTACAAAATGTTTCGATGTCGCTAGTGGATTTTGTTCAAATTGTGAATGATGTTCACGCACAGTTCTGCGCTGTAGAAGGCGAAACAAATTGGTGTGCAATACGAAAATTTGAAAGTATTTTAGAGAAAGACTCCGATTTTCTTATATTAAGACAAATTTGTGAAGGTGCGTGTGAAGATGCATTAAGTTGTTTCAAAGATTATTTTAAATCTGCAAATATAACATCGCTAGACGTCGAACGGTCGTTTTCAGCATTAAAAAACATTTATTCCGCACGTGGTACTCACTTGACTGAAACAGCCGTGGAAACATATCTAATGATTCAAACATTTAACAGATGTTATCCAGTTTGTGATTTCACGGAAGACTTTTAAAACGGTAAGTGTTTCAGCACGTTTTATAATTTATTTCTTACCTTCTATTTTATGTGTAAACTTTTATGCGCTCGCCATGCCTCTGGCTGTTACCGCATATTTGCCCAGGTTATTCATAAGTATCAATGTGTTAGAAAGTTCTGTGTGTATTTTTGCGCCTTCATTCGGAAATAATACAAGTACATAATATGCATTTCAAGAATTCTAAATAAATAAATGCTTAATTTTAAGAAAGTGAAACTATTGATTTATGAACAATACCTAAACGCTTTTTGCCTTTTTTGCTTAAAAGTGCTTTTTTAGAAAAAAAAACTCTGCCTTCGCGCCTTGATTTTGCAATTTCCATGCCTTTTTTGTGTTAAATTAAGGCAATATGATAATACTTACATAATGATTTAAACTCTAGAAACAGCATGCCGGAAACACCAAAAACAGCTCCATACCAAATCCACACCGCCCAAACATTCTTAAACACCTGCAACAGTGATACACAATCACCTAATTAGTAAAAAAAAGAGAATGTTTATATTCCAATAAATATTCATTGCCATTACCACCAAAATCGTAATAAATTGTTAGAGAACATGTGACGAAAATAATGGAAAAATAGATCACATTTGTTTTGCCTCACACTTTTATTTATTACAAACAATTGGTCCTTATTACTAACCTGGGGAAATATGTGGAAACAGCCAGAGGCGTGGCGAGCGCATAAAAGTTTACACATAAAATAGAAGGTAAGAAATAAATTATAAAACGTACTGAAACACTTACCGTTTTAAAAGTCTTCCGTGAAATCACAAACTGGGTAATATCTGTTAAATATTTGAATCATTAGATATGTTTCCACAGCTATTTCAGTCAAGTGAGTACGACATGCGGAATAAATGTGTTTTAATGCCGAAAATGATCGTTCGACATCCAACGATGTTATATTTGCATATTTAAAATAATCTTTGAAACAACTTAATGCATCTTCGCACGCACCTTCACAAATTTGTCTTAATATAAGAAAATCGGAGTCTTTCTCTAAAACACTTTCAAATTTTCGTATTACACACCAATTTGTTTCGTCTTCTACAGCGCATAACTCTGCGTGAACATCATTCACAATTTGAACAGAATCCACTAGCGACATCGAAACATTTTGTAATTTTTCTATTCCCTCCGCTAGTCCGAAGCAATTGTTGTGAATAGTTTGTAAATCTCTTTTAGCCTGACTATCTTGAAATATTTTCTGGCTTTTCTTGATTGCTGCAGCTACTGTCGGATTGAATTTTAAAACTACTTTCTTGACTTGATCAAAATATTTGTTGTAGTAAAACGGAGCCTACAACCATGTTCTCCAACGTGTAACAATCGGCTGTGGTGGCTCAGGTGTATCAGGACACAGTTTGTGAAATAGTCGGGTACGTTTCGGAGACTTTAGAAACACTGCCCTTGTACTAGCAATCAATGGATTTACTAGTCGAAAACGTAGGAATCGTTTGTACCGCAAGATTTAGAGTGTGGATTTTACAAGTTACATGTAAGAAGTTACCACTGTGTTCTTTAAGAGTTCGGCCCAAAGAACGCATGTTTGCGGCACCATCACTCATAAACATTAAAAGTTGCTTAGTTGAAACTTCAAATTGGTTCAATGAGTTCAACACCACCTTTAAAATCTCATCGGCAGTACAATTTATAACTCTTTTGGAAGCAAGTAAGAAGGAGGATGACGGTCGATGTGGTTCCATTGTACGTAAAATTACATTAATCACAGAATGTTTTTGACAATCTGTTGTTTCGTCCACACAGAACCACAGTTTTTTATCTTTCAATTCCGTTTTCATTCTTTTTTCTATATGTTCACGAGCAAATGGCACTACATTTCGTATCGATGTCCGACTAGGTAATTTACAGTCCGCATATTTATTCCAGAAGGAGACAAATGCTTCTTTGTCTAGTAAACGAAACGATAGATTACATAAAATAAGAGTAACACATAGATCAAATGTAAATTTTTCTTGGTCTCGTATGCCACTTTTTGCAGAAGAATGCTGTTTGCTTTCGATGTGACGATGACAATGGCTTCTAGACCAACACTTTAAAGGGATTTTACAAACTTGACATTGAATTTTAGCGCCATCAAAAATTAAGTCCGGCATGTCCACTATAAAGTTTTTAACTGTGTCTGCCATTGGTCGTTTTCGCGACGTACCTAACTGCGACATTTTTAAAAGCAAACATAAGCGTACAATTACGAAATAAGTTACGACAGCCTACATATACACAGAACTACTCGCATACAGCAGCGATTTAGTACTGACGCTGTGAACGCGTGAAATAAATAATCGCCGACTCCGCACCACGTATCTACTACACTGACTGTTACCGCTGTTTGCCCAGACTAGTCATAACTGTAAAAAATTGAATCACTTTCAAAAAGCATGCAGAAAAAATAATGTTAACATTGTACAAGTTTATGATAATGGTAACGAGAGCATTGTAAATGAAACAATAAATGAGGAAAGTTTGTATATTGATAATGTAGACAGTAATACGTTAGGTAATCCAGAAAGATGGTATGAAGATTGTTTAATTAATAGTAAACATGTTGTAAAATTCCGTTTAGATTCAGGTTCAGATAGTAATTTGTTACCATTACAAGTAAGGAGGTAATTGGCACAAGATGTAAACCATTAACGACAGCAACGGATGAAATAAGAGATACAGTTGGAGCATGTATGTTACCAGTTTGTAGATTAGAAGACAAAAGCTTATCAATTCATGCAAAATTTTACATAGCAAAAAACGTTAACAAAACGATTTTGGCACTTGATTTTTGTATAAAATTAAGGTTAATGTCGAAAGAAATAAATAAATAATTTAAATATAAGTAATATTGAAGATCTTGTTAATAATATAGTTTCAAATTATGCTGATGTTTTTAGTGGAACTGGATGCATGCAATAGAAATTGAAGAAAACGCAGTTCCTGTGGTCCATCCACCACGAAAAGTTCCATTCGCCTTACAAGATAAGTTAAAAGAGAAGTTGAAGCAACTTGAAGCAAATCAAATAATAGCCAACACTGTGGGTAAATTCATTAGTAGTAGTAGCTAAACAGAATTTAGACTTAAGAATTTGCATAGATCCCAAGGTCCTCAATAGAGTTATTAAAAGAGAAAATTATTGCATACCTACATTAGACGACATTACATGCAAACTAAAAGGAACCAAAATCTTTAGTGTAGTAAGTGTAGGTACCGGTTTTTGCGTTTACCTTATAGCATATCATCAGACCCAGAGGTCTCAAAAGAAACTTAAACAGATTTTTGATAGTGTGGAAGGTGTTCAAACATATATAGATGATATTTTAATATGGGGAAATGGTCTACGTGAATATAATCAAAGGTTGGCAAAAGTTTTTGGAGATAGCGAGACAAAGAAATATTAAGTTTAATTTAGCCAAATGTAAATTTGGGGCACAAGAAGGAATAAGAATTGATGACAAGAAAGTATCTGCGATATACAACATGCCTAAACCAAATGGTAAAAAAGGTGTAGAAAGATTTCTTGGTGTAATAAATCATGCAAGTAGATATATATCAAATTTTTCAGAAAAAACAGAACCATTAAGGCAATTGATTAGAAATGAAAATGTATTTCATGGGCAAGTCATACAAGAAAATGCATTTAATGATCTTAAATTAAATTTAACAAAGGCTCCAGTTTTAAAATTTTATTCTAAAACAGAACCAATCGTAATTTCGTGTCACGCATCAAAGGACGGGTGCGGTGCGCTGCTCACGTCCGGTAGCATACAGGTCAAAAGCATTTACACCAACGCGCGCAAATAGAAAAAGAAATGCTAGCTATTACGTTTGCATGCACGAAATTTAGACAGTATATTTATGGTCGCACAGATGTCACCATCAGCCGTATACATTCAATTTAGTGTATAGGAACGGGAAAGATCTTGTATTGGCTGATGCGTTGTCAAGAGTTTTTGAGCAAAACGTAGATACTGAATTTGAAGAAAGGTGTAGTCAAGTGCAGCATCACTTATGTATGTTACTTGAAACTCTTCCGACGTCAGATGAAAAATATAAATTATTTCAACAAAAGATATTAAGTGACAAACACCTAAGAGGTCTGATATAATCAAAGAAGGATTTCCTGAAAACAAAAATGAGTTAAAAAACGATTTTAAGCAGTACAATAATCGTATTTTTGTTCCATGTAGTCTCAGAAAGGAGATGTTTGCAAAAGTGCATTTGAGTCACTTAGGCAGGGAGAAAACTAAGCTGCGAGCGAGAGAAATACTGTTTTGGCCAGGAATAAACAATGAAATTTACAACTTAATAGATTTATGTAACATATGTTTGACATTTAAAAATAACCAAAGGGACCGTTGATACCTTATGAAGTTCCTGATATGTCGTGGGAAAAGATAGGAATAGATATATTTGAAAGATCAAAAGGAAAATATATATCAGTAGTCGATTACTCTTCGAAATTTGTAGAAATTATGTTAATACCAATAATAACATTGCAACCTATTGTTAGTTTTCTAAAATATTTCTCAAGAGAATGGATGTTCGCTCATAAAACGTCAAGTCCCAGGTATCCACAGGTGAATGGACAGGTGATGATGATAAGATGCGTGTGAACATTAATATCTCTGTGTGAAATATCTAATGTACATATGTTATGTAATCATTAGGTTTATACATAGATACGAACTTACGTTCAGCCGCGTATGGACCTTATGGCGTGAGAATCGAACTTTACAAATTTATTTTTAATTTTCAATCTTTTTCTTGAACACCACAAAAAATTAGGTATAGGCAAATTAAAGCTAAGTATGTATATTGGGTTTAGATTTTCCTCTTGCAGAATATTTTCTCGACTATACAGAGCCCGTGCGTTATACACAATATGTATGTATAGCATAATAATATAATATCTATTACTAGTCGGGGCAAACAGCGGAAACAGTCAGTGTAGTAGATATGTGGTGCGGAGTCGACGATTATTTATTTCACGCGTAAACAGCGTCAGTACCAAATCGATGCTGTATGCGAGTAGTTCTGCGTATATGTAGGCTGTCGTAACTTATTTCGTAATTGTACGCTTATGTTTGCTTTAAAAATGTCGCAGTTAGGTACGTCGCGAAAACGACCAATGGCAGACACAGTTAAAAACTATATAGTGGACATGCCGGACTTAATTTTTGATGGCGCTAAAATTCAATGTATAATTTGTAAAATCCCTTTAATGTATTGGTCCAGAAGCAATTGTCAACGTCACATCGAAAGCAAACCGCATTCTTCTGCAAAAAGTGGCATACGAGACCAAGAAAAATTTACACTTGATTTATGTGTTACTCTTATTTTATGTAATCTATCGTTTCGTTTACTAGACTAAGAAGCATTTGTCTCCTTCTGGAATAAATATGCGGACTGTAAATTACCTAGTCGGACATCGATACAAAATGTAGTGCCATTTGCTCGTGAACATATAGAAAAAAGATTGAAAACGGAATTGAAAGATAAAAGACTGTCGCTGTGTGTGGACGAAACAACAGATCGTCAAAAATATTCTGTGGTTAATGTAATGGTACGTACAATGGAACCACATCGACCGTCATCCTCCTTCTTGCTTCCAAAAGAGTTATAAATTGTACTGCCGATGAGATTTTAAAGGTGGTGTTGAACTTGAACAAATTTGAAGTTTCAACTAAGCAACTTTTAATGTTTATGAGTGACGGTGCCGCAAATATGCGTTCTTTGGGCCGATCTCTTAAAGAACACAGTGGTAACTTCTTACATGTAAATGCATTGATTGCTAGTACAAAGGCAGTGTTTCTAAAGTCTCCTAAACGTACCCGACTATTTCACAAACTGAAGCCTGAACCACCACAATCGATTGTTACACGTTGGAGAACATGGTTGCAGGCTGCGTTTTACTACAACAAATATTTTGATCAAGTAAAGAAGGTAGTTTTAAAATTCAATCCGATTGCTGCAGCTTAGCAATCAAGAAAAGCCAGGAAATATTTCAAGATAGTCAGGTTAAAAGAGATTTACAAACTATTCACAACAATTACTTCGGACTAGCGGAGGGAATAGAAAAATTACAAAATCTTTCGATGTCGCTAGTGGATTCTGTTGAAATTGTGAATGATGTTCACGCACAGTTATGCGCTGTAAAAGACGAAACAAATTGGTGTGTAATACGAAAATTTGAAAGTGTTTTAGAGAAAGACTCCGATTTTCTTATATTAAGACAAATTTGTGAAGGTGCGTGTGAAGATGCATTAAGTTGTTTCAAAGATTATTTTAAATATGCAAATATAACATCGCTGGATGTCGAACGGTCGTTTTCGACATTAAAAAACATTTATTCCGCACGTCGTACTCACTTGACTGAAACAGCCGTGGAAACATATCTAATGATTCAAATATTTAACAGATGTTACCCAGTTTGTGATTTCACGGAAGACTTTTAAAACGGTAAGTGTTTCAGCACGTTTTATAATTTATTTCTTACCTTCTATTTTATGTGTAAACTTTTATGCGCTCGCCACGCCTCTGGCTGTTACCGCATATTTGCCCAGGTTATTCATAAGTAGAGTAACCTAAACTTGCCGACTCGCATAGGCGTCGGTATTACGGGTTAATATAAGAATACGAAAAATTCATAAATAAACTAAACCGGTAGAGAAGCAGGCATGTAGTGTCGACCTTGAATATAAATCATGTTAAACCGCGCTGAGAGAGATTTCGTTTTAGTACCGGTTGAGCTGTTGCAGAGATTAGTCGAACGGTCAAGGTTATGTACTTACGTGTCGCTTTTGAAAATATAGCTGGTGTTTTTTGTGTGTTGTAGTATTATACCAAGTACATAATTAGTGTATCGTTTCATATAGCACTAATATTTACATACCTAAAAAAACAATGCCTCGTAATAGATTTGTTACTAATGTACATAAGTATGTGTCACATTTTTCCCATTTAAAATATGACGGTAGTGCAGTTTTTTGCTTAATATGTAATGTTCGTTTGGCTGCATTGGACAGAACTAATTGCCAGAGGCATATCAATGGTATTAAGCATATGAGAAATGTAAGAACTAAAATACCTTATACACTATTCCTCATACATTTATTAATTATGTTTACCTCTTGTAATCTTCCGTTGTCGTTGGTGAGAAAAGCAGCTTTTAAAACGTTTTGGCGACAATACGTTCCAAAGTACCCATTACCCTCACAAACACAATTACAGAATCATTTGCCGCGAATGAAAGAGATGGTAGAAAATGTGTGTAAACGTGATTTGTGTTCCAAAAAAATATGGATTACCGTCGATGAGACGACCGATATAAAGAAAAACAGTATTGTGAATGTAATAGCTCGCTTTTTATCTAGCGAGAACACAGCATCTCGATATTTGTTAGCTTGTAAACGTGTTCAACAATGTACCGCGGAAAATATTCAAAAAGTGATAATGAACGCTTTGAAAAAATTTAGAATTGCCCAAGATCAAGTTGTGATGATTGTGACAGATAGTGCACCAACGATGTTAAGTGTTGGGCGATCCTTAAAACATATATTTCCTAACTTAATACATATAACCTGCGTGCTGCATGCTTTGCATTTAGTTGGTGAAGTTGTTCGACAACATTACGGAAACGTTGATCGGATGATTGGAAGTACTAAAGCAGTGTTTCGTAAATCTCCTAAACGTTTAAAAGAATTTCGTAAATTCTGTCCAGGTATTCCAGAACCTCCTGAACCAATTTCAAATTCAATCAGTTATAATGCGATTTAATCGGAATGAATCCAAAGCAATTAGAGAAAGTCAAAGAGAATTTCAAATTCCTCAACTTTTAGAAAATAACAACAATATGTACCAATTATACAGTATTACTAGATGCCATCAGAAAACTACAATGTACTGAATTGTCATTGCAGGAATCATTAGACATAGTGGAGAGTGTAAAAAATAAATTACACACATTAAATGATACGCCAGGATTATGCACTAGTCAAAAGTTGGCAGATGTTTTAAGGAAAAATCCCGATTTTAATACTTTAGAGGCCGTTTAAAAACAGTTTCTACATGCAAATGTAACTTCCTTAGATGTGGAGAGATCGTTTTCTATGTATAAGAATATTTTTTCTTGTCGACGCACAAGGTTTAAAGAAGTAACTGTGGAAACATATGCAATGATGCAAGTTTACCGTAGTTCACATCCTGATGCCTCTAATTTGTTGAATAATTAGCAAGTAGGTTTATTTATGAATTTTTCGCATTCTTATATTAACCCGTAATACCGACGCCTATGCGAGTCCGCAAGTTTTGGTTACTCTATTCGTAAGTATCAAAGTGTTAGAAAGTAACAAAAGCGCTAACTCGTTTAGATTTGTAAGCTTATACGTTAAATTTATTGTACTTTAAGGATTACATATTCAATTGACGTTTGCATATTTAAGTTTTAGTTTTCTTTAAATGAAAAAGGAAGATGTAATAATGTTAAGTTGGTATTGTAAAGGCTAGTAACGGCGCATGAAAATAAAAAGAGTCAGTCGCCAGTAGCACTGAGATCACGTTGAAGTGTGGTTGTTTTATTGATGCCCTATCCTTTCAATCAAGACCACAGCAGTCAGATTAATCCTAAGAGCTCGTTACTATGCAAAGTAATCATAACAATTACCAAAAAATTGTTAAATTTCAATTCTAGAAGCGTAAATTATTCTTGTGGTTTATTGTTATTATATCCTCTATTTGTCATACCTTCGTTCTTTGTTTTCGATATTATTTTCGCTCATTCTTATTAAATTGATTTATCAAGATACTTAAGAAAATGTATATTGTAACACAATACAATTGCAAAACTTTCCAAATTAAACACTTTCACAGTTATAAAAATTCACATGTCTATTTATTTTCCGGATATTCCATCCCTTAAAACAAACTCAAATATCATTTGCAAACCAATATGCTTCTACCACACATCTAATAAAAAAGGGCGACTTTTATTAATTGAACTAGTAAATAAATTAAACGTAAAACACAAAACTATACCTTGCATAATAACTAATTCAACTGACTTACTTGTTTCAAGGATTCCAGCATGTTGCAACAGAGAAGGTTCTTGGTAAGTTACTAATATTTGAGAAGGTTCTCAGTAAATTAGAAATAGAATTTGAACAGTACTTGTCGCTATCATGGAGATAAGCATAGATATCGTTTATAAATAGAAATACGTATCGAGAATGTTGTTTCATTTATCCACAATACACAAACAAGATTTTCGTAAGGATAGTAGATAAATAGCTTCCTTAATTCCAGAAAGCGTTCAGGTGTTGTCTGTAAATCAATCGTTTGATTTTTTTTAATAATTATCTTAACAGTACGATTTTAAAAAGGCTAAGGTACATGTTATCTATTGAATAATGTTCAAACAAAAGTGAACTTTAATGTAGAAGTATATATAAAAAAGTGCCTAGAAACAATAACCAAGATAATAGCTTATGGTATTGATGAAATCACTACCGGCAAAAACAATGTGAGAAGAGAAAAGCGCCAACGCTTTTTACTCCTGCCCACGTTGTTGTTACATCTCCCGGTTTATGCCACTAATCTCCAAAAATAGCAACTGAAACATTTCCTAGCGCCACCTACTGCCAGTACATATACTCATGCCGTCCTAGATGGTAGCGACGGAACCGGAATACGGGTGCATGTCCGCATATTAAGCGAGTTATAACGTTTTGAATTTTGGGCATGGCATATCCTCAGCCCCGCCGCCACTGGATTTTTAAATTTCGTATACGCTATCATTTTGTTACTAGTTTTGTACCGTTTTGTGCCGCAAGAAGAAAATTTTGTGCTTCAATATTAACCGAGTTATAACCTTTTGAATTTCGGGCTTGACGTGTCCCTGGCCATACTGCCACTGAATTTTGAAATTTTGTGTACGCTAGGATTTTGTATCGCGAAATGCGTGTGGATATGCCATTTTTGTGGCATGTAATTTCTGACTACAATAATTCCTTTCCAAAAAAGTATGTTTCGAAAGCAAATTCACTACTCTCAGATTAAAGTTTTTAACTAAAAGGAAGGTGTTATTTAAAAGTAAGAATCGTACGAGATGAGCGCAATAACATTCACGGGATATTTCTTAAAAATGAATTTACACCATTTGCTTCTAATGACCAAATTTTATAGCGGATTGGCTACCGTTTACTTTTATTTTTGTTTCGTCAAATAACGATGTTTTCTCTATACGTTCTAGACTTCTAAAAATATTTGTATTTCTGAAAATGTGTTTTACTATAAATATATCAACCAAACACGAGTTATGGTATGTGAACCACATATTTAGTAGAATGTTATCTTAGAGTCTAAGGTTACATGTATGAGAATAATAAAGAAGTAAACAGTTCCTTGAAGTGTTTTACATGGGAAACTAGCTGTCAGCAATTTAAATAATATAAAAGCTTTATGCAAAACAATTCAAGAGGAGTTATAGTATAGCATGTGTTGTACAAACAACAGTCGTAATATTGTAATTCATGTACCTGTAAATGTGTTGGTGAACCTACAAATAAAGTCTTTTGTAGAACAAAAAAATTTGTTAAGCTTTTTCCATGACTGAAAAACTTAACTTATATATTTCTATATTCGCTGTAGATTTCGGTATTTGCTTTCGGCTCTGATAGGCTTGTTAATTGCACTATTTTCTTTTCCTATATAAGGTATATAGTATGTTGATATTGTTTCGGTGGGAAATAACTCACATATTTTTCTTGACAGATTATCAAAATCTTCATTAACAAGCCTACAAAAAGAACTCAACTGTTTAGACATAAATTTATCTATGTTCATAATTATCTTACTTCCCACTGTCATTTATAGCTTCTTTGTAAAATTTGTTTTCCCGGGGAAGTTTGTTTTAGAAAACTTTCTAGATCCAATTGATATGTAGCTCTGAACGCTCGTTTTAAATTTTCTTCGCCGTAAAAGGGATAATTTCGTTTAAAATTTTTATATATATATTGAAAGCTAGATTCTCCTTCATTTTGTAATTGTTGCGAAGAATTTATTTCTTCTCCAATTATTGTGGAAGTCGAAGCACCACTGTTATCGTCAGACAATACTATATCAGCATTACTAACTGTCTTGTACAATTTAATATTTTTGAATAAATTCTATACGTTTTCCTATTACAGGAATCATTTCCCTTATGATATCATCACTAGAGCGGGCCAAATTGCGCCATCCAACAGAATCGGAATCAGGCGCAACGGCCGCTTATTGTAAATAGCGTATATGTGAGTCACAGCAGATATGTGATATTTCGAAATTAATACACAAGAGTAAAAAAATAAAAGCTGACGCAATAATAATGTTTAGTAATTAGAGCGGATATATATATATATATATATATATATATATATATATGTACACGCTGAGGTGTTTTTATTTTCATTATGATTTTTTATTTGATTGAAAACGGTATGCGCTGTAAATGGGATGTAATAAGAAAATAACTGAGAAACTGAACGCTTTTTTTATTCTGTTGTACTTAATAATGTAACTGTAAATAAAGATATAATAAATAAATTCTATCCTTCTTAATAATGCGGATAGGCTTGTTTAAAAAAGTTGCACCATCAGATAAGTTTCCACATTTGCCTCGGTGAAGGATGTTCGCCGAGACGAAGAAATGTTCTTATATTTCGAAAACGACCGTTCCACGTCTACCGAAGTAAGACAGGCGTAATTAAAATAATCTTTAGACTTAGTCAAGGAATCTGCAGATGCCCCATCGCACATTTGTCTTAATCTCGTGTAGTCCGGATTCTTTTTTAAAACACTATCGAACTTAACTAAAACTCGTCCACTTGTTGCATCGTTTATACTGTGCAACAATGTACTAACTTCGTCCACGACTTGCACTGATTCTACCAACGACAATCCAGAATTTTGCAAATTTTCTATCGCGTCTACTAACCCTTTGTAATTGTTGCTAATATTCTTTAGATGTGTTTCACAGAAATATCGAGAAATCCCTTCTGGCTCATCCTAATAGCTCTAGCTTCGGCAGGGACGAATTGCAAAATAACGGATTTGACTTCTTGAAAATGTTCATTATAATAAAAAGCGGCTTTTAACCACGTTCCCCAACGCGTGAGAATGGGCTGTGGTGGTTCTCGAATACCAGGGCATAACCTGTGGAATGCCCTAGTCCTCTTAGGACTTTTGAGAAACACTTTTTTTGTGTTTGCTATTAATGCATCCACCTCCGGGTAACACTCTCGAATAGTTTGTGCCACAAGATGTAAAGCATGGACTTTACACGTAACATGTAAAAGTCCTTCACACTTTTCTTAAGGGAACGGCCTACACTACACATTGTTGCTGCACCATCGCTCATGAACAACAACAGTTGACTGGTTGACACTTGAAATTTTTGTAACGTTTCGAGAACTACGGCCGTAATTGCTTTACTAGTACACTGTTTTAATCTTCTGCTGGCTAATAGAATTGCAAAATTTGGTTTAATAGGATCTAATACGTGCACTATTATATTCAAAATAGAATTTTTTTTGCAATCTGTCATCTCATCAAGACATAGCCACAGCTGTTTATCTTTTAATTCGGCTTTAATTCGATTTTCAATGTCCTCACGTATTCGTGGAATATCTCTCCGCAACGCTGTCCGAGATGGTAGTATCCACTCGGTATTGTATGTACCCCAGAATTTTCGAAATGCTTTTTTATCAAGTATACGAAGTGGTAGACCACATACCATAAACGTTTAAAAGCAATTCTAATTGAAATTGACGTTGTTGTGACACACCATTTCTTTTATTTCTGTGGTGTGCGCTATTTATATGTCTTTCACAATCACGTTTGCTCCAGCACAGTAGTTTCTTTTTACAAACTTTACAGAAAATTGTACTCCCATTGTAGTGTAAATCCACAAATTCACTAAGAAATTTATTAACTTTCGTAGGTAATGGCCATTTATTTTTAATAGTTACGTTAGACATAATCACTAAAGCGAGCACACCGACGCTTGTTTCTAGTATGCCACGAAGTGGTGCAAACGTAACATCTGCAGACTCGTCATTTGTTGATGAATAGAGCGCGTCAACTGCAGGTGTATATTTGCGCGTCTTCACGACGTAATAGACAGTGGTTTTGGTCCTCGTCCTAATAATGACATATTTAAATTACCTATGTTTACATACATATATGCGCCCGGCAGCCTGATTGCGAACCTGGCGCGTGGCGCTCTTGGCCCGCTCTAATCATCACTCATATTTTGAAACGCTTCCTCATCAATTTCATGCTCTAAAGTTAAAACATATAATTCAATTGGTTTTGTCCAAGGATGAACTTAATAAAAATGGACTCCTCTCATAAATTCCTTTTTAATTAATACTACATTTTGCAAGCGCTGCGATTAACAATATGTACAGAAACCTCAACATATATCCGGACTGCATAAGGTCACGGCGCATCTACTTTTCTGTGTCTGAATCTATCGCATACCCCGTCCCGTACTTGCATTTAGTTTAGAGCCGACGATGGTCCCGTGCGCTCAAATAAACACTTCAGACCGGGGATGCATATAATAACACCCTTTTTTTTACCTGCTTGTAAAACAGAATATACCGTTGCTATTTCTTACCGAGTGCTTACTAAATATTGCGGTATCTACGCACGTTGTATACATGCAGATAAGCATAATAAGGCGGCGATTCTCGAATTTTGAAATGGACCGAGTAATGAAATTTTAAAATACATAATCAGATTGATTCTTCCATATTAATACACATAAAATGTAGAGCCTATGATGTGTGTACCGTAAATCAGATTAGAACTAGATTCCAATAATTACTTTAATTTGAAAGCTAATATAAAAATAAAGCTTTTAAAGTTGTTTTTGAATTATTGCAAATTAGTAAACATTCGTGGGACGTGTGATAAAGAAATAAAGTTATGCAAATAAATTTAAACCAAAAAATTATTTCACGTTATTATAAAAAGTGACAAACCATGAACCAAAAAAGAATATTTTAAATATGCAAATATAACATCGCTAGATGTCGAACGGTCGTTTCCGGCATTAAAAAACATTTATTCCGCACGTCGTACTCATTTGACTGAAACAGCTGTGAAATCTATCTAATGATTCAAATATTTAACAGATGTTACCCAGTTTGTGATTTCACGGAAGACGTTTAAAACGGTAAGTGTTTCAGCACGTTTTATAATTTATTTCTTACCTTCTATTTTATGTGTAAACTTTTATGCGCTCGCCACGCCTCTGGCTGTTACCGCATATTTGCCCAGCTTAATAAGGACGTTTGGGCGTTTTTGTCAGCCAATTTTTCAAAACGTAATAAGATGCTCATAGCGACAGAGTTTTTTTGTATTGTTTCTTAAAGACAGGAAAAAATCAGGAATAAGAATCATTTATATTACTATTTATTATATTATGCTTTACATAATTCATTAATAGAATAAAAAATAATACATTATGACTTCAACGCATATACATAGTTTGACAAAGTTATAATATATATATAGATTAAAAAAATATATAAGTGCTGCTTGCAGCTGCAGTTGAAGAAGTGAATATACAAATTATCTTTTAGTGTCTTAGTTATAATTATGTATATGGAAGTATGTACCCATACACTATGTTATAGAAGTATACATATACATGGAGCAGTTCCTTAATTTATTAATTAACTGCTCCATTTAATTAAATTAAAATTAAATTAAAATAAATTTGGCGAGACAAAAATGTCTTATCAACGTTATTATCCGCACGCAGGTAGATGTGTTAATTCGTTTTCGCTCAGGCACCCATGTGTATTCAGCACGTCTGCATATATGCCAAATAACGTTACGCTAATGTATTTTTCCTCGCGAAAAATCCCTTTGTGTGTGGAGAATAATAAACGTTTGTTAGTGATAATAATTCATCCGCGCACATTAGCATAGACGGTTCCCCCGGGGTTTGTTTTCATGCACTACACAGTTGAATACATTCTAAGGCAATCAGCAGAAATATTATGCATGGATTGCATAAAAACTTTTATTTACAGTCCCTGGCCATATTACTTGAAACATGTCATAAATCAACCCTTTTACCTGGAAATTCCCATCCTATTATAGTGATATTCTTTTGCGTTGAATTCCGTCGTTTATAGGAGAACTAGATTATTGTATAAATAAATAAAAATACCAGAGAAATGATATTTAGAAGAGTAAAGTACGTATATATAAATATTTCAGTTATCAACTTACATTTAGCGAGTTCACAATTTAGAGAATGCATCGATATTTTTTAAAATATTTCGTGTGTGTGGAGTATCGTTAAGTGTTTTGTGTTGATATATCGTGTCGATATATATATATGTTGATTTGCTACAATTAAAATGATTCAAAAAAATTTATAAGAGAGAGGAATAGAGATTTCGAGGCGCCGATTGCACGAAAATCGCCTAATGGGCCGAAGGCCTGTAAAAAAGCCGCGTTTAACAGAAAAAATGAAATTTGCTCGTCTCAACTTTGCAAGAGAATATCGACATTTCACAGACGAGAATTTGAAAAAGGTGAATAACTTAACAACACGATTTTTATTGAATTAATGTTTGCATTATTTAATAGGATTTCTTTAGTGACGAGTGCTCGCTCTGTGTGTTAGTGCAGCGAGCACAATTTGTTCGTAGACGACTTGGCGAACGTCTCACAGTGTCCACGGTTCTTCGAACTGTAAAACACCCTCCGCAGGTAATGATTTGGGGAGTGATTTGTATTTTGTAGAAGGTACAATGCGTCAAGAGCAGTACATAAATGTGTTAAAAAACACGTTATTACCGTATTTTAAGTCAGGACGTCGCATACCGACAGGGCGTATATTTATGCAAGATAATGCTCCTTGTCATGTGGCAAAAAAGGTTAAGAAATTCTTTGAAGACAATCACATACCTCTTTTACGTTGGCCCGGAAATTCACCGGACCTCAATCCCATCGAGAACGTATGGAATCGACTAAAAAGTAAGGTGTATGAAAGAGAAAACCCTACAAAGGAAATATTAATGAAGAATATAAAGGATGTATGGGAGAACGATGAAGATATAAAAGAGACAATTATATCTTGCATTGGAAGTATGCCCCAAAGAATTAAGGGTGTTATTAAAAATCATGGGTTATGGACTAAATATTAATTACTTATTTAATATTTACATATGTTACATATTTTTACAATATATTTTATAAATAAAAAATATAATACATGTATAGTTTATATTTGATTATGAAGAAACTACGAAATATTGAGTGTTTCAAGTAATTTGGCCAGGGACTGTAAGTTTTAGAGGTTGTCATAACCTTACAAATCACATGGAGTAGATGGCGTCTACCCTATGTTACTGCAGAAAAGCATAGATGCTCTCCTTCAAATACTAGTGAGCGTATACAAAGCCAGCTATAGCTGCGGCTATATACCAATATTGTGGAGAGACGTAAATGTGGTACTTATACCTAAAGGAAGAAGGCGATCATCCGCAGAACCTAAAGCGGATAGATCTATCAGTCTATTTCCATTCCTGCTCAAAGGAATGGTAAAGGTATTAGACCAGTACCTAAAGAACGAATTCCTTGCAACAAACCCGTTTCATCCTCACCAACATGCATATCAGAAGGCAAAATCAACAATAACGACCCTCCAATTTATTGCAAGTAAATTAGAAGAGTCAGTTACGGCAAAAGGAATAGCTCTCTGTGTATTCTTGGACGTAGAGGGTGCTTTGACAACATCTCATTCGAAGGCATTGAGAGAGCGAACTCTGCCAAAGGTTTTCACCCGTCGCCGTCGTCCATAAAACGGATTAAAGTCATGTTCGAAAGTCAACGAATAAGCGTTATGCTGGGATTCGAAACGACAACAGCCAAGGATACGCTGACGACATGAGAATCATACCGCAACTTATACAAAGAGCTCTTGACGACACCTATAAATGACGTCAAAATCATAGTCTGCGCATAAACTCGCAAAAGATTACAATCGCCCCTTTTACAAGGAGAAGAAAAGCCTGTCTAAAATCACCCTCCATTGAAGGGAAAGCCAAGCTAACATAGAACTCCCACATCTCCAACTTACGGAAAAAAGCCATTACGGCATCACTAGTATGCCGGAGGGTGCTTGGTAAGAACTGGGGTGTTAAGCCTTAAATGACCTTCTGGTCGTATACAGCAATAATCAGACCCATTATTACCTACGCCTCTTTGGTTTGGTAACCAAAAACAGCTTAGAAGACTGTGCAACAGCAGCTTCAACAGATTCAGAGACTTGCATGTCTCAACATCACGCGTGTGATGCGTATCTGTCCCACAGGGGCGCTGGAAGTCCTGCTGGGAATAACACCGCTTCACATCTACATTCAGAGGCACGCTATATCGAGTGCCCTCACTCTTAGTAGAACGAAGGGATTAAAGGCTGGAGAAAGATCCCAACATAAACTATCTGATGCACATTGTAAGGGACACAATCCCTATGCAATACAATTTTGATCAGCCCTATAAGGTGATCATTGAAAGCCGTACCGAGTGGGCAGGTACTCCGGCATGGTATGCGGACGGCTCGAGAATAGAAGAAGTTGGAACAGGTATAGGCATTAGTGGTTCCACCATCTAAAAATGCCTACAGGACCCCACACTAACATATTTCAAGCAGAAATTCCTGCTTTAAACCTGTGCGCCATAAAAAATCTCTACAAAGGGATATAAGGCGCAACAGCTGGTGTGATACACGAATGTGTACACAACCTAAGACAATTGGGACACAATAACCATGTTACTTTGCGGTGGGTCCCAAGCCACCAAGGAATCGAAGGAAATGAAAGGGCGGATAAGCTGGCCAATGAAGCAGCGAACATGCCTATCATTGGTCCTAATCCCTTTTGTGGTCTCCAAAAAAGCCACATAAAACAAGCATGGTAGGATAATCGAAAGGGCTCGTTCTGGGAAAGTGTACCAGACGAAAGCACTTATATCGGGGTCGACAAAGACAGCAAAAATAGCGCTATCGTTTAGCAAAGGGGACCTTAAACTACTGGCAGGATTTTTGACAGGTTATGCAGCCCTCAAATATCACTTACTTAAACTAGGAAAAGCTGAAAAGCATATCTGTCATCTATATCAAGAAGATCTGGAGATGGCAGAACACCAACATTTCAGTAGACAATTTCTTGCACTTACTGAAGTGAAGGAAGAAGATGCTAGAGTAATGCTAATGTTTATTAAACGCCTCCAACTATTTTAACACACACACATGGGCGTTCTGCTAGAATGTTAGAACGCAGCAATTTTGGAAATGTCGTCAACTGTTTGTTTACTGTGCATTTACAATAGGGGGTCAGGATTCTATGTTCGCTTTCATCTAATTCATTGTGTTTCTTGTTTCTTTCTTTAATAGATTCAATTAAAATTGCAGAAAATGAATTAACTTAATGCATAAACCCGAGTGAAATTTTCGGTAAAAAAAAATAGATTTGAGAAATTATTATAAATTTCTAAACAAGAAAATACCTAATTGTTTTCGAATGTACAAAATGGGTGTTTTAAATTATCGGTCATGCATTCGTGCAGTACATTTCGGTAGAGAACGTTTACGTGCTTCTTCATTGTCATTGCAATTAATTTTATGCGATGTTGAGATTAATGCTAGCGTCTGTTGGTTTAATTCGTTTTTGGATAGTATTGTTTCAACGACGTAATATATTTGTTTCTAACGAACTACACTGTACGTTTGGACGCAAATCTGAACGGGCATTGACGTCATCTACATGCGTGCGTAATAACCTTTACATTTAAACGAATTCATTAGACCCACGCCTCACCACGCCTCAACAGGATGGGACCGGCTTTCTCTCCTTGTTTTCTTGTCAAGCTTGTAAACTACTAGAAAAGATTCCGCGCTCTGGAAAAAAAACTTTATGAAAGAAATATGCTTACGATTTTCACACTTGGTTTAGCTTTTCGTTTATGGCAGTAAGCTATAGAATTTTCACGCGAGGAAACGGTGCAATGTAATCAACAGACAATACGACAATTTGAAATACATCTACCAACTTCCACAGAGGTATGCTGATGAGCCGTTAGGCGGCGAAACGCGCGTCCGTGCATGATGGATGTTGGTAGCTTGTATTATTATTAAATAATAATATAATGCAGCAAAGGTAATTACACCGTAAAACATTTTTGTGTAACTTTACACAGTGGGTGCCCGGCAACACCCATTGTGAAATTTACAGAGACAAGTAAAGATACATGTGAAACGTGGTAATAATTATTCACACAAATAGGTTGAACTAAACAACGCTTTCACTTTCAAGGCACCACGACATAGAACTGAATATTTGTCTTTGCTTACTAAAGGCCAGATACATTTTGTATTTGAGATTAACGATTCTAAAGCTAAATCATTTTGAAACGCAATCACTCCCATTTCTGTTGCAGCGATGTCTTCGCCAAAGTTTTGCATGACACAAGTTGCAAACTGTTGGATATCAATTTCTATGAAGGGTGAAACAACAAATTGCGCCAGTAAATCAATTTCGTTGAAATCCTTAAAACGATTTTAAAAGTTATCCTTCAAATTAGAAACTATTTCTACATGATATTTACTATCATAGGGTTCCAATGGATCTCTAGATATCTTTTCTGAAAGAATAGGAAAATGCTTGGTATCGCGGTTGACTAGGTTTTGTTCCCAAAACTCAAGCTTTTTGATAAATGGTTGTATATCAGAAATCATTTGCACTAGTTCTTTGTCTCTTCGCTGAAGCTGCAAATCAAGATCATTTAATTTGTCTGTAATGTCCACAAGAAAACCAAAATCTCTAAGCCAGATTGAATTTTCCAGTTCCGGAATCGGTTCATCGCGTTGTTTGAAATATTGAACCATGGCTGATAGGATATCATTAAAACGTTTCAGCACTCGTCCTCTACTTAATCATGGGACTTCAGAGTGAAGAGGTAGCTCCCCGTATTGACAGTCAATTTCATCGGCCAAGGTTTTGAATAATCTTCTTTGTAACGCTGGAGCTCTAATTTCGTTCACAATTTTTACTACCAATTTCATAACGTTGTTTGGTTTTAGAAAATTACCACATAATGCTTGCTGATGGATAATGCAGTGGTAACAGAGAAATTGCGGAAAACTTTCATCTTTACGACATAACGCCACCAGACCCTTATCACAATCCACCATAGCTGGAGCGAATATTGACTGTTGTCCAATTAACTGGTTTTTTAATTGTTTCAGTTTTTCCTTTCTGGTGGCAGAATGTAATGGGAATAATTTTTCAAAATTCGAATGTACAGTTTTATGATGTCTCTCAATATTTCCTTTTTTAACAACGGAGACAGCAGAATCACATAACAAACATACATTTTTACTTTTAACTTCTGCAAACAAGTATTGTTCTTCCCATTCCGAAAGAAAAGGTATGTCTTTACCTTCTTACTACTGCTTGCCATAATATTTTTAATTGCGGACCAACTGTAACACAACCGCTGAACGTTGATTATGCCGTTCAGTTTTCAACTGAGCGCAATGTCGCCGCGCGTTGCGTATATATCCCCTTCAAAGCAACCCAGATCGTTCTCGAACACTAGCACGCTGATCGGTTCTAGACGATTCTAGCGTGGTGACGGCAGATCGCTCACCGCAGTGTTGCCGCGGCTTGTTTATTAAAAGAATTTGCGAAATTTACGGAAGCTACTATGATTTTCACACCTTTGTATTTTTCGACGGGTTGGCGATCACTGGTATAAAGAATATATAACGGTTTTACTTTTCAGATAATCTTTTTAATCGATTTGATGTTACTGAGTGATTTAGACGGTAATAAAGTATACATCATTAACTTTATTACTTCAAATATTAAGATCTCATACTCAGTGCACAGGGGATCTATATTATCGTAATACAGTTTGATTTGCCGTTGCTGGGATGTCGTTAGCCGTCACGGGATTATTAGCTGCCATATATCAGATTTATAGCATATATTTTAAGTGGCTTAACGTTTGTTTACTTTTTAAAATAAAACTATTAGATGTTTGCGGCTTTTAGTGATCAAGAAAAGTTTAGTGAACATCAGGTCGATTGATTCGGCGTATGCGACCAGTCTTAACCACGGGGTAGCGTTTAAAATGTCAGGGTCCAATTTAACAGGAAAAGATTGATTGATTGATTAGTCAATTTATGACTGTAGCGCTTGCTATGGCCATTAGGAAAAGATGTAAGCCAGGGTGGTAAAGGTTAAATTGACAAAGCGTTTTCACATTAATGCCAGTGAAAACATTTCACTAGATGGCGCGGTCGTATGCAAAATGAAAATATCTCAACAGCAGTCTCAATATTATCGGGTATTTGTCAATTTCATGTCAATTCGTTTTTCGTATGTGCACACGCCATTTTTGTTCGTAAGCGTTTTTCCAATTTGTGTGGTATTATATTTCTTGTTGGAGAGTATGGTTCGATATCGATCTTGTGCAGTATCAAACTATAAGAATAAAGATGCCTCCAGACATCGGTTCCCGCACCCCACGAAAGATAAACAACGGTTTAATGAATGGATACGTTTATGTGGAAATTCAAAATTATTAGATTTAGATCCACAGTTGATATATAATTCGTGTCGTATGTGTCATATTCACTTCAGAAATGAAGATAGGACAACCAATATGTACATTTCTCGTACTTCGATTCCTAGGCTAAACTTGCCAGTTTTAAGTAAGTTAAAACAAACAGATAAATATGCTACTATTGTATCTTATAGATGAAACAGTTGGTGAACTACAGGAAGTGTATCCTGGCCCAAGTACATCAAAACAGCAAAGTAATGTTGACTTGCCAGAAGAACCTGTAGATTTGGAAATGACACATGAAGGATTAAATTTAATTGATGAAGCAACTGTTATTGAAAATAATAGAAAAGAAGCTGCAGATTTTACAAGTGCAAAGCGAAACAGTTCTTGTTTTGTTTCAATCATTTATCCTTTATTCGGTTTAATAAACTCTGTTTTACATTTATTTCTCATTTATTCGCCTATCCTTACATCGATCAAATACAATATAGACGGGAAAACAGAAATTTAAATTACCCGTTTTCTCATCATTTAGTTAGGAGAACATTTCGGAAGATGGCGCAAAATGAAAACAAATTATTACTAAAAGTTTCTATTCTATAGTAATTCTGTTTCTATAGATGTAAGCACAACGACAATACTTTATTTATACATAATTTCATCAATTCATATGCAAATATATGGATACAGATCAGGCAAAATGATTGAAAACAACAAATGCTTTACTTTCTCAGTTACGAGTTTGGTCAGATTCTAGTCGGGTCTTTGAATTTTATGTCACGGCAAGACACTTACAACATTCTCGGTAACGGACTTAGATTAATTTCGGTCAAGATTTCACGACAGGCAATCTAGGCCACACTGTCGTGTAATATTAACATTACCCACTTAGAGATGTTCCCCCGAAGCTTACACCACAGAAGGGTTGTTCTTTTCACAGATCGAGGCCCACAAAAAAGACCAATGTATGCGAATCCGGTCGCCTTTTATATCGAAATTTACTCTTTTTTGCTTACCTCCGTCATGTGGCTTTGCGTGTAAACGGCGCGCCCTTCTCACAAAACTCGTAACTTATGCTTATGCAATATGTACTAACGTACATCATAAATGACCACATTCATAGAGTACTCTGGAGTACAACATAAATGGTTCTAAAATTTGAAATAACAATTAACAGAAGTGAATTTACGATTTACAACAAAGATTTAATGACTAAACAAGACAGGTAAAAATTGAAATAATAATTTTTCTTTGTTCTTTCCAGAATGAAAGTCTTTAAATTTGACGAAACGGGATGGTTCGTCACAACATTAACCCGTATCTTTTGAAAATGTTTATGAAACGTTGTACGATATCAGCATTTTCTTGGTTATTGTTTCTATACTTCATTCATTGCAAGACTGCAGCGATAAAATAGATAGGCGAAAAATTCCTGGCTTGTGATTGGCTAGTAGACGAGGCAAATTCACATACACAAAAAACATTTTATTCAGTGGTATTCACTAAATGAAATTAAGTTGGATAAAACGAAATATCACCGATATCTAATGTCATTTGTCAAACATCTTCGTTGGCTTTAGTATTTGTTACAACAGTTTTGGTATGGTCGATAAAGAGGTATTTAACCCACCAGCGGGGCCATCAAAAAATCCTCTGGGAAACGATGTTAGCAGTAAGTAAAGGTTTATGGCTTATAATTTGTATTTGGACCTTAAGCAGGACAATTGGGCTAGGTGAAAGAACAATGTGCGATATTGTAAAAGAAATGGATATCACAGCACTTGTTAGTTCACACCCTAAAAAACGTCTTCATCATACAATATATGATTCTTTGGACGAAACGCAAAAGTCAATAATTAGAAGACACGTGCATTCCTTTTTCTTGTAGAACGAATTACCAACATGCACAAAAATATTGAGTGTAAATATAATATATACATATGTCTTACTTATCACCTTACTAAATCTTATAGGTTGTCAATGCAGACGATACTTTGCCCACATTGAAAAGAACGATATTACGGAAGATCTTAAAGAAATTTCATGCATGGTAGAAAGATGTATTACTTAGACGAAACTTGGGTCAACGCAGGTCATACAAAACGAAAAATATGGGAACACACCACAGTATTTACGGCAAGACATGTATTTGTGGAAGGGGTTACCACGGGACTGAGAAATCCTGCAGGAAAAGGAAAACGTTTAATCATACTGCATATTGGTAGCGATGATGGTATCGTTGAAAATGGTCTCTTCTTTTTCGAATCGAAGAAAACAGGAGATCAAATGTTATTTGAAGTTTCAATATTGGATTTAAGTATTAGATGTACTTGCAATCAACATAAGAAATAATTCAAAAAACAGCCCTCTTGATTATGTTTTTTTTTCATGATCATATTATATAGCAAAAGTCACAGTATCGCCAAATAACGAACTTACCGTTTGACTGTCATCTTTACGCCAGTAGTAACATTGTGAAACGAAAATGATTGGCAAGGTGATCGTTATCGCTAGGCCAACCATCATTCTTCCAACGATTAAAGTTACGACACATATTCTTTCGGGGAAAATCAGGTCGTCAGGTTTAAGGCATAGTCGTATGACAGTTGAGATGTTCATGAGGGCAATTGCTGCAATATAGTGAAAATAGTTTAATAAAATGTTAGAATTTAAGTGACTATAACGTCGATTACCGGTAGGTGGTACGAAGAAAATTTGTTGGCACGAATTCCATAGCGATAGGAGCATTATTGGAAATATATAAGTTAAAAGAGCTAGCTGCAAATTAAAAAAAAAAAAAAAAGAATTAAAGGCATAATAATAAAAATAATAATATTTATTATCCAACAGCAGCCATACTGCTAATTACAGGATAACATACATAAATACATAACATTACATTACATTACAAAATATCGAAACAAAGGAACAAGAAAAAAGAAAACATATGAATTACATTGCAAAATCTATCAAAAATGAAAAGAGTCTATTCAATTATACAATAACAGTAAAGAAGTAAATTAACTAAGGATTTTTTCAGACTTGTACAAAAGTGTTTTTAAAGAATTCAACGAAACATTAAACATATCAATATCAGCACAATATGTATTTACAGTTTGACACATACAAAGAATAGGTGAGAAAGCGTGACGTCTAGTAGCAAATGAGGGAAGATAAAGAGGTTTCTGGTGCCGAATACTTAAACGAGGAACGTAAAATCTCAAAAGCTCCAAATAATTCCGGAGCAAGAAGCATGTTGTTGATCAATTTGTAAATAAAAGAAATCTGCGATGGGCCAATGAATTATAATCGAACTCTAATAGCAATTGGCTGTACGAGTAATTATGGGGCAAAAAAACGGAATGAGTACGATAGTACAGTGTTTTTAGAAACTTTCTTTCAACTTTTCATTTCGTTATATTTAACATAACCCGGGTTCCATACTACAGAGCAATATTCAAGCTGATATTGTTCGTCCAACGCATCAGATACAAAGTGTACAAAGGAGCATAAATTAGTAGCAGTTGATCGACCCTTAATGAAGCCATGCTGGTGAATGGAAAGCTGATTGACAACGTGATTATAAATGGGCTTATAGAGCATAACCTCAAACATTTTCGCAAAATTACAAATAAGAGATATTGGTCTGTAATTTTTAATTTCTTTTTTGTTTCCAGATTTAAAAATAGGGATTATCTTAGAGCGTTTCCAGCAATCGGGGAACTTCTCTTGACGTAATATTAAATTAAAAATGTGTAAAAGTGGAATTTGTAAGACGTATTTGCAATCTCGCAATATCGACACTGTTGCAGTTTAACACGGAATCCCAATTTACTCTAGAAAACAAATTGTACAACTGTAGGTAATCAGCACGCTTGAAATTAAATTTTGAGGTATTTGAATAACTTGAACTTTTTAGGAATAGCTACGTTATATTTAAAATCAAGAACTAGTGCAGGATGATGAAGATCCTCTGGAACTAATTCAAAATCGCATTTCACACAGTTACAAATGGTATCTTTAGAAGAAAAAACTAAATCTAGAAGTCTATTGTTTTGGTTTTTGATCTGATTAAACTCAGCGATATCATTGGTTGTCATAAAACTATTAATGGAATATGCCTTATTGCAACTTATATCATCTAAATTAGGAATATTAAAATCACCCACGAAAATAAATTCCTTTGTAAAAAACTCTAATAACTCCAACCTACGAAATAATTGTTCATAGACAAATGCGGGTGTAGATGGAGGTATGTATGTAGTAACAATATGCATAACTTTTCCATTAACCATTTAATTTAACACAGAGTAAATCAATATTATATTCTATTAGATCTGCATCCAGTTCTATATTTACTTTATCACAAGAAAATGAAGATTTAATTCCAACGAGAACTCCGCCACCATAACCGACGCTACGGTCACATCTAAACACCACAAAATCATCACTGAACAGTTCAGAATTTAATAAATTGTCAGTAGCCCATGTTTCACTAAATATGACAATATCGTAATTATCGCAAGACAGAAGATTATTGTAAAAGAGAAATGTTTTTGTATTCAATCCTCTAACATTTTTGTAATAAATGTTTAAGTTTGATGCTGACTGTTGGACTCCATCGAGTTTTTTCTTATAACAATTTTAGGCAAGCCATTAAAATATTGAAGCGCGATACCCTCACCCTTGGCCCTACGAAGACGAAATTCAGACATTGTTTTATTTTTCGTATCTATTTGCTTAATCGACAGATCCCTGGATATGAAGATATTCCTCTTGACAGGATAATCCTTCAGAAGTCTACTCTTCCGCAGCACAGATGAAACTTCCTCCGCCGAATGCAGCATCACCTTTAAAGGCCTGTTCTTTCCAGCATTCCTAACCGACCCAAGTCTGAGAATCTTAATCCCATCCATTTTAATATATTTATCCAGCTCCATGAACTTGAATAAGTTATCCACTCTAACTGAATCACTCTCATCGAGATTGTAAATAATCACATTCTTTTCGCGGCGCCTACGATCTTCAATTTCATTGATTACATCTTCCATGTCGAATTCCTTGGAGACATTTCTAGGAGAATCAGAGACTAGGTCCGCAATCCGTGACACTTCCTTCTGTAACGCAGCTATTACGCCTGTGAGGTTCTGAATTTGACCAGCAATATCGATCGAACAACAGGTAGAACAGGTCCATTTAATATTTTTCTTAGATCTCAAGACACGAGAATCTTTTTCTGTGAGGTTGGCACACACCAAGCTAGAAATAGATTTACATACAAAGCAAGAAACCGTTTCACTTTCAGGAAAAGCATTATTACAACATTTACACGTAACAAGCATTATGAATGTATACAATATACTTGCAAGCCTTAGATAGGAACAAAACAAATAGATTAGAAAAAAATAATGAGACAGACACCTACGGGGTCTGACCTGGTGACTAAAATATTTAAGAACGTATTAGACCAAAATTGGTAGTCGCTGTACACTGCACGAAGGAAATAATACCAGTATAAGGGAAAACAACGGGGCACTCTTCACACAGGCGGGGCCTGTCGCTGTGACTTAAAGATAAGCAAGGCAACAGACTTCACCACGGAAAGGAGAGGAAGAACCTTTCATACCAGCGGGGTCTATCGCGGTGACTAACAGCTCACAGACTGGGAAGACCTCGGGAGGACAAGGAAAGAGATATGAAGGAACTACACGTCGTTAATGTTTCCACAAACATACAATGGTGTAGGTTTTTTTTAATCCTCTCTTTATTGAGCCCTTCGGAAAAACTAGCGTGGTCAATGGTAGACCTTTCCTGGTATTCAGTTGTTACACTAGGAATAAATAGTCTTTATTATTAATATAGGCTCACTCGTCGACGGTTTCGAAAATTAGTCACCCGCAAGGAACGAAGCCAACCCTAACACACCCACACGTCTCGACGGTTCACACACAATTGTGTGCATAATTGTTATAATCAATAAGATAATTTCTACAAAAAAAAGCTTTTACCTTTCGAAACTCAGCATCTTTGAAATCTTTACATATTCCAGATTCTCCATTACCTAAACAGAAAGAAAGAATGGTTATAATAAAGCGCACAACAGTAAGGTCATTAAACTTATTAAACGTAAATTAAAAAAAAATCGAAAGTTATGTTAGTTCTTTTCGGCCTTGTAGTCTCGGTGGTAACGGCCTGGCTCCTTCCCATTCGCCACCGAGACAACAAGGCCGCAGCGCTCTTCGATGACGTCACGCTGTTTAGGTGATGTATCGCCATGCACGATATTAGCCTAAGCGGTAAAGGAATCATTTTTTTTTTGCATTTCTTTTTTATGTTTCGAAGGGCTTCCGGTTTAAAGAGGATGGCAGTCGTCAACTGAGCCCTTTTTCGCATCCCATTCGATTTTATTTTGAAAAAACGAAATTTCAAAGCGAAAACCAAACATGCAACCGAGCACCGTTTTCGTGAAAGATGTATTTGTGGTTGATATTTAATCCACTAATTATTATTATTATATTACGGTCTGAAAACGTCAAGACGATATTTGTATATGGCCGACCGTTTACCTAAACCAATATACATCACAGCCTGCTGACGTCAGAGCAGGTAGGCTTTATTATGTCGGCAGTGACGGCTTAACTCGGCAAGTCAGCTGTGTGCCGGACAAAATATATTCTCCCCATCTCTATTGATTAGATATACAGGGTGCTTCAGGAGGAAAGGTAAATATTTTAGTGGGTGATAGTGTAGATTTATTCGAATAAAGAGTTCCATACAACATTTTTATTGGTTACTGAGATACAGCAGTTTACAGAGAAAAGTTTTCCTTTCGCGTGTTGGTATTCTCCTAGTTGCTATGAGTATCGATTGTCAGTTTTGTTTTGAAGTTCAAGTTGTGAGGTTTAGCTTGAGTTTACATTGAATTTTTTAACTGTAATAAACGTGTAACGTTTAAGCAACAAACTACGGTACTGTTTAAGCATGCCGCACGTATTTACAAATGCTGTTGCTGCTTGTAGAGAATACGGTACACTGTAAAAAAATTCAGGAATTTTACTTCTGCAATCTGTAATTATAACGCAAAAATGGTTGAATATTACCCGAAATTTGAGGTAAACGATGTTTTAACCTAAAAATGAGGTAAAAAAACACTCCTTGATACAAATTTTACCCCTTAAAATAAAAAATCTTCGATTTTTTTGGTTTATTTTACGTTTTAATGGTTTTAATTACTGATTCTAGTAAATTTTTCACTTGCTCAATATTTTTCACGTACGAAGTATTAGAATTCATTATTGTTAAGGTAAATTTCCCTTATAGAATTGATTTTTACCCCCATTTATGGTTTTTTTTTATATAGTAAAGATAAACTATGAAATCTTTGTTACATGAGGGCAATATATTTAAATTATTTATTATAATTATTTTTTACATTCTTTAGTTAACATGTTCTGTCTGTCAAACATAAATATATTACGCAGCCGCGTGTTTAACATACCTACATACCTACATATGTAAGTATTGAAATATCTTTCTCAGGGGTTTTTACTCAGATTTTGTTAAATTTTCTAATTTAACTCTATTAAATGATTTTTGTAGGTTCGGGGGTATCCCTAGATACCCTTGCGGCAATTTTGAATGAATTTGCAACTTAGTAAAAACAAATTAACGAATTTTTAAGATTTTATAAATTAACTAACCTTTAAACTTTCGAACGACGCCAATGTATATAAACATTCTATTTAAATACACACCACAGGAACTGCCTGTTCTGGATATTTAACCCTATTTACTTTTCTAATAATGACTTTGAATACACCACGAACACTTATCTTTGGATTGGATTCTAGGCAAACTTTGATTCAACCAAGGCCGAGTAAAGATTGATGATAATTTTAGGGCGTCGTTCCTCTATCATTTATTTTAAATCGCGAAAGACCGGCGATTGTTTTCTTTCACAGCCAATTTTGATAATTTGTCCAAATAGAAACTAACTTTTCGATGACTTTCTATCAAATGATATTAGCATACGAGAACGAATGCAGTGACTTAACCAGGAGGTTGTTTGTTGATGATTCTGTGGTACGAATTGTCACCAACAAGCTTTAAAATAGAAAATCCACTGCTAATTTATAGAAACCTTTCAGATAAAGATTTAATTGATGACATATTACCTGTTGTTCTTTGCAATTTACGCTGTTGCTTATTCCAGACGATTTTTACATTAATTTGGAAGAAATAATTGAATAGAAAACTTAATAAACGAGTAGATTTGTCCATGATACCCCACACTCGTAATTATATGGACTTATAATTAAATTCTACGGTCCTCGCCTCAAGGACGGTTGGCTGAGGGGGGAATGGTAACGCAAAAATTACCAATTATCCCCGCAAGAGGGGTATTTGGTTGCCAACGAGTGGCCAGCCTGACATTTGGTCAGTACCGATATGACAACCGAAAGAAGTTGTTGTCGTCGTAAATACAACGTTGAACGTAACATAATAACTATCCCCCGCCAGAAGGAAACATTAAGAGGATTACATACTAATAATGTTTTCTATAACGTGTGAGTAATATTTAACCTATGTACAATGTACGTTTTTAATAGATACTTTTCCGTTTCAGTTTTAGGTTAGATTCATTTGACATGTCTAATACCTATTGGAAACGTTCTTGTTCGATGAATATGCCTTCTTTGTCGATGATGTAGCCCAAATAGGAGACGTTATTCACAAAAAATTCACACTTCTTTAGATTTAGCTTCATCCCTGCGTTGGCTAGACTGCTGATGACTTTGGTGAGATGATCTTGATGGGAAATTTCATCTTCAGAAAATACGAGGACGTCATCGATGTAATGGGATGAGAATGCAGAATAGGGATCGAGAATGTGCTTCATGGCAAATGTGGGAGCACTTGAACTGGTTGATAGACCAAATGGTACACAACGGAATTGGTATGTTGTGCCATTGATGGAGAAGCCACAGAATTTACGACTTGCTTCTGAGAGTGGAATGAGCCAGAAGGAACTTTGTAGGTCTAGCTTGGAGAAAACTCTTGCATTGGAGAATCTTGTCAGCAACGTTTCGATGGTCTCTGGCGTTTCGTGTTCTTTCTTGGTGATCTTGTTCAAGATACGAGCGTCGAGGCACAGGCGGATGGAATTGTCTTTCTTCTTGACGATGACAACAGGATTGATGTAAGATGTTCTTGATCTTTCGATGATTCCATTTGTTAACATGTTTTGAATTTCTAGATTGACTTCTGCACGAAATGCTTCAGGTACTGGATACATCTGGCAGGAGAATGGAGCCAACTCGTCAACGTGGAGGGTGTGTGAATACTTCTTGTCGGCGACCACAGGCGTGTTATCGACTAATTTTTGATGTTTTGTAAATATTTGTTGTATAAATGCTCTGTATTTTTCATTACAATTTATTTCGTTGAATTTTTGACAATACATATTACTTTCCGTATCATTTACTCTACCTTCTTCTTTGAATAAACTGCTTTGCTCACTGGCGTGCAGGTTTTCTCTTGATTTTGATTTTTCATTCACTTGAATACCTTCATTTGCAATATTAGCGCTATGCGGAATAATGCTTGCTTTGATACCAAATATACTTGAATTCACAGCTGGGCTACCGTTTACGATACTAGACCCAGTCTGGTTCAACAATCTGTTTTCTTCTACGATGATCTCTTGAAGACTTGACCTCGATATGGACTCAAATCGCACTCGGTTGTGTTTTATACTGATGGTGTTGTTCTCGTAGTCGATGATGACTTCGTGCTGTGTGAGAAAATCGTGTCCAAGGATGGCATCGTATTTCAGGCCAGGAATAATGTAGAAAGTTGCATGGCAAGTATGCTTAAACAGTTCACTAAAACCCTTACCACAACACTTAATTCGTACTGGACGCACGTTTCGATAGCCAAGCTATCATCATCAGCAGCAAGACTGAACTGTTCAGTCAGTCTTGCTGCTGATGATGATAGCTTGGCTATCGAAATGTGCGTCCAGTACGAATTAAGTGTTGTGGTAAGGGTTTTAGTGAACTGTTTCAGTGTTCCAGTGCCACAGTTTTAGAGTATCCGTTTAGCAAGTATGCTTGTTTATAATGATGAAAGTACAGAGACATTTCTCCACTTTGACGCCTGACATTTAGTCGGTACCGATATGACAACCGAGAGAAGTTGTTGTCGTCGTAAATACAACGTTAAACATAACAGTATATTTACTTATTAAATATCAATATACGAGTTCAGAAATTGTGCATGAGTATGGGGATGATACATTCAGTTGCTTTTTATTTTATTTATGGTTTTCTCCTTTATGTTACAATAATAGGGGCACGACAAATAAGGAACTGTTTGATAGTAATTGTAGAACTATCGGCTCTATTAAAAAAAAAAATCAGAAAAAGATAAAATTAACCGCACAAGCAATCGCGTTACGTTATATCCAACCATCTCTTTTTGGCGTGTGAATGAGTCGTGCGGAAATTTTGTCGAATCTGCATACGCATACGCAAGAAGATCACTGTTGTGCGTTACCCTTTTCCTGATTCAACACAAGCTATATTACTGCATTTATCTCTTGGTGGTAAAGGCGTAAGAATCTGTTGGCAGGTAAGTTTCAATGCAAGATATGATTGTCTCTTTTATATCTTCATTGTTCTCCCATACATCCTTTATACTCTTCATTAATATTTCCTTTGTAGGGTTTTCTCTTTCATATGCCTTATTTTTTAATCGATTCCATACGTTCTCGATGGGATTGAGGTCCGGTGAATTTCCGGGCCAACGTAAAAGAGGTATGTGATTGTCTCCAAAGAATTTCTTAACCTTTTTTGCCACATGGCAAGGAGCATTATCTTGCATAAATATACGCCCTGTCGGTATGCGACGTCCTAGCTTAAAATACGGTAATAACGTGTTTTTTAACACATTTATGTACTGCTCTTGACGCATTGTACCTTCTACAAAATACAAATCACTCCACAAATCATTACCGGTGGAGGGTGTTTTACAGTTCGAAGAACCGTAGACACTGTGAGACGTTCGCCGGGTCGTCTACGAACAAATTGTGCTCGCTGCACTAACACGCAGAGCGAGCACTCGTCACTAAAGAAAACCTATTAAATAATGCGAACATTAATTCAGTAAAAATCATGTTGTTAAGTTATTCACCTTTTTCCAATTCTCGTCTGTGAAATGTCGATATTCTCTTGCAAAGTTGAGACGAGCAGATTTCATTTTTTCTGTTAAACGCGACTTTTTTACAGGTCTTCGGCCCATTAGGCGATTTTCGCGCAATCGGCGCCTGACAGTTCTGCTCGAAATCTCTATTCGTCCCTCTTGTAATTTTTTTTTGAATCATTTTAATTGTAGCAAATCTATTGCTCAAAGCCCGATGAACAATTTCACGGTCAGAGCTCTCCGAAGTTTTTCTTTTCCGACCGCACTTTGATCGTCTTTGTGTCGATGTGCTAGCTCCTTCGTTTAAGTTTCTAACTAAACGCGATACAGAAGAAGTTGATACTTTCTGTAATTTTGTAATTTCTCGTTGTGAATGTTTGTTTGATTGTAGAAGAGCTTGTATAGCGGCTTTTTGTTCACTTGTTAAATCTTTCCCGGGCATTTTCTACAAAAAAACCCCAAATATTTCAATTTTTTTCAAATTCCAAATAATTAATTATTAAGAGAGAGATAGAATAACAATTTTACCTTTGCAGTAACGATATATCAACATAAAACACTTAACGATACTCCACAACTTAGCTTCTATACAGTTATGACGAAATATTTTAAAAAATATCGATGCATTCTCTAAACTGTGAACTCGCTAAATGTAAGTTGATAACTGAAATATTTATACGTACGTACTTTACTCTTTTAAATATCATTTCTCGGGTATTTTTATTTATTGATACAATAATCTAGTCTCCCTATAAATGATCGGATTCAAAGCAAAAGAATATCACTATAATAGGATGGGAATTTCCAGGTAAAAGGGTTGATTTATGACATGTTTCAAGTAATATGGCCAGGGACTGTACATATACCAGCTACGTTAATTTTTTTAATTAAATTAAGGCAATGTAGTAATACTTACACAATGATCCAGCGTAATTCACTAGGAGAGGTACACCGGAAGCAACAAAATCAACACCATACCAAGTCCACACCGCCAAACGATGTTGAAACACCTGTAACAGTGATATACAAACATGCAATAAGTAAAAAAAAGAGAATATTTAAATCCCAATAAATATTCATTGCCATTACCATCAAGATCGTAAGAAGTTATTAGAGAACTAGTGACGAAAACAATGGAAAAAACACACATTTGTTTCGGACGAAAGAAATTTTTTTAATTAGCCAAAGATCATTTTTAGGACTTTCTGTCAAGAATGATCACTAAAGCTGACCACGAGCGGTACCGCGCAGTAGCGTAGAGTCGACCAGGCCTCGCGTTCCACTAGAGTTATTCTGCTAATAGAGATGTTTGCTGCCGCAAATAATTTCGCTCATCTTTTAAATAAAAATTAAATAACACGTGCTCAAACACTTACCGTTTTAAGAGTCCTCCGTGAAATCACAAAGTGAATAATGTCTGTTAAATATCTGCAACATTAGATATGTTTCAACTGTTGTTTCGGCAAAACTAGTACGGCATGAGGCGTTTATATGCAGAGAACGAACGTTCTACATCTAGTGACGTAATATTTGCGTAAGTAAAATAATCTTTCAAATAACTTAACGATTCTGTTGACGCACCTTCACAAATGTGTCTTGATGTGCCAAAATCAGAATTTTTCTCAAAAACACTTTCAAATTTTTCTAGAACAGAAACATTTTTTGCGTCTTCAATCGCGCATAGCTGTGCGTGAACATGTTGCACTATTTGTAGAGATTCTTCTAACGGCACCGCAGGATTTTGTAATTTTTCTATTGCATCTGCTAGCCCGAAGTAATTGTCGTGAATGATTTTTAAATCCATTTTAACCTGACTATCTTGAAATTTCGACTGGCTTTTCTGGATAGCGGCAGTTTCCTTTGTATCGAATTATAAAACCACGTTCTTAATATTGTCAAAATATTTATGATAATAAACGCGGCCTGCAACCATGTTCCCCAACGAGTTAGAATAGGTTCTGGCGGCTCTGGTATACGGGGGCACAGTCTGTGAAATTCGCGAATACGTTTCGGTGATTTGACAAATACTGCTTTGGTATGCGCTATTAAAGCGTCTATCTCAGGATAACATTTTCTGATACTCTCCGCCACAAGATTGAGAGCATGAATTTTACACGTAATGTGTAACAAATTAGCAGAATGCTTTTTAAGAGACCGGCCTACAGAAAGCATGTTTGCAGCACCATCACTCACTAACATCAAGAGTTGGTTTGTTGAAAGTTCAAACTTGTCCAATGTATTTAACACTAACTTTGAAATTAGTTCGGCAGTACACTGTTGTATTCGTTTGGAGACTAATAGAATTGAAGGTGCCGATTGATGAGGTTCCAATTTGCGTGCCATTATATTAAGAACAGAATTTTTCTTCCGATCTGTTGTTTCGTCCACACATAACCACAATTTTTGATCTTTCAACTCCGATTTTATTTTTTGTTCAATATGTTCGCGCGCAGATGGCACAATTCTTCGTAACGATGTCCGACTTGGTAATTTGCACTCCGAATAGTTATTCCAAAAGCAGATAAATGGTTCCTTGTCTAGTAAATTAAACGGTATATTACATGCGATAAACGTAACGCATAAACTAATATAAATTTTTCATTGTCTCGTGCGCAATTTCTTTTTGAGACATGCTTTTCACTATTTACGTGTCGTGGACAATGTTATCTGGACCAACACATTAACGGGATTTTACAGATTACACATTTAATTTTAGCACCTTCATATATTAAGTCTGGAATTTCTGCAATAAATTTTCGAAGTTTGTCCGACCGCGGTCGTTTTGCTGACGAAATCATAATTTTTCTAGGACAGATAAACAACTGCGCAAATGACCGGCAGCGAAAATGTCCGTACTGCTCCGCAGACGAAGTAATACTACCGTTCCTCTCGGTCCGAACTGATTCTACCCCGATGCGCGGTACCGCTCGTAGCCAGCGTTAATGATCACAGAAACCATGTTAGAGAGCTATCATTAGTAGTCTGGGCAAACAGCGGTAACAGTCAGTGTAGTAGATATGTGGTGCGGAGTCGGCGATTATTTATTTCACGCGTTCACAGTGTCAGTACTAAATCGATGCTGTATGCGAGTAGTTCTGTGTATATGTAGGCTGTCGTAACTTATTTCGTAATTGTACGCTTATGTTTGCTTTAAAAATGTCGCAGTTAGGTACGTCGCGAAAACGACCAATGGCAAACACAGTTAAAGACTTTATAGCGGACATGCCGGACTTAATTTTTGATGGCGCTAAAATTCGATGTCTAATTTGTAAAATCCCTTTAATGTGTTGGTCCAGAAGCCATTGTCCACGTCACATCGAAAGCAAACAGCATTCTTCTGCAAAAAGTGGCATACGAGACCAAGAAAAATTTACATTTGATTTATGTGTTACTCTTATCTTATGTAATCTATCGTTTCGTTTACTAGATAAAGAAGTATTTGTCTCCTTCTGTAATAAATATGCGGGCCGTAAATTACCTAGTCGGACATCGATACGAAATGTAGTGCCATTTGCTCGTGAACATAAAGAAAAAAGAATGAAACCGGAATTGAAAGATAAGAAACTGTGGTTGTGTGTAGACGAAACAACAGATCGTCAAAAACAATCTGTGGTTAATGTAATGGTACGTACAATGGAACCACATCGACCGTCATCCTCCTTCTTACTTGCTTCCAAAAGAGTTATAAATTGTACTGCCGATGAGATTTTAAAGGTAGTGTTAAACTCATTGAACAAATTTGAAGTTTCAACTAAGCAAGAGACAATACCGATTGGGAGACTGTGAAATTAGCAATATCGCTATCTTTTCCTCGCTCTCAAGCGGAGGGGTTAGCGGCAGTCGATGGCACAAGACTACCGATGTGGTTAGTTACGAGGTAGGCTGCAGTATGTGCGGACGATCTTAGAGGGAATTTCTGGAGTATTTATTTTTCTTTTCTTTTATTTCATCAGAATCTGTTTTTATTTTCATCGTTAGAATTTCTTATTAATTTCGTCTAAGCTTCGTAGCAACAACAAAGTAGAAAAAAACTCTCATTTATAGGCGACTATAACTTCAAATTATTACGTGCGCTCTTCATACAGTACGTCTACATCCCAACATCGTTCGAAGTGCACTAGTACGACCCGCATCGAATTGCTCGGATTCCACTCAATCCCCTCCACGCTCTCTCACATGTACAGCGAGAGAGCGCGGAGGGGATGATTGATTAATTCCTACCCAAGCAGGGTTAGCCTTAACATCCTTAACACTGAGGCCTAATAGCCTATTGTATTATTCCTGCTTCGGTTTTGTTTTACTTGAACAGGTTAGTTCCCTCAATCAGATTTCAGAGCCTATGTAGTACATTTTTCTCCATTGGTAGATCAATTGCGCTTAGGGGATACCGATATAGCTAATTTCACATTTTCCCAAAAGCAAAACAATTTGCGAAATCTTTAAGATTGCCTATCGTAGTATTTTTTACGTTGAAGTAGAGTATATATATACATATGTTGTCGTTAAATTCATCTTTCAATTACTTCTATTTAAGATGGCATCGGAGATACAATTGAATTGCCAATAATATCAAAGATTGGTTCACAAAAAGTATTGCCGAGATTCAAGATTCGCGAAAAATCTATAGCCTTAAGGCGAGATTATTGAGCAAAATGTTGTAAACCGTTGTGAAATCTTTTAAATTTGAATGTAAGTTTGTATATAGATTGAAGAATTCATAATGTGCCAATCAATGGTGTCGCAAGGATTATGTATTAAGATAAGATAAAGTATTATGTACATACGTAAATTTAATGAAACGTAATATCTATTTAAAGTCGGCTTTTCTAATTTTAGCCAACATTAAATTTTTTTATTGTATAGCAATTTAAAGGAATTGATGGTATCTTGTATATACATAAATGTATTTCACAACAAATTTCACAATTTGTCGTCGGTGTTTAGCGTGAAAACTACCAAAGATGGAGAAATGAGATTTCCCGTACGTATATAGTATGCCACGGCGCATTTTATAAAATTATCTAAAATATTTCCGCAACCGCCTTCAATTTTTTTTATTTTAAATAGATTGCTATATTTTTTATTGATTATTTTGATAGACACTTAAATTACGTTTGCAGTGGTATACAGTTATGCTCACTTTCGACAATTACTTTCTGCTATATTGCAAATTTTATTAAAATTTTGACATTTACAGACTCACAACATTTTAAGACCTAGACAGAAAATAGATGTTGTGTCGTGAGTCCTATTTTGCTATCAATTTAGGGGCTAACACTTTATATGTTTCAAGATGGTGTAATGTAAAAACATGTACGGGGTGTTAAATCTCTCGTGCAGAATTTATCGAAATTCAAACGCTTTTTTTTCGATTACTTTATATAGAAATGTGCGTCTAAAGTTACCTTTAAAATGGTACTAATAACTAACCTGGGCAAATATGCAGTAACAGCCAGAGGCGTGGCGAGCGCATAAAAGTTTACACATAAAATAGAAGGTAAGAAATAAATTATGAAACGTGCTGAAACACTTACCGTTTTAAAAGTCTTCCGTGAAATAACAAACTGGGTAATATCTCTTAAATATTTGAATCATTAGATATGTTTCCACAGCTGTTTCAGTCAAGTGAGTACGACGTGCGGAATAAATGTTTTTTAATGCCGGAAACGACCGTTCGACATCTAGCGATGTTATATTTGCATATTTCAAATAATCTTTGAAACAACTTCATGCATTTTCGCACGCACCTTTACAAATTTGTTGTAATATAAGAAAATCGGAGTCTTTCTCTAAAACACTCAAATTTTCGTATTACACACCAATTTGTTTCGCCTTCTACAGCGCGTAACTGTGCGTGAACATCATTCACAATTTGAACAGAATCCACTAGCGACATCGAATCATTTTGTAATTTTTCTATTCCCTCCGCTAGTCCGAAGTAATTATTGTGAATAGTTTGTAAATCTCCTTTAATCTGATTATCTTGAAATATTTCCTGGCTTTTCTTGATTGCTGCAGCTTCTGTCGGAGTGAATTTTAAAACTACCTTCTTTACTTGATCAAAATCTTTGTTGTAGTAAAACGCAGCCTGCAACCATGTTCCCCAACGTGTAACGATCGACTGTGGTGGTTCAGGTAAGTCAGGAGACAGTTTGTGAAATAGTCGGGTACGTTTCGGGAACTTTAGAAATACTGCCTTTGGACTAGCAATCAATGCATTTACTAGTGAAAAACATGTAGGAATCGTTTGTGCCGTAAGATTTAGAGTATGGATTTTATACGTTACGTGTAAGAAGTTACCACTGTGTTCTTTAAGAGATCGGCCCAAGGAACGCATGTTTGCGGCACCATCACTCATAAATAGTGTATGTTTTATGTATATATTATCTTTAACTGTATAATAAATAAAGGTGTAATTTCTCACCTATTTTTTTTTTTTGAGCACTGAATATTCCTACTTTTCTTTCAAAGAAATTATTTAATACATAAAGTGAAATGGAAAATTAAGAAAAAATACATTAATATACACATAAGTAAGATTTATGCTATTACTAAATACTATAATTTATAAAACTGTTAATACTATCAGAATCTAAATTTGTTTTGTATAGAAAATTACAACTATATATACAATTTAATACACGTTTAACCTTCTCGTATACTTTTAAAAAGCGCGCGTATTTTGGTCAACATATTTAAGACGGTTAATATATATCAGCTGACAATTTTCGCGCAGCTTGGGTCTTCCGAAAGTAAATGCAGTCTACCAAAAGAGTAACTGGCGACACTATATCTGTTTTCATGTCTTAATATGTCAGTGACCTGTAACTGTAAAATTTTGACAGAATTTGCAATATAGCCAAAAATAATTATCGAATGTACACATAACCATATATTACTGCAAAGGTAATTTAAGTGGCTATCAAAACGATCAATAAAAAATATAGTAATCCATTTAAAATAAAAAATTTGAAGGCGGTTGCGGAAATCGGGAACACCCTATATATTTGTTGATAATTCTATAAAATGCGCTGTGGTATACTATATACGTACAATAAATCTAATTTCTCCATCGTTGATAGTTTTCACGTTAAACTCCGCCCACCCGGTATATACAAAATGTCTCATGAGTAGAGTAACCTAATCTTGCGGACTCGCATAGGCGTCTGTATTACGGATTAATATAAGAATACGAAAAATTCATAAATAAACTAAACTGGTAGAGAAGCAGGCATGTAGTGTCGACCTTGAATATAAATCATGTTAAACCGCGCTGAGAGAGATTTCGTTTTAGTACCGGTTGAGCTGTTGCAGAGATTAGTCGAACGGTCAAGGTTATGTACTTACGTGTCGCTTTTGAAAATATAGCTGGTGTTTTTTGTGTGTTGTAGTATTATACCAAGTACATAATTAGTGTATCGTTTCATATAGAACTAATATTTACATACCTAAGAAAATAATGCCTCGTAATAGATTTGCTACTAATGTACATAAGTATGTGTCACTTTTTCCCCATTTAAAATATGACGGTAGTGCAGTTTTTTGCTTAATATGCAATGTTCGTTTGGCTGCATTGGACAGAACTGATTGCCAGAGGCATGTCAATGCTATTGAGCATATAGGAAATGCAAGAACTGAAATACCTTATACACTATCCCTCATACATTTATTAATTATGTTTACCTCTTGTAATCTTCCGTTGTCGTTGGTGAGAAAAGCAGCTTTTAAAACGTTTTGGCGACAATACGTTCCAAAGTACCCATTATCCTCACAAACACAATTACAGAATCATTTGCCGCGAATGAAAGAGATGCTAAAAAATGTGTGTAAACGTGATTTGTGTTCCAAAAAAATATGGATTACCGTGGATGAGACGACCGATATAAAGGAAAACAGTATTGTGAATGTAATAGCTCGCGTTTTATCTAGCGAGAACACAGCATCTCGATATTTGTTAGCTTGCAAACGTGTTCAACAATGTACCGCGGAAAATATTCAAAAAGTGATAATGAACGCTTTGAAAAAATTTAAAATTGCCCAAGATCAAGTTGTGATGATTGTGACAGCTAGTGCAGCAACAATGTTAAGTGTTGGGCGATCCTTAAAACATATATTTCCTAACTTAATACATATAACCTGCGTGCTGCATGCTTTGCATTTAGTTGGTGAAGTTGTTCGACAACATTACGGAAACGTTGATCAGATGATTGGAAGTACTAAAGCAGTGTTTCGTAAATCTCCTAAACGTTTAAAAGAATTTCGTAAATTTTGTCCAGGTATTCCAGAACCTCCTGAACCAATTTTAACGCGATGGGGTATTTGGAGCTTCTTACTATTTGATCCATTTTCAACAAATTCAATCAGTTATAATGGGATTTAATCGGAATGAATCCAAAGCAATTAGAGAAAGTCAAAGAGAATTTCAAATTCCTCAACTTTTAGAAGATTTAACAACAATATGTACCAATTATACAGTATTACTAGATGCCATCAGAAAACTACAATGTACTGAATTGTCATTGCAGGAATCATTAGACATAGAGGAGAGTGTAAAAAATAAATTACACACATTAAATGATACGCTAGGATTATGCGCTAGTCAAAAGTTGGCAGATGTTTTAAGGAAAAATCCCGATTTTAATACTTTAGAGGGCGTTTATAATAAGTGTAAGAATAGTGAACTTTTAAGTGATTTTGAAAAACAGTTTCTACATGCAAATGTAACTTCCTTAGATGTGGAGAGATCGTTTTCTATGTATAAGAATATTTTTTCTTGTCGACGCACAAGGTTTAAAGAAGTAACCGTGGAAACATATGCAACGATGCAAGTTTACAGTAGTTCACATCCTGATGCCTCTAATTTGTTGAATAATTAGCAAGTAAGCTTATTTATGAATTTTTCGTATTCTTATATCAAACCCGTAATACCGACGCCTATGCGAGTCGGCAAGTTTTGGTTACTCTATTCATCACACTAAACAAACCGCGCATCTAATCGAAGTGGCCGACTTTTATTTATTGAATTAGTTAATAAATTAAACAGAATACCAATAGTAACATGCACAGTTAATTTAATTAAAGCATAAAACTATACCTTGCATAATAACAAATTCAACTAACTTACTTGTTTCAAGAATTCGCACATGTTGCATCTAAGAAGGTTCTCGATATTTGTGCTGTACTGAGTGCTGGAATCACGAAAAATAATGGAGAACCGAGGATAAAACTTCCAGAAAACTAGAAAATTATCTGATAAGCAGTAAGGCTTTCGGTAATTTAGTAACATTTGTGATTGATACTGATAAGAGGAACAAAGGACAAAACTTCCAGAAAACTCTAGAAAACCTGATAATCTGATAAGCAGTACGTTTCGTTTAATAAAAATACGTTTGGAGAATTTTTATTAATGTATTACAAAAAAAAGTGAGTATACAATATGTCTTAAATTGCGTGAGTTACCTGGGTTACCTTCCTCGTACTATTAAGTGTAGAGAATTGTTTAAATAATAATAATAATAATAATAATAATATTTATTTTCGTAGACAAAAAACAGTATACAGTAATGTAAAATATAAACAGTTACGAAAAATCATCAGGTCATATCAATCTCAACTGAAGTGGTTGAGATTGTTCTTCCAAATGACCTAGAAGTAAAAAGTAAAGGAGAAAGAAGTAAAAAGTAAAGGAGAAATGTAACATTAAATGCCTATCCTAAAGAAACAATTCTGCAATAATCACATGCACATAACCAAACAAACAAAATATGAATTTATTACAGTAGCTATCCACACGGCATGTAAAGAAAAGTATTTGCAATTTATCCAATAAAAAAAAAATAAAAAAAAAAAAACGAACGCGCACAAGAAAAATTACCGAATGCAAGTAGATGAGATTTAGAAAGCAATTTAAATCTACTTGTACTTACCCTCTTAATATGTTGAGGTACAGAATTATAAACACGAACAATCTGATAAGAGAAAGAACGTTGGAACAAAGCAGTGGAGTGCATAGGTGGTGTGAGCGAACCTTTGAACCTCAAATTTAGCGTGTGAACATCAGTACGAAAGCTAATTCGCTGAAACAGGTAGTGTGGCTCTTTGTCAAGTATGACTCCATGAAACAGGGTAGTACTACGAAGCAATCTTCTTTGAGCCATGTTCAACCACCCAAGGACAGAAAGCTTGTGGGATATGTGCTCATATTTTCGTATGCCAAAGATTAATCGTATACAGGAATTCTTGCTGGATGCGTCCAGCATTAGCGGCTGTAAGATAAGGTCCATATAACATACTGCAATAACTGAAATGTGACAACACTAATGATTCACACAAACCCTTCTTAGTATCAGAGCCGAGCAGGTGTCGATGGGAATATAACAACTTTAAATTACAATACGCAGCCCTGACACACTTCGCCACATGTGAGTCAAATCTAAGACTGCTGTCCATAACCAAACCCAAGTTCCTAGCCTCCCCAACGATGGGCAGCGTAATGCCGTCAACAGAGAGACTCACACAGTCACGGAGAGCGATGACATCTGGTTTATTGCCAAATAATAAAAGTTTGCATTTGGAGGGATTCAAGAGCAGGGCATGCTGATGTGAAATCTCTCTGGATCCTCAACAGCTCAGTCCGATAGTCACATGCACGAAAGGAATGGTATATTTGTGTGTCGTCCGCATACGTGTGCTGTTCACACGTATCTAAAAATTTGTGAAGCGATGACGTGTACACAGTGAATAAAAGAGGTCCCAGTATAGATCCCTGGGGAACCCCCCTAAACACAGGCCTATCATCCGATGAGTTACCATTCAGCACTACACACTGCTGCCTATTTTGCAAATAAGACCTAATTAAATTAAGAGCAGACATCCGAAGGCCAACCGATGACAGAATTGATAGAAGCAGACCATGATCAATAGTATCAAATGCCCTGCTATAGTCCAGTAAAATTAAAATGGATACCTTACCTTTATCCAAAGCCGAGATTATGCTGCCAGTCACAGGAGAATCAGAGATGTTTCACAGGAGAATCAGAACGAAGTAAATTGATATTGAAGTCACCCAGACAAATTATATTGTTATATTCAGACATCAAGGTAATGACATAGTCACCAAAGAAATCACAAAAGTGCTTATAATTTTGGAGGGGCGGCCTATACACAGCACCAACCACCAAATGCCCCAAATTGGCAAATATATGTAATACTAAATGCTAACAGAGATTACATGGCTAGGTAGTGTGTTTTATTTCCCTTTTCAAAAATATATCACAACGTTTGTCTTATTAAAAGAATGTTAAAGGTATTATTAAGAGTAACAATTACTGTTTAAAGTAATGTTCGAAATTAATAATTTCAATTTTATCAGAAGCGGAGAAGTTTGTAGACTCCAAACTTCTACGTTGAATTAGTACGAATGTGGTTCAGCAGCAAGGTTATGTTTGGTAATGATCGAGATTAGGTCGATTAGGTTAGATTTATATTTGAACAGTTTGAATATACGAGGGCGAATCAAATATTAAGTGGACTTTTCTTTTTAACGCTCCCTAGGTGAAGTGAGTACCGTGCCGTGTTGATATATGTTGGATAGGGATGTAAAGTGGAGGGGAGTAAATCGGTTCGGCTCGCCAGAACAGATTGGTTGTTAGTAGCATCATGTCTGAGCAAGAGGTGCACTTTCCAATAGCATATATTTTTGCAAGCCCTGTTGCCTGTGTCTATGTGAGTTTCTAGCTATATTAGTCAAAACATTGTTCTATTTATTTTCATTGCAAATATAAAATACTGCTTTTTTCAAAGCAGTGAGCCATAAAGCCGAAAATTTGTTATCGTTCTATTGTAACATTTCTAAACAAATTGTTTGGTACTGCAGAAGTACACATACATGTGTTGAAGGTATAATGGTGATAAGGAAGTATCTCTCCTGTACAAAATCTGCACACGAAACAGATCTCTTTACTTCACTATAAATAAGCAAATCAAGGAAAGAAATAATAATTCCTTTGTTTTATCTTTTTTTCTAACAGCATAGTGAATAATAAAGAAAATAATAATAATAACATATTTGTCCAACAGATTACAATACAATAACAGGACAGTGACCAACTTAAATTTGAGTGATATCTTACATAGTATAGAAACATCAAGTACATCAATTAATAACTAGAGTAACCAAAACTTGCGGACTCGCATAGGCGTCGGTATTACGAGTTAATATAAGAATACGAAAAATTCATAAATAAACCTACTTGCTAATTATTCAACAAATTAGAGGCATCAGGATGTGAACTACTGTAAACTTGCATCATTGCATATGTTTACTTCTTTAAACATTGTGCGTCGACAAGAAAAAATATTCTTATACATAGAAAACGATCTCTCCACATCGAAGGAAGTTACATTTGCATGTAGAAACTGTTTTTCAAAATCACTCAAAAGTTCACTATTCTTACACTTATTATAAACGGCCTCTAAAGTATTAAAATCGGGATTTTTCCTTAAAACATCTGCCAACTTTTGACTAGCGCATAATCCTGGCGTATCATTTAATGTGTGTAATTTATTTTTTACACTCTCCACTATGTCTAATGATTCCTGCAATGACAATTCAGTACATTGTAGTTTTCTGATGGCATCTAGTAATACTGTATAATTGGTACATATTGTTCTTAAATCTTCTAAAAGTTGAGGAATTTGAAATTCTCTTTGACTTTCTCTAATTGCTTTGGATTCATTCCGATTAAATCGCATTATAACTGATTGAATTTGCTGAAAATGGATCAAATAGTAAGAAGCTGCTGTAAGCCAAGTACCCCATCGCGTTAAAATTGGTTCAGGAGGTTCTGGAATACCTGGACAAAATTTACGAAATTCTTTTAAACGTTTAGGAGATTTACGAAGCTCTGCTTTAGTACTTCCAATCATCCGATCAACGCGAGCTATTCTTCCTATTCTTTCATTTCTTGCAATATCTGCGATGTTTCAGAGATGATTTCAGAGATATAACCCTGTAAAGTAATTTATTCATAATGCTCAAAAGAGAAAAACAATAATAAGTAAATTAGGATAATTAAAAACACAATAAACCATGTTTAGAATCACATTGAACGAAGCATTTAATTCAAATTTTTTGAGTATTATGATTTTGTAATACGCAAGTGTTTAATTTTTATACTGTAAAATAAAAGTAACAAATATATTCAGGTTTCTAAATTCCTAAATTACTGAATTCAAAAAATTTGAACCGAAATCAAATTAATAATCAAATTAATAAATTAATCAAATTAATAAATCATCTGTAGGCCGGGCACAGATAGCTTCGCGCCATATTAGAATGGAATTTACCATCACGGACAGTGTTACGGAAAGAGTTACCAAGTATACGTAAAGATATCGAAAATAGGGTCAAAGCAGAATTAAAAGATAAACAGCTGTGGCTACGTCTTGATGAGACGGTAGATTGTAAAAAAAAATCTATTTTGAATATTATAGTACGAGTACTAGATCCTGTTTAACCGATTATCAATATATATCTTTAATTAAATGTTTGAAGAATTACTATTTATTCATCAATAAAAGATTGAAGAGCTTGTATTGCCAGGATTTTTGTAGTTAGACGAGGACAGTCCTGGCGAAACGAGGAGGGATGGCAATCCTAGTGAGGATGGGCGTGGGCCACTCAGATATTACAAGGGCTTTAACTTTTTATGGCGCTCTACCTCTTCTAATAGGTCAGAACGTTTACCAGTAGGTCCCAGTTAATCCTCCTGTTGAAGAGGTTACCAACCTATCTACGTTGAGGGGCAGACTTAATTTCAAGATATTTATAGTGCCTTGTCAGATGGAATGGCCATCAAAATTAGTAAATCTACAATGTAATATATGTTAAAAATAAATAATTAAACAAACATTATAATTTTAATTTTAAAAATTAATTGATTCCAAAGAATATAGAGTGTTAACTATAAAGTACGCACCATATGGGAAACGTCTTTATTATTTCACAAATATTATCCTATTAAAATCCAGTTGCTGCAAGCATTAACCCTCCGGTTACCGGGTGGTTTGAATTTCTTACCGTTTGACGGGCGGGGTCCTAGAAGTCCTAACTTTTACGTCGTGTTTGGTGCTTAATCCCCACTAAATGTTTCTGATTTAGTGTTCACTTGTTACTTTCGATAGTTTTACGCTTCTGAGACGGAAAATGCTCAGTAGGAAAAAATTGGTCTAGATGTTTATTATACGAAACGTTATATTTTTAACAGGTGTACAAGAAATGGTTATTTAAGAAATAGTAAAAGTCTAATGCAAAGAAAAGTTGTTTAAATGTAATGTATAATGATTAGAGTTTGTTAAAAAGGTGGCATCGGATGGCAGTAGCGTAGCGGTAGCGGCGTGGGTAGGGGTAATTTTCAACTCGTAGTCGATCTCGACAGTACCGCGAGAGAGTTCAAAGCGACAGAACGTTGCACGCTGCACGCTAAATAAGTATGCGGAGATGGGACGCCCAAAGGGTGTAACGTTCCCTTCGAATGTGGATAAATATCTCAGGCATTTCCCTGGATTAAAATATAGAAGTCCGCATATTTATTGCACAATATGCAATAGCGGATTGCTAAAGTCGCGATAGGTTTGAATGTAGAAAACATTGTAAAAGTAAACGTCATGTACTGGCAATTTTTATATGATTTTATTTTTATGTTAAGTGTGTGCAACATCCCACAACATCTAGTATTTAATGAACACTTTCGTCGGACCTCCACCACTGCCCGTTGGCATTAGTGAGCAATCCTAGTAATAATAATATAGATTCTCGCTTTTTTGTAATTTATAAACAATTTATTTATACTCTTATTATGCATAGTACATTATAGCTCCTATATAAGTAAAATTTGGAATATGGAAGTAGATAATATTATAAAATATTAACAACTAAAGGAAACAAACTAAAAAAATAATATACATAAATTATTTTTAAGTATCCGAGACATAATCGGCACGTGGGTGAGAAGAAGGATATACGTCCAAGAAAAGCAAAAATCTTCCAATACACTTGAGAAAATGATATTTTACTACGTAAAAGAAAATAGGTTCAATAACAAACGATTGCTGCTATCTTGAACTGCTATTTCCCAAAATTTCTACTCGGACATATTTACCTTTTCCCACCCATTACACCATACAAAAATATACATATTATATATACATACAGGGTATGTCGCTAAGAGCGTTGGTTAAAAGTATATGGAAAAGTGAATAAAACAGAAATTTGAAAATTTACAAACACGAATTATCCTTTGAATCTAGCTCAGCCAAAATATTTTTAACTGTCGGTATCTCTCTCTTACACCAGAAGTAACCAGAAGTATTTTAAATAGGACAGTACAATTTTTATGTCAGATTTGGATTCTGTGTTAAATTTTAATATTATTTTATGCAACATACCCTGTACCTAAAATTCGATTTTAAAGAGATCTTGCATCTTTTCGAAAAAGTTTTCTAAGCGGTATTAGATTCTGCATCCAAAATAACGCAAAAATGTACTGTAAGTGCTGTTGCTAAAGTTAATAATACAGGAGATGTTTTGTGTAAATTTTCTTAATCTTAAATATCGCATTGTTTAATATTAGCTTTGATTTGCTATAGTTAAATAATTTAAGGTAGCTGTCAAATATCTGTTAACATATTTATAAATAAAAATTGCCTATGAATATTAATATGACTGTACAGTCCCAATTAATTAATATTTGGTTAAGTATGAAGTAGTATACTGAATTTTACACGTTAATTTTTATTCCTAGATAATGTTTATGCGGGAGGTAAGTGGCTGATTGGAGTGTGGGTAAATATTGATTCATTGATAGAAAATAATATCAGGGTATAATAGCTTGTTTCCCAAAATTGAATTTAAGGAACGAGATAACGAAATAGATATCTTCAATTTTCAAAGAGCAACGTATGTAAAATTATGTGTATAGCATATAGGCATCTAATAGCTATGTGGGAACATGTTCATATTATGCGTGCAGAAATTAGTGTGCCATTGTTCAACAGAAACTTGAACTAATGAAAATTAACCGGTCCAGATTCCCCAGGCGTTTAACTTCTTTAACGTTGACTTTGTTAGCTCTAGCATTGGTTATCTCTGATTGACCGTAAAGGAACTACACCCAGAAAAATACACTGTTAAATTCAGAGAAGTGTCACAGGTAAGGCTTATAGAGGAACTAGTACAAATACGAGGATTGTTCGCAACAACTTAGCGACAAAATTAAAGAGAAACGACCTCATTTGGTAAAGAAGAAAGTGCTTTTTCATCAGGATAATGCACCTGCTCATAAGTCTGCGATTGCAATGGCCAAAATTCATGAACTGGGATATGGATTAGTGCCTTATTCGGCCTATTCCCCAAATTTGGCTCCCAGCGATTATCATCTGTTCCCAAATCTGAAAAAATGGCTCGGCGATAAGAGATTTTCGTCTAATTCCGAGATAATCGCTGCTGTAAATTGCTATTTTGAGGACTTGGATTCATCGACCCACAAGGAAGGTATTGCTACTTTGGAATATCGTCGGAATAAGTGTGTTGAGCGAGCAGGAGACTATATCGAAAAATAAAATGTTTTTTGTCGAAAAAAAAATTGCGTTTTCTTTGTTAGGCCACGTAATTTCCGAACGATCCTGGTATGGGACCAGTATGAAATATATCTATCTAAGTTACAGTCCATTTCTCATGAAATGGCTAGTTCACTGATCACAGTTTGTTAGTCGGATGTACGAATATTTGTTCTCGAGTTTTCGACAACTTTTCACGCAAGTAGTTTAAAAACTCTGTAATTTTGTTACTAAGATTTTTTGTTAAAAAAGCCATTGCAGTATAACGTTCCTATAAAAAGATTTCGAGGTTAGAAAACATTTGTCGGTAAATAACTTTCAGGCATATGTTGTGTGAAATATGGGCCTCCTTCCTGTTTGCAATATGAGCCCGAGGCCATATTAGGACCACGATTTAATAATGTATTTTTCTGCAGGTCACTATACGTAGCAACAGAAAATGCTCCAAAAAAAAATTGAGAAAGATATGGAAAGAAGGCGATATGGAGTTGGCGATACCAAATATGCTAAAAATGGGACTGAAGAAAGCTGCTAAACAATTTAATGTTCCTTGGATGACGCTCCAAAGGTTGGTGCATCAATGCCAAGAAACAAATTCGGAACCTTCTGATGTTGAGTCAAAACTAGGAAGAAAAACAGTTTTGGGAGAAGAAATAGAGGCAGGGTTAGTGGAATACAGCTTGGCAATGGAAGGAATCTATTATGGCTTGACCAGAAAGGACTTACGTGAGATGGCGCACACTTTAGCCGCTAGGAATGGAATTCGTCATCCTTTTCAAAACGAAACAGCAGGCTCATTTTTGAAGCGACATGAGACAGTTTTATCTTTGCGTAAACCAACTGGAACTTCATTTGCTAGAGCAACTGGCTTTAACAAGGAAAATGTGCAAGAATTTTTCAAATTCTTAGCGATGAATATTCTAAACATTATTTTGGACCGCACAGAATACTTAACGTAGATGAGACGGCTCTGTCAGTAGTCCAAAACAAGGTTCCGTCCATTGTGGGGCGCAAAGACAAAAGACAGATGGTTACTTTTACATCGGCAGAACGTGGATTACAATAATTGTTGTTACGAGTGCTGGGGATATGTATGTTCCTCCTATGTTAATTTTCTTAGGAAAAATAAAAACGACCAACTTATGGGTGGAGCTCCAGCAGTTCATCCTAGCGGTTGGATTCAGCAGAACATTTTCGCTGAATGGTTACGGATTTTATAAAATTTGTTTAACCAAGTAAAAAATCACCAGTTCTCCTCGTACTTGACGGGCACTATAGCCACACACGTAATTCAGACATAATTAACTTGGCGAGAGAGCATCATGCTGTTATTCTTTCCTTGCCGCCCCACACCACACATAAGCTCCAGCCATTGGGCAAATCGTTCATGGGACATTTAAAGCCTATTATAGTGAAGAAATACGTCTATGGCTTAGAACAAGACAACGAGCCTTGTCAAACAACAGAAATTGCAGTTAACGACTTCAAGGCCACCGGCGTTTAACCTTTTAATAGGGACATATTTTCTGATACTGATTTTACTGCAGAAAGAGGAAAAGCAGCAAAGAACTTCAGTTTAACTTCTTTTGAAGCAAATAGTCTGTCCAGTAATATCAACGTACAACCACAAACGACAAAAGATCTTCCGCGTAAACCAGGATGTTCAAATTTTGCTGATCATCAGCCGGGATGCTCCAAAGATATGGATTCACAACTGGAATGTTTGATTTGGACCACTCTTCTAGTTGTTCAGGCGATTCTGGAGCTACCTTAAATCTAAAATTATAACTTCGTCGCCGTACAAGGATGAAGACAATGATTTGGAAGAAGTAGGTCAGGAAACAACGACGCAAATTGATGTTTTGTGAAGGTTAGTTTTCAGATGACGGAAGGGGGGTGAAGGGCTGCGGATTCACTATTTGATATGTCAATTCTGGGCTCATGAACAGTGTTCGGGGGCAGGAAAAGATGCTTATGTTTACGACTTTTACAAATTAACTTACAAATTTGTTTTATATGCTAAAGTATTTTTTATTTGATTTGTAAAAAAAAACTGTCAAACGAGATATTTTTGTTTTGCGAATATTTTTCTAATGTTTTGAGTATACTTGTATCGTTTAATTTTATGAAGAAATGTAATAAAGTTTATACCTGAACGTTTTCTTATACATTTCTGCCCATATTTCACTCAGTCTCGCGTTAATACTTGAAAGTACACTTTTTCATATTCTTTTGAATATTTTTTTGAGTTTAAATTTTTTGGGAAACTGGGTATGCCCTACAGTACATTTATAAAAAGCATACAGAAAAATATATAGAGATTGGTAACAACCATAAAGAGTTATACTATAAAATAAAAATGGGGTTACATACTTGAACCAGATCCTCTATTAGAGAAGAGCTTTCTTAGGAATCAACATAGATAAATGTTGATATAGTCATTCCTATCCAAGTTTGGTAGAATACTTTCACTGCAAAGATTGTCTCAGTTCTTATCTTGGAATACTTGATCAAAAGTTTGTGGGCGGACGGGTGAAGAATGCATACTTTGACGTCTAAACAACGTCTAAATTGATGGATCTCATATGTTGTATATTCCACTACCACTGACGTCATTGCGCACACTATTTTTAAACTGAGACCACCTTTAGAGTAAATGCATTCTATCAACCTTCATTCGCATCTGCTCTAATATTTTTCGATCTTTTATAAAATATTAAAAGAAAAAGTATTCAACTTTTTTTCTAAAATGAAATTTACTTCTGTCCTAATTTGCCTCATTTTTGAAAAAAAACAAAGTTGCAAATCTTGGATAGAAAGTAAATAGAAATATTTTCACTCAGTTGACCTCATCGGAGGTCCCAATCCCCGTGTTAAGAGGTACACCTGCAGGTGTTGATTCATCGAACCTTCCATAATCTGAAGCATTTGCTTCAATGTCTAGAGCCTCCGCATTCTGAAAAAAATATTGGTTTTACTTATTTATGGCAGACAAGTTAACCACACTGCGCCCATATACAGAAAAGGTCTCTTGTTAAATCAACTATTGAGACTTTTTGCTTGCATATAGTTTTCATTGATGGAACTAAAATTTATTGTTGGCCTAACAAAAATGAGTTTTCAGACGCAGAGAAACGTTTACTTGTATCAATCTTCATCCGCAATACAATAAATGTTTTAAATCAAAAGAAATATTTTCTTAGCGTTTCTTTCTCCGCTTAAGAGAAGTGTATATTTGTGTTGAAATAATTGTATTTCTTTGATTAAGACATTTGTTAACTTGGTCGAAGGAAATCTTGCAGAACATTTGAAGAAAGCGATTCTTAGTGTAAGGAATTTTAATTTATGTGAGGTTAGCAGCGCGAGAGAAGGACAATTCGGTAGAGATTTAGAAATCGTTATGTTTGATATTATTTTGTATACGTCATTTTCCATATTTTTATTAAAACAATCCGAAACAATAAACAGTGTCGAGTTTATTTATTAAGAAAAAGTTATTTCTTACACTTCAGAAGCGGGATTATTGTAGAGTGGATTTATTTAGGGTGAGGTGAATAAGACTCTGGACTGCCCGGTTAGGAAAAAGTGCGGGAAAGTTGTAGAGGAACTTGTATGTTGTGATTTTGGAAAAACTGTGCTAGGATTGTGTGAGAGACATAAAAATGTCGGAAAATAACGGAGTTACGGGGAACACGATACATAAAGCGATGGAAAAAGAAATGAAACAAGTAGAAAAAGAGGTTACTTTGCCTAGTGCTGTGGCGGCTCAAATGGCGGCAATCGAAAATTTGACAAAGTCTGCTGCAGAAATGGTATCTGCATTGTCTATGAAACAAAGCACTATTCAAGAACAGACACAATAGGTACTTGATTTGGTATCGAACATTAAAACATTTCATGCGGAAAAGGATCTAAGTGGAGTTATCGAGTGGATTGACAGCTTAACTTTAAAAACAGAATTATTTAAATGGAATGATGAGACAAAATTGGCTGCTGCGAGAGCCCATTTAGCTGGTTCAGCCCTAAATTGGTTTCAGTACGCACCGAAAGAATATACATGAATAGAAAGACTGAATTATATTTCCGTAACACTTTCACAAGACTGTGAACAACATCTGACAAAAAATGGGACGCAATGAGAAATAGAAAGCAGCACGAAAAGAAAGGGGTAATACAATATTTTTTGGAAAAGCACAAGTTCTGTAGAGAATTAAATCTTACAGTACGAGAAGTAAGGGATGAAATGTTTAAAGGGCATGCAATACAAGAATAAAAAAATATAGCTTTGTCAAGGCTTCGAAATGAAGTGTTAGTTAATTACCTGGATGACATTCTGATTCAAGATATGATGCGACGAATCGAAAATGTATTGAAGACATTAAAAGAAGCGAAGTTAACCTTGAAGATATCAAAATGTGAATTTGGGAAGGATGAGGTGGAATACTTAGGATTTGTGGTTACCAAAAATGGCATAAAGCCAGGAACTCGAAAAATAAATGCCATAATAAATTACTGTTCTCCAACTAACCGCAGTAAGGTGAGAAGATTCCTTGGACTTATTGTTTTTTTTCTAAGATTTATTGAAAAATATGCCTGTCATGCACGACCGTTGAGTGAATTGACCAAACATGGCACTAGCCTTAAAAGGGGACCTATACAGGAGAAAGCATTTATCTATCTAAAGGACAACGTTCAGTGAGTACTCTTACCAAATTAAACACCGACCTGGCAGTCGAATGTGTCACGTAGACGCGTTAAGTAGAGCTCCGCAGAAAAGGGCAATGGATACCACGGATTATCTAATACATAGACCAACCGACGAGCACGCACATTTTCCTGTGTGCTGAAGAACAGAAAATCGAAACGATACAATCGAGCGATCACAAGCTGAAAAATATTATAGATACATATGTCGAAGAGAAAAAATAGATCTAGGGAAGAAAACAAGCTAGTGGAAGGATATGTTTTAGAAGAGGGAAAGCTATTCAAAGACGTGAAAGTACAGAATAAAACAATAAGGACATTGTGTAACATGTAGTTTAATAATTAATTAATGAGTTAATATTTATTTATCCCTTTTTTTATTATTAAAGGTTATATCATTGTATGAGTATATATGGCATCTATATTGCGGTTTCTGTCGCTACTCTTTAGGACCTCTTGGCAGTGGGTGGCGCCAGAGAATACTTCAGTGATCTTTTTGAAGATTAGTGGCATAAACTGAGAGATGGATAACAATGTGGGGAGAAGCAAAAGGCGTTAGTGCTTTTCTCTTCTCACATTGTTTTTGCCGGGAATGATTCCATCAATACCATGAGTTATTTATTGGCATTATCTTGGTTATTGTTTCTAGACACTTCTTTCATGTGTACTTCTACATTAAGTTCATTTTTGCTTAAATATTATTCTGTGGATAACCTTAGCCTTTTTAAAATCACAAGCAACGTGAATAATTTACTGCATTATGTACGGATATGTGGTACTGTTTTCAACAAGGTAAGTGCAATTAATGATGTGGATATAAATAATATGCATTTCAAGAATTCTAAGTAAATAAATGCTTTACTTTGAGAAAATGAAACTATTGATTTATGAACAATACCTAAACGCTTTCTAGAATTAAGAAAACCATTTACTATCCTTAAGAAAATATTTTGTGTTATAACGGGCATTTACTTATACTAAGAATCGTTTTCTTCAAATTTTTTGCAAGATTTTTTTGAATCAAGTTAACAAACGTCTTAAACAACGAAATACAATGATTTCATTACAAGTACATATACAGATTGAGAGTTGGTCCTATGGTCGCACCTATCTTGATCAAACACATTCGGATCGGGAGAGGGGATATTCATTCATTACATTACTCAAATATGTAATGTCACGGCTTTTAATTGTCACTTATTTACAAATGACGTTTGAGTTTTAATGCACTACCACTTGCATAAAAATCTGGGACAAGCGACATTACCCATTTTAAATCTGTCTTTTGTAAACTATGAAAAAAATATGTCAAATTGTCTGTCAGTGTCAATCGTAAATGGACAAGTCATTGTCACAAGAATGAAAAAACCTCAATATGAGCTCATAAGAGATTTTTAATTAAGTGATGGTACGTATCATATTTTTTCTATTATACCAATTCTGCGTGTATTACACAATGGATATATTTTCCTTACAACAAAAGAAACTTGTATAAAATCATTTCAACTGTGTACAGTGGCAAATTTTAAACTTGGCGGTCTCTGTAATACAAAGTTTAGCTTTATGTGAGTTGGTAACATAAAAGATAAGAAGTAACGAACATGTAATGAGTGGAATAAAGTCTTTTTCAAGTTACAAGGTAAAAGAAAAACAAGTGAAACAGCGTATTTTGTAATTTCCACTAACCATCGTTCATTAATCTGAGCCATTCGCGACTGTATTATTATTGGAGTAACCAAAACTTGCGGACTCGCATAGGCGTCGGTATTACGGGTTAATATAAGAATACGAAAAATTCATAAATAAACTAAACGGGTAGAGAAGCAGGCATGTAGTGTCGACCTTGAATATAAATCATGTTAAACCGCGCCGAGAGAGATTTCGTTTTAGTACCGGTTGAGCTGTTGCAGAGATTAGTCGAACGGTCAAGGTTATGTACTTACGTCTCGCTTTTGAAAATATAGCTGGTGTTTTTTGTATGTTGTAGTATTATACCAAGTACATAATTAGTGTATCGTTTCATATAGAACTAATATTTACATACCTAAGAAAACAATGCCTCGTAATAGATTTACTACTAATGTACATAAGTATATGTCACTTTTTCCCCATTTAAAATATGACGGTAGTGCAGTTTTTTGCTTAATATGCAATGTTCGTTTGGCTGCATTGGACAGAACTGATTGCCAGAGGCATGTCAATGGTATTAAGCATATGAGAAATGCAAGAACTGAAATACCTTATACACTATTCCTCATACATTTATTAATTATGTTTACCTCTTGTAATCTTCCGTTGTCGTTGGTGAGAAAAGCAGCTTTTAAAACGTTTTGGCGACAATACGTTCCAAAGTACCCATTACCCTCACAAACACAATTACAGAATCATTTGCCGCGAATGAAAGAGATGCTAGAAAATGTGTGTAAACGTGATTTGTGTTCCAAAAAAATATGGATTACCGTGGATGAGACGACCGATATAAAGAAAAACAGTATTGTGAATGTAATAGCTCGCGTTTTATCTAGCGAGAACACAGCATCTCGATATTTGTTAGCTTGCAAACGTGTTCAACAATGTACCGCGGAAAATATTCAAAAAGTAATAATGAACGCCTTGAAAAAATTTAGAATTGGCCAAGATCAAGTTGTGATGATTGTGACAGATAGTGCAGCAACGATGTTAAGTGTTGGGCGATCCTTAAAACATATATTTCCTAACTTAATACATATAACCTGCGTGCTACATGCTTTGCATTTAGTTGGTGAAGTTGTTCGACAACATTACGGAAACGTTGATCGGATGATTGGAAGTACTAAAGCAGTGTTTCGTAAATCTCCTAAACGTTTAAAAGAGTTTCGTAAATTTTGTCCAGGTATTCCAGAACCTCCTGAACCAATTTTAATGCGATGGGGTACTTGGCTAACAGCAGCTTCTTACTATTTGATCCATTTTCAACAAATTCAATCAGTTATAATGCGATTTAATCGGAATGAATCCAAAGCAATTAGAGAAAGTCAAAGAGAATTTCAAATTCCTCAACTTTTAGAAGATTTAACACAATATGTACCAATTATACAGTATTATTAGATGCCATCAGAAAACTACAATGTACTGAATTGTCATTGCAGGAATCATTAGACATAGTGGAGAGTGTAAAAAATAAATTACACACGTTAAATGATACGCCAGGATTATGCGCTAGTCAAAAGTTGGCAGATGTTTTAAGGAAAAATCCCGATTTTAATACTTTAGAGGCCGTTTATAATAAGTGTAAGAATAGTGAACTTTTAAGTGATTTTGAAAAACAGTTTCTACATGCAAATGTAACTTCCTTAGATGTGGAGAGATCGTTTTCTATGTATAAGAATATTTTTTCTTGTCGACGCACAAGGTTTAAAGAAGTAACTGTGGAAACATATGCAATGATGCAAGTTTACAGTAGTTCACATCCTGATGCCTCTAATTTGTTGAATAATTAGCAAGTAAGCTTATTTATGAATTTTTCGTATTCTTATATTAACCCGTAATACCGACGCCTATGCGGGTCCGCAAGTTTTGGTTACTCTAGTAATGAACGAATATCCCCTCTCCCACTCCGAATATATCCGATCAAGATAGATGCAACTATAGAACCAACTCTCAATCTGTATACTTTTCTTAAGTGGAGAAAATATTTCTTTTGATTTAGTTTAGTTGAGTTATTGTATTGTGGATAATTGAAACGGTAGCTGTCTTGAACTGAGGTGGACAGTTTTGATACAAGTTAGTTTATTTCAAATTATAAGAATATAACTGTAGACTTACAAGGCCTTTAATACTTTTATTGCACCTTCTGTGACGATAATAACCTGGCAATGCATATTGAATCTAGGGGCCGTATTGACTATAAATTACGGCCCTATAAGATAATTATATGGTTATGTATATATATTTTACAAACAGTATAAATTTACATAGTAAGCAATTCGATATTACAAGTAATTAAAGAATTTACATTTTAAATGAGATTTAGATGTACAATCAGGTAGTTACGCATATCCCAAATCATAATTCCATTTCTATTCAATTCACTTAAATTTTGTCATTACGGTCCTCAGCAGTTTGTTTGCGTATCCAGGTAATTACCGCAGGTGGTGCAATAACAGCATTTAAGCCGTTCAAAGTTATATTCTTATAATTTGAAATAAACTATAAATGTTTCTCTGCGTGTACACAAGATGGTAATAAAAACTGAGTTTGGTAAAACGCGTCTTTCTATATTTTCGTTCATTTTGTAAAAAAAAAGGTAAAACAAAAAAAATTTACAGGATGCATAATTTTGATGTCCATAATTGTGTGTGAAGCAGCCTTTAGAGTGTAGCTTTGATACATTTCCTTGATTTTTGAATATATAATTAGATACACACATCAACTTTGTTATTTACTTTAATCGACGTAAAATACGAAATGGTACAATATTATCTTTTGAATGTCTTGCAGATTAGCCTAAGGATGACTTTTTCGCCGAAATCGATAGCTAGCTTTTAAAACAAAATTTTTCCTGGTATTGAAAATATAATTTGCGTTTTTCTATCCTACAACATTATAGCGTCTTGAATTGAACACTGGTGTTTCATTCATTCAAACAGATTTTATATACGAGGCGTGTTTCTAAAGTAAGTGCCGTTTTGAAATTCTGCTATCGTGAGCGCTGCGGCGGCTTTCTACGCTTGCGCGCTGTGTACCTACATCTATTGACAAGCCACAGACGCCATTACAGAAAGATTCGACCGTGTTTACGTTTGTTTCTCACTAATTAAAATGTCTCCGCCGATCAAGAATCCCGCCAATTGTGAAATACGTGCTGTGATTCGTTTTCTTAGTGTTAAAGGCGTTAAATCGGTCAATATTCATTGTCGGATCTGTGAGGTGTATGGAGAAAACATTATGAGTAATGGAATGGTACGGAAATGGGTGAGAGCTTTTAAAGATGGCCGCACGAATGTTCATGAGGAGGAACGAAATGGGCGACCTTCTGTCATTACTGAAGATTTGGTTCAGAAAGTTGACGAAAAAGTGAAAGAGAACAGACGCTTTACGATTTCATCGTTATCTGATGAGTTTAATCAAGCTTCCAGAAGTGTTCTCTATGAAGTTGTGACCAGTGGTTGTTAAATCAGGCGGCAGACTTCTATGACGATAGGATTGTAAAATTGATTGTACGATACGATAAATGCCTCAATATTGGTGAAAATTATGTAGAAAAGTAGAATAAGGTACAGGATTTCATGTAAAAATAAAATTGTTAAGAAAAGTTTACTTGTTTTTGTTTTATTTGAAAACGGTACTTACTTTAAAAACACGCCTCGTAGTCACCTACAAGCAACATTTTTGTTTAATCAACTGACTTCTCAGTGAACAATTCTAATCATGGTAGCCACTTACCTGCTGTTTCATTCGGATTTTCATGTTACAAAAGAACATCAACAGTATGAAAATCCCCATACCAATACTGGTACAAATTGCTAGGATTTGACGCTCACTGTTTCCAAGTGTTTCCTCACACGAGAAGTAAGATTTAAGAAGATGTATATTTATTATGCCAGAAACTGAAATGGAAACAATAATAATTATTAAATATTGCGTAAGAGAAAAATGTTCAGTCAAACAGCATCTAGTTTCAATTGGTTCCTGCACTTTAAAAAATTGGGAGAACTTTACTCCAATTATATGAGTAAAATCCACTTAAATTCGAGGTAAATTTCACCTCCTGTGGGTGAAAACCACACAGTATAGGGAGAATACTGTAACGACATTTGGCCATGCGTAATCATTAAGGTTCGACAAACGCGTACTACGGCAGAAGCGCCGAGAAGGGATTTAGGTCGATACGAAGCCAGTGGAGAGTTTAGTCATTCGATAGGCGTGGAAGTGAACGGACGTTCGATAATTATCGGTTTATCGGTGTGCGTCTTTTAGAACATCGATAGTCGTAAGCGAGGTTTACCTTTAGCATCGCATGTGAGTAAATATATTAGCCATTTCCTTGATTTGAAATATACAGGTACTATCATTCAGTACAAAATTTGCAATACGGTTGATGGGTCGCGATATATTTCACTGTAGAAGACATATTAAAAGTAAACGTCATGCACAGAATTTAAGCAACAATATTCCGTACTGGAAATTTCTGTGTGATTTTATTTTTATGCTAAGTGTGTGGCAACATCCCACAACACCTAGTAGACAATGAACACTTCCGTCTTTTTTGGAATAAATACACTGAGGGAAAGAAATGTGTTAAAATAACAAAATTGATTTTGTTAGCTGGAGAAGTGTTAGTCCAACAAATTTTATGATTAAATTACCTACCACCTTGCGTTGACTTAACAATTACATTTGTGTCAAAAAATTCTGTTCGTGAAACACATTTATTTGGTTGGGAAGTAAATTAAAAAAAAAAAGTCGTTTCAGCAGAGCATAATAGTGATGTCAATTTAACAAAATCGTAAAGGTTGAACAAAAATAATAAAAGAATAGCATTAAAGCTAAAAACGGTTTGATTTAACCAAAAAGTTGAATTGAGTTAATCAAACATAATTGTTGATACATAGGGATCAAATGTGCGTCTGAAATTAATATAGTGTGTTAATTGCCAGAATACGTTTTCGGGGAAACCACTGTATAGAAATGTCGATTAAAATGAAATATTTGTTTTAGGATACTTAGACATTAGCAGTTTTTTATGAATAATCCCTTCAGTATTGTATGCAGGTGTTCAGTTGATCAGCTTTTATTGGTTATAGTGGGGAGGCATCGTGTCTTGTCTTGTATTGCATCATCAATATCATCATTCTATCTATTATTTGGTACAAGTAGTAGTGTGCAGAATTTTTTCTTTAGTTTTTTATTTGTTTTATAAAAAAATGGGGGATGATTATGTGAAAATATTATTAGTGGAATGGGAGTTTGACTGGTTAATACCGACTTTTGTAGGTAAATAGCTAGAATCTTTTATGAGTAGATACAAAAGTTAGTGAGGAAAATGGAGCCTTATTGTTAAATTAACTGTCTTTGAGTCCCAATAAGTTCTAATAGAAATTACGAAACAATACAAATAATGTATACATTGAACATCTCCGATGTCGTAATACAATGGCTTCAGCTCTGACTTTTACAAAATGGTAAGAATTTCTTTTGTAAATATCGTTTTATTTATTTTGTTTCCTAGGGTAACTAGTTGATAAATGACACGTTACAAAGAGTACTAAATAGAATATTGTTTTTATTTGAAATCCGAAAAGTACCAGAAAATGCTTATGAAAACATTTTATTGAAAGTTGTGCTGATAATGTATGTTTAACGAATTGAGTCAGGAACCGTTTGTGCTGTTTCGTAAGTGAAAAGTAGAACTACGGAAAATGTATAAGCCCTGGTTTCGATAATTGTTCTTGTTGATGTTTATATATTTACATATAGATACGTACACGCGTCGTTTCTAATTTTGAATTTATTATGCTACAGTTTATGTAGAAAATTGCTTAGTTGTCAGAAAATATTTTTAAGAAGTTGAGGTAATAAATTTAACAGATGATAATTTATAAAAAATAATAATTAAAGAGAATATGCATATGTAAAAATTGTACAATTATAGAGAAAATAATATACTTCTACCTATTCAATTTGACCCTATAGTCGACGAAATCACGTACACCTTACAATTCACCCTTATTAGCGGAAGTCAGATTTTCCCAAATCAAGCTGCATATTCAATTATTAGCAATAAGCGGTATTTTAATAATTTCCTTATATACCTTCTGTCCATGCATAGGTAAATACTCCAGTGACCATCAACAAGTGAGTTTCAATTATTAACGATACAGTATCTAACGTTTGTTTTTTCTTCAAGAAATAGTTAATACTATTTTCAAAACCGACGTTCACCTGTTAAAATTAATACCTTAAATAAAATAAGACCCTTGCAATGAAATCTTTAAATATGGAAACGGTAAGAAATTTGAATAAGAATTTTAACTTAAAAATATATTCGTTATTTAACTCAATAATGATGTAACTAATACGATAATTTCTACCATATTCGATGTTTACAAACATCTTGTAATATACGCATTACAAATTCACTTACCCCCAATTACCTTGTAATCATTAATCATACCTGTTTATTAGAACACGAAATTGATGAAGAAGCCCTACTACAACTTGATGAAAATGTGATAAAGGAAATTATTCCGGTCATAGGAAAGAGAGTGAAATTTTTAGCAAAATTGCGACACTATCAAAATATAAGTGGCGCAGGTTTACTCCTCGCAGATAATATGTCTACTGACACACTTACTTTAAGTCCAGTCACAGAAGCTTCAGCAAGTTCCAGTAGTAGCACCAATTTGAAACAACGTCAGCACACCCTCCACGAGGAATACAACAAATCAAAGCGCTCATACCCATTCTTGGGAGAAGAAAACATGAAACGGGCATTTAGACAGTCTTATCAAATTGATTTACAACATTTAATGTACATGTAATTAGGAAGTACTTATTCGTATATATGTGTTTATTATATAACATTGTAGTTTCAGATTAATATTGTCCTTATGTTACTATTACATATCTGATGTATTGTCTTTTGCGTATCAGTGCTGAATATATTAGTTAGGATGGAATATTGCCTTTTATTTATTTCTTCCACACTTAAATTTGTGTTTTTAAGTAAAAATATTTCAGGAGTAAATTCTACATGTCAACGTGAAATACTAAATATTTTGTTGCAAAGTTTGAATTTATAAGTACTATTTTATTATAAACTTGAATTCTTTTGAACTTGAATTTGTTCAAAAGAATTCAATTTTGTAACAAAATAGTATTTACATTCATATTCATTAAGATTTTTTAACAAATGAAGGTACTCAAAACAACAAAGAGATTTGTTAAATTGAATAAGAAAAATGGTTGAGCTAACACTTTTATATTCTATACGCAACAAGTTTTTGTGTTGACGCAACACTATAATTTTGTTGACCTAACGAAATTACGGGAACAGAATGAACAAGGGATAAGTTTAATTCAATCAAATGAATATGTTACACTAACCGCTGAAATTGCTTAAACTGAGATTAAGCGCACTGTTGGATTAACACCTCTGTTACGTTTGATTTAACAAATATATTTTGAAGCAACGTTAAATGTTGATTGAACCAAAAATATCGGTCGACTGTATTTAACCTAAATTTTTTGGTTGGTTGTCCATATTTTTGTTGGATCAATGCATTTTTTTCTCTCAGTGTATGTTCCCTCATGGAAACTACCAACGAATAGCCAATTGCGATACAATTTACCACATTTGCACGGTACATTCAAAAACTGTATAGTAGATGAGTTGAAAAATAAGAAAATTTGCGTAAGTGCGGATGAAACAACTGATACACAGAAAGACAGCGTGATTCATGTTGTAGCGCGTCCTTTATCCAGCAGCTTCCTTGTTATTAACCAGTAAAAGGATTGAAAAAAGTGATGCGGAACCCGTTGTGAAGATAATAAAAGATTCGTTAAGAGAATTTTGTATCACAGGAGCCCAAGTCACAATGTTAGTTACTGATGGAGCTGCAACAATGCTGAAAGTTGGTAGGATGTTGAAAATATGCTTTCCGACTCTTCTTCACATAACATGCGCAGCCCGTACAATAAGCTCTTCTGCAATATTGTGAGGTATTTTGCACTTCGCCACTCTGTATGCGACCTTAAAAGATGCTAGAAGTGCGTTGCTTGGAACTGAGGCTTGTTTAGTAGATACACTCTTTTTGGTTTTTTAAATCTTGCAACTTGCTACTACAGAATTCGCGAGAATTTTCAACCATGTTAGAGTGATTGGTCGCTTTAGCTTATTTGGGAGCATACACTCGGCCGCTAGAACTTTTAAACAGAGCACACACTGCGGTCTTTCTTCAATGTTTACTTTTACTGAAGTAAAGCCAACATTCAAATAGTTATCGTCAATTTTACGATATTTCCGTTTCTTTGCTACCTCACCACTTTCGATGCTTGATCACTCTTACTTGAACTGTCGACTTGCTTATTTAATAAAAATCTTTCGTTTTCCTACGACTTTACGACAAGAGAAAGGGACGCACTGAAACAGAGCGGGTGCTCTTCTGGTAGCGGGCGTCTTAAAACCGTTTACTTTTTTCTCGGATGTTTACTCTTCGATTGTTATTTAGGAACTGAACTGGTTCGCCGAAGTGGTGCCGCCCCACCTACTTAGAACTCTCGCAAAATTTCGACAATATTCGATAGTATGCTATATAAGTCTACTAGAAAGTTCTATAAACTTCATAAAAGTTCCATACTTTTCTGGAATATTCTATGTACTAATTTCAATTGTTAACTTTAGGTTTTCTTCCCCGTTATTGTAATGTATAGTACGTATTAACTTAGATTCGGGCTGATGGCATATTGTAGAAATTAATTCTAGTATATATACGTGTAAATAAATTGGAAGGGATAAAAGAGGAATTGTATTTTATTTGATCTCTGAAAGAAATTTAAATTATGATTAAATGTGTATACACGTTTGTTCTATATGCTGCCTTAGTCAGCAAGTTATTGAAATCAAAACTTAGCGGTTTATTAACTCACTGCCACAATCTGAATCAACAGCACCACAGGATTATCTCAACTGCTTCATTTCAACTGCTTTAACAGCTTTCAATTCATAAAAACCATTGCACATCGGGAAACAGTTGAAATTAGTTAAATTAACTAGATATTGCTTGATTGAATTTTTTGTTGCCCTCATCGTGGGCTAGAATACTTACTGGCAGATATGAGCCATACGAGAAGATGGTGAGAGCGTCGCTGTTTTTTTCCACAAACATTTCCCAATCCGAACAAGAAGAGAAAAGCTATACACAGCGCGATCATCTAGAATTAAAGAACAAACACAGTTTAATAATTTGCAATATACATTGTGACAGTAACTTCACAAAACAAGTAATTATAATGAAATAATTTTCTAGAGTGTTAAACGTAAATTTGCATTATATATTTTAATTGGTGTATTAAAATCATTGCGTTTTTCAAATTTCCCACTTAAAATTAATGAACTCTCTGTGAACGTGACCTTCTACTTTACCTGTATAGAGGACAGGGTAAAGCACTACACATACTATATCGTCGTACTATAGCCTGTTTCACGTTGAGATTGATGTATTAGGTTTCACAGAGTATTACCATCTTTTATTAGTAGAGCTGCTCACTAGCGCCAACGGGCAGTGGCGGAGGTTCGATACAACCATCAGTATAACTGCGAGTCTTAACTAGGTTTGTTGTGTATATATGTACGCTCCCGTAAATACTATTTCGTAGTTCTACGTTTGTTTTAAAAATGTTGCCTACGTCGCGCAAACGATCAATGTTGGACAAAGTTATAGAATTTATAGCAAAAATGTCTGACCTAAGTTATGATGGCGTTAAAATTCAATGTGTAAAGCTTATTTGTCCTAATATCGTTTTATCTAAATATGCATCCATTTCAACGTATCTCTCTAGAAACAGAGTCACCCTCGTAGCTGCACCTGCTCAAGTGTGTACTCCAACACAAACTCTTTATGAAAAACCAACATGGAATAAGTCCAATAAAATGCCAGTTCCTGCTAAATTTTCTGAAACCTGTGGTGTTCCTGGTTTTATTAAAGATTTGGAGGATCCTGAACCTTGTGACATTTTTAGACTGTTTATGACCGATGATTTACTTGATCTAATAATCTTCCAGACAAATTTATATGCACAACAGCATAGCTTAAAAACAGGCAAAAAATATACACCCACTGACAGACCAGAGATAGAAACTTTTATTGGACTGAATGTACTAATGGCCATAAAACCACTCCCTAGCTACAGGGACTATTGGAGTAGTTATCCTGACATGAAAGATTTATATATACGTTCCAAAATGCCAGTGGACAAGTTTAGCTGGATACTCGGAAACATACATTAAAATGATAATTCAAAAATGCTTTCAAGAAATAATACCTATGACAAGCTTTATAAGCTACGACCATTTTTGAATGAAATTGAAGGGAGATTTACAGAGTGCTTTAAACCCACAATCAATGGTAAAATTTAAAGGTAGGAGTACAATCAAGCAGTATTTGCAAAAAAAAACCAACAAGAAGAGGGTACAACATTTGGATTTTGGCAGATCAGTTTGGATATGCTTGGAAATGTCAAATATATACAGGAAAAGTGAAAAATTTTATCGAAAAGTGTATATAACTTATAGAAGAGTTGCTAGAAAAAGGAATATATGCATGTGGAACAGCAAATCCTTCCAGAAAATACTTACCTACATTTATTTCAGATAAAAAGATGAAAAGAGAAGATTTTGATTGATATGTCAGTGATTCCAATCTGCTGGCAGTAAAGTAGAAAGATTATTTCTTATTTCTAACTTCTATGTTCCTGGTGACATAGTTTATGTCAAAAGAAAAGAGCGGAATGGCACGATCATAGAAATCCCTTGCCCTAAAATCATTGCTGTCTACAATTCACATATGAATGCTGTGGATCGCTTCGACCAGCGAAAGGGCACGTATGAAATTGTTCGAAAGAGTCGTAAGTGGTGGCGAATAATATTGTTTTTTTCATTGACGCATGCATCGTAAATGCATATATAGTATATTCGCAACTAAGATTAGAAAATTTGACAATGAAAGACTTTCGAAGACACGTTGTAGGTGAGTTATTGTCAAAAACATATATAAAAAGAAAAAGTTTTTATTCTGCCCAAAACCAAGACCCGACCCGAGATTCTTCTGTTTGCATTAAAGGCCATAAACCGTATGTACCAAAAAATATACGACATAAAGAAAATGATGTGCTCGATGTAGCACGGCGATAGGCAACTACGAACTTCATGGAAGTGTGAAACCTGCAATGTTCCTCTAGTAACAACTCTAAACATTGGTACATTGGTGTACCACCACAATAAAGTAATATTTTAAACAAAAAAATATGTTTTTTTCTTAATGGTACCTCTTTTTAGGTAACAAATAAAGGGAATACTGATTTATTTAAAAAAATTCAAAAAAAAATAATTTTTGTGCAAGTAGAATATTTTTTTGCAAATGTTTCTGTGCAGAAAAAAGTTAAAAACAACCTATGTGTCGGAGGGAATACAACAATATACTCTTTCATATACCGATCGGTGGACTGCCGTGAGACATCTGTATGTTAAATTAAATTAAAAAAAAGATAATTTTTTTCAAAAATCTTACCTTCCAATGGGCAACTTGTGTAATATGCTCTCCAACACTGCCTAAGCCTAAAAAAAAAGTACGAGTAAAACATCAATGAGACAATGTTTCTAAATTTAAGCGGTAATTTTAAATAAATAGAGAATATTCCATAAAGGCTTTGTTTTAAACACGTTTTGGCCAAAATTCAATAGCCGCAGAAATATATAATACATATATAAACAAAAATTTTGAATTTAACTGATTTTGCACTTGCAGGAATGAAACTAAAGACAAAAATAAAAAAAATGAATACATTGAACCACACACAATGTTTTCTTAACTTTGTGATCTAAAGTGAAACACACACAATAATGCTCTTCTACGGAACACAGTGAAGTTTTATTTATCACAACTGAAACAAAAATGTAAACAACAACAACATGTGCCTATGGTTCTAAAAAACATCTAACGAGTGGTGCAACTTCAACTAACTCCGTTGTCAACCTCTTATATCAAAACTTACTATACTACTTCGCTAGGTGCCGTTACCTATATTCTACAATCTACGAGGTGTAGTAATTAAATAACCGAACTGGTGCTACTATCGGCAAACACCGAGCACGCCGCGGCAGGTTTGAACATGTCTGTGCTCGTAGATGCTTCCCCCACTCTGAGCTCGATAGCCACGGTTGTACGTCGCTCAGTCTCGCTGTACCAATCGTCCGTTCAAGTCATTACGCTAGCGCCGCGTCGGAAAAATGCAGAGTGGCGATACTTGCTTCGAATTGTTTCTGCTACGAGATGACATGCGTGTATGAGGCATGTTATGTGAAGAAGAGTCGCAAAGTATACTTTTAACATCCTACCAGCTTTCAGCATTGTTGCGGCTCCGTCAGAAACTAACATGGTGATTTGGGCTCCTACGACACAAAATTCTCTTAACATATTTTTTATTATGTTTACAACGGTTTCGGCATCAGTTCTTTGAATCCTTTTACTGGCTAACAACAAGGAAGCTGCTGGACCATTACGTTTTAAAGGACGGGCCACAATATGAATCACGTTGTGTTTCTGAGTATCAGTAGTTTCGTCCACAGTGAGTTAGATTTTTTGATTTCTCAACTCGCACCGCAATTGTCTTTTTGTTGGTAGCTTCCATGATGGAACATATTTATCATAAAAAAGAAGAAAGTTTTCATTATCTACTAGTTGTTGTGGGATGTTGCACGTGCTCAACATGAAAATAAAGCCATACAAAAATTGCCAGTACGGAATATTGTTTCTTGAATTCAATACATGACGTTTACATTTAATATGACTTCTACATTCGTGCGACCTAGCAACCCTATACCGCAAAATTTGCAACGAATGTGCGAACCTGTAAATTCCAAACTAGGGAAACGCCAAATATATTTCTTGACATGCGATGCAAGAGGTACACCAGGCTTACGTCCCATATTTTCGAAAACACACAATGAGAATCCGATAAATAACCAAACGAGCGAACTCCTCAATGTCTAGCACATCACTGAACTCTGCATCCACATACGCACATACACCCCCCCCCGTACAGGCGCCTCTGCGGGTTCAACCCTTTGTCACGCTTTAGTTATCAGTAGTGCAACGCAAACTGCGCTGAAAGCCAGTGGCTGACGCATAAAAGTTTACACAAAATAAACACGGCCGGGACAATTCGGTATAAGCGTCAGTATAACTGCGACTCGAAAGCCGATCTGTTGTGTATGCATCTACGCTGTCGTATACTATATCGTAGTTCTACGTTTTTTTTGAAAATGTTTCCTACGTCGCGCAAACGACCAAAGTTGGACAGAATAAGAGAATTTATTGCAGAAATATCTGATTTAAAGTGTGATGGCGCTAAAATTCAATGTGTAGTGTGTAAAATAGATTTAATGTGTTGGTCGAAAAGTGATTGTCTACGGCACGTAAATAGTGCAGGGCATGTTTCAAAAAAAAATTCCACACGAGATTATGACAAATTTAAATTTAATTTATGTGTTACCTTTATTGCATGTAGTTTATCATTTCATTTACTAAGGAAGAAAGCAGACGTCTCGTTTTGGAATGAATATTCAGACTTTAAGTTACCAAGTGAGAGAACGTTACAGAGAGTTGTGTCGTCTGCTCGTGAGCATGTCGAGAAAAGAATTAAATCGGAGTTGCAAGATAAAAAACTGCGGTTATGTGTGGACGAAACAACAGATCGTAAAAAACATTCAGTGGTTAATGTAATCGTACGCACAATGGAACCACATCGACCGTCACCCTCAATTTTACTAGCTTCCAGACGAATACAACAATGCACTGCCGAAGTAATTTCAATGTTGGTGTTAAATACATTGGAAAAGTTTGAACTTTCAACAAATCAACTGTTGATGTTTATGAGTGATAAAAAACATTGTGCTAACTTGTTGCATATTACATGTAAAATTCATACTCTCAGTGTCGTAGCAGATAGTATCAGAAAATGTTATCCCGAGGTAGACGCTCTAATAGCACATACAAAAGCTGTGTTTGTAAAATCCCCAAAACGTATTCGGGAATTTCATAGACTATGCCCCGGTATTCCTGAACCACCACAACCTATTCTTACTCGTTGGGGAACATGGTTAGAGGCTGCATTTTATTATCTGAAATATTTTGAGAATATAAAGAACGTGATTTTAGAATTCGATCCAAAGGAAGCTGCGGCTTTCAAGGTAAGCCGCTTGAAATTTCAGGATAGTCAAATTAAAACAGATTTGGAAATTATTCAGAACAATTACGTGGGGCTAGCGGATGCGATAAAAAAACTACAAAATTCTTCGGTGTCGTTAGTGGAATCTTTGCAAATAGTGCAACATGTTCACGCACAGCTATGCGCGATAGAAGACGCAAGAAATGTTTGTGTTTTAGAAAGGTTTGAAAGTGTTTTAGATAAGGACTCTGATTTTGGCACATTAAGACAAATTTGTGAAGGTGCGTCAACAGAACCGTTAAGTTATTTGAAAGATTATTTTACTTACGCAAATATAACGTCACTAGATGTAGAACGTTCGTTTTCAGCATACAAAAACACTTTTTCTTCACGCCGCACTCACTTTGCCGAAACATTGGAAACATATCTAATGTTACAAATATTAAATAGACATTATCCACTTTGTGATTTCACGGAGGACTCTTAAAGCGGTAAGTGTTTGAGCACGTATCACGTTTAATTTATTTTGTGTAAACTTTTATGCGTCCGCCACTGGCTTTCAGCGCAGTTGCGTTGCTCTAGTTATCAGTACGACGAATTCTGAACTTCACATCTGCGTCACTACCAGCCGCTATTGACTGGAGGTTTACAACGGCACAATGGTAATCTGGATGGTACGCAGTAAACCTGTACGAAAGTGAGCCTTGTTTATACTACCGATACTACCTCCTCGCTTGCTAGTCGTCCAAGTTTACTTTTATCTCATCGTACATACACTACATACCAACATTATTATTTTGGCCTATCTACAAAAAAAATTTAAGTATATAACTTACATGTTTGCACTTGAGGTGGCACCGTAGATATTACCAAATCGCAGGTTACTTGTATTGTAGAAAATACTAGTGCTAAGCATAAAATCGTCTTCGAATCCAAAGGACTGGTCTGCAATAACGAAATACATATTACAATTTAAATCATAACAAATGAAAGCTATTATCGCAAATTTTTCAGACAAAAAATCATCATTTCTACGGCATTTAGTACTTGTTAATATGTTACATCCTAATGTACAAATTTCTTAAATCCATATGTAAAATACTTTAAATATTTCATTTCGCGCCAATTCCACTATTTTAACATATAACTAGAGCACGGACGGTTTAGGCGAATTGACCCCCGCTAATTTTACGTTAGCGCGATGCCACTCCCGGTAAGCGCGTCGTAGGTGTGGGGTGGTATATTAGTATTTTGGCCCTTCTAGAAAGAGGTTGATTAGTTCGTCTTCTAAAGTTGATTTCCATCATATCCTTTGTTGTTTATATTATTATATCGTATTCTTGTATGTATTTATGTTCGTATTCTATTTAAAATCCTATTCATATTCGTATCTTATTTGTATTTATATTCGTATTCGTATCGTTCTCTTTATTATTATTATTAGGAACGTTTGTTTTTAGTTTCCTTCGTATTTTTTAAGGAAACAAAAGATAGATTGGTTTTATTTTTCTTTTGTTTACACCTGCAGCTTCTTTAATATTTAATCTTAGCAACGTCTTGGAGCTATGTCAAGCTTTCAGTTCGGCAAATATTCCTTTGATGAAGCTTCAAAATCCGGTTCTAAAGTCGTTTCTGACTAAATATACGAATAAATATATTCCAGATGAATCTACATTACGGAAAAATTATATTCCCAGATGCTACACGCCTACAATCGACACAATAAAAACAAACATAAATGAAAATTACATTTGGGTTTCGTCGGACGAAACAACTGATTTGTTAGGTCGTTGCGTTGTGAACGTTGTTATAGGAATATTGCATCGAATAATTCCGTACAAGCCATATTTAATTAAATGTCAGGTAGCAGATAAAGTTAATGCTAACATTGTAGTTTCAATAATTATCTGCTACCTACCATATAAGAAATTCTTACCATTTTGTAAAAGTCAGAACTGAAGCCATTGTATTACGACATCGGAGATGTTCAATGTATACATTATTTGTATTGTTTCGTAATTTCTATTAGAACTTATTGGGACTCAAAGACAGTTAATTTAACAATATGGCTCCATTTTCCTCACTAACTTTTGTGTCTACTCATAAAAGATTCTAGCTACTTATCTGCGAAAGTCGGTATTAACCAGTCAAACTCCCATTCCACTAATAATATTTTCACATAATCATCCCCCATTTTTTTATAAAACAAATATAAAAACAAGAAAAAACTCTGCACACTGCTACTTGTACCAAATAAAAGATAGAATGATGATGCAATACAAGACAAGACACGATGCCTCCCCACTATAACCAATAAAAGCTGATCAACTGAACACCTGCATACAATACTGAAGGGTTTATTCGTGAAAAACTGCTAATGTCTAAGTATTCTAAAACAAATATTTCATTTTAATCGATATTTCTATACAGTGGTTTCCCCGAGAACGTATTCTGGCAATTAACAAACTATATTAATTTCAGACGCACATTTGATCCCTATGCACAATTATGTTTGATTAACTTAATTCAACTTTTTGGTTAAATCAAACCGTTTTTAGCTTTAATGCTATTCTTTTATTATTTTTGTTCAACCTTTACGATTTTGTTAAATTGACATCACTATTGTGCTCTGCTGAAACGACTTTTTTTTTAAATTTACTTCCCAACCAAATAAATGTGTTTCACGAACAGAATTATTTGACACAAATGTAATTGTTAAGTCAACGCAAGGTGATAGGTAATTTAATCATAAAATTTGTTGGACTAACACTTCTCCAGCTAACAAAATCAATTTTGTTATTTTAACACATTTCTTTCCCTCAGTGTATCTTCATTTACAGTTGATAATCTGCACAGTTGTGATAATCGTTAAAGACATGTTTTATGCACAAGTATCTTTTGCACCGTCCGCATCTTATTATGGCCGGTGCCCCACAGATATTGCAAGTTGATAACTGTGAGTCGTGAAAGGAGAAATCGACTGGTGTTGTAAAGCTTCCCGGACGCTCTTGAAGATACCCGCTTTTATACCAAGTATATTGAATGAAGTCGGTATATCTTGGCGAAGAGAATTGCATGTGTGTTAAACCTTGCATGCGTAATATGTTGTCTCGTTGATGTAATTGAATACCAAATGATGATAGAGCAATTATTTCGGATAATTGACGAACAAATTGCTTCCAGAAGCGGAAACCATAGACATCCAAGGGTTGTATGAAACTAGTGGCACCCTTTGGGATTGTTTTTACTGTAACCGACCGAGTAAGTGGCACAGCTTCTTCGACATCTTCAGGGCTTTGACCTGGCCATGAATCCATTAGTAAAAGAGTCATATGACCGACATTCGGAGCATATACTTCGTTAGCCCACTCCATTACTAACTGTTTTGTAAGCTTTCCCGATTTTGTACTTATAATGTACACATTTGGTGGACGGAACATTGTTTATTGTACTTTTGGCCCCAAACTGCCACTTACCTCTTTCAAACATACTAACAGTGGAGATAGTAACTTGCCCGATGCAGATATTGTCGGTTGAATTGTATAGCTGTGAGTCGTCGCAGAAACTGATCGCACTACAGCTTCCACCTTCGTGGATCCACGCTCAGCTAGTGTTCGACCACTATGCATTTCCAAATTGAACCCGCTTTGGTCAGTATTATAAATATTTTCTAATCCATATTGAGGTATGAAACAGTGTAAACTTCTTACAAATAAAATTGCATCTGCAATAATATTTGCGGCCTTAGTAACTTGGCTTCTTGTTCGGAATTTCGTAATTTTGCGGGAAACTATATTGTGGTTTTGTTTGAATTTCTGTATCCACCAATGCGATGCCCGAAAGTTTGGAACGTGTAACTCTTCTTGAGTCTCTAATGCCCATCTTTTTATATCCACGTCACGAACAATCATTTGACGATCTATAGCAGTTTTCAGTTGGTTAAATAGATATTCTGACACCCGATATAACTTTTCGCGTCTGTCTCCATCGCTGGTCACTTGCTGTTCCCATCGTTTGAGCTGCCGAAGTGACGCAACCTTATTAAATCGATGTTGAACATTTTTTAGAGAAAGTCGTCCTTTCTTTCCACTTTTCCAATATTCAACAGTTTTTTGTTTATAAGTAAAATCAGTATCAGTACGTTCCTGGTCTACTTCAACGCTAGACATCTCTTATTCGATGTCATAATTTACTCTGTCGTCTTCCTCAATATCTACTAGCTGTGGTCCAGGAAAGTCGGATTGTGAATCGAAATCCAGGGTGGTAGTTTGCTCCGTGTCGTAAGTGGGATCGCTACAGCCACTAACAATGATGTCAAACACTGTTTGTGCGAGTGCTTCTTCGGCACCATTTTTTGTAGATGCAGGTACATAACCCTGGTATTGGTTATTCATTAGACCTGTTAATATTGTCAAAACGTTCAGTATATTTAACGCAAAAGAGACCATTCCGGATACGTCGTAATTATCTTTAACGATAACTGTTTGATAAGTAATTGTAACCGTAACATACAGAACAAGACACTTTATGATAATCCACTTTAGCAAGCTCACCACACTCTTATATAGGGGCAGTTATAAATAGAGAAACACATTTTTAGATCAAAAATTGACTCGATGTCCTAGCAAGAGAGTATGGTTCTCTTTCGGTAAAACACCGTTACAGTAGGGTGGACATTTTAAGGCATACTGTTCGTATGTATCATATTACTTTGTTATATTCTAATATAACAAACAATTTTAAGGTGAAATACAATGCGAAATTAATCAATCAATGAAATTAATTCTAAAAACATAAAGAAAACTAGTCTTCGGTAGGGGTACATTAAAAGTGGCTATAACTTCCCTAAAATGGACATCCATAAAAAAATCCAAAACAGGTAACTTTTATTTTTTCATGTAATTTAATGATAAAAATCATACAAGAGCAGGGGCGATAAAAAAATTATATTTTTTAACCCTCTAACGACCCCGTGGGTGCGCCACTGTTCTTTCATTAACATAAAATGTAGAACTAGTAACAAGAAACACTTTGGTATTTACCCGATCTCAATATCTCTTCTCGTTCCTGAGATATTGCAGAAAATGTGTTTTTGGGGGTAACTTTGAGCCCCTATTACACCTCCTAAAACCAAAAACGAGGCGCTAAAAAAAAAATACGTGTCAAATATTTTGCGGTGTTCTACATTCCTACCAAATTTTATCAAAATCGGAGGTGACCACTTGGGTGCCTTTGCTTGTCAGTGCTAATCTCATGGGGAATATTTAACAACGTTTGAATATAGAATTCTAATTTAGGGATAGCATCACTTAAAGATAAATTTCCGTTTTCAAAATATTTTATTGTCGATGGTAAATGAAAGAAATATTTCTCGATATATTGTAGTTCTTGATATAAATTCGGATTTTCGAGAATTTGTTTACCCTTAACAATACTGCGAACATCGTGTTTTAAAATAAAAACGACCTTTTTTACATCTTCAATATTTTTTTGTATAAAATGAAACCGCTTCTAACCATGTACCCCATCGTGTGATGCTAGGTGTAGGAGGTCAATGAAGATGTGGTGACCACTTGGGTGCCTTTGCTTGTGAGTTAAAACAAAAAATAGTAACAACATTTCAAAAAAATCCTGATATCGATAAATTGAAAGAATTTGTTAAAAATAGCGGTGAAAATGAATTTAAACAATATTTTCATCATCCTCCGCTAAGTAGTGCAGATGTTGAAAGAACGTTTTCACAATTTAGAGATTTTTTCTCATCAAAACGATGTCGTTTTACAAAAGAGAATATCGACAAATTAAAGATTATTTACGCAAATAATTCATTAAATACATGTTGTGTCTAAGCGGCATATTGAACTCTAATGCGCCCCACTATTTCATTGCGGAATGGGCGAAAGATTAAAAAGTGGTGGGGCTACTTTTGCGACGTAGCACATATTTTTCACTAACTCTACTAATAATAATAAAGAGAACGATATGGATACGAATATAAATACAAATAAGTAGAGTAACCTAAACTTGCGGACTCGCATAGGCGTCGGTATTACGGGTTAATATAAGAATACGAAAAATTCATAAATAAACTAAACCGGTAGAGAAGCAGGCATGTAGTGTCGACCTTGAATATAAATCATGTTAAACCGCGCTGAGAGAGATTTCGTTTTAGTACCGGTTGAGCTGTTGCACAGATTAGTCGAACGGTCAAGGTTATGTACTTACGTGTCGCTTTTGAAAATATAGCTGGTGTTTTTTGTGTGTTGTAGTATTATACCAAGTACATAATTAGTGTATCGTTTCATATAGAACTAATATTTACATACCTAAGAAAACAATGCCTCGTAATAGATTTGCTACTAATGTACATAAGTATGTGTCACTTTCTCGCCATTTAAAATATGACGGTAGTGCAGTTTTTTGCTTAAAATGCAATGTTCGTTTGGCTGCATTGGACAGAACTGATAGCCAGAGGCATGTCAATGGTATTAAGCTTATGAGAAATGCAAGAACTGAAATACCTTATACACTATTCCTCATACATTTATTAATTATGTTTACCTCTTGTAATCTTCCGTTGTCGTTGGTGAGAAAAGCAGCTTTCAAAATGTTTTGGCGACAATACGTTCCAAAGTACCCATTACCCTCACAAACACAATTACAGAATCATTTGCCGCGAATGAAAGAGATGCTAGAAAATGTGTGTAAACGTGATTTGTGTTCCAAAAAAATATGGATTACCGTGGATGAGACGACCGATATAAGGAAAAACAGTATTGTGAATGTAATAGCTCGCGTTTTATCTAGCGAGAACACAGCATCTCGATATTTGTTAGCTTGCAAACGTGTTCAACAATGTACCGCGGAAAATATTCAAAAAGTGATAATGAACGCTTTGAAAAAATTTAAAATTGCCCAAGATCAAGTTGTGATGATTGTGACAGATAGTGCAGCAACGATGTTAAGTGTTGGGCGATCCTTAAAACATATATTTCCTAACTTAATACATATAACCTGCGTGCTGCATGCTTTGTATTTAGTTGGTGAAGTTGTTCGACAACATTACGGAAACGTTGATCGGATGATTGGAAGTACTAAAGCAGTGTTTCGTAAATCTCCTAAACGTTTAAAAGAATTTCGTAAATTTTGTCCAGGTATTCCAGAACCTCTTAAACCAATTTTAACGCGATGGGGTACTTGGCTAACAGCAGCTTCTTACTATTTGATCCATTTTCAACAAATTCAATCAGTTATAATGCGATTTAATCGGAATGAATCCAAAGCAATTAGAGAAAGTCAAAGAGAATTTCAAATTCCTCAACTTTTAGAAGATTTAACAACAATATGTATCAATTATACAGTATTACTAGATGCCATCAGAACACTACAATGTACTGAATTGTCATTGCAGGAATCATTAGACATAGTGGAGAGTGTAAAAAAATAAATTACACACATTAAATGATACGCCAGGATTATGCGCTAGTCAAAAGTTGGCAGATGTTTTAAGGAAAAATCCCGATTTTAATACTTTAGAGGCCGTTTATAATAAGTGTAAGAATAGTGAACTTTTAAGTGATTTTGAAAAACAGTTTCTACATGCAAATGTAACTTCCTTAGATGTGGAGAGATCGTTTTCTATGTATAAGAATATTTTTTCTTGTCGGCGCACAAGGTTTAAAGAAGTAACTGTGGAAACATATGCAATGATGCAAGTTTACAGTAGTTCACATCCTGATGCTTCTAATTTGTTGAATAATTAGCAAATAAGTTTATTTATGAATTTTTCGTATTCTTATATTAACCCGTAATACCGACGCCTATGCGAGTCCGCAAGTTTTGGTTACTCTACAAATAAGATACGAATATGAATAGGATGTCGCAGAGTACAGTATACGGAATATTATAGAAGCAAGTCACACTTTATACGTTAATCTTTAGTAGCTTTATTAGAACTAGAAAAACGAACGTTACAAAAACGGGCTTACATAGTTACTCACTCTTATATATATTATTATTACCAACCTAAACCTACATGTATTGCAGAACTGCCAACCTACCATAACATAGGATTCATTAGAATACGAACATAAATACATATAAGAATACGATATAATAATATAAACAACAAAGGATATGATGGAAATCAACTTTAGAAGACGAACTAATCAGCCTCTTTCTGGAAGAGCCAAAATACTAATATACCACCGCACACCTACGACGCGCTTACTGGGAGTGGCATCGCGCTAACCTAAAATTAGTGGGGGTCAATTCGCCTAAACCGTCCGTGCTCTACTCATCAATAGAGCGAGCCAAGAGCGCCACGTATCAGGTTCGCAATCAGGCTGCCGGGCGCATATATGTATGTAAACATAGGTAATTTAAATATGTAATTATTAGGACGAGGACCAAAACCACTGTCTATTACGTCGTGAAGACGCGCAAATATACACCTGCAGTTTGGGTGTTCGTTGATAAATAGGGCGTTGTTCACAGTGGGCCACTACAAAAAAAAAAGTTCATTCATCGACGGCTACGAACTAACAGCGCGCTTATTCATTTATTTAGAAATATTATTAGTGGAATGGGAGTTTGACCGGTTAATACCGACTTTCGCAGATAAGTAGCTAGAATCTTTTATGAGTAGATACAAAAGTTAGTGGGGAAAATGGAGCCATATTGTTAAATTAACTGTCTCTCCGATGTCGTAATACAATGGCTTCAGCTCTGACTTTTACAAAATTTCTTTTGTACATATGGTTTTATTTATTTTGTTTCTTAGGGTAACTAGTTGATAAATGACACGTTACGAAGAGTACTAAATAGAATATTGTTTTTATTTGAAATTCGAAAAGTACCAGAAAATGCTTATGAAAACATTTGATTGAAAGTTGTGCTGATAATGCATGTTTAACGAATTGAGTCAGGAACCGTTTGTGCTGTTTAGTAAGTGAAAAGTAGAACTACGAAAAATGTATAAGCCCTGGTTTCGATAATTGTTCTTGTTGATGTTTATATATTTACATATAGATACGTACACGCGTCGTTTCTAATTTTGAATTTATTATGCTACAGTTTATGTAGAAAATTGCTTAGTTGGCAGAAAATATTTTTAAGAAGTTGAGGTAATAAATTTAACAGATGATAATTTATAAAAAATAATAATTAAAGAGAATATGCATATGTAAAAATTGTACAATTATAGAGAAAATAATACACTTCTACCTATTCAATTTGGCCCTATAGTCGACGAAATTACGTACACCTTACAATTCACCCTTATTAGCGGAAGTCAGATTTTCCCAAATCAAGTTGCATATTCAATTATTAGCAATAAGCGGTATTTTAATAATTTCCGTATATACCTTCTGTCCGTGCATAGGTAAATACTCCAGTGACCATCAACAAGTGAGTTTCAATTATTAACGATACAGTACCTAACGTTTGTTTTTTCTTCAAGAAATAGTTAATACTATTTTCAAAACCGACGTTCATCTGTTAAAATTAATACTAATGCCAAGTAAATGTGGCATTAGTTTAATTTTCAAATTTGGACGCTATGTAAATCAAGTACCGAAAGAGCCATTAAAAGCAGGAGAAGACCAAGTAGTAGGATCGACTTTACATCAAAAAGGTATTTGCTTTCAGAAAATCCAGCTTCTTCTCTTTAGCCTACACCCACAAATACTGCTGTAAATATCAATTTATTTACTCATTCCTTTCCTTTCGGAAAATTTATTGCTTACGCCAGCGAATCCGCGCGGAAAATTATTTCGTATAACATCAATGGCCCAAAAAAGGTCATCACACCTATCCCACGTACTTCAAGGTGATCTTCAAGAGAAAGGGGCGCACCTACATGTGAATTTATGATTTTAGCATGTGACCCGTCCTTTATCGTTCGAAATACTCGTGAACAACAGTCTAACACTCGGGCGGCTTATCTGGTACTTACAGCGACGTGAGCTTGGTGAAGTGTTGCCATTCCTAGTCGATCATTTTCTGTTCAAAATCTCTTTCCTTCAATGCGTTGTAGCTTTGGTGCCTTACAAAAATTAATATTTCATATATAAATGTGTATTGTGTTTAGTAATTAGAGCGGATATATATATATATATATATATATATATATATATATATATATATATATATATATATATATATATTCTAATAGTCTAATTATTACTGTACATATAATAAAATATATTTAAAATTGTGTATATTATTACATAGCATCCATATAGATATTACGCAATATGATAAAATTGAATTCAATACTAAAATTCAATTTATTTCATGTAACCGTTCTGCCATTTTTAGTTGCTATACCAGCATTTACATTTAAGAAAATAAAACAATCACTAGGTAACAAGAAAAAAACATTACTCACCTTACCTTCAATAATCTTACAGGGATGTCACCATCGTTACTACAGTTCCAATAAGCGTGAACAGTATGATTGTTATAAATGCCTGCAAGATATCCCACCCCCCTTTCATGACGAAAAACGGCTAGGGAAGGCTGTGTCAAAGTATAACACTGATCTCGGGTAATAAACAGCCGCAATATTTCTTTACAATAAAAAAATATATTTTTAAATAAGTCTGGCCAATGTGATGTAATAAAAAGTAGTGTATATAACACGTTTTCAATGTAAAGCATCATTGCCCCTATTTATTTCCCGGGATTGATGCTACTGTGTGAAAACGGCGTAACTTTTAAGACGCCCTAATGAACACCTGCACGTTAGTGGATAGACTATCCATTGCATACGGTAACTCTCAAAATTAAGGGTTACAGATAAGATGGTAACGATATGAATTATTTCTAAGGAATGTTTGCACAATGTGAAACGAAAGTGACGCATTTAATCTTGTACCAATTTTTTTTTCACCCGGACTTTGGAGGGTTAATAAATTATACGTATTATATAATTTAGACATAATACATTTCACGTATAAAAAATAAATTTTTACATATGACCGCGAGCAAATTTTTCAAGTTTTATGTAATAGTTACTGAAAGGTTGTAATAATTACATTAATTATGTATCAATCCTTATATCCACATAGCACTTTTACACAAAATTGTATATAAATTACTAAGCATTGTAACATTACACAAAGCGCGCCTGTAATATGCCCAATTTTACACAATTTTACATTATTACACTGCCCCATTGTGTAATATTTACACAGTGCATCAATGTAAAATTACATCAATTTTTTACAGTGCAGTCAAACTCCCATTCCACTAATAATATTTCATATATATATATATATATTTACATCCTGCTATCTCTTAAGCGCCCTTTCATGGAAAAGCCCCTCGGCGTCCGTGTCGTGTACTTTCACAATCCAGCCAGCAAGCGTCCTTTCACAAATCAGTCAGAGAGCGTCCTTGATATTCGTAATGCATTCATACAATTGACGCCTGGGCGTCCGCGCTGTATATTTTATATTTATTCTTACAACGACTGGGCGTCCGTAGATGTTGCCAATTCTTGTGAGTATGAAATTACTGCTGCCGCGAGATATTTGTTTAGCCAGCAGCAAATTCTGTATCGAGGCATTAAGAGATGTTTTAGGTAATACGCGTATTTTCACTTGGGTATTAGGAATGTGCTCAAAACATGTCAATGCTTCTGATTTAAATTTTTGTATTTTTTTTTAACTGTTTTTCTTTTAATATGAAGTTGCCCATTGAATTTAGTATTTAGGAAGTATTTTTGGTAAAATAATTAATATTTCTCATTATACGTAAAATATACCTGCAGACAGAAATATTTAAATCATTAAGAACTTTATTTTAATAAAGGTTTGCACCGAGGCGAGCATGAGAAACGTAAACAAAGTAGCAGAAGACTGCTGTCGTTAGTAAAAAATGCTCTTATCACAACTATGTTGTTATATTTGACAGAAACCAACTTAACAGTATTAGTAGTAAAATAATTTTAGCCTTACAAGGAAACTGTTCCAACCTGGAGACATCGATTTGAATGAAAATTTGGCTAAAGTAAAGACCCTATAAAACTATGAAAAACCTCGTTGTCCGTTTCTGTTAAACAAACCTTAAAGGGTGTAAAACGGGGCACTGAAAATAGGGATGATGTTGGTTTTTTCTAAATTATTCCAAAATTGCTGAAGATAAAAAATATTGGTGAGTGCGGATGTATTGCGTTATAAGAACGCTATTGAAGTACCCGCAAATATCAGCATTCGGGGTGAGGAAAAGTCACCCCCTTCCCGCCGTCCCGCCACCGTAACGGAGATTTCTTCTCTTATCAGGTTTGAAGACCCTACAAAACTATGGAAAACCTTGTTGTCAGTTTCTGCTAAGCAAGCCTTAAAGGGTGTAAAACGGGGCACTGAAAATAGGGATGATTTTGGTTTTTTCTAAATTATTCGACAATTGCTGAAGATCAAAAATATTGGTGTGTGCGGATGTGTTGCGTTATAAGAGCGTTATTGAACTACGCAGAAACATCAGCATTCGGGGTGAGAAAAGGTCACCTCCTTCCCGCCGCCCCATTACCGAAACGAAGAAAATGTTTATTTCTTATTGGGTTTAAAGACTTATAAAGCTGTTTAGAAGATTACGCCCGTTTCGACTAAAATAACTTTTTAAGGAGGTAAAATGAACCACCGAAAATAAATGCAACATTTCTTTTGTCTTTAGTATAATACATATAAATATATTCTTGTTTGATATAATAATGTTATGTGAAGTATGTTTGTTTTGTTGGTGGTTGAGATGTAATTATATTGGGTATAAAATGAACTGTGAAATATTCAGTTTCACTTTCAATCACACGAGTGTAGTTAATTAGTAACAGTATGGTGATTATAAATCCTTTGAATATTGTCGAAACTAAAGTCACCTACATTTAGTATATTATTTTAAATACAGTAAAATTACAAAGTTTATTTGTTTTTATTAAACCTATTATTTTTTAACTATGCTTTAAACTAGAAACACTGTATTCTACAGATTATTTATTACATGCTGCCGATTTTTAGGCGCACTTAAAATACAATACATCGGTACACACCAATCTTTTTTTGTCTTCCCCTTTTGTGGAATAATTTATAAATGAAACTAAAATCATCCCCATTTTCTGTGCTCCTGTATTACCTCTTTAAAAGGTTTCTTAGCAGAAACAGGAAAACGGTATTTTCTATAGACCTACAGATACGTCAAACTTGATAAGAAATAAACATTTACGATGATGGGGCGGCGGGAAGGGGGTGACTTTTTCTCACCCCGAATGCTGATGTTTGCGAGTACTACTAATAGCGCTCTTATAACGCAATACATCCGTACAGACCAATATTTTGTCTCTCCAGCAATTGTGGAGTAATTTAGAAAAAACCAAAAATCATCCCTATTTTCAGTGCCCCGTTTTACCCCCTTTAAGGCTTTTTTAGCAGAACCGGAAAATAATAATAAGCAAATCTTATTATGCAATTTTTTGAGATAGTAACTAGGAGGACGAAAGAAAAACCATGCATCAATTTTTTATTATTTAATATTGCATTTTATTTGTTTGCTTTTTACTATATTGATTTTGTACGTATACCTTTCTTTTTAACGAGTTCTTGCTTTAAATAACCTCATTAAATAGTAGATATGCACGTAGTACAATTTCGAACAATAGACAGAAAAGTTCGATTTTTATTAAATTCAACAAACAAAGATGTAAGTATAAGCGCGCTGTAGCTACTGCGCAGCTGTTATTAAAGTAAAAGAACTTCAAGCTGCAATGTTGCCAAAGTTCGGACGCCGAGTAATCGAAAAGATAAAAACAGGATATACATAGCGGGCGCCCACAAGTCGAGAATTCAACCACACCGAATATTGCGTGTATATGGGTAGCGCCTCTATCGGCAACTTATGTGAACCAGAAATATACGCAAATATACAAGAACAAGAGATGCAGCTATCTTGTAAGCGTCAAACACATTTTTTGCTAAATGAAAGTTATGCAACGTGTAATGCTTCTTACAAAATTTCAATGGCGATACATCCAAGCGTCCGTATACGGACGCTCTGTTGGAACCGGACGCCCAGGGGATAGATATTGGTCAATATAAGGGCGCTCGGAGGATAGCTGGATGCATATATATATATGTATATATATATACATACATATATATATATATATATATATATATATATGTATATATATATATATATATCCGCTCTAATTACTAAACATTATTATTGCGTCAGCTTTTATTTTTTTACTCTTGTGTATTAATTTCGAAAAATAACGTATATGTGAATCACAGCAGATATGTGATGATTCACATATACGTTATTTACAATAAGCGGCCGTTGCGCCTGATTCCGATTCTGTTGAACGTAATTCCTATTACGGGATATATAACGCCCGTACGCAATACACATTTATATATGAAATATTAATTTTTGTAAGGCACCAAAGCTACAACGCATTGAAGGAAAGAGATTTTGAACAGAAAATGATCGACTAGGAATGGCAACACTTCACCAAGCTCACGTCGCTGTAAGTACCAGATAAGCTGCCCGAGTGTTAGACTGTTGTTCACGAGTATTTCGAACGATAAAGGACGGGTCACATGCTAAAATCATAAATTCACATGTAGGTACGCCCCTTTCTCTTGAAGATCACCTTGAAGTACGTGGGATAGGTGTGATGACCTTTTTTGGGCCATTGATGTTATACGAAATAATTTTCCGCGCGGATTCGCTGGCGTAAGCAATAAATTTTCCGAAAGGAAAGGAATGAGTAATAAATTGATATTTACAGCAGTATTTTGTGGGTGTAGGCTAAAGAGAAGAAGCTGGATTTTCTGAAAGCAAATACCTTTTTGATGTAAAGTCGATCCTACTACTTGGTCTTCTCCTGCTTTTAATGGCTCTTTCGGTACTTGATTTACATAGCGTCCAAATTTGAAAATTAAACTAATGCCACATTTACTTGGCATTAGTTTCAGTAATATACGAGCAAACTGGCAAGCATAAAAGGTAACTCTTTAACAAAATTGACTCCATGAGTATTTGATGACCATGCTTGCAGCTAAATAGATTTAAATAACTTGGTAATCCTGACATAAATCGAATGAAGTAGAATGTTTGATAGTGCTAGTTGCTTCTGATGTATTTTGGGAAACTTGAAATCATTTTTTTATGTTCATTTGAATTCTACATTTGGAAGTTGATCAGTACTTCCTCAAATACACCATACCACAGTTATAATACTAAGTAGGTCACTTTGTTCTTATATTTTTCAATAACTTCATAACATTAGGTAGACCATTTTCAACAAAATTTTAAATCCAAATTAGCTTTTAGAAGGAATTGGATGCATTAAGTCCCAATACTCTTAAAATATACCTTGATGCGGAAATAAATTGTCTGAAGTATGTAGAATGCTTGACTATGTTAATTGCTCCTCGTGTAATTTGTAAGAATCTTGGAAATATTTCTTTTATGTTCAATTAGGGGGAAAATGGAAATTTCCCAGTCACCAGCAAACTGGCTGTGGAGCGAGGACATTATATTAAAAAATATAAGTGCAGATAACGACGAGTGTGGGGTATCATGGACAAATCTACTCGTCAGTTAATTTTCCTATTCACGTAATTCGTCCAAATTCATGTAAAAATCGTCTAAAATAAGCAACAGCGTAAATTGAAACGTATTTTAAACAATACTTCATTTTCTTTAGTTTGGGGGGATGATTATGTGAAAATATTATTAGTGGAATGGGAGTTTGACTGGTTAATACCGACTTTCGCAGATAAGTAGCTAGAATCTTTTATGAGTAGATACAAAAGTTAGTGAGGAAAATGGAGCCATATTGTTAAATTAACTGTCTCTCCGATGTCGTAATACAATGGCTTCAGCTCTGACTTTTACAAAATGGTAAGAATTTCTTTTGTACATATGGTTTTATTTATTTTGTTTCTTAGGGTAACTAGTTGATAAATGACACGTTACGAAGAGTACTAAATAGAATATTGTTTTTATTTGAAATTCGAAAAGTACCAGAAAATGCTTATGAAAACATTTGATTGAAAGTTGTGCTGATAATGCATGTTTAACGAATTGAGTCAGGAACCGTTTGTGCTGTTTAGTAAGTGAAAAGTAGAACTACGAAAAATGTATAAGCCCTGGTTTTGATAATTGTTCTTGTTGTACAAACCGCTTGTACTAGTTTAATGTATTTTTAGTATATTTTAAACATCCATGTATATTATTTCATCACTTCATTTTGGTTGTTGCGGCTTCAGGAGGTTCTGTTTGTATTTTTACCTATGTTATTTATAGCCGTAACTAATACATTTTGGTTTTAATTCAATTTGTTTTGATAGTTTAAGATTCTCATTTAAATACCGAATTTCACAATTACTTTATGAAGGCAGTAAAACCCTTGGAATTTCCAATCGTCTTATCAATGCCCAATATTTCATACTAAAGAATTATATGATTCAAAATGTTAGTCATAGTACCTGCCCGTTGTATACCACAGGTCGCCGCGATGTGTCATGAATAGGTTTATGGTTCGGCCGTTCAATCTAAATCCATTCTTTTATTATGCCATTACCTAAAGCCCTGTTTCTAATTTTAGGGATTAGCAATTTAGTTGTTTATCTTGGTGTAAATTCCAAGGTATCCTTGTATTATTTACTATTGTAAAACCTTTCTTTATTGTAAAATCTTTTCTATATATAGTCCTGCAAATGCAATTAAGAGGGAGTCTTGTAACCAAGTTGAACAAAACACCATTCATCCAGTAGCATAAAGTAAGAGTTCGATGATAGCTTGCTGTAAACAATTGAAGTCTTTGTAAAGTTTAAGGATTAAATAGTTAAGTGTAAAACAGTGATTTCAATCAAATCCTCTCAGTTCTGGTCCTTCGAGAAGTTTAAATAAGTGGCGAAGAAACAAATCTACAGTCCGTATAACGCGAAATCTTTTTACTTCGTTACATCAAACACTTGTTGATGTTTATATATTTACATATAGATACATACACGCGTCGTTTCTAATTTTGAATTTATTATGCTACAGTTTATGTAGAAAATTGCTTAGTTGGCAGAAAATATTTTTAAGAAGTTGAGGTAATAAATTTAACAGATGATAATTTATAAAAAATAATAATTAAAGAGAATATGCATATGTAAAAATTGTACAATTATAGAGAAAATAATACATTTCTACCTATTCAATTTGACCCTATAGTCGACGAAATCACGTACACCTTACAATTCACCCTTATTAGCGGAAGTCAGATTTTCCCAAATCAAGTTGCATATTCAATTATTAGCAATAAGCGGTATTTTAATAATTTCCTTATATACCTTCTCCAGTGACCATCAACAAGTGAGTTTCAATTATTAACGATACAGTACCTAACGTTTGTTTTTTCTTCAAGAAATAGTTAATACTATTTTCAAAACCGACGTTCATCTGTTAAAATTAATACCTTAAATAAAATAAGACCCTTACAATGAAATCTTTAATATGGAAACGGTAAGAAATTTGAATAAGAATTTTAACTTAAAAATATATTCGTTATTTAATTCAATATTGATGTAACTAATACGATAATTTCTACCATATTCGATGTTTACAAACATCTTGTAATATACGCATTACAAATTCAATTACCCCCAATTACCTTGTAATCATTAATCATACCTGTTTATTAGAACACGAAATTGACGAAGAAGCCCTACTACAACTTGATGAAAATGTGATAAAGGAAATTATTCCGGTCATAGAAAAGAGAGTGAAATTTTTAGGAAAATTGCGACACTACACAATATAAGTGACACATGTTTACTCCTCGCAGATAATATGTCTACTGAGTCACGCTCATACCCATTCTTGGGAGAAGAAAACATGAAACGGACATCCACATAGTCTTATCAAATTTATTTACAACATTTAATGTACATGTAATTAGGAAGTACTTATTCGTATATATGTGTTTATTATATAACTTTGTAGTTTCAGATTAATATTATCCTTGTGTTACTATTACATATCTGATGTATTGTCTTTTGCATATCAGTGCTGAATATATTAGTTAGGATGGAATGTTGCCTTTTATTTCTTTCTTCCACACTTAAATTTGTGTTTTTAAGTAAAAATATTTCAGGAGTAAATTCTACACGTCAACGTGAAATACTAAATATTTTGTTGCAAAGTTTGAATTTATAAATACTATTTTATTATAAACTTGAATTCTTTTGAACTTGAATTTGTTCAAAAGAATTCAATTTTGTAACAAAATAGTATTTACATTCATATTCATTAAGATTTTTTAACAAATGAAGGTACTTAAAACAACAGAGAGATTTGTTAAATTGAATAAGAAAAATGGTTGAGCTAACACTTTTATATTCTACACGCAACAAGTTTTTGTGTTGACGCAACACTATAATTTTGTTGACCTAAGGAAATTACGGGAACAGAATGAACAAGGGATAAGTTTAATTCAATCAAATGAATATGTTACACTAACCACTAAAATTGCTTAAACTGAGATTAAACGCACTGTTGGATTAACACCTCTGTTACGTTTGATTTAACAAATATATTTTGAAACAATGTTAAATGTTGATTGAACCAAAAATATCCGTCGACTGTATTTAACCTAAATTTTTTGGTTGGTTGTCCGTATTTTTGTTGGATCAATGCATTTTTTTCTCTCAGTGTATGCATTGTCTAGAACCATTCTACCAGGAATGTGACTCCTTTGCTTTTTATCGCGAATAAATTACCAGAAATTCGAAGGATTGTTAGCAATATCACGTTGAACGTTATTAAGATAGTTGAAATAGGCTTGTATTACTTGTCTTTTTATAACACTACGAAGTTCTCTAAACTGCCGCAATGAAGGACCACACCCGAAACGTCGGTACTTACGGACGAAATTAGATTTCAATTTGATGTTATTTATTATTTCAGGTGTATACCATTTAGGATAAGTTCATTTTGTAGGGAAAAATATGGGAAGCAAGTAAAGAATAAAGAGTTGTGTAAAACATGGCGCATGCAGTATTCACATCGGAGCAGCTTGCTTGCAATGTTAGATATAATTACTTAGCTAAAATAATTTAGACAGGCCAAACGGGCTTAAATTTCCTAACAGGTGCCAACGTGTGCAACGGACGGGCCCGAAAGGTTCACTCCATACTGCAAGGGACCACGGGCGGACCGGGCCGTGAAAAATAGACCTGCGCAATGTAAACTTTTGGGAAATTAGCAAAAAAATAAAACATATTGACTGCTTTTATGTTATTTTCGATAGTTTTCGCAAAGTAATATCAAAAATGCACATACCATTACTACCCGGTTACTCATTGGAGCGAATTATGTATACAACTACAACGATCTTCACTCAACCAAAACTGGAGACGTATTAGTGCACATCACTTAATTACCAGACAGGTTAATATCCTACTGGCAAGGTATTCTGAAAAGTTTCAAGCCCCAACATGAAGATGGCGCTACCTTTTATATACTTGCTATACTTTTGAAAATTGGAGGCTTAATAAATTGCTGTTTAACAGTCGTTTGTGTCATTAATTTCTTGCATTTGAAAGGCAATACGCCATCGCAAACCAAAGCCGAGATGAACGCCCTATCAATCAAATCCTACCTTAGGATTAGGCGCAGATAGTATCTGTAAGCCGGGCATAGAGAGCTTCGCGCCAGGTTAGAAGTAAGGTTGTCGCGCCCACGGCGCGACCAATGTATGCAGATCAATCAACATGGGCTACTTCAAAGAATGAAATTAATGATTTATTGCAGTTTCTCAGCAACCCTTCCCAACATCAGTCGTAATTACAGAGATACCTATGTACGTAAGTATGTCTAACGCACCTATGGAAAATAGCCTGTTAGCTAATAAAGTCATTAAATTTATCAGTGAATTTCCGGATTTGAGCTATAATGGAACTAAAATATTTTGTAGAGTTTGGAAAATACCTTTAATGAGCTGGAACATAGGCGACTGTGTAACGTACCTACAACACAAAAGTGAAAACAAATGGCGTGGCACCTCAAACCCAATTTAAGTTGAATTTACTTTAGATATTTATGGTCTACCGCTTTCGCTTACTCAATAAAAAACCGTTTCGACAGTTTTGGCGTACCTACAATCCGGAGTGAAACTTACCATCGCGGACAACGTTACGGAAAGAGCTACCAAGTATACGTAAAGATATCGAAAATAGAATCAAAGCAGAATTAAAAGATAAACAGCTGTGGCTATGTCTTGATGAGACGACAGACTGTAAAAAAATCCATTTTGAATATTATAGTACGAGTACTAGATCCTGTTAAACCGAAATTTGCAATCTTATTAGCTAGCAAAAGACTAAAAAAGTGTATTGGCGAAGCAATTACAGGCGTAGTGCTCGATACGCTACAACAATTGCAAGTGTCAACTAGTCAACTGTTGATGTTTATGAGCGATGGAGCAAGCGACAATGTGTAGTGTACGCCGTTCTCTTAAAGAAAAGTGTGAGGTAGTATTCTGAACATTTCCAAGAAGTAAAATCTGTGATTTTACAATTCGACCCTGCCGAAGCTATTAAGGAGAACCAGGAAGGATTTCCAGATGCTTCTATTGAAACAGATTGAAAAAGTATTAGCAACAATTATAATCGATTGTCTAATAATCGTTTATATTGCTTGAAGAGATGGCATCAGCACATACCTGCTAAACAACACACGTGTCGGTAAAACATTCTCGTAGTTGACTATTACTATACCTGTAAATTGGGGAACTGTTGGAAATACGAAAACATAAGAATAGTTATTGTTATTGCGTTTTACTTGTTTTTTCAACCATTATAATTATAAGAACGCTGCGTACATATCGTGTTATGCAATATTAATTTTAGAACAATATTGTTGCATTTTTTTACATCGTGTGTAACTATAACTTCTACACTATTGTAGCAACCCTTGTATGGCAGATTGTTAACTAAATTTTTACAACAATAATCTATTTAATAGAAATACAATCCGTTAACCACACTCGAGTAGAGTTAAGATTTGCGCAAGTTCTAAAACAAATTGTAATAAATTGTTCTACAATTGTTTGATTCTTTGTAACATTTTTCTCCGTGTACCAATAACAACGGAAAGATTCACCAAATAGTGCTAGATGATCGTCGAATTAAGATTAGAAAGATACATAACGCCTGATGCAAAAGTAGCTCTAGATTTTTTTTTTACAAATGAATCAAACGTCAATGTCTTGTACGAACGTTTCTCTTAAACAGAGAATCATTTATTTGTTAGTTGTAAGAATGAAAACTGCTGCTATTGAAAACTTGCGAGAACGTATTTATTCTGCCCTTGAAAGATGGACCCCGGCGGAAGTGGTGATACACTTTACAAAAGAAAATTTTAGCCGGAGCACCATATATAGCATCATAAAACGTTTTTACGATGGCAAACCTACTACTAAGTTGAAAAAAAAGCAGAGAGAAAAAGCTAAACAAGAGTAAAGTTACAAAAATGATGGAATTGATGGAAAGCAAGATTGGAATATCGCAATGACAAATGGCGGCAAAGTTTAAAGTGTCTCAGTCTTGTATATCAAGAAATTTAAAGAAAGAAGGTTTAAAATACTATAAAAGACAAAAAGCACCAAAATATACGGATAAACAAATAGAAATTATTCCAGTTCGATATAGGAAGATGAGGACCAATCTAAAAGTTGCACAAAAAGTATTGATCTTAGATAGGTAACACTAACATCGCTGGAAATTCTGGATTTTACACAAAAAATAAAAACTGCTCCTGACGAAGTGAGATTCGCAGGTAAAGCAAAATTTGAGCCAAAAGAAGTGCGTGTGATTCAGCAATAAATGCTGAAGTGTATAGGACAAAATGTCTACCAAAACTGAAGCGATTTATTGGAAGATTTCACCAAGGAGATGACATTCTCTTTTGGCCAGACTTAGCAAGTTCGCATTATGCGAAAATTGTTACCACCTGGTTAACAGAAAATAACATCGCTTTCGTCCCTAAAGAAATGAATCCTCCAAGTAACCCAAAGGCACGTCCTATCGAAGGCAGAACTTAGTCGACTTGTTTATGAGAAGGGTTGGACCGTAGAAAACGAGAATCAGTTAGCACGTAGAATTAGCAATAAACTCAAGCAATTTGCTTGAGTCCAGATTACATCCAAGCCATGATTCAAAAGGTTCCATCTAAACTGAGAAAAATTGAAGAAAGTGGACCTTTTGCCATTTTAACCTAATGATAATTGTAAATAAAAGTTCTAGTTTTAAAATTAAACCATCTCATATTTTCTAATAGTTTTTGATTAATGTATAAAAAATGTTAAAAGATGTCCAACTACTTTTGCATCACCCGCTAAGTTGTGGGCGTCTCGAAAGAATATGTTTGTCATATATTGACTCAAACGCTGTTGAAGCAGTTTAAGCGACATAAGTCAGAGTTTTGGCGCCGATTAATAACTGAAGAGGAAGCTTGGATACTCCAATACACTTCTGAAGCCAAGCTCAGTGAATTGACTCCATCAGCCGGGGAAGTGATAGCGACTCTTTTTTGGGATAGTCATGGAGTCGTGTTCGACTATCTTGAAAACACAAAAACAATAATGGGGAATGATAGTGGGTATTAGAGTTGCCACCTTTTGTATGTATTCGACGAGGATGAACTTGTAGATACATCAAGGTTAACGTAAAAATAACTAAATAACAAAATCTGAAAAGTTATTTGTCGAATTTGTTGCATATTATCAATATAATAACTTTAATAAATGATGGAAGAATTACTATTTATTTATCAATATAAGATTGAAGAGCTTGTATTGCCAGGATTTTTATCGTTAGACGAGGACAATCCTGGCGAAACAAGGACAGGTGACAACCCTATTGAGGATGGGCAGTAAAACTGCGTGCACCACTTGGATATTAAAAGGGCTGAAGTCGCATGCCAGCCTTCGACTGAGAATCATCAGACGTTTAACCTTTTACGGCGCTAGCTCCACCTTTTCCACTTATCGCTGTAGGCCAATCACCTATCTTGGCACCAAGTTGTGTTTCTTTCTGTAGTACAGTGTAGAAATTAATACATATACCATAAAACAGAAATATTTGGTGTATTTGAGTGTTTTATTATATTAGACGTTTATTAAAGTATACGAAGTATAATTGCTAATACATTTGTTTCATTTCATTCATGGAAGCCATCATTTTTTCCAATACTATACAATGATCAAAGTTCTCGTTGAAGAAACAGGACCAATGGGCACCCAAGAAATCTTGTGCCCGCTTCTAATAGGTCGATACGTTAACCGGTAGGTCGTAGTTAATCTTCCCGTTGAAGAAGTTACCAACCAATCAAAGCTGAGGGGCGGACTTAACATCAGGACCGGCATCAAAATTAGTAAATCTACAACATATGTTAAAAAGAAATAATTGGCACAAACATTCAAATTTTAAAAATTAATTGATCCTAAAGAATATACAGTGTCATCCCATGTGGGAAACGTCTTTATTATGGGTTTTTCGAAAAAAAGTTATTCTTGATAAAAGTTTACGCATCCCCTAAAATTAAACACGTACCAATAAAATATGGAAATTAGTCAAATGCTATATTAACTCAAGTCAATTTTTCTTTTAATGTGACAAACTTAAGATTTTTTTGGTGCAAATTGCTTTTTATTTTTGCTAACACGTAAAGTTGCTCAAAAAATAGTAAACTCTTAATAAGAAAAGAACATTTATTAATATTTACTGGTTAAATTAAAAAAATTAAGAATTTTTCAGAATCAATTTACTATATTTGTTGTGTGCGGAAATTTTTCTGCCTAAAATAATCTTTTTAAAAGTTGCCTTTGATAACAAATGCTTGTTTGACAGAAAGTACTCGTATTTGACGAACAGGTGTTTCGTAGTTATATTTAATAATAAGTACTATTTCAATAATATTAATTATTATTAACGAAAGAAGAGTTAAGTTTATCATGTCGTGTGGGGAAAATATTCCACGCAGAAACGTTAAGCGGAAAGAGCATATAAAAAAACGAAGAGAATTTGATATCAAATTTAACAAAATGTATTGGCTTCTAGGCTTGGGGCTTGGGCTTACGGTATACAATTCCGGGAGTGTGCAGCCAAAAGTAACATAGCTGCAATACAAAAATTCCAAAATAAAGTGCAGAGATCTGAATATGCCGATTATCGAAGAAGAAGCAAAGAGGTTCCTAGAGAAGCATGAGGCCAGACTTCACTTGCACACCAACAATGAGGCCCTCCAGGTCCTTGATAACTCGTCAATAGAGTTTGTTAAAAAGATGCTACCGGATGGCAGTAGCGTAGGGGTAGCGGCGTGGGTAGGGGTAATTTTCAACTCGTAGTCGATCTCGACACACATTTGCCATGTGTGCAAGGTACAGTAAAGGAAAATATAAAAGACGAGTTGAGAAATAAGAAAATCTGCCTATGTACGGATGAAACAACTGATGCTCAGAAACATGGCGTCATTTATGTTGTAGCACATCCTTTAAAACGTGATGGTCCACCAACTTAATTGTTGTTATCCAGTAAAAAGATTCAGAAAACTAATGCAGAAACCGTTGTCAAGATAATAAAAGATTCATTGAGAGAATTTTGTATCACAGGAACCCAAGTTACAATGTTCGTTACTGACGCAACCGCAACAATGCTGAGAGTTGGTAGGATGTTGAAAATATGCTTTCTAACTCTTCTTCACATAACATGCCTCATACACGCATGTCACCTCGTAGCAGAAACCATTCGAAAGAAGTATCCGATGGTGGATAATAGCATCTACCAAAAAAGTGTTCATCAAATCTTCCAAAGACATCCGTGGATTCAAACAATTGTGTTTGAAATTACCACCACCACCCCAGCCTGTAATAACGCGATGGGGAACATGGCTCCAGGCAGTATCTTACTATTAGAAATACTTTTCACAAGTGAAAAATGTCATCTTGAAACTTGATTCAAATGATTCTACAGCAGTTCGAGATAGTCAGCAACTTTTTTCCAATTCGGACGTTCCACAACAAATAGATGAAATTTCCATGAACTATTCTGAAGTTGCACAAGCTATTGAGCAATTATCTGCCCGAGACGCATTAAATTGCATAAACAATTTACAAGCCGCTCTAGAAAACTTGACGAACACTATAGGAGTCGGTGTTGCTCAAAAATTTGGTGCAATTTTAACGAAAAATCCCGATTTACAAAAGGTTCGGTCTATAACTGAAAATCAAGAGTGCCCGGATGAGGAAAAGGAATATCTGACATTTGCAAATCTGACTTCACTGGATGTCGCACGATCATTTTCGAAGTATACGACAACGTATTCACAACACCGTCGACGGCTGAATGAATCGACAATGGAAGCGTTGCTGATGTTGCAATTCTACGCAGCTTACCAGGGCGGTTGCCAATTGCCACAGTGGACATCAAGACGACAGGAAAAGGCAACAATATTATTTTTCACTAATATTGTATATTACGTAGCTACTTTTATGCGGTGCGCTACTGCCGGTACCACCTTTTTAACAAACTCTACTCGCCAGTTAAAAGGAGAAGCCGTTTGAGCTGGTGTAGCGATAGTTGTACCAGCATAAAGGTTAATATCAATGTGTTAAGACTCATACCAGAACTAACTAAAACGTACCATTGGGGATATTCTTACTGTCAAGGGTTGCTTTGCGTTTACACCAGATGCCGCTATGTTATCTATCATCCAACCGATGTAGTTAATTATTTTAATCGTATTTCATTGGGTTTATGCTTATAGATCGTTATTTTCAACATTTAGATTTTCTTTTTGTTAGGTTATCGTTAGGCCCATTTGCCGAAATTCACTGAAGGGTAGAGGTTTTTGCTGGGTGTATCCACATGTTCTATTCAACCCGGGGACAGGACTAGCGCCGATTTACCGGCCATTCGACAACGACAGCGCCCAGATAAGTGGATTTACCGGTTTCTTTGTTGTTTCGGTTCACAACCATTTATTTCCTTTTCAAATTTTATCAAAATTCTAACTTGTATATTCTTTTCCTTTAACTTATTTTATTTAAGTAATTCTCATTGACGTATGGATACACTCTAGAAATCTGTTATTACTATTGTAATCCTAATCAGAAATTTACTAAATTTTGGCAATTTACGTTTTTCGAACATTTTCCGATTCATATTTTATTTCACATTTTACTGCGAGTTATTCCAAGGGATATTATTTTGTTTTTTTTTATTTGTATATTTTATGTGAGTAATTATAACGTATTGCGTTTCTACATATGTATGTATGATCGATATTAAATCGAACGTAGTGGCAATCAACGTCACAACTTTTCAAATGGAATTTTTCGATATTTTTAAAAATTAGGGTATACTTTATTCTTGGGACAAAATCAAGTTTTCAAACCCACCCTCCGTAATATTAGAATTTTCCATATTATATTGTTACATATTTAAACTAACCAAAAAATAAATGCTAATATAGCTCATGGTATTGGTGGAGTCATTCCCGGCAAAAACAATATAGCAGAGAAAATAGCGCTAATACATGAACATGTTTCTGCCTACCCGGCGTCATCAGCATGGTCCTGAGCACAATCTTCTGCTGCTAATCATTGCGTTTGCCTCTCAGTTTATGTTGCTAATCTCCAAAACAGCACTGAATATGTGTTTCGGCGACACCTATCGCCAAAAAACTTAGTCACGCCGTCCCAGAGGGTAGCAAGACAAACCGGAGTGTAGATGTCCACCACCTATCGGGCAGCTCCTGGGCTGCCAAACGCAAGGGGGCGTTGTGCCTAGGCACAGCGACATCTATACGTGCAAATAATTCCTCAGGCTTACCATGATGTATAGAAATACACATGGAAAGAATGCCTAATAGCAATAACCAAAACATAAATGCTAATATAGCTCATGGTATTGGTGGAATAATTCCCGGCAAAAACAATGTAGCAGAGAAAATAGCGCTAACACATGAACATGTTTCTGCCTACCCGGCGTCATCAGCATGGTTCTGAGCACAATCTTCTGCTGCTAATCATTGCGTTTGCCTCTCAGTTTATCTTGCTAATCTCCAAAGCAGCACATAGTCACGCCGTCCCAGAGGGTAGCAAGACAAACCGGAGCGTAGATGTCCACCACCTATCGGGCAGCTCCTGGGCTGCCAAACGCGCTAAAAAAATAACTTCTTTTCGAAAAACCCACATATAGTGCGTACTTAATAGATGACACTGAAATTCACAGTAAGATGTTTAGATACTCACTTATACCGTTTGAATTGGTTGGTGTCGGTCTTGAGTTTCGACTGGCTCGTTTAAATTGGATGTTGCGAAAAGTAGTACCAAATCAAAAACTATGTATATTGATGTCAACCATTTATATTTTTCGTTCCACAGCGAGTTAAGCCAGAAGCTTACCGCCACACCTACAATTGGAAAATGTGACATTATAATAGCAATATTAGCAGTTCATATTAAGATATATGTGGATATATATACACTATACAATAAATTGTTGAAAAAATATTGTTTTTTGCATATTTTCTTAAGACACTAATGATATTGTTTTAACGTAAGGATCTCTACTACACGGAAAAAAATCATGATGGAATATACGTTATAGTAAAGCCTCTAAACAGCGGCCATAAAAAATTATTGTAAAAATGGCCGTTATTTGGAGGTGGCCATTATTGTGAGCTAGCCAGGATTAAATACAACAAGTTATTTTTGTGTTTTCTTTATTAAAAAAATATCAATCGGAAATATACAATTCACAACAAACAAACGATAATGGACAGAGATTATGTGAAACTGCGCTTAGAAACAATATGATAATAAGCAGTACAAAATTTGTACACCCAAAAGAACAGAAGGTAACTTGGAGTAATCAGTAACGCTGGCCACGAGCGGTACGGCGCATCGGCGTAGAATCAGTTCGGACCGAGAGGAACGGTAGTATTACTTCGTCTGCGGAGCAGTACGGACATTTTCGCTGCCGGTCATTTGCGCAATTGTTTATCTGTCCTAGAAAAATTATGATTTCGTCAGCAAAACGACCGCGGTCGACAAACTTCGAAAATTTATTACAGAAATTCCAGACTTAATATATGAAGGTGCTAAAATTAAATGTGTAATCTGTAAAATCCCGTTAATGTGTTGGTCCAGACAACATTGTCTACGACACGTAAATAGTGAAAGCATGTCTCAAAAGAAATTGCGCACGAGACAATGAAAAATTTATATTTAATTTATACGTTACGTTTATCGCATGTAATATACCGTTTAATTTACTAGACAAGGAACCATTTATCTGCTTTTGGAATAACTATTCGGAGTGCAAATTACCAGTCGAACATCGTTACGAAGAATTCTGCCATCTGCGCGCGAACATATTGAACAAAAAATAAAATCGGAGTTGAAAGATAAAAAATTGTGGTTATGTGTCGACGAAACAACAGATCGGAAGAAACATTCTGTTCTTAATGTAATGGCACGCAAATTGGAACCTCATCAATCGGCACCTTCAATTCTATTAGTCTCCAAACGAATACAATAGTGTACTGCCGAAGTAATTTCAAAGTTAGTGTCAAATACATTGGACAAGTTTGAACTTTCAACAAACCAACTCTTGATGTTAGTGAGTGATGGTGCTGCAAACATTCTTTCTGTAGGCCGGTCTCTTAAAAAGCATTCTGTTAATTTGTTACACATTACGTGTAAAATTCATGCTCTCAATCTTGTGGCGGATAGTATCAGAAAATGTTATCCTGAGGTAGACGCTTTAATAGCGCATACCAATGCAGTATTTGTCAAATCACCGAAACGTATTCGCGAATTTCACAGACTGTGCCCCTGTATACCAGAGCCACCAGAACCTATTCTAACTCGTTGGGGAACATGGTTACAGGCCGCGTTTTATTATCATAAATATTTTGACAATATTAAGAACGTGGTTTTACAATTTCGATACAAAGGAAGCTGCCGCTATCCAGAAAAGCCAGTCGAAATTTCAAGATAGTCAGGTTAAAATGGATTTAAAAATCGTTCACGACATTACTTCGGGCTAGCAGATGCAATAGAAAAATTACAAAATCCTGCGGTACCGTTAGAAGAATCTCTACAAATAGTGCAACATGTTCACGCACAGCTATGCGCGATTGAAGACGCAAAAAATGTTTCTGTTCTAGAAAAATTCTGATTTTGGCACATTAAGACACATTTGTGATGGTGCGTCAACAGAATCGTTAAGTTATTTGAAAGATTATTTTACTTACGCAAATATTACGTCACTAGACGTAGAACGTTCGTTCTCTGCATATAAACGCATTTTTTCCTCATGCCGTACTAGTTTTGCCGAAACAACAGTTGAAACATATCTAATGTTGCAGATATTTAACAGACATTATTCACTTTGTGATTTCACGGAGGACTCTTAAAATGGTAAGTGTTTGAGCACGTGTTATTTAATTTTTATTTAAAAGATGAGCGAAATTATTTGCGGCAGCAAACGTCTCTATTAGCAGAATAACTCTAGTGGAACGCGAGGCCTGGTCGACTCTACGCTACTGCGCGGTACCGCTCGTGGCCAGCTTTAGTGATTATTGCAATATTAGTAACTATCGCCCCATATCCATTACACCAGTGTTCTCAAAAATATTTGAAAAAGCTTTAAAATTAATAACTAATTACTTTAATGATAATTCTTTATTTACTGATTGCCAGTATGGCTTTAGAAGCTTTCAACCACTCTTGCCATCAATAATTTATCCAATTTAATCTTAAATAACTTTGAAGATAAATATTACACTTATGTCACCTTTTTTGACCTCACAAAGGCATTTAATTGTATTAGCCATTCTATTCTAGCAAGAAAGCTAGCGCATTATAATTTGTCCAGTAATAGCATCAAACTTATTACATCTTTCCTCAGTGAGAGATTGCAGTTTGTAAATTTCAACAACGTTTTTTCAAATATTCTTAACTATTAACCACGGAGTACCTCAAGGATCTGTCCTTGGTCCCTGCTTATTTTTTATCTATATGAATGATTTAGAATATTGTGATCACAATACAAATTTTATCCTTTTCGCAGACGATACAACTGCGATTAATTATAATCAATCTTTAACTGATCTCAGAAATTAAACTGAAGATATGAATATAAACATTAAGAATTGGTTTTCTGCAATTAATCTTTGCATTAATCTAGATAAAACACAGACACAATTATTCACATTACGACCTTTTGTAAATGATTCACCAAAAGAACCTGTTAAATTTCTAGGTGTTTATCTGGATGAAATTCTCACTTGGGAAAGTCATGTCGATGCTTTATCCAAAAAACTGTCATCGACAATTTTTTTGATACGATCTTTAAGTTCCAGATTGACAGTTAATTCTCTAAATGTGTTTACTATGATCTGTTTCAATCTAGTATGTCATAGCATATTGAACTGGGTCATTCATCTCACACCAATAAAATATTCGCTTTACAACGTAGATGTATAAGAGTAATAGCTGGCGTTGGATATATGGACGACTGCAGAGACTCGTTCAGATCGTTGGGAATTCTCACAACTACATGTCTGTACATTTTTGAATGTGTCAAGTATGTAAAATCAAACTTAAATAAATATACACTTAGTTCTTCGATTCACGACCATTACAGGAGACATAATGACAATATCCGATCTGATTTTCATAGATTAGCAAAAAGCTGAGACGGAGTAAGCTATTATGCTATTAAGTATTATAATTAGAGCGGGCCAAGAGCGCCACGCACCAGGTTCGCAATCAGGCTGCCGGGCGCATATATGTATGTAAACATAGGTAATTTAAATATGTAATTATTAGGACGAGGACCAAAACCACTGTCTATTACGTCGTGAAGACGCGCAAATATACACCTGCAGTTTGGGTGTTCGTTGATAAATAGGGCGTTGTTCACAGTGGGCCACTACAAAAAAAAAGTTCATTCATCGACGGCTACGAACTAACAGCGCGCTTATTCATTTACGGATGACGCGCTCTATTCATCAACAAATGACGAGTCTGCAGATGTTACGTTTGCACCACTTCGTGGCATACTAGAAACAAGCGTCGGTGTGCTCGCTTTAGTGATTATGTCTAACGTAACTATTAAAAATAAACGGCCATTACCTACGAAAGTTAATAAATTTCTTAGTGAATTTGTGGATTTACACTACAATGGGAGTACAATTTTCTGTAAAGTTTGTAAAAGAAGCTACTGTGCTGGAGCAAACGTGATTGTGAAAGACATATAAATAGCGCACACCACAGAAATAAAAGAAATGGTGTGTCACAACAACGTCAATTTCAATTAGAATTGCTTTTAACGTTTATGGTATGTGGTCTACCACTTCGTATACTTGATAAAAAAGCATTTCGAAAATTCTGGGGTACATACAATACCGAGTGGATACTACCATCTCGGACAGCGTTACGGAGAGATATTCCACGAATACGTGAGGACATTGAAAATCGAATTAAAGCCGAATTAAAAGATAAACAGCTGTGGCTATGTCTTGATGAGACGACAGATTGCAAAAAAAATTCTATTTTGAATATAATAGTGCGCGTATTAGATCCTATTAAATCAAATTTTGCAATTCTATTAGCCAGCAGAAGATTAAAACAGTGTACTAGTAAAGCAATTACGGCCGTAGTTCTCGAAACGTTACAAAAATTTCAAGTGTCAACCAGTGAACTGTTGTTGTTCATGAGCGATGGTGCAGCAACAATGTGTAGTGTAGGCCGTTCCCTTAAAGAAAAGTGTGAAGGACTTTTACATGTTACGTGTAAAGTCCATGCTTTACATCTTGTGGCACAAACTATTCGAGAGTGTTACCCGGAGGTGGATGCATTAATAGCAAACACAAAAAAAGTGTTTCTCAAAAGTCCTAAGAGGACTAGGGCATTCCACAGGTTATGCCCTGGTATTCGAGAACCACCACAGCCCATTCTTACGCGTTGGGAACGTGGTTAAATGCCGCTTTTTATTGTAATGAACATTTTCAAGAAGTCAAATCCGTTATTTTGCAATTCGTCCCTGCCGAAGCTAGAGCTATTAGGATGAGCCAGAAGGGATTTCTCGATATTTCTGTTGAAACACATCTAAAGAATATTAGCAACAATTACAAAGGGTTAGTAGACGCGATAGAAAATTTGCAAATTCTGGATTGTCCGTTGGTAGAAATCAGTGCAAGTCGTGGACGAAGTTAGTACATTGTTACACAGTATAAACGATGCAACAAGTGGACGAGTTTTAGCTAAGTTCGATAGTGTTTTAAAAAGAATCCGGACTACACGAGATTAAGACAAATGTGCGATGGGGCATCTGCAGATTCCTTGACTAAGTCTAAAGATTATTTTAATTACGCCTGTCTTACTTCGGTAGACGTGGAACGGTCGTTTTCGAAATATAAGAACATTTTTTCGTCTCGGCGAACATCCTTCACCGAGGCAAATGTGGAAACTTATCTGATGGTGCAACTTTTTAAACAAGCCTATCCGCATTATTAGAAGGATAGAATTTATTTATATATCTTTATTTACAGTTACATTATTAAGTACAACAGATAAAAAAAGCGTTCAGTTTCTCAGTTATTTCCTTATTACATCCCATTTACAACGCATACCGTTTTCAATCAAATAAAAAAATCATAATGAAAATAAAAACACCTCAGCGTGTACATATATATATATATATATATATATATATATATATATATATATATATATATATATATATATATATATGCTCTAATTACTAAACATTATTATTGCGTCAGCTTTTATTTTTTTACTCTTGTGTATTAATTTCGAAATATCACATATCTGCTGTGACTCACATATACGCTATTTACAATAAGCGGCCGTTGCGCCTGATTCCGATTCTGTTGGATGGCGCAATTTGGCCCACTCTAATTATAATATCATCCCAAACACTGTTAGGGATTTACTGATATCTTCGTTTAAACAGGTAATTAAAAAATATCTAATTTCTGGAGCGTTCTATTCGGTCGATGAATATTTAAATAGTGGTAGTTGCAATATGTGTTTGTACATTTAAATTTATGGCTTTTCGTTTGTATTGACTTGTGTAAGCACTATTGTTGTGTAATAGCACCAATAAAGATTATTATTATTATTATTATTATTATTATTTCTAAATATCCAATATATTAAATGTTCAAATGATAATAAGCGCATAACAAATACTTACATGTTTTCTAAATCTAATTAATGGAATTTTATCGTAAAATGAATCGTATTTGTATGTGTAAAAATTCAGTTGAACGTATTATTATAATAAATGTTCAAATGAGCAGTCATTTGCAGTACTGCCTCTAACGTAGTAAAAATAACCAAGGGGGAAAGATGAGAGATAAGGATAATCAATTAGAGACTACAACAATACTGTGAAAAACATTAACTGGATGCGGTATGAGCAGTGCCATCGATTGTTGCATGAAAATTGTACTAACAAGGGAAGATCCCGAACCCGGAAATTCAAAAAAAATTGAAACTTTGGGAATATATAGAACATATATAGGTGTGCAATACGCATTTTTTTTTTGTGCGGACATTCACTTTTAAAGGGGTGAAACACCCATCGAAAATTAACAGATTTTCAATTTTTTCTAAAACAACTCCAGTAAAAGAAAGATAGAAGATGGGTGTAAATGCAATAGTGCAGCATACATCAAGCTCTTTTCAAATATGTGACTATCATATATACAGGGTGTTCCATTAAGCCCTGCGCTTACACTGCTGGTGTTTTTGTAAAAATACAAAGAAAAGTTTAAGATATAATCTGTGTGACTTTTAATTCTTTTTAAAACTGTATAGGTTACAATATACAGGGTGTTCCTAAAGTAAATATCACCATATCCTTGGTTATCCTAACAGAACTTTATGTACTATGTTTTATATATAGGTATATATATTATTGAATACTTTTTGCAAGGAATGATCTCAATCCCACAAATTTAAAATATAAATTTGAGAATATGTAAACCACATGCAAAGTTAATAAAATTTACTGTATATCTCTGCGGTATTATATTGATTAGAAAACACATTGTTTTGTTGATAATAACAGTAAGAGTATGATTCGGAAATATGTAGAAGGCATAGTAATATTCAATTCTTTAATTTGATTTAATCACTCGCTGTTGTAAGAGGAAAAGGTTAGTATTTTAGACCAAAGTTATATCTTATATTAATCCATTTTATTAAGCGATAAAAAATATATCATATTTTTAACATTTTAAGCAATAAAAAATTTTGATAAGTACATCAAAATAATTTATATGTGATTAGCTGATTAGTCATAAAGTAAGGATATATAGGAAATTTTTATAGAAAACCTTTACATCTTTTGGTCATGTCTATTATGTAGTGAAATACTGGCTACTGAATATTATTCTGTATGGTGATGAAATTCTTAAAGGGAAAATGTCTAAAACATAGGACTTCGTTGCACCACGCACATCGTATGAGGGCCTGGCTACCGCATATGGAACACCAGCAGGATGTATAAAATCCTGTTGTCTAAAAGCAAAAACTACCGGATTTTCAAACTTATTTGGTTTTTGATCAATGTATCCGTTTTTATACCAAGCATAAGCAAATACATCGTGATACTTTGGTGCCGAAAGTTGGTTGTGAATAAGGGACTGTAGTTGATAACATTATTGGTTCATGCAACACAATATCATAACCAAACAGTAGCACAAGATCGGAAAATTTTCTTACAAAATTTTTCCATATGCGGAAACCATATACATCTGGTTGTATCACTGCCGTAGTTTTTTTCGGTATCGCCAATATTTTAACATGTTTGCTTGATAGTATACTCTTTTGCAATGTAGCAGGACAATGACCAGTCCAAGAGTCCAAGAATAACACGCTCTGAGCTCCCACATTTGGCACATACACACGGGGGGAGCATTCATTAAACATTTTTTTTTGTTAATTTTCTCGACGTTGAAGCCCTAACATAAACATTCCACGGTTGAAAAAAAGACTGTTTACACGCGGACCGAAGCTACCACTTTGTTCTTTCATGACAAAAATAGAGGGGAAAGAAGTTTTCCAGGAGCTGATATTGTGGGAATATGGTATAACTATGTGTTGTTGCGGATATTGACTGCACAACTGCTGTAACACTTTTTGAACCCCGCACAGCTAACGTGCGACCAGAATGAAGCTCTAGATTAAAACCACTTCATCGGCATTGAATGTATTATCTTCTCCGACTTGTTTTATGAGATCTTTGCATGGCTAACAAATGTTGAAGCGATTTTATTTTGCTTTTCGGAACTGTACCATATGATCGCGTAATAATTATTTATTTTCGAAACTATTCTATATGCTTTCTTCAAATTCCAGACCCAATGCCGGGATGCTTTTAAAATTTTCTAAATGTATTCCTTGATTAGCTTTCAAAGCCCATCTTGAATGTCAAATCAAAGAATAAAATCACCCTTACATACCCCTCCACAAAGTTATTATAAACGGATTCCGAAATTTGTAGCATTTTTCCCGTCGTGTGCCCCCCCGGTTTACTGTTTCTTCCATCTAGAACAAATAAAAGAAAATTAAGACAATCGTAGTTATATTAAATGAGTTCCACTGTTTACCTGTACAATTGTTGGAGAGTTGAAACTTTTCGAAATTTAATTTTGGACGGTTGCTAACGTAAGTCGCTTCGTTTCCCCTTTTCCAATATTCCACAGCCTTGGTTTTATATTCTAAAGTGACAATACGCCTTCTTTTGGAACACATTGTTCATCTTCAGCTTCCTCGCTTCTAGAACTTCTTCGCGTGTAGGTACGTATTCATCATCTACGAAGTCTAAAGGAATGTGGTCTAACTGGATTCAAATTCCAGGTTTTTGTCATTTCCGCGAAATGAAGTATCTTTTTGAACGTCAAGAAGCATATCCTTTATTAGTCGTGTAGTTCTACTTCGTGGTTATTCACAGGTGTTAGATTATTGTTATTGGCAACGTCAAACGTTACCATGAGCAAGCGAATACATTTAAAGTATTTACGACAACCATTTTTAACACCACAGGTTTGTTACACAATCTAACAACAAATACTATTAATATCAGGTGGGGAATTTTTATAACAATGTTATTATTTATCATTGCAATTTGGTTGATTATTGACTTAAAAAAAAATTTTTACACCAGTAGATAAAAACTTTTGAATGTAATTACCAACAAAACAATGTTATCTAATCAATAATACCGCGAGATATACAGTAAATTTCATTAACTTTGCATGTGGTTTACATATTCTCAATTTCATATTTTAAATTTGTGGGATTGAGATCATCCTTGCAATAAATATTCAATAATATATTACCTATATATAATAACATAGTAAAATGAATTCTGTTAGATATAACCAAGGATATGGTGGTATTTACTTTAGGAACACCCTGTATATTGTAACACCTATACAGTTTTAAATAGAATTAAAAGTCACACGATTGTATCTTAAAACTTTCTTTGTATTGTTCAAAAACACCAGCAGTGGGAAGCGCAGGGCTTAATGGAACAAACCTGTATATATGATAGTCACTATTTTGAAAGAGCTTGATGTATCTGCACTATTGCATTTACACCTATCTTTATCCTTTCTTTTTACTGGAGTTGTTGGAAAAATTGAAAATCTGTTAATTTTCGATGGGTGTTTCACCCCTTAAAGTGAATGTCCGCACAAAAAAAAATTGCGTATTGCACACCTATATATGTTCTATATATTCCCAAAGTTTCAATTTTTTTTGAATTTCCGGGTTCGGGATCTTCCCTTGTAAGTTTCAAAACGTCTGCGATCTTTGTGGACGGTGGCTTATTAATAACAGCGCCATCTCACACGATTTTATCCTGAATTATTTAAAACTACAATTTACTACAATAACATTCTTCCAATATTTTAATGAAAATTACTTTTTAAGGATGGCGCAGCTTTTCTACAATTACGTGAATTTTCAATACAACGTTGTTGCATGTTATCTTCGCAGGATTTTTTTTCTGTATATACATACCCAAAATTACGATCCAAAGAACTGCTATCCATACGTAAGGATAACTTTTGCTTTTATATTTTAACAGCAGAGATCCTAAGTTCAAGGCTACCTAAAAATGATTTCATTGAGCTGTTAAATACTTTAGATCCAGGTGTAAGATACTTACTGTAATTGGGATCAGAGGATTTTCATAAAACTTCTCAGATTCTAAAAAAGATAGTTATACTATTACTATTAGACTACTACAAAATCTTCAAAACGCATAAACGTCTTCAGAAGAAAAATCATGTCTGTACTCAAAGGGCGAGTCATCTCAGATTCGGAAGATTGTGTCATTGATGAGTAGTTTTTTTTTTATTTTTTTTTCTTACTGCTAACAAGGGAACACAAGGAAGTGTCCCTCACCGATCTAAATGAAACTTGGTGGGTTTGTAGACTGATGCAGTGTAAGAACAACGATAACTTTCATAGATGCTAAATCGCCCGTTTTCGGGAATGGGGCGGCCTACAGCCAACGCTGCCTTTCGCTACTTGCTTTAATATCTCCAAACCTATAAGACATATCAAAAAAAAGTTAAGACAAATATATAACTGTATTATGAGTACTAAAGGATAGCGACATTAGTTTGCCTGTCATAGTTCTTGTTTTCCAGAAACAACCCCCATGCCCGTATTTTTTTAAAATTTTAAAATTTTTATTTACTGGAAAAATACACAAAGTTATGCAGAATTCACCCACATATATTAAACATGCTATAAAATAACTCAATTAAAAAAAAAAACAATAACATACGAATTGAGTAGGTATACCTCCGTATTGTTATTGATGTGAACAAATCGTAGAGATACTTATCTAAAGTATCTGTCTAAATATCTTTAATACTTTTTAGATCATTTATACCTTATCAGCATTACATTCCATTATTTATTTTTAAAAGTATTCGATTAGCGTATTATCCGTTATACTTGTAAAATTCCTCATTGAAATTGGAAGTGCTGATTTTCGCGTGCAGATTACATGATTTCTATAGTATTTAAATTTTATCTAGATTAATGTAAGTATTAGGATATCTTGTATACCATAAATGCTTTTGCATACGCATATATATAAAGCAAGGCAAGTTACAATTAGTACTTCCAGTCTTCAGTTTATTGACGACGAGTACGTTTCGCAATTAAGCTGTCGAAAAGTGTTTCTTGTAGTCATGAGAATCAACGTTGCTAATGTTCATACAATTCTTTTAGTTTCACCTTGTGTAATAATATTGAATACGATAAAAATATAGAGCCTAAATTGGTACCTAATAAAAATTTTAATGACAATAATAATATTTATAAGTTTTACGTGTATAGTCTCGATTATCCGAATAGATTGGGACCTGGACCTCGTTCCCCCTCAGATATCCGAAGAAAGGCAAAAATAAATAACAGGCTACTCTGCATAGTTATTGCAGTAATGGTAATCTGTGTAGAAATGTTGAAAACAAAGAAATTGCTTACCCCACGCACAACGAAGAAATGCAGGTTTGCCACAAATACTGCATAGTGGTGTACTTTGTAAATCCTTCGGAAGCAGAATCGGACAGGATTCTCAAACTTCGGTGGCCGATCTTCGATGTATCCACTTTTTAACCACGCATACTTAAATAGATTGAAGAACCTCGGCGATGATAATTGATTATGTGTCAAAGATTGTAACTGGATAATAGTGTTTCGTTGATGTAGAGTTAAATCGTATCCCATAAGCAGTACGTCATCTGAAAAAGTCCTAACAAAATGTTTCCATATTCTAAAACCGTAGACGTCTAGAGGCTGTACCATTGAAGTTGTCTTCTTAGGTATTGTAAAAATATCGACTTTTTTGTTCGTTGGTACTATTGTAAATTGTTCACTTCTTTAGGACAATGCCCACTCCACGAATCCAATAACAAGACACTTTCAGCGTTAGTATTTGGTAAGAAAACATCTGTAAACCCATCTTTAAAATGCTGCGAGGTCAATTTCCCCGATGTTGATGCAGATATATACACGTTAATGGGCCTAAAAAGTGTTTTTTTGTACGTTCGGTCCAAATTGACTGTTGTTCTTTTAACACAAGAAAGAGGGGGGATAATAGTCGTCCATTTGACGAAATTGTTGGCATGATTATGTAACTATGTGTAATAGATGATAATGATTGCACGACCGCTTCCACTGTTTTTGTTCCAATGGCGGACAAAGCTTCGACCGGAATGTATCTCTAAATTAAAGCCACTCTCGTCTGCATTGTAGACGTTGTCTTGTCCAACAACGCTAATTTTAGGTTTAATTTCATTAACAAATCGCTCGGCTGTGGATCGTAATTCGTCAGCATCGCTATGAGTGGATCGTGTGATAAACTTTGTTATTTTACGAGAAACAATTCTATGTACTTTTTTGAAATGCCATATCCACCAATGACTAGCTTCAAATGAATGATATTCTATTTCATCTTTTGCCTGTAGCGCCCATCTGCGAAGACCTATGTCGTGGATAATATTTCCGCTGTTTAGCGCTTCCTTAAATCTTATCAGAACATATTCTGTAACGTATGTACTTTTTTGTCCTTGTTGGTGCCACCCCGGTCAACACTTGCTTCCCATCTCTGAAGTTGCCTACTTGATTTTACCTGGAACAAATGGACGCCAAAGATACAAATGCTATTATTAGCATTGATGTATCAAACTGTACAAGATATCTTTATGTACTAGTTTTAGAAACTTTCCCTTACGTATTTAAATGTTTAGATAGAATAAGAAACTTACGTATTATATATATTACCTTTCTAAATCGATTTTGGACAGATTCTAACGAACGTCGTTTCGCTTTTCCACTTTTCCAAAACTTAACGGCTCGCGTTTTATATTCAATATCAATTGAACTACCTCCTTCTTGGGGTACACAGTCTTCATGTTCATAATCTTCATCATATTCACTTCTTGGTTCAACGAGTTGCGGTTCCTGTGGACCAGCCAAGTCTTCAAATTCCAGCGCTACATCTGCCTCAAATGCAAAAGATGCCCCTTCTTGAGCTCTCACAATGATATCCGTTATAACTTCGTGTAACTCTTGTTCTTCACGTGTTATAGGTGTATCAGCGATATTTGCAACAAGGAATGTTGTACGTAGCAAATTCAGTACATTAGCAATTATAATACTGCATCTAAAAGTCTAAAGCCGCTAGATCCTAACACAGTAACCTAAACTTGCGGACTCGCATAGGCGTCGGTATTACGGGTTAATATAAGAATACGAAAAATTCATAAATAAACTAAACCGGTAGAGAAGCAGGCATGTAGTGTCGACCTTGAATATAAATCATGTTAAACCGCGCTGAGAGAGATTTCGTTTTAGTACCGGTTGAGCTGTTGCAGAGATTAGTCGAACGGTCAAGGTTATGTACTTACGTCGCGCTTTTGAAAATATAGCTGGTGTTTTTTGTGTGTTGTAGTATTATACCAAGTACATAATTAGTGGTATCGTTTCATATAGAACTAATATTTACATACCTAAGAAATAATGCCTCGTAATAGATTTGCTACTAATGTACATAAGTATGTGTCACTTTTTCCCATTTAAAATATGACGGTAGTGCAGTTTTTTGCTTAATATGCAATGTTCGTTTGGCTGCATTGGACAGAACTGATTGCCAGAGGCATGTCAATGGTATTAAGCATATGAGAAATGCAAGAACTGAAATACCTTATACACTATTCCTCATACATTTATTAATTATGTTTACCTCTTGTAATCTTCCGTTGTCGTTGGTGAGAAAAGCAGCTTTTAAAACGTTTTGGCGACAATACGTTCCACAGTACCCATTGCCTCAACAAACACAATTACAGAATCATTTGCCGCGATAAAGAGATGCTAGAAAATGTGTGTAGACGTGATTTGTGTTCCAAAAAAATATGGATTACCGTGGATGAGACGACCGATATAAAGAAAAACAGTATTGCGAATGTAATAACTCGCGTTTTATCTAGCGAGAACACAGCATCTGGATATTTGTTAGCTTGCAAACGTGTTCAACAATGTACCGCGGAAAATATTCAAAAGGTGATAATAAACGCTTTGAAAAAATTTAAAATTGCCCAAGATCAAGTTGTGATGATTGTGACAGATAGTGCAGCAACGATGTTAAGTGTTAGGCGATCCTTAAAACATATATTCCCTAACTTAAAACATATAACCTGCGTGCTGCATGCTTTGCATTTAGTTGGTGAAGTTGTTCGACAACATTACGGAAACGTTGATCGAATGATTGGAAGTACTAAAGCAGTATTTCGTAAATCTCCTAAACGTTTAAAAGAATTTCGTAAATTTTGTCCAGGTATTCCAGAACCTCCTGAACCACTTTTAACGCGATGGGGTACTTGGCTAACAGCAGCTTCTTACTATTTGATCCATTTTCAACAAATTCAATCAGTTATAATGCGATTTAATCGGAATGAATGCAACGCAATTAGAGAAAGTCAAAGAGAATTTCAAATTCCTCAACTTATAGAAGATTTAACAACAATATGTACCTATTATACAGTATTACTAGATGCCATCAGAAAACTACAATGTACTGAATTGTCATTGCAGGAATCATTAGACATAGTGGAGAGTGTAAAAAATAAATTACACACATTAAATGATGCGCCAGGATTATGCGCTAGTCAAAAGTTGGCAGATGTTTTAAGGAAAAATCCCTATTTTAATACTTTAGAGGCCGTTTATAATAAGTGTAAGAATAGTGAACTTTTAAGTGATTTTGAAAAACAGTCTCTACATGCAAATGTAACTTCCTTAGATGTGGAGAGATCGTTTTCTATGTATAAGAATATTTTTTCTTGTCGACGCAGAAGGTTTAAAGAAGTAACTGTGGAAACATATGCAATGATGCAAGTTTACAGTAGTTCACATCCTGATGCCTCTAATTTGTTGAATAATTAGCAAGTAAGTTTATTTATGAATTTTTCGTATTCTTATATTAAACCGTAATACCGACGCCTATGCGAGTCCGCAAGTTTTGGTTACTCTATTAATAACACGTTAATTCTTACATGCCCAAGCATGCTATGTAAAATTGAAAAAAAATTTTAAGCTTTTTATACGTGTATTAATTTTTTACATTTTCCTCAATTATTTCATCAATTTTATGATTATTCAATTACTTTAAGTTTATTTATTTGTCGTATTAAATATTCTCTAATGTAGCCATAAAACAAAAGTGATAGCCGTCTATGGAGATAAATTGAAATGTCAAATGTGATGCTTTAATAAGTGTCATTTTGTAAAAATTTCTTTTTATCTTGATTCTTTTTGATTTGAAGTCAATAATGTATTATAACTTCTTGAACACCCAACATAATATTCAATCCTAAAAAAATACACAATAAATACCACAAAAAACTGTAATTCATAAATTAAATAAATAAATTACCAACTTTACATTTTCAAAATAAATGAAATACCTTGAAAACGGTGAAAGATATAGGTATATAGGGAATCTTCAGAAATATATGCCTAGTTTTTCGGGTAGAATTCAAAAATGAATCAATATACTAAGGTCCTCTAGTTAAAACTCTGTAGATTGCAAAATATTTTTAGAAAGTAGATCCAAACGGCTTAGATGTACCTAGAGGTTGGTTTTCGTTAAAACAAAAAGGCTTGTTCATTATACACATAGAGAACTTTTGATAGCTAGGCACTTACGAGACACTTTGTATATGTTAGTTTCGGTTTAGACTATGGCCTCAATCGGGCCTCACAGCAAAAAGAAAAGACCGTTTTGAAAAATCTCCCTTCACAAAACCACAATCTTCTAGTAGACCAGCCTGTATATAACATGTTGATTGTTAATTTTTATACCTCGATTGGAAACGTGTTATTAGTGCTCTGAACTATTTTTGATAATCGTACGTTATGAAATAACGAATTTATCTTGTTTTTAAGTGGTCCAAACTATAGGCCCAGCAGAATCTTTCTATAGGATGACCAGCATGAAGGGGCAAGTGGATGAAGATGTTGTCACATTTTTAAAAAAATCTACTCAAAAGTTTGACCATATATTATTAATACACAACCTTTTCTTACTAATCATTCAATAAGAGATACCAACAAACGCTCAGTTTTTTGGAGCATCCACTTGCCCCTTCAGTTTTAAAAAGTGCTCTTGACATAATAGGTTCCCAAGAAAATATATAATAGTCTTTTTTCCTTATATTCCGGCTTAGGAATACTGTTCATTAATGTTACTAGTTCGTGATATTCTGATAGAATGTCCTCTTTGCCGGAATTTCATCATAAAATTAGAGTTATGTTTGCATGAGCGATTAAGCCATCAGAGGAAGCAAAATAAAGTAAAAAGCTCACCATCTACAATTGCCAAAGACCAAAAAAAGCACATAATAACAACTAGTAACGCAGGCCGTACAAATAGCTTTCGATTATACATTTTTTTTATAATTGCCAACACTAATTGGCATCCATATTACTTTAGATAACATAGTAGTTTTCTACATTATCTACCACGCTCTATTTCCGTGTCAATACAAAAACTTTTCACACGAATATTAAAAAAAAATACCTTTTGTAAGCGTCTTCGTCATCTTTCGGGACCAAATCCAATTGCACTTTTCATTTTCGCCTTTTTGGTACTGTCCAAGGTAACATGGGGAATTAGGGAATTATATTGGCACTACTAACAAAAACAAAATCACTTATTTCAAAAATTTGAAACACGCCGAAACACCACTGTAATTTTACAAATTTTTGTCAAAAGAAATTGCAATTTAATTTAATGTCGTTTAAAGATTGTAGATTTCAAGCTAGTTGTTCCATTGCCACGGTAAAAATGATGATAAGAAATCTATTTCTCCTTGATTATTTTGATTTATCTGCGTGTAAATACCTCTTGATAAACATTTTTATAAAATATTTAATGTAGATAGGAGTTTACGTTCAATTCGAGTATTATGGCGCAAGAATCGATCCTTACAACTTATTTTTAATTTTCAATCTTTTTCCTGAACACACTCAACAATTAGGTATAGGCAAATTAAGGCTTAAGTATATAAATGGACTAGATTTGTGATTTACCTCTTGCAGAATATCTTCTGGACTATATACGCAGCCTGCATGTTATACATAATATGTATAACATAATAATTTATATTATTACATATTGTATAACAATATAAACATCATGTTTCAAATAACACAATCTTTCTACTATTAAATCACATTCACATATGAATCTGGTTGCTATCCTCAATTTCCTTCCTCTTCCTGCTGATAATATTCCAAAAGTGTACACGCAGAGAAACGTTTACTTGTATCAAGTTGTCCGCCCTAATTCAAGACAATTACTCTTTCAATTAAGGAGCTTTCATGCAAAACCGAATAAATCCACTTTTAGTAGTTTCCTAGAAAAGAGCATTTTATAGTACAGGGTAAACGATGAAAGATAATAACAAGCTTTTCCCTCCTAGTTGTGTGCTTTTTGATGAGAATAAAATGTACCGTGTCCTGTTAAAAAGTACAAAGTGTCTTATTGTTAGTAAATATGCCAGGAAATAATATGGATTTACCTGGTTTTGCTGGAAGAGTACCTTACTTATTATATATATAAAATTCTAGAGTTGACTTCACAAATTGAACCTTTATTAAAGTTTATATATAAAAAAAAAAAAAAAAATACAAGAAAGTAAAAATTAGTATTTCATCTTCCTCTTCCAAACAGTCGCATCTCTTTCCATCGCTTTCATGATCCTCTTGTTCATCGCCTTTATCGTTTTGAATCTCAGATGTAAACAAAATTCTTTTACACCAATCCAAATTTGTGTGACTTTCCCAGTTCTGTCCAAATTGTTGAGCCATAAGTTTTCGTACAGTTTTCTTTTTTTTTTGTCTGGGATAGAACGGTGTAATTCGATATTATTGAGTTGAAAACCTTCGTCAGATTTGTTTCTCTTAAGCAGATTGTGTTGTGTTTCAGTCATGGTTTCAAATCGATAATGCTGGTAGCAGGTAACTTTATTCAGGTTGTTTTTATCTTTTATCTTTTTCAGCATAATTCGTTTGATGTCAGCTATTCCATCCAGTTTTTTATAAAAAGTTTGTAATTCCTTAATATCCTTAATCAACCAGTCTTGTCCCAATATTTTAATAGCGCCTACTTCTGAATATATCTTATAGTATCCATCTTTTGATTCGATAGTGGGATTTTTTCTTAGGAGCCTTTCCCCTCTACCAAACGCTCGATCAGCCGGCATAAAGCTGTGTCCCCTAACAGGGAAGGTAAGATTTATTTGAATTACGTTTTCAGGAGACTCAAATTTCAACCAGTACAATAAGATATGGATAATGTGGCTATTCTTATTCTATCCTCCGCATCCATCACAGAACAATCTTATGACTCTTTTGTCTTGCAAAGATAACCCATTCAAGTGCAAAAGTAAAGCAGATCCAATTTCTGTACAACCACGTGACGCTTCGGTCCACAAATAAAATGTGGGATTCTTGGAGTCCATCTGAACGCAACAGAATGAGTATAAACTTATTTGATGTGAATAAAAAGCTTCGCTAATGGGCGTTCGAGGAAGTGGCTGTACCTGCTGTAGGTCAAAGCAAAAGCTAAAGGCATCTTCTGGATTCTCCTTCATCATTTCGTAAAAAGCCATTGCCCTTTTAGTGTGAATACGATATTGTAGCAGAAGCTCCTTCTTTGTATTTGGATCCTTTGCAATTTTCATTAGATGTTTTAGTCTTGTGCATTGACCGCAGCAATCTGATGCTGGGAATGAAAACCTTGCATTGAACTTTGTTAGAAACACTTTTCTGAGTATCAACTGTATTGTTATACATCTTATGCAGTTTAGATATGTTAAAATAAGAAGGTAAGTAAATCCGTTTGGATTTTGCTTGGCTTTCCTGGCCTCTAGGCTGTCCAATAAATTCTTTAACTTTTTCTCGTTTGGTAACAGTTTTCGCAGACATACGGTCACCACCACGTTCTTCTTTTGGTGCCTGCCCTTGGCTAATAAATTTTGCCACATGACTGATTCTGTGAATTGTTAACCCAAGCGCATGCCGAAAAAATCCTTGATATACCCTAACAGCTGTTTTGTCTCGGTTTAAAAACTAAACTATGTTAAGTGATCGTGTTTTTGGCTCATCTTTTATAGGTGTCCTTCTTGCTGTTGGAACAACAGACATCATGTGGCAATTTCACATCACAGTTGCGAATTTTAGAACAAAAATATGTCTTTCCAGCATGATTGCATGGCCTCTTAAATTTCCTTAGATCTGGGTCTGCGTCTGAATATCTATAATTTTAGTAATGTTAGATTACGTGAAACACAAAAGTTAATCAGGAAATTACCTCTTTCTTTTTTCTTTTACACGTCTGGTTTCATAGTTTCTATGTCGCGTTCTACTACCATCATTTGCATCTTTTACAGACACTAGGTTATCCATCTTAACTGATTTAAGCAATAACACACAGAAAAAATTTGACAAACCAAATTTTAATCACCGCGTTAACAGATTAGTAAGCTTAGATTATTACAATGATCCTGCATTATCATTGTTTTACACACTCCCATACCATCTGTGGAGTAAAATCTTTACTAGTGCGTAAGGGAAAACTGTAAACGATGAAATAGGTTTACCGGATTTAATCGGTTTTGCTTGAACAAATGGATCTATTCGCTTTTGCTCAAAACTATTAACTTTGGGATACTTTTAATAAAGGATTTATTCGCTTTAGCTTGAAAATAAGTACAGCTATAGAAAGCTGGTACAAAGATTATATAGAAACTCATTCTTTACCAAAAGTGGATTTATTCGGTTTTGCATGAAAGCTCCTCAATTACCCACAATACAATTACAGTTCTAAATAAAAGGAAACAAATTCTTAGCGTTTTTTTCTTCTCTTAAGAGGAGTATCTATATACTTCTTATGAAATAGTTATATTTCTTTGTTTAAGACATTTATTAACTTGATTCAAGAAAATCTTGCAGAAGATTTGAAGAAAGCGATTCTTAATATAAGTAAATAGCCGTTATAACACAAAACAATATTCTCTTATGGATAGTGAATAGTTTTTGTTCGGATTATATATTTATTCTTCTACATTACAAGATAATAACAAAATATATTATATAGACAACTAAAAATGAACATTTCAGAATACTATATCATCTGGCTACAATACAACTCAAAAAAAAAGGATGTTTCATTTCTTATCTCTCTTATATATGTACCAACGAACGGAACAATTGTCCTAATACATGTCTGACGTAATCTAGACAATTTTTATTACATCTATCAACACCCCCACTAAATAAAAATGAATTTATAGTTATTGATTTCACTGGAAGTTTAATCCCATTGGAACAGAACACCACAAAATCGTTTCTTTCGACGTTCCTTTTGTTAAGGTGTCAGCTACCATTTCTTCTGTTGCTACATGTTGGATCGTTACAGCCCCTTCTGCCACCTTTTGTTGTACAAAATGCCATAATACGACCTTTAGAGTCAGTCGTCTCATCTATAGATATCCAAATATCGTTGTTACCAACTTCTTCGCGAATAGTATTAATAGTCTTAAAAAAAATAAAAATATTATAGGTGTAAACAAAATCTTATGACACTCAAGTATGAAAATACATTTTTTTAAAATTTTTATTTATTATATTAATTACCTCATTGTAACATTTTGTTACATATGTTGTTCTTAAGGTTTTCACGCTTGCCACATTCTTGTTGCAGTATTTAGTGAGAAAATTTCGCAGTTTTGAATAGTTTAATCTGTCCAGAGGAATATTTGCAGACATAAAAGCGTCGCATAAATCTCGATTAAAAACGTCGATTTCTCTTGAATTTTGGTGTCTATTAACATTTGGTTCCTCAACGGTTTCCTAAGATTTGCCTGATGTCCAGGAGCAGTAGCATGTTGCTCTAAATGATTTTTCTTTTTGCAAGTTAATTACAATAATATATTTGAAGCAAGTTATGAAAGAAAAACAAAAACGTCCTTTACCATTTTTCCGCACGCTTTACAAAACAACTCTTCACTGTTGCTTGGATTCAGTTGAAAGACAGTAGTGCCTTCAGCCATTTTTGAACTTTATCGCTATGTGATTCCTTGGATTTTGGCATTGTTGTAGATGGAAATACACAATACACTGAGTAGATAAACAAGCACAAACCGACAGAAAACTACCGAAAAATATTCGTTGCAAGCTACGATATAAATGAAAATTCAAAAGTACGCTTTCACTATATACTGATTCGTCAATAGTCCACCTCGCTATAGGAACACACACATATACGCTCCAGAGAAACATCAAGAGAATAAATATAAAATCTAAACTGCAATATCAAGATGTCCATTGTATAAACTATGAATGGGCATCGTGTATTCATTAATCACGAAAACAGGGAGAAGAAATTTGCTTATATGGTTTAAATTACAGGGCGTAAACAAGCCGATAGGGATTCCCGTAAAATAAAAACGTGGGTGCAGGTAAATGAACCCGAGAGCGATAAGCCGATAATTGAGGATATATCTTCAATAGGGTAGTAATATAAATTTTACGGCAGGCAAATCCAAACTTTGCCCCTCACACAATAGACGGGAAAAGTTTATAGCATTTTAGTTGTAAAACTAAAATTTACATTTAAGAAAGATGCAGCTGTGTAAAAACCATATTTATTTAAAATTTAAAAAAAAAAAACGTTTAGACCAAATAAATATGATTTTAAGACAAAATAGGCGAAAAACCACGATTTAGGCTGTTAAAAGTCCAAATAGGCAACTAGGCAAAATAAAGCATAGCTAGATCGCTTTGATTTGTCGAGAAACATATAGATTTTGTATTATTTTTAATTTGCCTTGAATCTAAACAAAGAGGCATTTTGCCTAAAATCCCGTCTCTACTTATAAGCCACAGTATTGTGTGTATGTATTTTTCTTGATCTATTGAAATAATACCCAATTTTTTATCTCTCATTATTCTAACACCCACACAATTTTGTGCATCACTCAAATCTTTCATTGGTTTATTTTTCAATTTGATCTTTGCATCTTGATCGTTTGAAAATATCATTACATCATCTGCATATACACCGATGAATGTCATGTGCAAATTTTTAACATAAAAATAAGCGATTGTGTAAAACCTGCTTTCAATAATGCTGCACTAAGTTTCTTATTCCACTGACGACTTATTGGTTTCAATCCAGAAATTGATATCTTCAGTTTACAGACTCGTTCACTTTTATCGTCAAACCACTTATGTAGGTTGCCTCATGTAAATTTTATCTTTTAAATTACCTTGTAAAAAGGCTGTTACTGCATCTAGTTGTGTTATATCAAGTTTGTGTTAAGCTGCAATATCTTATGGAAGAATATCTTACCACCGGAGAATATATTTCCTCATAATCTATACCCTCACGTTGAGTACACCCTTTTGCAACTAACCGGGCTTTATAATTGATGATATTTCCATGATCGTCAGTCTTCCTTTTAAAAACCTATTTACAGTTAATTGCTTTTTTATTTCTCGGGAGGGTTACCAAATCCCACCTTTAAAGACTAAAATTCTTCATTGCATTTCTCCATTGTTCACCATCTCCACAATTCAAAATTTCCGTTACAGTTTCTGTGTCATTCTTCACATAAGAGTCTGCTGTACAAAGATATGTGACATAATCATCCATACGTATTTAGTTTGACGTTCTGACCTTCTCAATGTGTGGTCTTTAAGCTCATTATTCATTGGGCATCATTATCTGAGCAACCTTCACCGTCATCATTTGACAGAACAGATTGGTCATTCTCTACAACCTCCGCTGGTTCTACTAGATTGTCTTTGTTTCCTATTTCACCTGGAAACAGATCTATAGAATTATCAAGATTTTCCATGATAACCACGTCTCGGATCATACAACCTGTATCCTTTCGTATTCCCGCCATAATCAATGTCATATATATAAATATAGCACTCCATTTTGTTCTTTTTTGCTTTGGTACGTGAACCACCGTGCTACCAAAAATTCGGAGATTCGAGATATTTGGTTTTTTGCCAAACCACATCTCAATTGGTGTCTTGTTCAACAAGTTCGAATTTGCTGATCGGTTTAGAATATATACTGAATATATTCTGCCCAGAATCTTTTTTTCTAATTTAGCATCAAACAACAACATGCCTTTTCAACAACAGTTCTGTTCATTCTGTTCTGGTGTGTATGTGTTTTTGACGTAATAGATTTTCAAATTCTTTGTTGCAGAACTCTAGACCATTATCAGTTCTTAGTATTTTAATCTGCTTACCTGTCTGTTTTTCAGCCATAACTTTAAAGTCTAAAAAATAGTTTAGAACTTCAGACTTCAGAAAGTATACAAATATCATTCGACTGTGATCATCTACAAAGAGTAGGAAATATTTGGATCCTTCTATTCGCCAATTCAGGCAGAAGTAGCAGTCCGAAATGTGGTCTTTAGGTTCTCTCCACACCATAGGAACTGCAAAAGGCATATGATGTGAACCTTTTGCCCATGCTGTGAGAAGCCGAACACATGTGACACGGCAAATATGGGGGGCCCAACTTTTATCCTGGTCGCCTACTTTACAACCAAAATAAAGTTGATAACATTTTCTAACTAACGGTGTAAACGAACGTTTCTGCGTTTTAAAAGTCAACTCACCGCAGACGTAGCAGATCGAATTTCGATTATTTTTACAATTTCTCAGCACTTCAGTGGCACTTGGGGTATCAACATAACACTTTAAACACAACAGCACACTTTCTCAAAGGTTAGAACAAGGCAAATGTGGAGCTGCAATGTTCTCTAGCCGGTCAATTTACTGCAACTGCGCTCCCGGACAAAGATCTTATATTGCTCCCGGCCAGCTTGTCGAGATCTCTTCTGCCTGTTCCGAATGACGCAATATTAGTTAGAATAATGCAATTTGCGCAACATTTTATTTCAAACCAGTGTTGGCGGCATAAATTGAGAGATGAACAGCAAAATGGGCAGGAGGAAAAAGCGTTAGTGCTTTTCTCTTCTCATATTGTTTTTGCCGGGAGTGATTCCATCAATACCATGAGCTAGAGATATCTTGGTTATTGTTTCTAGGCACCTTTTTCATGTGTCTATGTGTACTTCTACATTGGGTTCACTTTTCTTTGAACATTATTGTTTTCTTTTCTTTGCAGCATTCATGTACGTTAAAATTTAAATTTGCCGCGTACTTTTAAGTTGGTAGTACTGACCGGGATGGTAAGGAACTGCAGACTGAAGCTAGTTGTTAGAGAGTCGTCACGATTTATGATTATGTTATGTGAGGAAAATGAGGAAAATAAACGTGTCGAGATTAAGCGTATTTTATTTATGAAATTAACTGAATTTAAAAGGGTTTTCTACAAACTAAAAGACTAATTAGATCTTCAGGAACGTAACACGATTAACAAAATTAATTTCCTAAATACATAATAATCACAGCATGGACAGATTTATATGCTTCTTGATTTAATATTAAATTTAATAAACGTTTTGTCTAATATGTAGGACAGTCAGGGCAGTTGCAGTAACAACATGAAACTAAGGTAAGCATTAAACAGCACGAATCACTAAATTGAAAACGAACGGGGGTGCATGTACCCAGCCCCGCCACCTCCGGATTTTGAAATTTCCTATACGCTATTATTTTGTGCTCATTTTGTGCCGTTTTGTGCCGCAAAAAGGGAATTTTGTGCTTCAATATTAACGGAGTTATAACTTATAACTCCGTTAATATTAAAGCACAAAATTTTCTTTTTGCGACACAAAATGATAGCGTATAGGAAATTTCAAAATCCGGGTGTGGCGGGGCTGAGGACATGCAGCCAACAAAAGGAAATAAATGCCTATAAAACAGATTTTTTTATTACATAATGTTGCTACTAGAGTTGCTGGTTTTGAACGTGAATACGAACCACATCTGTACACGTACATATGTACGAACTTTTTGTACTCAGGTGTTTATATACACGGATGTTGAACATCGCGGGTACAGACACGGGTTTTGAGACACGTAACAAACTATAATGGTTACTGCATCTGTTTCACTATATTCATAAAAGCTATTAGAGATAGGTATTAAGATTAATGGTTCGAGGAACTTATCACTCTAGAGTTTGTTAAAAAGGTGGCACCGACGTGGGTAGGGGTAACTTTCAACTCGTAGTCGATCTCGACGGTACCGCGAGAGAGTTCAAAGCGACAGTATCTTACTATCAGAAATTCATGTCATTTTAAAACTTGATTCAAATGATTCTGCAGCATTTTAAGTTGATCAGCAATTTTTTTCCAATTCGAACATTCAAAGAAATTTCCATGAACTATTCTAAAGTTGTACAAGCTATTGAACAATTAGAAAACAGTCACTTATCTTCACGAGACGCATTAAATTGCATAAACAATGTTGCTCAAAAATTTGGTGCAATTTTAACGAAAAATCCCGATTTACAAAAGGTTCGGTCTATAATTGAAAATCAAGAGTGCCCAGATGAGGAAAAGGAATATCTGACATTTGCAAATCTTACTTCACTGGATGTCGAACGATCATTTTCGAAGTATACGACAACGTATTCACAACACCGTCGACGGCTGAATAAATCTACAATGGAAGCGTTGCTGATGTTGCAATTCTACGCAGCTTACCAGGGCGGTTGCCAATTGCCACAGTGGACATCAAGACGAGAGGAAAAAGTAACAATATTATTTTTCACTAATATTGTATATTACGTGCCTACTTTTATGCGGTGCACCACCTTCTTAACAAACTCTATCTTATCAGATCATAACGTTACGGACTTAGCATTAACAACAAAGTATTTATGCATGATTGAATGACTTGATATAGTACATAATTTGATAGTAGTAGCTGAATATACTTATATATGTACGTACATATGAATGTTAAAAACAATTTTGCTTTAAAAAGTTGTTAATTATGTACGTATGAAATTCATTTCAATATAAAATCAAATTGAATTTGGAAGGTTACAGTTTTAAGCCGAAGATGTTTTCTACTTAATGAATAAGATGTAATAAGAATAAGTACATGTGTTATTAGGGTTCTAGTAAAGAAATAGTAGGTTTGTCACAATCGGTGACGATCATCTTTTAGATATATCTCTAAAAGTACAATCTAAATATCCTTTTCAAAAGTTCTTGGAGAAGATCCTGGATTAAGATCTATTTTTTAAAAGTATATAATAAAATCACGCTGCATCTTTGTTTAAATCAGAATAGAACACTCTGTAGATTATGAACTCTTTCCATAATGCAAGTTAAATTAATAAACATAAACAATGTTGTACAGGCTGTTACGAAAATGCAATCTAAACGTAAACATATTCAACCAGGAAAAACTTTTTTTTTTACGGTAACTATTATTTTTGATCATCTCTTCATATTATAATCAATGAAACAAAATCGTATTCAGCGTCCTATACCTAAATTGACTCGTGTCCGAATTATTCAAAAAAAAAATCATAAAATTTGATTTCTGAATTAACAATGCAGACCTTGTTTTCTTTACGTAAACATATAAGGAGTGTTCTATATGAACTAAGATGGAATCAAGAGTACTATGAAATTGAAAAGATTTGTAAGAAATAGATCTTCGTCCACCAAAATTAAAAAAAAACATTCAGAAGTGTATCTCCGTAACCCTTGTTATTACAAGGTTCCCAGGTCATTCCTTTAATTTGCGTACGCAGTAGTATATGAAACAGTATGCAAGCAAGTAGGCTGTGCTGATGGGCAACCATTCGCAGTTCAACTTTATCAATGCCAATATCCAGATGACCACTGCTAATCCTGCAATAGAAAATAAGGATATCACTTTCGCTATAAGTGCATACAGGCAGAGAAATGGTGTCTTGCCTCAAGGAATTAGATTTTCTTGCCAAAATCCGGTCTCAAGAAAATATTTTTATTTCTATAGAACTATAGACTATAAAATTATTTAATATAAGAAAATAATTTTCTTGAAATTTAATTGTATTAACCTTGGATGCATAACACGGGCCTCCGAAGGCGAGCGTGGTATTCTAAGCTTCATAATTTCTTTATCGTTAATTTTTTTTCTTCTGGGCCTTGTCTATGCCTAAACTGGATCTTCCTCTTGCTATTTCTAATTGGCGTTTGATCTATATAATTTATATGAAAATCTATTTTAGATATTTGAATTCTACCGCGTATTTACATATCTCGGGCCTCGTAGGCCCGGTTTATTTTCGATTGATAATCGTTTATATTTACATCCAAAACTGTCTTTGTTTAAATAATTTGTTGCTTCTGGCGTCAATGTACTGCATACTGCAATATTATTTGAAATACAATGTGTTAACAATCGGCTGCAACATGTTGTAACATGTAGGAACAGGCCTACTTCTGCGCTCAACGGTGTTTGCAAGTTTCAACACGCAGAAATGCATATCATATAAATATGCGAACGCATAAAAAAGACTTCACTTGCTAAAATTTGCTTGAGGTGTTTGTTTGTGAATGTTCGTTATGGTGAAGCTGCCAAAACGAACATTCAGAACAGTTCAAGAAAATCGACCGGCCAACGTGCAACAGTGAGGTATAGAGATCCCAATTACGAGGAAGCTCTAATGCGGTGGGCAGAGGAATGTGATGAAGTTTTATCGGAAGAGAGTGAAACGTCTGAAATTGAAGAACCTGGTCAAGATTCATTAGAAGCCAATTCAGACTCTTCAAATTCTAAGTCTGAAGAAGATGTAGCTACAGCGGAGGGCGATAGTGATAATCCCAACTGTTTCGCTTCTCCATCCGGCATCCAGTGGAATGAAGTTGTGTAAAAACTAAAGCAGTGTCCTGGGATACACCTGAAAATGCTTTAAAATGTTTTATTACAAGAACGATCTTAGAAGAAGTCGTCAAGTGCACAAACCTTGAAGCTCGAAGAGTAGCTACAGTAAAAGACAAAGGATGGGTAGATATTGATGTGATGATGCTGAATGCTTTCTTAGGTTTGCTGATACAAGCTGGTGTGGAAAGAAACTGGGGCGTACCGATAAGAGAACTGTTTTCTTCTCATAAATGTAATCCTATTTATCAAGCTACTATGGGAATTAATCGGTTTGAAGATATTAGACGGTACCTGCGTTTTGAAGACAAAAGAACACGTGATTTTGTCTACAGACCGATAGATTAGTTCTGATATCGTATATATGGAACTTATTTTTACAACAATGCAGGTCATCTTTGGTGCCAAACGAAAGTGTTACCATTGACGAGCAGTTACTCTCGTATAGAGGGAGATTTTTTCAGTATATAATAATAATAATAATAATAATAATAATAATAATGTTTATTGTCCAACAGGTAAACCCAATTACAGGACAAATATACACATTGTGAACACAATACATATTGATTTAAAAACATGACATAACTATACAAAAAACTATTATGTTTCGTGTATCACGGCGCCAACTCTCCGGTGAAAATATCACTAAATATCTTCTCAGCGTTCCTGATCATGTGATAGATTGGCGACCGCAAACGAAGATTGGTCCTCGGTGTCAGCATAGTAAAGGTTGGAGCATAACGAGATGCTATTCGAGGTACGTTGAATCCTATGTGGGAGACCAGCTGCATACAGTCGATCCTATCATTTAATAATTTGTGTAAAAATCGGGCGCTATGGTAATCACGACGGGATGACAATGAACGAAATTGATGCGATTCGAGAAGGGTGTTGTAGGAAGTATGCCAAGGCGGATATTCGCCATTAACTTTGAACGACAAGAATTTGAGGAATCGACGCTGAACACGTTCAATTGGAGCTTGATGGGACATATAGAAAGGTACCAAACATAGAGGCATACTCCAATTTCTAGAGTACAAATGCAAAATAAAGGGATTTTAGCAGTAGTGCGTCATTGAAGTATTTGGACGTTCTCATAAGAAAACCCATCATTTTAGAGGCAGATGAACAAATTTGTTCAATATGTATGTTAAACGATAAAGTTGGATCAAAAGTGACACCTAGATCTTTAAGATTGGTAATCTTGTCGATGGAAATATCGTTGATTTGATAAGTGGAGATATATGGATTTGTTTTTCTCGTGAAGCACATAAAATTACATTTACTAGAATTTAATGTCAGTGTATTGGATTTTGACCACTCGGTCGGAATATTAATGCACGTCTGAAGACTCTCGATATCTTGTTGGCAGTTAATATTACAAACAGTTTTAACATCGTCGGCATAAGCGAGGACATGGCAAGATAAGGATGTTAAGGTCGTTTATGTATAGAATGAACATCAATGGACCAAGATTGGATCCTTGTGAGATACCGCTGCTAGATACAAATTCAAACGAATTAAATCCATTATAAAATACATAGTTAGTTCTTTTTACCAAGTAAGATTTAATTAACAAGGAGAAGTTGGGAGCTAAACCAAACGAGTCCAGTTTTATATAGAAGTAATTCATGACTGAGAGTATCAAATGCATGTGAGAAGTCGGTAAAGATAATGTCAACTTGTCCGCAGTCATCTAAGTTTTCGCTTATAAATTGTGTGAAACAGGCCAGGTTTGTTTACTGTCGAGCGTCCCTTCACAAAGCCGTGTTGGCAAGTTTGCGAATATGTGAGCGATATTCCTGTATATCGTAGTATATATAATATGTTCAAAAATCTTCGCAAAGTTACTAAAGTATAGCGATGGGCCTATAATTTCGAATTTGAGTAGAATCTCCCTTCTTGAAGACAGGTACAATTCGTGCACGTTTCCATCTATCCGGAAAAGTGGAGGTCCTGATGGCAAGATTAATAATCTGGCATAAAGGTATCGCAAAGGCATTACATAAATTCCTAAACAGAAGCTCGGCACCAGTCATCGCCCGCGGTGGCCCTATCTGGAAAGGCAGCCATATTTTAACCAATTCGTCTTCTGTTGTCGGAACCAAACTAAACGACTGTAGTTGTGGAAGATTGGGCGGAGGGTCGGTAACGTTGGACAAAGTATAAACTTCATAAAATACTGTTGCAAAAGCGTCAACAATTTGTTGAGGATCGTCGTATATGCCAAATAAACCGTTAAAATACGATATCAAGATTTTCTGGATGTGTGAGTCAGAATCAGGATTTGCAATTGATGGAATGGTATATACCGGACGACGACCCAATCAACCTATCCATACAGATCTTGCCTCTGAAGTAGGGCAAGCTTTAGTACGCAGAATCCACTTCTCTGGACTAAATGTTGCAATGGATAATTTCTTTATAAGCATTCCATTAAATGTTTATTAGGAAATAACCTAACAGTGCTTGGAACACTAAGAAAAAATAAGAAAGAAACACTAAATGAAATAGGCGATGCAAAGAACAAACCGGTCTACTCTTCTACATTTGGCTTTTATGACAAAATGACCATGGTTGGCTACATTCCTAAGGAAAACAAGTCAGTCATTTTGCTCAGCACCATGCACAATATGTCTGTAAGTGAAAATGTTAAGCAGAAACCGGAATTAATACTTTATTATAACAAGACCAAAGGAGGAGTAGACGTAATGGATCAAAAACAGTCCCACTATGCATGCAAAAGACCCGGACTTCCATGAACAGTACTGTACATACTTTGAAATACAAATAAAATATAATTGCAGTGACAAATTTTTGAATTTAAACAACGTTATTGTTGATACACCTTTATTCAATGTCAATCACACAAGGTTAAATTTCTCCAAAAGCTGTCAAAAAATACATAACAATAATAAGATTTGTCATAGAAATGTAGAACAGAAAAAATAGTAGGTATATCCTCTCTCCACTTATTATGAATCGTATGAAACTTATTCTTTTTTTCGTCGTAATGCCGTCAAATTCATGGATTCATGAATCTTTATAATAAATATAGCTTCTATTTATAGATGTCTTGCCAACTAACATTGGCACAAGAGGCGGGGCTAACAGTCCCGTTAAGCTATCCCTACTAAACGCGCATGTACATTTGTATCTACCCACCTCGAAAACAAAGGTTTTGTAGCATAGCAACGCCTACTAGGATTATAAATGTCTACAATTCCAAATGTTTTAACCAACAGCCAGCCCGGGCTTTTTGGATTTTTTTTTTTATAAAAGACATGGTATACAGTTACTTTCAAATATATTTCTAACGTTTTCGTATGTCATCAGACAGTTTTAACTTCCTACTGTTATACACATGAGCCGCCATTTTACGCCAATTCCAGAAGGTTGGGGCACCTTCTACCGAGTGTCCTGAATTTAATGTTACAAGCGATATTTCCCTTATTTGTAGAGATATAAGATCGAGCAAGGTGTCGTCGAAAATAGTTTACAGAACCGTAAATGGTACATTTTTTTAAACTATCCCTAATAACCCCATTTCCTCAAACCAATTTTTTTTTTGACTTTATGAAGTACGAAGAGTTTGGAATACAACAAAATTATCATGTCAATAATTGGGTAAGTCTAGAAAAGCTGGCCTACATTTTTTTTTAAATCGATAACTTTTTAGAAATTTTATTGATTTTACAAAAAGTAATTTCGACTCATTACTAGAGTAACCAAAATTTGCGGACTCGCATAGGCGTCGGTATTACGGGTTAATATAAGAATACGAAAAATTCATAAATAAACTTACTTGCTAATTATTCAACAAATTAGAGGCATCAGGATGTGAACTACTGTAAACTTGCATCATTGCATATGTTTCCCACAGTTACTTCCTTAAACCTTGTGCGTCGACAAGAAAAAATATTCTTATACATAGAAAACGATCTCTCCACATCTAAGGAAGTTACATTTGCATGTAGAAACTGTTTTTCAAAATTACTTAAAAGTTCGCTATTCTTACACTTATTATAAACGGCCTCTAAAGTATTAAAATCGGGATTTTTCCTTAAAACATCTGCCAACTTTTGACTAGCGCATAATCCTGGCGTATCATGTCTAATGATTCCTGCAATGACAATTCAGTACATTGTAGTTTTCTGATGGCATCTAGTAATACTGTATAATTGGTACATATTGTTGTTAAATCTTCTAAAAGTTGAGGAATTTGAAATTCTCTTTGACTTTCTCTAATTGCATTGGATTCATTTCGATTAAATCGCATTATAACTGATTGAATTTGTTGAAAATGGATCAAATAGTAAGAAGCTGCTGTTAGCCAAGTACCCCATCGCGTTAAAATTGGTTCAGAAGGTTCTGGAATACCTGGACAAAATTTACGAAATTCTTTTAAACGTTTAGGAGATCTACGAAACACTGCTTTAGTACTTCCAATCATCCGATCAACGTTTCCGTAATGTTGTCGAACAACTTCACCAACTAAATGCAAAGCATGCAGCACGCAGGTTATATGTTATTAAGTTAGGGAATATATGTTTTAGGATCGCCCGACACTTAACATCGTTGCTGCACTATCTGTCACAATCATCACAACTTGATCTTGGGCAATTTTAAATTTTTTCAAAGCGTTCATTATCACTTTTTGAATATTTTCCGCGGTACATTGTTGAACACGTTTGCAAGCTAACAAATATCGAGACGCTGTGTTTCTCGCTAGATAAAACGCGAGCTATTACATTCACAATACTGTTTTTCTTTATATCGGTCGTCTCATCCACGGTAATCCATATTTTTTTGAACACAATCACGTTTACACACATTTTCTAGCATCTCTTTCATTCGCGGCAAATGATTCTGTAATTGTGTTTGTGAGGTAATGGGTACTTTGGAACGTATTGTCGCCAAAACGTTTTAAAAGCTGCTTTTCTCACCAACGACAACGGAAAGATTACAAGAGGTAAACATAATTAATAAATGTATGAGGAATAGTGTATAAGGTATTTCAGTTCTTGCATTTCTCATATGCTTAATACCATTGACATGCCTCTGGCAATCAGTTCTGTCCAATGCAGCCAAACGAACATTGCATATTAAGCAAAAACTGCACTACCGTCATATTTTAAATGGGGAAAAAGTGACACATACTTATATACATTAGTAGCAAATCTATTACGAGGCATTGTTTTCTTAGGTATGTAAATATTAGTTCTATATGAAACGATACACTAATTATGTACTTGTGTGTGCTTATCGCGACGTACTGTTGTTCGACGTATAGATATGATGGCTAGTGATATCAAAAAAACATTGACTGATAGACTGGCTGGTTTTCAAGCATTTTCGATTGCTTTGGATGAGAGTACAGATTTATCTGACACAGCCCAGTTAGCTATTTTTATACGAGGTGTTGATGAAGAATTTGTAGTGACAGAGGAATTACTGGTTTTGCGGCCGCTACAAGGGACCACTACTGGAAAAGATATTTTTGCCGAGGTGCAAAGTACTTTTGAGCAATATGGTTTGCAGTGGTGTAAATTAGTTGGAGTGTACACAGATGGTGCTCCTTCAATGGTCGGTCCACGAAAAGGTTTTATCGGAATTCTGAAGGAAAGAGCAACCGCTATGAATGTGCAAGAATGTGATTTAATAATTCTGCATTGCATTATTACCAACAAAACTTGTGCTCTAAGTCCATTCGACTGAAGAAGATTATGGATGTGGTAGTAAATACCATCAATTTTATTAGATCCCTCGGTCTTAACCATCGCCAGTTTAAAGCATTTTTGGATGAACTCTCTTCAGAACAAGATGATGTGACATACTATTGCGAAGTAAGGTGGCTAAGCAAAGGCTAATTGCTAAAAAGATTTTATGACCTTAGAAAAGAAATAGCTAATTTTATGGAAATGAAAGAGAAAACATTGCCGCAAATTTGTGATCCAACATGGCTTTGTGATTTGGCATTTCTGGTAGACATCACAGGACACTTAAACGACCTGAACTTGAAGCTTCAAAAACAAGGACAATTGGTACATCAGCTGTACTTAAAGCTTTTCAAAACAAAATTCGCTTGTGGGAAACACAAATGAGAAGTAAAAACTGTTTTCATTTTGTAACATTATCCAGTCACGAAAACATTGATTACGGTCGCTATGCTGAGACTGAAACTACTGTCAGAGCAATTCACTGATCGGTTTTCCGATTTTAGGAATATGGATAGCACTTTCAATATTTTTGCAAATCCGTGTAAGTGTAATGTAGAAAATGCTCCTCTTCACCTACAAATGGAGTTGATCGAGTTTCAAGAAGACTCATATTTGAAGTCTAAATTTCACGATGGAGCTAAGCGAATTTTGCACATACCTTTCCGAAGAAAAGTATCCACAGCTGAGAGTTTTCGCAAGAAAAATAATTTGCACATTCGGAAGCACGTATAAATGTGAGCAGTATGTACTAGTGATATGTACTAGTGATATTGACCTCAATATTGATCATCTTGTTTCTCAACTTCAAACTCAAGTCTCTCATTGATTTTCATTTGATTTTTCTATCTTTTTTTGTTAATTTGCTTTTTATATGTTTGATTATGCTATTATAATTCTAATAAATAAAAAAATGTGTGAATTTTTATCGCCTTTTTATTCACTACTACCTACTTATTCCTTACCTACGGCCCGCGACCTGATTAAGTCCAGAAATTACGCCCTCAGCTAAGCAAAGGTTGCCCATACCTGTTTTAAACCATATGGAGTATTAACTACATTTAACAATTTAAAAAAAAATGGTTTGGGGGAAATTTCTTAGAGGGTAGGTTTAAAAAATATATTTTTCAGAATTATGCAAACCATTTTGGGGACACCTTGCTCGATCTTATATCTCTACAAATAAGAAAGATATCGCCTGTAACATTGAATCTGGGACACCCGGCATATGATAAAGATATCCGTTGCTTTCGATGCAAAATAAACATACATACCCAAACTTGTTGTCCAAAAAAGCCCTTTTATTATAATACGTGCAACTGGATTTCTATAGTATTTCAGAAAATTCAATGCATGGGGTACTATGCTGAAGATTACCTGAAAATTATTGACTTTACTACGCTATCTTCTTAATGATTTGCGATACTTACAGCTGTTCGTATTAGCAATTGTTCGAAATCCATCGTAATTTCTAGAAATAAAATGTTATATAGTAAATACGTATTGCTTGATATAAACAGATATATTGTTATGATATTTATTTATAACAGCTTCATTTATTTTCATTCACTCATTTGAAAGCATATTCTGGTGACATTTTAGTTGCATTTGGTTTCTTATGTTACAAGGCGAAGCAGTGTTGGTAACCTCTGAAGAATTGTAGTGTTGCTGATTGTTTGATACGGTGATAAGCTAAGAATTCACGAGAGGGCTTGCGAATTGTTTAATGAAGAACACCTTAATAGAGCACCGATTTCAAAAAATAAAGTTAGCAAGATAATTCAAAAGTATCAAGGTAGCTAACTCATGTTCAAAATTAACGTTTCTGATCTATAATTTTTCTATTTTCAAAAAATTTTTGGCTTAACAGAATATAATCTAGAAGCTTTATGCCATTACGAAGTTATTTCCATATTTCTGGTGAAAATGACCGCGAGTTAATGTTAAGTTCTGTTAAGTAGTTTTTCTTGAGCCGTCTAACAAGGGAACACAGGGAAGTATCCCTCACCGATTTAAATGAAACTTGGTGGGTTTGTAGACTGATGCAGTGTAAGAACAACGGTTACTTTCATAGATGCTAAATCGCCCGTTTTCAGGGATGGGGCGGCCTACAGCCAACGCTACCTTTCGCTATTTGCTTTAATGTCTCCAAAACTATAAGACATATCAAAAAAAAGTTAAGACAAATATATAACTGTTTTATGAGTACTAAAGGATAGTGACAATAGTTTGCCTGTCGTACTTCTTGTTTTCCAGAAACAACCCCCACCTCCCGTAGCTTTTTTTAATTTTAAAATTTTTATTTGCTGGGAAAATACACAAAGTTATGCAGAATTCACCCATATATATTAAACATGCTATAAAATAACTCAATTTAAAAGAAAAGCAATAACATACGAATTGAGTAGGTATACCTCCGTATGTACATATGTATGTAGGTATATATGTAAATAATATTACTTATTGTTATTGATGTGAACAAATCGTAGAGATACTTATCTAAAGTATCTCTCTAAATATCTTTAATACTTTTTAGATCATTTATACCTTATCAGTAGAGCGGGCCAAATTGCGCCATCCAACAGAATCGGAATCAGGCGCAACGGCCGCTTATTGTAAATAGCGTATATGTGAGTCACAGCAGATATGTGATATTTCGAAATTAATACACAAGAGTAAAAAAATAAAAGCTGACGCAATAATAATGTTTAGTAATTAGAGCGGATATATATATATATATATATGTATATATATATATGTACACGCTGAGGTGTTTTTATTTTCATTATGATTTTTTATTTGATTGAAAACGGTATGCGTTGTAAATGGGATGTAATAAGGAAATAACTGAGAAACTGAACACTTTTTTTATTCTGTTGTACTTAATAATGTCACTGTAAATAAAGATATAATAAATAAATTCTATCCTTCTTAATAATGCGGATAGGCTTGTTTAAAAAGTTGCACCATCAGATAAGTTTCCACATTTGCCTCGGTGAAGGATGTTCGCCGAGACGGAAAAATGTTCTTATATTTCGAAAACGACCGTTCCACGTCTACCGAAGTAAGACAGGCGTAATTAAAATAATCTTTAGACTTAGTCAAAGAATCTGCAGATGCCCCATCGCACATTTGTCTTAATCTCGTGTAGTCCGGATTCTTTTTTAAAACACTATCGAACTTAGCTAAAACTCGTCCACTTGTTGCATCGTTTATACTGTGTAACAATGTACTAACTTCGTCCACGACCTGCACTGATTCTACCAACGACAATCCAGAATTTTGCAAATTTTCTATCGCATCTACTAACCCTTTGTAATTGTTGCTAATATTCTTTAGATGTGTTTCAACAGAAATATCGAGAAATCCCTTCTGGCTCATCCTAATAGCTCTAGCTTCGGCAGGGACGAATTGCAAAATAACGGATTTGACTTCTTGAAAATGTTCATTATAATAAAAAGCGGCTTTTAACCACGTTCCCCAACGCGTAAGAATGGGCTGTGGTGGTTCTCGAATACCAGGGCATAACCTGTGGAATGCCCTAGTCCTCTTAGGACTTTTGAGAAACACTTTTTTTGTGTTTGCTATTAATGCATCCACCTCCGGGTAACACTCTCGAATAGTTTGTGCCACAAGATGTAAAGCATAGACTTTACACGTAACATGTAAAAGTCCTTCACACTTTTCTTTAAGGGAACGGCCTACACTACACATTGTTGCTGCACCATCGCTCATGAACAACAACAGTTGACTGGTTGACACTTGAAATTTTTGTAACGTTTCGAGAACTACGGCCGTAATTGCTTCTAGTACACTGTTTTAATCTTCTGCTGGCTAATAGAATTGCAAAATTTGGTTTAATAGGATCTAATACGCGCACTATTATATTCAAAATAGAATTTTTTTTGCAATCTGTCGTCTCATCAAGACATAGCCACAGCTGTTTATCTTTTAATTCGGCTTTAATTCGATTTTCAATGTCCTCACGTATTCGTGGAATATCTCTCCGTAACGCTGTCCGAGATGGTAGTATCCACTCGGTATTGTATGTACCCCAGAATTTTCGAAATGCTTTTTTATCAAGTATACGAAGTGGTAGACCACATACCATAAACGTTAAAAGCAATTCTAATTGAAATTGACGTTGTTGTGACACACCATTTCTTTTATTTCTGTGGTGTGCGCTATTTATATGTCTTTCACAATCACGTTTGCTCCAGCACAGTAGTTTCTTTTTACAAACTTTACAGAAAATTGTACTCCCATTGTAGTGTAAATCCACAAATTCACTAAGAAATTTATTAACTTTCGTAGGTAATGGCCGTTTATTTTTAATAGTTACGTTAGACATAATCACTAAAGCGAGCACACCGACGCTTGTTTCTAGTATGCCACGAAGTGGTGCAAACGTAACATCTGCAGACTCGTCATTTGTTGATGAATAGAGCGCGTCATCCGTAAATGAATAAGCGCGCTGTTAGTTCGTAGCCGTCGATGAATGAACTTTTTTTTTGTAGTGGCCCACTGTGAACAACGCCCTATTTATCAACGAACACCCAAACTGCAGGTGTATATTTGCGCGTCTTCACGACGTAATAGACAGTGGTTTTGGTCCTCGTCCTAATAATTACATATTTAAATTACCTATGTTTACATACATATATGCGCCCGGCAGCCTGATTGCGAACCTGGCGCGTGGCGCTCTTGGCCCGCTCTACTTATCAGCATTACATTCCATTATTTATTTTTTAAGGTATTCGATTAGTGTATTATCCGTTATACTTATAAAATTCCTCATTGAAATTTCAAGCGCTGATTTTCGCGTGCAGATTACATGATTTCTATAGTATTTTAATTTTATCTAGATTAATGTAAGTATTAGGATATCTTGTATACCATAAATGTTTTTGCATACGCATATATATAAAGCAAGGCAAGTTACAATTAGTACTTGCGTCATCTGAAAACGTCCTAACAAAACTTTTCCATATTCTAAAACCGTAGACGTCTACAGGCTGTACCATTGAAGTTGTCTTCTTAGGTATTGCAAAAATATCGGTGCGTTAATTTTGACATGAATTTAGATATACCTAATGGGAAAACAAATGCTTAAATTTTTCGAAGCTATTTCAGAAAAATTAAATTTGCAAGAAACTTACCTACGGAATCCGCAATCGCATAAACGTAATGTGACCAGAATATAGCATTTGCAAGTCCAAGAAATACATAGAATGTAAATGTATTCATTTTTATATTATAATTTGTTCTTCTTCTTCCTCTTCACAGGCGGGTTATTTGCTGTTCTGTCTCTCTGGATGAAGGGACTTCTCAACCACCAGCAACAAAAACTTGTGAAGACAAATCCAGGTCAAAGGGAGATTCCAATACGGGAAATATAGAAAGAGAGGAAAAGATAAATATTGAATTGATTTATCGATAAAAGAAACGAAATATTGAGTATATTAGGTTTTTAAATTAATAGGTTTTTGAATCAAATATTCTGTTTCTTCTTTAACCCTAGGATGCATAACACGGGCCTCCGAAGCCCAGCGCGGTACTCTGAGCTTCATAACTTCTCTATCGTTAAATTTTTTCCTTCTGGGCCTTGTCTATGCCTCAACTGGATCTTCCTGTTGCTATTTCTAATTGGCATTTGATCTATATAATCTATAAGAAAATCTATTTTATATATTTGAATTCTACCGCGTATTTACATTTCTCGGGCCTCATAGGCCCGGTTTATTTTTGATTGATAATCGTTTATAGTTACATCCAAAACTGTCTTTGTTTAAATAATTTGTTGCTTCTGTCGTCAATGTACTGCATATTGCAATATTATTTGGAATACAATGTATTAACAATCGGCTGCAACATGTTGTAACATGTAGGAACAGGTCTACTTCTGCGCTCAACGGTGTTTGCAAGTTTCAACACGCAGAAATGCATATCATATAAATATGCGAACGCATAAAAAAGACTTCACTTGCTAAAATTTGCTTGAGGTGTTTGTTTGTGAATGTTCGTTATGGTGAAGCTGCCAAAACGAACATTCAGAACAGTTCAAGAAAATCGACCGGCCAACGTGCAACAGTGAGGTATGGAGATCCCAATTACGAGGAAGCTCTAATGCGGTGGGCAGAGGAATGTGATGAAGATTTATCGGAAGGGAGTGAAACGTCTGCAATTGAAGAACCTCGTCAAGATTCATTAGAAGCCAATTCAGACTCTTCAAATTCTAAGTCTGAAGAAGATGTAGCTACAGCGGAGGGCGATAGTGATAATCCCAACTGTTTCGCTTCTCCATCCGGCATCCAGTGGAATGAAGTTGTGTAAAAACTAAAGCAGTGTCCTGGGATACACCTGAAAATGCTTTCAAATGTTTTATTACAAGAACGATCTTAGAAGAAGTCGTCAAGTGCACAATCCTTGAAGCTCGAAGAGTAACTACAGTAAAAGACAAAGGATGGGTAGTTATTGATGTGATGGAGCTAAATGCTTTCTTAGGTTTGCTGATACAAGCTGGTGTAGAAAGAAACTGGGACGTACCGATAAGAGAACTGTTTTCTTCTGACAAATGTAATCCTATTTATCGAGCTACTATGGGAATTAATCGGTTTGAAGATATTAGACGGTACCTGCGTTTTGATGACAAAAGAACTCGTGATTTTCGCCTACAGACCGATAGATTAGCTCCGATATCGTATATATGGAACTTATTTTTACAACAATGCAGGTCATCTTTGGTGCCAAACGAAAGTGTTACCATTGACGAGCAGTTACTCCCGTCTAGAGGGAGATGTTCATTTATTCAGTATATGCCAAATAAACCGTCAAAATACGGTATCAAGATTTTCTGGATGTGTGAGTCAGAATCAGGATTTGCGATTGATGGAATGGTTTATACCGGACGACGACCCAATCAACCTATCCATACAAATCTTGCTTCTGAAGTAGTGCAAACTTTAGTACGCAGCATTCACTTCTCTGGACTAAATGTTATAATGGATAGCTTCTTTACAAGCATTCCATTGGCTAAATGTTTATTAGAAAAGAACCAAACAGTGGTTGGAACAGTAAGAAAAAATAAGAGAGAAATACCAAATGAAATAAGAGATGCAAAGAACAAATCGGTCTACTCTTCTACATTTGGCTTTTATGACAAAATGACTATGGTTGGCTACATTCCTAAGAGAAATAAGTCATTTTGCTCAGCACCATGCACAATGACATGTCTGTAAGTAAGCCTGCATTTACATTTATAAGAGCTGCAATCTTTAGTTAGAGGTTTTGTTTAATTATTTAAGATTTTTACACGCACAAATAAATGATTTAAATATATTTCATGTTCTTATATATTTTTAACAGAGTAAAAAAGCAACCGGGCCTGAGAGACCCGAGAAATGTTAATCTGTATATCCGAACACCCATGCATCCTAGGGTTAAATCTGAATACGAATCTGAATGGATGTGATAAATTTTCTTGAAATAGAGGGAATATTGGAAAACCATGGTTGGAATTTAACTTGGTCTTGAACTTCTCGAAAATTCTTTCTTTTAACAGCTGATGCCTCATCCTACCAATCCTGCCGCTCGTTTCTTAGTTTTTCGTTGAAATCGTATAATAAATCCAAATGAAGGGGTTCTTCATCTCAAATGAGTTGAATTGGAACCAGCCCTCGCCAATTGATCAGCTCTCTCATTACCAAAAATTTCACAATGTCCAAGGATCCAGCATAAATTGGCCATTTATTTAAATTGATCATCATTTAACATGGAAGATATTACGTTTTTAATAGGCATAATTAAAGAATTTGATAAAAATGTCTTTTTATCAAATTCCTGTCTTCAATAATTTTAAGAAAGATAAAAATAGCCATCAACTCGAGAAGATGGAGTAAGAATGGGGAAGAGCTTCGTGGAGTACTAAAAATAGACCCATCTGTAAAGAATTAACACTAACCAAGCCACTTCCCAAAAACAAAATCATTAAATGTAGAATTATTCCTTTGTTTGCCGATGTTCTTAAACCATTTAGTATTTTGACAGCAATTTCAACATTTTGATGTCTACTAAATAAAACAATAACATCGGCATGCTGAAGGATCATAGCTCTATTAGTAATATAAATTGCTAAATTACTAGAGCAAATGTTTAATGAAAGAGGGCGTAGAGGGTTTCCTTGGGAGGTACCACGCCCTGAATTCCCAGAACCAACTTTATGAAAATATTACGCAACCTTTTTACAAAAAAAGAAATGAATACATCTATAAAAATTGAAAGAAAGTTAAATATCTTTAAGCTTCTCAACTAGAATATGATAATATCAACAGAATCATATGCTTTTTGAAAGTCTAAAAAACAGGCTACCAAAAATTTACATTAATAAAGGCTAACTCAATTTAAGAAGTTAAAATATCTATCAAACGTATCAACCGTAGAGTTCTCCCTTCTAAAACCAATCACATGTTAAAAAAAAAAACAATGTTCACATCACCACTCCAAACGATTTTTTAAAAGAGACTCAAATGTTTTCCTAACACAAGATATTAGAGAAATTGGACGAATGTTTCTATGAATGGAAGGAGATTTATTTGGCTCAACATTGCAACTACCTCCCAACTACCCGGGAAATCTCATCAAAATAACCAAAAAGCTTTTTCTTGCCCTCAAGGGAGAGATTCGAAATCATAGAAAACATCACACTATCCTCATCCGAATTTGAATCCTTATAGCTGTCCATTACCATGTTCATTTCTATCATAGAGAATTTAGAAGTTAAAAAGAAAACTTCCCCATTAAAATTAGCCCCATTTTCATCATCACATGGTAATAAACCGTGAGGAGAACAGATCATATCCATAAAATTATGTGCAACTGAATCATTGAAATATGAATAGATCTTTTTTTCTGTATATAAGTTGCTATAAGATTTTATTTTTTCCAAATTTCAGAAATTTTCAGGCCAATACAAAATTCTCAAAAATGAGCTTTTATTATTTTTATTTAATATTCTTCTAGAGATAGCGTTATATCTTTGAGCAATTAAATAAGAATCAAATGATTTATCAATTTTATAACATCTATGTAAATTCTTTTTAAGACCAACAATCCTGTCACAATCTTTGTCCCACTAACGACAAATCCTGACAGATGATGTCGTTTTTCGTTTAATAGCTGCCATGCTATATTCGCTTTCAAGCAATTCTGAAAAAATGTAATTGTAAACGTCCCAATTAACTTTTTTTGTATTCATTTGTTTGTGTCATTAAATTACTGCAGATCCCAAAACAGTTACATCATGATTCAAATCATTATTAATTCTAGGAAAAGGTGTGTCCTCCACTCTCACAATTCTAGATGACTGCTGGTCAGAACTATTATTAAAATTTGAAAAAAAAATGTAGATGCTTCAAAAAAGGAATAATTATAAACCACCATGAGTTTTTTAGCTTCGCTGTGTGATAAATTCCGGACAAATTCTGTTGGATAACTTTGTTCCTTCCTCGTTAGAAAAACGAGGGCCCTTGCAAACAACATGGGAGGTCACGTAGGACAATTAGCTGTTGTCTACTCTGAAGCACATATGGGGTATCTATATTTGGAACGACATTGAGCTTTTGTTCTAACGTTATCAAATATAGGAGCATATTTTGAAAGATTCTTACCTCTGAAAGTCCCCGTCCACAATGGTTTTCCTTTTAATCCTTTTAAGTTACTATGCTTTTTGCGTTTTGTCCATCAAAACGTTATCTGGAATACTTGAATCGATCTCCCTGACTTTTCCCCTTGCACGAAATTAGGTGCTTCGGAATGAATGTTCTAAAATTTTGTTGCATCAGCAATTATAAGTTTAGGGGGAGTCATGTAACTCGGTATAGTATGAAGTCTTCAAAAAGAGGTACTATTAAACTAACAATGCTACTCTAACCGTTTTAGAAACTCTATAAAAGTAATAAGTCAAATTCATTTACGCAGATTTTAAAAGTTCTTTTGACCTATAAAGTTTAAAAACTATGACTTAATACAGTTTATCTCTGAGGTGCTGATATATATCACTAAAAACGAAATCAGAAAAGAGGCTTACCTTAAGTAAAAAGAAGGATCTGCACGGCGAAACAGATGAACGAACAATCCAACATTAAATACCGTTCATGGGCAACTGACAAAATATAAAATTTCCCTAAACAAACCATGCCAAACTAGAAACAGAAAAGACTTAATATCTAATATGAATGCGAAAAGAAATTACCTTTTTGGCAAGCATCTTCGTGATGTTAGAAAACGCAATCCAAGTATATTTTTCATTTTGCCTTTTCGATAACGTTGTTCCAAAAATAACCATTGTCATCTATCATAGGTTGGCATCACTAAACAAATCACTATTTTAACAAGGCGGAATTGAAATTTCGCAAAAAGTAATTTAAATTAAAATATACTCTTTAAAGGTATTTGATTTTAACCTAATTTCTACCATTGCCACGATAAAATAATGATAAGATAATACTTATGAAAAATTCCAAGTAGCTAAAGCTGACGTAGAATATAAAATAATTGATAGATAGATACTGTCAAGTGGTTCCAGTTCAAACTAGTTTAGGTCTTTCATATGGAAAGCATCGAATATTGTAACCAGATTCATAATTTTTAACTTTCAACCGTTCTTCTGAGCATCCCCAAAATTAAATTTAGATAAATGAAGACTTAGTACACATGTAAGTGAAAATCCTTGTCTGCAGCTTCATATAATAATGTATACAACTTCCTTCTTTGGGATTTTAAAAACCCGTTAAATCAAAAAGAATTTAAAATATTTTGACTTACCTTTTGCAAAATATCTTCTCAACTACACAGCCTACGTTCTATGTGTTATGTAGCAGTATAAATATAACTTTTCAAATAACGTAATCTTAGTAGCTTTAAACGCAATTCAAACGTGAATTCTGTGCCGTTATCGTAGAATTTCCGTTTGATAGTGATAATATTATATATCGCTGTTCTACGTTTGTTTTTAAAATATTTCATACGTCGCGAAAACGACCAAAGTTGGACACAATAAGAGAATTTATTGCAAAAATGCCTGATTTAAAGTGTGATGGCGCTAAAATTCAATGTGTAGTGTGTAAGATAGATTTAATGTGTTGGTCGAAAAGTGATTGTCTACGGCACGTAAATAGTGCAGGGCATGTTTCAAAAAAAAAATTCCCCACGAGATTATGACAAATTTAAATTTAATTTATGTGTTACCTTTATTGCATGTAATTTATCATTTCATTTACTAAGGAAGAAAGCATACGTCTCGTTTTGGAATGAATATTCGGACTTTAAGTTACCAAGTGAGAGAACGTTACAGAGAGTTGTGCCGTCTGCTCGTGAGCATATCGAGAAAAGAATTAAATCGGAATTGCAAGATAAAAAACTGTGGTTATGTGTGGACGAAACAACAGATCGTAAAAAACATTCTGTGGTTAATGTAATGGTACGCACAATGGAACCACATCGACCGTCACCCCCAATTTTACTAGCTTCCAGACAAATACAACAATGCACTGCCGAAGTAATTTCAATGTTGGTGTTAAATACATTGGAAAAGTTTGAACTTTCAACAAATCAACTGTTGATGTTTATGAGTGATGGTGCCGCAAACATGCTTGCTGTAGGTCGATCTCTTAAAAAACATTGTGCTAACTTGTTGCATATTACATGTAAAATTCATACTCTCAGTCTCGTAGCAGATAGTACTAGAAAATGTTATCCCGAGGTAGACGCTCTAATAGCACATACAAAAGCTGTGTTTGTAAAATCCCCAAAACGTATTCGGGAATTTCATTGACTATGGCCCGGTATTCCTGAACCACCACAACCTATTCTTACTCGCTGGGGAACATGGTTAGAGGCTGCATTTTATTATCTTAAATATTTTGAGAATATAAAGAACGTGATTTTAGAATTCGACCCAAAGGAAGCTGCGGCTGTCGAGGTAAGCCGCTTGAAATTGCAGGATAGTCAAGTTAAAAGCAGATTTGGAAATTATTCAGAACAATTACGTGGGACTAGCGGATGCGATTGAAAAACTACAAAATTCTTCGGTGTCGTTAGTGGAATCTTTGCAAATAGTGTAACATGTTCACGCACAGCTATGCGCGATAGAAGACGCAAGAAATGTTTGTGTTTTAGAAAGGTTTGAAAGTGTTTTAGATAGAGACTCTGATTTTGGCACATTAAGACAAATTTGTGAAGGTGCGTCAACAGAACCGTTAAGTTATTTGAAAGATTATTTTACTTACGCAAATATAACGTCACTAGATGGTAGAACGTTCGTTTTCAGCATACAAAAACACTTTTTCTTCACGCCGCACTCACTTTGCCGCACTGCACTTTCGCCACAACATTGGAAACATATCTAATGTTACAAATATTAAATAGACATTATCCACTTTGTGATTTCACGGAAGACTCTTAAAACGGTAAGTGTTTGAGCACGTATCACATTTAATTTATTTTCGTCGCAGTTATACTGACGCTTATACCGAATTGTCCCGGCCGTGTTTATTTTGTGTAAACTTTTATGCGTCCGCCACTGGCTTTCAGCGCAGTTTGCGTTGCTCTGAATATATTCTAAATGCTATAGCTACGTTAGGCTAGAGGTTTGACTAATACTTCTTTAACACTTTTTAATGTTTCTTGTCTGTTGCAGTTTTTTAAGCTCCGTTCATTTATCAGATGTTCATGAAAATGTATTATTTCGTTTTCTAATTCACTTTCCAAATCTAACGGATATTTTTTAAGAAGCCGTTGAACTGCGGATCGTTTGTCATTCAAATTTGTCTTTTCATAATCGAAAATAAACGAAAAATATATCCTTGCAATTCTTTATAACAACAAGATCTTCTTTCCATTTCAGAAATTTCTACCCTAAATTTTTGTTTTGGAGAAAAGTTTTCTGAGTAGGAGGAATCACCGTGGAATACTTTTTTTCTTAATTTCGCGTGTATTTCCTTTTTTATAAGAAACTTCAAACTCAAATTCAGTTGAAACCTTCGAAATAAATTTCGCTTCTTCTTCATACTGGTCAAAATTTTCACGAATACTTTTTAGGTATTCTGTAAAAGAGGTAATTTGATCTACAACTTCTTTTAAAATAAGACCCTCTTTTTGAAATGTCAAATTTACTTTGTTTGTTCTCTCTAAAACATCGTACCAAAATAAACTAAGGATACATGTTTCAAATTCACATAGTTTATTCATAATATTTGTTGCTTCATTTCGTGTATCGTAACTTTGGTCAGTATCTTGAGATAATTTCTTTAAGGTTATTAAAATTTCATGATAATTTTGTTTTAATGACTTTAAGGCATCATATCTCGCCGACCATTTTGTGTCAGACAGAGATTCCATCACAAAAATTCAGAGTGGGGCAGAATGGAGTCCCTAGTTTTAAAAATTCGCTCAAGAGGCGCTAGAGCAGGTAGAGGGGTGGGGCAGGTACCGTTAGGTCGGGGGAACAACGCCATTTTCGGTAGTCACCACGCGGTGGTTGGGTGAGTAACAGGGTTTTGTCGTAGAGACTTTCTTTAAAAACGGGAAAAGTGTGGCGGCGACGCAGAGGGCCTTTCGCAAGCGGTTCGGTTTAACTCGTAACGACAGTGTTCCTGACTCTAAAATCATTCGGAAATGGATCAGTTATGTAAGGACGACAGGATCTGCACTTCCTAAAAAGCCCGCCGGGCGACCTAAAAGTGTAAGAACTCCCGAAAACATCGCGGCAGTTAGAGCATCTATCGAACACTCTCCAACGCGTTCTGCGCGAAAACATGCCGCTGTCTTTGAAATATCGTCGAGAACCGTGAGGCGAATTTTACGCACAAACCTTAAGTTACATCCCTACAAAATAATGATTGCTCGGAGATTGAACCAGCAAGACTACGTGAAACGTAGAGATGCTTGCAATGCAATCCTAACAGGTGTATCTCCTGGCGCTATTGTGTGGACTAGCGACTAAGCGCATTTTCTCCTTTGCGGCACTGTAAACAAGCAAAATTTTCGTTAGGGGAAATGTGCCGAATATCGCACCCATTTTGAAAATCTCTTCTTGCAATGTCAATTTTTACAGAAAATTAAGTTTCTCAGTGCATAAGGATTGACTGTTGAGTTCTCTAAGTGATTATTTAATGGAGCCGTAATTTTCTTAAAAATGTTGGTGTTACAACCAATTAATCCAAACCGTAAAATTTTTACATATTTGAAAACGTGTTCCTAATATCGCCCAGGTGAACAATATTAGAAATAATCGTTTTTATCTTATTAAAAAGGTGAGGATTCAACTAAAAAGAAGATCTATATCAAATGTTTATTGAAACCAAACAGTAATTCATTATAAAAAGAAAATATATAAAACAAAGCATTAAAAAGAAAAATATCATCCATCAGCCTTCTTTACAAAAATCGCAAATAAAAGTTTTGTAATCGTCTGAACCTGAACATAGTTCATGGCACCAGATTCTACATTTAGTGCAGACTATCCATATTTCTCCTGACCGATCGTTTAGATATGTTTCACTACAGTAAGGACATTCACAGTCAATGTCGCTATCTTCTTCATCCGTGGAAATAGTTAAATCTCCAGGAATTTCTTCTTCGCTTGTCTCTGAAGAATAATCAGGTTGTTTTTTTCGTATAATTTTCCTTTTTCCTCTCTTGGTTTTTACTTGTTCTCTCCCAGATTGCCTTTCTTTCTCTGTAAAACACTTTCTAGCGACCTGCTCCTTAGGTGCATTCCCTTTACTCTTTCTGTGGTCTTGCTTGGGATTTGTAGCTTTTTCTAGTTCTTCGGATAAATTGTTTTTATATGGTGAACTAGTCAGTAACGCAGCTGCACTGGCTTTTCGACCTCTTGTGGACACTGAACCTTGCTTGCTTGTTGAAGGCAATGGGCTGATATCAGTTGGCATAACAGAGGAGCTGCTTGAAGTGTTAGATTTACTAGGTGTGCTACTAGAACCAGGTTGTGGCTCATCAGGCTGACTTCTTATTATGTGTGCTCTCTCTTCATTTTCTGGTGGGGAAGTTTCACGATCATATGATGTATTTCCCAGTTCGGAAACAAATTCATGTTGTTCGAAAATGTTGCGATTGCAAGGAAACAATCCACATTTCCTAAAGCCATTGGCAGCTGTTGCAACAGTAGCAGCTCGGCTGTAAGCATCACCTAGGAGCCTTCCTATTTGATAGCAAGTAACAATTCTACCACTGTTTTGTTTTAGCCAAGTTTCTATTGCTTGTATATAAAATGCTTTGAAGGGAAACATAAAAGCCCGATCAAGGGGTTGCATTTTATGGGTGCAGTGTGGCGGCAATGACACTATATGCACTCCATTTTCCCGAGCAATTTCCAACAATTGAAGATTTCTAGTATGGGAATAATGCCCGTCTAAAACTAAGACAACTGGATCATCTTTACTCGATTTTACATGTGCCAGAAATTGCCGCTGGAACCACTGTAAAAAACTTTCCATTTGGATCCAGCCTGATTTGTGACAAACTGCAATTGTTCCATTCGGGGTTCCATCAAGCAGTTCAGCTTTCATGTGTACTCTAGGGAAGACTAAAAGTGGAGGAACGTAATGCCCCGTTGCGCTCATGCACGTTACTACAGTGACCAGTGCACCTCTTTCTGCAGAAGACACAGACCCGACCTGGCGTTTTCCCTTTAAAGATAGGACTTTACTTGTTCTGTGTTGTACAACTGTCAGTCCCGTTTCATCACAATTGTACAATTTATTTGGTGAATGCTTTATAATTTCCATCAATGGTTCAAAAATGTCAAAGAAATTATCAACTTTCTCTTTCGTAAATCCTTTTATTCTGCCCATTGACGTGGCTTGTGGTCTGCGAAGACTTAACTGGGAATTTCTTTTCATAAAACCACGGAGCCACTTCCATCCAGCTGCCCGATCTTTCTTAGCGAATGGATGTGGAAGACCATTTTTGTCCGCCAACTCAAATGCCATTTCCTTCAGGTCTCTCGTTCTCAAACCATAAAAACGAGATTCCATGTCTAAACAGTAGGCTACCAAGGCCTTCTCTAATTCATCGCCTAGTGTAGATTTTCGGCCAAGTTTAGTATAAACTAGTTTTTCTATATCTTCCTCTTCACTGTTAACCTTATCTTTAAGGTTGACTTGGGTACATTGAAATGTTTTGAGGCACGCAGAAGTCCCATTTCTTTAGCTCGCACGCAACGTATTGCTCTGCGCATGTCCTCTGCAGACCACTGTTTCCGTCGTTTTCGTGTTTGTGATGTATTCATCTATAAGAAAGCGAAGTAATGTTGCAATTTTAAATGCTACATCTAAGTGTTCCTAATATCGCACAGTACGGTATTATGACAACATAAGATGGCCGATATTAGGCACACATTGAAATTATGTCATCTTCGCAATTAACTTGAAAATGATAACATGAATATCTGTTTAAACGCTGCTAAACAAACTATGCAAAATATCTAACATTTTAGTGGAAATAAACTTTGATACTACTTACATTTTATGGTGAAATCTTTTGTCAAAATTCTCCTTGCTTAATATTCGCTGGTCCCACCATAACCTATTCTACTACAACAGCTGTAATCTTTAGCCGGCGCTTAAACCTCTTTAGAAGTTGGTTTAGGAGGTGAAGCAACATAAGTTAAATTTGTTACCATTAGATAGCAGCACTTGGTACGGGAAATAATAGAGGGTGCGATATTAGGCGGTGTGCGATATTAGGCACGTTTCCCCTACTGGTTAAGTGAAAACCCTCGTCATTTGCACCAAAAACCTTTCAACAGCTCTAAAGTGACAGTTTGGTGCGCAGTGTCCTCTATAGGCATCATTGGGCCTTATTTTTTATTAAGAAGGGGGCTCAACTGTTACCGTGACTTCAGCGCGTTATTGTGAGATGTTGGAGACGTTTTTACGCCCCAAAATGGAAGGGTATGCCGGAGAAGCCTTCTGGTTTCAACAGGATGGAGCAACGGCCCATACTGCCTCTCCTTACGAGGGGATATCTCATGGCCACCCCGCTCCCCAGATTTCAGTCCCTGCGACTTTTTTTATGTGGGGTTACCTCAAAGCTGAAGTTTACAAATTTCGTCCTCGGACCCTGGAAGCTCTGAAAGTGGTAATTGAGCACGTAATCACCGGAATTCCACAAGATATGCTGGCAAGCGTGACCGAAAACTTTGTCGAACGACTTAATATGTGTATCGCCCGTCAAGGAAGCCACATGAATGATATCATTTTTAAAACTTAAACAAAAGAATGGCATGATATGTGCTTAACGAAAATGAAAACCTTTTTCTTTTATCTTGAAGCGTTTTGTCACAATTCACCCGTCAAATGGGAAATCTGTTTCTAGGCCCTGTTTTTTTTTATCTAGCCATCCAGTTAAAACACGTCTTGGTATGAAAAGCACTATTTTCATGAGCTACGACTCTTGTTGTGGCATTTTTCCAGTCATTGAAACCTGCGATAAATTGATCCTGATTTTCTTCAAGCAAAAATAACTTACAGGGTCCGCAGTAAGCTTTATTTGTTTTCGGCGAAAATATTAGCCAAAAACGATCTACTTCTTCACCATTTAACATTTTGCACTTAAACATTGATTTTGAAATAAATCTTTGCGTCGATCCGCTAACTTGTAAAGTAGCTTTAATCATTTCCTTATCTTCAACATTAATGTTTCGTTCAAAATTACCTGTTTCGATCAAATATCGCAAAACTTCTTCAGACTCACCCCATTCAGCAAGATCATTACTAAATATTTCGTATTTACTGTAGGATCTCGTTGGTTCTTGTTTATCGCTGCCAGAATCATTAGCTATGGGTCCATGTCGACATGAATCAATTTCAATTCATCTTCGCCTCTGCATTTTTTGATTTTACAACTGTTTTGAGACCTTCACAAATTCTATAACTTTGGGTTCAAATTTTTACGGCTCTCTTATATCTCGGCACCCGGACGAGCTAGGAAATTCAGTTTGGGTCCGTTGGAAAGCTCTCGGCGAACTCTTGCGAAAGAAAACAACATACTTTAGAGCTTACGTTTTCAGAAAATCGTGCCAAGAGGCAAGTTTTTTGCTCAAAAAAAGAAAAGCATTGCCAACAAGGAAGAAAAACAAAAAAATGCTAAAATAAGTAAGAGAAAACGAAATATTAAAATGAGAAAAAATCGGCAAAGCGTTTCAAGTTCTGGTTGGGAAAGTACACCCGTTCTAAGTTCTTGGGATGAGCTACCAGATGACAGTGAGGATTATTGCATTGAATGTCACGAAATCCAAAACCCACTGGATCCAGTGTTCGGTATGTAGTAATTGGCTTCAGGAGACGTGCAAAAAGCACTTAAATACATGCCATGGGGCCCAGAAAAATTAAATTTTCACCTGGGATATATTAAACGACTTAAAGGTGTAAACGTCCTACTGCATTATTTTTTTTTATTATTTTTGGATAATACGTTTTTGTAAGGATAAAATGTATTTATTATTAAGTATACTATTTAGTTGCAATGTTTTTGTGTCTATAAATAATTTTTTTTTGTATTTTTTTTAATAGAACATTTTTCTCAAAATGGGGGGGGGGGGGTATTACCCTGTGTACTTCTCTAATTGGGGTTGTTTTATCTTACTGCAATACAACAAAAATTTTAATGCAGGTTTTTTAAATTTTAAATTTATAAAAACCTATTTGATTTTTTTGAAAATTAGAATATTTAATAATAATAAATTTAGAAATATATTATTATAATAAAAATAAAATCCTCTTGATGTAGGGATACGCCATCTATTATCCAATACACTTAATCAAAGCCATCGCCATCTAGTGGAATATGCTAGAAACACAGTGCAACTAGTAGAAATCTATATGAAATAAGACAGTATCTTTTAACAGGAATTATTCAGTACAAATAATCTTATTTAATTTAGCAAATAGATGATAGATGGCGCAAATTGCATCATCGTATAATTTTATTTTGAAGTTTAACGCTAGTAAAATTGAATAAATTTGCCTTGAGTAATTATTTTTATTATTACTATAGTTTATGTTGAAAAAAAAAATTACATAACTGTCTATAACGTAGGTATTTATCGTGACGCCTCAGTAAATTTCCCAATTCCCAAAGAACAAATTGCGTGAAATAAAGCGAAATCAATGTTGCGTTATAATTTGAAATAGAATCACTTATATTTCATTTGTGTTAGGTTATATTCTACTAAATCTTAATATTGCTTTTTACTATTTGAATAACACCATACAACAAAACTAAACTCAACGTATTTTTATTTACATTTTCTGCGTGTTTTAGGCTAACTAGACTGCCAGGTATTTCTTTCGGGTCAGGTCAATCTTCGCTTAGAATTAATTTGTTTCAAATCAAATTCAGTGCAAAATACGTACGGCGTAATGTTCAATAAAATCAAAATAGAGGTAATAATAAAAGACACTACGTATATATTTTCAAGAAATTTATTAATTGGAGAATATACTTTAACAAAACTACATTTACAAATAATACAGAAACTTTGGTTTGGGTGATGAAGTATATTAAAAATAACCCAAAAATAGATGCTAATATAGCTCATGGTATTGGTGGAATCGTTCTCGGCAAAAACAATGTAGCAGAGAAAATAGCGCTAACACATGAACATGTTTCTGCCTACCCGGCGTCATCAGCATGGTTCTGAAACCCTTGCGTTTGGCAGCCCAGGAGCTGCCCGATAGGTGGTGGACATCTACACTCCGGTTTGTCTTGCTACCCTCTGGGACGGCGTGACTGTGTTTCTTGGCGATAGGTGTCGCCGAAAGACATATTCAGTGCTGTTTTGGAAGATTAGCAACATAAACTGAGAGGCAAACGCAATGATTAGCAGCAGAAGATTGTGCTCAGAACCGATGCTGATGACGCCGGGTAGCAGAAACATTTCATGTGTTTGCGCTATTTTCTCTGCTACATTGTTTTTGCCGGGAATGATTCCACCAATACCATGAGCTATATTAGCATTTATTTTTTAGTTATCATTATTAGGCATTCTTTCCACGTGTATTTCTATACATCATGGTAAGCCTGAAGAATCATTTGCACGTTATAGATGTCGCTGTGCCTAGGCACAACGCCCCCTTGCGTTTGGCAGTCCAGGAGCTGTCCGATAGGTGGTGGACATCTACACTTCGGTTTGTTTTGCTACCCTCTGGGACGGCGTGACTGTGTTTGTTGGCGATAGGTGTCGCCGAAAGACATATTCAGTGCTGTTTTGGAGATTAGCAACATAAACTGGGAGGCAAACGCAATGATTAGCAGCAGAAAATTGTGCTCAGAACCATGCTGATGACGCCGGCTAGGCAGGAACATGTTCATGTGTTAGCGCTATTTTCTCTGCTACATTGTTTTTGCCGGCAATGATTCCACCAATACCATGAGCTATATTAGCATTTATTTTTTGGTTATTGTTATTAGGCATTCTTTCTTAAGTATATTAAAATTCACAATCAACGCAGTGAAATTTAAAAAACGTTAAGTTGGTAATTTTGTCGATTAAAGTAAATACACCAGATGATTAAAAAATAAAGTATTAAAGCAAAATTCTACCTTTAATCTAACAAAATCAACTGAAATTTCTAACATTTCAATAGAGTATTCTTTCCAATAACCTTATATATCATTTACTTATCGAAGGTTATTGTATTCAGATCGTTTTTCCCCGATAAGGAACGTTTCCTTCATAAAAGTATTCATAGAAACAGGAACCCGACCATTTTGTACAGGAGAACCGTTCGATTTCGAGGAATTTTCGCTGTCATGTACAGGGATTTTTAGAGTTTGCCAAGCAAATGACACATAAAATTAACCTTAATCTTGATGCATGTGAAGATAGTCAATATGTTTTAATCGTAGACGATCGCAAGTTTTGATTTTTAATTTGTAGAATAATACAATTGAATATAGTGTGCGATCAAGAAATACCGTTTGTGTTTTTGAAATTGACGAAATTTATAGCTATTTTGATTTTTTTAGTGGCGTATTTACGTAATGAGAAATTATTTGAATTATTTAATTTATTGAGTATATTGATTGAAATGTATGTACACGCAAAGAAACGTTTACTTATATTACAACTACCCGCCTCAATTTAAGACAATTACTATTTCAATTATCCTTAATACAATAACTGTTTTAAATCGAAAGAAATATTTTCTTAACGTTTTTTTTCTCCGCTTAAGAGAAGTATATGCTTATAATTAAATAACTATATCTCTTTATTTAAGAAATTTATTAACTTGATTCAAGAAAATCTTGCGGAAAAATTGAAGAAAGCGATTCTTATTATTAACAAATGGCCGTTATAACACAAAACAATATTTTCTTAAGGATAGTAAATAATTTTCTTAATTCCAGAAAGCAATTAGGTATTGTTCATAAATCAATAGTTTCATTTTCTTTAAATAAAACATTTATTTACTTAGAATTCTTGAAATGCGTATTATTTATATCGACATTATTCATTGCACTTACCTTGTTTAAAACAGTACGACATATCCATACATAATGCAGTAAATTATTCACGTTGCTTGTGATTTTAAAAAGGCTAAGGCAGAATAATGTTCAACAAAAGTGAATTTAATGTAGGAGTGCACATACTTCTATGTTGAACATAACATGAATAAAAAGTGCCTAGAAACAATAGCCAAAATTCTTCTTCTTCTTCCACCTGTCACCCTTACCGGGCATAGGGCACCTTTTAGAGGCGTTTCTATAGCAGATTCTCTATTACACTGACAGGCCTGCTATTCGCCTGCTTCGGCCTGCTATTAGGATTGGAAGGAAGTTGAGAGACAACGGATCATATAGGGGTATCAGCATCTCCACAGACAAAACACCAAAACAGATCGAGCATTATAAAGCTTTACGACAGGAATTGCAACATCGCATTGGTGGTGGCGAAAGTGGATTGAGAATTAAGTACATTCACGGTGTCCCCAGGATCGTTCGGGAAAACTAATAACGTCCAGCAGATCGAACATATGTACGTGCTATTATCAAAATGCAAGAACTTTACGTCAGAAAAGTGTGGAGTTTTACACATCACTATTCTCTGAGAACAACGATTTTATTGGTATAACGGAGACCTGGTTATCGACAGAAATTTCAAACTCAGAATATTTCTCCCAGTCTTATGCGGTCTACAGATGCGACAGAAGGCTGGAAGCAACATCAAAGCGGACAGGTGACGGAGTTTTGGTAGCTGTTAAGGATCCAGTGATTGCCTCTCCAATTGACTTGTCATGTATGCTAAATGAATGTGTTTCTATTGATATAGTAGGCTTACAATGTATATTTAATAACTCTTTCAACACTTTTTAGATAAATTCGAGCAGTTTAACATTGAAAGGTCCAACATCCTTATAATGGGAGACTTCAATATTACAAATTTCAACAATCTCACTGTGGATGATATTTGTAGCAATATGATGCATAATTTTATTCAATTTGAGATCTCTCACGAGATCGTTTAATTCTGACTGGGTTATTTTGTGCGGTTGGCGGTTTGAGGTGCTTGGTGTGAAATCAGGATCTCTTGATGTTGATGGCATATCTTCTTCATGACAAATCGCTGTATCGCTATTTTCTGATTCGTAAGTGAATGTTCCTGGGGGTTCTGGAGTAGGAAGTTCGTCACTATGGGGTACAGGTCTCATGGCAGATGGTATATTTGGATAGTTGATAACCGATTTTTTCTTCTTGGATATACTTCTGCCTTACCCAACACGAGGTATCATGCAGAAATAGCAATCATTAGCATGATTTGTAGGTTCTCTCCAGACCATTGGGACAGCAAACCGCATAGATCGTTTCTTATGATTTAACCAGTTTCTCAGACTTAAAGCGCATGTATTACAGCAGATATGTGGCGCCCAATGTTTGTCTTGATCCCCTATTTTGCTACCGAAATAAAGCCGATATGCCTGCTTTATCAATGGAGTAATAGACCGCTTCTGAGACGCAAAAGTCACCTCACCACAAACATAATAGAAGTGATCTGGATTGTTGACATCTTACAATGTCAACTATTCGATTAGACTCACTAACTTCGACTGCTCTGTCTAAACGCAACAAGGTCACACTGGTGTGGGTGCCAGGGCACAGGGGCATAGCGGGCAATGAAATTGCAGACCAGCTAGCGAGGGAAGGTTCAAAAATGAATTATATAGGCCCTGAACCGGGTCTAGGTATTATCAAGAGTGCAGTGCGTGGTGCAATTAATGAGTGGATTATAACACAACACCAATTAAATTGGAAACATGCAGCTGGACAAAAGCACAGCAAACGGATGATGGGAAGACCGTCGCAACATCTGACTGCTGACCTGCTTGAATTAAACAAGATACAGCTTAGAGCAGCAACATATCTATTAACAGGACATGGCTGTTTGAGAGGCCACTTGCATAAGATGGGGATCTACAAAGATGAGCCCTTATGTAGACTTTGCAATGAGGAGGAGGAAACAGCCTCTCACATTATTTTCGAATGTGCAGCGTTAGCTCAACGCAGATTCGCTATGCGAAGCATAATTGAACTACCAATGGAGAAAGATTTACTACATAGGCTGTTAAACCTGATTGCGGGAACTAACCTGTTCAAGTAAAACAAAACCGAAGCAGGAATAATACAATAAGCTATTAAGCTTCAGTGTTAGGGATGTAAAGACCAGCCCTGCTCTGGTAGAAAATCAATCAATCAATCAATCAATCAACTTCGACTGACTAACCTCTGGGAACTGCTATCGATACTAGGGTCAGTTTGAAGAAACTTGAACCCTTTTGTCATCTTATGCTAAAGCTGGCTCATTTCGCGCAGCTTGTAATTGATTGGGGGGGAAAAGAAGCGGTGTACATATGTCTGGTCATCTCTTTATTTTGGTAGGGAAACTGGGGCAAATCCCGGGGTTATGTGCGATCGTCTGGGGCCGCAGCGCGACCAGGGTTGAAAAAGTTTTTCGTTTTCGCAGGCCCTTGCCCACGATGAGTTGAGGGTCTTCTCTAGGTGGTGGCGAATCGTAGGAATGCCCATATTTCGAAGAATCTATTCACTCCTGACGAACCACGGAGCGTCGACGATGATGCGTAAGGTCCTGTTTTGAAGGTCTTCCAGGCCCTTGAGGTACGTCGGGGCCACTGATGACCAGGCCATGGCGCCGTAGGTCAGCAACGGTCGAAGTGTCGATTTGTAGAGTAGTAGCTTGCTTCCTAGGTGGAGGGGACTCCTTCGACCTAGGAGGGGGAGTAGCAAGTTGCGGGCAGTTGAAAAACTGGAGGACTAACCTTTTTTTCTATTCAATTCCATAATATTCGCGATAGTGACGTTTGTCATTTGTTTGTATATAGGGGCTGTTCAGTACAAGGCGGACTTGCGGTTATGACATCACGTATCTCTAAAACTTGAACTAATATTAAAAAGATAAGTTTATTTTCGGTTTTAGCACACCAAAAATAGTAAGATTTAGTCGATTTTATTTTAGATACATTTTGGCTGTTGTCCAGTGTTATTACTTAAATAGTTCGTTTAGTTTTATTTTTAGTATTACTTAAATAGTTTGTTTAGTAGTCGTATTAGTTAAAAGTTCGGTTGGACTGTCTTATTAAACATATAATTAACAACTTTCTCCTTCATACTTTCTTTCTAAAGTCACTAATAACAGAATTATAGGCCATGAACGAAATAAAAAGAAAAGATTTTTTCGAGATATCTAGTTAGCCGTACATTTTTTCAAAAAAGGAATCGAAGAGCTCGTTCAATTAAACTCGTAAAACTACAATTCGTTCGCCATGTGATCGTCTTTCTGTCATCGCTACTTTTCGAGATCCCCAAACTAAATATCTGACAAAATTCCCCTGTATAAAGATGTATTGTCGTATTCTTGTCCAATGGAAGTTCATTCCATGTTGTGTTAAAACGTTACTTTTTGAAAAATATTCATATATAACGTACGGTGTAGATTTAATTTACATCAATTAAGCTGACGCATTTCTACATGCAACAAACAGAAATAAAGAATTTCTTATTTTTATTACAAATCTGGCATTGCGGCGTTTAGCATATCATCTTTATAAGGAAATATACTAAAATCAACGGCAAAATTATGCCATTCTCATTAAGAAGATGACCATGACATCATCTCTTCAAAAAATTATACTTTTTTTTACGTAGTTTTTATAAGGCGATTTAACAGGTTCTTAATTTGACGTATTTCAATGAAAGAAAAAAAACAAGGATATATATAGGAAAAAAAGAGGTAGATTTTACTAAATTAACACATAAATAAATAAATAATTAGATAAATAATACTTTGTAGTCGTAGTATTTTATAAAATCTGACTAGACACTAATTTTTGGCAGGAACTCTCAGGAACTTTCGCACTTTACGCTCGTTTCTCAACGTTATCCCTCAACAAGCTTTCAACGTCAGGAACATTGATGCAAACGTGGTTGTGGCAGGCAGGTACGAAGATGTTCCGGCACTGTCCGATGTGCAGGGAGCGCATGTTGTTCAAATTCACGCAGTTCTTCTTGGAATCCCTTCTTTGTTTAACGCAATTGCTTTTGAATTGAAGAGTTTCTTCGCTGTTATTAACGATTTTGGTTACTCGGACGCTGTTGCCGATATACGTGACGCAACTTTCATCCATATCTTTACCCAGTTGGATTTTTCCGCAATTTCCTACGTAATTAATTAATCCTTTACCGCCGCCAACGCTGATCCTGCAGCAATCGCCTATGACCTTCAAGCAGCCGGAGTTGTCTTCGATTCTGACCTCGCAATTGTTTCCTATTACCTTTATCGTAGAGTAATTGTCTTTGAATACGATGATTTGGTCGTTCCCCACGTATTTTTTCGATTTACCGGAAGCAGAAACGCGTTCTATAGGCACTACCATGGTGTAATACAGACTTTTTCGTTTTATAAGATAGTTTTTAACTGATCAACGGTTAGAGTTCGACTAATATCGTTACGTATGTCGAGGTTGCTTAAATAGACGTTCGGCACCGGAAGGTTAACTCGGTTTAGATATTATATCTATACGTATACAAGCGTTTTGTTTATTGTGCAGCCCCTGTCCGTGGTTCTTTACCGCGGTTCGTGTTATCTCGTCAATTGGCGAGCGCCGAAAAACGACGAAACTGCGAATTCGATCTTGAATGGGGAACTACATTATATATTTCAATATCGATGGGATCGAGGATAGCTTGGTAATCTTTTTTTTTTGCTTTCCTATCTACAGTTACTTCCATAAGTATTTGGACAGGGTAAAAAAAAACCTTGGTATTATTTTATTTAAGCGTATTTCGATATTTTTTTGCTCAAATAATGTACATATGATATACTATTAAATTAATCTTCAGAAAATATCAATTAAAAGCTGAAATTCTTCTAAACTACATACATAAAAAAAAAATCAAAACATAAATTGCACATATTCATGTACTCAAAAATATTTGGACAAAATACAGAGACACAAAGGATAAGAAGGATTTCTTTAATTTAGTATTTAGTTGGGTACCCCTTAGATTGTATAACACATTTTAGTCTATTTGGCATTGATTCCACTAATTTACTTGTAAATTCAGGACTAATTTGGTTCCATTCTTGGTTTAAAGCGTCTCTTAAGTCTTGTCTCTTTGAAATCGTATGTTTACGTATTCTAGATTTAATTCACCCCACAAATGCTCAATGGGATTGAGGTCCGGTGATTGTGGTGGTGTATTTAAACATTTACGGGTATTGAACAACAACCATTGTCGAACAACGAACGCCGTGTGTTTAGGGTCGTTGTCATGCCGGAAGATAAATTGTCTCTTATACCCAATTTTTCAACATTTTAATGCATATTTTGTTGTAGAATTTTCAAATATGTAAATTTGTTCATAATGCCATCTATTACATGTAACGAACCTATACCATTCGCCGCCATACACACCCAAACCATCACCGAACCACCCCCATGCTTCACTGTGACACTAAGATTTTCTTTGTTTAGCGCTGTACACGGTTGTCGCCACACTTTTACTTGACCATCGCTCCCAGAAAGATTTATTTTTGTTTTGTCCGAGAAAATGATACAGTTCCAGAAGTCAGAAGGGTATTTGACATATTCCTCTGCGAACTTTAAACGCTTTTGACGATTTACCTTACTAACATAGGGTTTCTTCCTAGCAACTCGTCCATGGAAATTATGTCCTCTTAAGGCCCTTCGTACCGTTTCACAACCTACAGATTTGTTAAGTGTTTCTTTTATGTCTACCACTATTTTAGGATCACTCATAAATGGATCTTTCTTTGTTATCCGCACAATTTGCGCTTCGTCCCTTTCGCATAGCTTACGTGGACGTCCAGATCTCGGTTTATTTTCAATTGTATTCTCGATTTTGAATATTGTTATTATTAGAGCGGACCAAATTGCGCCATCCAACAGAATCGGAATCAGGAGCAACGGCCGCTTATTGTAAATAGCGTATATGTGAGTCACAGCAGATATGTGATATTTCGAAATTAATACACAAGAGTAAAAAAATAAAAGCTGACGCAATAATAATGTTTAGTACATATATATATATATGTACACGCTGAGGTGTTTTTATTTTCATTATGATTTTTTATTTGATTGAAAACGGTATGCGTTGTAAATGGGATGTAATAAGGAAATAACTGAGAAACTGAACGCTTTTTTTATTCTGTTGTACTTAATAATGTAACTGTAAATAAAGATATAATAAATAAATTCTATCCTTCTTAATAATGCGGATAGGCTTGTTTAAAAAGTTGCACCATCAGATAAGTTTCCACATTTGCCTCGGTGAAGGATGTTCGCCGAGACGAAAAAATGTTCTTATATTTCGAAAACGACCGTTCCACGTCTACCGAAGTAAGACAGGCGTAATTAAAATAATCTTTAGACTTAGTCAAGGAATCTGCAGATGCCCCATCGCACATTTGTCTTAATCTCGTGTAGTCCGGATTCTTTTTTAAAACACTATCGAACTTAGCTAAAACTCGTCCACTTGTTGCATCGTTTATACTGTGTAACAATGTACTAACTTCGTCCACGACTTGCACTGATTCTACCAACGACAATCCAGAATTTTGCAAATTTTCTATCGCGTCTACTAACCCTTTGTAATTGTTGCTAATATTCTTTAGATGTGTTTCAACAGAAATATCGAGAAATCCCTTCTGGCCCATCCTAATAGCTCTAGCTTCGGCAGGGACGAATTGCAAAATAACGGATTTGACTTCTTGAAAATGTTCATTATAATAAAAAGCGGCTTTTAACCACGTTCCCCAACGCGTAAGAATGGGCTGTGGTGGTTCTCGAATACCAGGGCATAACCTGTGGAATGCCCTAGTCCTCTTAGGACTTTTGAGAAACACTTTTTTTGTGTTTGCTATTAATGCATCCACCTCCGGGTAACACTCTCGAATAGTTTGTGCCACAAGATGTAAAGCATGGACTTTACACGTAACATGAAAAAGTCCTTCACACTTTTCTTTAAGGGAACGGCCTACACTACACATTGTTGCTGCACCATCGCTCATGAACAACAACAGTTGACTGGTTGACACTTGAAATTTTTGTAACGTTTCGAGAACTACGGCCGTAATTGCTTTACTAGTACACTGTTTTAATCTTCTGCTGGCTAATAGAATTGCAAAATTTGGTTTAATAGGATCTAATACGCGCACTATTATATTCAAAATAGAATTTTTTTTGCAATCTGTCGTCTCATCAAGACATAGCCACAGCTGTTTATCTTTTAATTCGGCTTTAATTCGATTTTCAATGTCCTCACGTATTCGTGGAATATCTCTCCGTAACGCTGTCCGAGATGGTAGTATCCACTCGGTATTGTATGTACCCCAGAATTTTCGAAATGCTTTTTTATCAAGTATACGAAGTGGTAGACCACATACCATAAACGTTAAAAGCAATTCTAATTGAAATTGACGTTGTTGTGACACACCATTTCTTTTATTTCTGTGGTGTGCGCTATTTATATGTCTTTCACAATCACGTTTGCTCCAGCACAGTAGTTTCTTTTTACAAACTTTACAGAAAATTGTACTCCCATTGTAGTGTAAATCCACAAATTCACTAAGAAATTTATTAACTTTCGTAGGTAATGGCCGTTTATTTTTAATAGTTACGTTAGACATAATCACTAAAGCGAGCACACCGACGCTTGTTTCTAGTATGCCACGAAGTGGTGCAAACGTAACATCTGCAGACCCGTCATTTGTTGATGAATAGAGCGCGTCATCCGTAAATGAATAAGCGCGCTGTTAGTTCGTAGCCGTCGATGAATGAACTTTTTTTTTGTAGTGGCCCACTGTGAACAACGCCCTATTTATCAACGAACACCCAAACTGCAGGTGTATATTTGCGCGTCTTCACGACGTAATAGACAGTGGTTTTGGTCCTCGTCCTAATAATTACATATTTAAATTACCTTTGTTTACATACATATATGCGCCCGGCAGCCTGATTGCGAACCTGGCGCGTGGCGCTCTTGGCCCGCTCTAGTTATTATATAACCCACAGTTGAATGGCTCCTGTTCACTAATTCGGCTATTTCGCGGCAGGTTTTTACCTTCCTGTGCAGGTTTATTATTATTTCGCGCTCTGAAACAGTAGTTTCTTTACCTTTCATTTTGGAACACTGTTGTTGTTCCAGAGACTGCAGAAGTATTGATATGAGCAGAGATATTTACGGTAAACGTGGGAGTATCCACCTAATGCGAGTGTAGGAGATTTACCGCACATTCTATTATGAATTAATACTCTGTCCAAATACTCATGAGCGTTCGCCGCTGCTATTATCTTTTTCTATTATTTTTCCAGGGCACGTGCAATTATTTCTAAAATATTTGATACGCGTTTCCTAAAAAGTAAAATATAATCTACAAAATTATTATGATTCAAGATAATTATGTGAAACCATATATTTTTTACATAAACAATTGAGTGTATATAGAGCCTGTCCAAATTCGGCTATTACTCACATTAAAGATTATTGTACTTATTATAAGTATAAGTCATACTTTATCATTGTTATATGTATGTACAGCTGTCGTCGCACTATATCTGCCTTCATAAGTATCATTACCAATTTACAAATTCATATATCGAATTTTAAAGAATTAATAAACTCATTGCATAAATTATTCTATCACATTGATTGTGAATCGGTAATAGAGATATCCGAAATACGTGTACACATTTTTTGAAATTAAACTAAACTAAACAATCACTTTCAAGGTATTTAAGAAAATGAAACAATGTTATTTTATGTTAACTTGATGAAGTTCTAGTAAATTGCAATGTCTTGAGCTGATGTTATCGTCCTTTGCCTACCACTTCGTACTTTATTTAGAAAACTGCCACTTTCACTGTATTTTTTGATGTTGTAATCAACAGTGGATGGATTTAAATGTAATTTTCTAGCAATTTGACGATTGCTTACGCCTAAGTTATGTTGCGCTACTATCAGAGCACGCGTTTCAACACTAATTTCTTTCCTTTTCGGCATGTTTTAAGATATTAAACGAAATTATAAACATTATTCGTTAAGAGGTACTGTCGCTGCTAGCATGAAGCGATAACTGACCGTAATTTAAAAATATTACTTCAACTGACTTCATGATTAATAGTATAATTACCAACTGTTACATTTTTCCTGGAATTTCAAGAAATAACGCTCTTTGTTACCTGTTGTATTACCTCTCATACAAATAAAAGAAGTAAATAGACTGATATTATTTAATAATTATAAGTGAATCTTACTAATTATTAGCATACTGTTGTATAATACACGATAATCTAAAATCCAAGATGCGACCCTATACATAAATATATTATATTTTGAAGTTCTTTCGAACAGCAATAAAATATTTAATGTTATTACGTTATATTAATCTTTAATGGATTTGAATTTAAATAATAAACCGATTTATTTTTATTTTTGCAGTGTTTAGCATGCATATAGCATCTTTAATAATATAAATTGTACATACTACAATCCACCACATTACAAAAATTAATTTATTACGCCTGGTGTACAATATTGACTGTCTCGTTTCTTCCGCCGATACTGTATAATATATAAGTGTAGATTTCTATTTTAAAATAATCTAAAACGGATGAATTATGCGTGATAGTTTGGTAATTGTTTTTTTTTGTGCGAAAACATCCTTTGCAATTCCATTGAAATTATATTGCCCACACGTTGTATACATACATATCTATATGTCTATATACTCGTCAGTGAAACATCAGGTTTCTTTAAACCGTCAGGATAGCAACGATTATTAACGTTCTTGGTCTTCTGAACCGAACTGTGGTTCCCCTGACGGTAAATGGGTTAAGGTTGAATCACCGAAACTGTGTATTATACCGAGGACGTGAGAATGAGAATTTTTTCATGCGTGTATGCTTTATAATACTGTTTAATTTAGGTGCTTATATACTTACAATATATAACGTACATAATCTCTTAAATCACGTATTTGAACTTTAGAAGAGACATGGTGGTTGTTAAAGACATATCTGACTCTGTTGACGTTCTAAATGTTGAATACGAATTGCCTTATACATGGTAATACCAGAAAGTTTCCGAAATGTGGGCAGTAAATGAAATTGAAAAATTCAAGGATTACAATCACACAGAGAAAAAAGTTCTTGAATCAAATATATATGTTTAAAACTAGTGTTGGTATTGCAAGAATCAGAATGGTGTTTTATTTAATAATACTTTAATTGAATTACATTACTGGAGTGGACTGTATACTTGGTATGACCGCTTACGCGGCTAGAATGCAACTTCTGTTAAAAAAGGGTGTACATACAGTTTTGTTCGTATAACTAAATAAATCAAGTCTTTGTCACTTCTAGTTGCACGTCATATAAATTACTCTTATCATAAACTTGTCAGTCCTTTGAGAATAGGTCTTTTTAACGATCACCCTTAGAATCAATCAAAAAGGTTATTATTTAATAAATTGAGATGTACTGGTTTTTATGGGGACTTGCTCAGGTGGATCGACTCATACATTAGATGCAGAAGAGGGGTTGTTGTGGTGAATGGAGGAAGGTCTGAGTTTGTGTATCCAACGTGTGGGGATCCTTGGAGTTCACACCTGGTCCCAATTTTATCATACTGTTCATTAATGGTACTATTTTCGGTTTTTCTCATTTCTCTTTATGTGCGAATGATTTTAAGATATATTCTAAAATTAGTTCTATTGGGAACTGCCAGGTCTGAATTAGTCCTTTTCAAAGATTACTGCCTAAAGAGTAAACTTTTCCTTAACATACAAAAATGTAAGTTTTAAAAAGGCTATTTTGGGCAGAAAGTTTTCCACAATACAAATGTAGTAAATTTCTGTTGAGAAATTGTTAATTTTTTGGAGTTCACCCAGTAGGTATTATATTCTTTTGCCTAAATTGCTAATTTGAGGACAAAATTTTAGTGTGGTGTGCCATTTCTGACGCCGGATTCCTTTCGCAATCGTACATTGGCCGTTTTAAAAGATGCCTCCCTAAATCGCTTCAGTTTTTAAATACACATCATGCCAATGATGATATAATGTTTTGACCTGATCTAGCTTCATGTCATTATGCAAAAATAACCATACGTTCTTAACTAATTTGAGGTTTTCTAATTTAATATGCCTGGTTTCATTTATGTGCTGTGTTATACTTGACGATTCCATCTTTCCATAACGGCAATGCGCTATATGTTCTTTGAATCTAGTGCCTATCGTCCGTTTCGTTCGTCCAATATTAGGCTTTATCACTAGTCTGGGTAAACAGCGGTAACAGTCAGTGTAGTAGATATGTGGTGCGGAGTCGGCGATTATTTATTTCACGCGTTCACAGCGTCAGTACTAAATCGATGCTGTATGCGAGTAGTTCTGTGTATATGTAGGCTGTCGTACTTATTTCGTAATTGTACGTTTATGTTTGCTTTAAAAATGTCGCAGTTAGGTACGTCGCGAAAACGACCAATGGCAGACACAGTTAAAAACTTTATAGTGGACATGCCGGACTTAATTCTTGATGGCGCTAAAATTCAATGTCTAGTTTGTAAAATCCCCTTAATGTGTTGGTCCAGAAGCCATTGTCAACGTCACATCGAAAGCAAACAGCATTCTTCTGCAAAAAGTGGCATTTACATTTGATTTATGTGTTACTCTTATTTTATGCAATATATCGTTTCGTTTACTAGACAAAGAAGTATTTGTCTCCTTCTGGAATAAATATCTTTATCGGCTTTATCAAAGCGACATGACCTTCAATCCATTTGTTTTTAAATCAGTGACAAATATGCAAATGAAATATAAAAAAAAAAAAATCCATGATTTTATTTGTATTATATTACTTTTTTCTAAATTCCATTATAATTCCAGTTCAACGAACACTATTATACAATTAGCAACACCTCACGAAGTAAACAACATAGCATTAGATACTCGATAAAAGCAAAAGGTCAATTGAATTGCTCACAAATTGTTATCCTATGTAATCAAATTAACTATGATGGCAACGGCATCGTAACATACGCATCATACTGTTTAAACCCCTTGAAATACGTCATATACAATAGTATCAAAAAGTCTTTGTAGGGGACGATGATAAAAGGTTATAAGCAACGTTTTTAAATAGCTAGAGATACGAGTACACAACAGAAAAAAAACAAGATAAATGAAACAAATACATAAATTTATTCATTTAAAAATTTGCATAATTATTCTTACATCATCATTGAGGTCTCGGTTAAATCAAAGTTGATATTGTTTCTTGTGGTTGTCGCTGTTATCGAAATTGTTACTCATTTATGGGCTGCCCGATTATTTTATCAATCACACATAGGTGCTTGTAAATAGATAAGAATGATAACATGAAAAGTGGTTCTTTTTTGTAATTCCCTTTTATAATTTTTTATAATTATATCAGCTTTAGAATCAATTATTTATAGTTTAATTGTAGGATTAGAAGTTTATGACAAAGGGGAAATATTTTGTACACACCTAGATATGATTTTTGTTTGGGAAATCTGGCGAAATCTTTTTGAAATAATTCTTACATAAATACGGTGCTAGTCTAAAAAGATTCCAACTTACACAGAGAAAAATGTGTTGTTAAGAAAATATCTTTACACCAACAAGAATATCTTGTATTCATTTGCTAATCATAAAAATATTTTTATTTAAAAGAAGTTATAACTAGTCTGAACAAACAGCGGTAACAGTCAGTGTAGTAGATATGTGGTGCGGAGACGACGATTATTTATTTCACGCATTCACAGCGTCAGTACTAAATCGATGCTGTATGCGAGTAGTTCTGTATATATGTAGGCTGTCGTAAATTATTTCGTAATTATACGCTTATGTTTGCTTTAAAAATGTCGCAGTTAGGTACGTCGCGAAAACGACCAGTGGCAGACACAGTTAAAAACTTTATAGTGGACATGTCGGATTTAATTTTTAATGGCGCTAAAGTTCAATGTCTAGTTTGTAAAATCCCTTTAATGTGTTGGTCCAGAAGCCATTGTCAACGTCACATCGAAAGCAAACAGCATTCTTTTACAAAAAGTGGCATACGAGACCAAGAAAAATTTACATTTGATTTATGTGTTACTCTTATTTTATGTAATCTATCGTTTCGTTTACTTGACAAAGAAGCATTTGTCTCCTTTTGGAATAAATATGCGGACTGTAAATTACCTAGTCGGACATCGATACGAAATGTAGTGCCATTTGCTCGTGAACGTATAGAAAAAAGAATGAAAACGGAATTGAAAAATAAAAAACTGTGGTTGTGTGTGGACGAAACAACAGATCGTCAAAAACATTCTGTGGTTAATGTAATGGTACGTACAATGGAACCACATCAACCGTCATCCTCTTTCTTACTTGCTTCCAAAAGAGTTATAAATTATACTTCCGATGAGATTTTAAAGGTGGTTTTGAACTCATTAAACAAATTTGAAGTTTCAACTATGGAACCTTTAATGTTTATGAGTGATGGTGCCGCAAACATGCGTTCTTTGGGCCGATCTCTTAAAGAATACAGTGGTAACTTCTTACATGTAACGTATAAAATCCATACACTAAATCTTGCGGCACAAACGATTCCTACATGTTTTCCACTAGTAAATGCATTGATTGCTAGTACAAAGGCAGTGTTTCTAAAATCCCCGAAACATACCTGACTATTTCACAAACTGTGTCCTGATTTACCTGAACCACCACAGCCGATTGTTACACGTTGGGGAACATGGTTGCAGGCTGCGTTTTACTACAACAAATATTTTGATCAAGTAAAAAAGGTAGTTTTAAAATTCAATCCAACAGAAGCTGCGGCAATCAAAAAAAGCCGGGAAATATTTCAAGATAGCCAGGTTAAAAGATATTTACAAACTATTCACAACAATTACTTCGGACTAGCGGAGGGAATAGAAAAATTACAAAATGTTTCGATGTCGCTAGTGGATTCTGTTCAAATTGTGAATGATGTTCACGCACAGTGATGCGCTGTAGAAGGCGAAACAAATTGGTGTGTAATACGAAAATTTGAAAGTGTTTTAGAGAAAGACTCCGATTTTCTTATATTAAGACAAATTTGTGAAGCTGCGTGTGAAGATGCATTAAATTGTTTGAAAGATTATTTTAAATATGCGAATATAACATCGCTAGATGTCGAACGGTCGTTTTCGGCATTAAAAAACATTTATTCCACACGTCGTACTCACTTGACTGAAACAGCCGTGGAAACATATCTAATGATTCAAATATTTAACGGAGGTTACCCAGTTTGTGATTTCACGGAAGACTTTTAAAACGGTAGGTGTTTCAGCACGTTTTATAATTTATTTCTTACCTTCTATTTTATGTGTAAACTTTTATGCGCTCGCCACGCCTCTGGCTGTTACCGCATATTTGCCCAGGTTACAAATTAGTTTTAAATGAAACACAACTTTATAATCTATGAGATTATATTAGTTTTAAAATAATTGAGTATGTGTTCATATTCTTTAACTAAGAATTTCGAAGTGTGTTAAGTGAGAGTGAAAGCTACATCAAATATCTCGTCCTTAATCACTTCAGAACAGCTCTACCTCTGTAGATATTACTAACATATGGGGATTTACTTCTCAACTTTCTCGGTAATACATTAGTTGGTAGATTGCAATAAATTGCAAAATATTTAAACCAGAAAGTATATACGATAATTTTTACATTACATTACCTATATATAATGGCGTAATTTTGGATAGATTGTCGTTAAAATTCACAAACGAATATGCACAAGTAATATTTTGACCTTCACTTCCAGGTTCGTCTTACTTGTATCCGGATTTGAGGTTTTAAAGAACAATTTTTGCTCAGTTTATCGCAGAATTTAAATGCTTTAATATTAGCTGTATGTATGTGTTATTGTTGCTGTGATGTAATATCTTCGTTAATTTTGATATCCCAATCGTATGCTGTCGAATATTGTTTGGCTTTTCAATTCACTTGAAATGTCATTTATATAAATTTATCTTTAAATATAAACGAGCACCATAGTTGTGTTGAGTTATTTATTGCTAATTTAAATAATATTGGATGTTGATTATGCTTCTACAAGCAGAGAAATGGTTCCTTGTATCGAGAAAATAGATCGTCTTGCAAAAATGAGTCTCTATTCAAGAAAATATTTATATTACAAGTCTATAAAAATGTATAATAGGAGAAAATAATTTTCTTGAAATTCTATTTGTATTAAATAAGTATTATCTTAGGATTAGAGAATCAAGAAAATCCAAGACAGAAAAATGTTTAAAAAAATAAATTAATATATGTGGAGATAGTAACAAAAAGAAAAAAAATATTACATTAATCGGTGTCTTTTGAAAATGTTTATGAAACGTTGTACCTTAAAGGTTATATTATTGTATGGGTAAGTATTGCATCTGTATTCCGGTTTCTGTAGGTACTATCTAGGACGACATGACTATATCTCTTGGCAGTAGGTAGCGCCAGGAAATATTTCAGTGCTGTTTTTGAAGATTAGTGGCATAGATTCAGAGATGAACAACAATGTGGGTAGGAGCAAAAAACGTTAGTGCTTTTCTTTTCTCATATTGTTTTTGCCGGGAGTGATTCCGTCAATACCACGAGCTATTTATTAACATTATCTTGGTTATTGTTTCTAGGCACTTTTTCATGTATACTTCTGCATTGAGTTCACTTTCGTTTGAACATTATTCTGTAGATAACCTCTACCTTAGCTTTTCAAAATCACAAGCAATGTGAATAATTTACTGCATTATGTACGGATATGTCGTACTATTTTGAACAAGGTAAGTGCAATTAATAATGTGCATATAGATAATATGCATTTCAAGAATTCTAAGTAAATAAATGTTTTATGTTAAGAAATCGAAACTACTGATTCCTTAAGCACTTTAACGTGTATCTCATCTAGCTCCTTTTTTTCAGTAATAATCAGCCATTTTCTAAAACTAGAGCACTTGTCAAAAAACTCTGTAAATGCAAAAATTATGTTTGTTTATTTTTAATTGTCCTATATTTGCAATAGAACTCATGTCCCTTATAAGGGATGTCATGCATAATATCTTGTAACAGTTTGCGAAATGAAACTCTTCATTTCTTATACTATCGCTTCATGAGCTTTACATAACTCCATCTGAAGATCGCCAGGAAACTGATCAAGACAGTGACTTCTCAGACGACGAACATGAGGGTAACATGGACCATTTAGGTCCTACAACACTGAAAGCTGAAGCTGTTGTATATCATCAACAGGATACGAATTACATTGACACGTTTTATCCTAACATACAACTGTCAGAACCTGAAGCGGAATTTTCTAGTGACGATGATCTACTACTTTCGTCATTTATGCATCTTCGGAATCTTGCGCGAAAAAAAGAATGTTAAATAATTCAAAAAATTCAACTCAGTGGAGCAGTAAAGTACCAAATTTCAACATAAAAAAAGATTGCAATGCGGAGAAGCCGGAGAAGGAATCTTCTACTGATTTTTTTTCTTTATTTTTTGATGACGAGTTGGTGGAAAAAATTATTGTAGAAAGTAATTCATATGCATTATGAAAAAATACCAACATGCCCGTGAATTTGACCACCGAAGAACTATATGTCATTTTTGGAGCATTTCTTCTTTCTGGATATGGAAAATACACAAATAAACGTATGCATGAGGCAAGAGAAGATAATGTAAAATTTTAGGTAACAGTATTCATCTAAACAGATTTGAAATTATTATAAGAAGCCTTCATCTAAATGACAATACAAAAATCAATCAAGAAGACAGAATGTATAAGCTCAGACCACTTATCTCTCAGCTAAATCAAAATTTTCGCAAATATGGAGGCTTGGAAGAAAATTTGAGTGTAGATGACAGTATGATCCCTTATTATGGGAAACATTATGCCAAAACAATGTATCAAAGAGAAGCCTATTTGATTCGGTTTCAAGAATTGGGCATGGTGTAATGATACATGTTAGCATTTGAAATATATACTGGCAAGTCGACGGAGAAGCATTATTTTGGATTAGGAGGTCACGTCGTGACGTCTCTGCTTGATAATACAAATATACCTCCCAACGAAGGTTATAAAATATACTTTGACAACTATTTTACATCAATTGGACTTTTGGAACATTTAGCAGATAAAGGATATTGTGCTACCGGTACAATACGTGACAACCGCATGGATAATTGTCCATTGAAAGGAACAAATAGTAGTGCAAACTGGAAAGGCCAAAAAAGAGGACACTCTAGATATATTGCTTCCGATAAAGTAACTGTTGTTCAATGGAAGGAGAATAAAATAGTTAGTGCTGCCACTAATTTTGATGGCCTGGAAACAAAAAACCTCCAACGCTATTCCAGAGAACATAAAACGAAGATTTCAGTTCCTCAGCCGGAAATTGTTTCAAATTATAATAAGAGCATGGGAGGGATCGATAAAATTGATTAGATGGTTGCAAACTACAGAACAAGAATACGACAACGTAAATGGTGGTGGCCAATTTTTGTTTACCTCTTTGATGTGTCTGTAGTCAATGCGTGGTTGTTGATGAGGAAACGACAACCAAAAAAACGTGTTTGTAAAACTCTTTAAAATTTACGGCGATATTCGGCGCTTATTCCTTAACAAGCTTATGGAGTCAAATCTACAAGAGGAATAACTCCTGCAAAACCATTGGCACAGACGCGATTTGATGAAAGGAACCATATAATTGGCCATTGTCCAACCGACAGAAGATGTGCCCAATGTGGTAAAAAATGCACTAATGGGTTAAGTTGGTTTTATTTGACAAACATTGTATATTAATGTTAAAAAGAGTGATATTTTGGGATGTATGTATATGGTTCCTCGTCATTTATACATACACTTACATTACATTAAGAAGTATCGTTGCTACTTATAGAAAACTGCCCTGGTTTGTTTTCCGTATGGAAAATGAATCTCTTCATCAAGATTCCAGCAGGCCAAAACCTCGGATCATCAGCATTTGTGATTAGGAATTTTCTTGTTCGAGTAATTCATAATGTTGGATTCCGTCGTGAGATTTCTGCATCTCCCCAATGTACAGCCATAATCAGCACCTCAAAGTAACAATCGGGAAAAAACGCAGTCAAATGAACACTTTCAAAGCCTTGTTGAAACAATTTAAGCGAAACAAGTCGAAGTATTGGTGTCGATTAATAACTATAGATGAAATTTGGATCTACCACTACACTCTTGAAGGCAAGGCATAGTCGAAGCAAGGGTGAACCTGCTCCGAAAAAGGCGAAGCCTATTCCATCGGATGGGAAAGTTATGGAGTTGTGTGGCATACTACTTGACAAGATGAAGATAGAAATTAATCACGGAAAAACGGTCGCATTTGAATAAAAACAAGTTCTGTTCCACCAAGACAACACTTCAATAATATTTACTACCTTATAATACTTTTTGTTACCCTCTTAACACTTTTATGAAACAAATGCTAATTGTTTTAACGAAACTTCAAACATGTCTGTAAATGGTTAACAATGAACGAATAATTAGCGCATCGTTGCATTGTACAATCATCTACTACGTCATTAAATATTTCCGAAGAATTTAACGATTTGTTTCAAGTAACACATGATCGGCTCGTGCCAATGATATCACCGTCTCTGCAATGTCTAGATCTTCACTAACGAGCTAATTTACATTCATTTAACGCCGTCTAACCGGAATAGTAAAACTGTAGGAAGGAAAAACAATTAATTCATGCAAGTCAGGCACGCGAATGTTAAACAATATATGACACTGTCAAATATTTTACAGTTCTGGTATCTGTTTTAGTTCTAACGCGGGATTTTTTTTCGATGACAACAAAAAACCACCGTTTCGCCGTAAAAATATGCCTATTAAATGTATATTTTCCTGTTTACGTGAGTGGGGAACCACTCTAGACTAATTTGTTCAAATTTAATTATCTTGTTAAAATGTTATATTCTGCTTTTCCGTTATTTTTAGTATTTACATGTTTTTGTTTTTACTTGTAATGAAATAATGTTTCTGTTTTATGAATACCTTAAAATTACCATAAATCAAAAAAAAATTTTTCCTTCTGCTCTACTTTCTACAAGTGTGACATCTCTTATGGAAATAGTCGACTAATACGTAGCATATGAAAGTATAAAATATTGCTAAAAGATGTCGCCGCTAATGGGTGTAGTAACCATTTAAAATTGAAAGAAAACTGTCTGTAGTGCCATCTGTATGTCACTAGTGAAACTGAGCTATAGAGCTATAGAGAAAATGGAAACTGTATTACTGTATGCAATATTAAAAATTCTTTTAATTGGATAGAAGTTCTAACTAAAGATTAAATAATTTGTACTATTTAGATGATATTTTTTAAATACTATAAATAAAAAAGATGCTGCTTCTATTCTACTTTCGAGAGGCGTGACATCTCTTACGTAAATAGTCAACTAATATGCAGCATGTAAAAGTATAGAATACTACTAAAAGATGTCGTCGTGCACAAAAGAAAACTGTTAATAGTACTACCTTGCGTCTCCTGCAAAACCAAGCTGTGGAAAAAATGGAAACTAATTTCTGTATTCTATATTGAAAATATTATTAATTGGATAAAGTTCTAACTCAAGATTAATTAATTATGAGGAGATCTATTATGAAAATAGTTAACTAATATGTAATATATAAAAATACTGCTAAAAGATATGAACCCATTTAATTCTTTACGTGCTCTTTATGTGAAACATTTTATAGCATGGTTCTAGCAAATAATTGCTGTTGTTATATTATATTTTCTACAATTATTTGTGCTAATCCTTATAAAATTAATTGCTACTGTGTATTTAATATTCTTTTGATGTTTTCTTAAAGAGGTGGAGAAAATATATCCAGTTAATTCAAACAGTAAATGCAAGGAAACAATAGCGAGGAGTTACAATACCCAAGCAGAGATGGCGCAACTGCTATGCGATTTTTTATTATTTTTTTGAATTTGATGTATAATGGAACAGAGTAAAAAAATTAAATTAGAATATGCAACCTTTTGGTGTATTTGAATAATAATAATAATAATAATAATTATTATTATTATTATTATTATATGACTGAATAGATTACCAGACAGTTTTAAAATATCATAAAATAAAATAAAATATTGTTTTGTAAAAAATGCTTGAAAATTTATCGTTATTCATGGAAATGAGCAATTGAACGCTTAATCCCAAAAAGTATCTAAATGACATTAAAATGATTTTCTCTTTATTTTTTAAGTTGCTGGTGGAACCAAGTATATTATTTTTCAAGAATTATCAGTTTTCGTATAGTTTCCGTAGTAGTTGTATGCTTTATATGTACTCCTATTTTTTTTTTTTTAGTTTTTTTGAAAATTAAAGAAAAAGGATACACTTAAGGGTGCTTCTTGGTAAAATGTCACACTGATACTTTTTGCATTGAGATGTTATTATTTTAATTTATCACTATTAAAATAGTGTTTTAACAATTAATTAATTTAATTTTCGTATAATTTCCGTAGTAGTTGTATGCTTTATATGTACTGCATTTTTAATGTTTTTTATTTTTTTGAAAATTAAAGAAAAAGGATACACTTAAGGGTGCTTCTTGGTAAAATGTCACACTGATACTTTTTGCATTGAGGTGTTATTATTTTAATTTATCACTACTAAAACAGTGTTTTAACAATTAATTAATTTAATTTTCGTATAGTTTCCGTAGTAGTTGTATGCTTTATATGTACTGCATTTTTAATTTTTTTTATTTTTTTGAAAATTAAAGAAAAAGGATACACTTAAGGGTGCTTCTTGGTAAAATGTCACACTGATACCTTTTGCATTGAGGTGTTATTATTTTAATTTATCACTACTAAAATAGTGTTTTAACAATTAATTAATTTAATCGATAATTAAAGTTGTTCCATCGCTATTAATGACGTCAAAAATTAAGTTTGTCACGGATCGATTAAGATGTACTAATTCCGTAATTAAATTTAACAAAAATACACATTAAGAAGTGATTGCGAAACTTTTATTAATTTAACGTGACCAACATTAATAAAAAAGTTAAATTAAGGTATATTTGTATTTTTAATTAGAAGTACTTAGCCCCCGTAGGGGCTTCCAAAAATTGCCGTAGCGGACGGTATTTCACGTCCACTTGGCGGGGTATTGGTTAAAGTTTTCAACTAGCAATGATCGCACCTCGGATAAACCTCATTGGTTACGATATCGCCACTGCGCAAAGCTGTCGAAACGTTCCATTCATGTAGCCTATATCGATGAAACGTTCATGCGTTTGAATGAGCGAAGGTCACGTTAAACGCAAGAATTTTCACTCAAATCGGTAAAATATCCATCTGTCGATAATAGATTAATTCAACATATATTCGAAATAATTTTCCAAGCTTATATTTTAAGCAGAAAATGTAAGAAATATTACGAAAATGCAATTATTTTGCAAAATACACTTTTGTATCGCCATCTTGTGGCGTTAGTGTTAACTAGACGAGGCGATCTTGATGTAGTGCTTGATTTTGTCAATAGATGGCCGTATGTATAAAATAATGATATTGTTTATGTATAAGTTTTTTTATGTTTAAATAGGAAATTGGAGATTTGTTTTAAAATTCCTTGACTTTAAGTTATTTTTAACGTTATTAACTCATCAACAACTTACTGTAATACAAATAGTTCTTCGTGGTGCCATCTGCTATTGGTTAATCCTCATTAATTGCAGCTAGTTTGTCTCCCGGCAAATAGGTGGCAGCAAACACCAAGAGAACAATCTAATTTATAAATTTATTTATAAACGTATTTAAAGTATATTATTGGTTTGATTTAATCTTTTAATTATTAGAGATATTTCTAATTGTATGATATACATTTATCGTCTATTTATCTACAATATATTACTTCGATAAGAAGACGATTGTCTAATTTAAACTGTAGAAACATGGTTGTTAATGTGACCTTGTGTACACTTACTTATCGCTTAAATATGTGTGTTATAAACTAGATAAAATAACTGTATGTCTCAATTTCTCAATTAGTAATAAAATTTACTTCTTGATTTCATTGCAATATATTTTTCTTTAAAATGATTGCAAAAAAAACCTAAGAAATTTTAATTTAAATTTACATTGCTTTTTGATTGAACATCCTATACATATTGCACTCAAAACGGAAGCTTTCACTCATTATTTTATACCAACCATATTCGAAACGTAAGAAATCCTATAACTAGGAACTATAACGTCCGTAAGTAGTTCAAGACTGTAATTTCGTGTCGTTATTATCCGACCAAGAGAGTGTCTATACTTACCGCAGATGATCTATTTTAATAACGTTGCAGGATCGCAGCGATTGCAGATTGGATACTTTTCAGAGTTCGCTCTAGAGCTAGGAGAAAGTGGACCATGTTCATTACACGGGGTATGCGTAACTTTCTTCGGCGTTAACGAACTTGTAAGCATATAAGAGTACGCGTTACTTGATTTATCGAATGTTAGTAGCTGTAAACTGTACATAAAATCGCGAATTTTGTCTTTGCAAGCTGTAATTATAATGCAAAATTGATTGAATATTACCTCAAATTTGAGGTAAATGATGTTTTAACATAAAAATTATATAAAAACAATCCTTGGCATAAATTTCCCCTTAACAAAGTAAATATCCACGATTTATTAGTTCATTTTACATTTTAATGATTTTAATTTCTAGTGCTTGTATATTTTTTCACTTCTTTAATGTTTTTCACCTATGACATTTTAAAATTCCTCATTGTTAAGGTACATTTTTCTTATAGAATTGATTTTTACCCCCATAAAGGAGTTCGGCTGTGTGACCACATTAACAGCCTCTCTCCATTTTAAGTCTTCACGATCAAAGACACTCAAAAGCTTGCATGAAGATGTATTGCCATTTAAAAAGAAGTTATTTACATTGTATGCTTATTCGCATGTAGAGAAATGGTTTTTTGCATTGAGAAAATAGATTTTCTGGCAAAAATCAGTTTCTAGTCAAGAAAATATTTTTATTTCAAGACTTTAAAAATGTATAATATAAGGAAATAATTTTCTGAAATGTTATCTGGATTATATAAATATATTGAGAAATTAAAACAAACTCCACTAAATCGGAAGAAGCAAATTTTGTTTTCAGGCTGTTATCGCAAGAGAGTTCAATTACACTCTTTTCTTCCTGCGAAGTGAATTCCGGTGAAGCTTGAGCACGGAAAGGATCTTGGATCCATGCAAATTTCTCGACATTGTCTTCCTCAGAGTATTTTGCAAACCAGTCAGTGAACTTTGAGAGGTGTTCCTTGAAAAAGAACAGCAATTCTTGTGAAACAACGACTTTATTACAGGCCACGTCTTTGTGCAATTCAGAGAAACAATGTTTGCCGTCATCGTCATTGATTTTTCTTATCCCCAACTGCAGCTTTTTCCTAAACGCCGCAACCTTCTTCAAAAGTTTCAAAATGTGCATGTTATTGCCTTGCAGAGGCATTCAGCCTGTCAAATATATCGCAGAAATACGCTAGTTTCAGCAAAAAGTCGGGTTCGGCAAAGTATGGTTTAAGACGTTACCACGTGAAAGCCATTGTGAACTGCAGTAATGTAGTAGGGCCGTGTGTTCAGCTCTGTGCAGTGGAATAAACGCCTGCAATCCTCCATAGCAACCAGACATTGATCGAGCTCCATCAGTACGCATACCGATGCACTTTTCCCAATCCAAATCATTTTCGGTTATAAACTTGTCCAGCATCTCAAATAAGTCTTGAATCTTTGGGCTTCCAATGATGCTTTTGCAGAACAGAAGGTCTTCAACGATAATGCCGGCCAGGAAGCATACATAACAAATAAGGTGTACATAAAAATAAGTTGCAGACCAAATTCCGTGCCTTTCATTTTCTCTATTAATTGATCATTGAGATCCAGAGCTATATGATGGAATCTTCAATTAATAGTGTTGTTGGATAAAGGTACCTTTGAAATTAATCTTCCCGTCGATTCTCCCATCATAATATTAACCACGTCAAGAACAGCCAGTAAAACAAGTTCTTCTGCGATGGCATGAGGTTTTTTGCACTTCCACTCTGTATGCGACCTTAAAAGATGCTAGCAGGGCGTTGCTTGGTACCAAAGCTTGTTTAGTAAATACACTTTTTTGCTTTTGTATATCTTGCAACTTGCTAATAAAGAATTCGCGAAAGTTTTAGCTTATTTGGGAGCATACACTCGGTCGCTTCTAAACAGAGTACACACTGCGGTCTTTCTTCGTTGTTTACTTCTACCGAAGTAAAGCCAAAATTCAAATACTTATCACCGTATTTACGATATTTCCGTTTCTTTGCTACCCCACCACTTGGCGATGGTGGATCACTCTCTGCTGATTCAATATAAACCTTTCAATTTTCCTACGATTTTACGAAAACACAAAGCGACACATTGAAATAAAGCGGGCGCTCCTCTGGTAGCGGGCGTCTTAAAACCGTTTACTTTTCTTCTCAGATGTTTACTCTTCGATTGTTATTTAGGAACTGAACTGGTTCGCCGAAGTGGTGCCGTATTTATACCAGCCGTCCCACCTACTTAGAACTTTCGCGAAACTTCGACAATGTTCGATAGTATGCTATATAAGTCTACTAAAAGGTTTTATAGACTTCACGAAAGTTCCACACTTTTCTAGAATATTCTATGTGTTTCGAGAATTTCCATATCTTTCTAGCAAATTCTACAAGCTACAGGAACGATCTAGTCTAGATGTCTAGATGGAACTTTCTATTCCATTAGCTTCGAAGCCGTTTCGAAATCTTCATTGTAGAATACACTTAGGAAACCGCTGTGTTAGACAATGAAAAAGATAGATTTCATTTGCATCTATCGCTTCAACAAATTTTGTGAATCAAAACCATGACTATACAGGATTCAGTGCTGTGTATAGTTCCATGATAAGTGTGTGCTGGTATAGAAGATGAAAAAATTGATTTTATTAGCCACACAACAAATCTTTATTTATATATATATATCCACTAGCAAGCCGGTACTTTTCAAACATCTACTCTAAATCCAACAGTAATCTCAGAGATCAAAAGATTCCTCTTCTTCTACAACTATGCTCCTCAAACGATTACGACTTCGATCTTTTGCTTTAAGAGAAAAATCGCTTCTTTGACGTCACACCAAATTCATTCTTTCATAGTGCAAGGGGCATGGGAGGGGGCGGAAAAGGTACAAAACGTGACGGCAAAGAGTACAACCCAACGTACTAGCGTTGTAAGCAGCACAGCGCGTAGTATGGCGTGGGTGTACAATGAGAATGATGTATGAATGACCTAGGAGTGGGGGTAAGTTAGGGTTAGTCGATTCGGGCAACACGCGGGGGTGTAGATATCACAGTACTGGACTTGAATTTTAGAGGGAACTATGAAATTTGTGTTTCTCCGATAGAAATCAAAATAGAGAATAACCAAAAACAGTTTGAACACAATTCCTATACTATAAAGGTAAGAGTAAAGATGTTTTTGGATGCAGGAGAAGTATTATTCCGATCATATTGTATCCGTTTAGAAGCACATGTTTACCAAGTTGCTTAAAATGTGAAATAAAATCAATCAGAAGTGAAAAAATTAAGGAAAACTGTAAGGCCGGTCCTGAATTGACCCCTAGTGATTCCTACAACGCAGAGGCGTAGCTTTTGGTGGAAATAAAGGTGGGGGGAGAGAGACGATCACGCGCGCAAATCCCCTCCATAACCTTCTATTTATTGATTTTACCAGGACCAGGAGCTTTTTTTAGGTTAGGTTATATAGAGTGTCCTATATTAAGTGTAATAACAAGTGCATCTTTTTTATTATCAAATATAGTGATTTGTTTAAATGGGCAAATTTATGCAGTTTTTAGTGGAAAGTAAGATCCCATCGCAAAAAATTCTATGTTATAATTTTATTTCTTCAAAGTTGAGGAAAATGTTGACTTTTATAATTCTAGTCTTCGATTTGCATTAAAATATCGAAAGATATTACAATATAATCAGAAATGACAACATTTCGATTTCTTCGACTTTATTTTAAAAACAAATATGGAGATAATGAATTAGTAAAGAATGAATTATCAAATCAGGAACATTTCAACAAAAGCTCACCAACACTGTTTCACGACGCCAAACTTACAAAAAAAAATGGACAAACACAATAAAAATATTTTCCCCAGAAAGTAAGATAGTTTTTAAAGTAGGTTATACATTTATTTATTCTCAAAACACTGCAAATTCCCATGCATCATTAAAATTCCTGGGTTCCATTTTTTTAATTCCTGGAAAGAGAAAATAATCATAGAATCGTTTTAAAATATTCTAAGGTTTTTGTAGAGCTAAACATTTTTAATATGGTCCTCGTACAACCGTTTATTTATTACTGAAAAAGAATAAAAGAAAACTATTTGTGCAGGACAATGGATTGGACGTTGCTATCTAAAAAGAATCTAGCATACCAGAATTTCCATCAAATACTGTAATGTAGAGGTACTTAAACTTATTAAGGACTACTTGAAAACGGCTGAAAATATTCTATCAAAAGATAACTAGATAAAACTTATTTATGTACAGTTTAAAATCAAACTCAACTCGTCTATCTTTCCTTCTTCCCAAAAACGTTGGTATCGAAAATAAAGCAGGTCACCTTGTAACTGTTTTTATCATTAAACTTCTTAATTTTCCAAAACATCTCATTTCATCATTCTCATCTGTCAACCTTAAGCTGTCACTTTTGCATGCGTTCGAAAATTTTTTCCACTCTGAACGTGGTATGGTCTTGAAGGCTTCAGCAACTTGAGGTGATAAAAATCACCGTTCATGCCTTTTTGTTTAACATTCGGAAATAATGAGACATTAATTCATTATTTTTCTCCTTCAGATAACACTGGGGAACAATTTGTAACACAATTTCTGTTGAGTTTGGTTTTTGAGCTGTTTTATAGTTAATTAGGGATGCTGGTTTCAAAACTGTAGTTAGTTTTCTTCTACACGTCAAGTTTTATCTCTACACCTTATGAGAATGTAACCACTCTCCGCGAAATCGAGCATGGATCATAGGAAGCACTATTGCTCTCCTATTGGCTGACACAAACCTTCTCCGATGGACGCCGGGTGAATGACGCATAGGAGAACAGCGAGAGGTTTATACTTGTCTTGACTTGTTCAGTTACGCCTGAGATACTGTAGTGAGACGTGTGTCGCTCTGAAACGGTGCAGCCCATTCCGACGTGGGGTCTGAGTTTATGTCTACCTCTGCTAGTTCACGTCGTAAGTGCTTAAACATGCCCCGATTCGTTTTGTTACATATGTGGCAGTTTTAGCATTCCCAGTCAAAGGACAAACATCAGTACATTTGTCAGGCAAGTCTATTTTGCCTATTTTAAAGTGAAAATTGGTGATCAAGTTAAATCATGGGCCTCTCACAAAGTGTTGAAGCAGTGTGTTGAGGGTTTACGGATGTGGACCAAGGGAACACGTAATAAACTTCCATTTGGTATACCTATGATTTGGCGAGAGCGCAGAGATCATTCAGGTGATTGTTACTTTTGTATAGTGAAAACGTCAGGATATAACAAGAAAAACAAATGTAAAATAGAGTATCCTAGTTTACCATCAGCTATGCGCCCAGTGCCTCATTCAGCCGAAATACCAGTGCCAGTTTTCAATGAATTATCTCTTTGGAAGTACGGGAATACGAGTCTGGTGGAGATCATCGTGACCCCAACGATGAAGATTTTGAAATCAAAGATGATTCCGTTCGTTATGGATTTGACCAGCATGAGTTGAATGATTTGGTACGAGATTTGGAACTATCCAAAAAAGCTTCAGAGCTCTTAGCATCAAGACTGCACGAGAAAAACTTGCTTGAAAAGGGAGCTAAGGTATTCTATTTTCGATCAAGAGAAAATGCGTTTCTACAATACTTTCGAAGTAATAATGGATTTGTGTATTGCAATAACGTACATGGTTTAATGGAAGAGTTGGGAATTTCAGCCTATAACGCAACTGAATGGCGACTGTTTATCGATAGCTCAAAGCGGAGCTTGAAGTGTGTTCTCCTCCACAATGGAAATTTATTGGGTTCAGTCTCGATAGGCCATTCAGTTCGTTTGAGTGAAGAATATGAAGACATAAAGAGAGTCATTGATTTGTTGCAATACCATATGCACCAATGGATCATTTGTGTTGATCTTAAAATAGTTAGCTTCCTTCTTGGCCAGCAACGCGGATATACCAAGTCTCCCTGCTTTTTGTGTATGTGGAACAGCAGAGCTCGTGAGAAGCATTGGGTGTAGTCGAATTGGCTGCCACGATCTGACCTGAAACCTGGTGATCCAAACATTGTACATCAGCCACTTCTCGACAGAAAGAACATTATATTTCCACCTCTACATATAAAATTGGGTCTCATGAAGCAATTCATTAAAGCTTTGCCAATTGAAGCAGACTGTTTCAAGTATCTCATTTCGGCATTTTCTAGCCTGTCATTTGAAAAGATAAAGGCCGGTGTTTTTGATGGTCCACAGATTCGGCAGCTTGTTAATGATGAACATTTCGTCGGAACAATGTCAGAAATTGAAAAGAATGCATTAGTTGGCATTCAAAAACGTTGTTAAAGACTATCTTGGAAATACACGAGCACAGAATTACGCCAAAATTGTCCAGCAACTCTTGGAGAGCTTCAAACTGCTAGGTTGCAACATGAGTACCAAATTGCATTTTTTACATAACCATCTTGCTAACTTCCCGGAAAATCTTGGTGCAGTCAGTAATGAGCAGGATGAGCGATTTCATCAGGATTTGAAGGTCATGGAGGCACGGTATCAAGGTAGATGGGATGTACATATAATGGCTGACTATTGTTGGAGCATCAAGCGAGAATGTCCACAGATTAAACATTCCAGAAAAAGCTACAAGCGAAAATTTTTGCCTTAATATGTAATTACCGTTCGATAGAAAAACAACTATTTGTATGAATACAATTTAGCTTGCAGTATTATAGCTTTTGTATGAATAAAATTATTCTTTATAAGCAGTATATTTGGTAAGTTTTTAGTTTATTTTCGTTTATATGCACAATTTGTATGACTTTTGAGGGTATCCTGTAGCTTAAAAAGTTGACGTGATTGACAAAAACTGCGGTTATTTTTGGATCCAGAGGCCAAAAGTTACTTGAAAACAAGTCACAGATTTAAGACAACGAAATTGCTGCTCCCCAGTATTATCCAACGAAAACCTTTGCGTGAAATTTCCATTTTCCGAGATACATTACACATATTCAAGAAAAAATACGAAGTTAAGAGTGACACGTATACAGGCACACAATGCAACATGAAATGTATGTCGCCAAAAATCGCTTTTAGTCTCCTCTGACGCGTCGCCACTGCCAATTGTTAGTTTTCATAAATATTCTTTCAACAAAAGATGTATTTAACAATGTAATACTACCCTAAAAAGGTCTAAAACTTTAAAGCCTGCACACTGAATTGACTGAATCATCACGTTGTATCTATCTTTGTTTATCCCACTCAACACGATGTCGTTAAAATCATAATAGCCACCCCTTCACAGATGACTGGCCGTACCTACAACTTCCGAAGGTCCGTCTGTGCAATGTGGCAATGGCAAGAGTTCAACGGTCAGCGAGTTTTGGCGCCAAATCACACGTCGCCGTCCAGAAATGTTTCATAAAATTAAATTTAGACCAAAACACTCTATTAATAGCGACAAGTATGATAAAATTAGATTTGAGAAGCAGTCGTTTTTTGTTTTAGTTTTGTTGCATTAATGCAGTGCATTCCTACGAAATCTACTTGCAAATAATTCTCTAAAATCGTAAGAGATACAAATAATCTTATATAGTTACCATTTATTAAAGAATTATAATGTTAAGTGTTGGTTTTTGGTGTTATTTACAAAATGGTCTTTAACATATGCGCAGTACTGTACACATACGACATGAAAATAATAGTACAATAGGATGGAATGGCATCCTTTCCCAATATAACAGTATAATTGATGTAATTCTAGAATAAGTAGGCGTAGGCATGGTCACGACTTGAACTGGACTCATTAAAATAAATAACCTGTAAGTATAAGTACGTTATACAAAGTTTTATTCCGTTGTTCTTCCCTTACGTCAATACCCAGAGCTTATAAACTTCCCAATTATACGTAATAGGTAGAGTTTGTTAAAAAGGTGGTACCGGCAGTGGCGCACCACATAAAAGTAGGTACGTAACATACAATATTAGTGAAAAATAATATTGTTACCTTTTCCTGTCGTCTTGATATCCACTGTGGCAATTGGCAACCGCCCTGGTAAGCTGCGTAGAATTGCAACATCAGCAACGCTTCCATTCTCGATTCAATCAGCCGTCGACGGTGTTGTGAATACGTTGTCGTATACTTCGAAAATGATGGCTCGACATCCAGTGAAGTAAGATTTGCAAATGTCAGATATTCCGTTTCCTCATCTGGGCACTCTTGATTTTCAGTTATAGACCGAACCTTTTGTAAATCGGGATTTTTCGTTAAAATTATACCAAATTTTTGAGCAACATCGACTCCTATAGTGTTCGTCAAGTTTTCTAGAGCGGCTTGTAAATTGTTTATGTTAATTGCTCGATAGCTTGCGCAACTTCAGAATAGTTCGCGGAAATTTCATCTATGTGTTCTCTTCTTAACGAAAAAATAAAATCATATAAAAGTTGCCAGTTTGGAATACTGTTTCTTAAATTCAATACATGACGTTTACTTTTAAAATGTTTTCTACATTCAAACCTATCGCGACTTAGCAATTGCATATTGTGCAATAAATATGCAGACTTCTATATTCTAATCCAGGGAAATGCCTGAGATATTTATTCACATTCGAACGGAACGTTACACCCTTTGGGGGTCCCATCTCCGCGTACTTATTTGGCGTGCAGGCGTGCAACATACTGTCGCTTTGAACTTTCTCGCGATACTGTCGAGATCGACTACCCACACCGCTACCGCTACGCTACTGCCATCCGGTACCACCTTTTTAACAAACTCTAGTAATAGGGTACAGAAGCATTTATTGATAATTAAATCAAAGTCTTTTTTAATTCCATTGTATTGCCACGAAGGCACGTCAGCGTCTCATATGTAAAGCTGGCCACGAGCGGTACCGCGCAGTAGCGTAGAGTCGACCAGGCCTCGCGTTCCACTAGAGTTATTCTGCTAATAGAGATGTTTGCTGCCGCAAATAATATAATATCTGCAATATTAGATATGTTTCAACTGTTGTTTCGGCAAAACTAGTACGGCATGAGGCGTTTATATGCAGAGAACGAACGTTCTACATCTAGTGACGTAATATTTGCGTAAGTAAAATAATCTTTCAAATAACTTAACGATTCTGTTGACGCACCTTCACAAATGTGTCTTAATGTGCCAAAATCAGAATTTTTCTCAAAAACACTTTCAAATTTTTCTAGAACAGAAACATTTTTTGCGTCTTCAATCGTGCATAGCTGTGCGTGAACATGTTGCACTATTTGTAGAGATTCTTCTAACGGCACCGCAGGATTTTGTAATTTTTTTATTGCATCTGCTAGCCCGAAGTAATTGTCGTGAATGATTTTTAAATCCATTTTAACCTGACTATCTTGAAATTTCGGCTGGCTTTTCTGATAGCGGCAGCTTCCTTTGTATCGAATTGTAAAACCACGTTCTTAATATTGTCAAAATATTTATGATAATAAAACGCGGCCTGCAACCATGTTCCCCAACGAGTTAGAATAGGTTCTGGTGGCTCTGGTATACGGGGGCACAGTCTGTGAAATTCGCGAATACGTTTCGGTGATTTGACAAATACTGCTTTGGTATGCGCTATTAAAGCGTCTACCTCAGGATAACATTTTCTGATACTATCCGCCACAAGATTGAGAGCATGAATTTTACACGTAATATGTAACAAATTAGCAGAATGCTTTTTAAGAGACCGGCCTACAGAAAGCATGTTTGCAGCACCATCATTCACTAACATCAAGAGTTGGTTTGTTGAAAGTTCAAACTTGTCCAATGTATTTAACACTAACTTTAAAATTACTTCGGCAGTACACTGTTGTATTCGTTTGGAGACTAATAGAATTGAAGGTGCCGATTGATGAGGTTCCAATTTGCGTGCCATTACATTAAGAACAGAATGTTTCTTCCGATCTGTTGTTTCGTCGACACATAACCACAATTTTTGATCTTTCAACTCCGATTTTATTTTTTGTTCAATATGTTCGCGCGCAGATGGCACAATTCTTCGAAACGATGTTCGACTTGGTAATTTGCACTCCGATTAGTTATTCCCAAAGCAGATAAATGGTTCTTTGTCTAGTAAATTAAACGGTATATTACATGCGATAAACGTAACGCATAAATTAAATATAAATTTTTCATTGTCTCGTACGCAATTTCTTTTTGAGACATGCTTTTCACTATTTACGTGTCGTAGACAATGTTGTCTGGACCAACACATTAACGGGATTCTACAGATTACACATTTAATTTTAGCACCTTCATATATTAAGTCTGGAATTTCTGCAATAAATTTTCGGAGTTTGTCCGACCGCGGTCGTTTTGCTGACGAAATCATAATTTTTCTAGGACAGATAAACAATTGCGCAAATTACCGGCAGCGAAAATGTCCGTACTGCTCCGCAGACGAAGTAATACTACCGTTCCTCTCGGTCCGAACTGATTCTACGCCGATGCGCGGTACCGCTCGTGGCCAGCGTTACTCATATGTACAGGATGTACGGTAGACGACAGAGACGCTGACGAAAGATATTCACGCGAATTGAAGGACGCATTGAATTATGATTCCGACTTAGATGAAGTAGGAAAAAGTTAAGAATAAAAAAAAAGGGATATTATTAGAGATTAGACTTTTAAGAGGTGTAACAGTAAGGTGACCAGAACAGAAAAGTATTAAAATTGTGAGAGTGAGAAGTTGTAAAATGGCTTAAAAGGTAATAAAGAGATGGTGTAGTTAAAAGGTGTTGTGATTTCCGTCACCCAGTTACCCCTTTAAGGAAGAACGACAAGTGGAGCTTCAGATGAGTCCCTCACAATATCTATTGGAGTTGGAGCGAGTATATCCCCAGTCACACAGGGAGCGTGACAGTATTAACAAACAAAAAAATGAAAATTGTAAGTTTCTAAATGACCGTCATAACAGCCAGGCCAGCTGACACAAAGAAAATACATTTCCCTGCAAAAATCAGTCTATTCAAGAAAATATTTATATTTCAAGTCTATAAAAATGTATAATACATACAAGAAAATAATTTTCTTGAAATTTTATTTGTATTAAATAAATATTTTCTTAGGATTAGAAAATCAAGAAAATCCAAGACAGAAAAATGTTTCTTTCAAGTAAATGATTTAGTTCTAAGCTAAGAAAATACTCATATTAAGGGTAGGAAAGAAAAGATGTTGGCAAATGAGTACGGGGTAGGAATATCAACAATTTCGTATATAAAAAAGAACAAAGACAAAATTGAAAAGCATGATATATTTTAAAGACCATTACGAACTTTTATTATGTAGTGTAATTTCTTTTAGATTTATTGGCAAATGTGATTTCATTCCCGACCTCAGAAAAAAATTACGAAAAGCCGAATATCCAAAAAATGGAAACTAGTTTGTATGCATGGTTTTGTACACAACGATCAAGACACGTTCCAATTTCCTATGACATTTTATCTACCAAAGCACAACAGTTTTATTCTGAAATCTATGGAAATGATAATTTTAGAGCTAGCAGGGGCTGGATTTCTAATTTCCGAAGAAGGCATGGCCTGCGTTCTTTAAAATTGTGTGGCAAAATACTATCCAATGATCAAAGTGTTGTCGATCCCTTCCTAAGCGCATTTGCTGAGAAGATTAAACAATTAGACCTCGCACTTACCTAAATATACAATGCTCTGTATTGGAAAATGTTGCCTGAAAAAACGCCGGTTGGTGCTCAGGAAAAGACCGCGCCAAGTCGAAAAATACACAAAGAACGCGTTACATTTCTAGCATGTTGCAATGCTGATGGTTCATAAAAATTAAAGCTGTTGGTGATAGGAAAGGCAAAAAATCCAAGGACGTTTAAAAATGTGAACATGCCTGTTGAATACAAATCATTTGCCAATGCATGGATGACTATGGCAATTTTTTTTAGATTGGTTTCATTGTTCATTTATTCGTCAAGTTAGAAGTCATTTAAGAAGTCTCGATTTAACTGTAAGAGCCCTGTTAATCGTCGATAACTCCTCGAGCCATGGAACTATAGAAGAGCTGACCAGTGAGGATGGACAATTTACAAAATTATTTCTTCCACCTAATTGTACAGCACTTTTGCAACCCCTAGATCAAAATGCCATCAGACTGACCCAATTATTTTATCGGAATAATCTTTTAGCCCAGATTTTATCTAATAACGAATAGAACGTTAATTTATTAAAAACCAAGAACTTGACGGACGCTGTATGCCTACTATACAATCCTTGGGAAAAAATCTCCCCCGAAATCTTGCAGAAGTGCTAGCACAAAATTATGGCTCATGTAGCAAATAACGACCCAGACACTGAATATGATGCTGAAGATTTAATTCCTCTGAATGAATTTCGGCTTTCCTTGGCTGAAGAGATAACAGATGTTTCGGATATGCTCAATGTTCTCACTGAGCAAAATGTCACGAACGCGGAAATACGTAACTGGCTTGAAAATGATGAAGATTTGTTACCACTGGAAGACATAGACGCTACAGATGAATACCATGATAGTAGTGACAGTGAAGGTTCAGAGTTAAATAATACAAACCAGACTGTTAAGAATGACGAGGTAGTTAAAAGTTTCAATGTGTGCATAAAATGGGCAGAAGAAAGTAATATCCCACTACACGATGTTCTTGTACTTCAAAGATTAAAAGAAACGGCTTTTATAACGAACCAGAAAGAGATTAAGCACACAGAAATTACAAATTGCTTCGCAAAATAATATAAAATTTAATAAACATGCTTCTGTTTTACATATTTTTTTGTTTATGTACTATTTTCTACGTTGTTTTGTGTTAAATGTTTCACTTTTCAATAAAAAAACTGTCCTGTTTCAGTAATCCAGATTATCGAGGTCGCACTATACTATGAATCGCTTTCTTCAAATTTTCTGCAAGATTTTCTTGAATCAAATTAACAAATGCCTTAAATAAAGAAATACAATTATTTAAAAATCGCTAAGGAAATATTTCTTTTGATTTAAGACAGTTATTGTATTGTGGATAATAATTAATAATACAAACAAACACTTCTCTGCATTTAGTTTCAACTTTTTGCAAATTTCTAAGTTCCCACTATTACAATATTTAATATTTTCCATTTTTCCGCGAGAATGCAACTATTCTCATGACTCATTTCTTACATAATCAAAAAAACCAAATGTTATCAGCGTTAAAAACAATAAATTAACATTAAACAAAACGCGTATCTCTATACATTAGTATATCTGACGATAAATTCCCGTACTATTGCGTAACTCGATTTCAAAAGCCGCACGCATAGTTTTAGATGTCTTAATTCATCCCTAGATGGCGCTATCCGTATATTTTTAGCCAGTATTTATCTGCTAGACGCAAACAGTACTTCAGCTTCAACACATTATCTGCGTCTGCATGTATTTACGTAAAAGTAATATACCAGCAACAACTAACAACGTCATTCTCGAGGAATTAATTCGTTCTCTTTTTTTATTGTGATTCTTTTTAACGTTTAACCCGCAATTGTGAGCAACGATTTTCCGCTGAATTACGCACAATGTAGGCTGTTCGTTCGTTTAGTTTTGAAATTGGAGGATTAACGAGAAACGAGTGCTTCGCTAGGTTAGATTTTTGGTAGGAGTATTTACAAGAATTGCTGGTCAATATAATTAAAATTAACGTGATTTGCAGTGAGAAGAAACGTTATTTGTTGTTTTATTGGCCTGTACTATTTTATAATGTAAAATGGCAAGTCCCGGCAATAAACGAGATATTCGCAACGTAATTCAGACGAATCTGTCCGCAACTACCAACTTACATCAAAGTCTGACAATAAAGAAATAATAGCACATGTAACAAAAGTTATTAGTATTATTACTAGAGCTGATCACTAGCGCCAACGGGCAGTGGCGGAGGTTCGATACAACCCTCAGTATAACTGCGAGTCTCAACCAGATCTGTTGTGTATACATGGACGCCGTCGTAAATACTATTTCGTAGTTCTACGTGTTTGTTTTAAAAATGCTGCCTACGTCGCGAAAACGGCCAATGTTGGACAAAGTTACAGAATTTATAGCAGAAATGCCTGACCTAAATTATGATGGCGTTAAAATTCAATGTGTAGTTTGTAATATCCCTTTAATGTGTTGGTCCAGAAGGGATTGTCTACGTTATGTAAATAGTAAACAGCATTCTTCAAAAAAAAATCGCACACGACACTACGACAAATTTAAATTTATGTGTTACCTTTATTGCATGTAATATACCGTTTAACTAGAGAAGGAAGCATATGTCTTCTTTTGGAATAAATATTTGGACTGCAAATTACCAAATCGGGCATCGTTACAAAGAATTGTGCCATCTGCTCGTGAACATGTTGAAAAAAGAATTAAATCGGAGTTGAAAGATAAAAAGCTGTGGTTATAATGGTTATAATCTATCGTTTCGTTTACTAGACAAAGAAGCATTTGTCTCCTTCTGGAATAAATATGCGGACCGTAAATTACCTAGTCGGACATCGATACGAAATGTAGTGCCATTTACTCGTGAACATATAGAAAAAGGAATGAAAACGCAATTAAAAGATAAAAAACTGTGGTTGTGTGTGGACGAAACAACAGATCGTCAAAAACATTCTGTGGTTAATGTAATGGTAGTAGTAGGAGTTATAAATTGTACTGCCGATGAGATTTTAAAGGAGGTGTTGAACTCATTGAACAAATTTGAAGTTTCAACTAAGTAACTTTTAATGTTTATGAGTGATGGTGCCGCAAACATGCGTTCTTTGGGCCGATCTCTTAAAGGTCACAGTGGTAACTTCTTACATGTAACGTGTAAAATCCATACTCTAAATCTTGCGACACAAGCGATTCCTACATGTTTTCCACTAGTAAATGCATTGATTGCTAGTACCAAGGCAGTGTTTCTAAAGTCCCCGAAACGTACCCGACTATTTCACAAACTGTGTCCTGATTTACCTGCACCACCACAGCCGATTGTTACACGTTGGAGAACATGGTTGCAGGCTGCGTTTTACTACAACAAATATGTTGATCAAGTAAATAAGGTAGTTTTAAAATTCAATCCGACAGAAGCTGCAGCAATGAAGAAAAGCTAGGAAATATTTCAAGATAGTCAAGTTAAAAAAGATTTACAAACTATTCACAACAATTACTTCGGACTAGCGGAGGGAATAGAAAAATTACAAAGTGTTGGATTCTGTTCAAACTGTGAATGATGTTCACGCACAGTTATGCGCTGTAGAAGGCGAAACAAATTGGTGTGTAATACGAAAATTTGAAAGTGTTTTAGAGAAAGACTCCGATTCTCTTATATTAAGACAAATTTGTGAAGGTGCGTGTGAAGATGCATTAAGTTGTTTCAAAGATTATTTTAAATATGCAAATATAACATCGCTTGATGTCGAACGGTCGTTTTCGGCATTAAAAAACATTTATTCCGGACGTCGTACTCACTTGACTGAAACAGCTGTGGAAACATATCTAACGATTCAAATATTTAACAGATGTTACCCAGTTTGTGATTTCACCGAAGACTTTTAAAACGGTAAGTGTTTCAGCACGTTTTATAATTTATTTCTTACCTTATATTTTATGTGTAAACTTTTATGCGCTCGCCACGCCTCTGGCTGTTACCGCATATTTGCCCAGGTTACTTATGTATCTGTTTAAACCAGCGTTTTAATTATTCCGGATTAAAGAGTTTGTACTGTACATTAAAAGTCTGTTCAATGAATAGAAGTCTTATTCCACCATATTTAGTGAAATTTCTACTAACATGGCAACATTGATTCATGTATTGAATATTGCACATGTCGGTAATTTTAAACCAGCTAAAATGTAATGTAATACACCTGCATCTCACAACAATTTTAAATATTCAGCACTTTAGCTTACTTCAGTGTTGGTATACGTTATTAAAGATCGGTGTAGACCACATATACTCTATATACTTACAACGCAACGTGTCTGGGGAGTCGTATAAAATCCAAGGAGAATATAAATAGTATTCCGCGTTGAACTTATCCATTATTGGCTCTGTAATTCCCACTTCACAAGACTTAGTAATCAGTTTTACGTAAAACTTGTTTCATTATCTATACCATGATAAATAGTGGAAATTTACCGGAGACGTAATATATACGTGTGTGTGTACATATAAATTCTAGTTGTGGTTTATATACATAATATATTATGTAGTATTCATTCAATAAATATAAAAGAAAACTATCCACTAGTATAATGCAATGTTATTGATTTATGTACTGATTTACCTTTTCCATGATAATTTTTATTATTTATGTCGATTTTCTGTAACATTGTGATACGTCTTTCTTTGAAATTTCCTGTTTTTATTCCTTTTATTAAAAAAAAAGTTGCTAAACTTGTATTCAAAGAAAATTAACGTCTTTCAAAGCGCAAAACCCCAATAGTGTCGAATAACTATTTCTGGAAGTTATTTTAACGTTAAGTTGCAAATTTGTAATAGTTATATTCCTATTTTGCTATCAAAAACTATTGTTTTAAAACAGTGTTGCCAACTTAGTGGTATTGAATGAATTTTCAATTTAGGGGATTTTCTTTTGTGGCGCACTTCGTTGTCAGAACTACCTGACAATCTAATCAGTAAGTGTCAATAAACTTAACCAATAAAATGACATTAATACCGTACTATCAATCAAACTCCTTAATGTCTACCGCATTACTGAACTCTGCATCCACATACGTACATTCATCCCCCGCCGTACAGGTGTCGCGCTTTACTGATAAGTAGAGCCCGGCAACTGGAGAGCAATAGCAGCGGCGGTGTGACTGTGTTTAGGTGGGCGGGGAGGGTTGGTCGATTATGATACGACACGTCAAATCATCATCACCCAGTTCAGTTTAGCATTGGATAGCGGATAGGGCGTGTTGATTTTATTGATATAGACGTAGTTATTAATTGTAGTTTTTAGTGAACATGTCGAAGGCCAAAAAACGACCCTTTCAAAACATGGTAAATAAGTTTATTTCTGACTTTCCCGATTTGTTTTACAACGGGAGTAAGATAGTTTGTAAAGTGTGCAAAATACATTTGATGTCAAATAAGAAGTGGAACTGTACAAGACACGTAAATTCCGCACAGCATAGAAAACGAAAGTTGGGCATGCCACCGAGAAGTGCATTTTTTTTATGTAATTCTTATGTTGATAAACTGTAATTTGCCATTAGGCTTACTCGATAAACAACCGTTTAAGGACTTTTGGGACAAATACAATCCCGAGTTGCGGTTGCCAACGGAGAAAACGGCACGTAAGCATGTTGCATTTGTACGCGATGACGTGGAAAAGAAAATGATACGCATATTGAAAAAATAGTTTCTTTGGTTATGTGTTGACGAGACAACAGACTAAAAAATTCAATTGTAGATATTATGGTACGCACACTAGACCCTGGTAAACCTATATTACCACTGTTACTAGCTAGCTGAAGACTAGAAGAGTGTACTGCTGCAGCAATTACGAACGTTGTACTTAGTACGTTGGAAAAATTTCAAATTTCAAAAGAAAGTGCTGATGTTTATAAGCGATGGTGCAGCGATAATGCGTTCGGTAGGCCGTTCTCTTCTTGAACATGGTTGCAAGTGTTTACATGTTACGTGTAAAGTGCATGCTTTACAGAAACCATTCAACAATGCTCTCCCGAGGTAGATGCATTAATAGCAAGCACAAAAAAAAGTATTTTTGAAATCTCCCAAACGCCTACGATTATTTCACACAGAGTGTCTTGGTATTCGTCGACCACCGGAGCCAATTCTTACACGTTGGGGAACATGGTTGCAGGCACCTTTTTATTATGCTGAACATTTCAAAATAGTAAAAGCTGTTGTTGCACAATTCAATCCTGCCGAAGCTGCAGCTATTAAGGAGAGCCAGTCAAAATTTCAAGATATTTCCGTTGAAACAGATTTAAAAAATATTCGTAGCCACTATAAAGAATTAGCTGACGCAATAGACCAATTACAAAATAGATCGTTATCATTATTGGAGTCTTTGCAAATTATGGACGGAGTGCATACACAGCTACTGACTATACATGACGCAAAATTTAATCGCGGTTTAGAAAAGTTCGAGAGTGTGCTACAGAAAGATCCCGATTTTAGCACACTAAAACAAATTTGTGATGGTGTACCGAATAATCCACTGATTAAGTACAAAGAGTATTTTAATCATGCCATGTATAACATCGGTAGATGCTGAACGCTCTTTTTCAAAATATAAACTCATTTTCTCACCACGGCGAACATCGCTCACCGAGACAACTGTGGAAACACATCTAATGGTGTCAACTTTTTGCCACGCTTATCCATATGATGTTAATACCGATAATGGTGCTTCTAGTTTCACTGTTCCATAGCCAAAGCTGCTTAAAAGGGTGAGTGTTTCACTATTTTTCATATATTATAATTACGTATTAGTTCTGTTATTTTTTTTCTATTTTCTTACTATTGTTTTTGTACACTAGGCAGGTACGGCTATAGCACGGCTCCCTGTTACCGGGCTCTACTGATAAGGCGTCTCCCTGTCGTACCCCTTTCTCTATCTCAATGTCCCGTTTCACCTTTTTGTGTTATGATAGTCCTTGTATTTTCCATTGTCATCCTGATTAGACTTCTTAATTTTGCCAAAACTCCCATTGTCCTCAGTGCCTCTATCAACTTATCTCTCCTTATTGCATCAAAAGCTTGCTTAAAATCCATGAATAGCATTTCAATCTGCATTTTGTACTCCATTGCCTTTTCTATGATTTGTTTTAAAGTGTATATGGCATCTGTTGTTGACCGTCCTTCTATAAAACCATATTGGTATTTACCTATTTTATTCTCTGTTTCTTTCTTCATTCTTTTTTGTATTAGCGTAGTGGATGTAGTGGATGCTGTGTAAGTATACTCTACTAGAATAATATTACAATTTAGCACATTTGAACGTTCATCTTTGAAGACATTTGAATATTCAATTAAAATTTGCCAAACGGGGTCTCTAGATATTACCAGAACTCCAAAACGAAACATCTTACGCTACAATATTTCAATAATATCATTTGTATAAGTACATAATATATTTGATTGTGTTGAGTTGCTCCTAATGTGTTCGGGTCTCGATTCGCGTTACCAGTTCACCTTGGATGAACTCAGAGCGCAACAATGCAGACTCACATCAATATAACACGAAAACAGATACACACCACACGTATAAATGTAAGTACAAGAACCGATAACCGATCGTATGCCATAGTAGCGTACGAAAGGTACATTTACACAGGTTTACAAGACTGGTTAGGCTCTTTTAATACCCACAAACAACAACCTCGTGGAGTACAACAGCGGATCGTCGCTTCGGGGGATTGTTCTGCTATAGAAAACAGTGTATTTCCAAATTTTGAAGGGATCTAGCGGCGAAATGGTTAGACGTAGAGGATCCTGGTTTTCAAAATTGAAAAGTGATCGTCGAAATCGTTAAAATGAGTGTCTTGGAGACCAAATTTCATCGCAAGCAGCCTAGATAAAAATTGATTCGTTTTTCTGGCCAACTATAACCTTTTAATTGATGAAATATATGTGTCCCAATTTAATTTAAATCAATATTTTTTACTTATATCTTTTATAGCATCAAAAGTACATCTGTCTTCAATTTTTTGATCCCAAAATGAATTTCTTATTAATAATTCATTTTCTATGTAGAACTCGATTATCCTTCTGCCATTTCTATTCAATGTTTTTTCTCCATATTTTCCCATGACACCAAGTCCCTTTTCCTTACCTCTTCCTATTCTGGCATTCCAGTCTCCCAGCACTATCATTTTTTCATTGTTTTCTCGTATTTCATTCATTACCTCTTGTAGTCTTTCGTAGAATTCGTTTATAGTATTCCCATCTTCCTCTGCAGGCGCATAGGTTTGTATCAACTTGATAGTATCTTGTAGCTGGATATTTATTTTTACTATTCTTGAATTTATTGCTTCATAATTTAATACTCCCTCATTCATTTCTCCATTCACAATAATTGCTACTCCTTCCTTTGCTCCCATACCTTTCTTCACTTCTGAATAGTACAGTGTGTATTTATCCGTTATTTTTATACTACCTTTGTCCACTTTTTTTATTTCACAGATTCCCAATATTTGCATGCTGTATCCTTCCATTTCTTCGACTATCTCCATTTCTTTTCCAGATAGCGTGTTTATATACCATGTTCCTATTCTTATGGTATCGATTTTCTTGTTCTGCTTGGCTTCTTCTTGTTTGTTATTCCGTTTTGTTAATTGTTAATTGTCCTTCTCCTTTCTGATTTCTGTCTTTCCGATTTTTCCAGCTCGTGTCCTTTTCGTGTGCTATATCCGTCATCTCTAAGTGTTCTGTGCATATTTCATCATGCTTTATCCGTTTCTTGGAGCTTCCATCTCTATTTCAACCAGTTGATTCCGATTCTTGCTCCATTTCCACACCTTTCCATCTATTATTAGCTTATTGTGATTGATTTTAATTCCCTTTTCTTTCTTTTTCTCTTCCTTCGCTATTGTTCTTATTTCTCTCTGTATATTCTGCCTTAGTCAAATCATTATTTATGTAAACTTGTTGATCTTTCTTATACCTCAGCTTACATTTATTTTTCATGATTTGTGTCTTATCTTGATTACTCTCCAGTTTTATCAAACATGTTTTATTTCCCAATTTAATAGCTCCTTCCACTTTTATCTCAATATTCATTTCTTTCTTACCGAAGTTTATCTTCGCTTCTTTTAGTATTATCGGATCATTAGTGTCTACTGATAATCCCTGTAGTACGAGGGATTATCGTAAAATAAGATTCCCATATTTTTTAAAAATAGCCAGCATTCTTTATTTCCTTAACATTACACATCGTTTTAAAGGTAAAAACTGAAGCTATTTTTCGACATAATCGCCATTTCTATCCAAGCATTTTTGCAGACGGTGCTCCAACTTCTGTATCCCCATGTCGTAAAATTCTGCCGCCAGTCCTTTCAAGAATCGAATAACCCCTTCTTTGACTTCATCGTCGGTCTCGAAGCGTACGCCACCCAAGTGTTCCTTTAATTTCGGAAACAAGTGGTAATCGTTTGGAGCTAGATCCAGACTGTAGGGGGTGTGGGGCATGACAGTCCAGCCAAATTTCGTCAGCAGTTCCTGGGTTTGACGAGAGACGTGGGGCCGAGCGTTGTCGTGAAGAAGCGTCACACCTGCAGTCAGTCTTCCACTCCGGCGATTCTGGATCGCCCGTCTGAATTTGGCCAGTGTATCGCAATACCTGTTTGAATTTATTGTCGTCCTAGGAGGCAAAAAGTCGTCCAGCAATAGCCCTTTCCTGTCCCAAAAGACGGTTGCCATGACTTTGCCAGCAGACTGTGTTTGTTTAAACTTCTTTGGCTTCGGCGAAGTTGAGTGACGCCATTCGCATGATTGTCGCTTGTTTTCGGGAGTGAAATGAAACACCCACTTTTCGTCGCCCGTAACAATGGAGTCCAAAAGTTCCTCCTTGTTGTCTTGACATTGTTGAAGAAACGCCTGGGCACACTTGCAGCGTTTCTGTTTATGGTCTTCCGTGACCATTCGCGGTACCCACCGCGCGCACACCTTGCGGTAGCCCAGTTTTTCAGTCAAAATCTTTTCAATTGCGGTGTTGGAAATCTCAGGAATCCGAAGAGCGAGTTGACGAATGGTGACCCTCCGATCTTCAAGCAGTATGTTCTCGATCTTTTCAACGATTTCCTCTGAAACTGATGGTCTTCAGCTCCGCTCTTCATCGTGAATTTCCGTCCGACCTCCAGTGAATTCTGTTGAAACAGATTTACAAAGTGAGCGTTGTCGTTAGTGGAGTCACTGCAAATAGTGGACGAAGTACACACTACGCACTATAGATGACGCAAAAAATATTCGCATTTTAAAAAAGTTGGAGAGTATGTTAGAGAAAGATTCCAATTTTATCACATTACAACAAATTTCTAATGGTACCTCGACTAATCCATTAATTGAGTTCAAAGATTATTTTAATCATACATGTATTACATCGGTAGATGTCGAACGATCTTTCTCCAATTATAAACACATTTTTTCACCACTGCGAACACGGTTCCACGAGACAACTATTGAAACATATCTAATGCTATTATTTTTTTACGATTCTTATCCATTGGGTTATAATACCGATGATGGTGCTTCTACTTCTCATGTTCAGTAATTCCAATGCAATCTGACAGCCTACTTGATTACGCTGCTTAAGAGGGTGAGTGTTTCACAGCCTTACACACAGCTCTTACTCTAATCATGAATTTTGAGGAAGCAGAACTTTTAGCAAAGAGTTTTTCTCCATAAAATCGATAATAAGAAAGTTTCCCATATGTATAGAACTTAAGCGGACATACTGTATAGTGGAATCTCTATTTCTATAGAATAACAAGTATGGGGCCATGCTGAGCAATATTTAACTAATAAATCAATGCAATTACAAAGTATAAAGACACTAGAATAAATTTGGATTGAGAACAATATCAACTGCGATATTTAAAAAATCTGGAAAACGCTGTTCACAACACGGAAGAGATTTATTGCAATAATCTCGAACTCTTAACGCTGCTCCATCAGGTGTACGAAAGGTAAACGCGTGGCATCCCTGAAGTGTGTATGCATGAACGTATGTATGTTCGCAAGGCTTCCGTTTAACAGTAATCCGTAATCGTAATAAATAATGGACAAGTGCGAGCCAGCTAACGGTTTTATTTGCAATAACGCAGGTCACCCGTAACCAAAATGTTGTTTATCGTATCAATACAACTATATGTATGCTTAATGTCGTTAAGTTAATGTACGAGGCGAACCTACCTCACGACTCACTTATTGTTTCTGTACCAACGGGAAGCAAACGTTTTATACTCTTCATTCTATGGTTGTAAAGAATAACACAACGAGAAGATTGAGAATTTTCTTGAAACACTGTTGAAGTTTGACAATTACTCTAGTCGACAAATTATCATTAATAGCATGTACAGGCTGGGCCCAATTAGTCGTATTTCATGGGTATACCTGTGAAGGAGCATAGCTGGACAAAAACGAAATACATAGTCAATGGCCCGTTTTTCAAGACAAATTAATTGATCCAAACAGATTTTTGATATTTTGAGCGGTTCTCGAGTTATGAACGAAGATCAATTTCTATTAATCGTTCTAGCTCATTTAATTCTTAATTTAGAAAAAAACGTTATTAACATTTTCTGTAGATAACGTGACCCTATTTATTTTTCCGTCGACATTTGTCTTGTAACCATAAACAGCTACGAAATATAAGACAAACTTGTGTTCTTTTAAATGGAAACAATAGTAGGCTATGGTTTCATTAAAAAGGTTATTTTACCAGTTTTCATTATACATATAGTTTTACATACATATTTATATTAAAAATTAACTGATATATTGTATGTGTTCTTAAATTTTAAAATAATAAGTGGAGTAACCTAAACTTACGGACTCGCATAGGCGTCGGTACTACGGGTTAATATAAGAATACGAAAAATTCATAAATAAACTAAACCGGTAGAGAAGCAGGCATGTAGTGTCGATCTTGAATATAAATCATGTTAAACCGCGCTGAGAGAGATTTCGTTTTAGTACCGGTTGAGCTGTTGCAGCGATTAGTCGAACGGTCAAGGTTATGTACTTACGTGTCGCTTTTGAAAATATAGCTGGTGTTTTTTGTGTGTTGTATTATACCAAGTACATAATTAGTGTATCGTTTCATATAGAACTAATGTTTACATACGTAAGAAAACAATGCCTCGTAATAGATTTGCTACTAATGTACATAAGTATGTGTCACTTTTTCCCCATCTAAAATATGACGGTAGTGCAGTTTTTTGCTTAATATGCAATGTTCGTTTGGCTGCATTGGACAGAACTGATTGCCAGAGGCATGTCAATGGTATTAAGCATATGAGAAATGCAAGAACTGAAATACCTTATACACTATTCCTCATACATTTATTAATTATGTTTACCTCTTGTAATCTTCCGTTGTCGTTGGTGAGAAAAGCAGCTTTTAAAACGTTTTGGCGACAATACGTTCCAAAGTACCCATTACCCTCACAAACACAATTACAGAATCATTTGCCGCGAATGAAAGAGATGCTAGAAAATGTGTGTAAACGTGATTTGTGTTCCAAAAAAATATGGATTACCGTGGATGAGACGACCGATATAAAGAAAAACAGTACTGTGAATGTAATAGCTCGCGTTTTATCTAGCGAGAACACAGCATCTCGATATTTGTTAGCTTGCAAACGTGTTCAACAATGTACCGCGGAAAATATTCAAAAAGTGATAATGAACGCTTTGAAAAAATTTAAAATTGCCCAAGATCAAGTTGTGATGATTGTGGGCAGATAGTGCAGCAACGATGTTAAGTGTTGGGCGATCCTTAAAACATATATTTCCTAACTTAATACATATAACCTGCGTGCTGCATGCTTTGCATTTAGTTGGTGAAGTTGTTCGACAACATTACGGAAACGTTGATCGGATGATTGGAAGTACTAAAGCAGTGTTTCGTAAATCTCCTAAACGTTTAAAAGAATTTCGTAAATTTTGTCCAGGTATTCCAGAACCTCCTGAACCAATTTTAACGCGATGGGGTACTTGGCTAACAGCAACTTCTTACTATTTGATCCATTTTCAACAAATTCAATCAGTTATAATGCGATTTAATCGGAATGAATCCAAAGCAATTAGAGAAAGTCAAAGAGAATTTCAAATTCCTCAATTTTAGAAGATTTAACAACAATATGTACCAATTATACAGTATTACTAGATGCCATCAGAAAACTACAATGTACTGAATTGTCATTGCAGGAATCATTAGACATAGTGGAGAGTGTAAAAAATAAATTACACACATTAAATGATACGCCAGGATTATGCGCTAGTCAAAAGTTGGCAGATGTTTTAAGGAAAAATCCCGATTTTAATACTTTAGAGGCCGTTTATGATAAGTGTAAAAATAGTGAACTTTTAAGTGATTTTGAAAAACAGTTTCTACATGCAAATGTAACTTCCTTAAATGTGGAGAGATCGTTTTCTATGTATAAGAATATTTTTTCTTGTCGACGCACAAGGTTTAAAGAAGTAACTGTGGAAACATATGCAATGATGCAAGTTTACAGTAGTTCACATCCTGATGCCTCTAATTTGTTGAATAATTAGCAAGTAAGTTTATTTATGAATTTTTCGTATTCTTATATTATCTCTTCGTTATTAGATAAAATCTGGGCTAAGAGACTTTTCCGATAAAATAATTTGGTCAGTCTGATGGCATTTCAATCTAGAGGTTGCAAAAGTGCTGTACAATTAGGTGGAAGAAATAATGTTGTAAATTGTCCATCCTCACTAGTCAGCTCTTCTATAGTTCCATGGCTTGAGGAGTTATCGACGATTAACAGGGCTCTTTCAGTTAAATTGAAACTTCTCAAACGACTTCTAACTTGACAAATAAATGAACAATGAAACCAATTTAAAAAAATTGCCGTTGTCATCCATGCATTGGCATTCAACAGGTATGTTCACATTTTTAAATGCCCTTGGATTTTTTGCCTTTCCTATTACCAACAGCTTTAATTTTTGTGAACCATCAGCATTGCAATATGCTAGAAATGTAGCGCGCTCTTTATTTATTTTTCGACTTGGTGCGGTCTTTTCCTGAGCATTTTTTCAGGCAACATTTTCCAATACAGAACAGATTCATCTGTATTGTATACTTGAGTAGGTGCGATGTTTAATTGTTTAATCTTCTCTACAAATACACTTAGGAAGGGATCGACAGAACTTTGATCATTGGGTAGTATTTCGCCACACAATTTTAAAGAACGAAGGCCGTGCTTTTTTCTGAAATTAGAAATCCAGTCCCTGCTCTAAAATTATCATTTCCATGGATTTCAGAATAAAACTGTTGTGCTTTGGTAGATACAATGTCATAGGAAATTGGAACGTGTCTTGATCGTTGTGTACAAAACCATGCATATAAACGGTTTCCATTTTTGGATACTCGGCTTTTCGTAATGTTTTTCTGAGGTCGGGAACGGAATCACATTTGCCAATAAATCTAAAAGAAATTACACTACATAGTAAAAGTTCACAATGGTCTTTAAAATATATCATACCTTTCGATTTTGTCATTGTTCTTTTTTATATTCGAAATTGTTGATGTTCCTACCCCGTATTCATTTGCCAACACTTTTCCACTTTCACCACGGACTAGTCTTTCTATTATATCGGAGTTTTGTTTTATTGAGAACGTAGTATATTTTCTTTTAGGAGGCATTTTAATATATGTATGTAAAAAAATGTTTATATGTATGTATGTGCATATACAACGGTAAGTCAAATATTATCTACACTTTCGGCGTAACAAGCTTTGAAGGTTATCGTAGTGCATGCGTTGAGTTGGCGCCTCTGTGATCATGTGTGCGGAATTTAATCACGATCGCGTCATTTGTCTGCTAGCCACAACAGCATAAGTATGTCAGCTCCGCTATTAATTTGCATCAAAGAGGAACAACGAACAGTGCTTCGATTTTTGTGGTCAGAGGGCGTGAAAGGCGCTGACACTCACCGGAGACTTTTGTCACAATACGGGGACAGTGCTTTATCTCGTAAAAGCATTTTTTTGTGGATCGAAATGTTTCAAAGTGGTCGCACGAGCGTAACACAAAAAGAGGGAGCTGGCGACCGTCAACCTCGACCACCGACGACAACATTCAGCAAGCTCGAGAGATGGTTACGGCAAATAGGCGAGTTACCATAGGTGAGATTAATAAACTGAAACCAGCAATTCGAAACAAACGCCGTGGTCTACTCTCAAAGAAAGTTTTGTTGTTGCAAGACAACTCCCGTCCGCACACGGCCCATAACACCATAGAAACTATCAACAGGTTAGGCTTTGAGACCCTGGAACACCCTCCCTACAGCCCTGGTCTCGCTCCCTCAGACTTTCATCTCTTTGGACCGCTCAAGGAAAGTTTTGAGAGGTCGTCGATTTACCTCAGATACAGACGTTCGGGATGCGGTGCGAAAGTGGCTTCACGACCAACCGAAAACCTTCTACCAAGAAGGCATACGCAAGCTTGTGGCTCGCTGGACCAAGTGCATTGCTAAAGGTGGAGACTCTATCGAAAAATAATGTATCTGTTGTACACCTATCTTTGTTTAATACAGTTGTAGAACTAAAAGTGTAAATAATTTTTGATTTACCCTCGTACTTATGTGGCACAAGACAACAGGTATGTAGATACTATGTAACAAAAAACGGCTAAACAATTACATAATCCTCAGACACGATATGTAGCAGTCAAAGCAAAGGCACACACTGCTTATATGAGGAAGTTGGGGGAATCCCTCACGATCGATTTCATCTAAAAACGCAGGTCCGGATTACCGAGTACTGTCAAATCGGGATTCTAAAGTACACAATGCAATTGAAATGCTTGGCCGGATTATCGAAGAATCCGATTTACTGAAGATTCGGATTATCGAGGTCATACTGTATCATAAAAATTCTTCTTTAGGTAGAAAAATGTGAAAACCCTCCTCAATTACACTTGTTTCGTCATTTCGACAGGATAACAGGTTAAACTGTTAATCCCAATAAAATTACTACCCGTGCATTGTCCATCTGCTCGATTATTTTATGCAAACTTTTAACCGGAAATGTTTCAGACTCATTTACATGGTCGAGACGACCTGCGCTTAGGTCATCAAATATCCGCTGACCATACATATAGATGCATGCATGTTGGCCTTTCTCTTACTAATAAATGCCAGTTGTTGAGTCTTCTCTCAGTTCATTTATGGTAGCTGCATAACACAACATAACATGCAATTATCAATTATTATAATTACGTTATGCTGGTCTATATTTCTCAATTTTTCGCTTATATTTGTATACAAATAATTTATTAACAATTAACACTAAATATAAGGTCATTTAACACATCCCTCCTTCTTTCCCAAACACCAGGAACAAAGCACAATAGATCTCAATTATTTCTTACGTATTGGACGATGTAACACCTGTTACTATAGATATTACTCAGAGGATATTAGTGTAGCAGAATGATCTTCCAGGTAAAAGCAATGACTAACAATCTTATTGTTAATTAAAAGTGGTAAAAACCGTACGTTAGACTCAAGAAAAATAACAACAGCAATTTTGCTCTATTAATACATTTTTTCCAATATAAATGTTTCTTCTATTTCGGTTACTCTACTCTTAGGTGTGTCGAAAACATTGCATTCTTCAAATTTCAAACTTAGAATTGGTTAAGCCTGTGTAAATGTGGCTTTTTACTTTACACCTTCTAACTAAAAAAACAGAGTGTAGCAGCACAGATTATTCAGATTTATATTTATTATTAGAGCGGGCCAAGAGCGCCACGTGCCAGGTTCGCAATCAGGCTGCCGGGCGCATATATGTATGTAAACATAGGTAATTTAAATATGTAATTATTAGGACGAGGACCAAAACCACTGTCTATTACGTCGTGAAGACGCGCAAATATACACCTGCAGTTTGGGTGTTCGTTGATAAATAGGGCGTTGTTCACAGTGGGCCACTACAAAAAAAAAGTTCATTCATCGACCGCTACGAACTAACAGCGCGCTTATTCATTTACGGATGACGCGCTCTATTCATCAACAAATGACGAGTCTGCAGATGTTACGTTTGCACCACTTCGTGGCATACTAGAAACAAGCGTCGGTGTGCTCGCTTTAGTGATTATGTCTAACGTAACTATTAAAAATAAACGGCCATTACCTACGAAAGTTAATAAATTTCTTAGTGAATTTGTGGATTTACACTACAATGGGAGTACAATTTTCTGTAAAGTTTGTAAAAAGAAACTACTGTGCTGGAGCAAACGTGATTGTGAAAGACATATAAATAGCGCACACCACAGAAATAAAAGAAATGGTGTGTCACAACAACGTCAATTTCAATTAGAATTGCTTTTAACGTTTATGGTATGTGGTCTACCACTTCGTATACTTGATAAAAAAGCATTTCGAAAATTCTGGGGTACATACAATACCGAGTGGATACTACCATCTCGGACAGCGTTACGGAGAGATATTCCACGAATACGTGAGGACATTGAAAATCGAATTAAAGCCGAATTAAAAGATAAACAGCTGTGGCTATGTCTTGATGAGACGACAGATTGCAAAAAAAATTCTATTTTGAATATAGTAGTGCGCGTATTAGATCCTATTAAACCAAATTTTGCAATTCTATTAGCCAGCAGAAGATTAAAACAGTGTACTAGTAAAGCAATTACGGCCGTAGTTCTCGAAACGTTACAAAAATTTCAAGTGTCAACCAGTCAACTGTTGTTGTTCATGAGCGATGGTGCAGCAACAATGTGTAGTGTAGGCCGTTCCCTTAAAGAAAAATGTGAAGGACTTTTACATGTTACGTGTAAAGTCCATGCTTAACATCTTGTGGCACCACAGCCCATTCTTACGCGTTGGGGAACGTGGTTAAAAGCCGCTTTTTATTATAATGAACATTTTCAAGAAGTCAAATCCGTTATTTTGCAATTCGTCCCTGCCGAAGCTAGAGCTATTAGGATGAGCCAGAAGGGATTTCTCGATATTTCTGTTGAAACACATCTAAAGAATATTAGCAACAATTACAAAGGGTTAGTAGACGCGATAGAAAATTTGCAAAATTCTGGATTGTCGTTGGTAGAATCAGTGCAAGTCGTGGACGAAGTTAGTACATTGTTACACAGTATAAACGATGCAACAAGTGGACGAGTTTTAGCTAAGTTCGATAGTGTTTTAAAAAAGAATCCGGACTACACGAGATTAAGACAAATGTGCGATGGGGCATCTGCAGATTCCTTGACTAAGTCTAAAGATTATTTTAATTATGCCTGTCTTACTTCGATAGACGTGGAACGGTCGTTTTCGAAATATAAGAACATTTTTTCGTCTCGGCGAACATCCTTCACCGAGGCAAATGTGGAAACTTATCTGATGGTGCAACTTTTTAAACAAGCCTATCCGCATTATTAAGAAGGATAAAATTTATTTATTATATCTTTATTTACAGTTACATTATTAAGTACAACCTTATTACATCCCATTTACAACGCATACCGTTTTCAATCAAATAAAAAATCATAATGAAAATAAAAACACCTCAGCGTGTACATATATATATATATATATATATATATATATATATATATATATATATATATATATATATAATGGCACTCAAATTGGAGCCTCATCAATCGGCACCTTCAATTCTATTAGTCTCCAAACGAATACAACAGTGTACTGCCGAAGTAATTTCAAAGTTAGTGTTAAATACATTGGACAAGTTTGAACTTTCAACAAACCAACTCTTGATGTTAGTGAGTGATGGTGCTGCAAACATGCTTTCTGTAGGCCGGTCTCTTAAAAAGCATTCTGCTAATTTGTTACACATTACGTGTAAAATTCATGCTCTCAATCTTGTGGCGGATAGTATCAGAAAATGTTATCCTGAGGTAGACGCTTTAATAGCGCATACCAAAGCAGTATTTGTCAAATCACCGAAACGTATTCGCGAATTTCACAGACTGTGCCCCCGTATACCAGAGCCACCAGAACCTATTCTAACTCGTTGGGGAACATGGTTACAGGCCGCGTTTTATTATCATAAGTATTTGACAATATTAAGAACGTGGTTTTACAATTCGATACAAAGGAAGCTGCCGCTATCCAGAAAAGCCAGTCGAAATTTCAAGATAGTCAGGTTAAAATTGATTTAAAAATCATTCACGACAATTACTTCGGGCTAGCAGATGCAATAGAAAAATTACAAAATCCTGCGGTGCCATTAGAAGAATCTCTACAAATAGTGCAACATGTTCACGCACAGCTATGCGCGATTGAAGACGCAAAAAATGTTTCTGTTCTAGAAAAATTTGAAAGTGTTTTTGAGCAAAATTCTGATTTTGGCACATTAAGACACATTTGTGAAGGTGCGTCAACAGAATCGTTAAGTTATTTGAAAGATTATTTTACTTACGCAAATATTACGTCACTAGATGTAGAACGTTCGTTCTCAGCATATAAACGCATTTTTTCCTCATGCCGTACTAGTTTTGCCGAAACAACAGTTGAAACATATCTAATGTTGCAGATATTTAACAGACATTATTCACTTTGTGATTTCACGGAGGACTCTTAAAATGGTAAGTGTTTGAGCACGTGTTATTTAATTTTTATTTAAAAGATGAGCGAAATTATTTGCGGCAGCAGATATCTCTATTAGCAGAATAACTCTAGTGGAACGCGAGGCCTGGTCGACTCTACGCTACTGCGCGGTACCGCTCGTGGCCAGCTTTACTTATGAATGAACAAGGGAGGCACTCAACGCGTGGTTAGCTTTTTTATACCCAAATCTTCAGTCAATACATGACAAACACGTTCCTTCGAGGTGCCCACAACTTCTGCTGTATCTCTAACTTTAATTCGAAGGTCGTCAAGCACCATTTGATGGACTTTTCCGATATTATCGGTAGTGGTTGCAGTTTTTACCCGTCCAGAACGTTCATTGTCATCCAAGCTAGTACAACTATGTTTACATTCAGTTGTGCAATTATGTTGTCTTTACTACCCTCATAGATTATATATTTATTTATATTTCTTATTTAATTTAAGTAAAACCCTATTTATTAAATTAAAAATGTGCGAATTTATTAATGCACAAAATTCTCCATAAAAACATTTTTAAATTATACACTGTCTCTTGTTTTTGTTTTCCTACGAACATCACTTAGAGTTCAAATTTTTGCGAATTTCTCATAGTTCGAAGATTCAGTCCCTCTTTAACTCACGCAAATACATCTAAAATAAAGCCACCTTATTTCAAGTGCGCATATACATGTGATATTTTTAGAAGCAAACTACTATTCATTTAGCATATTGGCAACGCGATTTGTACACAAAAAACTAATCATTCGCAGGACGACTTTTAAAATTAAACAGAGCATTCTTGTGTGTCGTCCGAAAATACCATTGTGGTGAATAAATTCGTCCGTGAATCAGCTTATATATTTTTAATACTTTGAATCATTGCGAAGCATTGACCGAAGGTAATGCGCGGAATCGAAGGATGGGATATGAGATGAGCGGTATCGTATACAGATACAATGGAACCTAATCTGGACTAATTAAAAGCGCGGTGATCCGAATTGGTAAATAATTCGGATTACTGAAACAGGATAATTTTTTATTGAAAAGTGAAACATTTAATACAAAACAACTAGAAAATAGTACATAAACAATAAATATGTAAAACAGAAGCATGCTTCTTAAATTTTATATTGTCTGAAGCGATTTGTAATTTTTATTTGCTTAATCTTTTTCTGGTTCATTATAAAAGCCGTTTCTTTTAATCTTTGAAGTACAAGAACATCATGTAGTGGGATATTACTAGAGCGGGCCAAATTGCGCCATCCAACAGAATCGGAATCAGGCGCAACGGCCGCTTATTGTAAATAGCGTATATGTGAGTCACAGCAGATATGTGATATTTCGAAATTAATACACAAGAGTAAAAAAATAAAAGCTGACGCAATAATAATGTTTAGTAATTAGAGCGGATATATATATATATATATATATATATATATATATATATATGCACACGCTGAGGTGTTTTTATTTTCATTATGATTTTTTATTTGATTGAAAACGGTATGCGTTGTAAATGGGATGTATCTGCTTGGTCGCAATCGATTCAGCGGTTAATTTTCTATCTGAAACCGTCAACTTCGTCGACCAGAGATGCATCCCTACGGAGAAATGGGACGAAAACTAGAGTGATGTCGATTTAAAGCCTCATTTTCGCGTCATTTTTGGAATTCCGAAAACTTCAAACACCCATATCTCCAAAACGGTTAGAGATATCGGGCTGAAATTTCATTCCGCAAATGTGCGACCATAGGGCTACAAATCGGTACCGTCAGATTGAATTCCAATTTTCACATTTTGGCCATTCAAAAATTTCATCACTTTGGGTAGAAATTTTTACGGCTCTCTTGTATCTCGACATCCGAACGAGTTAGGAGGTTAGGTTTGGGTTCGTTCGAAAGCTCTCGGCGAGAGCTTTAAAACTAAAAAAAGGTCAACCCTCTAGCTATAACCCTTCCGACGCTAGAGCGTCTCAAATTCAAGAAAGAAGATTCCTTTTTTTAAGTTTAAAGCGCTGTAGCTGCGTAACCAAACAAGCTAGAAGGTTCTGCTTGGTCGCAATCGATTCAGCGGTTAATTTTCTATCTGAAACCGTCAACTTCGTCGACCAGAGATGCATCCCTACGGAGAAATGGGACGAAAACTAGAGCGATGTCGATTTAAAGCCTCATTTTCGCGTCATTTTTGGAATTCCGAAACTTTCAAACGCCCATATCTCCAAAACGGTTAGAGATATCGGGCTGAAATTTCATTCCGCAAATGTGCGACCATAGGGCTACAAATCGGTACCGTCAGATTGAATTCCAATTTTCTCATTTGGCCATTCAAAAATTTCATCACTTTGGGTAGAAATTTTTACGGCTCTCTTGTATCTCGACATCCGAACGAGTTAGGAGGTTAGGTTTGGGTCCGTTCGAAAGCTCTCGGCGAGAGCTTTAAAACTAAAAAAAGGTCAACCCTCTAGCTATAACCGTTCTGACGCTAGAGCGTCTCAAAATCACTTGAGGCCGACATTTGAGTGACATAGTTATCAAAACAAACTAATTTAAAATGGCATTGTATGTGCAATCTGTGAATGAAAGAAATTATTTGAAACCTGCTTAAGTTGGATATTATTACCTTTCAAAATTGGGGAAGTATTTCTGCCGGAACCTGTACTTTATACAGACCATATACTTTTAACAGACGATTGTTGTGACACACCTTGTACAGTAGAATATTTCTTTAACAGTTTTTTTTTTTTTCTTATAAACCAAACTATAATTGTCAGATATTTTAAGCATAACCATCAATAACAGCTGCGCAGCTACTGTATCCAAACAAGTAGGACTGTAGGTCAGTTCATCCGTTTCTAGTTTAATATTATATTTTTTTTGTCGCTGACACCATGATCATGTATTTCAGGTGAAAGTAAGTAACCGTATTGTTTGCATAAAGTACACTACACAGTATCTTATCTACATCGACGGATAGGAATGAAATTTCTTTTCTTACAAACACATTTTACACAGCTAAAGTTTCTCAGCGCATTGTTGATCTATGTAGGTAGTGAAAATGTATAGGAAAGGATAAGGTTCAGAAGACTTATTAAGCAATGTATGTTTATGTATTTATATTTTTTATTTGTGTCTGATAAATGAAAAAAGGTCTTTGCAAAAATATACCTTAGATCATATACATGAACACCGTGGCGCTGAAACATTGAAACACTCTGTTTCTAATTTACTCATAAAGAGATGAGCCATAGAAGGATATAAGTAGAGCTGGAAATTCTTTAACTTATGTTATTCTAATAGTAATTTGAATATTCCAATTATTCGAAAATATTTCCTTAATGCAACTTTTGTCATAATTTTCGCATTACATATACAAAATTAATATACCGATTGGGAAAATGCGAAATTAGCCACATCGCTATCCCCTACTCGCTCTCAAGCGGAGGGGTTAGCGACAGTCGATGGCTCAAAGTTACCGATGTGGTTAGTTACGAGGTGGACTGCAGTATATGCGGACGATCTTAGAGAGAATTTCTGGAGTATTTATTTTTCTTTTCTTTTATTTCATCAGAATCTGTTTTTATTTTCGTCGTTAGAACAACAAAATAATTATGCGAAAGTCTCATTTCCAGACGACCATGACTTCAAATTATTACATACGCTTCTCGCACAGTAGGTCTACATCCCGACATTGTTCGAAGTGTACTAGCAGGAATTGTTCCTATTTCACTTAGTCCTCTCCACGCTCTCTCACATGTACGGCGAGAGAGCGAGGAGGGGATACCGATATAGCTAATTTCTCATTTTCCCAATCGGTGTAAATATCCCGATAAATTTCAAATATTCGAATGTTATCGAATTATTCGAGTATTCTAATATTGAAAAATTCGATGATAGTAATTTGAATATTCCAAGTATTCGAATATTCAAATATCAAATTATTCGAATTATTCGAGTATTCGAATTCTATTCGAATATTGAAATATTCGAATATTCATAGAAGGATATAAGCAAAGCTGGGAACTTTTTAACTTGTTATTCGAATCGTAATTTGAATAGTCGAAAATTCGAATATTCAAATAATTCAAAAATTCGAATATTCGAATAATTCAAATTACTATTCGAATAACGTAAGTTAAAAAATTCCCATTTCTACTTACATCCTTCTATGAATATTCGAATATTTCAATATTCGAATAGAATTCGAATACTCGAATAATTTGATAATATTTGAATATTCGAATAACTGGAATATTCAAATTACTATTATCGATTTTTTCAATATTAGAATACTCGAATAATTCGATAACATTCGAATATTTGAAATTTATTAGGATATTTATACACATTGGGAAAATGTGAAATTAGCCATATCTATATATGTACGGCGAGAGAGCGAAGAGGGGATTGAGTGGAACGCGATCGATTCGATGCGTATCGTTAGTACGCTTATAACAACGTTGGCATGTAGACCTACTGTGTGCAAGAGCGCACGTAATAATTTGAAGTCATGGTCGCCTGGAAATGAGAGTTTCGCATATTTATTTTGTTGTTGCAACGAAGCTTAGACGAAACTAATAAGAAATTCTAAAGACGAAAATAAAAACAGATTCTGATTAAATAAAAGAAAAGAAGAATAAATACTCTAGAAATTCTTACTAAGATCGTCCGCACATAACGCAGGCTACCACCTACCTAACCACATCGGTAACCGTCGTGAGCCGTCGACTGCCGCTAACCCCTCCGCTTGTGGTAAATCACCCATGCGCGTTTACCGTTATCGCATGTACGCTTTTTCGTATAGCTAGACATTTTCTTTCCTTATGTGTATATTAATTTATTATATGTAATGCGAAAATTATTACACAAATAATGGAAGTTGTATTAAGAAAATATATTTCTTTTAATTGTATATAAGTATATATAATATAAAAAATAAAAAAGATAGTAAAAAATAAAAGGGAGCAATAGATATAGAAAGTACATCAATTTAAAAGACATATTTCTTATAAAGATGTAAGAAAAAACAAACAAAACGCATCAAACAAAGCAAAAAGAAGGAATCAAGGCTTTTGATAAAAAACGTTCATATTTTTTTGCGACATCATCCATCCGCTCTCTGATTATATTATAGGTTATAGCGGGGAGTATTTTAGCTTAGGTTATTCGAATAATAATTTGCAAACATATTCCAGTATTATCCAATTATTCGAATAGTATTCGACTATTCAAATGGTATTCGATTATTCGAATATTTGAATAATATTCGATTACTCGAATAGTATTCGATTATTCGGATAGTTTTCGACAATTAGAATAGTATTTGATTATTCGAATGGTATTCGACTATTCGAATATTCAAGTATTCGAATACTCGGATATACTAATATATTCGAATTTAAGGCATGCACCAATTCGAATATTATAATTACTCGAATATTATTCCCAGCCTTAAATATAAGCCGTTCCTTTAGTTTGTTGATAAAACTTATTTATCGGGAAAAAAACAATTTTAAATTTCGAAATGTGTGTCCAGTATTAGTTAAATATTGTGGTAAGGATGATAGTGAAGTGTTTCAAAGTATATCTTGACATGAGTGTTACACTTAGCTACATAGATACTTATGAAATAATTACTGTTAAACCTAGAATGAAGCTTTAAGAAGTATCAACATACCACTAAACCTATGTGCCACATAATTCATAAAACCACACACTGCACTGAATCTAGTTCCCTCCCTCCCTTGGCTATGATTCAAAAAATTTGTTGCAATTTGTTGCAATAATATTATCCCCAATTCTATTTTCGTCACTGTCTAATAGAACAAACAGCAGTCTTGTATGCCCCAAGAAGAAACTTTTTAATTCAGGTGCATTCTATTATTAAATCTCTTAGCAACGAGGTCTGAATTAAACTCTTCCATCAGGTGAACAAGAACTTGACCTTATCTTCTGCAGCATTTGAATCAGCTGATAAGATGAAAAGTCCAATATTTTGATATCTTTATTCAAACGTAGATGTATTTAAGTATATGTGCAGAGATGTCCATCTCAGAGGTCAGAGTCCTGACATCTGAGATGAACATTGCTGTACATATGTACTACGTATTAATATGGCAAATTTTGTTTTGACTAAAGTGTGAGGTCTTATCATCATCTAACAGGATACTTTGAAATGGAAAAAGAAACAAAATGACGATCGAATTCTAATCAAATTGATGTGGCGTATGTTTTTCGTGCAAAACTTGGCTATATTTGTTTATTTGTTGTGTAACGCTTGTTCAGATAACGATTTTACAATAACAATTTTTTATTTTTGTATGGGTTACGTACAGCGTCTAAAATTGTCTGTTTACTATTGTTTATGTTTATCATTAGGGCTATTCATTTTAATTCAAATTTAATAAACTCAATTATTCCTATAATTTTTTCTTGTAGAACATAAAATTTATTTATAATATATTATTTTATAACATATTATTCAAGTGCCTAAAGCGCTTTTTGTATATTCTTCCTGAATTCATATCAATTTTCTTCAATGTTGCCTATACACGCAGAGAAACGGCTTCTTGCATCAAGAAAATGTTTTTATTTCAAGACTACAAAAATGTATAATATGAGCAAATAATTTTCTTGTAAATTTATTTGTATTAAATAAATATTTTCTTAGAGTTAGAAAATCAAGAAAATCCTAAATAGAAAAATGTTTCTTTCCGTGTAGGGAAATGTTCATCCAAATAGTTAGTTTAGATATGTTTCCACAGCTGTTTCAGTCAAGTGAGTACGACGTGCGGAATAAATGTTTTTTAATGCCGAAAACGACCGTTCGACATCTAGCGATGTTATATTTGCATATTTAAAATAATCTTTGAAACAACTTAATGCATCTTGACACGCATCTTCACAAATTTGTCTTAATATAAGAAAATCGGAGTCTTTCTCTAAAACACTTTCAGATTTTCGTATTACACACCAATTTGTTTCGCCTTCTACAGCGCATAACTGTGCGTGAAAATCATTCACAATTTGAACAGAATCCACTAGCGACATCGAAACATTTTGTCATCTTTCTATTCCCTCCGCTAGTCCGAAGTAATTGTTGTGAATAGTTTGTAAATCTCTTTTAACCTGACTATCTTGAAATATTTCCTAGCTTTTCTTGATTGCTGCAGCTTTTGTCGGATTGAATTTTAAAACTACCTTCTTTACTTGATCAAAATATTTGTTGTAGTAAAACGCAGCCTGCAACCATGTTCCCCAACGTGTAACAATCGGCTGTGGTGATTCAGGTAAATCAGGACACAGTTACGTATCGGGGACTTTAGAAACACTGCCTTTGTACTAGCCATCAATGCATTTACTAGTGGAAAACATGTAGGAATCGTTTGTGCCGCAAGATTTAGAGTATGGATTTTATACGTTACATGTAAGTAGTTACCACTGTGTTCTTTAAGAGATCGGCCCAAAGAACGCATGTTTGCGGCACCATCACTCATAAACATTAAAAGTTGCTTAGTTGAAACTTCGAATTTGTTCAATGAGTTCAACACCACCTTTAAAATCTCATCGGCAATACAATTTATAACTCTTTTGGAAGCAAGTAAGAAGGAGGATGACGGTCGATGTGGTTCCACTGTACGTACCATTACATTAACCACAGAATGTTTTTGGCGATCTGTTGTTTCGTCCACACACAACCAGAGTTTTTTATCTTACAATTCCGTTTTCATTCTTTTTTCTATATGTTTACGAGCAAATGGCACTACATTTCGTATCGATGTCCGACTAGGTAATTTACAGAGATAAATGCTTCTTTGTCTAGTAAACAAAACGATAGATTACATAAAATAAGAGTAACACATAAATCAAATGTACATTTTTCTTGGTCTCGTATGCCACTTTTTGCAGAATAATGCTATTTGCTTTCGATGTGACGTTGACAATGGCTTCTGGACCAACACATTAAATTTTTTTTTATAAACTTGACATTGAATTTTAGCGCCATCAAAAATTAAGTCCGGCATGTCCACTATAAAGTTTTTAACTGTGTCTACGATTGGTCGTTTTTGCGACGTATCTAACTGCGACATTTTTAAAGCAAACATAAGCGTACAATTACGAAATAAGTTACGACAGCCTACATATACACAGAACTACTCGCATACAGCGTCGATTTAGTACTGACGCTGTGAACGTGTGAAATAAATAACCACCGACTCCGCACCACATATCTACTACACTGACTGTTACCGCTGTTTGCTCAGACTAGTGATCACATAAGTAATTAACAAGGTTCGACAAACGAGTGCAACGTCAGAGGCGTATCGCGCAAAAAATGGGCACGTGAGATGCAGTATTATTAAAAAATAATATATTCTTACCTTTTATTGATGTATTGATGTTTACTGCGACAAAATACTACTGCAGCAATACGTCAAGACGTCAATAAAAGGTAAGAATATATTATTTGTTAATAATACCGTGTCTCACGTACCTACTTTTGCGTGATACGCCTCTGACGTTGCACTCGCTTGTCAAACTTAAGTAATTAAATCTAGCCAGCCCAACGTCTTTTTTTGTTGTTTTTTTTTTATGAAGGTCGCATAATATGCGTTATCAAAAATAGAAATACGCATGGCATCGAACAGCTCAAAAACGGAGGAGACATTGAAACATTGTCCTACAGCTCTGGCATATGAGCAACGTTAAAAGCATGTATGTAGTTAACGATGACGCGTCCTTTTCGGGGAGCTTCTTGTGCACAGTCTACGGTCGCGTAGTCTATATTTGATATGGAATTCTTATTTAGGGCGTATCGACGGCATGTGACGTCACATCGGACGCTAGAAATACACAGCAGCCGCCAGAGTCCCATTCACGAAACGCATCAACATGCAGATGCGTACGGATGGTGTTCGACAAGAGATAGGCCGTGAAATACGAGGTTAATTTAATGGCAGATCTTTAGCTGTAATTTAAAATAAAGTTTGTGAATATAGATAGCAAATTAAGTGAAAATAAAGTTTTGTTTACAATTTTAATTTGGCGAAAAAATCTGTAAAATTTTGGCGTTTGTCCAGTTACAAAAATGAAAGGAGTTAGAAAAGAAAATAAAAGTAATTCCTTGGCTTGCATTTCTTAACTCCTTCGTAAGTAAAAGTATATAAAAGATAAACATTACAATATTTACTAGAAAAATTAAGACATTTTTATATAATCGTATTTTACATACACTTAAGGTCAAATTGGAAATTAACGATATTTACAGCTCTCCCCTTAACGGAAGAGTAGGGAACAGTAATAGTGGAATTGAAAACGTATTGGGTTCAAATTTTTACGGCTCTCTTGTATCTCGCCATCCGAACAAGCTAGGAGGTTGTGTTTGGGTGCGATCGAAAGCTCTCGGCGAGCGCTTTATAACTAACGAAAGCTCAACTCTCTACCCCTAACCGTTCCGATGCTAGAGCGTCTCAAAGTTAAGAAAAGAAGATTCCTTTTTTTATGTTTGAAGCGCTGTACCTCCTAAACCAAAAGAGGTAGAAGGTTCTGCTTGGTCGCAATCGATTCAGTGGATAATTTTCTATGGGAATCCGCCAAACTCGTCGACCAGAAATGCATACCTAACGATAAATCAGACGAAAACTAGAGCGATGTCGATTTAAAGCCTCGTTTCGACGCCGTTTTTGGATGTCCGAAAACTTCAAACGCCCATATCTCCTAAACGGTTAGAGATAGCGGGCTGAAATTTTATTCCGCAAATGTGCGACCATAGGACTACGAATCGGCAGCATCAGGTTGGCGAAATTCCGACATTCATTTTTAGGCCCTTCAAAAATTTCATCACTTTGGGTTCAAATTTTTACGGCTCTCTTGTATCTCGCCATCCGAACAAGCTAGGGGGTTGTGTTTGGGTTATGGGGATATGTTAACAAGCATGTTTATAATACTAATTTGGATAACAACAATTAAAACGGTAAGTGTTTCAGCACGTTTTATAATTTATTTCTTACCTTCTGTTTTATGTGTAAACTTTTATGCGCTCGCCACGCCTCTGGCTGTTACCGCATATTTGCCCAGGTTAGACTAATAACAGAACCGATTAATGAATATTACAGAAAATTAGTTGATAAAAATTAATTTATCGCAAATACTAAAGAAATCCCTAAACCACATCCCTTTCCACTCAACGATTCAACAAAATCAATAAAAGACGTCGATAACTTTTGCAATCAACATTAGCAACGGTTTTAATCTAAGAAACATGTTTTTTTGTTAACGTCAGCATACTGTTAAAGACGTCAACGTACGTCACCTGTACCCTTGCCCAGGACGCAGCATGTTGAAATATCGAACAAGTACACATATGTTTGCGTGTGAGTACTTGCATCAATTCAGCCGGGTGTGTGAGTCAGTCCGACGTAGTCTACGTGAACTTGAGCGGGTAAACCATGCCATTTATGCCATGTAGTAGCGTAGTGTACATCGGTCAAATAAAGTTCGCGAACAATATTCATCGATGGACAGCAAGAGAACGGGTTGACCAGTTTTTGGAAAATGTCTGCTGGTTTATGCGATTGCCAAATGTGTTCCAATATACAAGTTAACACAAGGAACTGCATCGATCGATATGTGAAAGGGTACACATTGGAAAATTCTGAAAACTTGACAGTGCACTGAAACCGACATACTATTGAACTAAAATATTTTCAATAATCTGTCACTGATGCAAAAAATGTCATCGACGCATCTGATCCAAAGCCAAGGAAAATAAGCCAAAGTATTCTTCAGGTCGGTTTCAAATTTACCCATAAAGAGGTTAGCCATAAACGGAGATAAGCTGTTACCCATTGCCGTTCCTTCCGTTTGTTGATAAAAGGTGTTGTTAATTTGGAAAAAGTTTTGTTTCATGCAAAATCTTGTCAAAGAAATTATGCTAGTAACTTCCTCTCTATCCATTTGGTTATCTAACAAAAGTGCTTCTAAATATTCCAAAGTTAAATCAACCGGAACACTAGGAAACAGTGAACTTACATCAAACGATACTAAAAGTTAAGTATTATGGCAAGGGTTTTAGTGAACTGTTTCAGAATACCCTATATATTATTACATTTTTGAATTCCTAATTCAATTTTAAAGTTTGTTTGATGAAGCATCTATGTTGCTATTTCTAACTATATTTGAAATATTTGCATTTTTGAAAATTTTTGACAGATGGACGAGTGTGTGTGAACCTTTATAACTGTGAAAATAACCTTATACATCGATCCTTACATCAAATCTGGCAGTTCTGACTTTTTACTGAGTTGTTTATGACGTTGGCCCAATTTTTCGACTTCGTAAATCAAACGTAACTTTGTAAAAAGTCCAAAAAACCACGAAATTTTGAAATTTTCAACCTTCTTTCAGTTTTTGTCGATTTTGACCCTAAAGGACTACTTTTTCGATAATAACCTATGTCTGGTAGAGTGAAGGGATCAAATATGTGCAGTTGCCAACCAATGAGAAGCTGCTATTCATCACTGTGGCTCTAACGGCTGTACGACATGTCAATAGTCATCCCATCCCGGTCGGTCAATCAATCTGCAGCTGTCTAAAGCGAAACCGTAAAGACGACTCGAGGGACCCCTTGGGAAACTTTAGAAAGCTGTGTCTCGGAAACTACTGGGTTTACAGAGACCATTTTGGTTTCAGTTTGTAGCAAAATTGGGCTACTTTAGAAAAGTACTAGGAGGTTATTATCGAAAAAGGTTAAAATCGACAAAAACTGAAAGAAGGTCGAAAATTTCCCTGTTTTCTGGATTTTTGACGAAGTTGCGTTCGGCTTTTGAGGTTGAAAACTTGGAATATTCATTGGACCAACATCATAAACAACTCAGCAAAAAATCAGAACTACCAGATTTGATGTAAGGTAGCTGTTTCTTTTTTCCACGCCTAGTAGATAATGAAAACTTTCGTCTTTTTTGGGATAAATATGTTCCATCATGGAAGCTACCAACAAAAAGACAATTGCGGTACAATTTACCACATGTGCAAAGTACAGTAAAAGACTGTATAAAAGACGAGTTGAGAAATCAAAAAATCTGGCTCACTGTGGACGAAACTACTGATGTTCAGAAACACAGCGTAATTCGTATTGTGGCTAGGATGAATGATTTAATATCATCTACCAAAAAAAGCGTTTGTGAAATCTTCCAAACATATCCGCGTATTCAAGCAATTGTATCCGCAAATTCCGCTACCACCTCAGCCTGTATTGACGCGATGGGGAACATGGATCGAAGCAGTATCTTACTATCGCAAATATTCCCAAGTGAAAGATGTTATTTTCAAACTTAATTCTTCTAATTCTCAAGCGGTTCGCGAGAGTCAGCAACTTTTTTCCGATTCGGACGTTCAAAAAGAAATATATGACATATCCATAAACTATTCTTTAGTGACACAGACTATTTCGCAGTTAGAAAATACTCACTTATCTATATAAGACTCGTTAAATAACATCAACGTACCATGGCAGTCGCACATTACCGCAGTGGTCATCGATACTTCAATAAAAGGTAACAATCTATTATTTTTTTATTAATTCGCCCCGGACGGTTCCACTAGTTTCTCGGAGATTATAAATAGTACACGCACACCGATCAACCGATAATAACCGAACGTCCACTCGATTTCTTGTATGTACATATAGTAGTAAACACAGCTCCTCTCACGGCGTCTCTGCGGGTGCAATCGTTTGTCACGCTTTACTCATCACATGTCCCACCCATCGTATTCTTCGAGCCTTTATAAAACCTGATATGCTTGGATCTTGATAAATTTCTTTAAGTTCTTGATCTGTTCGACGTATCCAGTTATCTTAGACTTTCGTAGTGTCAAAAATTCTTCTGAGAACCATCGTTTCCCACATCTCAATTGCTCTGTCTGAGAATCCATGTTTCACACGCAGAAGTCACTATAGGTTTAACTGTTGTTTCACATGTTCTTATCTTTAGGCTTCTTGATATGCATTTACTGCCAAACACTCGATCTAAGGAGAATAAATAATAATTTCCCGTCGTTAGTCTTGCTTGTATCTCGTCTTGGGATCCCGGATTTCTTGTTATCGTGGCTCCTAAATACTTCTACCTCTTCCAAAAGAAATAGCATCTTCTACTGATCGGCTACCGTTTCATCAAAATGTTGTTTCCACCTTCTAAGATTTTATCGTCATCCTCAGCAGCTTTCACTCCTTATTTTTACAAAATATGGGTTTTACCTTGAATCCTACTTTCTCATTTCTTAAGCCCGCATATAGTGTTCTTACTTCCTTATTTCTAAAGTTTTCTTCCAACCTGATTAACATCTCCTCTTGATTCTTTCTTCTCTTTTCTCTAATGCAATTTGTACAATGTTTTCTAGCTTGTTTATACTCGGTCTTTGTTTCTTCCGTTTCCCATTGTAACATGTTTATTCTTGCTTTATTCTTTTTCTATATTTCCTCCATACATTCTTCGTCAAACCATACATTCTTTGCCTTTTTAGTATTATTTTTGAATTGTCTTCAACATTCTATCATTACCCTTTTTATTGTTTGCCAGTTCTCCCCAATATCTTCCACCTCCTCCTCCTCACGCTGATCGTTGCCCATCAACCACTAAAGAAACATTAATTTCAGTTTGGGCGTTGCTCGGTTAGTTTCTGCTAGTAAACTTTACTTTTATAGCGTACAAATGTACAAATACTTCTGCATTACAGGCGTTAAACTGATAAGCGTGCTAAAAAAGTGTAAATAAACAGCCTACACAAGCGCTTACACATATAGGTAGTCATATAATATAGTTGAATTAAAAGATCTTATTACAGTATTTGTTCGACTAACAAAGAATTAGTAAATTACGTGCTAGAATTTAGCTATTTCATCATCTTTTAAAATTGCTATTGTTACTAAAATTGACGAGATGAACTACGATTTTTACCGATGATGCCATGCTTTTGCTTCGTGGTTGTTCAATATTCAATTTTTGACCAAGAAATGTTGAATTGACGTTCCAGTTTAAAGGTTTTCTAAAGACTTGCCTGGTGAATGGTATCTATCACTCACTATTCGGATTATGTCTAGGAAACAGAAAAATGTCGCGGTCATAGCGACCATAAAAGTGTGAATTGTTTTGGTGATGCGTAATGATGCCTAGTATGTCCCAGTAAACCTAACGCCTAGTAAACAGCGTATATCTCAGTTTTAACTTTGCCACTTTAAAACTTTAATAATTGATCTTTTTTTGAAGACACAAGTTGTTCTATCTTCTTTATTATGTTGTATTTAACTTTTACATTTTTCTTCTTCAGCATTTTCATTAGTCTCCCCATTTCTTCAGTGACCAATTGTTTCTTCTTTAGAATTATCGTATTTCCTCACTCTACTGCTTGTTCCCTTTATGGTGTTTTCTGGTTTGTAGCAGTCCTTCTCCAGTACCTTTTTTACGTGCAGAATTACTGATGCTCAATTGTTTGAATCACTGATTTTCTCTGCCCTTTGCAGAAGTATAGTGGCGAGCGACTTTTTCTGCTGCTAATGATCTGTCAGTGCGAGTCTTCTTCCTATGTTCATCATGAGAAAATCCATTGTTGGAGCATTTTTTTTGGAACATCCATGACATCGCATGTGTCAAGGTATTTAAAGGCACAGCGAGGAAGTCACGCTGGAAAATCTGCTTCACACGAAATGACAAACGCCCAGAATGAAATTTTAGAAATGCTCGAAAGAGATCCAACAACGAACAGGTCTATACCACCCCAAGTTGGAGTGGTTCACAATAAAGTATGGAAGACCATACAACAGGAGCAATTTTTTTTGTATCTTTACTGTAGAATACAAACATTACAGCCGGAAGGTCATCTTATAAGAGTTGGCTTTTACATCAATGCAACAGAAATGAAAATTTTGTTAAATTTACTTGCCGATGAAGCTACATTTACAAGAAATAGAAACTATGTTTGGGCACTTGAAAATTTGCGTGCTGTGGGAAGAACCAGTTTTCAATACAGATTTTAGGTTAATATTTGGGCCATCTAATAGATGGTATGCTCATTGGGCCAAACTTTCTGTAATCATTAGAAGATGTTCCTGGAGGATGAGTGTAAAACAGACTATGTGGTTTCTATATGAGCAAGCTCTGACGTATTTTAGGCGAGGAGAAACCTTATGGACTCGCACATCTCCCAGATCTGACATTTTGCGACTTTTCCCTTTGGGGCAATCTAAAAAACTAAGTTTATCGAAATGGAGAAGTAAATAACGTGCAAGAGCTACATATAAAATGCTTGTGAAATTATTCATAGACATCTTTGATCATTTTTATCTATAATATCTCCGATATTTTATGAGCGATTCTTAGTAGAATGATTTGAGTTTTACAACCTATTAGAATAAATACAACTTTGAGAACACCCCGTAGAAGTGATAATCTTGTTTATAAATTTTTTAACGTGGCTCTATACATCTTCTTGGCCTCATAGCTTTCCTTGTAACTAGGCCGGGTACAGAGAGCTTCGCTCCAGGTTAGAAGTGAGGTTGTCGCGCCCACGACGCGACGTATGTATGCAGATGAATCGGCACGGACTGCCGCAGCGAATGAAAAAGACATAAATAGTGTAGAGCAGCAAAATGAGAAAAATGGCGTGCCACCTCAAACTTAATTTAAGTTGGATTTACTTTTGATGTTTATTGCTTATGGTCTACCGCTTCACTTACTCCATAAAGAACCGTTTCGACAGTTTTGGCGTACATACAACCATCACGGACAGCGTTACGGAAGGAGCTACTAAGTATACGTAAAGATATCGAAAATAGGATCAAAGCAGAATTAAAAGATAAACAGCTGCGGCTATGTCTTGATGAGACGACAGATTGTAAAAAAAATTTGAGATCCTGTTAAATCGAAATTTGCAATCTTATTAGCTAGCAAAAGACTAAAAAAAGTATACTGGCGAAACAATTACGGGCGTAGTCCTCGATACGTTACAACAATTTCAAGTGTCAACTAATCAATTGTTGACGTTCATGAGCGATGGAGCAGCGACAATGAGTAGTGTAGGCCGTTCTTTTAAAGAAAAGTGTGAGGGATTTTTACATGTTACATGTAAAGTTCATGTTTTACATGTTGTAGCACGAACTATTCGAGAATGTTATCCGGAGGTAGATGCATTTATAGCAAATACAAAAAAGGATTTCTCAAATCTCCTAAATGGATTCGAACATTGCAACACGATATAAACGACGCAAAAACGGTTGCGTCATAGCAAAGTTCGACAGTGTTTAAAAGAAAATTCCAATTATACGAGATTAAGACAAATGTGTGGTGGTGCATCTACAGATTCATTAACTAACTCTAAGGATTATTTTAATTATGCGTATGTTACTTTCGTAGATGTTGAACGGTCTTTCTTGAAATATAAGAACATTTTTTCTTCACAGCGAACAACCTTCACTGAGACAAATGTAGATGGTGCAAGTTTTTCAACAATCTTATCCACACTGTTAAGAAGTTTTCAAATTAAAAAAATGACAATAAAAACACTTCAAAGCGTGCATATATTCGTTTTATTTTCCAAACATTTTTATCGCGTGAGTTTTTATTTTTTACACTGGGTTATTGATTTCAAAATATCACTTCTGTCGGCTGTGAGTCACACATAACCTGCGGCCCATGCGACTGATCCGATTCTGTTAGGAAGACGGATTGTACCCGGCTTACTTATAACCAGAGACTAAAACCAGTTAGGTTCGAGGCGTGACTGAGTACGAATAAGAAATACATCAGCATTAGTGGGGGTAAAGAGGCGATATCGCACATGCATTGCTAGGTCACGTATATCATTCTATCGTTATGTTAGATAAAATTAGAATGCATACGTGATACTGCCTCTCTAACCCCCTAACGCTGACGTATTCCTGTTTAAGCTCTCAGTCACGCCTCGATCCTAACTGACTTTCGTCTCTGCTTAACACAAGACCCGAATATCGTTACAAATCCTTTACGTAAGGTGTAAAACCGGCAATCGAGTTTTCATTTTCGGAATGAAACTTCGTTCGAACTTTCCAGTTTCTAATTTCAGGTATCTAAAGTCTCAAATCACCTAAGAAATCTGTTTGGGTAACATATAGTTGTTGATATGTCAAATAAGGCTTTTAATTGATATTTAAGTAGATAATTCAACGTTCTGGCAATGTCTATGTAACGAATTTAGAATTTAATACTTCATCTTACATTATATTCCATTTATTTGGTGAAATTTAGTTTGTAACAGTTCCATTTGTTAAAATAACTTGTAAACATATAGTTATAATTAGACGATAATGACTCCACATACTCGGATACATGTGTACGTCCAATGACACAGCACAGCGGACAGTATTATGAAATCGGAACCGAGATTAGATAATTGGTATCTATGTGGTTGATATGCTATATTTCGTGTATGTAGTAACTTGGTGTAATCCTCGTTTATTACGTGGATATTGATGTATGATATCCTATACGCACTATACTTATTTATTTGATATTAAAAATTAAAGATCGTAATTTAAAATTAAAATATTCTTTTACATAAATTAGGATATTTTATCAATGAAAAGTTCTAAAATAAAACAAGTTGGTTGATATGTAAACATTTAATTTCCAATAACGTTAATATTCGATTATTTTATAATATTGTTCGTTACAAAAACATTTCTCCTGATTTATTACTGCTTTACAAATGCGAGATTTTCTTTCCAATAATCTATCTAGGTAGTCGTTGTCGGTTGAATCGTAGGGGACACACAAGGAAACACTGGCAACCCAAAAATTTCGATGAAACTCTAGAGACCGAAAGAGTACCTTATAGTATAAAAACAACTAGCGGAGGGAATAGAAAAATTACAAAATGTTTCGATGTCGCTAGTGGATTCTGTTCAAATTGTGAATGATGTTCACGCACAGTTATGCGCTGTAGAAGGCGAAACAAATTGGTGTGTAATACGAAAATTTGAAAGTGTTTTAGAGAAAGACTCCGATTTTCTTATATTAAGACAAATTTGTGAAAGTGCGTGTGAAGATGCATTAAGTTGTTTCAAAGATTATTTTAAATATGTAAATATAACATCGCTAGATGTCGAACGGTCGTTTTCGGCATTAAAAAACATTTATTCCGCACGTCGTACTCACTTGGCTGAAACAGCTGTGGAAACATATCTAATGATTCAAATATTTAATAGATGTTACCCAGGTTGTGATTTCACGGAAGACTTTTAAAACGGTAAGTGTTTCAGCACGTTTTATAATTTATTTCTTACCTTCTATTTTATGTGTAAGCTTTTATGCGCTCGCCACGCCTCTGGCTGTTACCGCATATTTGCCCAGTTTAATTATAACTCTATAATTATAATTTCAATACTTTTCTACAGAAAACCATGTTTGATTGAACCTTCAATTCTTGGGCTCTTATTGAAACAACCTTTACTTCTCTTATACGTTTCTCTGTGTGAAGTTTTAATGTTTGACTGTTTAAATTATATAGATACTATTATATAGATGTAAAAATAATATTATTGTCAGAAACTATACCTGTTTATATTTTTTCTCTAACATGAAAGCATACAACACCTATTAGAGAATATGTAGCTCTTCAACACCAATGACTACATACATGCACAGATTAATAAAACTAAAGAACGTCGAATACTGCTAGTCGTTTAAAATTAGATCTCTGTTTCGAAGAAACCCCAAGTTCGATTCCTGTCAGCGTACTACGGCGAACCTAAAACCATCACGTCCGCTCGTTTTCCCCAATACGACGATGATTCACTGCTTCTATATTTATTTCCTTTATTGTCTAATACGGTTATAGCCTAGCGGACCTGGCTGTTCTACGTATTTACCACGTCTATATTTAAGCTGATCGTGTGGATTTTTTAAATTCTCTCGAGAAGAGATGATTTTATGAAGCTATAGCAATATGCCAATCATTGAAAATTGATGCAGAAAATAGTAAACCAAAAAACGTGTTAAAAGGGAATTAATCATACAAATTTTGAATCGTTTCTGAATGTGTTAAATGTTATTGTAGGTATTTATACAGAACTTATGTTTTTAAACATGTTTAAAGTTCACGGCGCACTTACAGATTTATTATTTTGTCCCGGCGCCCTTTTCAAAATATGTGTACAAGAAATTAAAATAACTCCTGAGATATACTTCACAATGGGAAGTTCACATTTATTAAAATTGAATCACAAGAACCATCAAACTAAAAATGAAAATACAAAAAAAAATATGAAATAAATGGTGAAATACTTCAACGACAAGTAAGTTAATGCGACGGGTAAGCTTGTTGATCGCTACTCATTCTTTCAAAACGCTGAAATTCCGTGCCTTTCATTTTCTCTATTAATTGATCATTGAGATCCAGAACCATATGATGGGTACTCCGACTAATAGTGTTATTGGATAAAGGTACTTTTGAAATTAATTTTCCCGCCGATTCTCCTGGTATAATCTTAATCATGTCAAGAGTAGCCGGTAGAATCAGCTCTTCTGCGACGGTGTGAGGTTTTTCGCACTTCGCCACTCTGAATGCAACCTTAAAAGGTGCTAGCAGTGCGTTGTTTTGGTACCGAGGCTTGTTTAGTAAACACACCTTTTTGCTTTTGTAAATCTTGCAACTTGCTACTAAACAATCAGTGTAGTAGATATGTGGTGCGGAGTCGGCGATTATTTATTTCACGCGTTCACAGCGATAGTACTAAATCGATGCTGTATGCGAGTAGTTCTGTGTATATGTAGGCTGTCGTAACTTATTTCGTAATTCTACGCTTATGTTTGCTTTAAAAATATCGCAGTTAGGTACGTCGCGAAAACGACCAATGGCAGACACAGTTAAAAACTTTATAGTGGACATGTCGGACTTAATTTTTGATGGCGCTAAAATTCAATGTCTAGTTTGTAAAATCCCTTTAATGTGTTGGTCCAGAAGCCATTGTCAAGGTCACATCGAAAGCAAACAGCATTCTTCTGCAAGAAGTGGCATACGGGACCAAGAAAAATTTACATTTGGTTTATGTGTTACTCTTATTTTATGTAATCTATCGTTTCGTTTACTAGACAATGAAGCATTTGTCTCCTTCTGGAATAAATATGCGGACTGTAAATTACCTAGTCGGACATCGATACGAAATGTAGTGCCATTTGCTCGTGAACGTATAGAAAAAAGAACGAAAACGGAATTGAAAGATAAAAAACTGTGGTTGTATGTGGACGAAACAACAGATCGTCAAAAACATTCTGTGGTTAATTCAATGGTACGTAGAATGGAACCACATCGACCGTCATCTTCCTTCTTACCTGCTTCCAAAAGAGTTATAAATTGTACTGCCGATGAGATTTTAAAGGTGGTGTTGAACTCATTGAACAAATTTGAAATTTCAACTATGCAACTTTTAATGTTTATGAGTGATGGTGCCGCAAACATGCGTTCTTTAGGCCGATCTGTTAAAGAACACAGTGGTAACTTCTTACATGCAACGTGTAAAATGCATACTCTAAATCTTGCGGCACAAACATGTTTTCCACTAGTAAATGCATTGATTGCTAGTACAAAGGCAGTGTTTCTAAAGTCCCCGAAACGTACCCGACTATTTCACAAACTGTGTCCTGACTTACCTGAACCACCACAGGCGATTGTTACACGTTGGGAAACATGGTTGCAGGCAGCTTTTTATTATGCTGAACATTTCAAAATAGTAAAAGCTGTTGTTGCACAATTCAATCCTGCCGAATCTGCACCTATAAAGGAGAGCCAGTCAAAATTTCAAGATATTTCCGTTGAAACAGATTTAAAAAACATTCGTAGCTACTATAAAGGATTAGCTGACGCAATAGACCAATCACAAAATAGATCGTTATCGTTATTGGAGTCTTTGCAAATTATCGACGGAGTGCATACACAGCTACTGACTATACATGACGCAAAATATAATCGCGTTTTAGAAAAGTTCGAGAGTGTGCTACAGAAAGATCCCGATTTTATCACACTAAAACAAATTTGTGATGGTGTATCGAATAATCCACTGACTAAGTACAAAGAGTATTTTAATCATGCATGTATAACATCGGTAGATGTTGAACGCTCTTTTTCAAAATATAAACTCATTTTCTCACCACGGCGAACATCGCTCACCGAGACAACTGTGGAAACACATCTGATGGTGTCAACTTTTTGCCACTCTTATCCATATGATGTTAATACTGATAATGGTGCTTCTAGTTTTACTGTTCCGTAGCCAAGGCTGCTTAAAAGGGTGGGGTGTTTCACTACTTTTCGCATATTATAATTATGTATTAGTTCTGTTATTTTTTTTCTATTTTCTTACTATTGTTTTTGTATACTAGGCAGGTACGGTTATGGCACGGCTCCCTGTTACCAGGCTCTAATTATAAGTATTCGTATATCATATAGCGAAGTAGTTCTGTCGAAGTCCAAGGTCTTCAACTGCTACACTCGGCTGACGGAAAGATTATTAATTCCGTTTAAAATATTCCATATGACCGTGTTACTGATAAATGAACGCTGCAAAAATAATATACAGATCATCCAGAAGAAAAAAAGGAGTATGGTAAATTAGTTATTATTGTTATAACTTGAAAACTATGAATGAATTAATTTTTTGAATGCACGGAGCTTGGCTAATCTCACAGAAGAATAAAATAACGATAATGAAAAGAAAATTGTTACGTAACATAGATATACATAAACGTTAGATACGATAGATATATTAAAAAAAAATCTGTTGTTCACCGCAACCTTGTACCTACGATCTACGTTCCGTATAATACAATTGAATGTTTGGGTGAACACGATGACAAATTTGTATTCCGGTAAGTCCCGTTACTAGGATATATAGACGGCGAATGATTTACGATGGAATTTCACCAATAAACATTGTAGATAAATGTTCTAGGAATCGTTACATGTATTGCAACATATTTCCCTTCAATGACTAGTCGCAATTAGGATCGATTTTCATATTAAAAATATGGAGATAAAATAATCTATACGGATCTACCATTTGCGTTCAGTTAAAATGACATCTCTGTATGCACTTGTCAAATGTAAAACTATATACGTAAGTGCCGTTTGTAAAAAAATGCATAGATATTTTATCCTGATAGAGTTGAGAGATTGAAATGGTGCGATGTCCTCGCCAATGAATATTGCATTTGGCGTACCACAGGGTTCCATTGTTGGTCCTCTATTGTTCATTATATATGTTACCGTTACTTTGATAAATGAGGGTAGTATGCATAATAACCGGGTATTATACATAACACCAAGCGCTTCTGATTAATATGATAAATATTTAATATTTTAAAGAATTAATCACATTAACGTGTTATTGTGAATAATATCCAGCATCCTCTGGTTAGTATGATAAATGTCACACATATGCAGGTTTGAACCTATCTGTGGGCAAGTTTTAAACTGTCTTAGTTGCACGCGGCACCTGATTGTTTGCTTTCATGACAGTCGAGGTTAAGTGTTCATTGGGTGCAGATGCCTTGTGTTATGTGTAGAGCGGGCCAAGAGCGCCACGCGCCAGGTTCGCAATCAGGCTGCCGGGCGCATATATGTATGTAAACATAGGTAATTTAAATATGTAATTATTAGGACGAGGACCAAAACCACTATCTATTACGTCGTGAACGACGCAAATATACACCTGCAGTTTGGGTGTTCGTTGATAAATAGGGCGTTGTTCACAGTGGGCCACTACAAAAAAAAAGTTCATTCATCGACGGCTACGAACTAACAGCGCGCTTATTCATTTACGGATGACGCGCTCTATTCATCAACAAATGACGAGTCTGCAGATGTTACGTTTGCACACTTCGTGGCATACTAGAAACAAGCGTCGGTGTGCTCGCTTTAGTGATTATGTCTAACGTAACTATTAAAAATAAACGGCCATTACCTACGAAAGTTAATAAATTTCTTAGTGAATTTGTGGATTTACACTACAATGGAGTACAATTTTCTGTAAAGTTTGTAAAAAGAAACTACTGTGCTGGAGCAAACGTGATTGTGAAAGACATATAAATAGCGCACACCACAGAAATAAAAGAAATGGTGTGTCACAACAACGTCAATTTCAATTAGAATTGCTTTTAACGTTTATGGTATGTGGTCTACCACTTCGTATACTTGATAAAAAAGCATTTCGAAAATTCTGGGGTACATACAATACCGAGTGGATACTACCATCTCGGACAGCGTTACGGAGAGATATTCCACTAATACGTGAGGACGTTGAAAATCGAATTAAAGCCGAATTAAAAGATAAACAGCTGTGGCTATGTCTTGATGAGACGACAGATTGCAAAAAAAATTCTATTTTGAATATAATAGTGCGCGTATTAGATCCTATTAAACCAAATTTTGCAATTCTATTAGCCAGCAGAAGATTGAAACAGTGTACCAGTAAAGCAATTACGGCCGTAGTTCTCGAAACGTTACAAAAATTTCAAGTGTCAACCAGTCAACTGTTGTTGTTCATGAGCGATGGTGCAGCAACAATGTGTAGTGTAGGCCGTTCCCTTAAAGAAAAGTGTGAAGGACTTTTACATGTTACGTGTAAAGTCCATGCTTTACATCTTGTGGCACAAACTATTCGAGAGTGTTACCCGGAGGTGGATGCATTAATAGCAAACAACAAAAAAAGTGTTTCTCAAAAGTCCTAAGAGGACTAGGGCATTCCACAGGTTATGCCCTGGTATTCGAGAACCACCACAGCCCATTCTTACGCGTTGGGGAACGTGGTTAAAAGCCGCTTTTTATTATAATGAACATTTTCAAGAAGTCAAATCCGTTATTTTGCAATTCGTTCCCTGCCGAAGCTAGAGCTATTAGGATGAGCCAGAAGGGATTTCTCGATATTTCTGTTGAAACACATCTAAAGAATATTAGCAACAATTACAAAGGGTTAGTAGACGCGATAGAAAATTTGCAAAATTCTGGATTGTCGTTGGTAGAATCAGTGCAAGTCGTGGACGAAGTTAGTACATTGTTACACAGTATAAACGATGCAACAAGTGGACGAGTTTTAGCTAAGTTCGATAGTGTTTTAAAAAGGAATCCGGACTACACGAGATTAAGACAAATGTGCGATGGGGCATCTGCAGATTCCTTGACTAAGTCTAAAGATTATTTTAATTACGCCTGTCTTACTTCGGTAGACGTGGAACGGTCGTTTTCGAAATATAAGAACATTTTTTCGTCTCGGCGAACATCCTTCACCGAGGCAAATGTGGAAACTTATCTGATGGTGCAACTTTTTAAACAAGCCTATCCGCATTATTAAGAAGAATAGAATTTATTTATTATATCTTTATTTACAGTTACATTATTAAGTACAACCTTATTACATCCCATTTACAACGCATACCGTTTTCAATCAAATAAAAAATCATAATGAAAATAAAAACACCTCCGCTCTAATTACTAAACATTATTATTGCGTCAGCTTTTATTTTTTTACTCTTGTGTATTAATTTCGAAATATCACATATCTGCTGTGACTCACATATACGCTATTTACAATAAGCGGCCGTTGCGCCTGATTCCGATTCTGTTGGATGGCGCAATTTGGCCCGCTCTAGTTATGTGTACCGGTTGTTTTAACACAAAAGTGGCTCATTTTAATGAAAGTTTATTGAATGCGTTTAAGAATAAGAAGGAAAATAGTGGGATGATGAGTAAAAAAGGCTATTAGAACTTAATTGAGAAAGTGCGAGTGTCAAAATCTAAAACCAGTGGGAAAAAACCTGAGGATTATCAACGATTGAAGCGGTACAACATTATGAAGTTGGGTGATAGTGAAAAATTAATATACTCGGTGTGTGACGAGTCATCATCAGTCCGTTATTATTTGCATACAGAGCAGATCTTCAAATTAATTCACGAGACACACTTGGCGATTGGGCATAGAAGAAGAACAAGGATTTTGAAGCAGCTGCAGAATAACTCCTAGCATACTGCAAAGTGATAATGGCCGTGAATTCTTCAATCACATCATTCAAGAAGTATGCGAAATGTGGAATGAATTGAAGATAGTTCATGGAATGCCGAGACATAGCCCGTCGTAAAGCTCTGTGAACCGCGCAAATCAGGACATTGAAAACATGCTGACGACAAACCAGACTCCACGCTAGTCTGACGGTCTGAGATTTGTTCAATTCATGAAGAACATAGCCTATCATGAAGGCATAAATTGCAGCTCATATGAGGCCATGTTTGTGGTTCCGGCGAAAGTCGGTCTTACAACATCATCGCTTTCTACTGATGTCATCAGAAACCTGAAATCTGAAGAAGATCTGGAAATCTTAATCGACTCTTCTTTAAGTGCTTTAGTACGAGATGAAGGTGGACAAACAGAGAATGGTGACGAAGAAGATGGGGAGGTAACAGAGAATGGTGGCGAGGAAGAGGGAAAATAATAGAGAATGGTGAAAAGGAAGATGGACAAACAGGGGACGGAGATAGTTCTGTAGAGGATATTTCGAGGGAAAATATGATTTCAGACAAAATCAACATGCTTAAAAAGGAGAGGGAAAATGCCATAAGTGCATTGCCAGGCAAAAAAATATGAGACTAATGTCTGAATCGAAGTTTCCAAGAGGCAAGATTGGAGATACTGTAAAAATACAGGTTCCTGATGTCGACAGGGGTAGAAGTGACTCCAGGAACATTCTTGGGGTCATTCTACAGATGGATGCTGACGGCAAGATGTATGAGACCAAGGAAGGACGATTGGCTCAAAAGTATTCTAGGAACCAGTTTGCCATTTGTAAGGAGAATTTCATTTCACAAGAGGAAGTTCCAGATGTAATTGTGACTCTTCGTGAGTGTGCCAGGAAGTCTTCAATCACAGGTGGTCAAGGTCTCAAGAGATGTAACTGCAAGGGAAAATGTCTTTCAGGAAAATGTAGCTGCAAGAAGCATGAGTTACTCTGTAATTCCAAATGCCATGACAGTTTGCCATGTTCTAACAAGTACAAGGTTGTTTGTTTACAAATGGCAAGAATAAAACATTTTTTCAATGAATAAAACATTGTCTTTTTATTTCACAAGCACTGATGAAAATTCCGTACTTATAAAAAAGAAACAGCTGGCCTCTAACCTGTAAAGAGACTGAAGCATATACAGCTACCCACGAAGCTGCAAAACCAGCCTAATTATGTAAATTTTCATTCTCTTCTCTCTTATGGCGTACTTTTCTAGGGAACATTGACAGAGGCTCGCAGGTTTTGTCCTATAGAAACGGACAGTTAGATTCCTTTATAATCTGGATCACAATGAAACCTGCAAAGCATACTCCACAAAAGAAAATCTACTTGTCTTACCATCTGTGTTCATTGTGTCAGCAGTCGTACATATTCATCAGAACAAATCAGCATTTCCTCTAAAAGGTGGCGATCACATCTGCGCTTCTTATTCGCGAGACGACATGCGACTCATGCGAGTTCCGTATCATGGTTAGCCAGCTTCGAGAAGGACATCGATTACTGGATAGTCAAATTATATAACCATCTGCTTGGGTTTTACAAAATGTTTCTTCCAAACAGCTTCAACAGAAAGGTGAAGGACTTGTTGGTTAGAATGGAATGTTACACAATTCAACGGTTCCTGGAATCTTAATGTGTTTGTTGTCTGTCTTTTTTTGTTTGCTTTGTTTTGTTTTGTTTAATTATTAGCACATATTCTAATTTTTTTTTTCTGAAATGGGTCCTTATGGATAGATTGCACAGGGTCCTGCCGTAGGGACAATATGTACTAACGATCTTACCACTTTCATGGTCAATTTTAAAGCACTTTTAATCCTGCCAGTAGGGCCAATTATATATGAAACGAATGACCATACTTTTGATCTGACATAAATGCAGTAGTATGCTGGCACTTTCTGAAGATTTATCCTAAATTTAACAGTAATGGTTTCGTGAGCATCTACAATTAACTACATCACACACATCAGTATATGTATTAGCGAAGAAATTGTACAGTATGCTTAAAATGTTGGTGATAGAACGCGCAGTTCTCTACCTCCATCACCACCACTATGATTACTACAACTCCTTCTACTACCTACACAAGGAATTTTCAAAACGAACAACATACATTTACTCACACGCAAGCACTTTTGCTTTCACTTTTAAGCAGATATCTATGTGCACATACATACTACGACGACCCAGATACTTTCAGCGCCTGTTGAGTTGCGTCCGATGCGATGTGGTCGCTACTTGATGCATACAATTCTGGTGCGTGTCTAGACACGCAGGAACAAACGGCTTTCGGATCGAAAGGCGTACTTTTTAAATCGCTAGCTGTATAGGTGCATTATCTGTATGATTTACGTTGTATTTCCTGGAGGAGATAAGATGAAGCTTATCGCGCTGAATCTTGGTTTTGTGAGGCACTTACACCTGTGGTAATATTTACCTAATCATACATACATATTTCGGGTCGAATCTCGAATAAGAAAGAAATCTTTAAATGTGCATACGTTAAAGGGAACTGTTGTCTAGAGAGATGTAATATATTGTTTAAATGCCTAAGTTGAGATCCCGAAATGAGATAGGATTAAGGATGAAGGCATCAGATAATTAACAAATCAAGAACCAACAATAAGAAAAATAAAAAGAAAATTAAATTGGTACGGTTATAGTAAAGGATGGAGACAAAGAGAATGACAAGAAAGATAGTGGAGGTAAGATATCCAAACAAGAAAGGAAGAGGAATACCAAGAAGAAAATGGATAAACCAGATAATGACAAGAAATAGAAGAGAGTCGGAAAATTGATACAAGAGGTGCCGAAATCCTCATCCGACATCTGAAAAGGTACAAGGAATCGAGAAGAAGAACTTTCATACAAGAACTAGTCCTGTTGTTTGGATCTTCACACATTTCTTTTACATAACTCAGAAATCAGTGAATTTGAGCATAGGAAATCAAATCTGTTTTATAGTAATCTCATATGGAAGAGTACATATTACGTCATATGCGCAAATGACTTATTCAGCGACTTGATTATCTCTGGGATCTTACTTTGTGAAAAGGTTAGAGGTGTTTAGAACAAATATTTGGCGTTTAATTGTTTGTATTCCCTATCGTGTTATGAATTACTGTTTGTATCAAGATACATATTTTGTACAGGTAGAAATAACACAATTTATAGTTTTCTTGTTTTTGGATTTTTAAACACCTCATACTTTGAGGTGTTCAAAAATATCACACCTCTTTGCCACAATACCAAAAAAAACCCACCGTTGTTTGCTTTCGTGCCAGTGGTCACAAACTATTGAATCGAAGGTACTATGAACAAGCTTCCAATGAAAAAGATGGGGGAAAGAGAATTGTGAAACCAGCTGCAATTATCATCCATGAAGATATTCGAATGACTCTTTACGGTGCTACCGATTATCCAGATATCGCTGTCTTCACTGAGAGTGTTGACATTATTGTTGCTGAAACTTTACAAAAATTTTTTAGGGGGTGTGTCCAAACAATTGTATCAGCTACAAGACTTCGCTCGTTCATTTCCCCAGTGCTTGATCTTTAAGTGTATTTGTATCGCAAAGTGTCATAAAAAAAAAACATTGTTGAAGCTCTCTTGAATATGGGAACTTAAAAATTAGGCTACATCATACGCTAATGGATTTTTTATCTTCTTTCAACCCCAATATCTCGAAAACGATTCGTCTCACTTAGAACATGCGTACAACTTTTTTTGAGTAGAATTTCACGAGGAATATTCTTTGTGAGAGTTTTCTTCGAAAAATGAACCGTTTTGCGTAAAAATTGAAAAAGAAATAAAAAATGGTCTTGGGGGAGTGGGGGACGAATGGGAGACGCGCACCCTCAAGGTTGGGGAACTTTTCTATTTCCTACTACCACACCGCCTATGAGTGTTTCAAAGCTATTTCCCAAATTTTTCTTAATTTGCCTGGATTTGAATGATTTCTAACGGATTCGTATTGATTTTAGTTTTCCTGAAGAACTTCTACAACTTGGGTATCACTTGCACACATTTGCAAAATATGAAGAAACGATTTTGCTGATTATTTTCTTAACTTACCTTGTAACTGTAAATCGGACAAAAATAGACTGCTTATCAATCGCTTCCTATAAAGTTTTCCTTCCTATAATGTATTCTTATTCTCAGGGTTAATACGGACCCTATATTAGCAGCTTTAGCAATACAGAGATGAGTAGTTGTATATTTCGCTAATTTTGAGAAAACGACTTAAAGTTTGATATGACTAAATAAACATTTCCAGGCGGGTAATTAATTTTGAAGTTGGTGAACTTAGTGAAATGTGATTTACGGCGGCTTGGAGCACGGCGTTCATCAACAATCTACCTGGAGTAGCTTTGGTTCGTCCAGAATCCTTGGAACGAAAACAGGCACATTCGTCGTGGAAGACTAAAATTTGTTCACAAGGGCAAATAAACGATGTCTCGGAAATGAATTCCTAAGTCATTCTTAAGTAAATCAACCGATAAAATTATTACCAGTGAATTATGGGAACTTACGAGGATAGATTGAAAAGTTCCCGGAATAACAATGAAAACAAAATAAATCAGATTCAAGTTGTATTTTATTTTTCAAAGTAAGTCCAACGTTTCTCTAGCTTCTGGATTCCCTCACGGAAGTGACTCGTTTACAGCCCCTATCAGTTCTTCATTCGACCAAAATCTCTTTCCATCTAGAAATTTTTTCAATTTCGGGAATAGGTGGAAGTCCGACGGAGCCAAATCAAGCGAATACGACGGATGCGGAAGGATTTCGAACTTCAATTCTGTCCATTTTTGCAGAGCGATTGCACTTTAATGAGCGGGCGTATTGTCGTGGCGAAACAACACATTTTTCTTGACTATTTCCGGGTGTTTTTCCTGAATTGCTGCTTTCAACTTGTCCAAAAATGTTGGCCAGTAACAGTTTTTCCTTTTTGAAGATAATTAATTAGCAAAATTCCTTTTGCGTCCCAAAAAACCGATGCTATCACCTTTCCAGCCGAGTGAATGGTTTTTGCCTTCTTCGGAATCGATTCACCGCGTTCAATCCACTGTTTTGATTGCATTTTTTATTTCTGGTGTGTAAGTGACGAATCCAGGTCTCATTCATGTTTAAGAATCGTCTCTTTAAACCGTTGGATTCCTCGTAAACACTTCCAAACAATCGGCAGAGGTTCGAACTCGAATGCGTTTTTGCTCCGAATTGAGCAAATGCGGCACCTATTTTCAGAAAGCTTTTTAAACCCAATTCCTTAAAATATGAACCACTCGTTCATAAGAGATTCCCACGGCTTCCTCAATGTCACGCACTTTTATTCGGCGATCTGCCAAAACCATGTCATAGATTTCATCCACAATTTCTGGCGTGGTAGCCGTTTTCGGACGTCCTGAACGTTGTTCATCATTTTTATGCGTGCGGACACGCTTGAATTCCGAAACCCAAAAACTCACGATAGAAAATGAAGGTGATGAATCCCCAAGAGCGGCATTTAACCTTGATTTTATTTCCTTTGCGGTTTTCCCTTCCAAATATAAAGATTTAATGACCGCTCGAACTTCGCTTTTATCCATAATTGAAAACACAAAAAGGTACTTGACTTCAATGTTTGCCAAAACCAGACTATTTGACAGATCGATTTGACATTTGCAGTCAATTGATATGAAAGAGTTGCCAACACAACGACATAAAGTATTTGGAAAAAAGCAACCCCCTAGCAGCGATTCCGGAAGCTTGTCAATCTACGTTAGATTACGAGATCTAAGTTAAGAAAATTCCATTGGTAACACAGTTTTAGTCAGTGAATTAAGATAACTCAGACAATATAAAGAATACCATCGGTGAGTTGAGGGCCTTCAGACAATATGAATACCGTCGGTCAGGAGAGGATTCCTGCAGGATGAAATTCTGCACTTTGGCTTTATATACTAAATATTTGGGTGACGTACCGTTTCTTGTACATGATGTATGGAGATAAGAACAATTTAAAAATAGAAAAAGAGATGTTGAGAAAGATGAAATAGAAATATAGATGTTGAAAAATATGTGGCAAGATTGAACAAATTTATAAATAATTTAAAGAATTGTTCCAAAATTACTCAAATAATAATTTTAATATTTTTCTTTGCCTTAAGAGTCTGTAAATTCATACAGACGGGCTACGGTTCATCACAAAATCAGTTTCATTTTGAGAATAAATCACTAAATTGCAATCGCTTTGTTTTAACACTTGTGACAGTAGTTGTCATGACAATATTTTTGTTTAACATTGATACACTAAAATCCTATTATCATAGCAAGTCGTATTCAATTCCTACTTGCCATTATTTCAATTTTCTAAAACTGTAGAAGAAAAAGTATACACCGGGCTTTGTGACAATCCCATATACTTCATAAGAATTTCAAAATTGATTTACGTAGCCATTGCCAAGGAAATAGATTTTCAAAAAGATATTTTTATTCAAGAACCTTAAAATGGACATGGTATTTTGTTACTTGAGCTTATTTGTTCAATCTCAAAAGGTGCTTCAATATACGAATCACAAAATGAATATATCAGATGACTACGTCATCACAGAATCGAAATAACATTAACAGGGCGACCCTGGTCATATATTCATTGCGAATAAAAAAGATATTCCTCCGAAACATTTCTATACAAACGGTCTACGTGTGCATTGATTTACAGTTCAGTTCAATGAAGTGTTACAATGTAAACTGTTATTAAAACCTTGATGGCGTCCGCGAAGGTTTTTCGATGTCGAAATCGCGTAGGATAGCATAGCTGTTCTCTCTGTTTCGCTCCATAGGCTCCACCCACAAAAAAACCACTCTCTGGCCACGGAGCTAATTCGCGCTTATATAACCTTTGTGTGTAATTCGCGAATGGCATCGCACCGATTTCACTTTGTGTAAGTGCAATGGTCAACATTACAGATATACTTATATTCTGATCTAAGTCAATTTAGTAATCTCTAACTTCTTGCTTTCTTAAGGATTACGACCATACTTCTTATAAGTGTATATCTTATGTTATTCAGAATATCCATGTAGTAGTATCTTGGTGAATGGGTGTGATGCATTTTTGTGTAGTACACAATTCCGTTGTCACTTTTGAATGTTTTGCAACCTTGAACTTTATTGGCTTTTCCATATTTAGTTAGATGAGTTATATAAAAATCATCAAAATAGCAGCTTCAAAGTTACATACAAACATTGTCTACATTGCTTTTTGTAAATGTGTGTGCATTAACAAGATTTCTAGAAAACAACAAGATTCAGAAGTTACATTTTACTTTATATCTACATGTAGAAGTGTAATTAACATTCTTATTGGTGATTTATACCCAGATATACCAACAAAATCATATCTAAAAGTAAGTAACGTTCTCGAACGGGGAAATACAAACTAGATATTTTATTCTAATTGTTAAAAAAAAAAAATCCGGTTATACGAGATTAAGACAAATGTGTGGTGCTACATCTGCAGATTCATTAACTAACTATAAGGATTATTTGAATTATGCCTGTGTTGCTCCCGTTGGGTCCGAAGGATCTCCAGCCACTGTAGATGGACGTGAAGCGGCGGTGTTTCATGTCTATGTGCTGCAACAGGTTTCGATTGTCAAGGGGCTGGTCCTGCAAATAAGGAGCTCTGAAAAATTTTTTCCTGAAAACCTCAACGTGTAGTCCCCATGTAAGTTTTTAGTCACCGATGACTCCGAGATATTTGACCGTGAAGAGACCACGGAAAGGATGTTATTAATGAACATGTTGTCGGGTTACCGTGGGAGATTTCTTATACAGTATCATCGGCAAAGCCGCCAGATTGACTGCAGAACTTCTCGATATGAGAGTAAGAACAAATCAGGTCCCGGCAATGACCCCTGAGGAAGCCCAGAGCGGATGCGATGAAGATTTTGGATTTACCCAAAAAAATAAATATTTCAAAAAAATTCCTTACACTTTTAGTTCTACAACTGTATTAAACAAAGATAGGTGTACAACAGATGCATTATTTTTCGATATAGTCTCCACTTTTAGCAATGCACTTGGTCCAGCGAGCCACAAGCTTCCGTACGTCTTCCTGGTAGAAGGTTTTCCGTTGGTCGTGAAGCCATTTTTGCACCGCATCCCGAACGTCTGTGTCTGAGGCAAATCGACGACCTCTCAAAGCTTCCTTGAGCGTTCCAAAGAGATCAAAGTCTGAGGGAGCGAGATCAGGGCTGTAGGGAGGGTGTGCCAGGGTCTCAAAACCCAACCTGTTGATAATTTCTATGGTGTTATGGTCCGTGTACGGACGGGCGTTGTCTTGCAACAACAAAACTTTCTTTAAGAGTAGACCACGGAGTTTTTTTTCGAATTGCTGGTTTCAGCTTATTCGCCAACAAATCACTGTACCTCACACTATTTATGGTAGTCCTCCGTCCAAGAAGTCGTCCAGTATAGGGCCTTTTTCGTCCCAAAACACGGTTAGCATCACCTTCCCAGCCGATGGCGAGGTGTTGAATTTGTTCGTGCTAGGGGATCCTGGGTGTTTCCATTACATACTCTGGCGTTTCGATTCGGGCTCGTAGTGATGAACTCACGTTTCATCAACGGCCACTATTCTGCTTAAAAATGCGTCGCCTTCCGCGTTGAAGCGATCCAGTAAGCGTTGGCAGATGTCCAAACGTTTGGTTTTGTTTTCTGCGGTAAGCATTCGTGGTACCCATCGCGCAACACACTTTACGAAATTTGAGTTCATCGTAGATAATTTGATAGGCAGAAGACGCAACCTCACCTATGGTAACTCGCCGATTTGCTGTCACCATCTCTCGAGCTTGCTGAATGTTGTCGTCGGTGGTCGAGGTTGACGCCCGTCCAGCTCCCTCTTTTTGTGTTACGCTCGTGCACCCACTTTGAAACATTTCGATCCACAAAAAAACGCTTTTACGAGATAAAGCACTGTCCCCGTATTGTGACAAAAGTCTCCGGTGAATTTCAGCACCTTTTACATCCTCTGACCACAAAAATCGGATTACTGCTCCTTGTTCCTCTTTGGTGCAAACTGATAGCGGAGCTGGCATGCTTATGCTGTTGTAGCTAGCAAACAAATGACGCGATCATGATTAAATTCTGCACACATGATCACAGAGGCGCCAACCCAACGCATGCACAAACGGCCGCCACTACGATAACCTTGAAAGCTTGTTATGGCGAAAGTGTAGATAATATTTGACTTACCCTCGTACATAAAAGAGGGAGTTGAGACTTTAAATAAAATTCAAAATAAACTGTTCTAAATATACTAAACTACACCGAAAATGTTGCATGCAACGAAAGTGATAGATGCAATAATCCGATATCTCTTTTGGGAGATTGTACAACGTTTTGTCTTTCCGGAAGACACTTCCAGAGGGACAATTCTATATAAAGTTTGGTCTTGCTGGAAGGATTTATCTTCCTTATGGGTATTTCTAGCAGGACCATACCTGTGATGCAATGCTGCAAAACTTGCCCGTGTTTGTTTTTGTGATTTCCTTGTCTATGTCAAAATAATGTGATCAATCTATGGCAATTACAATTTTTTTAAGTACAGAGTTTACATATTTTTCAGTAATACCTAAGTCAAAAAAACGCACTCGGTTATTTTTGAACCTCACCACATTACAAAAGCAGGATTGCATGCTTTATAGAAAAGCCAACGTAACAAGATGATAGCTGTTGGAGTAAAATTGAGCAGCAAATGCTATGCTAATTCTTATTTTGAAGCTTTCATAATTGTAAATTCCCTGAATGTTTATTCTTTTAATATATTTTGTTTGTTTTGTTAAAAAAAAAAGAAGAAACGTTATGGTTTAAAAAAAACGTTTCTCATGTCCCACGTAAACCACCGACTTTAACCTTTGAATAGAAATAAACTACGTATATAACTAGCGTGAACTACACATGTAACGACGTCCGAACTAGATATTTACTCGTTCAATTATAACTAATGAGTCAGCAGATACCGAACTCTTTTACATAAATTAACACCTCGCGCTGTATTCATTGGCATATACTCGAAAATAATATGTATCAATTCGTTGCTGAAGCGTAATTGAACAATTTTAACAATTTCTGATTTTCTGAATCAGTATTATGTCGACTGGAATACTGCATTTTTAAATTTTAACGTTTGATCGTATCTACGCCAGTTTCAGATGAGATTTGTCGTGGTCCTTTGATTGCTCTAGTATAGAAGCTATTCGTTCATCCCCATATATCCATCTGCGTTTGCAATTAACTAAAACCTAATGGAAAATAGATATAGCTTATTGAAGATTGCTTGGGAGAACTTCGAGAAAGATTTCCGAATTTCGTCTTTACCTATGGTTCCTCAGCTGCTAGATTAGTTACATTAGCTTTGGCCTTTTCTCCACACCAGTTTCCGAGAACCGTATTTTTGCTAGACTTGTGGAATGGTTACCGTATGTAGACGACTGTCTTTTCTTCTGTCTGTCAGTACTAAAGTCTAATGGAAAATGGATATAGCTTATTGAACATTGCTTGGGAGAACTTCGAAAAGGATTTCGGAATCTCGTCTTTACCTATGGTTCCTTAGCTGGTAGATTAGTTACGTTAGCTTTGGCCTTTTCTCCACACCAGTTTCCGAGAACCGTATTCTTGCTAGACTTGTAGAATGGTACCGTATGTAGACGACGGTCTTTTCTTCTGCCTGGCAGAACTAAAGTCTAATGGAAAATGGATATAGCTTATTAAAGATTGCTTGGGAGAACTTCGAAAAGGATTTCCGTATCTAGTCATTGCCTATGGTTCCTCAGCTGCTAGATTAGTTACGTTAGCTTTGGCCTTTTCTCCACACCAGTTTCTGAGAACCGTATTCTTGCTAGACTTGTGGAATGGTACCGTATGTAGACGACGGTCTTTTCTTCTGCCTGGCAAAGCCAGGAGTGGCCCACTGAGAATTCTCCACGACCGAAGAAAGCTCGATTGAGCAAATTAAAGATCAAATCAATGCTGATTTACTTCTTTGACAGTAGGGGTACCGTTCACAACGAATTTGTACCTCCAGGGCAAACTGTCGACCAAGTTTTTTACAAGGGTGTCCTTGAAAGACTCAGAAGAAGGCTGATTCGTGTGAGACCAGGCATTGCAGACAAGTGGATGCTCCATCATGACAACGTTCCTCGTCACACGGCCATCTCCATCACAGAGTTTTTGACATCAAAAGGCATCCCTGTGGTTGCTCAGCCCCCCTATTCACCTGATCTCAGTCCTTGGGACTTTTTTCGTTTCCCCAATATAAAAAGTGTCTTAAAAGGACGCCATTTTAGGACTTTGGAGAACATCCAAAAGAATGTGACGGACATGCTAAAGGCTGAAGACTTCCAGCGCTGCTACCAAGTCTGGGAACAACGACTCCGCCGGTGTATAACTGCCTAAGGGACATACTTTGAAGGGGATAATATTGTTACTTGAAAAAAATAAAAATTTTGGTAAATAAAAAATCATTCTCATTAATTTTTGTAAGTTGAATAATACAAACTTTAAATCGGTTCTTTAAAAATATTGTACACATAACATTCACGATTAAAGTACCTTAAGAAAAGGTGAAATGGGTAATACTTATACTGACACAGTAAACAAAATAAGAAAATTAATGGGTGACAATCATTTTCATATAATAGTCGATGAGACAACGGATAATACTGGGCGTTACATAGCTCACCTTCCGATTGGAATCTTATATGGTATATGGTTCAAACTGCGTACAATTTGAAGGTGTTCTATCCCAACCTACAACATGTCACATGCCTTGCCATGACCTCAACAGGGTTGCGGAAGAAATACGGAACCAATTTCCTCTAATCAATGAATTAATTAGTAATGTGAAGAAAGTGTTTTTAAATGCTCCGCTACGTATTCAGATGTACAAGGACCGACTGCCAGATACACCACTTCCTCCTCAACCTGTAACTACAAGATGGGGGGAACATGGTTGAATGCTGAATATTTTACGCGGATCATTTTGCAGAAATAAAAACCATCCTTTCGGAGATTACGGATTCTTCTCGATGTGTTACGGAATCGCATAGATTGTTCAACGAGCAACTACTGCCCCAGCAATTGTCATTCATTAATTGCAACTATAGTTTTGTTCCGGCAACTATTTTAGCATTGGAGAACGCAACTTTGAGTTTAACAGAATCCGTTTCAACAATCATGTGCTGAATTACAATTTTTATTTAGAATTTTCAATTGCATATTTGTTCGGTTTTTTGCATATTTTGACGAAAAAACGTGCGTATACAGCGTGTCCCAAGATGGACGTTGCAAAAGGTGTGCGGAACTAAAAATCTTCGAATCTTAATTTGACCTTTCGGAACTAAGCCCTGCTTGACTTGAAATTTATTTTTGGCTTATTTTCAATTTTTTTAAATCAAGTAGGCCTTGACAGTTGGGAAAAGAACATTTTTGTTTCAGGTAAAGTATCTTTTTCGTTTACAATATGTCAAAATGTTTTTAAGAAAAGTTGTTCAGAATGAAAAGTTCATTATTTGATAATTTCGTTTCAGGTAATGTGGCTTTTCGGTAAACAACGCAAATTCTTTGCTGTTACGTTAACACAAGTAACGGATTTTATCAAAGTAGCTCGATCATTTAGAAAATTTGCACAACTTTTCACTCTGAACAATTTTTCTAAGTAAAGTTTTACCATAATGTAAACAAAAAAGATACTTTACTTGAAACGAAAAAACATTTTTGCTCAACTGTCAACACCTACTTGATTTAAAAAAAATCAATAGTAAACTAAAAATAAGTTTCACACCAAGGAGGGCTTAGTTCCAAAAAGATCAAATTATGATTCAAAGATTTTTCGTTCCGCGCACCTCTTGTAACATCAATCCTGGGACACACTGTATATTTATAGGTTTTTAGATTATTCTGTAGATAACCTCTACTTTTAGCCTTTTTAAAATCACAAGCAATCTGAATACTTTGCTCATTATGTACGTATATGTCGTACTGTTTTAAACAAGGTAAGCGCAATTAATAATGCATATAAATATTATGCATTTCAAGAATTGTAAGTAAATAAATACTTTATTTTAAGAAGATGAAATTATTGATTTATTATCAATAGCTAAACTCATTCTAGAATTAAGAAAACTATTAACTATCCTTAAGAAAATATTATTTAGTGTTATAATATCCATTTACTTATACTAAGAATCGCTTTCTTCAAATTTTCTGCAAGATTCAAATTAACAAATGTCTTAAGCAAAGAAATACAATTATTTCCTTACAAGTGTATACTTCTCTTAAGCGGAGAAAGAAACTAAGAAAATATTTCTTTGATTCAAAACAGTTATTGTATTGTGCATAATTGAAATAGTTTATTGTCTTGAATTAAGGCGGACAGCTTTGATACAAATAAATGTTTCTCTGTGTGTAACAATGCATCACCTAAATTGAATTTCTAAAAAAACTTGATAACAATCAATGTTGATTTGATTTAATCTTCATTTAATATAAGCGCCAATAGTATCGTTTGTGTTTTTTTCCTAAATATAACTTCATTAAAATGATTCTATTTAAAGCACTGTGAACGATAGTACGTTGAACGGTAGGTATTATTACGACGGGCAGCTCGTTTCATACACTTTCTCTTTGTGACGCCACTATTAATCCGTACAACGAAAATTTCCGGAAATGGTACGAATCCGCCCCGGGCAACGAAACTGACCTTGCTATAACCATACTCGTAAGTACAAACATAAGCTTACTGCAGTAATAAGAGGAATTTGTATGTTAGAATCTACATACATGTATTGAGAAAGGAAGCAATATTTTAAAAGGTTTTCTTCATCTTTTAACATACTGACATAAACAATTAAACATTCACAGAACAAATAACTTATTTATACCAACATAATGAAACCAAGAACTAGTTAAAGTTGTTGGATCAACTAGATATAGTTGACTTGATGTTTTTTTCTTTCATTACAAGTATATCATGTTAGGAACGTCCTTCTCTCGGTAAAATAGCACGAACAGCAAGTGTATGTACGTGAAAGCAAGTGCGCGTACAGTGAACATACGAAAAGATAGTAAGGAACAGTTGAACGTCGATCATCGCCTTCGCCATTTGATTTTCTCTCTCTTGTACCTACTAACACTGACTTGGGCGTTAATAGTATGTGTAAGTACATCGATTTGGGCGTTACGTAAGCGAGACAACAGCAAGGCATTTCACCTTATCCCAGTGTTCGATCTGCGGGCAGTTGTTAAGGTGTACATGGCTAAATCACACCATTATACAACGATGTGGATCTAAAAGACTACGTGTGCCCTTATATAATGAAATATGTAACGCTTTCGACTGTCGATTTTCTTAGTTTAAAGCTGTGTTTGTTGTTTTGACATTTTGTCAATTTCAAAGATGTTTTCGTGATTTCATCTTGTTTAACTTCTTTTCTAGGCTTTCAAAAGTAAAAAAATTAAGAGAACCATAGTAATGAAACCGTAAAATATGATTTAGCCTCAATTCAAGATAATTACCGTTTCAATTATCCACAATTGTTTTAAATCAAAACAAATATTTTCTTAGTGCTTTTTTCTCCGCTTAAGAGAAGTATATATGTACTTGTAATGAAATAATTGCACTTCTTTGTATAAAACATTTATTAACTTGATTGAAAAAAATCTTGCAGAAAATCTGAAGGAAGCGATTCTTAATATAAGTAAACGGCCGTTATATAATTTCAGAAATCGTTTAGGTATTGTTTATAAATCAATAGTTTCGTAAGTGCATAAGGAAAAAGCGCCTAGAAATAATAACCAAAATATTCATGAATTCACTCCCGGCAAAAACAGTGCGAGAAGAGAAAAACACTAACGCTTTTTGCTCCTGTCCACATTGTTGTTCGTCTCTCAGTTTATGCCGCTAATCTTCAAAAACACTCAATGAAATATTTCCTGGCGCCACCTACTGCCAAGAGATATAGTCACACCGTCTTAGATAGTAGCAAGAATATCAATTTTCTTGATACAAGAAACCATTTTTCTGCGTATCATCATAATTTAAATTGGAAAGAATACATCGATGAACGTACTAAAATAATTAATGCAATCTTTGAGAGTGATTTCTATTAAAGTTCTAAGTGAAAGCAGTATTACCTCCATAGAATCCAAAAGGATTATCAATAATGACATTTCCTTTTGATTCAAGAAAATTCTGCAGTGTGGTAAGATAACGTTGACTTATAAGTAGAGCAGCACAACTGCGCTGAAAGCCAGTGGCGGACGCATAAAAGTTTACACAAAATAAATTAAATGTGATACGTGCTCAAACACGTACCGTTTTAAGAGTCCTCCGTAAAATCAAAAAGTGAATAATGTCTTTTTAATATTTGTAACATTAGATATGTTTCCAAAGTTGTTTCGGCAAAGTGAGTGCGGCGTGAAGAAAACGAACGTTCTACATCTAGTGACGTTATATTTGCGTAAGTAAAATAATCTTTCAAATAACTTAACGGTTCTGTTGACGCACCTTTACAAATTTGTCTTAATGTGCCAAAATCAAAGTCTTTATCTAAAACACTTTCAAACCTTTCTAAAACACAAACATTTCTTGCGTCTTCTATCGCGCATAGCTGTGCGTGAACATGTTGCACTATTTGCAAAGATTCCACTAACGACACCGAAGAATTTGTAATTTTTCTATCGCATCCGCTAGTCCCACGTAATTGTTCTGAATAATTTCCAAATCTGTTCTAACTTGACTATCCTGAAATTTCAAGCGGCTTACCTTGACAGCCGCAGCTTCCTTTGGATCGAATTCTAAAATCACGTTCTTTATATTCTCAAAATATTTAAGATAATAAAATACAGCCTCTAACCATGTGACCCAACGAGTAAGGATAGGTTGTGGTGGTTCAGGAATACCGGGTCATTGTCTATGAAATTCAGCTCGATTTATCGATACCCTTAGCTTAAGTATTGAACGCCTCATATTTGAGGTGAAAACAAAGTATGTATAGCTTGTTTTTGTTGTATTCAGTAATAATTTACTCGATGAAAACAAAATCTAAGCATCTCCTACTGGAGACAGGCTTTTACTCCATACACGAGCTTCTCAAAACGAATATAATTCGAAAAATTTTCAGCTTGGGTGACTAAAGTCAAAGTTGATCGTTCCACTCGAGTGGTATGTCTGAGTTCTTGTTGAAGTATTGGGTAGAATGCGCTGCTCGTTTTGTATCACACACAGAAGCGCACCGATCAACATGTCTATACATCAGCGTACGTGCGGTGTATATTCACCTGTTACTGTTCGAGGCAGGTGTACGAGTACACCTGTCCCGCTGGGTACTAGCCAACGGTCATTAAGCGGGCTAACATTTACGTTATACGTATACACATGTAACGTTCGATGATTCTGAATCGTTGTCGATCATCTACAGTTAGCTAAAAGTTCGTATATTTCAAGAAGAAGATAAAATTTCCACCAGAAAAGAGATGTTGTAGAAAATGTGAAGGATTCTTAGTGATTTCTATAAATCCTTACAGGTTTCTTGTTCTTCTCTGTGTTCATTTTCAAACGAAATGAATTAGCAATCCTGCCAAAATCATTTTGCTTTAAGATATACATTTTTACATTTAATACAGGAAGTAAAACGTGCTCAAATACATTTCGCGTGGCTTTTGGATAAGCACCGGCTTTATTATTAACGAAGCTACGCAGAGACCTAGTTACATGAAATCTCATGAAAGTATCAAACAATCTTATTCATTGCACATTTTTATGTTGCAGAAAAAAGATCTTCCAATGCAATTCTGGTTTGACAAAGTTCTTCGAGATTTCGAGATTTAAGACATTTGTTAATTTGATTCAAGAAAATCTTGCAGAAAATTTAAAGAAAGCGATTCCTAGTATAAGCAAATAGCTGTTATAACACAAAACAATATTTTCTTAACCCTTTTACTACCTTACAATTTTTTATGTACCGGCCAAAAATACCATGGAAAATATGCTATTTGAACGAAATTTTTTAAAATTAACATATTTTTCTTAAAAATAAAGATAGCGTCACGTTATAATTGTTTTGAAAATTAAAAGCCGATATATCGGCTCGAGATATTTCCCGATGTATCGGCTCTTAGATAGTGAGAAGGTTAAAAGCCGATATATCGGCTCGAGGTATTCCTCGCAAAAGTCACAAAGCGGCTCTAAGGTAGTAAGAGGTGACCTGGGCAAATATGCGGTAACAGCCAGAGGCGTGGCGAGCGCATAAAAGGGCATAGAAGGTTAGAAATAAATTATAAAACGTGCTGAAACACTTACTGTTTTAAAAGTCTTCCGTGAAATCACAGACTGGGTAACATCTGTTTTTGATGATTTGAATTTTGATGATTTGAATCATTAGATATGTTTCCACAGCTGTTTCAGTCAAGTAAGTACGACGTACGGAAAAAACGCTTTTTAATGCCGAAAACGACCGTTCGACATCTAGCGATGTTATATTTGCATATTTAAAATAATCTTTGAAACAACTTAATGCATCTTCACACGCACCTTCACAAATTTGTTTTAATATAAGAAAATCGGAGTCTTTCTCTAAAACACTTTCAAATTTTCGTATTACACACCAATTTGTTTCGCCTTCTACAGCGCATAACTGTACGTGAACATCATTCACAATTTGAACAAAATCCACTAGCGACATCGAAACATTTTGTAATTTTTCTATTCCCTCCGCTAGTCCGAAGTAATTGTTGTGAATAGTTTGTAAATCTCTTTTAACCTGACTATCTTGAAATATTTCCTGGCTTTTCTTGATCGCTGCGGCTTCTGTCGGATTGAATTTTAAAACTACCTTCTTTACTTGATCAAAATATTTCTTGTAGTAAAATGCAGCCTGCAACCATGTTCCCCAACGTGTAACAATCGGCTGTGGTGGTTTGGGTAAATCAGGACACAGTTTGTGAAATAGTCGGATACGTTTCGAGGACTTTAGAAACACTGCCTTTGTACTAGCAATCAATGCATCTACTAGTGGAAAACATGTAGGAATCGCTTGTGCCGCAAGATTTGGAGTATGGATTTTACACGTTACATGTAAGTAGTTACCAGTGTGTTCTTTAAGAGATCAGCCCAAAGAACGCATGTTTGCGGCACCATCACTCATAAACATTAAAAGTTGCTTAGTTGAAACTTCAAATTTATTCAATGAGTTCAACACCACCTCTAAAATCTCATCGGCAGTACAATTTATAACTCTTTTGAAAGCAAGTAAGAAGGAGGATGACGGTGGATGTGGTTCCATTGTACGTACCATTACATTAACCACAGAATGTTTTTGACGATCTGTTGTCCACACACAACCACAGTTTTTCATTTTTCAATTCCGTTTTCATTCATTTTCTATATGTTCTTTGTCTAGTAAACGAAACGATAGATTACATAAAATAAGAGTAACACATAAATCGAACGTAAATTTTTCTTGGTCTCGTATGCCACTTTTTGCAGAAGAATGCTGTTTGCTTTCGATGTGACGTTGACAATGGCTTCTGGACCAACACATTAAAGGGATTTTACAAGCTAGACACTGAATTTTAGCGCCAACAAAAATTAAGTCCGGCATGTCCACTATAAAGTTTTTAACTGTGTCTGCCATTGGTCGTTTTCGCGACGTACCTAACTGCGACATTTTTAAAGCAAACATAAGCGTACAATTACGAAATAAGTTACGACAGCGTACATATACACAGAACTACTCGCATACAGCATCGATTTAGTATTGACGCTGTGAACGCGTGAAATAAATAATCGCCGACTCCGCACCACATATCTACTACACTGACTGTTACCACTGTTTGCCCAGACTAGTAAGAGAGTTAAGGATAGTAAATAGCTTTCTTAATTCCAGGTATTGTCCATAAATCAATAGTTTCATTTTTTTAAAATAAAGGATTTTGTTTACTTAGAATTCTTGAAATACATATTATTTATATCCACGTTATTAATTGCACTTACCTTGTTTAAAACAGTACGACATATCCGTACATAATGCAGTAAATTATTCTCAGTGCTAGTGATTTAAAAAAAGGTAAAGGTGGAGGTTATCTACAGAATAATGTTCAAACAAAAGCCAACTTAATGTAGAAGTATACAAGAGTGGCTAGAAACATTAACCAAGATAATGCTAATATAAATAGCTCATGGTATTAATGGAATCACTGCCGGCAAAAACTGTACTGAATATCGAATATGCAAGCTTTTACAAGTAACAGTCGCTGACCTGAAAATACACTACTCAAAAAAATTAAGGGAGGTTTTAAAAAAAGGAAATTAAAGCTAAATAAACAGGCTAGCTGATCCATATGCCGGCCTAACAGAAAAAAAATTTGTTTAAGCCCGTGGACCAAAAAAAAAAAAAACAAAATTGCAAAATTATTTTTTCGCGCTATCAGTTAGGATTGCATGAGAACCGTAGCTCCTAAAAATTTTTGGCCAAAAAATCTGAAAATTAGAATCTTAAAGCTTCAAAATGCTTTTCTAAAGTCTTAATACAGCCTGTCAAAGATTATCGAAAGATTTGTAATTTTTTTTGCTCCCCTTTTTTTTGAGTAGTGTATTATCTGCCTACATCGATAGGTAAAGCTAAGCCAACATTTTTGTTCTTTACTATCGAAACCAGATAAATTTTCGTGGACCCCCACTTACAACTTGTGAACCCCCATTTTTTTTCACGCCAATGTAGACCCCCGTCGAGTTTCCCGTGGACCCCTGGAGGTCCACCTGGACCACTTTGGGAATCACTGATTTAGACAATTAAATGAAATTGGGAGTTCAAAAAAGTTGACAATGATGTCATTACTTGAAAACCAGAAGTGCGGGAAACTTGAAATTCACGCAAAAAATATTTATTATTAAAAAATAAAGTTAAATTGAATTTATTATTGATTGAAATTAATTTATTTCATAATTTTACTACGCGGTGAATAAGCAATGCAAGGAAAATCACATAATGCATCCATCTTACCTTCAACGTACTTTTAGAATATTTATTCAAGTTGGAACTACACACACTGCGTGCTTGCATTTCTTCGATTAGATTCTGCTTAGCCTAGCCTTTAGTCGCATTTAATCTGCGTCCAGCCGGATTTAAACGATACAACGTTTAAGATCATCAACATAAGCGACGACCCGTTGGACATCGTGGCTGGTCATACGAGGTAAGAGAGAGCTGCGCGGCAAGGTCGTCGCCGATCACGTGACGCAGTCACTGACCAACATCTCTCGTCAACAACGGACTACGCGGCAGGTATTAGTGGTCACATGCGGCGAGTGAGCCGTTGAGCTTTGTATACAGAGTGCGCTAAATGCAATCATACGTATCGAGTATACAATTTTTTAGGTTTGTTCGTAAAGATCAATTTAGTGTGAATGCAGGGTGTTCGCGAAGTTAAAGTGTTTTATTATGTTTGTGGAAAATGTAAAAACAAATCATTTTACAAAGAATCGCCTATGTCAGGGGTTCCCAAACTTTATCAGTCCGCGACGCACTTATAGGTTTACTATTTTGTCCCGGCGCCCTCTTCAAAATATGTGTACAATGACATAAATCAGGCATAGAAATGACAACCACTCTTAAAATAAAGCTCACATTTATTAAAATTAAATCACAAGAACAATCAAACAAAAATATGAAATAAATGATGCAAACCTTCAATGACAAGTTAATGTGACGGGTGAGCTTGCTAATTGCCACACATTTTCTCAAAAGGCGGAATATTTGCTTCTTATTACAGCTACAGCTGAAAATCCGCATAAATAGGTTGTCGCAAAGGGAATAAGGATCCTTACAGTTTTTCAACTCAGAGTTGGATATTCATTTTCGATTGATATCCAAAATTCCACTAAATCGGAAGAAGCAAATTTTGTTTTCAGACTTTTGTCGCAAGAGAGTTAAATTAGACTCTCTTCTTCCTTCGAAGTGAAAGGATCTTGGATCCACGCAAATTCCTCGACATTGTCTTCCTCAAAGTATTTCGCAAACCAGTCAGTGAGTTTTGAGAGGTGTTCCTTGAGAAGGGACAGCAAGTCTTGTGAAACAACGACTTTACTACAAGCCACGTATTTGTGCAATTCAGAGAATCAATGTTGACCGCCATCCTCATTGATATTTCTTATCCACAACTGCAGCTTTTCCTAAACGCCGCAATCTTCTCCAAAAGTTTCAAAATGTGCATGTTATTGCCTTGCAGAGATAAATTGATGGTATTCAACTTGTCAAATATATCGCAGAAATACGCTAGTTTCAGCAAATTGTCGGGTTCGGCAAAGTAGTTGGAGTTTTCATGACCTTCCTCCTTATAGAAAAGTGTGAATTTCTTGACGTAGCTCGAATGCATGGGATAAGATGTTGCCACATGAAAGCCAATAGTATAGCAGGGTCGTGTATTCAGCTCTCCCATGTTCATGCATAGCTTTTTGAAAAATCTGACTTTCAGTGGCCTAGTTTTTATGTAGTTTACTACGTCTACGACACGTCCTAACACGAAATTCAATGAGAGCTCATCGACTTTGATGAAAGTACTTCCCCATGGATGATTCCAATGGGCCCACATAGCAAGCAGTGCTTTGCTACGAATAAGCAATCCTCCATAGCGACCAGACATTGATCGAGCTCCATCGGTAGCGGGCGTCTTAAAACCGTTTACTTTTCTTGTCAAATGTTTACTCCTCGATTGTTATTTAGGAACTGAACTGGTTCGCCGAAGTGGTGCCGTATTTATACTAACTGCCCCACCTACTCTCGCGAAACTTCGACAATGTTCGATAGTATGCGATATAAGTCTACTAGAAAGTTCTATAAACTCCACTAAAGTTCCATAGTTGAATGGAATATTCTATTTGCTTCGGAATGCTAATTTTAATTGTTTACTTTAGGTTTTTTTCCCCATTATTGTAATTTTTCTTTTATTGGGTATCCTTTTTTTTGAACACGAAACCGGTCGCCTAATTTCTCAATAGAATTTTGTGGGATCTGGACCGTTTTGTCATTCCGACCTTTAATACGAATATTTTCTTAACTTAAAACAGAAGAAACATTTTTTTATCTTGGATTTTCCTGATTTTCTAACCCTAAGAAAATGTTTATTTAATCCAAATGAAATTTCAAGAAAATTATTTTTTTATGTTATACATTTTATGGTCTTGAATTAAAAATATTTTCTAAAAGAATTTATAAAGAATAATATCAATCTTGTCAGGTGTGAGAGTACAATCTGTAATTTTTAACGGCACTATGTGGTTCTTGACTGAATTGACTAGAGATTTAATTGATTTTAAGTAGATAATTTCTTCTGTATATTATACTATTTTGCCATTTACTTCTTATCATCAAAGTTTTTAACTCTACATATGTATGTGTGTACTGTAATATCGAAGCTAGACAGCAGATATTTTAAATTAATATTCCTAGAAAGTTCTAAGCACCGTCTGAGCTGAATTATCGAATTAGTGGAAGAAAACAGAATCACTTTCACATTCTACGTACTACGTGGCGGCTTAAGAAGAGAAGGCATTTAAATAAATCGCAGAACGCGGTCTATATTGAGCAACTCCTATAATATCTACTATTCATCATTAACCTGGGCAAATATGCGGTAACAGCCAGAGGCGTGGCGAACGCATAAAAGTTTACACATAAAATAGAAGGTAAGAAATAAATTATAAAACGTGCTGAAACACTTACCGTTTTAAAAGTCTTCCGTGAAATCACAAACTGGGTAACATCTGTTAAATATTTGAATCATTAGATATGTTTACACGGCTGTTTCAGTCAAGTGAGTACGACGTGCGATATAAATGTTTTTTAATGCCGAAAATGACCGTTCGACATCTAGCGATGTTATATTTACATATTTAAAATAATCTTTCAAACAATTTAATGCATCTTCACACGCACCTTCACAAATTTGTCTTAATATAAGAAAATCGGAGTCTTTCTCTAAAACACTTTCAAATTTTCGTATTACACACCAATTTGTTTCGCCTTCTACAGCGCATAACTGTGCGTGAACATCATTCACAATTTGAACAGAATCCACTATCGACAACGAAACATTTTGTAATTTTTCTATTCCCTCCGCTAGTCCGAAGTACTTGTTGTGAATAGTTTGTAAATCTCTTTTAACCTGACTATCTTGAAATATTTCCTGGCTTTCCTTGATTGCTGCAGCTTCTGTCGGATTTAATTTTAAAACTACCTTCTTTACTTGATGAAAATATTTGTTGTAGTAAAACGCAGCCTGCAACCATGTTCCCCAACGTGTAACAATCGGCTGTGGTGGTTCGGGTAAATCAGGACACAGTTTGTGAAATAGGCGGGTACGTTTCGGGGACTTTAGAAACACTGCCTTTGTACTAGCAATCAATGCATTTACTAGTGGAAAACATGTAAGAATCGTTTGTGCCGCAATTTTTAGAGGATGGATTTTACACGTTACATGTAAGAAGTTACCACTGTGTTCTTTAAGAGATCGGCCCAAAGAACGCATGTTTGCGGTTCAATGAGTTCAACACCACCTCTAAAATCTCATCGGCAGTACAATTTGTAACTCTTTTGGAAGCACGTAAGAAGGAGGATGACGGTGGATGTGGTTCCATTGTACGTACCATTACATTAATCACAGAATGTTTTTGACGATCTGTTGTCCACACACAGCCACAGTTTTTTATCTTTCAATTCCGTTTTCATTCGTTTTCTATATGTTCTTTGTCTAGTAAACGAAACGATAGATTACATAAAATAAGAGTAACACATAAATCGAACGTAAATTTTTCTTGGTCTCGTATGCCACTTTTTGCAGAAGAATGCTGTTTGCTTTCGATGTGACGTTGACAATGGCTTCTGGACCAACACATTAAAGGGACTTTACAAACTTTACATTGAATTTTAGCGCCATCAAAAATTAAGTCCGGCATGTCCACTATAAAGTTTTTAACTGCGTCTGCCATTAGTCGTTTTCGCGACGTACCTAACTGCGACATTTTTAAAGCAAACATAAGCGTACAATTACGAAATAAGTTACGACAGCCTACATATACACAGAACTACTCGCATACAGCATCGATTTAGTATTGACGCTGTGAACGCGTGAAATAAATAATCGCCGACTCCGCACCACGTATCTACTACCCTGACTGTTACCACTGTTTGCCCAGACTAAGTAAGGATAGTAAATGGTTTTCTTAATTCCAGGTATTGCCCATAAATCAATAGTTTCATTTTCTTAAAATAAAGGATTTTGTTTACTTAAAATTCTTGAAATACCTATTATTTATATCCACGTTATTAATTGCACTTACCTTGTTTAAAACAGTACGACATATCCGTGCATAATGCAGTAAATTATTCTCAGTGCTAGTGATTTAAAAAAAGGCTAAGGTAGAGGTTATCTACAGAATAATGTTCAAACAAAAGTCAACTTAATGTAGAAGTACACAAAAGTGGCTAGAAACATTAACCAAGATAATGCTAATATAAATAGCTCATGGTATTAATGGAATCACTGCCGGCAAAAACGACGTGGGAAGAGAAAAGCACTAACGCTTTTTGCTCCTGCTCACATTCTTGCCCATCTGTTAGTTTATGCCATTAATCTTCAAAAACAGCATCGAAATATTTCCTGGCGCCACCTAGTCCCAAGAGATATAGTCATGCCGTCCTAGAAAGTAGCGACAGAAACCGGAATACAGATGCCATACTTACCCATACAGCGATATAACTTTTAATGTGCAACGTTTCATAAACATTTTCAAAAGATACCGGTTAAACCACCTTTAAAATCTCATCAGCAGTACAATTTACAATACATCATCTTTCTTTTACTTTAAATCGCGAAAGACCGGCGATTGTTTTATTCCACAGCCAATTTTGAATAATTTAACCCAAATAGAAACTTTTACGATGAATTTCGTTGAAATGAAATGATTTCTGCAAATAGCATACGAGAATGAATGCAATGACGCAACGAGGTGGTTGTATTTCGAGGATTCTATGATAAAAAATTTTACTGACAAGCTTTAAACGTGAAAATTGTCCAACAATTTACTTAAACCTTTCAGATAAAGATTTAATTGATGAAATAATGTTTCAATTTACGCTGTTGCTTATTTTAGCCGATTTCTACATGAATTTGGATGAATTACGTGAATAGGAAAAATAACTGAAGAGTAGATTTGTCCATGTTACCCTACGATCGTCGTTATCTGGACTTATATTGTTAATATAATGCCCTCGCTCCACAGCCAGTTTGCTGGAGAAGAAATGGAGACTGGGAAATTTCCATCTTTCCCCGCAAGAGGGATATTTAATTACCAACGAGTGGCTAACCTGACCCTTCTCGTTTAGAGAGAGAACCTACTCGTTCAGAGGTTGACATCGGAGGCTGTAGTTGTTGTAAATATTGAACATTACAATATATACAGTGGAAACAGGATAAATCTAAATCGGCAGCTATAAAGCTAACCTCCAAGCAGCTAAGGCTTGGTGAAGCAACTGTATGGAACATTGTAAAAGAAATGGAGTCTACAGGAACTGTAGGTTCACCTCCAAAGAAACGTCAACGAACAACAACTTGCGAAGCTTTGGATGATGCCCAAAAGTCTGCAATTCGCAGACATATACATTCGTTTTTCTTAAGGAATGAATTGCCAACATGCACTAAAATATTAAATATAAATGTAATATTGATTTTGTAACAAAATTATTTTATCACACTTTTGTAGATCGTTAATAGACGATACCTTAAAAATGGACAACGCTGTATGAAATTATAAAAGAATTGGGCTTTAAGTGGGAAAAACGTAGTCGAAACAATATTTTAATAGAACGGCAAGACATTGTTTTATGGAGACCTCAGTATCTAACAAACATCCGGAAATTTCGTGCAGAGGGTAGAAGAATATATTACTTAGATGAGACTTGGGTTAACGCAGGCCACACCAAACAAAATGTATGGAAAGATACAACAATTCTTTCGGCAAAACAAGCTCTTGTTGATGCAGTAACAACCGGACTAAAAAATCCATTTGGAAAAGGAAACAGACTTATAATATTACATATCGGGAGCGACAACGGTTTTGTTGAAAATGGGTTTTTATGTTTTGAATCGAAAAAAACTTCAGATTACCATGAAGACATGAATGGTGAAGTATTTACAGAGTGGATGAGAAATTTTCTACACTTTTTAGAACCAAGTTGCGTCATTGTAATGGATAATGCACCTCACTATTCTGTCAAGGCAGAAAAAAGGCCAACGACTGCCTGGAAAAAGGATGTTTTAATTAATTGGCTTATTTCAAAAGGAATTGCCAGGGATAACTCACATTTAAAAGTAGAACTTCTGGAACCCGCTAAAAACTATCTAAATAATAATCCGATGCACTGCGTAATCGATGAGATAGTGGTAGGAACTGGTCGTACAATTTTGAGGCTACCACCATATCATTGCAATTTAAATCCGATAGAACTGATATGGGCAAATAACAAAACTTTTAAACTACCAGAGGTAAAAGAATTATTGATTGAAGGACTACAATTCGTAACTGCAGAAGTATGGAAAAATTACATCAAACACACCACTGCCGAAGAAAATAAGATGTATGAGCCAGATAACATCGTAGAAGCTATGATGGAAGAACTTATTATTAGAGCAACGCAACTGCGCTGAAAGCCAGTGGCGGACGCATAAAAGTTTACACAAAATAAATTAAATGTGATACGTGCTGAAACACTTACCGTTTTAAGAGTCCTCCGTGAAATCGCAAAGTGGATAATGTCTATTTAATATTTGTAACATTAGATATGTTTCCAAAGTTGTTTCGGCAAAGTGAGTGCGGCGTGAAGAAAAAGTGTTTTTGTATGCCGAAAACGAACGTTCTACATCTAGTGACGTTATATTTGTAAAGTAAAATAAGTAAAATAATCTTTCAAATAACTTAACGGTTCTGTTGACGCACCTTCACAAATTTGTCTTAATGTGCCAAAATCAGAGTCTTTATCTAAAACACTTTCAAACCTTTCTAAAACACAAACATTTCTTGCGTCTTCTATCGCGCATAGCTGTGCGTGAATATGTTGCACTATTTGCAAAGATTCTACTAACGACACCGAAGAATTTTGTAGTTTTTCTATCGCATCCGCTAGTCCCACGTAATTGTTCTGAATAATTTCCAAATCTGTTTTAACTTGACTATCCTGAAATTTCAAGCGGCTTACATTGACAGCCGCAGCTTCCTTTGGGTCGAATTCTAAAATCACATTCTTTATATTCTCAAAATATTTAAGATAATAAAATGCAGCCTCTAACCATGTTCCCCAACGAGTAAGAATAGGTTGTGGTGATTCAGGAATACCGGGGCATAGTCTATGAAATTCCCGAATACGTTTTGGGGATTTTACAAACACAGCTTTTGTATGTGCTATTAGAGCGTCTACCTCGGGATAACATTTTCTAATACTATCTGCTACGAGACTGACAGTATGAATTTTTCATGTAATATGCAACAAGTTAGCACAGTGTTTTTTAAGAGATCGACCTACAGCAAGCATGTTTGCGGCATTACATGCAATAAAGGTAACACATAAATTAAATTTAAATTTGTCATAATCTCCTGTGGAATTTTTTTTTTGAAACATGCCCTACACTATTTACGTGCCGTAGACAATCACTTTTCGACCAACACATTAAATCTATTTTACACACTACACATTGAATTTTAGCGCCATCACACTTTAAATCAGGCATTTCTGCAATAAATTCTCTTATTGTGACCAACTTTGGTCGTTTTCGCGACGTAGGAGACATTTTCAAAACAAACGTAGAACTACGATATAGTATACGACAGCGTAGATGCATACACAACAGATCGGCTTTCGAGTCGCAGTTATACTGACGCTTATACCGAATTGTCCCGGCCGTATTTATTTTGTGTAAACTTTTATGCGTCCGCCACTGGCTTTCAGCGCAGTTTGCGTTGCTCTACTTATTATTACCGCTAATACTGGATCATCATCGGAAATGTCCTCACTAAGTGATGCTTCTGAATTATCAACTTAAAAAAAAAATTATCTTTGAAGTAATTTGTGTCTATATTCTTTCAAAGAAATTGACAAAGGTTATAATAGAACTGACATTTTACTTTCAAATTACCCGCCATTATGTAATCGAGTTAAATTTTGTCAGTGTTATACGGACGCCGATTGCAGCGCTATCTACTGTGTTCTTAAAGTAAATGGACTTCCTTAACACAGATATTTATCATACCATTCTCGTAGCAGTGTAAACAAATATGATTAAATTCATAATTGTTAAATCCACTAAAACCGTTTCAGGGAAAATATTGTAATAATTTGTCTCTTGGGCAAACTTCTCTGAACGCTTGCGTACATATATTCATAAGTGTATAAATACATATATTTTATGCCTTCTGCGAGACAGCTGAGACGCCGATATCCGGATGTTAAAAATCGACGACTCGTTCTATTAGTGGCTCGTGTAGCTCGCCGGATGTAACCGTTCCGACCGGAAGCTCAATCTTGCGACAAACAAAACAGGCCAGCAATACAGGCATGAATGCTGTCAGACGACCCCTAACTCCCCACGCTGTTAAACATACATACATAGGTAATACACCATGTATTAAAAGCTGATTTACCTGAATGGTTGTAGCAGGGTTGGGAAAAACCTTTCTGAAACAAAAATCAAGCGTATACATATACAGAGCGTCTTACGAGTAATTGCATCGATCGATATATGCAAGATATTTGCATTGGGAAATTCTGAAAACTTGCTAATATACTAAAGCCTACATGTACTAGTGAACTCAAATATTTCTATGTTCTAGGACTTCCCGTTATACCGAAAGTAGCTGTTAACTTTATTATTTTGAATAGAACATCCCATATATTATTACATTTTTGAATTCCTAGTTCAATTTTAAGGTTTGTTTGATAAGACAACTATATTGCTATTTCCAACCATATTTGAAATATTTGCATTTTTTGAAAATTTTTGACAGATGGACGAGTGCATGTGAACTTTTATAATTGCGAAAGTGTTTATCTTAGAAAATTGAAAAATAAAAATAAAAAAATAAATAAATAAATGAACGTCTCCATGCTGCAGACAGAATTAGAATCTCGGCGAACCACCACGATGTCCCTCCGAGAACATGTGTTAAGAGCTTGGGAGTTTTCATTGATAGCGAGTTGAAATTTAATGAATAATGACTAGAACCCGGTAACTGGAGAGCAATCGCAGCGGCGGTGTGACTGTGTTTAGGTGGGCGGGGAGGGTTGGTCGATTATGATACGACACGCCAAATCATCATCACTCAGTTCAGTTTAGCAATGGATAGCGGATAGGGCGTGTTGGTTTTATTGATACAGACGTAGTTATTAATTATAGTCTTTAGTGGACATGTCGAAGGCTAAAAAACGACCCTTTCAAGACATAGTAAATAAGTTTATTTCTGACTTTCCCGATTTGTTTTACAACGGGAGTAAGATAATTTGTAAAGTGTGCAAAATACATTTGACGTCAAATAAGAAGTGGACCTGTACAAGACACGTAAATACCGCACAGCATAGAAAACGAAAATTGGGCGTGCCACCGAGAAGTGCATTTTTTAAATGTAATTCTTATGTTGAAAAACTGTAATTTGTCACTAGGCTTACTCGATAAACAACCGTTTAAGGACTTTTGGGACAAATACAATCTCGAGTTGCGGTTGCCAACGGAGAAAACGCACGTAAGCATGTTGCATTTGTACGCGATGACGTGGAAAAGAAAATGAAACGCATATTGAAAAACAGTTTCTTTGGTTATGTGTTGACAGACAACAGACTGTAAAAAATTCAATTGTAGATATTATGGTACGCACACTAGACCCTGGTAAACCTATATTACCACTGTTACTAGCTAGCTGAAGACTAGAAGAGTGTACTGCTGCAGCAATTACGAAGGTTGTACTTAGTACGTTGGAAAAATTTCAAATTTCAAAAGATAAAGTGTTGATATTTATGCGCGATGGCGCAGCGATAATGCGTTCGGTAGGCCGTTCTCTTCTTGAACATGGTTGCAAGTGTTTACATGTTACGTGTAAAGTCCATCCTTTACATCTTGTTTCAGAAACCATTCGACAATGCTCTCCCGAGGTAGATGCATTAATAGCAAGCACAAAAAAAGTATTTTTGATATCCCCAAACACCTACGATCATTTCACACAGAGTGTCCTGGTATTCGTCAACCACCGGAGCCAATTCTTACACGTTGGGGGACATGGTTGCATGCAACTCTTTATTATGCTGAACATTTCAAAATAGTAAAAGCTGTTGTTGCACAATTCAATCCTGCCGAAGCTGCAGCTATTAAGGAGAGCCAGTCAAAATTTCAAGATATTTCCGTTGAAACAGATTTAAAAAATATTCGTAGCTACTATAAAGAATTAGCTGACGCAATAGACCAATTACAAAATAGATCGCTATCATTATTGGAATCTCTGCAAATTATGGACGGAGTGCATACACAGCTACTGACTATACATGACGCAAAATATAATCGCGTTTTAGAAAAGTTCGAGACTGTGCTACAGAAAGATCCCGATTTTAGCACACTAAAACAAATTTGTGATGGTGTATGGAATAATCCACTGACTAAGTGCAAAGAGTATTTTAATCATGCATGTATAACATCGGTAGATGTTGAACGCTCTTTTCAAAATATAAACTCATTTTCTCACCACGGCGAACATCGCTCACCGAGACAACTGTGGAAACACATCTAATGGTGTCAACTTTTTGCCACTCTTATCCATATGATGTTAATACTGATAATGATAGCGAGTTGACGAATGGCGACCCTCCGATCTTCAAGCAGTATGCTCTCGACCTTTTCAACGATTTCCTCTGAAACTGCTCTTCATCGTGAATTTCCGTCCGACCTTCAGTGAATTCCCTACACCATTTGCGGACGTGTTGAACAGCTATACACTTTTCTCCATAAACTTCGGTTAATTGACGATGAATGTCTATAGGCGTTTAAAAAACGTATCACAGCGCGAATTTCGCAGCTGGCGGTAGCGGCGATCGGGAGTTCCATCTCGGACGGCTGCTTAGTCAACACTGAGTGGCGTAGCGAGGCGGGAGCGGTACGTATATCGAGTGGGAGAGCTGCTGCACACGCCAATCTTGTCGGATTTCGCCTAACACGTCTTATTGCTGCTGTAGGGCTTTGGGAACCTTATTTTACGATCACCCCTCGTATTTAATGAATTTAAGTGAATCTTACTGATTACTAGCATACATACATGCATACATATACAATTCTCTGTATACAAAAATCTAAAATCCAAGGGTGCCCAATAGAGCACTGCACGGGCCTATTTTTCACGGCCCGGCCCGCCCGTGGCCCGTTACAGCATGGAGTAGACCCGCCCGGCCCGCTCGTTGCATTGATTACCTCGGCACAAGGCCCTCCCGGCCCGGCCCGGTTGGCCCGTCTAAATTATTTTAGCCTGTTTAAGTAATGAGTAGAATGAAACATTTATTTTGTTTGTTCTTGTATACTATATTGTATGAAATCAAAAGAAAACGTAACATAACATTGCATACATTAAAATTGCTAATACAAAACGATAACGTAAAAACTAAACAGTATTTACTGCATTCGTTATATCCATTCGATGTAGTTAATAAAACATTCTCAGCCTGTCAGACCCGTACGAGCAGGCCGGGCTTTTCCTAGCCCGTGCAGTGCTCTAGTGCCCAAATACTTATGAGCGGTGGTGTACGTCGCGTCGTGGGCGCTGCAGCCGCACTTCTAGTCTGGCGCGAAGCTCTCTGTGCCCGGCCTAGTAATAACAATAATTGTTAAATAATAAGTATAGTAGAACGATAAAGTTTTTCATTAAATTGTTGATTGATGAACAGCTGTATGATTTTTCTAACCCGATTAGCTTAGATAAAAAAATTAGCCATAAAAGAAGGTAAGTTGTTACCCATAAAATAAAGTCCAAACATTAAGACTTTTCGTTTTTTTTTTATTGTTAGAAGAAAAAGACAATTAGAAACAAGTATATCTACAGTAAATCAAGTTGTATTCACATTATTAGTACTTATTTATAAGGAAACATCTCTTTTTGTTAAATATCAAAGCAAAATAATTTTCAATAATCAGCGCTATGTATTGGATTAGTTTTCAAACATCATCGAGGATGCTCTTTCTACTTCGATATTCTATATACCTTCCCGAGAATACGCCGCACAATGGACAATGGTTGAATGAGTCAAAGACACGTGTTGTGACAGATGGACATGACGTCATCTTTCGAACCGAATCGAGGGTGTGCTAGAGGCTGGTTAGAAGATGTTGCTTGTCGGGTGCTCGGGTTAGAGTGGGGCGGATGGAAGGCTACTAGACGAGATTTCGTTACCCTGTTGGAACTTGCATACGGAAAAAAGATGTTTCTCGTATTATAACACCAGGTGTAGCAGTTTAATTCTTAGAATGACTACACCACGTCGTAGTATCATACGTTATATAGTTATAGCGAAATCATTTTGGCAGTAAAATGTTTTATAACTCATGTAGGGTGTTTTCATTTTTTTTTAAATTAGAACAAATTGAAATATTGCTATTTATTATGGCTGTATGTGTGCTTCTTGATGAATACTTTGTATTAGTATTATCTTGGCGAATTTATGAAAAATACATGATCTTTGAAGTTCAAACTTTTCCGGTGATAATAACTATACAATCTAAACACTAAATTTAAGAAAAACGCTATTTCCAGATCAAAGTAGTTGGCATCTTGTTCTGCAAACTAGGCGTTTTAAAGGGAAACAGAAAAAAGTCAGATCTGGTGAATAGGGTGCGTGATCTATCAATTCGAACCCCAATTTGAGAATTTTTGCCATGACGACGACTGAAATGGTAGACGGTATCTTGGTGAAACAAAACTTTCTTTTCCTTCAAATTCGGGTGTAATTTCTGCCTTCAGCTTGTCAAGTAATGTAATGATGCATAGTATGCTTCCGTTATTGTGTTTTCACACAACTCCACGACTATACCAAAAAACAGTCCCGATCGATGGAACATTCTTCGCCTTCTTCGAAGCCGATTCACCCCTTGGGTGCCTTGCCTTCAGGAATATGCTGGTGTATCCAGGAATAATTTGGTTATTTAATACAGCCCCTGTCCATCGAATTAGGACCACTTAAAACTATGATTTTGGGGTGAAATTGAAAAAAAAAACAGTTGGTAATGTTGGCAATATTGTTATTTAATTACATATAACATGCAAGTAAGTATAATTTAAACATATATTTACTAATATTTGCTTGTTCCGCCCCTGTGTTTTACTATTTCCTCGATCCTTTTTGGCATACTGCCAATGCAGCTTTTATTGTTTTTTTTTGAATTTCGTCGCTATTATGCCATACACCGACTATATGTTGTAATTCTTCCTTTGTAGTTGAATTTCGTGTACTTGCGATGTTTTCCGAGACATTCCACAGATTTTCAATTGCATTTATGTCTGGTGAATTGTCTGGCCAAAGTAGTATGCGCAGATTTTTAGATTGAAGGTATCGCATTACACTTTTTACCTTATGACACGGTCCTTGAGTCGGATCCAATTTTTATAACTTTTTATATTGTTTTTGTTCTCTTATTCCGTTAACGAAATATAGTGTTCCCGGTCTTTCTGTCGTAATGCACGACCAAACCATTAGAGATGGGGGGTGAAGAAAAATCGCTCCGAAGGTGTCATTTGCTAGAATACCAGCCCAAACATTAACTTTTTGAGGAAATTGCGTATGGCCCTCATGAAATACATGCAGATTTTAATTGTCCTGGTATCTGCAGTTATGTTTATTAATTGATCCATTCAAAAAAAATGTCGAATCATCACTGAAGCAGATATTTCTTACCAAAAATGGATCATTCTGAATTTTTTGAGTCATTTTCTCACAAAATTCGATCCTTCTGTCATAATCGTCTTCGCCCAATTGTTGATAATTTTGAATTTTGTAAGGAAAGAATTTGTTCGATTTCAGGACCATATGCACGGACCCAATGCAAATATTAGTTTGCGTGGAAACTGTAGGAATTGAGGTTCTTGAATTTATAGCAAAATGACCCAGAACTTCAGTGTGTGCAGCTTTAAAAATTTTAAACTCTTGGCATATTTCTTTTCTTATTATTTACCGAACCCGTTTTTGTTCAAATTTCTGCACCAAGACGATAACGTACCGATGAGAAATATTCTTGTCGAGTTCTACGAGCGCAACGGGCTGAAAGCTCCCCAAATGATTAGAATAGGTTATTAAATGTCCCCTTCCAAAACAAAATGGACGTGTTTTAGTGATTTTTGATAATTCTATTAATTAAAGAGTTATTCAAAGTGGTAAGTTTTCAAATGAAGGCACTGTATAAAATGAACCTACAAGCCTGTTTTCTACGATTTCCAAATGCCAAAATAAAGAATTTTGAGAATAACAGGCAAACAAATAAGAAAATACAAATGAAAAACGTAAACGGAACGCTAATGGGTTCGAGTATGAAATTAAGGAAAAAATGATAGTTATGACAGTTCTCAAGTTGTCTTTTTATTAACTCCACGCTGATAAATGGAAGTTTAAACCTTGGATAAGTCGATACTAATCTTTTTGCTTTGCCCGATATAAAAATGCAACTGACATATGATATTCAGGCAATTCATCTAGTTAATTAAGTTAAATAAATCAACCCTTTTACCTGGAAATTCCCATTCTATTATAGTATTCTTTTGCTTTGAATCCGATCGTTTATAGGGGGACTAGATTATTGTATCAATAAATAAAAATACCAGAGAAATGATATTTAGAAGAGTAAAGTACGTATATATAAATATTTCAGCTATCAACTTACAGTTAGAGATCTGACCGTGAAATTGTTCTTCAGGCTTTGAGCAATAGATTTGCTACAATTAAAATGATTCAAAAAAATTTACAAGAGAGAGGAATAGAGATTTCGAGCAGAACTGTCAGGCGCCGATTGCGCGAAAATCGCCTAATGGGCCGAAGACCTGTAAAAAGGCCGCGTTTAACAGAAAAAATGAAATCTGCTCGTCTCAACTTTGCAAGAGAATATCGACATTTCACAGACGAGAATTGGAAAAAGGTGAATAACTTAACAACACTATTTTTACTGAATTAATGTTTGCATTATTTAATAGGTTTTCTTTAGTGACGAGTGCTCGCTCTGTGTGTTAGTGCAGCGAGCACAATTTGTTCGTAGACGACCTAGCGAACGTCTCACAGAGTCCACGGTCCTTCGAACTGTAAAACACCCTCCGCAGGTAATGATTTGGGGAGTGATTAGTGAAGACGGACCCGGCCCTTTGTATTTTGTAGAAGGTACAATGCGTCAAGAGCAGTACATAAATGTGTTTAAAAACACGTTATGACCGTTTTAAGCCAGGATATTTATGCAAGATAATGCTCCTTGCCATGTGGCAAAAAAGGTTAAGAAATTCTTTGAAGACAATCACATACTTCTTTTACGTTGGCCCGGAAATTCACCGGACCTCAATCCCATCGAGAACGTATGGAATCGACTAAAAAGTAAGGTATATGAAAGAGAAAACCCTACAAAGGAAATATTAATGAAGAATATAAAGGATGCATGGGAGAACGATGAAGATATAAAAGAGACAATATATCTTGCATTAAAAGTATGCCCCGAAGAATTAAGGGTGTTATTAAAAATCATGGGTTATGGACTAAATATTAATTACTTATTTGATATTTACATATGTTACATATTTTTACAATATATTTTATTAATAAAAAATATAATACATGTATAGTTTATTTCAAGTAATTTGGCCAAGGACTGTATGTTCAGCTATTTTGTCATACTGATGAAAAATTACTTAATTACGACAGGTAATCCAGCAACAATGCTAATTTGAATATGCTGATGTATTTCTCAAAAAAAAAACTTCTAAATATATTTTAATAAACGTGTCTCTCATGATGAGAACAGACTTAAATCACAGAAAGCGTTCACAGCGAGATAAATTTGGTCAGAGAAGCTTGCCACTCGTTTAAATCATTACACCCTGTAGTAGGTACACAAGCGGAATATGTAGCAAAGCATGTAAAAACCTTTTCTTTGACAGGTAGAAAATATGGTATTTCTGTGAAGGTTACATTTTTAAATAGTCCCTTTATATTTTACATAAAAGGGATAAATGTTACCAACTTTAAATAAAGATATACCCTAATATTTTAAATTGTTAGTGTTCATTTTGAATATTTATTTCTTTTATCCTTACATATGTACGTCTCGTAAGGGTGCAGCGAAAAAAGTTAAAACGCCGACCTGAAGTTAAGAAAGATACGCACCAAAGAACGCTACAAAGTCCCAATAAGCAGCAGATAGGCTTTCTTTCGTATTGTTTAATTGGCAAAATTGATACACTACCGCTCATAAGTATTTGGGCACCTCAAATTTCAAGATAATTCATTAAATATTTAAATGAAAGTATTAAAATATGTATTTAAGCATATAAAAATATACAACTCCAACAATTTATTTATTTGACCAAAATTTTAGATTCGCCTATGTGACCTCTACTTTTAATGATCGCATCGCATCATCGGGACATTCTTACAATTAATTTTAACAATATTTCCAGGGTTATTCGAGCCGATGCTGCCTGTAGTTTGTTCCACATGTCACCTGCCAAAGTTGAATCAGTTTTTCTTATTTCCGGATCGAGTTCTTCCCATAATAGTTCGATGGGATTCAAGTCCGGGCTTTGGGCTGGCTACTTCATGATTGTTAGTGTCCCTTCCTCTTCCAACTGTTCTAAATATAATAAATAAATTCTTACACCAGAGGGTATTCCATTTTCTTGTAAGACCCGTTTGTATTGCTCTTTTCGCATTATGCCTTGAATTTTTACGAGATCATCTGCGGATGTACCAGCAAAACAATCCCAAATTCTGCGACAATTTCTGGAGCTGTTTTTCTTCTATTTCGCTTGCTGGACACCACGATTGCAATATCTTGTGCTATTGTTGACGTCCTGGGTCTACCGTTTCTTATTTCATTTTGAAAACTGCCACTTTCACTGTACTTTTTGATGTTGTAATCAACAGCAGATGGACTTAAATGTAATTTTCTAGCAATTTGACGATTGCTTATGCCTAAATTATGTTGTACTACTAGCAGAGCACGCATTTCAATATTAAATTCTTTCCTTTTCGGCATGTTTTAAAGTTTTAAACGAAATTATAAACACTATTCGTTAAGAGATGTTGTCCACCACTAATATGGAACGATAACTACAATTTTCCTGGAGTTTCAAGAAATACGCTCTTTGTTGTCGCCACTACCAGCGCTTTTATGACGGTATTACCTCTCATACAGATAAAAGTAAAGAGACCGATATTATTTAATGAATTTAAGTGAACCTTACTGATTATTAGGGTACTGTTCATAATGCTAGAATGTATTTATCATACGGAAGTTATCATACAGCAGCCCGGAAGCAATAAATTACACTTTCATCCTTACAAAGTGACTATGGTTCAACAATTGCTTTCAGAAGATTTTAATGGACGAATGCAATACTACCAATAGATTTTGAATAATATTAATAACGATATTATTTTAGATAAGACATTCTTTACTGGTGAAGATGAAGATTGGTTTCACATGTCTGGTTATGTGAATTCACAAAAATTAATTAATAAAATTAATTATACATTGTATCAATGTCTCTAAAACCAATTATTAATGCTGAAAGACATATACAAATAATCTTGAACTCTGGTATGTATGTAGGCTTCCGTCGTCGTCAGTTCCACTATACTCTAGGAAAGGAAGGCAACCATTCGATTCGACCTCCATGGTGAAACGTATGGAATCATGTCGGGAATGCAGAAACGATAGGAAATCGTTTAAAGAATCATGTTCACAAGGACAGACGACAAAGGTGTCATCAACGTACCTGTTCCAACACTTAGGCATAAGGACGTAAGATAATAGGGCTTGTTGTTCGAACGCTTTCCCAGAGATGTTGACGACGACAGAAGGCAGAAGAGAAACTGGAAATAGGTTGAAGGAAGACATGCTTCAACCAAGTCAGACAGATCATCCGGTTGGTCATTGAAGACGAGAAACTCCCTAATAATGGATACTGTAACCGGTATGGGAACTTTAATGAATAAGGATTCGACATCAAAAATTGACCAGGATATACCGTCAACTGTTTCAGTCGTTTGACGAAATGTTGGAAATTTTTGATGAAAGAGTCGAAGGTTTCAACAAGACGAGCCCACTGCACCTACAACAGCTATTACACTCGCATATTTAGAAGATTTTTTCTTCAAAGTACAATAGGTAACCTGGGCAAATATGCGGTAACAGCCAGAGGCGTGGCGAGCGCATAAAAGTTTACACATAAAATAGAAGGTAAGAAATACATTATAAAACGTGCTTACCGTTTTAAAAGTCTTCCGTGAAATCACAAACTGGGTAACATCTATTAAATATTTAAATCATTAGATATGTTTCCACAGCTGTTTCAGTCAAGTGAGTACGACGTGCGGAATAAATGTTTTTTAATGCCGAAAACGATCGTTCGGCATCTAGCGATGTTATATTTGCATATTTAAAATAATCTTTGAAACAACTTAATACATTTTCACACGCACCTTCACAAATTTGTCTTAATATAAGAAAATCGGAGTCTTTCTCTAAAACACTTTCAAATTTTCGTATTACACACCAATTTGTTTCGCCTTCTACAGCGCATAACTGTGCGCGAACAGCATTCATAATTTGAACAGAATCCACTAGCGACATCGAAACATTTTGTAATTTTTCTATTCCCTCCGCTAGTCCGAAGTAGTTGTTGTGAATAGTTTGTAAATCTCTTTTAACCTGACTATCTTGAAATATTTCCTGGCTTTTATTGATTGCTGCAGCTTCTGTCGGATTTAATTTTAAAACTACCTTCTTTACTCGATCAAAATATTTGTTGTAGTAAAACGCAGCCTGCAACCATGTTCCCCAACGTGTAACAATCGGCTGTGGTGGTTCAGGTAAATCAGGACACAGTTTGTGAAATAGTCGGGTACGTTTCGGGGCCTTTAGAAACACTGTCTTTGTACTAGCAATCAATGCATTTACTAGTGGAAAACATGTAGAAATCGTTTGTGCCGCAAGATTTAGGGTATGGATTTTACACGTTACATGTAAGAAGTTACCACTGTGTTCTTTGAGAGATCGGCCCAAAGAACGCATGTTTGCAGCACCATCATTCATAAACAGTAAAAGTTGCTTAGTTGAAACTTCAAATTTGTTCAATGTGTTCAACACCACCATTAAAATCTCATCGGCAGTACAATTTATAACTCTTTTGGAAGCAAGTAAGAAGGAGGATGACGGTCGATGTGGTTCCATTGTACGTACCATTACATTAACCACAGAATGTTTTTGACGATCTGTTGTTTCGTCCACACACAACCACAGTTTTTTATCTTTCAATTCCGTTTTCATTCTTTTTCTATATGTTCACGAGCAAATGGCACTACATTTCGTATCGATGTCCGACTAGGTAATTTATAGTCCGCATATTTATTCCAGAAGGAGACAAATGCTTCTTTGTCTAGTAAACGGAACAACAGATTACATAAAATAAGAGTAACACATAGACCAAATGTAAATTTTTCTTGGTCTCGTATGCCACTTTTTGCAGAAGAATGCTGTTTGCTTTCGATGTGACGTTGACAATGGCTGTTTGCCCAGACTAATAATAAATGAAGGAAGATAGCCAGCCTCTAGCTAGCTCACCTGATCTCTCATATCATCTCAAACCAGTGACATGACATTTACGTTAATAAAAAAAAATTACAAGTCATCCATACAATATTATTTGCGATCGTTAAAGTGAATTGGATATATCAAAAATTCGTTAATCATCGTAGTATTATCTACAACTTCGCCATGTTATCGTAAACAGATCCGCATCATCCTGAAATGCAGTAATATCTATGTAACTACAGAATATACTTGCAGGAAGTTAATATCTACAATACACAAAAATTCAAATCGATAAATAAGATAACGAGTATGAAATTCTATCGTTTCGTCTAACCTGCGCTAGTATTAATACAGTTAGAAACTATGTACATACATACAAATACATATACATTTTATAAAGTGGAATGAATCGGTTAGTTAATGCATTCCACCGTTATAACAGTGGGTGTGGTTGTGTATGGAGATTGTTGTTTTCTCGTCAGAGCGGAGTCCAAACAATATTATGCATGCAACAGCATTTGCAATTTTGAAATCTGGGTTCTAGCTTAGAGTTGCAGATATGTACTTTACTTGTAATATACGCTTGATTAAGTTGGCATTTCGGAAGAAACATATTTTTGCTTTATTGAGTTCATCGTAAATTGTGTTATGTTGTAGCAAGTGTCAAAAAATTATTATTGATGGACGAGTGCATTGAACTTTTATAACTCCGAAAGTGTTTAACTTGGAAAAGTGAAATTTTGCAAAACTGTTGACCCTATAGGATAAAAGTAGAAACCAAACGAATTTTTCGAAAACATTATACAGCGTGTCCGACAATTACGATTAAACTTTCAAATGGAAAAAGTGTCTAAACTTATTTATTTTAAATTCAACTACGTATTTTCTTTTCCTTGTCAAATTGCTCTTACAAAAAAAAACGTCATATTCATCACTGGAGTAACCAAAACTTGCGGACTCGCATAGGCGTCGGTATTACGGGTTACTAATAAAATTGATGCCCCGAACATACTTGCGGCAGTTGGGTTTCTTGTACCTCAGTACAAAATTAGACAAACGGAAACGTTCTTTGTTCCCACAGCGAAGACTAATATTTTACTTAAAACCCCAATAACGCACAAGAATGCTAATAAGCTTTATGGTGATCTTTTTTCTTAATTAAGTACTGGAACTCTGTGGCACTGAATTGGTTCAGTATCTTTTTTTCTCAATCAATGTTCATATTTCTTTATTTTTTGCTATTAAAGTTATGTCTAACGCTGGCCACGAGCGGTACCGCGCATCGGCGTTGAATCAGTTCGGACCGAGAGGAACGGTAGTATTACTTCGTCTGCGGAGCAATACGGACATTTTCGCTGCCGGTCATTTGCGCAATTCTTTATCTGTCCTAGAAAAATTATGATTTCGTCAGCAAAACGACCGCGGTCGGACAAACTTCGAAAATTTATTGCAGAAATTCCAGACTTAATATATGAAGGTGCTAAAATTAAATGTGTAATCTGTAAAATCCCGTTAATATGTTGGTCCAGACAACATTGTCTACGATACGTAAATAGTGAAAAGCATGTCTCAAAAAAGAAATTGCGCACGAGACAATGAAAAATTTATATTTAATTTATGCGTTACGTTTATCGCATGTAATATACCGTTTAATTTACTAGACAAGGAACCATTTATCTGCTTTTGGAATAACTATTCGGAGTGCAAATTACCAAGTCGAACATCGTTACGAAGAATTGTGCCATCTGCGCGCGAACATATTGAACAAAAAATAAAATCGGAGTTGAAAGATCAAAAATTGTGGTTGTGTCGACGAAACAACAGATCGGAAGAAACATTCTGTTCTTAATGTAATGGCACGCAAATTGGAACCTCATCAATCGGCACCTTCAATTCTATTAGTCTCCAAACGAATACAACAGTGTACTGCCGAAGTAATTTCAAAGTTAGTGTAAATACATTGGACAAGTTTGAACAACAAACCAACTCTTGATGTTAGTGAGTGATGGTGCTGCAAACATGCTTTGCTGTAGGCCGGTCTCTTAAAAAGCATTCTGCTAATTTGTTACACATTACGTGTAAAATTCATGCTCTCAATCTTGTGGCGGATAGTATCAGAAAATGTTATCCTAAGGTAGACGCTTTAATAGCGCATACCAAAGCAGTATTTGTCAGATCACCGAAAGGTATTCGCGAATTTCACAGACTGTGCCCCCGTATACCAGAGCGACCAGAACCTATTCTAACTCGTTGTGGAACATGGTTCAGCGCGTTATATCATAAATATTTTGACATATAAGACGTGGTTTTACAATTCGATACAAGAGCTGCGCTACCAGAAAAATTAATTAAATTTTTACTAGGTCTTACAGATATTACATATTTATAAAACAATATTTTTATTAGGAATGTAAAATTTTGTTTAAATATTTTTATTGAAATTAAATTTGTTTACAATTTTTTGTTTATTGTTATATTATTAAACATTATTTGCAAATATACATATGTTTTTATAACTTGTGCCTAAGGGCCCCGAAAGCTCTTAATCCGCCACTGCCATTATTGATAAGTATTTTGCAGAGAAATCAAAAGATAACAGAGTAACGATATTGTAAACTCGTATTTACATCAGACGATGCAAGTTTAAACCTGTTGTTCCACAACTAAACCGACCAGTTAATATGATTCACAACGATGAGTATTACAAGCATAGTATTGGGAAATATTTAACGTACAGGTAATGTACAATCATTCGTGTAGCAATGATATCAAAACAGCTTTCATAATCAAAGCATATTTTCCTATTAGCGCTAATTATACTAATCGACAATCGGGACACTTCGTTTTTGCACGATTCAAGCTTCGTAAATAAGTACTATCTACAGTTTTCGAAAGATAATCTTGAAGTGGCAGCTTATCCAAACAAAATTGTAGAGACGATAGCGCCGTCTACAATATGCATACGGTAATGTAGTTAAATCTAAGTGAATAATTGCATAAGAATAGCTCTTTCTCTTGCGTCCATCGAGTCGAGTGAAAAAAGGGATTACTAATTGTTTTATTTTTGGCTCAATAACGATGACTCATATTACATGCAAACGTACGCAACGTTCAGAGGTTACCCCATCTCCGGAACGACGCATATATCATATTATGTAGAGGTACAGCCAGCCTATGTATAGTATATAATATGGTTTTCTTTCTACATTGCTATTCATATACAGGATATTCGAGATTCAATGTTACAAGCGATATCTTCCTTATTTGTAGAGATATGAGATCGAGCAAGGTGTCGTCAAGAATGGTTTTCAGAATCCTAAAGGATATACTTTCTAAATCTACCCTTACTAAACCACGCTCTAAGAAACCTCCCCCAAACCAATTCTTCTAAATTTCACCCCTCATCTTTTTGATTTTATAATGGAAGCACTAGAAGTTAGGAATACAACGATATAAACAAAAATTTCATTCAACAAACAGCTTAAATAAATTTGGTAGTACGATTCAGATATTTATTTCGATTTACGAAAATAGTTTAGGTATATTTAAATCCGTGCTGTTATAAATAGAATTACTCACTAGCGCCAACGGGCAGTGGCGGAGGTTCGATACAACCCTCAGTATAACTGCGAGTCTCAACCAGATCTGTTGTGTATACATGTACGCTGCCGTAAATACTATTTCGTAGTTCTATGTTTGTTTTAAAAATGTTGCCTACGTCGCGAACACGACCAATGTTGGGGAAAGTTACAAAATTTATAGCAGAAATGCATAACCTAAATTATGATGGCGTTAAAATTCAATGTGTAGTTTGTAATATCCCTTCAATGTAAATAGTAAACAGCATTCTTCAAAAAAGAATTGCACACGACACTATGACAAATTTAAATTTAATTTATGTGTTACCTTTATAGCATGTAATCTACCGTTTAATTTACTAGACAAGGAAGCACATGTCTTCTTATGGAATAAATATTCGGAGTGCAAATTACCAAGTGGGGCATCGTTACAAGGAATTGTGCCATCTGTTCCCGAACATGTTGAAAAAAGAATCAAATCGAAGTTGAAAGATAAAAAACTGTGGTTATGTGTGGACGAAACAACAGATCGTAAAAAAGTTCTGTGGTTAATGTAATGGTACATACAATGGAACCACATCAATCGTCACCTTCAATTCTATTAACTTCCAGACGAGTCAAATCCCCAAAACGTATTTGCAAATTTCACAGACTGTGCCCCCGCATGCCTGAGCCACCAGAACCTAAACTTACACGTTGGGAATCATGGTTACAGGTCGCGTTTTATTATCATAAATATTTTGAGAATATTAAGAACGCGGTTTTACAATTCGATCCAAAGGATGCTGCGGCTATCAAGGAAAGCCAGTCGAAATTTCAAGATAGTCAGGTTAAAACGGATTTAAAAACTATTCAGGACAATTACTTCGGACTAGTGGAGGCAATAGAAAAATTACAAAATCCTTCGGTGTCGTTAGTGGAATCTCTGCAAATAGTGCAACAAGTTCACGCACAGCTATGCGCGGTAGAAGATGCAAAAAATGTTTGTGTTCTAGGAAGGTTTGAAAGTGTTTTAGAGAAAGATTCTAATTTTGGCACATTGAGACAAATTTGTGAAGGTGCGTCAACAGAACCGTTAAGTTGTTCCAAAGATTATTTTAATTACGCAAATATAACGTCACTAGATGTAGAACGTTCGTTTTCTGCATATAAACACACTTTTTCCTCACGCCGCTACTCGGTTTGCCGAAACAACTGTGGAAACATATCTAATGTTGCAGATATTTAACAGACATTATTCACTTTGTGATTTCACGGAAGACTCTTAAGACGGTAAGTGTTTGAGCACGTACTATATTTTCTTTCTGACCATTTATTTTGTGTAAACTTTTATGCGCCCGCCACTGGCTGTTGGAGCAAATTGAGCAAACTTATTATATATGAGGATAACCAATCCTGTAAAATGTCATCAATAACCTAAGCTAATATGCAGTAACAGCCAGAGGCGCGGTGAGCGCATAAAAGTTTACACATAAAATAAAAGGTAAGAAATAAATTATAAAACCTGCTGAAACACTTACCGTTTTAAAAGTCTTCCGTGAAATCACAAACTAGGTAACATCTGTTAAATATTTGAATCATTAGATATGTTTCCACAGCTGTTTCAGTCAAGTGAGTACGACGTGCGGAATAAATGTTTTTTAATGCCGAAAACGACCGTTCGACATCTAGCGATGTTATATTTGCATATTTAAAATAATCTTTGAAACAACTTAATGCATCTTCACACGCACCTTCACAAATTTGTCTTAATATAAGAAAATCGGAGTCTTTCTCTAAAACACTTTCAAATTTTCGTATTACACACCAATTTGTTTCGCCTTCTACGGCGCATAACTGGGCGTGAACATCATTCGCAATTTGAACAGAATCCACTAGCGACATCGAAACGTTTTGTAATTTTTCTATTCCCTCCGTTAGTCCGAAGTAATTGTTGTGAATAGTTTGTAAATCTCTTTTAACCTGACTATCTTGAAATATTTCCTGGCTTTTCTTGATTGCTGCAACTTCTGTCTGATTGAATTTTAAAACCACGTTCTTTACTTGATCAAAATATTTGTTGTAGTAAAACGCAGCCTGCAACCATGTTCCCCAACGTGTAACAATCGGCTGTAGTGGTTCAGGTAAATCAGGACACAGTTTGTGAAATAGTCGGGTACGTTTCGGGGACTTTAGAAACACTGCCTTTGTACTAGCAATCAATGCACTTACTAGTCGAAAACATGTAGGAATCGTTTGTGCCGCAAGATTTAGAGTATAGATTTTACACGTTACATGTAAGAAGTTACCACTGTGTTCTTTAAGAGATCGGCCCAAAAAGCTTATGGAGAAAAGTATATAGCTGTTCAACACGTCCGCAATTGGTGTAGGGAGTTCACTGGAGGTCGGACGGAAATTCGCGATGAAGAGCAGAGCGGAAGACCATCAGTTTCAGAGGAAATCGTTGAAAAAGTCGAGAGGACACTGCTTGAAGATCGGAGGGTCACCATTCGTCAACTCGCTCTTCGGATTCCTGAGATTTCCAACACCACAATTGAAAAGAATTTGACCGAAAAACTGGGCTACCGCAAGGCGTGCGCGCGGTGAGTACCGCGAATGCTCACGGAAGACCATAAGCAGAAACGCTGCAAGTGTGCTCAGACGTTGCTTCAACAATGTCAAGACAACAAGGAGGAACTTTTGGACTCCATTGTTACGGGCTACGAAATGTGGGTGTTTCATTTCACTCCCGAAAGCAAGCGACAATCATGCAACTTCGTCGAAGCCAAAGAAGTTTAAACGTACGCAATCTGCTGGCAAAGTCATGGCAACCGTCTTTTGAGACCGGAAAGGGCTATTGCTAGTCGACTTTTTGCCTCCTGGGGAAGTCAAAGAAGAGGTTATTCGATTCTTGAAAGGACTGGCGGCAGAATTCTACGACATGGAGATACAGAAGTTGGAGCACCGTCTGCAAAAATGCTTGGATAGAAATGGCGATTACGTCGAAAAATAGTTTAAGTTTTTACCTTTAAAACGATGTGTAATGTTAAGGAAATAAAGAATGCTGTCTATTTTTAAAAAATATGGGAACCTTATTTTACGATCATCCCTCGTACTAAATAAATCGTTAATCATGGAGTCTATATATTGCTTACTATTCATATCACAACAATACACCATTGGTATTTTTTATGCAATCATACGCTATCTTACATCGTTGAAAAGAGAATAAAAAATTCTATTCAGCAACCTAAAAATCCAATATGGCGTCCATTTAACTTAAGAAAATTAATACGTTGGGTATCTCAAAAGCTGCCATCTTGAATTTTTGTTCAACGTCAATTTCAAATTGGTCTTAACGAAAACACTTTCATTTGAGACTTTTTTTCGTATCTCTTATACTTACAAAGATATTTGAGATACAAGAAACTGACAGTTTTTAGTTTTTTTGAAAGAACTTCTGACGGTTTCGACATTTTGAACTTTTTGAAACAGATTTTAAATCAGCACATAAAACTGCAAAACATTGCCCATTTAACCAAATCTCCATTTTCAATGATAAGAAAGTTATCTATGTAATCCCACTCGATCTGGGACAGCCTGTATATTCAAACTTGCAAATTTTGCAGTAGTTAGTGAAGGCTTGTATCCCGCTTACTTGCAAATATTAGATCAATTGTTTTTCGAAAAGCAATCTTTGAGAATGCAAATATAGTTGGTGCTCAAATCAAGTATTGAGAAGAGATGTTGTGGTGCTAGGTAATAAACGCAAATTTAAATAACGCAAGGCTTAGGTATTAATCATATAGGAACAAATCCAACCAGTTAGTTTCTATACATATATGTAAGGTGCTGCATGCGCTGTTGTGATATCACGAACAAATGGAAGAAGCAACATCGTCAGGTAAGTTTAGAGCGAGGATATACTCGCACACACAATGATTCTGAACGATATTCTTTTCTTGCTGGTCTCCGCGGCGTACCATCGGTGGCAGTCACATGGAATTATTCGGTCAATATTATTGGTGGAGTGTCCCTTGTGTACGAGGTGGTCTGTCCTCTACGTATGAGTTGAATTCTGTTCGGCAAACGTCGTTGATGCGGCGTTTTACCTGTTGCTCGCCGAACAACCGAAGAAAGAGGTGGAGAGCGCGGTTCAGATGGTCAGGTCGATGACCAGTACGGGCAGAACGGTGAACCGGGATTTACAATACTTTACTTCTCTATCCGTCTATACCTATATGCTCACGCTTATACCTACATGCATGGGATATACACAAGTACAGCCACCTTTTCTACAAGCTTTAACCCTTTCTTGTGGTGTACAAATCTGTTTGATCTTCGCGTAAGGAGGAGATAGCCTTAAATTGCTGCGTTCGCAGTGGTATTCTCGCTGACAAATAAATTATATGCCTCTTTAAGAGAGTAGTAGCTGTAATTTCAATTGTCAAGCCCTTATAATTTTAGTTGTGAATGGATTTAATAAGGACCAACAAATAAAAAATAAAGTAAATACAGTGTACATCCATAATGTATGCACCATTTGGGAAACTTCTTTATTAGAGGTTTCTAAAAAAAAAAGTTCTTGGTGAAAGTTTGTGCATCCCTTAAAACTAAACCATGTATCAATAAAATATGGAAATTTTCTAATACTATACTACTATACTACTAATACTATCTCTACCATTTTGATCCTTATGTATTACGTTTATCTTTTTTTTTCATCTTTTTTTTTATCAATAAACTTCTTATTATTATTATTATTTTATACGGAGTACGTCTCACGCAGAAAAAAAAAAATTTCCACCAAGAAAGTAGATTTTCTTTCTCTATTTAAGAATATACAGTCGACACTGTATATAGTGAAAGACCACGGTGCCGATTGATGAGGTTCCAATTTGCGTGCCATTACATGAAGAACAGAATGTTTCTTCTGATCTGTTGTTTCGTCGACACATAACCACAATTTTTGAATCTTTCAACTCCGATTTTATTTTTTGTTCAATATGTTCGCGCGCAGATGGCACAATTCTTCGTAACGATGTTCGACTTGGTAATTTGCACTCCGAATAGTTATTCCAAAAGCAGATAAATGGTTCCTTGTCTAGTAAATTAAACGGTATATTACATGCAATAAACGTAACGCATATAAATTTTTCATTGTCTCGTGCGCAATTTCTTTTTGAGACATGCTTTTCACTATTTACGTGTCGTAGACAATGTTGTCTGGACCAACACATTAACGGGATTTTACAGATTACACATTTAATTTTAGCACCTTCATATATTAAGTCTGGAATTTCTGCAATAAATTTTCGAAGTTTGTCCGACCGCGGTCGTTTTGCTGACGAAATCATAATTTTTCTAGGACAGATAAACAATTGCGCAAATGACCGGCAGCGAAAATGTCCGTACTGCTCCGCAGACGAAGTAATACTACCGTTCCTCTCGGTCTGAACTGATTCTACGCCGATGCGCGGTACCGCTCGTGGCCAGCGTTAATCATAAGCAATGTGAATAATTTATTGCATTATGTATCCATATGTCGTACTGTTTTAAACAAGGTAAGCTCAATTAATAATGTGGATATAAATAATATGTAGAGTAACCTAAACTTGCGGACTCGCATAGGCGTCGGTATTACGGGTTAATATAAGAATACGAAAAATTCATAAATAAACTAAACCGGTAGAGAAGCAGGCATGTAGTGTCGATCTTGAATATAAATCATGTTAAACCACGCTGAGAGAGATTTCGTTTTAGTACCGGTTGAGCTGTTGCAGAGATTAGTCGAACGGTCAAGGTTAAGTACTTACGTGTCGCTTTTGAAAATATAGCTGGTGTTTTTTGTTTGTTGTAAGTACATAATTAATGTATCGTTTCATGTAGAACTAATATTTACATACCTAAGAAAACAATGCCTCGTAATAGATTTGCTACTAATGTACATAAGTATGTGTCACTTTTTCCCCATTTAAAATATGACGGTAGTGCAGTTTTTTGCTTAATATGCAATGTCGTTTGGCTGCATTGGACAGAACTGATTGCCAGAGGCATGTCAATGGTATTAAGCATATGAGAAATGCAAGAACTGAAATACCTTATACACTATTCCTCATACATTTATTAATTATGTTTACCTCCTGTAATCTTCCGTTGTCGTTGGTGAGAAAAGCAGCTTTTAAAACGTTTGGCGACAATACATTCCAAAGTACCCATTACCCTCACAAACACAATTACAGAATCATTTGCCGCGAATGAAAGAGATGCTAGAAAATGTGTGTTAAACGTGATTTGTGTTCCAAAAAAATATGGATTACCGTGGATGAGACGACCGATATAAAGAAAAACATATTGTGAATGTAATAGCTCGCGTTTTATCTAGCGAGAACACAGCATCTCGATATTTGTTAGCTTGCAAACGTGTTCAACAATGTACCGCGGAAAATATTCAAAAAGTGATAGTGAACGCTTTGAAAAAATTTAAAATTGCCCAAGATCAAGTTGTGATGATTGTGACAGATAGTGCAGCAACGATGTTAAGTGTTGGGCGATCCTTAAAACATACATTTCCTAACTTAATACATATAACCTGCGTGCTGCATGCTTTGCATTTAGTTGGTGAAGTTGTTCGACAACATTACGGAAACGTTGATCGGATGATTGGAAGTACTAAAGCAATGTTTCATAAATCTCCTAAACGTTTAAAAGAATTTCGTAAATTTTGTCCAGGTATTCCAGAACCTCCTGAACCAATTTTAACGCGATGGGGTACTTGGCTAACAGCAGCTTCTTACTATTTGATCCATTTTCAACAAATTCAATCAGTTATAATGCGATTTAATCGGAATGAATCCAAAGCAATTAGAGAAATCAAAGAGAATTTCAAATTCCTCAACTTTTAGAAGATTTAACAACAATATGTACCAATTATACAGTATTACTAGATGCCATCAGAAAACTACAATGTACTGAATTGTCATTGCAGGAATCATTAGACATAGTGGAGAGTGTAAAAAATAAATTACACACATTAAATGATACGCCGGGTTTATGCGCTGGTCAAAACTTGGCAGATGTTTTAAGGAAAAATCCCGATTTTAATACTTTAGAGGCCGTTTATAATAAGTGTAAGAATAATGAACTTTTAAGTGATTTTGAAAAACAGTTTCTACATGCAAATGTAACTTCCTTAGGATGTGGAGAGATCGTTTTCTATGTATAAGAATATTTTTTCTTGTCGACGCACAAGGTTTAAAGAAGTAACTGTGGAAACATATGCAATGATGCAAGTTTACAGCAGTTCACATCCTGATGCCTCTAATTTATTGAATAATTAGCAAGTAAGTTTATTTATGAATTTTTCGTATTCTTATATTAACCCGTAACACCGACGCCTATGCGAGTCCGCAAGTTTTGGTTACTCTAATAATATGCTTTCAAGGATTCTAAGTAAAAAATGCTTTATTTTAAGAAAATAAAACTATTGATTTATAATCTAAATATTGTAAATCATCTATTCAGACATGCAGAGCAATATCAGTACTATTTTGGAGGATTTACCACATTATATGCCAACGATAAAAAGTAAAGTCGTCTAAAAGTTTGTTGTATAAACCAATCAAGTTACAATTCCAAAACTTATATTATATGTGTGTACATACAACATGTATAGTCTTCTGTTATCATATTTCAGGGTATCTGCGTTTTATTTGATTTACATTCACACATAACTTAATGATTCAAAAATCTGACTCAGATTTATCGTCCGCAATTTGCCTGTCCCTGCAAGTAGTTAGTAATATGTTTGTAGGATGAATCATACGTCAATCTCAATGCTGTTATCTGAAAAGTTTACCCGATGGTTTGGTAGGCTATGTATGTGAGTCTATCGCCGTATAATGGAGCTTAAAAATGCTTGTAGAATAAATATATTTGGTAATCTTTGTGAAAGGCAATAAATTGTTTAAATTTGGCGCCTTTCTATGTGCTAACTGTTATTTGATTTTTGACAGTAATCATAATTACAGGCACCTTGATAATTCCTGCGTTATTATCAGCTAAATAAACTTTTTTTATGGTCATTGTTAACAGAAGATGCAAATTCTACAGTTCGACTAGTATTATTATAATAAATACTTTATACAGGGGCTGGGATGATGTATAGAACCAATCTTTAAAACGGATGTTAATGATGAAACCTTGCAGATAAATGTAATGGCACATAATCTGATTTCGAATTTTTTGTTGTTACTGCAGTACCCTCAACCGTTATTATTTAAATAGGACACCTGTACATTTTTGCATATTTTCCGCATTCATCGATACTAACACTTTTTACTCCTGCCCACATTGCTGTTCATCTCTCAGTTTATGCTACTAATTTTCAAAAACGGCATTGAAATATTTCTTAGCGCTACCTACTGCCAAGAGATATAGTAATTCCGTCCTAGAGAGTAGCGACAGAAACCATAATGCAAAAGCCATACTTACTCATACAATAATATAACCTTTAACGTACAAAAAATTGCAATATATCAAAAATTAGGTAACAACATATGTTAAAATTATTTTTCTTAAACAACTAGTAAAAAAATATAGTCTAAATTTGTAATTTTTTGTATAAATATATAAAAGAAACATATCTACAATTTTCAATTTCCTTTTATACATTTATACAAAAAATTACAAATTTAGACTGTATTTTTCTACTAGTTACAATATTTAAGAAATTATTAGAGTTTGTTAAAAAGGTGGCACCGGATGGCAGTAGCGTAGCGGTAGTGGCGTGAGTAGGTGTAATTTTCAACTCGTAGTCGATCTCGACAGTACCGCGAGAGAGTTCAAAGCGACAGTACGTTGCACGCTGCACGCCAAATAAGTACGCGGAGATGGGACGCCCAAAAGGTGTAACGTTCCCTTCGAATGTGAATAAATATCTCAGGCATTTCCCTGGATTAGAATATAGAAGCCCGCATATTTATTGCACAATATGCAATGGCGGATTACTAAATCGCGATAGGTTTAAATGTAGAAAGCATTGTAAAAGTAAACGTCATGCATTGAATTTAAGGAACAGCATTCCATACTGGCAATTTTTATATGATTTTATTTTTATGTTAAGTGTGTGCAACATCCCACAACATCTAGTATCTACCATCTTACTAGGGCGGTTGCCAATTGCCACAGTGGACATCAAGACGACAGGAAAAGGTAACAATATTATTTTTCACTAATATTGTATATTACGTACCTACTTTTATGTGGTACGCCACTGCCGGTACCACCTTTTTAACAAACTCTAATAATCAGTATTAACCGCAAATTCTTGCGTTTCGACAAATGTACGTTGTCGCTCTAGGATAAGTGAGATTATAAACAAACCTGAAAGAAAATGTGAGAGGAATTGCTAAGTCGTACGGTATCGGAAAATCCTCTGTAGATGACATTAAAAGAAAAAATAATGAAATTATTGCCTACGTCTCATCAAGAGTTAGCGACCTCAGACAAAGAAGAACTCAAATCGTGTCAAAATCCAGATACCAAAGCCGTATTTTTACATGGTTTTTACGATCAAGAGGGGCACCATTCAAAAAATAACTGGAAAAGACGATTTTGAAACAAGTTCCGGATGACTGGAGAGGTTCAAAAAACCACATAGTCTGTCTCACATCTAAAGAAACGCCTTCTGAATATTGTGGTAAAGTTTTCTCATGAAAATTTAAATAATTTTCACCTGTCTTTCAAGGTAGAAGAAAATATGGCTCAAAATGCATGTGATTTAGTAGACCAGCCCAAACATGAGCCAAAAATCCATTTCCCCCCACAGCATGCAGATTTTCTAGAGCTCAAACATGATTGTTATGGATATTGTTCACACCATTTCTTGTAAATGTGGCTTCGTCGGCAACCAAAATAAATTTGGTAACATTTTCATTTCTGTGGCATTGATGTAAAACCCATTGACAAAATTCAACTCTTATGGGTTGATCTTATGGTTCTAATGCTTGTATCCTAAGAAATTACAAATTTTCATAATTTTAACATGTCCACCAGTTTATTACTTTCATAAACGAGTGCCAATTTTCAAACAAACAGCGATTAAAGTTTGTTAAAGTCTAACAAATTTATTATCACCCGTAATGCATCAACATTCAGAACACCCTGTATATATGTGCTTGGAATTTACTTTACAATTAATCTGATATATACGACAACACCTAACGAAGAAGAATATCTAACTACAAAACCATTCTTAATATTAATTTTTACATTGCAAAACAGAATTTTCCACTTTCGCGGATTTTTTTATATTCCATATTATTTCAGTAAAATACGATATCTAAATCGAAGCAACGCATTCCAATATATTCAGTCTAAATTATTTTCTGTGTGAAGCATAATTTGTTATTGACCTGTAGGTCAAGAATACGAAGATATGACACAAGTTGTAAAAGAACGAATTTACGAGAATTGTTATTACGTTCGAGTATTTAAAATATACAGAGCGTATTTTCAAGTGACTTAATGAAAGTCAATAAATAAATTTTATTCGCAAAAATTAATAGATTGTCTCAGTTAAGGCCTTTTAACCAGTTCCCCAACGAGATTCTCGAAGTTACAAGAAAGCAAACAGAAGGTAATGTATTTATTGATCCGTATACTATTGTGGTAATAAATTTTCGACAGCCTCTTTGTGTGTACAGTTATTCTAGAAGGGATAGAGCATAGGACGTCGAAGTAATACGTTTTGATCCCCCTATTGTGTTTTATGAATCACCCCTAAGGGTCTGCTGGTTATGAGTAAGCTATATAGTCATACAAATAATGGATATGTGAGTGATGCTACAATATACGTAATATGTACTTTAGATTATACGGATTTCTCCTTAATTGCAGCTCTGATTGAATAATACTTACAGTCTTTAGCTTCTTGGTCACTTTGTGAAGAAAATTGCTTTCAAATATGTATTAAATATAACATTTTAACTCCTGGAATGAGTCTAATAATTTTCTTAGGCCCCCCGAATGAAACTAAAACTTTATAAAAGCTCAATGTCCTTAATTTTCCCAATGAATACATATGAATTTTGAACTGGTAAATGAGGGATTTGTCTCTTTCGAAACATCGTACATTTTTGATTCTTATGCTAATGTTTAGCGCAATCTTTCTAGATGAACTACTCTTAATATACACTTCTCAGAAGCAATAGTTCTCTTACAACAACATTTTAAATTAAAGTACTGCATTTGTCCAATCTGACCCAAGATATGGGGATAATTTGGACGGCACCCGGGGATGGTATGGCCGTATAGTTGGGGACACATAAACAGTGTATTTCTCAAACATAAAAGTAAAAAATATCGGCCAAGAAAGTTACTGTAGACAGAAACTTAAAAGATCGGTCTTCAAATTCATGTCTTTGAATCTGGGACGCTGGTCTTCCATTGGTTTTGGAAGAATCAGAAGCACTTATGGCAAAATCACGAAGAAAAGCTCTTGATCTATAGGTTGAAAACCATTTGATGTTTATAAAATCTTATTTTAAATCCATCTCGCAACCTCCTGTTGGCACATAATTCATCCTAAGCTTGCCTATTTTCGACGGCACTTTTACAATTATAAAATCGCCTCCTGCGGCATCTTCAGTATTTTAAAGGCACTCGTCATTCTCTTCAACTTCTTGCCATTCACTAGAAGAATCATGCATTAAGATTTCTCCCAATTCTTCATCCAAGAATCTTCCTTCTTTTCCTTCAATATTTTCTTCTCAACTTTAGCTTTCTTTACATTCTTCATTTCCTCTTTTTCTTCCAATTATTCTTTTTCATAGCCAACTTTCTTACCTTAACTTCTCGGTGTGCATTTATTTGCCGTGGAGAAATAAAAGAATCCAGTGGCGCAATTGTGGAAGGAACTGGTGTAAAGCACTGACTTGTAGAAACGGAAGGAGTTGGTGCAGGAGTTTCTGGGGAAGGTATAGCAGGAGGATCTATAGCAGTGGTGACCCCGCCAGCTTCCTTTAATGCAGACTGATTTTCCGAAAAAATACTGTGGTTAAGAGGGACCAAGGAAAGATCTGGATGGTTTAAGACGGAAGAGCAGAGAGAATATTTCTACCAGACGGTAATGTACCATATTTCTGAAATCCCGATTTCACGTTTTCAGGCGTTGCAATTTTGATAAAAAAAATTGTTATATTAACGTTTTTGCTTCCCTACAGTGTTACCAACACAAAAAGCTGGCGATTAAATGTATGTTCAAATCATCCCCGTTTTCCCCTACTGGTAATTGGTTAAATTTGTCAGACAACCACCTTGAAATCATACATTCTTTGTAACATTGGATATGATACCGTTAATCTATATCGCTAGTGACAGCTCAGTGGCGTAGCTAGAGTTCTGCGGGCCCGATGCGGAACCAGATTTGTGGGCCCCCGAACCAAAATGTTTCCTGTGATTTTGAAGCCCCCATGGGCTTATCGTTTTCCAATGTTACATTGATTCCATTGAAATAATTATCCTTATATAAAACGACCATAGCATTACCTATAAGGTTTAACAAATCTAGTGTTGCCCTAGATACGCTTAAAAAGAATCAGTCGCCCAGTTAACGTATTTGTGACCACAATTAACGTATTGCTGCCGACAATTGAATTGGTCTGCCACCTTTTCTGGTGTGCTCTTTTACTGGAGATCCTCCACATTAGAAACTTGTCCTCGCTCACAAAAGGCCAACCTTTTCCCTGTATGAACTTCATTACTTAAAAACTAACAAAGAAGTTTGATTGGTTTTATAGTTTTTGGCTAAGCATATTCAGAGCAGTTTCTCATTGTTTCTCGATAGTAATCCAACACCCAGGAATTTTTGTCCTTTTCATAACCGTCACCTTAAGTTCCGGTTTACCTTGAAGGCCTTTGGCTTCAATTTTCGTTATTGTTTCTATCCACCTGTTCCTGTCCATGGTTTTACCATCTTTCCACCCTCAGAAATTTTAGATCTTCTTCGTATGTCTCTAACCATTTCTTACGCGTTCGTCCTCTCCTCCTTCTGCCATCTTCTCTGCTCAATACTCCTTTCACCCATCTATTATCTAGCATTCCTGACATGTGTCCCAGCCACCGTAATCTATTTGCCCTGGCTTTCTGGCTTATCATTGGTTTCTGATATAGCTGATTAATTTCCGAACTTACCCTTCTTCTCCATCTATTTCCCTGTTTCTTGATAGCTCCGAAGATCTTCCTTGGCACCTTACATTCCCAAACATTCAATCTCTCCTCCTCTTTCCTGTTCCTATTTTTCCTCGTTAATATACAGTTCATATTTGGCCTTCTTTTCAAATGTCTTAAACGTTCTTATGAGTTCGCCTTTTGATCGAGACGTGAAAACCACATCGTCAGCATAAGCGAGTACTTGGATATTCATAGACATGGATAGACAATTAAATAGCACCATTGATGGGGGGGTCTTCTTGTTTAAACTCGAATTTTTCAGACAGGCCTCTCTCCACTCTAACTCCGTTTTCCTAAGTGTCGTTTGTAATAAGTGTAGTATTTTTAAAATACTTTTACTTTCACATATTAAACTGTAAAATGTATTGATCTAAATTTCATCAAATCCCTTAAGAAATAACTGACGTAATTGATTTGGAGTTGCGACAAGTGTTGTTTAAAATATCTCGAAATAGAAATGCAATTACCAAAATCCATAGATATCATATAAATATGCGGTTGTTCTTGGAATCAAATTACACCATTTCGTCGATTTCACATTACAAAAATGTCGATATATCGTTAATTCCGCATTTTCGATGAAAATTTAATAGACAATCTTCAAATTTCTTTAAAACACGTTGTCTTAACATAATTTCTACACACAATATTTCATATCATTTGTTTATCGGTGACTGTAAGATTACATCATTTTCTAGGATGATGATGCAACAACAGACTCTTGGTATGATGCAAGTAGATGAAAATCGAAGCACTATGCGCGACAATGGTGTCGCAATATTTTTCTACATGCAACAGAGTGTTAAAAAAAGGCCACAATATGCATATTTCTCGTTATACATTACTTTGAATTAGATTTCTATGAAAATGATTAAATTTCAAGTCGATAACATTGCGGAAAACCTAAGTATTGATTGTGGATTCAATTTACCTGTCAAAAAAATCTATTTACGTAAGATATTACGTCAACAAAATCAATTGTGAACCAACCTGTAGCTTGCGGACTTTCATATGCTAAAAATAGTAAAATTCATTCGTTAAAAGGATAATTCCATTGTTTCTGGCCTTGTATGTTATATTCTATATAAACGTTAGATAACGTAGATAACGATAACAAAGATAAATATAAGTCGATGGTAGAAAGGTCAGCTTGTCAATTTTTAGATAATTTTAGCATAAATCTCTCAACTTCGATATTTTTAGGTTAATCGTTTGACATTCCCTTTCCGACTGTCAATATTACGTCAATTTTTTAAGCTTACTTGATACATTACGGGGAGAAATAAAGACAAAATTGAATATATTTAAAAATTTTATTTTCCAGTACAAATTAAAATCATATATAATTATTAAATGAATTATTTACAATAATAAAATTACATACTCTTAAAACAGAGTAATAAAGAAAACTTTATATTATTTACAATTATACCATCCAAGAAGAGCTGCATATTTTAAAAAAGGACATTTTTATATGATATATGATAAATAATAAATAATTTTAAGCAATTTTACGTAAAAAATATATGCATATATAAAAAAACAGGATCGTTTTAGGAATGTTACATCTATTTCTATTTGTTTCTTTACGTTTTAAATATACAGCTCTCCTTTTTTTACTTTTAAACACAACAACATTAAAAAATAATACACTTTCTTACTGATTTCTTTACACACAGCTCGCCATCTTACGATAATAATAATTATTACCATTTATAGAATATAAAAATACAATTAGTTAACACTTTTTCTCACTATCACATTATTCAAAAAATCCCGGGGGGGGGGGGACGGCAGGGGCCGCCAAGGGCAAGTCCGAGTGTAGATGTACCCCGTAATTACGTCAATATTGTTTAAAAAAAAATTAACTTCATTTAACGTGAATCAAAATAGTGTCCCGATTTATTTTCACTAAAAAAAAAAAATATTAAAAGAGAAAATATAGTAATATCACAATGGATTCTCTTTGTATAAATTGTATAAATATTAAATAATGCCCCAAAACAAATAAAAATGAAGTAGGTTATAATATTTACATGAAAATATAAATAAAGTCGATTTATTTAAGGAATTTATTCGCTTACATAGAGAAAGACGCTATTTTGACTCGTGTTGTAGTGTCGTGTGGAACAAAAAAGATTGCATTTACGTCATCGTCGTTGTTCCTTTGTTTTTATTAATATTCCCTATTCGTTATTATATATTATCTTCTTTTTTTAATTAAGAGATCACTCGCTTCGAAAAAAAATACGTTTGGAATTTAAGTGTTAATTTGAAAAATAATATCTAGAATCTAGGTAGCTGGCAATGATTTCTGAAGTTTCCGGTGTATAACCGTGAGACGAAAATATTGATGATAATGTAGTAAAAAAAAAAAGACACTAAATCAACAGTTATACAGTCATGGCAATAAATTGTCTCTGCTGGAGCGCGTCTCCCGTATCTTTCGCCTGTGCCGAGCACAAATCGGGGGTTGAAACCGAACGGTTTAGTTTCCCGTCGCCCATTCCGAAACTAAAAATTGACACTAAAGACGTGATGCGGTCAATTTCCATCGCTGACGAACCCGATTGGCAACCATTCGTGTCTTGACCCGAAGAGCGTTCGGATTCTTCCAGTTCTTTCGTCACGTTATCGGAGAGAATTGTGGCGTCGTCTAGGAACACCGAATCGTCACCTTCTTCTGTACTACTACTCGCACTGTTGTTAGAATTGCATTTGATCTTCTTGGGTAGTATGGATTGCACCGCTTCTTCGGTTTCCCAATCCGTAACCGCTCGTCGTCTCTTTAAACAAGGTGAGCTGCTTCTTTCACGTAAAACACTAGTCGTTTGAGATTTATCGAGGTCCAAATAAGTCACTTCACTACTACCAACGTTACTACTATTGCTACTACTATTAAAAGGTGGTTGGTTCTCTTTATCTTGATTTTCGGCGCACTTAACACACGCCGGTTGTAAGAATTCCAAATTTGACGCTTCTTCGACGTCCTCCGATAAAGGCATCGAGTCAATTCCGGCTTCCTCGGCGGTTAAAGCCACCAAATCCTCTTGAGAACTCGTCCTCGACGGTATAGGAGTTGGTGATTGGTAATGCACCATATTGTACGCCTCTTCCATGAAGATATAGCGCGCTTTTTGGAGGACAGTCGCCACTAACAGGTTCTTGTGTAAACTAACACCTCCGCGATTTGCCCGAGATTGAGCTATTTTCGTTAGAGAAATTCCTATTAAGCGTTGCGCTTCACTGGCCATCGCAAAACAACGTTACGTTGGAAAAAAACTAACACGCACTTCTATACTCTCGTTTTAACAACGCAACGCAACAGATTAGTTTCTTCTTATTCCGCAAAAATAACCGCGATAAATTGCGATAATAAAGAAGATGCGTCACGCCACAGGTATATGAGTCACTCGATTCCGTTTAGAGAAAAAAAAAACAACACAAATAACTGCTTTAAAATACACAAAAATCCTCAATTAAGGTTAAGATAAACTTATCTGCACGACACGCAACTTTCTACTGAAATGCACAAATGCCCGCCACGAGACTAATATTTATAGCTTTACGATGTGACGTCACAACCTACTTTCAACGTGTCTCGAGCCAATCGCGTCGCGGCCTTGCCGAACGATTCCGAACGGTGACGGTCGGCGATACGAACGTTACCAATAAGGTTGATAATTACGGATTTTCCGCTTTGGCGGCGTTCAACCGTTGATCTCTACGCGCATCAACAGTAACGCTTTTATTAATAGCGGAAGTTGATGTCACAAAAAATACGTCGACCGACGTCTTGCGTACGCAAACATCGCGACCGAACGACTAGAGATTTCTTTGTTCGATAGAAACTGTTACGTTTTATGGATTATCTTTTTTTTCTTCGGAAAATATGCGCGGAATTAGCAGCGGCTGCCCCCGTCGAGAAAACCGACTACTCATGACTGATTCATATCGAATTTACGCGTATTAAAATGGAATATCCCATATAGGCCATTTAAGGTCGTTTTGCAAGCTGGTTCAGATGGCAATCACAAATTGAAGCGTGCTATTTTAATAATTAAAAGTATCCAAATATCTAGAATGCTATGAATAGCATAAACTAAAACAAATATTTCTAAATGTCAATGTCAAAATTCTAAATAACCTCGATTTTACCATAAAATATTCTTTAAACATTTCGTATTATTTAACCTTACATGCTGAAGAAAATATTGTAATGTACAAATATTTATTAATAACAGATAAGAATATCGATAACGATATCGTATTTTACAAATGAGAGATATATTTGTTTGAATGAATTTTTATTTACCACTATAGCATAATTTTGATGTAATCAATTGTTAAAACGTATAAATTTAACATTAAAATAGATTAACATGCAGTCATCACCAGCTTGTAGCAATAAAATAGTACTAATTAATAAAATAAATATACATAATATATATATTTTCATAATAATCTCTTCTTTAGTACAATTGCGCACGTATGTATTATTAAAAAATATATATAATTATGCCCAGTAAAGTACAATCAAAAAATCTAGTAGAATCAATTTTAAATTATGAATTTATTACATTCTTTTTCTTAAATAATAAATAATTTAATATAGTTAACTGCATTACCCACTTTTGTCAGTGTTTCCTAGAGGGCGCACGAAAAAATTACTAATTAATAAAATAAATATACATAATATATATATTTTCATAATAATCTCTTCTTTAGTACAATTGCGCACGTATGTATTATTAAAAAATATATATAATTATGCCCAGTAAAGTACAATCAAAAAATCTAATAGAATCAATTTTAAATTATGAATTTATTACATTCTTTTTCTTAAATAATAAATAATTTAATATAGTTAACTGCATTACCCACTTTTGTCAGTGTTTCCTAGAGGGCGCCCGAAAAAATTATTGTTAATTTGTAAATTAATACCTAGATGGTGCCTTATCTTATGAATATTTTTAATATATTTTACTTCAATTATAGAAAATAATGCACAATTTTAATTATTAAATTAATTAAATACTTAAATAAAAAATTGCTCTCTAAAATATATCGAATTAATTCCATACTATTAGATTGTACAACTTAAAATAACCAAAATCACCAAATCCAAAGTTACACTAAAATTACATAAGAAAAATCACTAAGTTGTCATAAATATTTGACATTTAAGATGTTAAATTCTCGATTTATAATCGGCTTGCAAAACAGCAATAAGTTGTTACAATCTGCATGCGTTTACAAAAATCTCCCGGCTGTTAAATATGCTTCAGATTGGGTTCCGCAAGAAAAAGTCACTCACACCGGACAGGTTATATTTCTACATATTTTCTTTCAAATCGAAGGAGGTGATTAATACATCATTACATTTCAGCAATGGGATAAGAATGATTATAGATTAGCAAGATTCATCGATAGACCTAAGCATGTTAACCCTAATTGGGCTATTAAGTTAATAGATGAGGTTCCACCGAAGGTATGTAAGGAACGTGTCGTTTGGTGCGATGGTGGTAGTGGTCCGACAGGTCATCCAAAAGTGTACATTAATTTAGTAAGTTGGGATTGGATAAACTGTGAATGATAGATAATGAGTTTAATGATTCATTTCTTTCAGGATAAACCCGGGAATCATATTTGTGGATATTGCGGATTAAGATTTGTTTTAGATGCTAAACATCATTAGTAAATAATTGTAAATTTCAATATAAATTAAAGTATATCTTGTATTAGTCTTGTTATTTATTAAATAAATAGAAATTTTAATAAAAGTCTTGGTTCTTTATTTTAATATTAAGTTGGCAGTATTCACTCATTTATAGAGGATAAGGCAGTAGCGTACCTAGAGCTTTTGCCATCTGAGGGGGAGATTCTTAATTTGCTGCCTTTCCTAAGTCAATCAAAATTAAAAGTGGTCATTAAGAATTACTGAACATAAATAAATAAATAGAAAATATTTCCTTTGTTTAAATAGATTGTACACATAATTTTAACTAACTTTTATTAAAGCCTTCAATGACGTCAAAATTCATGTCATCTGTTAGTTGTTCTATGGAAAATATTCATTGTGGAACGAAGTTTTAATTCGGAAAAGCTCCCTTCACAACTATTATGGCTAGTGTTAAAAAAAATCTTAACAATATTACAGAGTTGTCAACAGAGTGTTCCAACTTACATTTTAGAATAAATAGGGGTTCAAGAGGCCCTTGCCCTTTTTTCAGCGTTCTGCTTGTTCTTGTAGAGCAGGCACAAACAAAATTCTGGATCTTTTTCCTTTCACTTAAAAGATTAGATGATATTAGGCACGAATACTTCGCTGAAAGGACATATACTTGCTCAAAATGTATTTTAATGTCTTGGATAACTTTATCCGATAACAAAAACATTTCATTTCGTATTTCTTCTTTTAGTAATAGCCCCAAGTATCGCGAATTTTCACAGCTCATAATTTTTTTTTTCTAATCCAATACTTAGTAAATATCTCCAAGTCTTCACAAAATTTCGTAGCAGCTGTAACTGTGTTTTGCAATATAGCGTTTTGCAATAATTTGTAAAAAATTCGGTTTTAAATCAGTTTGATAGTAGTTAAACCCCTTTGTTTGCAAATATTCTTGCGCGCCATTAATTCCCAAAAATTGAGGTCACGCAGAAAAGAAAAAGATTGCATTGGGTCGAGTTTTTTTTTAATATTTCCTTCTTCAGATGGTGGCGTTGTTTATAATAACAACAATGGGGTTAAAGAAAGTATTAACAGCCGACACGGCGAACGTCTATTCTTTTTTCACTGACTAAGCGTAAAAATGTCGACATCGAGTCGGCCCCCGGGGTCAGCATAAATTCTTGTTAAGTTGCATACTTATTATAATCATTGATTCTGTTGATTACAACATTAGAACATTATTATATTATTTATTTTTATATAATTTAGATAAAAATATTAAAAAATGCCGCCTCAAAATATGTACCGCCCGCAGCGGACCATCCCCATCGCCCCTCTTTGATACGCTACTGGAATAAGGGAAAGAAATTTAAAAAGGGATTTGATATATTATTTAAAATAGAAAACGTTTTATTGTATTATTAAAAGGTAAAAATGATAGAAACTTAATTAAATCATGATTCTTTTAAAGAAAAGCATAATAGCTTTGATTTTAGTATATAGGGAATTTTATTTTTCAAACTTGGTCAAATATTTCACGCATGCGCAACTATATATAAATCAACTTCACTGTGATGCGTTATCCTTTCATGATTTCATTTCCGTTACGTTAGTGGTGTCGTTAGGACGTTACGTTATATTTGGTAAGTGTTTGTCGCTTTTTTTTGTAAAAATCTTCAAACATCCTTTTTATACCGCTTTAATTCCTAATTTTCTTATTCATTTATACTCCTGTACAATCATAACTTCATTATAAACAAGGTAGTTTTAATATTATTTGCTTTTTGTGCAAGATCCTTGCGTATGATGAAATTGGGCGCAACTTCACGACATGTTTGTTATTTATTTTGTAGACAAACTCGTTTACGAAAGCTATCGATAAAATGGCTGATGCGGACGATCTTCTTGATTACGAAGACGAAGAACAAACCGAACAGACCACTAACGAAGCTAATGGCACTGTCGACCAGAAAAAGAGCGTGAAAGGTACTTATGTATCGATTCACAGTTCCGGTTTTCGCGATTTCCTACTCAAACCCGAGATATTAAGAGCTATCGTTGATTGTGGCTTTGAGCATCCATCCGAAGGTAAGCGAAATTTACTTCTCCTAATGTACGAGTTCTTAAATCGCACGTTTTTCATATCTAGTTCAACATGAATGCATTCCACAAGCCGTTTTGGGCATGGACATTTTATGTCAAGCGAAATCCGGTATGGGAAAAACAGCCGTCTTCGTATTGGCCACCCTGCAACAATTAGAGCCAACCGAGAATGTTGTATATGTCTTGGTGATGTGTCACACAAGGGAGTTGGCATTTCAAATTAGTAAAGAATACGAGAGGTTCAGCAAGTATATGCCGAATATTAAAGTTGGGGTATTCTTCGGTGGCTTGCCGATACAGAAAGACGAGGAGGTATTGAAGAATAATTGTCCGCATATCGTTGTCGGTACTCCAGGGAGGATTTTGGCTCTTGTACGATCCAAGAAATTGAATTTGAAAAATCTCAAACATTTTATTTTGGACGAATGCGATAAAATGTTGGAGTTGTTAGGTAAGTCGATTGTTTAATTTTTGTGTCGATTCATCTTAAAGCAGGCAGTGTGGTCGTAAAATTTCGCTACATCAAACTCTGGAAAAATCAGAAAGTACGTTTTGGTTTTTAAAATGAAAAAATTTTACTTGGGAGATAGCTTTCTAAAAGTTGACTGCGTAAGAATCACTTTCGAGTATCATATTTTGTAAATTGCATAATTTTTCAATGAATAGATAGTTAGAATCTTTCATCGATGTGAAATACTTTCGATTGCTACGTAATATACACAAGTAAATGTATCTTCGAAACCAACTTGCGTTGCAGGGTGTTCGCAAAGTTGAAGCATTTATTTCAACAGCTTACGTCATTCTACAACGTAATTAAATTCAATCAATGAATTAAAAGTTTAATTTCGTTAACAAAATTTAATTACGTTGAAGAAACCAAGAAAAATTTTGAATTGTTGAAATGTTATTATTATAATTATAAAATGTTCTATGCAATATACATTATTTGAGTAACCAAAACTTGCGGACTCGCATAGGCGTCGGTATTACGGGTTAATATAAGAATACGAAAAATTCATAAATAAACTTACTTGCTAATTATTCAACAAATTAGAGGCATCAGGATGTGAACTACTGTAAACTTGCATCATCGCATATGTTTCCACAGTTACTTCTTTAAACCTTGTGCGTCGACAAGAAAAAATATTCTTATACATAGAAAACGATCTCTCCACATCTAAGGAAGTTACATTTGCATGTAGAAACTGTTTTTCAAAATCACTTAAAAGTTCACTATTCTTACACTTATTATAAACGCCCTCTAAAGTATTAAAATCGGGATTTTTCCTTAAAACATCTGCCAACTTTTGACTAGCGCATAATCCTGGCGTACCATTTAATGTGTGTAATTTATTTTTTACACTCTCCACTATGCCTAATGATTCCTGCAATGACAATTCCAGTACATTGTAGTTTTCTGATGGCATCTAGTAATACTGTATAATTGGTACATATTGTTGTTAAATCTTCTAAAAGTTGAGGAATTTGAAATTCTCTTTGACTTTCTCTAATTGCTTTGGATTCATTCCGATTAAATCGCATTATAACTGATTGAATTTGTTGAAAATGGATCAAACAGTAAGAAGCTGCTGTTAGCCAAGTACCCCATCGCGTTAAAATTGGTTCAGGAGGTTCTGGAATACCTGGACAAAATTTACGAAATTCTTTTAAACGTTTAGGAGATTTACGAAACACTGCTTTAGTACTTCCAATCATCCGATCAACGTTTCCGTAATGTTGTCGAACAACTTCACCAACTAAATGCAAAGCATGCAGCACACAGGTTATATGTATTAAGTTAGGAAATATATGCTTTAAGGATCGCCCAACACTTAACATCGTTGCTGCACTATCTGCTACAATCATCACAACTTGATCTTGGGCAATTTTAAATTTTTTCAAAGCGTTCATTATCACTTTTTGAATATTTTCCGCTGTACATGGTTGAACACGTTTACAAGCTAACAAATATCGAGATGCTGTGTTCTCGCTAGATAAAACGCGAGCTATTACATTCACAATACTGTTTTTCTTTATATCGGTCGTCTCGTCCACGGTAATCCATATTTTTTTGGAACACAAATCACGTTTACACGCATTTTCTAGCATCTCTTTCATTGGCGGCAAATGATTCTGTAATTGTGTTTGTGAGGGTAATGGGTACTTTGGAACGTATTGTCGCCAAAACGTTTTAAAAGCTGCTTTTCTCGCCAACGACAACGGAAGATTACAAGAGGTAAACATAATTAATAAATGTATGAGGAATAGTGTATAAGGTACTTCAGTTCTTGCATTTCTCATATGCTTAATACCATTGACATGCCTCTGGCAATCAGTTCTGTCCAATGCAGCCAAACGAACATTGCATATTAAGCAAAAAACTGCACTACCGTCATATTTTAAATGGGGAAAAAGTGACACATACTTATGTACATTAGTAGCAAATCTATTACGAGGCATTGTTTTCTTAGGTATGTAAATAGCTCTATATGAAACGATACACCAATTATGTACTTGGTATAATACTACAACACACAAAAAACACCAGCTATATTTTCAAAAGCGACACGTAAGTACATAACCTTGACCGTTCGACTAATCTCTGCAACAGCTCAACCGGTACTAAAACGAAATCTCTCTCAGCGCGGTTTAACAGGATTTATATTCAAGGTCGACACTACATGCCTGCTTCTCTACCGGTTTAGTTTATTTATGAATTTTTTGTATTCTTATATTAACCCGTAATACCGACGCCTATGCGAGTCCGCAAGTTTAGGTTACTCTATACATTATGCATCCATTGCTATATAAACCCACATATTTGAATTGCTTTTCTTACTCCCAACAGTTTTGCAACCTTCCAGATTTTTTAAACTCGACAAACTACTTTGCATAACAATATCAACTTACTGTATAGCTAATATATTTTGGCTTCTGTCGGCGAATTACGAAGATCTATACTTTTCCCTGGAATTTCCGACATAATTACTGAAAAAAATCTCGTCCACGTGGTGGTCCCCGTGGTGTGGTGATTAGCATGCCCGTCCGGCAAGCGGCAGATGTGAGGTTCGATTCTTTATCGTGGACGAGGTTTTTTCAGTAATTAATTACGTCGCAAATTCCAAGGAATGTTATAATTTTTTTTACACAAAGTTTATTGTCCTTTTCATTAAAAATCCATTCTGAGAGAGCTAGCTGGTGATTTTTAAAAGTTCATATAGTTGAAAGCGGTTTTCAAAATAAGCATTTCAATATATGTTTACTGATTACTAACTTGGGCAAATATGCGGTAACAGCCAGAGGCGTGGCGTGCGCATAAAAGTTTAAACATAAAATAGAAGGTAAGAAATAAATTATAAAACGTGCTGAAACGCTTACCGTTTTAAAAGTCTTCCGTGAAATCACAAACTGGGTAACATCTGTTAAATATTCGAATCATTAGATATGTTTCCACAGCTGTTTCAGTCAAGTGAGTACGACGTGCGGAATAAATGTTTTTTAATGCCGAAAACGACCGTTCGACATCTAGCGATGTTATATTTGCATATTTAAAATAATCTTTGAAACAACTTAATGCATCTTCACACGCACCTTCACAAATTTGTCTTAATATAAGAAAATCGGAGTCTTTCTCTAAAACACTTTCAAATTTTCGTATTACACACCAATTTGTTTCGCCTTCTACAGCGCATAACCGTGCGTGAAAATCATTTACAATTTGAACAGAATCCGCTAGCGACATCGAAACATTTTGTAATCTTTCTATTCCCTCCGCTAGTCCGAAGTAATTGTTGTGAATAGTTTGTAAATCTCATTTAACCTGACTATCTTGAAATATTTCCTGGCCTTTCTTGATTGCTGCAGCTTCTGTCGGATTGAATTTTAAAACTACCTTCTTTACTTGATTAAAATATTTGTTGTAGTAAAACGCAGCCTGTAACCATGTTCCCCAACGTGTAACAATCGGCTGTGGTGGTTCAGGTAAATCAGGACACAGTTTGTGAAATAGTCGGGTACGTTTCGGGGACTTTAGAAACACTGCCTTTATACTAGCAATCAATGCAATTACTAGTGAAAAACATGTAGGAATCGTTTGCGCCGCAAGATTTAGAGTATGGATTTTACACGTTACATGTAAGAAGTTACCACTGTGTTCTTTAAGAGATCGGCCCAAAGAACGCATGTTTGCGGCACCATCGCTCGTAAACATTAAAAGTTGCTTAGTTGAAACTTCAAATTTGTTCAATGAGTTCAACGCCACCTTTAAAATCTCATCGGCAGTACAATTTATAACTCTTTTGGAAGCAAGTAAGAAGGAGGATGATGGTCGATGCGGTTCCATTGTACGTACCATTATATTAACCACAAAATGTTTTTGATGATCTGTTGTTTCGTCCACACACAACCACAGTTTTTTATCTTTCAATTCCGTTTTCATTCTTTTTTCTATATGTTCACGCGCAAATGGCACTACATTTCGTATCGATGTCCGACTAGGTAATTTACAGTCCGCATATTTATTCCAGAAGGAGGCAAATGCTTCTTTGTCTAGTAAACGAAACGATAGATTACATAAAATAAGAGTAACACATAAATCAAATGTAAATTTCTCTTGGTCTCGTATGCCATTTTTTGCTATAGAATGCTGTTTGCTTTCGATGTGACGTTGACAATGGCTTCTGGACCAACACATTAAAGGGAGTTGTTAAGCATGTTGTACCGTACTTTTCAAACCGAACTAAAAATTAATGTAACTTGTGTTTGTTGAAAAATTCGTAGTTGTTTTCTCTATTTTCATTTTGATCGCCTGAATCGAGGGTTTTTTTTAACTGTCGCTATAAAATGATGACTCCAGTAGTTCAAGAAAAGTTCCGAGTTGATGTTTCACTGCCTGAATCGAGATGTTTTTTTTTTTTTTTTGTTTAATATATATATAATTATAAAATGATGACCCCAATAGGTAGGGACAACTGAATTTTATATATAAAATGAAGTTAATTGGGCCTATCCTGATTTTTATGTCTTGCACGTTTTCCACGTTCAAAAATCGAACGAACGGTTCGTGATTGCATATTTTTTTTTTAATTTTCAGACATGAGACGTGACGTACAAGAAATCTACCGCAATACACCCCACGGCAAGCAAGTAATGATGTTCAGCGCAACGTTGAGTAAAGACATCCGCCCCGTCTGCAAGAAATTCATGCAAGATGTAATTGAAACTTACTATCCTTCAAATTCAACCAACGTCTGCATGTACGATAAAAGAATTGGGGTTACGTGAAATGTATTTAATGAAATAAACACGTGTCCGGGGTTGTCGCGTTGAATTAAACGGTCGAGATTTAATCCGAAAGAAAGAAATCCTCGTGAATCCTCCCTTTTAATAATAATAGAAATATTGAATAATTCCTAATTAAATTGTACTTACGTCCGATTATCGTTTTGAGAAAACCGCAATCTACTAGAGCACTGTAGCCCTACGAGTAGGCGTTGTTGGGTGGGCCAGGGCTAAGAAGATTGGATTGTATGGCAGTACGAAGATGTCAAGAGAGAAGATCTGCTTTTGTTTAATCGAGGGGAATTTCGGAAGCTTATATTTGCTGTATCTTCTTGGCTGAGCTACAGTGCTTCAAAATTCTCGCATTACATGAAGTTTTCGATGTATATATATATATATCTTTAAAAAAAAAAACCCGGGAAAATCAACATTCGTTCATCCAACAACTTTGGAATCGTGGCATATTATTAAAATGGATTTACGTATAAAGTTTGGCCCGTTTTGGTTATTTTGGTCTCGGAAATGTGGAGAGATGAGTGTGTTAGTAAAATGAGGACAGTCGATGCAGCGTTGGGATGATGCGTTCAGAATTAAATCGCTGCGACTACTGTATGTACGACGGATGAAAACTATGGCCCTTCGTAACTACAGTTTTACTTTTTGTATCGTGTGCTCAATTAAAAAGGTAAACTTAAGATTTCGCCGTGTGGAATTTCCTAAAATAATAATTTGACATTGACATTGACAGGTTAATAAAAGCAATCAAAAGTCAACTATCCATGGCACTCTATTCGTTTTTATCTTTTTAATTGAACATGTTTCTGTTGTTACACAAATTAAATCGATTCTAATAAAAATTAATTTGTGTAACATCACCATTTACTAATATTACTTCAATACATTTCTTTCATCATTGCTTTAATCAAAAAAAAAATAACCGCCTTTGATTTTCCGCTTCGATAAAAATGATGAAAGGATTGAAAATTTTATAAATCGATTACTCTGTCTGCAGCCCATGGAAGTGTACGTTGATGATGAAGCTAAATTAACTCTGCACGGTTTGCAACAACATTACGTTAAATTAAAGGAGAATGAGAAAAACAAAAAATTATTTGAATTACTAGATGTACTAGAATTCAATCAGGTATGTTTGGTTTAATTTTTTTTTGTAAACAAATATGATTGCATTAAAAGAATTGCTGGAAACGATTTTTGTCTTTTAAAGTGCCTTTGCTTATACAGTGTCATCTTATAACATCGTCAACTGCGCTTGCTATATGCTCCGATCTCATGGCCTTTACGCAATTAGTAATTAGAGTTTTTAAACGTTCTCTATCCCTAAAAGAACCATGTATGTAAACTTTATTTTTCAAGTAACCCCAAAAGAAGGAATCCGCTGGGATTAAACCGTGTGAGCTTCAGCTGGCATAGGAAACTCTGAATAACGTCCTATACATTTTCGGTTAAAGGTTTCATTTAAAAATTGCCTCATTACGCTACAATAATCGGTCGCTCCATCTGATACCAAGTTCTATCCTGCATCAATGTGGCACTTCGTTTAAAATTGGTAATAAATAGAGTTTGTTAAAAAGGTGGCACCGGCGGTGGTGCACCGCATAAAAGTGGCAACGTAATATATATATATTGTTACCTTTTCCTGTCGTCTTGATGTCCGCTGTTGCAATTGGCGACCGTCCCGGTAAGCTGCGTAGAATTGCAACACCAGCAACGCTTCCATTGTCGATTCATTCAGCCGTCGACGGTGTTGTGAATACGACGTCGACGTCCAGTGAAGATTTGCAAATGTCAGATATTCCTTTTCCTCATCTGGGCACTCTTGATTTTCATTTATAGACCGAACCTTTTGTAAATCGGGATTTTTCGTTAAAATTGCACTAAATTTTTGAGCAACATCGACTCCTATAGTGTTCGTCAAGTTTTCTAGAGCGGCTTGTAAACTGTTTATGCAATTTAATGCGTCTTGTGCAGATAAGTTACTAAACGGATACTCTAAAACTGTGGCACTGGAACACTGAAACAGTTCACTAAAACCCTTACCACAACACTTAATTCGTATTGGACGCACGTTTCGATAGCCAAGCTATCATCATCAGCAGCAAGACTGAACTAACAAGCTAAGTGAAAAACTAACCTTATAAGGAAAATAAATAATGCAATATGTAAATTTAAAATCGTAAAATTTAATGAGCCGCTTCATAGCACAGGACTATAAATAGCCTAAAGGTAAATGAGCCGAATGACGTGAGTTAATAAATCCTAGATTACAATGAAGCGGTTCATTGCACATGGTTAAAATTACAACTATAAATGATTAAACATGATGTAACAAAGGATAAAGGCTGGAATTTAGTGGTCCTAAATCTGAATTCATTAAGTGAGTTTTGTTTTTGTAAATTTCCATGCCTTCATAACAATTTAATTGAGAAGTACTCCTCACGTTTTTAATTAACTTTATATTATCAACATTATGGTTATTTTCAAGCATATGTAGGGCAACGCTAGATTTATCAAACCTTCTGAATTTGAGATGAGCCAAATGTTCTTTGTACCTAATTTTGATTGATCTTTTTGTCTGCCCAATATACACTTGATCACAATCTTTACATGAAATTTTGTAAATTCCTGATTTAAAAAAACTAAGGACATTGAGCTTCCTGACAAAGAAATTTTAGTTTCGTTTGACGTAAGTTCATTGTTCCCTAGTGTTCCAGTTGATTTAACTTTGGAATATTTAGAAACACTTTTGTTAGATAACCAAATGGATAGAGAGGAAGTTACTAGCTTCATTTCTTTGACAAAACTTTGCATGAAACAAAACTTCTTCCAAATTAACAACACTTTTTATCAACAAACGGAAGGAACAGCAATGGGTAACAGCTTATCTCCGTTTATGGCTAACCTCTTTATGGGTAAATTTGAAACTGACCTGAAGAATACTTTCGTTTATTTCCCTCGGCTTTGGATCAGATACGTCGATGACATTTTTTGCATCTTTGACATCAGTAAATGTTCAATAACGGATTTCATAGAACAACTTAACTCAAAATATCCCTCTATCAAATTTACCCACGAAGAAGAAAAAGACAACAGGATTCCTTTCCTCGACATGTTAGTAATAAGAAATAAAAATAAGTTAGAAATAGACGTATATAGGAAACCTACTAGTAATAATAGATTCATCTTACAGGATTCTAATCATTCATATGAACACAAACTTTCGGCTATTAACTTTTTGGTGCACCAGGTTACTCAATTTTCCTTTAACGAAAGATAGATATCAAAATGAACTAAAAGAAATCATCAATATTTCTAACTTTAACGGATTCTCTGAAGATGTCGTCTATAATACTATTAGGAAACATAAGAATAGATTAAGAATTAGAAATGTAAGCACATTAGAACGCATTGACGGCCGTAATAATAAGAAATATGTTAAATTACCCTTTTATCCATGTTACACCAAGGGTCTTCAAAAAATCTTTTCTAAGATCGACCGCAAGATTGTTTTCTCTTCGAGCAATAACCTTAAAAACCTTTTAGGAAATTCCAAAGACCCAGTGGATAACATGGATAAATCAGGAATTTACAAAATTTCATGTAAAGATTGTGATCAAGTGTATATTGGGCAGACAAAAAGATCAATCAAAATTAGGTACAAAGAACATTTGGCTCATCTCAAATTCAGAAGGTTTGATAAATCTAGCGTTGCCCTACATATGCTTGAAAATAACCATAATGTTGATAATATAAAGTTAATTAAAAACGTAAGGAGTACTTCTCAATTAAATTGTTATGAAGGCATGGAAATTTACAAAAACAAAACTCACTTAATGAATTCAGATTTAGGACCACTAAATTCCAGCCTTTATCCTTTGTTACATCATGTTTAATCTTTTTAGTTGTAATTTTAACCATGTGCAATGAACCGCTTCATTGTAATCTAGGATTTATTAACTCACGTCATTCGGCTCATTTACCTTTAGGCTATTTATAGTCCTGTGCAATGAAGCGTCTCATTAAATTTTACGATTTTATACTTATTGCATAATTTATTTTCCTTATAAGGTTAGTTTTTCACTTAGCTTGTTAGTTCAGTCTTGCTGCTGATGATGATAGCTTGGCTATCGAAACGTGCGTCCAGTACGAATTAAGTGTTGTGGTAAGGGTTTTAGTGAACTGTTTCAGATAAGTTACTGTTTTCTAATTGCTCAATAGCTTGTGCAACTTCAGAATAGTTCATGGGAATTTCATCTATTTGTCGTTGAACGTCCGAATTGGAAAAAAGTTGCTGCTGAATCATTTGAATCAAGTTTCAAGATGACATTTTTCTCTTGTGAAAAATATTTCCGATAGTAAGATACTGCCTGGAGCCATATTCCCCATCGCGTTATTACGGGCTGAGGTGGTGGTGGTAATTTCGGACACAATTGTTTAAATACACGGATGTGTTTGGGAGATTTGACGGAACACTTTTTTGGTAGATGCTATTAATTTATCCACCATCGCATACTTCTTTCGAATGGTTTCTGATACGAGGTGATATGCGTGTATGAGGCATGTTATGTGAAGAAGAATCGGAAAGCGCATTTTCAACATCCCACCGACTCTCAGTATTGTTCCGGCTCCGTCAGTAACGAACGTTGTGACTTGGGTTCCTGTGATACAAAATTCTCTCAACGAATCTTTCATTATCTTGACAACGGTTTCTGCATTAGTTTTCTGAGCCCTTTTACTGGATAACAACAATGAAGCTGGTAGACCATCACGTTTTAAAGGACGTGCTACAACATGAATGTCGCCGTGTTTCTGAGCATCGGTTGTTTCATCCACACACAGGCAGATTTTCTTATTTCTCAACTCGTCTTTTATACATTCCCTTACTGTACCTTGCACACGTGGCAAATTGTATCGTAATTGCACAGATGTTGGTAGCTTCCATGAGGGAACGTACTTAGCCCAAAAAAAGACGAAAGTGTTCATTAGATCCTAGATGTTGTGGGATGTTGCACGCACTTAACATAAAAATAAAATCATATAAAAATTGCCAGTATGGAATACTGTTTCTTAAATTCAATACATGACGGTTACTTTAACAATATTTTCTACGTTCAAACCTATCGCGACTTTAGCAATCCGCTATTGCATATTGTGCAATAAATATGCGGACTTTTATATTCTAATCCAGGGAAATGCCTGAGATATTTATTCACATTCGAAGAGAACGTTACACCCTTTGGGCGTCCCATCTCCGCGTACTTATTTGGCATGCAGCGTGCACCGTACTGTCGCTTTGAACTCTCTCGCGGTACTGTCGGGATCGACTACGAGTTGAAAATTTCCCCTACCCACGCCGCTACCGCTACGCTACTGGCATTTGGTACCACCATTTTAACAAACTAGTAATAAATCTTACAAAAATTGTAAATATCGGTTGGCAGTAAGGTTTTCATCAAAGAAAAATGGCCCAATTACAGTATTGATCCTTACATTCTACAGTAAAATGAGAATTTTCTTAGTTTACCACCTACAGTTCTATGAACTTGCTGTACTTAAATTTACTGAAAATAGTACTTCATCAGTCCATAAAATGCGTGGTTAGTTTCCTTAACCACGCAGAAAACTCAATCTTTTTAAAGTATTTATGGATTTTGGTTTAAATTTATTTATTTTAAGAATTCTTTGTGCAGTAAAAATAAAATTTGACTTAGATAGGTGGCAATGACTTTAAATTTAGGTACAAGTTTTATGCCTTGGTTCTGGTTAAAGTTTTATCTCTATTAAATGTGAAAGAGCAGAATCCGGAGAAAGAATATTTTCTTCCGATGTATCAAAAAATCTTTGTTTAGTTTTTCTTGCCTGCTGTCGCTCCAATTTTTTTTGTTTTAAATTCAAAAATTAATTTTCTAATGATTGGTTTTACAGATTCGGGCAAAGCAAAAAGTGAATGCAGCCTTTTCGTACCATAAAACTTTCAATTTTTTCATGAGAAATAGGGGCATCTTATTTTAAATGGTTCTTCAGTAAATGAAGAGGCTTTCTACTTAAACCACTTCTTTCTGTATTATCTACGGATTCTGAAATATAAAATAGGAATAATTTTTGTTTCTGTAAAAGACTAAAAAACGTACAATTTTTGTACAACATATTCGATTTTTTTTTTTTTAGAGTTTGTATAATTTTATAAGTATACTTATAAAATTCTAATCTACATATATATTATGTGTCAATCGATAAAACATGTGAATTTTAATACATTTTTAGATAGAAACCTCCACTTTTCTTACTCGTCTGGAGATCACTTTCTATATAATTGTACTGAAACAGTTCACTAGAAACCCTTACCACAACACTTAATTCGTACTGGACGCACGTTTCGATAGCCAAGCTATCATCATCAGCAGCAAGACTGAACTGAGTTCAGTCTTGCGTACAGTACGAAGTAAGTGTTGTGGTAAGGGTTTTTAGTGAACAGTTTCAGTGTTCCAGTGCCACAGTTTTAGAGTACCCAATTATATAATTGTAAATAAACTTTTCCTCAACTCGTTAGTCTAAATTCAAGAAAGTACAACTTAATTTTTTGAATTTTGGTCAGCTTTTCCGGATTTGGAACCACTTTGCGACATGTACCTCATAAAAATACATTTAATACATACAATGCTGATCCCCCTATGCACACATATTTTTGGTTGTTTAGATTCCTTTAAAGTCACCACACGCAAGAATAATTCTTTGTTTTTTTATCTTGCATATCGTCGACATCGCCACATATCTTATTGATAAATTTACTACAATTCTATATCGGTAATAGATTTTCAAATAATTCTTAGAATCGCATTCCATTTCACCATCCTAGCATTCTGGATTCCGGTCCAGTTTTAGTCGTGCAACTGTTTTGGTATCCATTGTGGTTAGTGTTATTTCCAGCATCGATGAGGGTAAGATTACTGTACTAATATATCTCGACTATTCCAAGGCTTTTGACATAATAGACCATGAATTGCTTTAATAATGAAGCTATTATGATATTCATAATCTTAACCCGAGACTTAGAAACTACCCCACCCTCCGTACAATAATTTTTTTCTAGTTGATTTCCTTCAAAACAAAAAGCGTTTTCAGAATCTTTTAATGCAATTTCAAAGATATTACTGTGATGACAATAAACTCAACTTGATTTCTATGATTTTGAACTCTCTCACTGACGTATATAAATACCATCAATCTCAATTAATCTCCAGTAGTACGGATTCATATTGAAATATGGCGATTTATTCTGGTATAGGTGGTCATATTCGTAAAATCAGTACAACGATGTGTTGCGCTAGCTCAACTCCTTACCGAACAAAATTTCCCGGCAATTGGTATTCATAGAGGTATGAATCAGGAAGAAAGATTATCGAGATATCAGCAGTTCAAAGATTTCCAGAAGGTGAGATAATTTCTCAATATTCCGAATATGAGGAAATGCATAAAAGTATTTTTGCAGAGGATTTTAGTTGCTACGAACTTATTCGGAAGAGGAATGGACATCGAAAGAGTGAATATTGTATTTAACTACGACATGCCTGAGGATTCGGATACTTACCTGCATAGGGTAGCTCGAGCTGGTAGATTTGGCACCAAAGGTCTAGCAATCACCTTCGTTTCAGAAGAAAGCGATGCTAAAATTCTTAATGAAGTACAAGATAGATTCGATGTTAATATTACAGAATTACCCGATGAAATTGATTTGAGTTCTTACAGTAAGTCCGCCTTTTTTTCAATATTGCGATTGGTAGATACTAATTTTATCTTAACTTTTACAGTTGAAGGACGATAAAGGGAAGCTGTGCAAGAATTCGATTTTAAAGTATTCCAAATAGATGTTAATTTTGTGAAGTAAAATGTTTTTAAGATTAATATGACACTTAATTGTACGATTTAGATTTGTAAGAATGTTCTGTCTGAATTCTTTTTTGTAAAATGTATTGGTGTGAAAGTACATTTTAGTATTTTTTTTATTATCGCTCCTACCATGTAGGAAATAAAACCGTTTTTAAAAGTGTTACATGTTTAGTTTTATTACCTTATTCATAAATACCAATTTTAAAATTAAAATATTTCATAAAATAGGATATTTTACGAAATCTTTACGTCACCATTTCTGAAAATCAGATGTCCCGGAAATGTTTCACGGAGGAGATCCACTGAAACTCTCGCGGTATGAGCAGTGGCTCCATCCTGTTGAAACCAGATGTGAATGTCCCATTCATGTTCCTCCAAGTAGGGAATAAAAAATTCACGAAGCATAGCGACGTATCGCTCTGAATCCACCGTCACCGCCTGCCCTCTTTCATTTCCAAAAAAATAAGGTCCGATTATCCCAACTTTCGACAAAGCACACCACACTGTAACTTTCGCTGTGAAGAGGTTGCTGGTGCAATTCTCTTGGATTGCCAGTTACCCAATATCGACAATTTTGTTTATTTACGTAACCATCCAAATGAAAATGTTCTTCATCCGATCTGATGATCAATGAAATTCGTCCTGAAGAATATCCAACATGCACTCGCTGAATTGCGCACGTTGAACGTTGTAAGTTGGAAGGAGCCTCTGGACGACCATTATCTTGTAGGGATGGAATTTTAAAACGGTTTGAAGGCTCCGACGCGAAATTCCAAGTGCAAGGGCGCGTTTTCTCGTTGAACGTCGTGGGGTTCTCTCAACGGAGAGTCGGACACGATCCATATTCTTGGGTGTCACCACAGTTGAAACACGTGTAGGGGATCTTTGGGACAATATTACCTTGTTGACGAAAATGTTCAACCCACTTAGAAATCGAACGGTGCAACCCTCCCGAACGCAGAGCGAGGTTAAAATGTGTTCGGAAGGCGCGCCGCGTGGCCGCAAAGTACTCATTATTACGAAAGAACGCCTCCACGGCGAACGAACGGATGTTGAGCACTCCAACAGGCCATGGCAACTAAACTTCCCAACGAAGGCTACAGAATGAGACCTTGAACGATCTTCCCCCACCTACTGACCGCAAACCACGCCTTTTTCAAATGTGGTCATTTGGTCTCCGCCACGCTGTACAACGGATAGTTAGGGAATTGAGTTGGAATAGCATCTTTTTTAAGCCTAGGATATTTTAATGTTACACTTATAGTTTCACCAGTTCTTGAATCTGTAGCTGTTGGAAAATAAATAATATCTTTTATTTAGTAAGTGTAATTCACAAACAAAACAACCGACGCCATGTTAGGTTAGGTTATCGTTTCAGAAAAGGTTTTATCGCTTACACAACACTAGAAAAACATTACAGGTATCACCAACAAAGTACGGAAATATCACTGCACAGTATTTTTTTGTAAATAAAACCAATATAATTTGAATAAACTAAAGAAACGATCTAAACGTGTGAATGATCGACGACCTACTTCAAAATACGTCACAGTCTGCTGACGTCAAAGCGCTTAGGCCTTGTGTATATCGTAGGTAACGTACAGAACTGGCATTGTGATACTTTGTATACAAGGCTATTCGCTGTCAAAATATATATGGGCCTACGTGCTATTTTTATATTATCACAAAATTGTTTCATAAAATATTGCTATAAAATGAATTAGCTTAACGATATTAATTAAAATCAAAGTACTCTATTTGTATAGTGTGTTTCCAAAAAGAAACATTTCAAATGAAACAAAGATGACATTTAAATATACAGTCTGTCCCTGAATTAAGTTCACTATAGATATAACCGATAAAAAATTTTAGAATTTAATTTCAATGTTTTGAGATTCCGGCTTGCTTAATCTAACAAATATTTTAAGATTTTTCTTATTTTTTAGAAATTAAGACGGCCTTGAAAAATGTGAAAAAAAAATATTTTCGATTAATAATACGGCAAGACGTTATTAAGAAAAGTTGTTCAGAATGGAAAATTATGGTGTGATGCAAATTTTTTGAATAATCGGCCTATTTTGATAAAAATACGCAACATTAGTCCCATTGTGATTTGCTTTCTACCCCATTCTATTTCATTGGTGGGTACTCACTTGGTGTGGTGAACAATTTTAAATTGATCGCCTAGATCTAATGGTAAGATTTCTAACTTGCCGACCGTGTTAAGTTGATGTGACTGTCTATAACGAAATTTCACTGAGTAAGAGGATAATCATGAAAAAAGGGGAAATATAAGTTTTATAACCGTGGATAATGAACGTTGTGTAGTGTAATAAATTATTTAAAAAAAAGAATGTGTGACAGAAAATCGGTAATCAAATTGGCATTTTTAAAATTTCGCGGTGATTTAGATTGGTAGTTCCGAAAATAAAAATCATTCGCATGCATTACGTTAAAAAACAGGGGAATATGTGCTTTATTGCCGGTACTACCAACCTAACTTGACCACGAATTATAACAATTCAAAATAAATCAAACAAGACATATTAGCCAATTAAAAATGACTAAGGAAGGTACAATAAACAAATTAATAGTCTCTAAAATGCCAGAATGAAGCTTTTATAACGGAAAGCATGGAAACATATTAGTTTCTTAATTTCACACATTGAAAAAAAGTAAACTTTGAGGAAATCAGTATATTTGAAACAAATTTTTGAATCGCCCCGTATAAGAATCACTTTTATATTATTTAAATTCATACTATATTATCCAAATACGCTTCTAATTTAGTAAAAAAAATTGCATTTCACAGTGCCGATTTGGCATTTTTTAAATTTCGTGGATGATTTAAGTTGGTAGTTCCGGGAATAAAATTCGCCGCGAAATTTAAAAAAATCAAAATGAATAAATGTTTATACATATAAGAAAGTCTTTCTATAGAACATTTTGCATCAAATTCAATACTAAAATCAATAAAAAACAGATTAGACAACAATAAAATTTATAAATGTCATCTAATTACATTAAATAAAATAATTATTTCTATAAATACCCAAGTTTCTGGTCGTTTCCTAAGAAACGACAAGAGATGGTACGAAATTGTAAATGTTTATACCCTGATTTCGAGGAATGTCTTCGTTCAATTAGAATAAATTGAACGGCCACTCAATTCGAATTGTCCTAATTACTATTTGTGTTAGCGTAATCACCTTGAAATGCCTTGAACTTGAACGTTGGATTGTGGTGTCTCAAATTAAATTAACCTCCATCGTCTTTGCGATATATTTTCCTTCTTCATTTCTTAGATATCTTGTGTATGTTTAAAGCGTATTTATTCGATTGCTAAAGTAAAATAATAAGATTTACAATCTGTATTTTTTAATTTTATTACTTAGACAAAATTTATGTAAACATTTCGCCTGGAGGTTTCCTATTACGACATTTGCGCAGTTTGTGTATTTTGGGCGAATTTTTGACATAATCATGTTTACATGCCCCATGCAGTAAACTTGAAGATCTCCTGCAATTATACAATCGTCCTGTTAAAAATAAATCAAAGAATAAAGGGGATCATAACGAAAGAAATGTTTTTATATACGAAAATATAATGTTGTGCCCTGAAACCTGGTACTTCAAACCACCGGCATCAGACTTTAAAATCGAGAAGAGTGACGTCTCAACGAAAATCAACTCCAGCAAGATAAATAATTTCCATTTTAACCACCTGGTAAGGCTTTCAAATACTTTTCTCAAAATTTTCATATCGTTATTGAATCCATAGGTGTCTCTTACAGTACCCGACACACTCAATCTACCAAAATCACTGGCGGACACCCTTCTAATCGATTGCGAATATTATAAAGTATGTGATTTGGATCCGAGTGAATTCGTGAATGCAACCTTTATCGATAGTTTCGTAAATCAAGGTAAGTTTTGATATTAAACGTAGGATTTAATTGTCATGTTTGTTAATTGTCGTAGGAGCTCTATCTTTGTTAAGTGTTGAAACGAGAATCGATTGTGACGATTGTTTAGCGATAACACCAAGTAGAAAGTTGATTCTTTCGTTGACGAAGGAATCGTATCAATCTTCTGGACTTGAAGGGACTGTTTCGCATTTCTGCGTGAATAATAAATATAAATACAGTAAGTATATTTTGAATTACGTTATTTGTTTGATGCTCAAAGGTGGGAAAATGAATATTATTACGTTTTCAATTTATTTACTTCGTATTTCGGGTGTCCCAGATTCATTGTTACAAGCGTTATCTTCCTTATTTGTGGAGATATAAGATCGAGCAAGGTGTCGTTGAGAATGACTTGCAAAATCCTAAAAGATATACCTTTTAAAGCTACCCCTAGTAAACCAGCCTTTTAGAAACCCCCTCTAAACCATTTTTTTTTTAATTGCACTCCTGACATTATGATTGAAGTACTGGAATACAATGGTATAAACAAAAATTTCATTTAACAAAAAAGATTGAGATGCTTATTTCGATTTGTGAAAATAATTTACATACCTATAGTTAAATACGTAGTGAAGTAGTGTTGTTATAAAATCTTTAAAGTGTCTTCTAATTTTTCTCCAAATGAATGTGTATCATAAAAATTCTGTCTGTGCACCATCACATATGGCATTTCATCGTGTTGAGGCTAAAATGAGAACAAGCTCATTTGCATCAAATTTAAAACATTCTCACCAGTTAGAACAGAAGAAATGCAAATAAATTCACTGGCTTGCGTTCGATTGAATCAACATATTTGAGTTAGAACTGTGGGCGAAGATGTGGGAATAAGTACCGAGGATACTAAAGCTTCACAAATAGCATCCCTTTAAAATCCAGCTGCTGCAAGCATCACGGCCTACAGATTCTGAATGGAGACTAGGATTCGTTGCTGTAATGCAAGTAATGTTGAAAGATGATCTCACGATTACCAATAATATTTTGTCGACTGACGAGGCACGATTTCATAATAATAGAGTGGTGGATCCCCGTAACTACCATTACTGGGCTCCCGAAAACCCTCATTGGATGCGTCAGACTCATTTTTAGGTAATACGGGGTGTCAACATTTGGCGCGAATTATTTAACGGACATATCATTGGTCCACAAATCTTTGAAGGAACTTTGACAAGGAAACGTTTTTTGCATATTTCACATAACGACTTTCCCGAAGTTAATGGAAGATATTCCATTAGCAGAGCACAATGATTTGTGGTGGCAACAGGATGGTGCTGCCTCTTAATTCGCGGTTGGTTGTAGGGTATTTAAATGACAGGTGGTTATCAAATGATTTTATTAATAAAATGTGAGTATAGAGTTTACTGACAACTGTTTAAACAGTAAGTAAAGAAATACATTACGGTGCGTATTGCATATACATAGTAAGAATAATAGGTAATCCGTGTAGAAATCGGTAATTTTAAACTCGTAGTCGATCTCGACAGTACCGCGAGAGAGTTCAAAGCGACAGTACGTTGCACGCTGCACGCCAAATAAGTACGCGGAGATGGGACGCCCAAAGGGCGTAACGTCACAAGTGAAAAATGTCATCTTGAAACTTGATTCAAATGATTCAGCAGCAGTTCGAGATAGTCAGCAACTTTTTTCCAATTCGGACGTTCAACGACAAATAGATGAAATTCCCATGAACTATTCTGAAGTTGCACGAGCCATTGAGCAATTAGAAAACAGTCACTTATCTGCACGAGACGCATTAAATTGCCTAAACAATTTACAAGCCGCTCTAGAAAACTTCACGAACACTATAGGAGTCGATGTTGCTCAAAAATTTGGCGCAATTTTAACGAAAAATCCCGATTTACAAAAGGTTCGGTCTATAACTGAAAATCGAGAGTGCCCAGATGAGGAAAAGGAATATCTGACATTTGCAAATCTTCACTGGATGTCGAACGATCATTTTCGAAGTGTACAGCGTATTCACAACACCGTCGACGGCTGAATGAATCGACGATGGAAGCGTTGTTGGTGTTGCAATTCTACGCAGCTTACCGGGACGGTCGCCAATTGCCACAGCGGACATCAAGACGACAGGAAATGGTAACAATATAATTTTTCACTAATATTGTATATTACGTACCTACTTTTATGCGGTGTACCACTGCCGGTACCACCTTTTTAACAAACTCCGGTTATAAAGTCAAAAAGATGAGGGGTTCGATTAAAAAAAAAATGGTTTGGGGAGATTTCTTAGAAAGTACATCTTTTAGAATTCTGCAAACCATTTTCGACGACACCTTGCCCGATCTTACATCTCTACAAATAAGGAAGATATCGCTTGTAACACTGAATCTGGGACACCCGTATTTTCTCATATACAGTGGTCTCCAAAAAAAATTACACATACGATAATTATGAGTTTTTATAAAATTTACAATAAAACGAACATTTATTAAGTAAAATCAAGCGTCGTTTGTTGCAGGCGATGCCACGTCACCGTGAAGTATCGACCTTGGAGAAATTGAGTCTCAAAGCCGTCGGTTCTGTGGTGACCGCTCTCTCCCCATCAATATTAGCCTCCATCAACATCCACTGCGAACCCCAATTGACGCTGCAACGCAAGCTAGATTGCCTCGGGAAAATTCTCACTTCACACGTCCCATTCTACCTCTACGATCCCATGGCCCATCACGTCTTGAGCGCGGTCAAAGCTCTCATTGAGAAAACCAAAAAGAATTATTTCCCGCGGGTTTGCATGAATATGTTCATGACTGAAATGAACGTCGTTGTGAGTCTAACGGAGGTCGTCCTGAATCAACACCTTAAACATATCGACTTCTCTGAATGGCCAAAGATAATGCGCTATGTCCTCTATAAGAATCTCATTAAGATGACCGGGTTGGAAGTGTTGAATTTGGGTTCTTGTACTGGGGGGTGGAGGACAAGCGAACATGACAAATATATACACCAGGGAATCATGGATATGAAAAATTTAAGGTCCTTATGTTTGTGTTTCGATTGTACAGATAATGTGATACAAATTTTGGGTGATAATTGTACTAATCTGCAGTCCTTAGATGTTACGTCGTCGGGTTCGGTGACAGATCGTTGTATCCCTTCTCTGCTTAAATGCACTAAGTTACAAGAGCTCCAATTACATCGAACGTCGATCACTGTAGTAGGTTACGCCCAATTGTTGATGGGTTTGGATCGATTGCAGGATATAGGTCGATGCGATGAAATTGGCAACGTTGTAAGGTACATCCATTTAAATTATCCCAGCGTGTGCAATTTAGGATTAAAGAAATTCCAAACTAGGGATTTAACAACTGAAAATCTTCGACTCCTTGTCGTCATGTGTCCTCAAATTGAATCGATAAGCTTATTCCATGACGAGCAATTCTCTGATCTAACCGTGTTGACCGCTCTCGATAATCTGAAAGATTTAAAGCTGCTCTCGTGCAATTTCTACACTGACTACCTAAAACAACTCCTCGAGATTAAAGGTTGCAATTTAACAAGTTTACATCTCGAACACGTCGAAGAGATCGACTTGAACGCTTTAATTTCGCTAAGCAGATATTGCCCACGTATTAAAAATCTAGTCCTGTATAATTGTGATTTCCTAGACCAAGTTGCCCCCGCTAATAGGAACCGGTACAATGTTAAACCGTTCGAATGCCTTGAGAGGATATTTTGGGTCGTGGATTGTGCTATTACCCATTTAGAGTTCCTCATGATGCACGCTATCAACGTCAAATTCATCCACTTAGGTTCCTCCACCGGTATCACGCACTCATCCATCTCTAGAATCCTAGGGATTAATCCTATGAAAAAATTAGAGGAACTGCGCATCTTGTATAGTAGCGATATGAGTCTGCGCACGATTGAGTTGCTCATAGCGAGCTGTCCTAACCTACGCGTGCTTTCCGAGCTGGAAAGTTGGCAAGGCTTATCCGTGGAAGAACTTAAGGCTTTCAGAGAATCTATAATTTCTAGTAATTTTAATTTGGACATTCGTCCAACTTTATCCTATTACTGAGCGTATTTACCAGTGATATTTTTCTCAAATTGTGTAGAAATAATCCAAACAAAGACGATTAAATTGTGATGTATTTGCATTTTATTTTAGATTTATCGTTTGTTGTGATTTCGCGTGATTTGTGATTATTTATATTTGATGTGGAAGGCGTTCTACTTGTCAGTTCAATTGTTCAAGGAAAAATCTTTCCTTTAAAAGATTTATCCGCTGTCAGATGTCAAAATATAACGCTAATGGCGCGAAATTTGAATTCAACACGAAATAAACTCAATTTTTTGTGTAATTGACAGTTCAATTGCATTTCCTATATCACTGGCAGTGATTGACGAAGCTTAAAATTTACAACATGCAACGATAAACCTTTTCGTAATTTAGATTCTTGGTTCTATACCAAAGTGGGCTAGGAAATACTGTCAAATTGTTTTCTGTTGCGCCAAATTCATCCAAAGAGCTCATTGCTAGGCAACGTAATCACAATTATTGTCAATCTGTCGTTATCGGGATGTTCTATTTAGAATAAAAAAGTTTATATCACTTCCGGCGAGACCGGAAATGCTAATTGACTGCCAATAATACCAAAAGCTAAATCATAGATAATAGAAGTGTTGTTTAAAAGTTAGTGAAAAACAAAAAACATCGTAAATTTCGTGTTGCCAACTTCTCGGACAATTAACCTTGATCATACTACACAGGGTGTTAAAAAAAGGATATTTTAATAAATCTAGGTCTTGAAATCAGTCGTTTGGAGGTAGAATTGATTTTACATATATTTCAACAAAAAGCATAATTAGACTTTTAATCATGTTACTCGTGTAGATAACATAGAGGGTCAAGAGCGACAAATACAATACGCATGTGAGATAATTCGCCAATCTCCAGGAATCTTCGAAAGAGTGAAGCAAGATTCTTTTTTACGATGTCAAACATGTTTGCAAATGGTAGAAGGTCATGTCGAACATTTATTACTTTAGGCAGCACTTGTTTAGTTGTTAATTTTTGTATGTATGAAACAGTTCACTAAAACCCTTACCACAACACAGTTCACAGTTCAGTCTTGCTGCTGATGATGATAGCTTGGCTATCGAAACGTGCGTCCAGTACGAATTAAGTGTTGTGGTAAGGGTTTTAGTGAACTGTTTCAGTGTTCCAGTGCCACAGTTTTAGAGTATCCGTTTTTTGTATGTATGTTTATCTAAAAAAAATAACATTTAACGACTTAATTAAATTGTTTACATCTTTGAAACGACTGGTTTTATGACCTAGGTTTACTATGACTTTTTTGTTGATCTTAATGAGAACTATAAATGGGCGAAATATGCGAACACCTTTTTTTAACAACCTGTATATTCCTTTTTTTATATACCGGGCGTCCCGGTTGAAGTACATGAGCAAATTGAAAACGGTTAGAGATACAAGGTCGATCAAATGGGGAAAAAGTTGCACACTTATACGGCTAGGTACACTCTAGGATTACATTTTTTAAAAATCCATTCCGTTACTGAGATACAGGGTGAAAATCAAAAGTGTGCGTTTTCCAAAAACCTTAATATTTTCTTTATTATAAAAAATACAGTCATCAAATTTTCAGCGTAGGGGTAGTTAGTAATGAGGATTTCAAAAATTGTCTTAGAAAAATTCTAGGATCACTGGATTCCTTGCGCTTGTACCCAATTTTTGTTTTTCTTACGGGCGCCATACTGGACTTTTACATTTTTGAAATGGTCATAGAAAATGCTTTTCAACTATGTATAACATCCCTATGCTGAATGAAGAAAAGCTATGAAAAATAGCAAAATTACATGAGCTGGCACCTATCCATACATTTATTAAACAATCGCAACTTCTCTGAATTTTCTAACCGTTAGTCTTTGTGGTGTAAAGAGTCGGTGATTTGTGATTTTAAAATGGATCGTTTTTCGTTCAGAGATAAATATGATATGTTGGAGTGTTTGATTCTCTGTCGGAGAAATGATGAAATTGCCGCAGAAACAGCCTACTACGGTCAAATTGTAATTTTACTATTTTTCATACATTTTCCTCATTGAACATAGGGATGTTATACATGGTTACAAAGCATTTTTATGACCATTTCAAAAATGTAAAAATCCAATATGGCGCCGATAAGAAAAACAAAAGTTGAGTACAAGCGCAAAGAACTCTGTGAGCCTAGAATTTTTCTAAGGCCATTTTTAAAGTCCTCATTACTAACTACTCCTATGCCGAAAATTTAAGGTTTTTAGAAAACGCACGCTTTTGGTTTTCATCCTGTATCTCAGTAACGGAATGGATTTTTAAAAATGTAATCTCTGATTGTACTTAGCTGTATAAGTGCGCAACTTTTTCCCCATTTAACCCCCTTCGTATCTCTAATGGTTTCCAATATACCCATACTTCATGTTATCCTTGACACCCGGTATAGCATGTCCGCCTAGTGCATGGACTGAAAATAATTCTTTTCCTGTGCAATTTGGAGAAAAGGTTTTCAAATAAAAGGCATTCACACAATTATGTTCAAGTATACAGGTGTTGTTTTTTTTTTTTTATGAAACATACTGTAATATTATTACGTTTTTGGATGGATCTCTTCAATTCACGTAAACTTCGACCAATATTCCTTATAATCTATCTTAGTTTTTGAGATAATTGAGATAACTTGAGATTTTTGTGAAATTCTGCTGTTTCTTTAACGGCGAATAGATATTCGCCGTTAAATACAGGGTGCGTCAAAGGAACCTGACGAGTTTTAATGTGTAACTACAAATGTATTTTCCAATATGTTTATTTTCACATACAAGTATTCGAAAGTATATAACATGCCATTTTATTTATGGAAAATAATTTCGCTCAAATGACGTCCTTCACTGCGGACACACTGTTCCAAACGGTTTCGCAAATTCCCCATTACGCGTTGTAGCGTACCCATCGGAATTGCGGTAATTTCATTGCGAATGTTTTCTTTCAATTCTTCAATGGTCCTTGGTCTCGTTAAATACACCTTACTCTTAAGATAACCCCATAACCAATAGTCACAAGCCGTGAGGTCGGGAGACCTTGCCGGCCAAGGAACATCTCCATTCCGCGAAATGACTTTTCTCGGAAACATTTCTCGCAGTCGAGCCATTGACGCTCGTGCTGTATGCGCTGTGGCGCCATCTTGTTGGAACCATACAGTATTTAAATCGATGTTCCGTCGACGAAGCTCTGGTTCTAAGAATGTGTTTAACATTTCCACATAACGTTGCGAATTGACTGTGACATGATTTCCTGCATCGTCCTCAAAAAAATAGGGGCCAATTATACCGAATCGCCCCACTCCGCACCAAACAGTAACCTTGCGACTATGAAGCGGTCGTTGATGGAGTTCTCTGGGATTTTCTGAACACCAGTAGCGAAAATTCTGCTTATTTACGTAGCCTGATAACTCGAAATGCGCCTCATCAGACATAATTAAGCCACCTAAATCATTTTCACCAAAAAGTTCCAGAAGTTGATTGCAACAATTCGAACGGTTTAAAAAGTCTTCAGCTGTCAGTTCTTGAACAATTACTAATTTGTAAGGGTGATAATGTAAATCCTTATGCAAAATACGCCGTACTGTACTTTCGGAAAGTCCTAGAGTTATTGCTTGTCGCCTTGCTGAACGACGTGGACTTCGCTGAACCGCTGTTCGCACCCTCTCAATATTTGCTGGAGTCCGAACTGTTCGACGCATTCCTGGTGGCTTATCTTTCATTGCTGATGCAGATCGACGAAAATTTTCAACCCATAACTTAATTGTGTTACGGCATGGAACAGAACCGTGACGTCCAATATTGAAGCGCGCACGAAATAAACGTTGTGTACTGACAATCGAGTCGTGATTTTTAAAATACGCCTCGAGAACGAATGCGCGATGTTCACTCGTCCACAGCTCCATGACTACTAAAATGGCATCTACTACCGATGTCATTCCCACTGTAACCGCTGTTCTACGTACTATAACGGCTTTGTACTATTGCCGCACCCTGTATATAGCTCTAGGATGTAGGGCGTTTAAGATTAAACGCCCTACATCCTAGAGCTATGATTCAAATTTCGATTCGGTATTTCTTGGAGTTTTCGGAAAGTCTCAAATTGAATGGAATATTGAAGAAACTTGACATGAATTAAAGAGAATCATCCAAAAACGTAATAATATACAAGGCATTCTATTTAAAAAACCAAACATATAATTTGTAATGCAAATTGAACACCTTGTATACTTTTTTACTGGTCTCCGAACATTTTTTATCTGCAATATCTTTTACAAATTGCACCCATACACTAGGCGGACACGCTGTATCTAACGGGGAAATTGAAGCTTGAACTGAAGGGCGGTGCTTAAATATTATGACAAGCGCTGGATATAACTTTTGAAGTACGGTGTATTTGGAGATGCCCACGTATACAGTGCCGGTCAAAAGTAGGAGATTTAAAAATTGAACCTATTAAACAGTGATTCTCATTTTGTGAATTATATACATCCCATGCCTAAATTGGTCAAAATTTTTACAAACGACCCCATTTTGTATGTGGAATTTTTTTGAGATACTGTATATTATCATTTTCGTATATGATCTATAAATTGAGAAGCATTGTTTGAAATAAACTTATAAGACATGTTTTATAAATATTTGTATTCAAAAAAAAACAACTTTAGTTAGAAGAGTGTGAAATGAACATATTTTTGATATTTTAAAATCAGCTTTCTTCTTTTTCCTTTGGTGTGTATCAACACTTCATCCTATATATTATAATATTTAAGAGATACTATTTTTGTAAGAAGTACAGCAATTACCATATTTGTACCGCAATTTAGTCCCTTGTAATTTGATTTACGAGAGATTCCGGATTGTTAATAACATGTAATCCCGACGAAATAGAACAGATATTCCAAATAAACGATGAAATAAGCCAAAAAACCCATGATTTTCATTGCAGTTGTTAAAATCGATCTCTCCAATTTAATCCCTGGAACGAAAGCATTCGATAGAACCAAAAATTGCTTAAAACGACTGAATCCATTCGATGTGATCCTAATTTGGGAACCCCCCGATGCAAAAATATGCCCATCATCAATCGCAAAGTACTTCGACGGCCTAAATTATGGCGTAAAGTCATGTTCTCCGAAATACGATGCTCAACTTAAATATTCGGTTAAAGCACCAGTGATAGATTTCGAAAATTGTACCCAGGATGATTGTGCCGATTACTTGGAATGGTTGGGGATGTTAGTATTGAATGCGGACATCGAAAATGGATCCCAAGCAGATTTCATTAACACTTACGAAGTGTTAGAACCCAGCGTAACTTTCGGACAAATAAGGATTTTAGTATGGAGAGGGTTTTTTACGTCTAAGAGGCTGGAATTGTTCTTTAATGAAATAATGTAAGTAGAATTAATCGAATATTAATGAAGATAACTCTTTTTCTTTGTAGGAAATATCAGAGGGATAACGATAAACCGTGGATATCTTTGCATGTTCAGGGTTTCTCCGATTCACCTGTAAGTTGGGGTGAACGTGAGCACCATTACTATACAAATGGTGATAATTCTTACACGATACTGGTAAATTCAGAAAAGAGTGTAACGTGCAGTAGTATGTGTTCGTATAAACGATATAATAAAAAGGAGAAAAAATAGGACCGGTGTAGGTGCCTTGCAGGACCCCAGATGTTATTACCTTATTTTAAAATATAGATTTGTTTAAATTAGCAAAATTGTGTACTTTTGGCTTGCCAACTGGAATATTCTTCAAGAAAATTTTCAATTCTAAACAGTTCAGAAACCATTGGGGAAGAAATCATTTTAAAGTATAATATCTTTGTAACTATAAAAGAAATGAAAAATAATTCAAGAGAAAATTGTTTGCTTCGTTTAAGTATACTTACAGCTGCTAATAAAACGAAATTCAACATAAATTTATTACGGAACATCTGGAGTTCCTCAAGACTCCATTACCACTCATTTAATTTTTTTTTCCTTAATTAGATATATGATCATACTTTTTAAATGTGAATTATATCAAAAATATACATCTTCTAAGTAAATAGTTTTATTTAATCCTTACAAATATAAATACAAAAAAAAACCCAAAAAATTAACATATCCTCTTTACTTCCTCCTCCGATTTGTCTCATTGGGATTCTTTTTCATCCAATGTTTCACCTCCTTAATATTCCTTATCCCCAACTGTGCAGACTTCGAATTTATATCCCTCATAATGAACGGTGAATATCCAGCGATATAATCATCGTCTAAAGGATTATTCTTGGTACGGGCTAATCTTGTTGGTTTTTGATGTGGTAAAGGTTGATCGGCAGCCAGTATTGGATTACTTGAGTGTTTGCCACCTTGTGTAGTTGGCAGACTGAATTTTTTCCCACGAGCTGTTAAAGAACGTTTTGCGTTGATATGAATCCTTTGTTTGCCGTCAGAATCTACCGAAACGGAAACACGTTTTAAAGTGGAATTCCCACATTTCGGGCAGAATCTTTGCGTCATAATGCTGGTCGTTTTGAAGCAGGTATAGCAACGAAGGATATACGTTTTGAGTTCTTTGATAATGCGACCGTCGAGGGCTGAAACGTTTAAATTCATTTGTTTTAACACGTTTTGCATTGCGAAATCTGTTGTAATGCAAGCAACTTTGACGGACTTTTCTTCAACGTTCTCCAAGTTTATCTTCTTCGCTTCATTTATGTTCGATGGGGTTATCCAACCTTCATCATCATCGCTTTCGTTATCGTAATCGCTTAATCCTTCAAAATTATCATCTTCGTGTTTTATCAATATTACATCGTCTAAAACATTCTCTGTTACTTCACTTTTTAATGTTAAAGATCCTAATTCCATCGTTAAATCTTCTGTTTTGTTTTCCCTATTATCACATTCACTTACGCTCCTTGAATCGCCCCCAGTTTTCTGTTTGTTCGGCATAAAAAAACCTGCGACATCTAAGTTAACCTTTTCTTCTACAGGTTTCGAAAATAAATTTACCGTTTCCTTAACGATAGGTTCTTTTCTTAAATGATCTGTGCCTACTTCGGCCTTTTCAAGCTGATATGTCAAAGCCATAACTTGAATATCCGTAGCAGAAAGATTTGGATAATCGCCAGTTTTCTGTGCGAATTCAGTGATAATTCGTATATTTTCAGGGAATACATCTTTAACCACTAGGTCGTAGGGTAAAGCCACTAATCTGCGCAGCTGGCGCTTATTGGTTATTTCGTTAACAACCTCTTGCACCGTTACAATATTTTGTGCAATGTTCTACAAAATTGGAAGTTTAATATTTAAAATTTCGGAAATTCATCGTTAGTTTACCTGCAATGAGGCATTTTCTATGAAGGCTGTAGTATCTACTACGAGGAAATCTACCTTTTTATTTGAAACGACCATAATTAATGATGATTGGGATCAAAAGCAAGCAAGATATTTTTCTCGTGTTGTAAATGCTTGTTTTGGTTAACTCAAACTGTCAATTTGAAATTTTGACAGAGCTCTGCCAACTTAGCGCGTAAAAATTACACCAACTGATAATTAAGGGCCGTAACATATATTTCAGTAATCAGCGAATATATCCGGTCAAGATAGGTGCGACCATAGAACCAACCCTCAATCTGTATCATAAAATTAAATGAAAGTCTTTTTACCCGTTAATCATTTCCCAATTATAAGAGTACAACAGTGATATAACGATTTTTAGTTACTTTCATAACTTTTGGTTGCATGCAATGTGGCAGAGGTACCAAATTAAATTTGGTTCAAAAACGTCAAAACTCCGTATGTAACCTAGAAATAGCACCTTTTAAACTGATTTTTAAGTGTACTTTTTTATGAACGTGAGCTCTTAGTTAATCTGCAAATAAATCGTCAATTCGTTGACCATCATTCAGAAGCACACAGCAGTTCCAATAAAATTATCAGTATGTCGGCTGAAGTTATATTTAAGGAGGAAAGCGATCTGAATGAGCTTTCGGATGACAACGGATTTGATTTAGCTAACTGCTGTAGAACATGTTTACGACATGAGTATTCCTTGACACCAACAAACTCCTCGGATAGTGATTCCATAAAATTCTGTGACAAATTAGCAGCCTGCGTATCAGGAATGGTAAGTTTTTCAAATTAATATAGTCCGAGGAATTATTCCTAAACTTTTAGAAGTGGGCAGAGGAAGCCGTGCCTTCCTTTATTTGTGGAATATGTATAGAAAAACTAAGAATTGCCTATGATTTCCAAACGGTTTGTTTACAATCGTATCAAGCACTTCAATTACAAGGACAAGTAAATGAAATGCAAAGTTGTAGGAGCGCAACTCCGGATCCTCTGATAACAACCAGCTTAGCAGGATGCGAAGAAACAATAGGGAATGTTATTTTATGTAAAAAATTTGAGGAAACGGAAACGCAGATTTTACCTGAGTATGCCCCAGTTACCTCAGCTGCAGTGCAATTAGAAGATATGCAGACACTAGATAATCCTGATAAACACAGCTGCGAGGTTTGCGAAAAAGATTTATGCGAACATACTCGAAGGGATATAGGCGAGAAGCTTTTTCAATGTTCGGTATGCCTTAAACAGTTTACGATAACAGCCGAACTACTTGTGCATGTGCGAATTCACACCGGGGAAGAACGGAATATTTGTAATTTCTGCGATAAAAGATATATTAATGAATCCGACTTGCTACTGCACTTATGTTCACATACGGGTGAAGGAGAGCATCTGTCGAAATCCTATTCGAAAACTCACGCTGGTAACAAGCTATGGCAATGTCCAATCTGTAATAATTTGTATACGAAAGCTTCTCACCTTTCGGCGCATATGAAGATGCATACCGGAGAGAAGTTTTCCTGTGAATTGTGTGGTAAAAAGTTTACACAGTATTTCTCTTTAATTGCACATATGAAAAGACATCCCGGCGATAAATGTTGTAATATTTGCAATAAATCGTACACGAAAGCTTCTCACCTTACCGCACACATGAAGACACATACTGGAGAGAAGTACTCCTGTACGTTTTGTGATAAAAAGTTTACATGGTCTGGCTCTTTTAATGTACATATGAAAGGTCATACTGGGGATAAACGTTGGCAATGTCAAATCTGTGACAAATCGTATACAGTATCTTCTCACCTTACACAGCACATGAAGATGCATACGGGAGAGAAGTTTTCCTGTGAATTGTGCGATAAGAAGTTTGCATGGTCTGTCTCGTTGAATGCACATATGAAAAGACATACTGGCGATAAACTTTTACAATGTCAAATCTGTAACAAATCATACACAACATCTTCTCACCTTACACGCCACATGAGGACACATACCGGAGAGAAGTATTCCTGTAAATTATGTGATAAACAGTATGCACGATCTCACGATTTAGATATACATATGAGAAAACATATTGGTGAGAAGATATAATACTTGGATTATTTTGTAATAGGGGTTTTATCAATAGTTCAGCACGTGCAGTTCATTTACATAGACATTCTCAAATAAAATCTTTTATAATAACTTTAAATTTAAGTTCAACATTAAAGTATGCCCTAAAATTTTTGCTTAAAACAATTAAATCAAAAAATTGCCAGTGCTAAATCCTACCAATTGTTATTTTTTAATAAATTAAAATCTTATCGACTCCATGCTTGGTGTACAATGGGACAAAAGTAAGCTTGGACGACTGGCAAACGACGAGGTAGTATCGGCAGAGAGATTGCAAGCGATATTGAACCTAATGCGCATTCATAATTGATCGGTTCAGTTCACTGCTGAACGTGTTAGATGTTAGTGCAGATGTTTACTAAATACAAAGGTTTAATTTGATAATTTTTGTCACAATAATAAACTCGAATAGTTGTCCATTGTTTAATAATAAAAAAGGAATATTTTGCTTAAATGTAATACTATGAATAAAAAAAAGAACGTATTCATAGCCAATTTAACGAGAAAAATAAGGGAGTATCTTAATATAAAAATATGAACAGATAAACAAAAAAATTCTAAGAATAACTAAAATGTGTCATATCAATGTAAATAAAATTACAATTCTTGATCTCCAAATGCGTAGTATTATATTAAACGCTCATATAATAGCGAATAAATAAATAGATGAATTAAAGAAAAGTTCAACTCCAAAATAAAAAAAAATCGGTATATTCTTACAAAAATATCTAGCAAATGTTCAAATAACCCTCCGTTTTGTTCTTGACAGTACGCTAGTCGGTAAAAAAAATCTTGCCGTACACGTGAGAGCGTATCAAATGTAATGGTTAGAGTTTGTTAAAAAGGTGGTACTGGCAGTGGCGTACCGCATAAAAGTAGCTACGTAGTATACAATATTAGTGAAAAAGAATATTGCTACCTTTTGCTGTTGTCTTGATGTCCACTGTGGCAATTGGCAACCGCTCTGGTAAGCTGCGTAGAATTGCAACATCAGCAACGCTTCCATTGTCGATTCATTCAGCCGTCGACGATGTTGTGAATACGTTGTATACTTCGAAAATGATTGTTCGACATCCAGTGAAGATTTGCAAATGTCAGATATTCCTTTTCCTCATCTGGGCACTCTTGATTTTCAGTTATAGACCGAACCTTTTGTAAATCGGGATTTTTCGTTAAGATTGCACCAAATTTTTGAGCAACATCGACTCCTATAGTATTCGTTAAGTTTTCTAGAGCGGCTTGTGCAAAAAAGTTGCTGACTATCTCGAACTGCTGCAGAATCATTTGAATCAAGTTTCAAGATGACATTTATCACTTGTGAAAAATATTTCTGATAGTAAGATACTGCCTGGAGCCATGTTCCCCATCGCGTTATTACAGGCTGAGATGTTTCCCATCGCGTTATTACATGCTGAGATGTTCCCCATCGCGTTATTGCAGGCTGAGATGTTCCCCATCGCGTTATTGCAGGCTCAGATGTTCCCCATCGCGTTATTACAGGCTGAGGTGGTGGTGATAATTTCGAACACAATTTTTTGAATACACGGCAGCAGCAGCGTAGCGGCATGGGTAGGGGTAATTTTCAACTCGTAGTCGATCTCGATAGTACCGCGAGAGAGTTCAAAGCGACAGTACGTTGCATGCTGCACGCCAAATAAGTACGCGGAGATGGGATACCCAAAGGGTGTAAGGTTCCCTTCGAATGCGAATAAATATCTCAGGCATTTCCCTGGATTAGAATATAGATGTCCGCATATTTATTGCACAATATGCAATAGCGGATTGCTAAGTCGCGATAGGTTTGAATGTGGAAAACATTGTAAAAGTAAACGTCATGTATTGAATTTAAGAGACAGTATTCCATACTGACAATTTTGATATGATTTTATTTTTATGTTAAGTGTGTGCAACATCCCACAACATCTAGTATCTAATGAACACTTTCGTCGGAAGCTGCCAACATCTATGCAATTACGATACAATTTGCCACGTGTGCAAGGTACAGTAAAGGAATGTATAAAAGACGAGTTAAGAAATAAGAAAATCTGCCTATGTGTGGATGAAACAACTGATGCTTAGAAATACAGCGTCATTCACGTTGTAGCGCGTCCTTTAAAACGTGATAGTCCACCAGCTTCATTGTTGTTATCCAGTAAAAGGATTCAGAAAACTAATGCAGAAACCGTTGTCAAGATAATAAAAGATTCGTTGAGAGAATTTTGTATCACAGTCACAATGTTCGTTACCGACGGAGCCACAACAATGCTGAGAGTTAGTAGGATGTTGAAAATATGCTTTTCGACTTCCTCACGTAACATGCCTCATACACGCATGTCACCTCGTAGCAGAAACCATTCGAAAGAAGTAACCGATGGTGGATAAGTTAATAGCGTCTACCAAAAAGGTGTTCATCAAATCTCCCAAACACATCCGTGTATTCAAACAATTGTGTCCGAAATTACCACCACCACCTCAGCCTGTAATAACGCGATGGGGAACATGGCTCCAGGCAGTATCTTCCTATCAGAAATATTTTTCACAATTGAAAAATGTCATCTTGAAACTTGATTCAAATGATTCTGCAGCAGTTCGAGATAGTCACCAGCTTTTTTTCCAATTCGGACGTTCAACAACAAATAGATGAAATTTCCATGAACTATTCTGAAGTCGCACAAGCTATTGAGCAATTAGAAAACTGTCACTTATCTGCACGAGACGCATTAAATTGCATAAACAATTTACAAGCCGCTCTAGAAAACTTGACGAACGCTATAGGAGTCGATGTTGCTCAAAAATTTGGCGCAATTTTAACGAAAAATCCCGATTTACAAAAGGTTCGGTCTATAACTGAAAATCGAGAGTGCCCGGATGAGGAAAAGGAATATCTGACATTTGCAAATCTTCACTGGATGTCGAACGAACATTTTCGAAGTATACAACGTATTCACAACACCGTCGACGGCTGAATGAATCGACAGTGGAAGCGTTGCTGATGTTGCAATTCTACGCAGCTTACCAGGGCGATTGCCAATTGCCACAGTGGATATCAAGACGACAGGAAAAGGTAACAATATTATTTTTCACTAATATTGTATATTACGTACCTACTTTTATGCGGTGCGCCACTGCCGGTAGCACCTTTTTAACAAACTCTAGTGATTACGATAGCAGTTGATAGTAGTGGAATAAAAAGCAGTTTACTTTTACGCCATTCGTTTAATTACTCTTTTTTTCCGTTACATACATATTATCCTATTAAATTATTACCAATAAAGGTTCATTTAACCTACAACCATTAACCCTACACCACACGTTTGATGTTATCGTCGGGGAAAATTTCTTGATTTGTCGATACCTTATAACTTTTGTACCCGTGCCTTTTTAGAATATTTTGGACTGTTCGCGAAGCAATACCAACTTCTTCGGATATTTGACGAGACGAGCATGGTCCATTTTTTTCAACCACGCTACATACATACTGTTCTCGTCGCTGTCTCTTCTCATTCAAACGCCTAGCAACAGGTTGTAGGTTTAGATTTTTACATTTTCTACAGCTTGTGATACATCCTGTAGACTCAAATTTGTGTACAATGTTTAATACTGTTGCTACAGTAGGAACAGGTCTATTCTCAAACGTAAAGGCGAAACGACCGACAACCTCATTAGAAGTACTTCCACTAGCGTAGTACCACTTAATGATTTGTACTCTCTCTTCCTTAGTATATACCAACATATTGAAAATATAAAGCTTTTACTACAAACTACGAGATAAAAACAAAACAAAATAACAAGGGAATTAAATGAAACGGAAGATCAAGAGAACCAAGGAACAAATAAATTAACGTATCTCAAGCGCAACTTTAGTCTAAAGCGATCCTATCACTCCTACAATTAGCGTATTACTGATTCCCGTCAATGAATGTCCCTAATTTTTACGCCTAGGCACTTATAGCTCGCAATGCCTATCTATTATAGCGGTTGCCTATATCACAGGATTTTCGAATGCGGTATATACGAGGGATGATCCTAAAATAAGGTTCCCAAAAGCCTTACAGCAGCAATAAGACGTGTTAGGCGAAATCCGATGGCGTGTGCAGCAGCTCTCCCACTCTATATACGTACCACTCCCGTCTCGCTACACCGCTCAGTGTTGGTTAAGCAGCCGTCCGAGATGGAATTCCCGATCGCCGCTACCGCCAGATGCGAAATTCGCGTTGTGATACGTTTTTTAAGCGTGAAAGAGGTTTCACCTTTAGACATTCATCGTCAATTACCCGAGGTTTATGGAGAAAAGTGTATAGCTGTTCAACACGTCCGCAAATGGTGTAGGGAATTCACTGGAGGTCGGACGGAAATTCACGATGAAGAACGGAGCGGAAGACCATCAGTTTCAGAGGAAATCGTTGAAAAAGGTCGAGAGCATACTGCTTGAAGATAGGAGGGTCACCATTCGTCAACTCGCTCTTCGGATTCCTGAGATTTCCAACACCACAATTGAGGTTATTCGATTCTTGAAAGGACTGGCGGCAGAATTTTACGACAAGGGGATACAGAAGTTGGAGTACCGTCTGCAAAAATGCTTGGATAGAAATGGCGATTATGTCGAAAAATAGCTTAAGTTTTTACTTTTAAAACGATGTGTAATGTTAAGGAAATAAAGAATGCTGTCTATTTTTTAAAAATACGTAGCCTTAATAAAACTAACGAGTTAGAGATGACAATTTCAACTTACAATTGCTACGTCTTATGTTTAACAGAAACTTGGATTAAATCTGTGAATTGTTATTCCTCTTTAGGAAATTATACTCTAGCTAGCGAATTTAGTCGGTCGACAGGTGGTGGTTGCTGCATATATGCGAGAAATGGTCTTGGATGTCAAGAAATCGAATCTTTCTGCTTACGCTTTAGATCGTGTACTGGAGATCTGTGGAGTATCATGCACTTTCAACTAGAGACATTTCCACATCTTCTGCATCTACAAACCGCCTTCTGCAAATTTTGTTGAATTTTGTGCTATAATTGCACGTCTCATGAACGACTTCTTCCACCAAGACGGCACAGTAGTCTTGTGCGGTGACTTTAACATAAATTTTTACAATACTACTGCAGAACAACAGCAATTCTTTAATTTAATGTTAGAATTTGACCTACATTCACTTGTTCATGTTTCTACGAGAATTACAAACTCAACGCAAACACCGATAGATATTTTTTCTAATCTTCTGAGTTACGATCTTTACTGTTGTGCCCATGACACACACACATCAGATCATCGTTATATTATTTTGAAAATTAAAAAATATTACATTACGGGACGTATAAGCAACATAACTATAGAACGGAGGCAATTTAACATCCAAAATAAATTCTGGTTTGCGTACGCTTTGTCCAGAGAATCTTGGGCGGAGGTGTACCATTCCACAATAAATTTGCAGCTTTTATAAACGTCTTGTGCTTTCACTTCAATAATGCTTTTCCCCTTAGGCATAAACAATTATGGATAGGTCCTGCTCTTAAAACGTCTTCTGTCCTGCTTAGCGATCTTTTTGTTTTACAAAAAACTTATCCGCAGTTGCACGACGTTTATCTGAAAAGAAAACATCATCAGTCCTTAGTTAATAAATCCAAAATTGAGTTTTATACTAACTACATCAACTGCTCCGATAATAGAAGCGCTGCCACGTGGTAAATTATCAAGCGAGCAACTAAAAGTAATACTGATTTCGGTGGCTTGCAAATTGATGATGGCACTAACCTTACTCGGGATCCTTATGTAGTAGCTAACGCATTTAATAATTTCTTTAGTATCACCTCTAGTTCTGTTACGTCCCAGGTACCTTCTGTGGATTTGGCTTTTAGAATAAAGCCAAATCCCAATTCAATGTTTCTCTTTCCTTTCTCCAATTTAGAAATTCTGACCCGCTTGATCAATATCTCTCTTAATGCCGTTATTTTTCCAGATGTTTTAAAAACTGCGGTTGTGACTCCGATCTTTAAGAAGGGTGATTCTAGAGATATGTCGAATTATAGACCGATTGCTTTAACATCAACCATGGCCAAAGTTCTAAAGTATTGCACATATGTCTGATAGGTTAAATTCCTTTTTAAACAAATTTGGTGTGGTAATGGTTTCCATAAAGGTAAATCTGCTTCTACAGCTCTTGCTAATTTTTATAACGATATTCTGCAGCACATTGGGGAGAGAATTATCCCTGTTACTATCTTTTTTGCGATAAAAAAGCTTTTGACTGTGTCCAATACAACAAATTAATTCATAAGTTACAATTGTATGGTATTAGAGGGACAGCCGTTAGCTGGTTCGGATCTTAATTATATGACCGATTTCAATATGTTGCTGTAATAAAATTCAACAAAAAAGTGGTTGTTTTGGTTTTCTATCTGTTTGCCCTTTAATTGTCTCCCAATTTTAAATGCCATGTGATAAAGCAAAATTAATTTTCCGGTTAAAAGATATCAGAAACCTATTTCTTAAAGGATAATTTACATTTATAAACTTTAATTCATATTACCTAGCGAAAAGATTATAGATGATTTTTTCCCTAGTTTTTTGAATTTGGCGCCTTTTGTCATTGATTACCCTTTTAGTGACTTTCACGCGGCACCACCAACCAAAATTTAGTACAGAAACATCAAAATCCCTTCAAACTTCGCATATAACCTAGAAACAGCGGTTTTTAGACTGATTTTCAAGTACTTTCTACTGATAGATCAAAGATTCGTCGACCTTTATTCGGAACTGCATCCCAACAAAGGTGCAATAAAGTTACCAATATGTCGATTGAAATGGTATTTAAGGAGGAAAACGAACTGGGTGACCTTTTAACAGAGACCGTACTTGATTTAGCCGACTGCTGTAGAACATGTTTACGACATGAATGTTTCTTGACATCAACAAATTCCTGGGATAGCGACTCCATAAAATTCTGTGACAAATTAGCGGCCTGCGTTTTAGGAATGGTAAATTTTTCACTTCAACGTAAACGGAGAAATTATTTTTAAATTTTTAGAAGTGGGCAAGAGAGGGTGTTCCTTCGTTTATTTGTGGAATATGTATAGAAAAACTAAGAATTGCCTATGATTTCCAAGTGGTGTGTTTACAATCAGATCGAACTCTTCAACTACAAGGGGAAACCAATGAAATACGTGGTTCTAGGAGCGCAAAACTGGATCCTCTGATACCAACTAGTTTAACAGGATGCGATGAAGCAATCGGGAAAGTTATTTCAAGTATTAAATGTGAGGAAATGGAAACGCAGATTTTACCTACAGTTTGTTTACTATCAGATCAAGCATTTAAACTACGAGGGAAAGCCGATGAAATACAGGGTTTTAGGAGTGCAAGTCCGTATCCCACAACACCAACTGGCCTAGCAGGATGTGACGAGATGATAGGGAAAGTTATTTTGGGTACAAAATTTGAAGAAACGGGAATGCAGATTTTACCTCGGTGTGCCCCAGTTACCTCAACTGCAACACAATTAGAAGCTACGCAGGCACTAGATAATCCTCATAAACACAGCTGCCCGGTTTGCGAAAAAGAATCATGTGAACATTCGCAGACGCACGTAGGTGAGATACGTTTACAATGTTCGATCTGCCTTAAACAGTTTACGACAACAGCCGAGCTAACTACGCATATGGACGTTCATGCCGAAGAAAAGCATTATATTTGTAATTTTTGCGAGAAAGGATATATTCATGAATCTGACTTTCTAGCGCATGTATGTCCACATACTGGCAAGGGACCATTTGCATGTAGTTATTGCGATAAGAAATTTACTACCAGACATATATTGAATTCCCACTTAAAAACTCATATTGGGAATAGGCCATCTCACCTCACACAGCACATGAAAACACACCCTGGAGAGAAGTTCTCCTGTAAATTATGTTGTGAAAGGTTCACACAATCTTCTGCCTTGAATGCGCATATGAAAAGCCATGCCGATGATAAACTTTGTAAAAACTGTAATAAATCATTTAAAAAATCTAGTGACTTTTCAGAGCACATGAGGGCACATTCTGGAGAGAAGATTTCCTGTAAATTATGCGATAAACAGTTTACGTGGTCTGCGTCTTTATCAAAACATATGAAAAAGCATACTGGTGATAGATTTTGGCAGTGTCAGATCTGTAACAAATCGTATACACAATCTCACCATCTTTCAGAACACATAAAGACACATACCGGAGAGAAATATTCCTGTAAGTTATGTGATAAAAAGTTTACATGGTCTCGCTCTTTGAATCGACATATGGAAAGCCATACTAGAGAGAAGCGTTGGCAATGTCAAATCTGTAATAAATCATATACACTGTCCTCTCATCTTTCGGAGCACATGAGGACACATTCCGGAGAGAAGTTTTCCTGCAAATTATGCGATAAAAAGTTTATATGGTCTGCGTCTTTACATGCACATATGAGAAAACATTCTGGCAATAAACCTTGCCGATGTGAAATTTGTAACAAATCATACGCGTACCCTTCTCACCTTGCAACACACATGAAGATACATACAGGGGAGAAGTTTTCCTGTAAATTATGCGATAAGAAGTTTACATGGTCGGCCTCTTTATTTAAACATATGAAAAGACATACTTGTGAAAAGCCTTAATACTTAAATTATTTGTAATAGGGATTTCATCATTGGTTTGGAGCTAGCATTTGCTTTAACGCGGATATAAATAATGTACAAGCCTTTAATTTTTTTTTAACTTTAAATTTATGTTTGTAGATTTGTTCTATTTTTATTTTATTAGTAAATAATAATAAATTCTTTATTGACTTTGTGAGCTGCATGTACATTGATTTGATTGATTGATTTTCCTACCAAAGCAGGGCTGGTCTTTACATCCCTAACACTGAGGTTTAATAGCCTATTGTATTATTCCTGCTTCGGTTTTGTTTTACTTGAACAGGTTAGTTCCCTCGATCAGGTTTAAGAGCCTACGTAGCGAATCTTTCTCCATTGGTAGTTCAATTGTGCTTCGCATAGCGAATCTGCGTTGAGCTAGCGCTGCACATTCGAAAATAATATGAGGGGCTGTTTCCTCCTCCTCATTGCAAAGTCTACATAAAGGTTCATCTTTGTAGATCCCCATCTTATGCAAGTGGCCTCTCAAACAGCCATGTCCTGTTAATAGACATGTTGCTGCCCTAAGCTGTATCTTGCTTAATTCAAGCAGGTCAGCAGTTAGATGTTGCGACGGTCTTCCCATCATCTGCTTGCTGTGCTTTTGTCCAGCTGCATGTTTCCAATTTAATTGGTGTTGTGTTATGATCCACTCATTAATTGCACCACGCACTGGTAATACCTAGACCCGGTTCAGGGCCTATATAATTCATTTTTGAGCCTTCCCTCGCTAGCTGGCCTGCAATTTCATTGCCCGCTATGCCTCTGTGCCCTGGCATCTACACCAGTGTGACCTTCTTGTGTTTAGACAAAACCATTAGGGTTTGCAGGCACTCCCATACTAGTTTGGAGTTCATATGATAAGATGCTAGTGCCTTTAAGGCTGCTTGACTGTCAGAGAGAATGCAAATCGTCTCACCCTGCGGTCGCCGACGCAGATTCTCCCATGCGCAGGTTTGTATAGCATATATTTCTGTTTGAAATACCGTGGTGTATCGCCCAAGTGATACACATACTTTGTATCCCTGGTTTTCCTCATATACAGCAATGCCAGAAGTAGTGCCCGTTTGGATCCACTGTGTACCAGACTAGGGTTTTCGGTTTCTCCCCTCTCCATCCCACCATTCTCCTAATTCAAGAGAAACTTGAAAGTTGTCATGGAGATCCTGGAGATTGTTGTATCACTACCCATAGATAGGATTTGTTACTACTGCTTCTATTCTGGTGTGCCCAGATCCACTGTGGGATCTCCAGTTGCTAGTATTTTTCAGTCTGTATGCTTCCATTCTGGCTTCTCCCTTGATATAAATCGCAAGAGGAGATAGGTTCAGCATGGTTTCCATAGCAGCTGTTGGAGTGCTTTTAATAGCTCCTGTTATTCATAGACATGCCAGTCTCTGAATTTTTGAGAGACTAGTTATCGCATACTTCAGTGTGATCTTAAGCCACCAAACCTGGCAGCCATAAGTTATCATGGGTTTTACCACCGTAGTGTACAGCTAGTACGTCATATGTGATTTGAGTCCCTATGTTTTCCCAACTGTTCTACGGGTTGTCATTAACACCCTCTTACATTTGTTGGTCATCTTTTGTAAATGTGAGTTCCAGTTCAGTTTAGACTTCAAGGTTACAACTAAGAACTTAGCCTCCTGACTGATCTGGATGTACATACTTCGTACATGTACATGTACATACTTGCTGTACATAGATCGGGTAAGTCAAGTAAAATACAATTGCCTGTACAGCACATACAGGAAGTCCCAATCTTCTAAAATTGTTGTATTATTCCTAATGTGTAAACAGTAGCGGTTCAAAATTTCCAAATATTGTAAAAGACGCCATAAGCTGTCTTTCACAAATATTTTTACAGGATATTCGATATGTAGAGAACTCAAGACCTACTTTGCCATTTTAAATAGAACATCGTGTATTTTATTACATTTTTAGTCTCCCATCTTAGAAATAAATATTGTAGAAGGAAAAGTTATTTGAATTCGGCGCCTTTTTCTGAAATAGGAACTTTATGTATGAATAGTGTGGTACAACTCTTTTTTTTAGTTATTTAGTAACTTCTAAGCACTTTCAGCCTGCATGCAGTACCACCAATCGAAATTTAGTTCAGAAACATCAAAATCCCTTCAAACTTCTCACATAACCTAGAAATAACGGTTTTTAAATTGACCAAGTACTTTATACTGATAAATCACAGATTTGTCGACAATCGTTCGGAACTGTACCTCATTTAAGGTACAGTAAAGTTACCAATATGTCGATTGAAATGGTATTTAAGGAGGAAAACGAACTGGGTGACCTTTTAACAGAGACCGTATTTGATTTAGCCGACTGCTGTAGAACATGTTTACGACATGAATGTTCCTTGACGTCAACAAATTCCTGGGATAGCGACTCCATAAAATTCTGTGACAAATTAGCGGCTTGCGTTTTAGGAATGGTAAGTTTTTCACATTAACGTAGACAGAGATATTATTCTTAAATTTGTAGAAGTGGGCCAAGGAGGTTGTGCCTTCTTTTATTTGCGAAATATGTATAGAAAAACTAAGAATTGCCTATGATTTCCAAACGGTTTGTTTACAATCAGATCGAGCTCTTCAACAACAAAGGAAAGCCAATGAAATACAAAGTTCCAGGAGCGCAAAACTGGATCCTCTGATGCCAACCAGCTTAGCAGGATGCGATGAAGCAATAGGGAAAGTTATTTCAAGTATTAAATGTGAGGAAACGGAAACGCAGATTTTACCTACAGTTTGTTTACAATCAGAGCAAGCATTTAAACTACGAGGGAAAGCCGATGAAATACAGGGTTTTAGGAGTGCAAGTCCGTATCCCACAACACCAACTGGCCTAGCAGGATGTGACGAGACGATAGGGAAAGTTATTTTGGGTACAAAATTTGAAGAAACGGAAACGCAGATTTTACCTCAGTGTGCCCCAGTTACCTCAGCTACAGCACAATTAGAAACTACGCAGGCACTATATAATCCTCATAAACACAGCTGCCAGCTTTGCGAAAAAGAATTATGTGAACATTCGCACACGCACGTAGGTGAGATAGGTTTACAATGTTCGATCTGCCTTAAACAGTTTATGACAACAGCCGAGCTAAGTACGCATATGGACGTTCATGCCGAAGAAAAGCATTATATTTGTAATTTTTGCGAGAAAGGATATATTAATAAATCCGACTTTCTAGTGCATGTATGTCCACATACTGGCGAGGGACCATTTGCATGTAGTTATTGTGATAAGAAATTTACCAGCAGACATATATTGAATTCCCACTTAAAAACTCATGTTGGGAATAGGCACTGGCGATGTCGAATCTGTAACATATCTTATAGAAAACCATCTCACCTTACACAGCACATGAAAACACACCCTGGAGAGAAGTTCTCTTGTAAATTATGTTGTGAAAGGTTCACACAATCTTCTGCCTTGAATGCGCATATGAAAAGGCATGCTGATGATAAACTTTGTAAAGACTGTAATAAATCATTTAAAAAATCTAGTGACTTTTCAGAGCACATGAGGGCACATTCTGGAGAGAAGATTTCCTGTAAATTATGCGATAAACAGTTTACGTGGTCTGCATCTTTAACAAAACATATGAAAAGGCACACTGGCGATAAACTTTGGCGGTGTCAGATCTGTAACAAATCGTATACACAATCTCACCATCTTTCAGAACACATAAAGACACATACCGGAGAGAAATATTCCTGTAAATTATGTGATAAAAAGTTTACATGGTCTCGCTCTTTGAATCGACATATGGAAAGCCATACTGGAGAGAAGCGTTGGCAATGTCAAATCTGTAATAAATCATATACACTGTCCTTTCATCTTTCGGAGCACATGAGGACACATTCCGGAGAGAAGTTTTCCTGTAAATTATGCGATAAAAAGTTTATATGGTCTGCGTCTTTATATGCACATATGAGAAAACATACTGGCAATAAACTTTGCCAATGTGAAATCTGTAACAAATCATATCCGTACCCTTCCCACCTTGCAGCACACATGAAGATACATACAGGGGAGAAGTTTTCCTGTAAATTATGCGATAAGAAGTTTACATGGTCGGCCTCTTTATTTAAACATATGAAAAGACATAGCTGTGAAAAACCTTAATACCTAAATTATTTATAATAGGGATTTCATCATTGGTTTGGAGCTAGCAGTTCCTTTAACGCGGATATAAATAATGTACAAGCCTTTAATTTTCAAATAATTTTTTTTTAAATTTTAAATTTATATTCTGTATTAAAGTGTTTTAAATTTAAAGGAATTGCGAGTACCAAGTTTATTGTATTTTTATTTTATTAGTAAATAATAATAAATTCTTTATTGCTTTTGTGAGCTGCATGTACATACTTCGTATACATAGATGGGGTAAGTCAAGTAAAATACATTTGCCTGTACAGCACATACAGGAAGTCCCAATCTTCTAAGATTGTAGTATTATACCTAAGGTGTAACCTGGGCAAATATGCGGTAACAGCCAGAGGCGTGGCGAGCGCATAAAAGTTTACACATAAAATAGAAGGTAAGAAATAAATTATAAAACGTGCTTACCGTTTTAAATGTCTTCCGTGAAATCACAAACTGGGTAACATCTGTTAAATATTTGAAGCATCAGATATGTTTCCGCAGCTGTTTCAGTCAAGTGAGTACGATGTGCGGAATAAATGTTTTTTAATGCCGAAAGCAACCGTTCGACATCTAGCGATGTTATATTTGCATATTTAAAATATTCTTTTAAACAACTTAATGCATCTTCACAAATTTGTCTTAATATAAGAAAATCGGAGTCTTTCTCTAAAACACTTTCAAATTTTCGTATTACACACCAATTTGTTTCGCCTTGTACAGCGCATAACTGTGCGTGAATATGATTCACAATTTGAACAGAATCCATCAGCGACATCGAAACATTTTGTAATTTTTCTATTCCCTCCGCTAGTCCGAATTAATTGTCGTGAATGGTTTGTAAATCTCTTTTAACCGGACTATCTTGGATTATTTCCTGGCTTTTCTTGATTGCTGCAGCTTTTGTCGGATTGAATTTCAAAACTACCTTCTTTACTTGATCAAAATATTTGTTGTAGTAAAACGCAGCGTGCAACCATGTTTCCCAACGTGTAACAATCGGCTGTGGTGGTTCAGGTAAATCAGGACACAGTTTGTGAAATAGACGGGTACGTTTCGGGGACTCTAGAAACACTGCCTTTGTACTAGCAATCAATGCATTTACTAGTGGAAAACATGTAGGAATCGTTTGTGCCGCAAGATTTAGAGTATGGATTTTACACGTTACATGTAAAAAGTTACCACTGTGTTCTTTAAGCTATCGGCCCAAAGAACGCATGTTTGCGGCACCATCACTCATAAACATTAAAAGTTGCCTAGTTGAAACTTCAAATTTGTTCAATGAGTTCAACACCACCTTTAAAATCTCATCGTCAGTACAATTTATAACTTTTTTGGAAGCAAGTCAGAAGGAGGATGACGGTCGATGTGGTTCCATTGTATGTACCATTACATTAACCACAGAATATTTTTGACGATCTATTTCGTCCACACACAAACACAGTTTTTTATCTTTCAATTCCGTTTTAATTCTTTTTTCTATATGTTCACGAGCAAATGCCACTACATTTCGTATCGATGTCTGACAAGGTAATTTACAATCCGCATATTTATTCCAGAAGGAGACAAATGCTTCTTTATCTGGTAAACGAAACGATAGATTACATAAAATAAGAGTAAAACATAAATCAAATGTAAATTTTTCTTGGTCTCGTATGCCACTTTTTGCAGAAGAGTACTGTTTACGTTCGGTGTGACGTTGATAATGGCTTTTGGACCAACACATTAAAGAGATTTTACAAACTAGACATTGAATTTTAGCGCCATCAAAAATTAAGTCCGGCACGTCCACTATAAAGTTTTTAACTGTGTCTGCTATTGGTCGTTTTCGTGACGTACCTAACAGCGACATTTTTAAAGCAAACAAGCGTACAATTACGAAATAAGTTACGACAGCCTATATATACATAGAACTACTCGCATACAGCATCGATTTAGTACTGACGCTATGATCGCGTGAATTAAATAATCTCCGACTCCGCCCCACATATCTACTACACTGATTGTTACCGCTGTTTGCCCAGACTACTAATGTGTAGACAGTAGCAGTTCAAAATTTCCAAGTATATAATGTAAAAGACGCCATAAGCTGTCTTTCATAAATATTTTTACAGAATATTCTATAAGTAGAGAAGTAAAGACCTACTTTCTCATTTTAAATAGATCATCGTGTATTTTATTACATTTTTAGTCTCCCATTTTAGAAATAAATATTGTAGAAGGAAAAGTTATTTGAATTCGGCGCCTTTTTCTGAAATAGGAACTTTATATATGAATAGTGTGGTACAACTTTTTCTTAGTTATTTAGTAACTTCTAAGCACTTTCAACCTGCATGCAGTACCACCAATCGAAATTTAGTTCAGAAACATCAAAATCCCTTCAAACTTCTCACATAACCTAGAAATAACGGTTTTTAAATTGACCAAGCACTTTATACTGATAAATCACAGATTTGTCGACAATCATTCGGAACTGTACCTCATTTAAGGTACAGTAAAGTTACCAATATGTCGATTGAAATTGTATTTAAGGAGGAAAACGAACTGGGTGACCTTTTAACAGAGACCGTATTTGATTTAGCCGACTGCTGTAGAACATGTTTACGACATGAATGTGCCTTGACGTCAACAAATTCCTGGGATAGCGACTCCATAAAATTCTGTGACAAATTAGCGGCCTGCGTTTTAGGAATGGTACGTTTTTCACATTAACGTAGACAGAGATATTATTCTTAAATTTGTAGAAGTGGGCCAAGGAGGTTGTGCCTTCTTTTATTTGCGAAATATGTATAGAAAAACTAAGAATTGCCTATGATTTCCAAACGGTTTGTTTACAATCAGATCGAGCTCTTCAACAACAAAGGAAAGCCAATGAAATACAAAGTTCCAGGAGCGCAAAACTGGATCCTCTGATGCCAATCAGCTTAGCAGGATGTGATGAAGCAATCGGGAAAGTTATTTCAAGTATTAAACATGAGGAAACGGAAACGCAGATTTTACCCACAGTTTGTTTGCAATCAGATCAATCATTTAAGCTACGAGGGAAAACCAATGAAATACAGGGTTTTAGGAGTGCAAGTCCGGATCCTACAACACCAACTGGCTTAGCAGGATGTGATGAAATGATAGGGGAAGTTATTTTGGTTACAAAATTTGAAGAAACGGAAACGCAAATTTTACCTCGGTGTGCCCCAGTTACCTCAGCTACAGCGCAATTAGAAACTACGCAAGCACTATATAATCCTCATAAACACAGCTGCCAGGTTTGCAAAAAGAAATCATGTGAATATTCTCGAACGCACGTAGCTGAGAAGCATTTACAATGTTCGATCTGCCTTAAACGATTTACGACAACAGCCAAGCTAACTGCCCGTATTGAAATTCATGCCGAAGAAAGGCGTTATGTTTGTAATTCTTGCGAGAAGGGATATATTCATGAGTCGGACTTTCTAGCGCATGTATGTCCACATACTGGCGAGCGACCATTTGCATGTAGTTATTGCGATAAGAAGTTTATTAGTAGACATATATTGAATTCCCACTTAAAAGCTCATTCTGGCAATAGGCACTGGCAATGTAGAATCTGTAACATGTCTTACACAGAATCTTCTCATCTTGCACAGCACATGCAGACACACCTTGGAGAGAAGTTCTCCTGTAAATTATGCTGTAAAAGGTTCAGACACTCTTCCTCCTTGAGTGCACATATGAAAAGACATACTGGCGATAAACTTTTACAATGTCAAATCTGTAACAAATCATACACAACATCTTCTCTCCTTGCACGGCACATGAGGACACATACTGGAGAGAAATATTCCTGTAAATTATGCGATAAAGAGTTTTCATGGTCTCGCTCATTAAATCGCCATATGGAAAGCCATACTGGGGAGAAGCGTTGGCAATGTAAAATCTGTAATAAATCATATACACTGTCCTCTCGCCTTTCGGAGCACATGAGGACACATTCTGGAGAGAAGTTTTCCTGCAAATTATGCGATAAAAAGTTTACATGGTCAGCCTCTTTAAAGAAACATATGAAAATACATACCGGTTATAAACTTTGCCGATGTGAAATCTGTAACAAATCATATCCATATCCTTGCCACCTTGCAGCACACATGAAGATACATACTGGGGAGAAGTTTTCCTGTAAATTATGTGATAAGAAGTTTTCATGGTCAGCCTCTTTATTTAAACATATGAAAAGACATAGTTGTGAAAAGCCTTAGTACTTATATTATTTCTAATAAGGATTTCATAATTGATTTGGAGCTGGCAGTTCTTTTAACGCAGATATAAATAGTGTACAAGCCTATAATTTTCAAATAAGTAGTCCCAATCTTCTAAGATTGCAGTATTGTACCTAATGTTTAAAGAGTGGCGGGTCAAAATTTCTAGGTAATGTAAAATACACCATAAGGTGTCTTTCACAAATATTTCTGGTTATATAGGATATTCGATAAATTTGAGAACTAAGACACCTACTGTTGTATTTCTTTACATTCACTGTCTTCCAGTTTAGAAATAAATATTATAGAGAGAAAAGTTAATTGAATTTGGTGCTTTTTTTTTTAATAAAAACTTTATATAGGTATAGTGTGGCACAACCAGGGATTTTAGAATTCCTATTATAGTGGGAGATTTCCCACACTGTTGAATTTTCTACCGCGATACCACCCCCAATGAAAATCTCACATAATTTAACAGAAATTAAAAACGTCGAAGAAAATAATCTTAAAATTTTTATTTTTAGAACTGACGGAAATCTGCCAAGACTATGTTAAAATATAATCTTCATGTAGTAGTATTGAATATTCATAAAATGTTATATTAAATGTGGCTATTTATAATGGTTACTCGTCTATAGATGTCGACCGCATCCTTAAGAAAATCCAACATAGGCATTATGTAAGAAATTCTACGACCTTGGTACCGGTAGAAACGCGCGACAAGAAATTTGTGAAACTCCCCTTCCATAGAATATCGAAAGGAGTCAGTAAAGTTTTTAGGGGACAAGACATGAACGTATGTTTTAGTTCACGAAATACACTTAAGAACCTTCTTGGTAATCCAAAAGATAAACCGGACATGAAAGAAAGGTCGGGAATTTATAAAATTGCATGCAACGACTGTGATAAAGCCTATATTGGACAAACGAAACGAGCGATAGGTATTAGATTTAATGAACACATGAGATGCTATAGATTCGGTCGAACAGGAGCGTCAAGTGTAGCTGACCATATGAATAACACAGGACATGTAATCAAATTGGAAAATCTCAAATTAATTAAAAACGTAACTTCACCTCGGGAATTGGACGCATTTGAGACAATGTACCTTAAGAAAGAGATGGAACATTCGCAGGTCATGAACAAGGAGAATGCTCCACTTCATTTCTCTTGCTTGTTTGATTTATTAGGGTAAAAGAACTTTTCAGTTTACACTTGACGAAGACCGAGTCTCGGTGTTCTGCAATTTATGTTTGATTTGTTTAGTATCCTTAGAGTGCGTAGATAGAGAATTAGCGGGAAGTAACCTTCCTTTCGTCTCGCTCTTTTCTACGAGGGCGGGATAAAACCCTTGGCCGTTTCACATACCCAGCATGTTAGAGTTAAGCGATAGAAAAGTAGGTATTTGGAAATAGATATACACAGTTACATGTTTAGACACATTTGTACATATATACCCTTCCTTTTCCTCGAGAGGAGGGATAGACATGCATGGTAGAATTAAAGTAAAAATTTTTAGTTTTTTCGTTCAGATTTATTCGGTAACCCGGTTGAAAATGGAGGCCCAGTGAGCCTTTGAAACAGCTGTTCCGAATTAATTAATAACATTTTGTGTGGTGAGGAGTGTGCCGATACTCTCTGTTGTTTGTCATACTACCCCACAGTCCTTGCTATCATTATTGTTATATTAAAATTCACTTTATAGTGAAACAAATTTATTTTATGTTATTTGTTGTTTTTATTGATATTAACTTTCTTAACAAGCTTAAAAAACATTCAGCCTTTAACAGTTTAAATATGACGCCTTATCTCCCACTATTTTGTTCACTTCTCCCACCATCTTGCCTTAATTTTCCCACTATACAGGTCTTGTAAAGCGAATGCGTGTAGCAAAAAATGTAGGCGTTATGCTGAGCAAGTAAGAGCGTACATATTTACGTGTGAGCAGGAGAAGGCGACTTATTATTTTTTATTGTACCTATAGGTAGATTATTATCGGAAGACACCAAGCTGCGCGAACTTAAACACGTGATATTATACTATCCGTTATAAATATTTTAATTTGAATGCAAAAATAATAGGCTTACACTGAAATATGACACAAATTCTAATGTAGTTAAAAAACTGATTTTATACGTAGAAATGTAGTTTTTAAAAAAACTGATTTGATACGTAGAAATAGCAGCTAATAAAACTGAAAAAAATGATGAACACAACGGGAACACAATGAACTCAAACTATAAAATGGCGCGAAAGTTAAAGGGAAGCAATATTTGTGGTAAAGACTATACACACGGTCTTTCTCTCTCGGTTAGCTTTGAGTTTTCTGTCTATTACTAAAACTGGTTTCTGCGCAGGTGTCTTCCGATAGTAATCGGACTATATTCTCTTTACAAGACCTGTATACGAGATCTTCTCTAACATCCCTGGGTACAACTGTTCTTTTAGTTAGTAACTTCTAAGTGTGTAAAAGACTGTTCACGTTAATAACAGTAAAATAACTTGTCTTTAAAATTCAATATATCTTTTATATTGTACATTTTTAATTATTACAAGAATAAACCGACGTAATGTAGGTTTTATATGTCTAATTCTAGCAGATTTCGAGATTTTTATAATCATGTGGATCACCTATATATCTATTTCCTTAAAAAATCCGAAGGCAAATACATTCTATATAGCCTAAATTGTTTACCACGTTAAATAAGGCATTTGACTCTGTCTAGATATAGTATTAAAACGGCATGTTCGATATTGAACACCAAACATTCCCAAATTCAAACACCGGAGCATTTAAGAATACGAATATATTTTTCTATTATTATACGAGCGATGATCGTAAAATAAGATTCCCATATTTTTTAAAAATAGACAGCATTCTTTATTTCCTTAATATTACACATCGTTTTAAAGGTAAAAACTTAAGCTATTTTTCGACATAATCGCCATTTCTATCCAAGCATTTTTGCAGACGGTGCTCCAACTTCTGTATCCCCATGTCGGAAAATTCTGCCGCCAGTCCTTACAAGAATCTTTCAATTGTGGTGTTAGAAATCTCAGGAATCCAAAGAGCGAGTTGACCCTCTGATCTTCAAGCAGTGTGCTCTCGACCTTTACAACGATTTCCTCTGAAACTGATGGTCTTCCGCTACGCTCTTCATCGTGAATTTCCGTCCGACCTCCAGTGAATTGCCTACACCATTTGCGGACGTGTTGAACAGCTAAACACTTTTCTCCATAAACTTCGGTTAATTGACGGTGAATGTCTAAAGGTGAAACCCCTTTCGCATCACAGCGCGAATTTCAAACATCCACATGGCAATGGAAAGTCGAGGACTCCATGAGGGAGATTGGAACAAGAAACGATGGCGCTGGGGATGCGAGAAGCGACAGAAATGACGCGAATTTCGCACCTGGCGGTAGCGGCGATCAGTAATTCCATCTCGGACGGCTGCTTAGCCAACACTGAGCGGCGTAGCGAGACGGGAGCGGTACGTATATAGAGTGGGAGAGCTGCTGCACACGCCAATGTTGTCGGATTTCGCCTAACACGTCTTATTGCTGTTGTAGGGCTTTGGGAATCTTACTTTACGATCATCCCTCGTAGTTTAATTGCATTTAAAACCAAATGGATTCACTACATTATTATGATTTAAACATTTTATATATTATGCAATAAAATTAAACAAAAAAGTGAGTGTTTTCGTATTCTGTCTTTTTGTTCCTTAATTATCTCCCAATTTTAGATGTGTAACATGTGATAAAGCAATATTAGTTTTTAGGTTAAAAGATGTCAAAAACCTATTTCTTAAAGGATAATTTACATTTATAAACATTAATTCATGTTGCTTAGAGGAAAGAAGACCAAATTTATCTTTCTCCCTGGTTTTTGAATTTGGCGCTGTTTGCTTTAGCTAGGCCGTTAGTGATTTCGACCTGCATTCAGCACCACCAACCGAAATATAGTTCAGAAACATGAAAAACCCTTGAAATTTCGAACATAACCTAGAAATAGTGGTTCTTAAAATGATTTTAAGTACTTTCCACTGATTGATCACAAATTCGTCGATCATCATTCGGAATTGCAGCCCAATATGTCAGTTGAAATTATACTTAAGGAGGAAAACGATCCGAATGAGGTTACAGAAGATATCGTATTCGATTTAGGTGACTGCTGTAGAACATGTTTAGGACACGAGTGTTCCTTGACACCAACAAATTCCTGGGATAGCGACTCCATAAAGTTCTGCGACAAATTGGCAGCCTGTGTCTCAGGAATAGTAAGTTTTTCACATTAACGTAGACAGAGATATTATTCTTAAATTTGTAGAAGTGGGCGAAGGAGGTTGTGCCTTCTCTTATTTGTAGAATATGTATAGAAAAACTAAGAATTGCCTATGATTTCCAAACAGTTTGTTTACAATCAGATCAAGCACTTTACTTCCAAAGGAAAGCGAATAAAATACAAAGTCCTACAACAACAAGTGACTTAGCAGAATGCGATGAAACATTAGCGAATGTTATTTTAAGCGTGAAATGTGAGGAAACGCAACTGCAACCTTTACTTCCGTGTGCCCCAGATACTTCAACTGCCTCAGCACAATTAGAAGCTTTCCAGACATTAGATAATCCTATCGAACAGGGTCACCAGGTTTGCGAAAAAGAATTACGTGAACATATTCAAACGCACATTAGTGAGACGCATTTACAATGTTTAGTCTGCCTTAAGCCGTTTACGACAACAGTCGAACTAACTACGCATATGGCAATTCATGCCGAAGAAAAGCCGTATGTTTGTAATTTTTGTGAGAAGGAATATATTAATGAATCCGACTTTCTAATGCATATATGTCCACGTATAGGCGAAGGTCCGTTTGCATGTAGTTATTGCGATAAGAAGTTTAGTAGTAGATATATGTTGAACCCCCATTTAAGAACTCATACGGGCAATAGGCATTGGCAATGTCGAATCTGTAACATATCTTACACGAAATCATCTCATCTTACACGGCACATGAAGACGCACACTGGAGAGAAGTATTCCTGTAAATTATGTGATAAACAGTATACACGATCTGAGTTTTTAGATGCACATATGAGAACACATATCAGCGATAATCGTCGCCAATGTGAAATCTGTAACAAATCATACGCATACCCTTCTCACCTTGCAACGCACATGAAGACACATACCGAAGAGAAGTTTTCGTGTAAATTTTGTGATAAAAAGTTTATATGGCAAACCTCTTTAACAACACATATAAAAACTCATACCGGTGATGAACTTTGGCGGTGTAAAATCTGTAACAAATCGTTTACAAAATCTTCCCATCTTTCAGCGCACGTGAAAACACATACTGGAGAGAAGTTTTCCTGTAAATTATGTGATAAAACGTTTTCATGGTCAGCCTCTTTAGGTAAACATATGAGAACACATACCGGTGATAAACCTTGGCAATGTAAAATCTGTAACAAATCGTATACAAGATCTTCCCATCTTTCAGCACACATGAATACACATACTGGAAAAAAGTTTTAATGTAAATTCTGTGATAAACAGTATACACGATCTAATTCTTTAAATACGCATATGAAAAGACATACTTTTGAAAAGTCTTAATATTTATATTATTTGTAATAGGGATTTCATCATTGGTTCGGAGTTGGAAGTTCATTTACACAGACATGAATAACATACAAGTCTTTATTTTTCAAAAAATCTTTTTTATAATAACTCTAAATTTATGTACAACATTAAAGTGTGTTTTAAAATTTCCCCTTAAAATTATTAAAACGTGATATCTTAAATCAAAGAGTGTCAAGTTGAAACTATTTTTATTTTATTAATAAATAATAAAATCTTTATTGGCTCTGCGAGCTGCATGTACTTCATGTACATTAGGTAGAGTAAATCAAATAAAATATATGTGCATATACAGTTAGCAAATTATTTTATCTCTCCCCATTTGAACGTGCCAATATCAATACTACTTTCTGTGTAGCGGACTGTGTGCTTCGGATATTCTCGGGCGTGTGCTCTCTGTGTAAAAATATCTAACGCAAGTAGTAAGAACACAATAAAGTAAACCTAAATTTAAATTTTACGGTTCTTTGCGTATCATTAGTATAGTTGCTTAATTTGCGCCAACAGCCAGTAGCGGGCGTATAAAAGTTTATACAAAATAAATGGTCAGAAATAAAATATAATACGTGCTCAAACACTTACCGCCTTAGGAGTCTTCCGTGAAATCGCAAAGTGAATAATGTCTGTTAAATATCTGCAACATTAGATATTTTCCATAGTTTTTTTCGGCAAACCGAGTGCGGCGTGAGGAAAAGTGTGTTTTATTATGCAGAAAACAAACGTCTAAATCTAGTGACGTTATATTGCGTAATTAAAATAATCTTTGGAAAACTTAACGGTTCTGTTGACACACCTTCACAAATTTGTCTTAATGTGCCAAATCAATCTTTCTCTAAAACATTTCAGCCTTTCTAAACACAAACATGTTTCTGCGTTTCTACCGCGCATAGCTGTGCGTGAATATGTTGCACTATTTCCCAGAGATTCCACTAACGACACCGAGATTTGTATTTTTCTATTGCCTCACAGTCGAAGGAATTATTCTGAGTAGTTTTTTTAATCCGTTTTAACCAACTATCTTGAATTTCGACTGCTTCTTGATAGCCGCAGCTTCCTTGATCGAATTGTAAACCACGTTCTTAATATTCTCAACATATTATATAATAAACGGGCCTATAACCATTTCCCCAACGTGTAGAATGATTCTGGTGTTCAGCATACGGGAGCACAGTCTGTGAAATTTGCGAATAGTTTTGGGATTTGACACACTGCTTTTGTATCGCTATTAAAGCGTCTACCTCAGGATAACATAATACTATCTGCCACATGACTGAAAGCTTGAATTTTACACGTAATATGTAACAAGTTAGCACTATGTTTTTTAAGAGACCGGCCTACAGAAAGCATGTTTGCAGCACCATCACTCATACACATCAACAGTTGGTTTGTTGAAAGTTCAAACTTTTCCAATGTATATAACACTAATTTTGAAATTATATGTACATTGTTGTATTCGTCTGGAAGCTAATAGAATTGAAGGTGACGATTGATGTGGTTCCATTGTACGTACCATTACATTAACCACAGAATGTTTTTTACGATCTGTTGTTTCGTCCACACATAACGACAGTTTTTTTATCTTTCAATTCCGATTTAATTCTATTTTCAACATGTTCACGAGCAGATGGCACAATTCTTTGTAACGATGCCCGACTTGATAATTTGCAGTCCGAATATTTATTCCGAAAGAAGACATATGCTTCCTTGTCCAGTAAATTAAACGGTAGATTACATGCAATAAAGGTAACACATAAATTAAATTTAAATTTGTCGTAGTGTCGTGTAATTTTTTTTTTTAAGAATGCTGTTTACTATTTACGTGACGTAGACAATCCCTTTTGGACCAACACATTAAAGGGATATTACAAACTACACATTGAATTTTAACGCTATCATAATTTAGGTCAGGCATTTCTGCTATAAATTCTGGTAACTTTGTCCAACATTGGTCGTTTTCGCGACGTAGGCAACATCTTTAAAACAAACATAGAACTACGAAATAGTATTTACGGCAGCGTACATGTATACACAACAGATCTGGTTGAGACTCGCATTATACTGAGGGTTGTATCGAACCTCTGCCACTGCCCGTTGGCGCTAGGGAGCAACTCTAATGATTAGTAAAATATATATGTTCCTCCTAATCTCAAGCCTCTATCCCCTCAATTATTTAAAGCGTAAAGTGCAGTTGCCTGTTTTTTTGGAATTTACGTACCTCTTCAGCATCTCTTTCTAACAGGTAGGTGAATTTTTGTGTTCAGTTCAAAACATGTGTGTGAATGCAAATAAATATTATGCAGATATTTTTGTCGGTGACGCGATGCATTAATCGTTGGAGTATTATTACTATTATTTTCCAGTTATCTTTTATTAAGTATTATATTTTATTTTCTCTTTGTACTATGTGCACATGTATTCGTATTATTATTTCGTCCTGTAATTGGGGTCTCCTGTTGAGCGAATAAAGTTTATTATCAAAACAACTAAAAAAAAATATATCCAAGACAACAAGCTGTAACTTCATCAAAGTTTGGCACGCTACTTAAGTTTCAGCTGATATAATTCCACCCCTATTTTTAAAATGCCCCGTAATAATAAACTCGCCGGACGAAAATAGTTTCTTTGCGCATTAAAACAACTTTTCCTACATCATGTGCTTAAGCATAGGCCGCACCTCAAGCACGAACTATAAATACCACCCCTAATGTCTTTCAAATCTCAACGACTAGAACGTACCCGGCGTTAAATCTGGACGCACCCCCAGTGCTACCAATCGAAATTTAGTTCAGAAAAATAAAAAATCCTTCAATCTTTGCATATAACCTACAAAAAGCGATTTTACAAGCAAGGTTTTCAAGTACTTTCTACTGATATTACACCCCATTAAAGGTACAATATGTCAATTGAAATTATATTTGAGGAGGAAAGCGATATGAGTGACCCTTCAGCCGATATCGTATTTGATTTAGCTGATTGCTGTAGAACATGTTTAGGACATGAGTGTTCCTTGACACCAACAAATTCCTCGGATAGCGACTCCATAAAATTCTGCGACAAATTAGCGGCCTGCGTATCAGGAATGGTAAGGTTTTCACATTAATATGGACGGTGAAATTATTCTTAAATTTTTAGAATTGGGCGAAAGAGAGGGTGCCTTCTTTTATTTGTGGAATATGTATAGAAAAACTAAGAATTGCTTATGATTTCCAAACAGTTTGTTTACAATCAGATCAAGCACTTATATTACAAGGGAAAGCCAATGAAATACAAAGTTCTAGGAGCGCAAGTCTGGATCCTACAACAGCAACTGACATAGCAGGATGTGATCAAACAAGTATTAAATACGAGGAAACGGAAACGCAGATTTTACCTACAGTTTGTTTACAATCAAATCAAGCATTTAAATTACAAGAGAAAGCCAACGAAATACAAAGTTTCAGGAGTGCAAGTCCGGATCCTACAATACCAACTGGCTTAGCAGAATGTGACGAAGCAATAGCGAAGGTTGTTTTGAATACAAAATTTGAAGAAACGGAAACAAAGATTTTACCTCAGTGTACCCCAATTACCTCAGCTGCAGCACCCTTAGAAGCTACGCAGGCACAAGATAATCCTTATGAACACGGCTGCCAGGTTTTTCAAAAACAATCATGTGAACGTTCTCGAACGCATGTAGGTGAGAAGCGTTTACAATGTTCGGTATGCCTTAAACAGTTTGCGATAACAGCAGAGCTAACTGCTCATATGGAAATTCATGCTGAGGAGAAACGTTTTGTTTGTAATTTTTGCAAGAAGGAATCTATTAATGAATCCGATTTTCTAGCGCATATATGTCCGCATAGAAGCGAGGGACCATTTATGTGTAGTTACTGTGATAAGAAGTTTACTAATAGACATATGTTGAATTCCCACTTAAGGACTCATGCCGGCAATAGGAAGTGGCGATGTCGAATCTGTAACAAATCTTACACAAAATCTTCTAATCTTACACGTCACATGAAGACACACACTAGAGATAAGTTGTCCTGTACATTGTGCTCTAAAACATTCGCACAATCTTCCTCTTTAAATGCACATATGAAAAGGTATGCTTGTGATAATCTTGCAGATATGAAAAGACATACTGATGATAAATGTTGTGAACACTGTAACATATCATATAAAAAAAATTGTAACCTTTCAGACCACATGAGAACATATTCCGGAAAGAAGTATTCCTGTAAATTATGTGATAAAAAGATTGCATGTTCAACCTCTTTAATAACACATATGAAAATACACACCAGTAATAAACCTTGGCGGTGTCAAAACTGTAACAAATCGTATAGATTTCCTTCGCAGCTTTCAACACACATGAAGACACATACTGGAGAAAAGTTTTCCTGTAAATTATGCGATAAACAGTATACACAATCTCACTCTTTAAAGGTACATATGAAAAGACACACCGGCGAGAAACTTTCGTGGTGTAAAATCTGTAACAAATCGTATCCATACCGTTCCCTCCTTGCAGAGCACATGAAGATACATACTGGAGAGAAGTTTCCCTGTAAATTATGCGATAAGAAGTTTGCATGGTCAAGCTCTTTAACAACTCATATGAAAACACATACCCGTGAGAATCTTCGACGGTGTAAAATCTGTAACAAATCATATACAAAGCCTGCATATCTTTCAGTGCACATGAGGACACATACTGGAGAGAAGTATTTCTGCAAGTTATGTGATAAACAGTATGCACAATCTTACTCTTTAAATGTACATATGAAAAGCCACAGTAGTGAAAAGCCATAATACTTGTGTTATTTTCAAATATATTTCTTTTATAACTCATAATTTATTTTCAACATTAAAGTCTGTTTTAAAATTATTGCTTAAAATTATTAAATCACGGTATCTTCAATCGAAGAATTGTGATTGGCAAGTTTAACCTAATCAACCCACAGTGGATCTGGGCACACCAGAATAGAAGCAGTAGTAGCAAACCCTATCTATGATATGGGTAATGATACAACAATCTCCAGGATCTCCTATGACAAACCTTTCAAGGTTCTCTTGAATTGGGAGGAATGGAGGGTTGGAAAGGGGAGAAAACCGAAGACCCTAGTCTGGTACACAGGTAGCTCCAAAACGGGCACTACTTCTGGCGTTGCTGTATATGAGGAAAACCAGGGATACAAAGTATGTGTATCACTTGGGCAATACACCACGGTATTTCAAACAGAAATATATGCTATACAAACCTGCGCATGGGAGAATCTGCGTCGGCGACCGCAGGGTGAGACGATTTGCATTCTCTTTGACAGTCAAGCAGCCTTAAAGGCACTAGTATCTTATCATATAATCTCCAAACTAGTATGGGAGTTCCTGCAAACCCTAATGGTTTTGTCTAAACACAAGAAGGTCACACTGGTGTGGGTGCCAGGGCACAGGGGCATAGCGGGCAATGAAATTGCAGACCAGCTAGCGAGGGAAGGTTCAAAAATGAATTATATAGGCCCTGAATCGGGTCTAGGTATTACCAAGAGTGCAGTGCGTGGTGCAATTAATGAGTGGATCATAACACAACACCAATTAAATTTGAAACATGCAGCTGGACAAAAGCACAGCAAACGGATGATGGGAAGACCGTCGCAACATCTGACTGCTGACCTGCTTGAATTAAGCAAGATACAGCTTAGGGCAGTAACATGTCTATTAACAGGATATGGCTGTTTGAGAGGCCACTTGTATAAGATGGGGATCTACAAAGATGAGCTCTTATGTAGACTTTGCAATGAGGAGGAGGAAACAGCCCCTCATATTATTTTCGAATGTGCAGCGTTAGCTCAACGCAGATTCGCTATGCGAAGCACAATTGAACTACCAATGGAGAAAGATTTACTACATAGGCTCTTAAACCTGATTGCGAGAACTAACCTGTTCGAGTAAAACAAAACCGAAGCAGGAATAATACTATAAGCTACTAAGCTTCAGTGTTAGGGATGTAAAGACCAGCCCTGCTTTGGTAGAAAAATCAATCAATCAATCAATCAACCTAATCAAGGTAGGTAGAATGTACGAGGGATGATCGTAAAATAAGGTTACCAAAGCCCTACAGCAGCAATAAGACGTGTTAGGCGAAATCCGACAACATTGGCGTGTGCAGCAGCTCTCCCACTCTATATACGTACCACTCCCGTCTCGCTACGCCGCTCAGTGTTGGCTAAGCAGCCGTCCGAGATGGAATTCCCGATAGGTAGGTGCGAAATTCGCGTCGTTTCTGTCGCTTCTCGCATCCCCAGCGTTTCTTGTTCCAATCTCCCTCATGGAGTCCTCGACTTTCCATTGCCATGTGGATGTTTGAAATCCATCTCTTTCGCGGCCTTCCTCGTTTATTTCTCTGTGCTGGTGTTCAGTTCCAATCTTTTAATGGTATCCTTTCTTCACTTCGTTTTAATATAATGTCCTCGCTTCAAGGCCAGTACGCTGGGGGAAATGGCGACTGGGAAATTTCCATTTCTAACCGCAAGAGGGATATTTCATTATCAACGAGTGGCAAACCTGAACACCCTATTCGTCCAGAGGTTGACAGCTGATACAGTTGCGGTCGTAAATATTGAACATTACAATATCTACCTATTTTATTTATTTATCTTTGAACTTACCACTATAACAGCTTAGAATAACAAAACAACTAAAATCTATCCAAGAACCTAATCAAAGTTTGGCAGGCTACTGAAGTTTCAGCTGGTATCAGTCCACCCCTATTTTTCAAATGTCGCGTAATAATAGACTCGCCCGACAAAAACTCGCATTCCGCATATGACGTCATTTTGAGCCCCCTCTAGCAACACCAATCGAAATTTATTTCAGAAACATCAAAAACCCTTGAAACTTCGCACATAACCTAGAAATAGCAGTTTTCAAACTGTTTTTCAAGTAGTTTCGACTGATAGATCACAGATTCGTCAACCATTACTCGGAACAGCACCTCCATAAAGGTGCAATAAAGTTACCAATATGTCAATCGAAATTATATTTAAGGAGGAAAGCGATATGAATGACCTTACATCTGATACCGTATTTGATTTAGCCGACTGCTGTAGAACATGTTTAGGACACGAGTGTTCCTTGACACCAACAAATTCTTTGGATAGCGACTCCATAAAATTCTGCGACAAACTGGCAGCATGCGTCTGGGGAATGGTAAGATTTTTACATTAATATGGACGGTGAAATTATTCTTAAATTTTTAGAATTGGGCGAAGGAGGGTGTGTCTTCTTTTATTTGTGGAATATGTATAGGAAAACTAAGAATTGCCTATGATTTCCAAACAGTTTGTTTACGATCAGATCAAACGCTTCAATTACAAAGGAAAGCCAATGAAATACTAAATTCCAGGGGTGCAAGTCCGGATCCTCCGACAACAACCAACTTAGTACGATGTAATGAAACAATAGGGAAAGTTATTTTAAGTACAAAATTTGAGGAAACGGAAACGCAGATTTTACCTCTGGTTGCCCCTGTTACCTCAGCCACAGTGCAATTAGAATCTACGCAGACAGTAGATAATCCTTGTAAACACAGCTACCAGCTTTGCAAAAAGGAATTATGTGAAAATTCTCAAACGCTCGTAGATGAGAAGAGTTTACAATGTTCGATATGCTTTAAACAGTTTGCGATAACAGCCGAGCTAACTGCACACATGGGAATTCATTCTGAAGAAAAGTGTTACGTTTGTACTGTTTGCAGGAGGGGATATCTTAACGAATCCGACTTGCTAGCGCATATATGTTCACATGCAGGAGAAGGATCATTTACATGTAGTTATTGCTATATAAAGTTTACTAGTAGATGTATGTTGAACTCCCACTTAAAAACTCATACTGAGAATAGGAACTGGCGATGTCTAATCTGTAAGAAATCTTACACAAAATCTTCTCATCTTTCGGAACACACGAAAACACATACTGGAGAGAAGTATTCCTGTAAATTATGTGATAAGAGGTTTAGATGGTCAACCGCTTTAAGCGATCATATGAAAATACATACTGGCAATAAACCTTGGCAATGTATCTGCAACATATCATTTACACAATCTTCTTACCTTACACAGCACATGAAGACACATACTCACAAGTTTTCCTGTGAATTATGTAATGAAAGGTATACACGATCTGACTTTTTAAATGCACATATGAAAAGACATACTTGTGAAAAGCCTTAATTCTTGTATTATTTGTAATAGGGGCTTCATCACTGAAGTATTTCTTGTAATAACTCCAAATTTATAGTCAACATTAAAGTTTGTTTTAAAGTTTTTGCTTAAAATTATTAAAGCATGATCTTTTAAAACAAAGAATTGTGAGTGTTAAGTTTTACCTATTTTTCTTTTTAATAGATAAAATCTGTGATGACTAGAGCAACGCAAACTGCGCTGAAAGCCAGTGGCTGACGCATAAGAGTTTACACAAAATAAACACGGCCGGGACAATTCGGTATAAGCGTCAGTATAACTGCGACTCGAAAGCCGATCTGTTGTGTATACATCTACGCTGTCGTATACTATATCGTAGTTCTACGTTTGTTTTGAAAATGTTTCCTACGTCGCGAAAACGACCAAAGTTGGACACAATAAGGGAATTTATTGCAGAAATGCCTGATTTAAAGTGTGATGGCGCTAAAATTCAATGTGCAGTGTGTAAAATAGATTTAATGTGTTGGTCGAAAAGTGATTGTCTACGGCACGTAAATAGTGCAGGGCATGTTTCAAAAAGAAATTCCACACGAGATTATGACAAATTTAAATTTAATTTATGTGTTACCTTTATTGCATGTAATTTACCATTTCATTTACTAAGGAAGAAAGCATACGTCTCGTTTTGGAATGAATATTCGGACTTTAAGTTACCAAGTGAGAGAACATTACAGAGAGTTGTGCCGTCTGCTCGTGAGCATGTCGAGAAAAGAATTAAATCGGAGTTGGAAGATAAAAAACTGTGGTTATGTGTGGACGAAACAACAGATCGTCAAAAACATTCTGTGGTTAATGTAATGGTGCGCACAATGGAACCACATCGCCCGTCACCCTCAATTTTACCAGCTTCCAGACGAATACAACAATGCGCTGCCGAAGTAATTTCAATGTTGGTGTTAAATACATTGGAAAAGTTTGAACTTTCAACAAATCAACTGTTGATGTTTATGAGTGATGGTGCCGCAAACATGCTTGCTGTAGGTCGATCTCTTAAAAAACATTGTGCTAACTTGTTGCATATTACATGTAAAATTCATACTCTCAGTCTCGTAGCAGATAGTATCAGAAAATGTTATCCCGAGGTAAACGCTCTAATAGCACATACAAAAGCTGTGTTTGTAAGATCCCCAAAACGTATTCGGGAATTTCATAGACTATGCCCCGGTATTCCTGAACCACCACAACCTATTCTTACTCGTTAGGGAACATGGTTAGAGGCTGCATTTTATTATCTTAAATATTTTGAGAATTTAAAGAACGTGATTTTAGAATTCGCACCCAAAGGAAGCTGCGGGTGTCAAGGTAAGCCGCTTGAAATTTCAGGATAGTCAAGTTAAAACTGATTTGGAAATTATTCAGAACAATTACGTGGGACTAGCGGATGCGATAGAAAAACTACAACATTCTTCGGTGTCGTTAGTGGAATCTTTGCAAATAGTGCAACATGTTCACGCACAGCTATGCGCGATAGAAGACGCAAGAAATGTTTATGTTTTAGAAAGGCTTGAAAGTGTTTTAGATAAAGACTCTGATTTTGGCACACTAAGACAAATTTGTGAAGGTGCGTTAACAGAAAGTTATTTGAAAGATTATTTTACTTACGCAAATATAACGTCACTAGATGTAGAACGTTCCTTTTCGGCATACAAAAACACTTTTTCTTCATGCCGCACTCACTTTGCCGAAACAACTTTGGAAACATATCTAATATTACAAATATTAAATAGACATTATCCACTTTGTGATTTCGCGGAGGACTCTTAAAACGGTAAGTGTTTGAGCACGTATCACATTTAATTTATTTTGTGTAAACTTTTATGCGTCCGCCACTGGCTTTCAGCGCAGTTGCGTTGCTCTAGTAATGACTAGAGTTGCTCACAAGCGCCAACGGACAGTGGCGGAGGTTCGATAGAACCCTCAGTATAACTGCGAGTCTCAACCAGATCTGTTGTATATACATGTACGCTGCCGTAAATACTATCTCCTAGTTCTATGTTTGTTTTAAAAATGTTGCCAACGTCGCGAAAACGACCAATGTTGGACAAAGTGAAATGTTGGACGAAGTGAAGAATTTACCGCAGAAATGCCTGACCTAAACCATGATGGCGTTAAAATTCAATGTGTAGTTTGTAATATCCCTTTAATGTGTTGGTCCAAAAGGGATTGTCTACGTCACGTAAATAGTATTCTTCAAAAAAAAATTGCACACGACACTATGACAAATTTGAATTTAATTTATATGTTACCTTTATTGCATGTAATCTACCGTTTAATTTACTAGGCAAGGAGGCATACGTCTTCTTTTGGAATAAATATTTATTTCGTGTAAACTTTTATGCGCCCGCCACTGGCGCAAATTGAGCAACTCTAGTAATGACTTTCTGAGCTGCGTGTTCTTCGTGTTCATAGGTTGGGTAGGTCAAGTAAATCACTTCGACAACTTCTTTAGTACTTTCCGGTTACTAAACACACTACTAGGAAAAGAAACGTTTGGATGCGAAACTTTCCGTACTACTAGAAAGAACTACCCAAAAGAATTGTTAGCTAAGAACAACTCCTTGAAAATGAGCGAATCTGAATTCGCTATGCGCGGAGATCTTTCTGTTGCGAAATGTAAGGATGTAGGGAAGAAATTAGCTGTAGTTATTAGCTCAATGCATCGCCCCGGCAAAAAGGAAGATGCTCAACGTACAAATATTTTTATGGCCATAAAGATAGTGTGCGATGCCCGTCCTATGCAGAAACAGTAGCAGGTCAAATTTTCCAGAAAATGTAATAGCCACCGTAAATTGTCTTTCAAAAATATTTCTGGTTATAGAGGATAATCAATAAGTAGTGAACAAAGGACCTACTTTGTTATTTTAAATAAAACATTCTGTATTTTATTACAATTCTAGTCTCCCCTTTTAGAAATAAACCGACGTAGTGTAGGTTTTATATGTCTAATTCTAACAGATTTCGAGATTTTTATAATTTTGTTGCGAATCATTTAAAGGTGGATATATCCATTTACCTTAAAAGATCCCTAACGCAAATGCATTCTATATGACGTAAATTTTTACAATTTTAAATTAAATTGCGCATTTGGCTCTCCGTAGATATTGTATTAAAACACCTTCAGAATATATGATCTGTTCAGTATTGAACACCAAACATTGCTAAATTCAAACACGAGCACTTAAGAATATGAACATGTACATTTTTTTTGAACAATATAGTAAATTTGAATTTAAAATCGGCGCTTTATATTAAAATATCGCCCTAAAAGGATAGGCGTGAAGTTAGGAATTGATTATGTTCTGTGATGATACTGATGGTGATAGCAAGGACTGTGAAGTAGTAGGGCAAACAATACAGAGTATCGGCATACTCCTCACCAGGCAAAATATTAATTAATTAATTCGGAATGGCCGTTTCCAAGGCTCCTGGGCAACCTTCGGTCATTCGGTTGATAATGAGGTCGACCAGGAGCCCTCGAAACGGCCGTCCCGAATTAATTAATTAATATTTTGTGTGGCGAGGAGTGTGCCGATGCTTTGTGTTTGCGACTATGTTCGTAGTTTGTATAGAGCGGGCACTTATTAAATTAAGTCGTTGATTTAAGTTAGTAGTTCCGGCAATTTCCTAACGTAAAACACACAAATATATCCCTTATTCCCGGAACTACCAACTTAATCCGCGAAATTTAAAAAGCGCCTTTTCCATTTATATGAGGGATGTCCGCCATGGAAGATTTGTTATGAAACAGAAAAGAAATACGGTTTTAAAAAAGAAAGAATGTTTTATTAGAGGCCACTCTACAACTAGTTCACTACATTATTGTGATTTAAACATTATATTATGCAATACAATTAAACAATAAAGTGGTGGTTTTCGTTTTCTGAATTTTTCCCCTTTAATTATTTCCTGATTTTAAATGTGTAACCTGGTGACAAAGCAAAATTAGTTTTCAGGTAAAAGATATCATATACCTATTTCTTAAAGGATGATTTACACTTATAAATAATTCATATTGTTAAAACGAAGAGGATCCAAGTTGTTTTTCTCCCTGGTTTTTGAATTTGGCGCTTTTTATTTTAGATGGTGTTTTTAGTGACTTTCAGCCCGCATGTAGCATCACCAACAGAAATTTAGTTCAAAAACATCAAAATCCCTTAAAGTTTCTCACATAACCTAGAAATAAGAGCTCTTAAACTGATTTTCAAGTACTTTCGACTGATAGATCACAGATTCGTCAACCATTATTCGGAACTGTACCCTCATAAAGGTGCAATAAAGTTACCAATATGTCACTTGAAATAATAATAAAGGAGGAAAGCGATTTGAATGACTTTTCAGCCGATATCGTATTTGATTTAGCCGACTTCTGTAGAACATGTTTAGGACGTGAGTGTTTCTTAACTCATACAAATTCCGCGGATAGCGACTCCATAAAATTCTGCGACAAATTGGCGGCCTGCGTTTCAGGAATGGTAAGCGTTTCACATTAAGGTAGACGGAGAAATTCTTCTTAAATTTTTAGAAGTGGGCGAAGGAGGGTGTGCCTTCTTTTATTTGTGGAATATGTATAGAAAAACTAAGAATTGCCTATGATTTCCAAACAGTTTGTTTACAATCAGATCAAGCACTTCAATTACAGCGGGAAGCGAATGAAATACAAAATTCTAAGCATACATCTCCGGATCCTACAACACCAGCCAGCTTAGCAGGATGTGATGAAACAATAGGGAAAATTATTTCGAGTCTTAAATATGAGGAAATGGAAACGCAGATTTTACCTCGGTGTGCCCCTGTTACCTCAGCTGCAATGCAATTAGAATCTACGCAGACAGTACGTAATCCTTGTGAACACAGCTACCGGGTTTGCAAGACAGAATTATGTGAAAATTTTCAAACGCTCGTAAGTGAGAAGAGTTTACAATGTTCGGTATGCCTTAAACAGTTTACGATAACAGCCGAGCTAACCGCGCATATGAGAATTCATGCTGAAGAAAAGTGTTACGTTTGTATTTCTTGCAAGAAGGGGTTTCTCAATGAATCCGACTTGCTAGTGCATATATGTTTACGTGCAGGGGAGGGAGTATTTGCATGTAGTTATTGCGATAAGAAATTTATTAGTAGACATACGTTGAACTCCCACTTAAAAACTCATACAGGCAATAAGCACTGGCGATGTCATATCTGTAACAAATCTTACACAAAATCTTTCCAACTTACACGGCACATGAAGACGCACACTGGAGAGAAATTTTCCTGTACATTATGTTGTAAAAGGTTCACACAATCTTCCTCTTTAACAACACATATGAAAAGACACACCGGCAATAACCTTAGGCAATGTCAGATCTGCGACAGAAAATTTATACAATCTTCGCATCTTTCAGCACACATGAAGACACATACTGGAGAAAAGTATTCCTGTAAATTATGCGATAAACAGTTTACATGGTCAACCTCTTTAACAGTACATATGAAAAGACATACTGGCAATAAACTTTGGCAGTGTAAAATCTGTAACAAATCATATACAAGATCTTCTAATCTTTCGGAACACATGAAGACACATACTGGAGAGAAGTATTCCTGTAAATTATGTGATAAACAGTTTACGTGGTCAACAGCTTTAAGTAATCATTTGAAAATACATAGTGGCAATAAACCTTGGCCATGTAAGATCTGCAACACATCATTTACACAATCTTCTTACCTTACGCGACACATGAAGACACATACTCCTAAGAAGTTTTCCTGTAAATTATGTGATAAAAAGTATTCACGATCTGACTGTTTAAATGAACATATGAAAAAACATACTTGTGAAAAGTCTTAGTTCTTATTTTATTTGTCATAGGGGCTTCATCACCGGTTCGGAGCTCACAGTTCATTTGCCTAGACATAAATAGTATGCAAGTATTCAATTTTCAAATACAGTAGTGATCGGCTAAAACGAACCCGTTTAAAGCGAACTACCGGTTGTAGCGTACAAAAACCGAGGGTCCCGTTATATTTGCTATAAAAGTAATGCTAAAAAATACCTTTTATTGTGAACCTGCTTTTGACGAACTTCCGTATAATACGAACCAATTTTAGAGTCTTAACAGAAATAGTTTCTGTTTAAAACGAATTTGTTTAGATACTACATCTGTGCACAATATTCGAAAAACCCGGGCAACACCGACAAGAAGTTTCAAAAGATAGATCAACCTCATTTCTGTGCTCTAATTTAAGAAAATTGCTAGTGATAAGCAAATCACAAAATCCACGATGTTTCAAAGATATCAAACAAATTCCTGTGAATTCTACGAGAGTAAGTCAAAAATTACTTACACTTTTAGTTCTACAACTGTATTAAACAAAGATAGGTGTACAACAGATGCATTATTTTTCGATATAGTCTCCACCTTTAGCAATACACTAGGTCCAGCGAGCCACAAGCTTCCGTATGCCTTCCTGGTAGAAGGTTTTCGGTTGGTCGTGAAGTCACTTTTGCCTCGCATCCCGAACGTCTGTGTCTGAGGCAAATCGACGACCTCTCAAAGCTTCCTTGAGCGGTCCAAGGAGATGAAAGTCTGAGGGAGCAAGATCAGGGCTGTAGGGAGGGTGTTCCAGGGTCTCAAAGCCCAACCTGTTGATAGTTTCTATGGTGTTATGGGCCGTGTGCGGACGGGCGTTGTCTTACAACAACAAAACTTTCTTTGACAGTAGACCACGGCGTTTGTTTCGAATTGCTGGTTTCAGCTTATTCGCCAACAAATCACTGTACCTCGCACTATTTATGGTAGTCCCCCTGTCCGAGTAGTCGTCCAGTATAGGGCCTTTTTCGTCCCAAAACACGGTTAGCATCACCTTCCCAGCCGATGGCGAGGTCTTGAATTTTTTCGTGCTTGGGAATCCTGGGTGTTTCCATCCCATACTCTGGCGTTTCGATTCATTTACATAAATGATAAAGAGGAGAGGTCCGAAGACGGAACCCTGAGGAACTCCATATTTAATAGTAAGAGACTTGGAAACATTACCCTTAACATCCACAAATTGCGAGCGATCAGAGAAGTAAGAACTTGGTAAAGTATGAACATTTCCCCGTACCCCATATGCAAAGAGTTTGTCGAGCAATACATTATGATCAACACAATCAAAGGCCTTGCCGAGGTCGCATAACGTAATTCGCGTGCGCAAACCATCCTCAAGACCCTCAACCATCCGGAATATTAATATGCCAATCCCTGCCAATCAAGAAGCGCTACAATTTGTTAGGAAGCTTCGCTACTTTTTACAATCTCATAATACTTCTAAGGATGCTTTGGGTGTAATATGGAACAAATTTGCGCTGGCGCAAAATTGAAACAGTCAAAAATTACAGACTTTTTAATCACTATCTAATACGTGTAATATTAAAATGTATGTATGCAGTATTTCTCTAAATTTGTACTCATGTAAATAAATATCCGATTTTTTAATTTGTCGAATGTATTTCATCTATTTTGTTTATCACGAACTCCGCATATAACGAACTAAATCTCTCGGTCCCTTGCGGTTAAGCCTGAATTACATTATACTAGATTCGTATTTTTTTCATGCTTTTTTTTAGTAACTAGGAAAAAGTATGGTGTATGGTTGCATACTATACTAGTTTCAAAACTAGAACATGTCCTATTCCGATACTATTTTTCGTACTAAAAATGAACTATTCATGCGCACAAGTGTCCAGTAACATGCGTACCAACATACCTATTTTGTTTGTATCCATCATCTGTGTTTATCTGTTTATTTGTGTTGGCAGGCGTTATGAATAGTCCTCTGAAGTATATGTAATGCGACTTGGTGATACCTTCGTTGCATTCTAAATTTTTTAGGGTAATCCTGCAGTTTACGGCTCCCATTTCACATGCCTCACCGCGCATGCGCATAACTACGCAGTATTGCAGCAACGAAAATTTGGCAACGTTGCATTTATTTTTGCATATGAACAGTGACCTTGTGAAATGGGAGCCGTAAAGTGCAGGATTACCATTTATAGTTATTATATTGAAAGCTAAATTCTAGATACTTAAAATAAGCATGAAAAGAAACGAATCTAATATAATGTAATTCAGGCTTTAGATTAGGTTTTTAGTCAAGGTTGGTAAAACGTATGAGTAGGAGTATGCCGATGCTTTGTATTTGTGACTATGTTCGTAGATTGTGTAGAGCGGGCACTTTTTAAATTAAGCCGTTGATTTAAGTTGGCAGTTCCGGTAATTTCCTAATTTAATACAATTATATCCTTTATTCCCGGAACTACCAACTTAAACCATCCGCGAAATTTAAAAAGCGCCTTTTCTATTTATGTGAGGGATGTCCGTCATGGAAATTATGTTATGAAACAGAAAAGAAATACAGTTTTAAAAAGGAAAGAGTGTTGCATTAGAGGCCACTCTACAACTAGTTCACTACATTATCGTGATTTAAACATTATATTATGCAATAAAATTAAACAATAAAGTGGTTGTTTTCGTTTTCTGCCTTTTTGCCCTTTAATTACCTCCTGATTTGAAATATGTAACATGGTGACAAAGCAAAATTAGTTTTCAGGTAAAAGATATCATATACCTATTTCTTAAAGGATAATTTACGTTTATAAATAATTCATATTGTTAAAACGAAGAAGATCAAAGTTGATTTTCTTCCTGGTTTTTGAATTTGGCGCTTTTTATTTGAAATCGGGCTTTTGGTGACTTAGCCCGCATGTAGCATCACCAATCGAAATTTAGTTCAAAAACAAAATCCCTTAAAACTTCTCACATAACCTAGAAATCGGAGTTCTCAAATTGATTTTCATGTACTTTCGATTGATAGATCACAGATTCGTCAACCATTATTCGGAACTGTGCCCCCCATAAAGTGCAATAAAGTTACCAATATGTCACTTGAAATAATAATAAAGGAAGAAGGGGACCTCAATGACTTTTCAGCTGATACCGTATTTGATTTAGCAAATTGCTGTAGAACATGTTTAGGACACGAGTATTCCTTGACACCAACAAATTCTTTGGATAGCGACTCCATACAATTCTGCGACAAATTGGTGGCGTGCGTTTCGGGAATGGTAAGTTTTTCACATTAAGGTAGACGGAGAAATTCTTCTGAAATTTTTAGAAGTGGGCGAAGGAGGGTGTGCCTTCTTTTATTTGTGGAATATGTATAGAAAAACTAAGAATTGCCTATGACTTCCAAACAGTTTGTTTACGATCAGATCAAGCACTTTACTTACAAAGGAAAGCGAATAAAATACAAAGTCGCAAGAGTGCAACTCCCAATCCTACAACAACAAGTGACTTGGCAGAATGCGATGAAACATTAGCGAATGTTATTTTAAGCGTAAAATGTGAGGTTACGCAAGTGCAGCCTTTACCTCAGTGTGCCCCAGATACCTCAGCTGCCTCAGCACAATTAGAAGCTTTGCAGACATTAGATAATCCTATCGAACAGAGTTACCAGGTTTGCGAAAAAGAATTACGTGAACATATTCAAACGCACATAAGTGAGACGCATTTACAATGTTCAGTCTGCCTTAAACCGTTTACGACAACAGTCGAACTAACTACGCATATGGCAATTCATGCCGAAGAAAAGCCTTATGTTTGTAATTTTTGCAAGAAGGGATATATTAATGAATCCGACTTGCTAGTTCATACATGTTCGTATACAGGGGAGGGACCGTTTGCATGTAGTTCTTGTGATAAGAAGTTTACTAGTCGATGTAAGTTGAACTCCCATTTAGAAACTCATATCGGCAATAGGTACTGGCGATGTCAAATCTGTAACAAATTGTACACAGAGTCTTCTCACCTTACACAGCACATGAAGGTACACACTGGAGAGAAGTATTACTGTAAATTATGTGATAAAACGTTTATATCGTCCACGTCTTTAAATGCACATATGAAAAGACATACTGGCGATAAACCTTGCCAATGTCAGATCTGTAACAAATCGTATACTAGACCTTCTCAACTTTCAGCGCATATGAAGACACATACTGGAGAGAAGTTTTCCTGTAAATTATGTGATAAGAAGTTCACATGGTCTGCGTCTTTGGCAACACATATGAAAAGACATACTGGCGATAAACTATGGCGTTGTAAGATCTGCAACAAGTCATATACAAAATCTTGTCACCTTTCGATACACATGAATACGCATACTGGTGATAAACTTTGGCGATGTCAAATCTGCAACAAATCATATACACAATCATCACACCTTTCAGCACACATGAAGACACATACTGGAGAGAAATATTCCTGTACTTTGTGTGAGAAAAAGTTTACATGGTCTGCGTCTTTAAATGCACACATGAAAAGACATACTGGTGATAAACTTTGCCGATGTAAAATCTGTAACAGATCATATACAAAATCTTCTCATCTTTCGGTGCATATGAATACACATACTGGAAAGAAGTTTCCCTGTAAATTATGTGATAAAAAGTATACACGATCTGACACTTTAAACGTACATATGAAAAAACACATTTCGCATCTGGACTTTGGGAGGACCATTCTAATGTAAAGATGTCGTTCTCGAGCTTCCAGTCTGTACAACGCCGACTGCGATGTTTGGGATCGTTATCCTCTTGTAGAATCCATTGATCGTTATTATTGGCAAACCACTTTCGTATAGAAGGCAATAGCCCTTTTTTTATACAGTTTCACCATGCCTTGAGCATTCAAGTTCTCTGTAAATAAGCATAACGCCCCAAAACCGCGCATATTGAAACAGCCCCACGCATGGACCTTAACCGCGTTTTACGGTGCGTTGAACAAGTCTTCCTGGTCGCGTAGGCCAAGCTCTCCTTCTTGGTAACCAGGCACAAAAAGAAGACTCATCCGTAAACACATCTGACCAACCTCTGCCGATATTGTTATTCGCCCGAGTACGACGCGCTTCTCGATGCTGGTCCGATAATAACGGTTTCATAATCGATATACGATTTCATCTTCGCGTAAGCGATTTCTAATAATCATCAAGCTGACATTGATATTCTTTTTGGTCGATTCAGCTTGTCCCGAGCGTAGAGTTAACTCCGGTTTCTTCTTAAATAAATTAATAATTGCCTTGACAAACAACAGAGAGTATCGGCACACTCCTCACCACACAAAATCTTATTAATTAATTCGGAACAGCTGTTTCAAAGGCTCACTGGGCCCCCATTTTCAACCGGGTTACCGAATAAATCTGAACGAAAAAACTAAAAACTTTTACTTTAATTCTACCATGCATGTCTATCCCTCCTCTCGAGGAAAAAGAAGGGTATATATGTACAAATGTGTCTAAACATGTAACTGTGTATATCTATTTCCAAATACCTAATTTTCTATCGCTTAACTCTAACATGCTGGGTATATATGAAACGGCCAAGGGTTTTATCCCGCCCTCGTAGAAAAGAGCGAGACGAAAGGAAGGTTACTTCCCGCTAATTCTCTATCTACGCACTCGATACTAAACAAATCAAACATAAATTGCAGAACACCGAGACTCGGTCTTCGTCAAGTGTAAACTGAAAAGTTCTTTTACCCTAATAAATCAAACAAGCAAGAGAAATGAAGTGGAGCATTATCCTTGTTCATGACCTGCGAATGTTGCATCTCTTTCTTAAGGTACATTGTCTCAAATGCGTCCAATTCCCGAGGTGAAGTTACGTTTTTAATTAATTTGAGATTTTCCAATTTGATTACATGTCCTGTGTTATTCATATGGTCAGCTACACTTGACGCTCCTGTTCGACCGAATCTATAGCATCTCATGTGTTCATTAAATCTAATACCTATCGCTCGTTTCGTTTGTCCAATGTAGGCCTTATCACAGTCGTTGCATGCAATTTTATAAATTCCCGACCTTTCTTTCATGTCCGGTTTGTCTTTTGGATTACCAAGAAGGTTCTTAAGTGTATTTCGTGAACTAAAACATACGTTCATGTCTTGTCCCCTAAAAACTTTACTGACTCCTTTCGATATTCTATGGAAGGGGAGTTTCACAAATTTCTTGTTTACCGTTTCTACCGGTATCAAGGTCGTAGAATTTCTTCTAACTTCTCTGTGCATGAACCAAAACCGTTTTCAAATAGGGAGCAAATATTATGAACAATTGGAGGGTACGGCGATGGGTAATCCACTGTCCCCGTTCATAGCCAACTTGTTTATGAGTAAATTTGAAACGTGTTTGAAAAAGGACACCGTGTATTTCCCTAGAATTTGGCTTAGATATGTAGATGATATTTTCGCGGTTTTTGACACTAAGAAAAGTAACATCCCGGATTTCCTCGCGACACTCAACTCAAAATTCGGATCCATTAAATTTACAGTAGAAGAAGAAGTGAACAATCAACTCCCATTTCTAGATAGCCTAGTAATTAGAAACAATAATAAACTAGAAAATGACATCTATAGAAAAGAAACAAGCACTAATAGATTCATTATGACCGATTCGAACCCCTGCGAACAACATAAAATGGCCGCGATTAGTTTCTTAATTAATAGACTAGTGAAATTTCCCTTAAACCAAAATAGGTACAAGAAAGAGCTTAAATTCATAAAAAATGTGGCTATTTATAATGGTTACTCGTCTATAGATGTCGACCGCATCCTTAAGAAAGTCCAATATAGGCATTATGTAAGAAATTCTACGACCTTGATACCGGTAGAAACGCGCGACAAGAAATTTGTGAAACTCCCCTTCCATAGAATATCGAAAGGAGTCAGTAAAGTTTTTAGGGGACAAGACATGAACGTATGTTTTAGTTCACGAAATACACTTAAGAACCTTCTTGGTAATCCAAAAGATAAACCGGACATGAAAGAAAGGTCGGGAATTTATAAAATTGCATGCAACGACTGTGATAAAGCCTACATTGGACAACGAAACGAGCGATAGGTATTAGATTTAATGAACACATGAGATGCTATAGATTCGGTCGAACAGGAGCGTCAAGTGTAGCTGACCATATGAATAACACAGGACATGTAATCAAATTGGAAAATCTCAAATTAATTAAAAACGTAACTTCACCTCGGGAATTGGACGCATTTGAGACAATGTACCTTAAGAAAGAGATGGAACATTCGCAGGTCATGAACAAGGATAATGCTCCACTTCATTTCTCTTGCTTGTTTGATTATTAGGGTAAAAGAACTTTTCAGTTTACACTTGACGAAGACCGAGTCTCGGTGTTCTGCAATTTATGTTTGATTTGTTTTAGTATCGAGTGCGTAGATAGAGAATTAGCGGGAAGTAACCTTCCTTTCGTCTCGCTCTTTTCTACGAGGGCGGATAAAACCCTTGGCCGTTTCATATATACCCAGCATGTTAGAGTTAAGCGATAGAAAAGTAGGTATTTGGAAATAGATATACACAGTTACATGTTTAGACACATTTGTACATATATACCCTTCTTTTTCCTCGAGAGGAGGGATAGACATGCATGGTAGAATTAAAGTAAAAGTTTTTAGTTTTTTCGTTCAGATTTATTCGGTAACCCGGTTGAAAATGAGGGCCCAGTGAGCCTTTGAAACAGCTGTTCCGAATTAATTAATAAGATTTTGTGTGGTGAGGAGTGTGCCGATACTCTCTGTTGTTTGTCATACTACCCCACAGTCCTTGCTATCATTATTAATAATTGCCTTATTCTGTCTGATCGTCGTGGTGTGTTGTTTGCCGCGCCCTGGGAGCTCATCTACTGTTTTACTGTTGACTTGTTGCGATTTACCCACATTCGTACAGAACCCTCCGACTTGTGCATATATCTCGCTGCGTTCAGTATAGACATTTTCGGACCTTTGGGGTGAAGACGCAAAAATGTCGCTTCGTATCTTTTTAAAAATATTTCACTCGTATTGCACTTGCTGTATTCTCACTCACCCACAATACTAAACTGGCTTGAAATCTACAATGCGTAATAGCTCTATGTATCTCCTACCAGAGAATGTCGAATTGGATACTCTCTGCTCCTACCCCTTGGTATCATTAAACACTCTTATCGTCTAATCCGTCGCAGATAGTAAACCCTTTTTTCTTGTTATACTGACTGTAGATCATTAAGAGGTGAAGACAAAGTAAGAATAACGAAAGCTTCAAGAATAGGATGGTGTAGACATGTAAACAGAAGAGAGGAAAAAATTAAACTAATTATGAAATAGAAACCAGATAAAATGCGATCACTAAGATCAAGTGGTTTCCGGGTTGTAACTGCGTCGTTGCCGTAGCTTTGGCCGACGTTTCGTCCACACGCGGAAGCCTACGGACCAAATTAGATTAAGTGATTGAAGATTTAAAGAAAATGGAAATAATGGGATGGTGGTTGAATATTCAAGATAGGAAGAGATGGAAAAAAGTTGTAGAAAATACCTAAACACACAACAACCTGTAATATGCATAAATAAAGGAACAGCGGAGTGAGGATCCTAAGAAACGTAATTTGAAGATGTTGTTTTTTTTTCTTTTAAAATCGCCTAGCAAAAGCTACTATCAGAACAAGAATTTAATCATAATAGTAATAGTGATATTGTTGACAAAAATGTACCTGTCTGTATTTTCTAATAATTTTATTAGTTTCGGATGTATGGCGCCTGGGAAGTTTTCAAATACACACACCGTATGTAATAGATTATAATAAAATCTTTACCGACCCTATGAGTTACATTTATGTAGATAGGGTAAGTCAACAAGAAATATACAAAGTGTTACAAACTTTGATGTGTGTCTATTTTTTTGCCTGTTTGCCCGTTAATTATTTCCTAAGTTTAAATGTGTGATATGTTAACCAAGCAAAATTAATTTTCACATTAAAAGATAACAGAAGCTTATTTCTTAAAAGATTATTTATATTTATAAATATTAATTCATGTTGCATACAGAAAACAATAATTTTCTAATACGTTTTTGAATTTAGCGCCTATTTTGTATAAATTATTGGTGCGCTTTAGAGATTTTTGTTTGCTTTTTGCTCTGCATGTACCACTGCTAATCGAAATTTTGTTCGGAAACGTCAAAACAATGTTGCCAACTCTACCATTTTTTCGGTAGATCTATCCTCAATTTACCGATGTACCGTGAATGATATAATTTTTTTGTTTTTTTCATTGTTTTCAGGGAATTAAAGTCACGAAATATCAAATTAATTCGAAATTTTTTACTTATATAAACCCTCTCTGCCTCTGCCATCTATTAAATTAAAGAAACAATAATTTCAACTGTTGGGAATTCCCGAAACGCTTTTATGTAAAACCCCTTGGTGAATCCCCAAAAGTTTTTTCAACTTACAATTTGTTGAAAACAAAGACATCGTTTGGAGACGGCAACAATCTGCGTCATAATTTTCCAGTTGAAAATGATTTAGATTAAAATGTAGACATGTGAAGAATTATGTCTTAATGAATGTACACAACTAAAGATTTTCCCATGTTTAAATAAAATTATGCAATTGCGTTTTATTTAAAAAATAAACCCTTGTGTTTTCTACGTTTTTTAGCTACAAGGTTACAGTGAGTGATAAAAATCTATCGAAAATTGTCGAAAACTACCGATTTTACGAATCATCTTTACAATTGAAGGTGGCTATACTGCATCAAAAATTTTTCGCATATAACCTAGAAGTAGCATCTTTTAAACTGAATTTTTGAATACTTTCTATTAATTTCTTAAAAAAGGAAGATCACCTTGGATTTAACGAAACCTGAGTTTTCAGTTAATGTGCGTGTAAATTGCCAATTCATCGACCATCATTCGGAATTACTTTCCCATCATTAATAGAACCTTTTAGTTTTCTTTTTTACGTTGGTGGCCACATTTAGGGATGTAAATTTTATAATTTTTGATTAGTTTATACCAACCTAATTTGATGCTTCTAAGAAAAACACTGAAAATTAATCTATTTTATATTTAATTTTATATTCGTAGACTAATTTTTGATGTGGAATTTTAAAATATTCATGATGTTCTCGTTTCTTTACATGAATTTAATAAAATTATCGTATTTATAAATTCCTATGCAACACATCTGGGGATAAATAATTTTACGTCATGCCACCTACCACCAATAATGGCTTTGAAGTCTACTGTCAAGCTGCAAATGAATTATTTTCGTGATCTAAGCAAAATATGATTTTTGCAACTCCTTTGCGCGTTTTCTCATCGTTTCTCGAAACCTGAGTGCAATAATTCGCATGCCCGAGGTACGATCGAATTGTTTACAGTGTGTATCTTATTTCTTCTGACGTCAGTAGTATAGGTATAACTAGCGATAAACCGCGATAAAAATATTTACTCATCAGTTACATAAAATTAATTGTGTTCGTTGCAATAATTGTGCGCGTCTATCGTGAGTATTTTAACCTAAAATGTGATATTAGTTAGAAGTTTCAAGACGATTTAAGGCGATGTAATAATCTAACAATTGTGAAATTGAGATGTAGTGATTGTGAATATAAACACTATTTTAATTTATGTTTTTCAACGAGATTTATTTCACAGATTTTAAATGACTGGTAGCTGAAATAGTTCATAATGGCTGAGGGGTCAGATCCACCTGGATTTCACCAGCTAAGAATTTCAAGTATCTTATCTATAACGTTAAAAAACCACTTTGTATATTAATTGAAACCGTTCAAATTTTAGTTGAATGCGCACATCTAAGAGCTAGCAGCTTTTTAAAACCGAGTCCGTATGTGGAGATTACCGTTGATGGTCATACACCGCGAAGAACGGAAATCATAAAGACAACGTCTCAACCCAAATGGAATGAAAGTTTTACGATTTTGGTCACCCCGCATTCGAAATTGCATTTTAGCGTGTTAGATCATAATAATTTTCGACGAGATACTGTGATCGGCGAGAAAAAATTAGATTTACATCAATTGCTAACGTTGTACGATGGTAGAATAAAAAATTTGGAACTTACGATAGATCTGACGAATGAAAATAAGCAAAGCGATTCGCCATCGAAAGCCGGGGAATTGGTTTGCATGTTGAGCGATTTACATATCGATCTATCGAATCACAATAATCGTGGTGCCGTTGCCTTGCCTCTTGGGGAGTACGATAATGAAACTACGCCCCCGCGAAGTGTCTTGAATGGAATTAAGGCTAGGGTGCGTGTGGAAGGTAGAGAAAATGCTGGACCGCAAGTGTCACGTCGAAGATCAGTTTTAACAGCCGATAGACCAGCCCCACCCCCACCAACGTTGCCTACTTCTCAGAGTAATGTCAGCATACCATTCAGTGAGTTAATTCATAGAGATTTATTGTATAAAGTCTATTTTGGACAATAACATTCATATCTTATTTAAATGAGAGAGAAATCTAAGTTATTTTATTGATTTAAATATCAAACATATTGTTTGTTGAAAAAGGAGAGATAATTTGCATGAAACAATCGTTTTTATCACACTCACAAGGCGTTAAGAATTAAATTGAGTCATCATGATAACATTTAATCTAAAACGTTAATATAGAATGGTTCTATTGTGTTATCTTTTTAAAGTATTAAGTGAAATGTTTTTGATTCTAAAATAACCTGTGTGCATTCTGTTAGAAACAGCGCTACAACAAAAGAATGAAAATCCACTTGGGAGCATGTTTTAAAATTATATTCAAGTCTACAGATGTCTCAAAAGTTCGTAGATATTCAAAGTTGTATTCTTTTAAATGGGGAATGCTATTGTTCTAAAATTAAAGGTGTTAGAATTAGGGGCTTACGCACTCTTAATAGTAACATTCTAAAAATGCAATAATATAATATAATTTTAAACTATGCTCCCAGTCGGGCTTCATACCAAGAAAAAAGCTATTTTGAATAATCTCCATTCATTAAGGCATAAGCTTCCGAACTCGTGAAGATGACTCACCCTGTTGTTTCGCTTTTTCATAATCTGCTTCTGACTTCTACTTTTTCTCTCTTTCCCCAACTAAAAAGGTAAAATGTGAAATCAAAGAATAACGGGTCGGCAGTAACGGAAATCGATTCTATGGCCGCGATTTGATTAAAAGAAAAAGTCGGGCTTCTGTGAGGAATTGAAAAGTCCTCAGAGGCTCTTGAAATCAATAAATTATATATGTATTCAAGGGCCTTTGGTGGAGATAAAATAATTTTGCACCTCATAGTAAAAAAAAGCCTATAAAATTTCAAGAAATGTTTAAAAATTATAACAATACAGCAGTAACATTGATATAAAAATATTTTTAATTCTAATTATATAAAAAAACATTTGCATGTACAGTACCGTTCATGGAAGTTCGGGCAAGCTGAAAATTATATTAACTGTTCAGGAAAAAATTTTTAAATTATATAATATACATTTCTGTGAGGAATTATTAAAACTAACCTTTTCTGGAAGCCTTTTACCAATTTCCAGGTAGTATTTGTCTATTATAAGACCGTTATCATAAAATATATAATTATGTTGGAAATCCTCAATAATCACAGTGACAATAAAGCTTTATAATAATCCCTAGGAGGATTAGCTGATTCACTCGTGTTACCTGGAAATATTCGTAATGAACCCTTTATAAAGTATCATAACATTTGTAAACGCAGTAGTTCTCAAGAGATTGTTATTGTGAAAGTATCTGTGGTTGTGCAAGTGAAAAATAAAATAATTTAGGTTTGACTGCTTAAAATGCCCTGTGGAAAGCCTTTAGCTGTTTCAAAACGATCTGCTATTATTACCTTGCATCAGGAAGGGTACGCAGAAAGACGGATTGCGGATAAATTAAAAATAAAAAAATCTACAGTACATGATACTATAGTTCGATTTAAGACAACCGGTGACGTGCAAGATCGTAATCGGCCAGGACCGTCAAGAAAAACGACTCCTGCGGAAGATTTACGAATAAAAATTATTAGCAAGTGCAATAGAAGACTAACAGCATCAGAAATTGCTGCAGAATTCAATAATGAGCGAGATTCCAAAGTTTCTGTGAGTACTGTGAAACGTCGGCTGAAAGAGGCTGGGTTGCATGGGCGAGTGGCTTGTCGAAAACCGTTACTCCGAAGAGGAAATAGGCCGAAACGACTGAAATGGGCACAAGCTCATAGAGATTGGACAGTGGACGATTTTAAAAACGTTTTGTGAACTGACGAATCCAAGTTTGAGGTTTTTGGAAATAGACGGAGAGTTTTCGTACGCAGATCAAGAGGGGAAAGAATGTTACGGGAGTGTATAGTTCCTACGGTGAAGCATGGAGGTGGATCTGTATTGGTTTGGGATTGTTTTTCCTTAATCGGAACAAGGGCATAATGAAAAAAGAAGAATATCGGAAAATCCTGGAGGAAAATGCCATACCGTCATAAATCTGAATTGTGCACAGATTACCTGCAGCAAGAAGAAAATGAAAGAACCCTAAAAATTATGGAATGGCCGCCACAGTCCCCCGATCTGTACCTGATAGAGTTATTATGGTAAGAATTAGACCGATGTGTTAGGAAAAAGTGTCCAAAATCGAAGGAACATTTGTGGACCATTCTCCAGGAGGTATGGACAAGCTTGCCCAATGAAACATTAGCAAAATTAGTGAATCGGAATAGTGGCAGCAGTCCTAAAAGCAAAAGGTGGATTTTTCGATGAAAATCGGATTTAAATTATTTGTATTACATTAACTTTTTCTTTTTAATAAATTTGTGTTTGAAAATATGTAAAATCATGTTAAGGAAGTATTAAATACATGGCCATTTAATATTTCTCTTATTTTCTTTGACCTCCGTACATTTTTTTTGCTTGCCCGAACTTCTATGAACGGTAGTGTACATTGAAACTATAAATTATTGATATTCCACGACGTAATTCGAAGATGTTGTTTTTTTTTCCCCTTTTAAAATCGCCTACCAAACGCTACTATTAGAACAAGAATTTAATCGTAGTAGTAATAGTAATATTGTTATTATAAGATAAGTGGACGCGTTTGGTATCGTTTTGTAAGCTCAAAGTGTTCTAAATCACATCTCTAATAATTGCAAAAAATTCAATAGCGCATGGTCATGCTGAAATATCTGATAAGAACTTATCGATATTGTGATTATGGGATATAAAAAGATACTCTCTAAAAAAATAACAATATTTGAGAATTGAGATTACAATTTATCATATGTATCAGGTCAAGTTCCTCCCAAAACATTAGGCGTTGATTTTACCACGTTTTGCAACATTTCTTAAATTTTTAGGTATTTTCTGTAGAGAAGTTATTTTGGGCATTGTATTAGAATTGAGGTTGATAAAATGATATTTTTGAAATGTTCATATAATCATAAACGTTGTACAACATTACAAACAAGTTCTGCACAACGTAAAATTATACCCAAGATTTTTTTAATGGAGCACCCTGTATATTCTTACATTTTTGGATGTTTCTCTTCAATTAATATCAATTTTCTTCAATATTCTTGCGAAATTCCCCTAATTCTTTAACCGCCTATATCTTAAACACATTACACGCTAGAGCTGTGATTCAGATTCTATTCGATTGAGTATTTCTTGAAGTTTTCCGTAATACACCGAAAATGTTTTTGTATCAGCTAATGTCTACACGATGGCCATCGAAATCGTTGCCATGTTCGATTCATGTTATTTTTTATATTTTTTTTAAAGTATCACTCTGTATATTTCCTAAGAGTCTGATAGAGAGGCTCTTTTAATTTCTTTTTATAAACATTTCATGTATTCATCAATTTTTCATAAACATAAAAATAAGTATGGGGTTAATAAGAATTTTTTTTTTTTGCGTTGATCTAATGGAAGAAGAAACATTGAAACATCTTTAAGGTTGATTATTAAGATTCAAAACTCCAGGAATCCCTTATGTTACTACTCAAATGTTCCACGTTACTAAAGAACCTTTATCTAACCCAGGGGTTTCCAAACTTTCCAGCCTTAGGGCCATACTGATTACTCCAGTAAGTTCCAAGGGCCAAAACCGTTTTAATTTTCTTGCCATTATCTATAATCTCTAGAGTAGTCGCCGAATACACGCCCTAAGCGAGCATACGCTTGCTAAATTTGCTAGTTCAATTACTAATGCGTATTGTTGCGACCGTGACACTTGACCATATCTGGTGGTCAAAAGTGGAAATAGGCAGCGGTAGAACCCTCTGTCGCTAACAGATGACGCTAGTAGTACTTTTGATAATAATAATAATAATAATAATAATACAGTTTATTGCTTTACTACAACAGAACAAAGCAAACGTTAACAACAATAAACGAACAAAGTAAACGTATAAATGTACAATATGTTATGATAAGTATTCATTTAAGTTATAGGGCTCCATCTCAACTAACAAATTAAAAACTTGTTTACGAAACAGGTATACACTACTAATTTGTCTTAAGGTAGAAGGTAATCTATTAAATAGTTTTAAGCTTGTGTATGTGAGACCACTCTCACTTATACTTAACCGGTGTTTGGGGAAGCAGTACCGATCCTTATGTCTAGTGCCGTAAACATGGTCAAAACAGTGCTGTTCAAAAGGTGTTTATTTTTATAACAAAAAAGAAGTACCTCGAATATATAAATACCGTATACAGTTAAGATATTATTCATTTTGAAGTAATTTCTGCAAGACTGGTCGAAATCAAGACCAAACATAGTCCGCACAATTCTTTTCTGGCACACAAAAACCCGATTCAGGCTGCCACTGCCCCCCAAACAACAAACGCATACCTAATTCGCGAGTAACAACAACCATAAGTAAACCGAAACGTCAAACGTCGTATAACAATATCTTTTGTACGCTAATAGCACAACGAGGCTACTAATTGCCTTACATAATTAGATTCATTGATATTTCCACTTATAGATAGTCTCAAATTTTACACCTAATAATTTTGCGCTAGGTAAGTATAGAGTTTTGCGTTATCAATTCAACATAGTCAAGGTGATTCTAGTCTAGTTTTAAACAAATTACTTTGTCTTTTCATGATTGTTTTTAAATTGTTATCTTACCATATTCGATATTTCATGTAGGGACCAACATTGACACTAAGCTCAGCGAAATGTGTTTAGCCTCCATCACATATCGAGTATCATCCGCATAATTGAGGTAGATGGTTTTGCATGGGCAGCTATCGACTGTATAGACGTCATTAAATATGATCAAGAATAGAAGAGGTCCAAGAATACTGCCTTAAGGTATACCGCAGTTGGTTCGAGAAAGTTCTGGTGTATTCCACTCACTTCGAGATGGCAGTAATTGGAGTATAAAAAGGCTAGCGGCGCGACCGCGAGTCTACCTAGGGAAGGCGAAGGAAGCGAAACTGTCTGTTGTGAAATAAAGCAGTGCGTTAAACGTCATTATGAAACGAAACATTTTCAAAATTACTAAAAATATACAGGAAGTTTGCGGACAGAAAAATTTGAAGGTTTAGAACGTGGACTGAAATCGCAGCAATCTTTGTTAATGAAAGTCAACGCTGAACAAGAGGCTGCAACTCGTGTCAGCTTTCGTGTGGCTCTTGAAATCGCAAAACGTGGAAAACCATTCATCGATGGAGAAATGATCAAAGAATGCGTAATTGCAGTAGCCGAAGAAATGTGCACCGAAAAGGTAAATTTACTTAAAACTGTCAGTTTGTCAGCAAACATCGTGGCTCGGAGGGTACAAGACATCGCAGAAAATATATCATCTCAACTGTCTGACAAAAATGGACATCTTGAGTGGTTTTCTCTTTCCTTGGATGAGTCAACGGATGTGTCAGATACTGCTCAGGTGTTGACTTTTATTCGAGGAGCAGATGAAAGCTATGGAGTGTACTAAGAACTTCTTGATATTGATAGTATTCACGGCACGACTATTGGGGAAGATATTTTGAAGGGAGTTGAAGATGCCATCAATAAACAGAACCTTCAATGGAGAAACTTGAAATTTATTACAACTGATGGAGGCAGAAACATGCGTGGTAAAAATCAAGGAGTGGTTGCACTTGTGTCAAAGGCTGTAGAAAACGATGGTGGTTCAAAACCATTAGTCTTACATTGTATCATTCATCAACAGTCCTTGTGCGGAAAATGTTTGGATATGTCTGAAATTGTAAAACCAGTTGTTAATTTCATCAGATCCACTGGGCTGAATCACCGACAATTCCGCGAGTTTATTGAAGTGATTGGACAAAATGACATACCATATCATACTGCCGTACGCTGGCTTAGTTGCGGAAAAGTCCTTCGGCGCTTTTTTGAACTTCGAGCAGAGATCGAAATTTTTTTGTATGAAAAGCATCGCCCTCTTACCGAATTACAAAATAGCGAATGGCAGTGGAAGTGAGCATTCTATGTCGATTTGACAAAACATACGAACGAACTGAATTTGAGATTGAGAAAACCAGCTTCTCACTGATTTATACACTAATATCAAATCGTTAAGGCAGAAAATAATACTGTTTTAATCACAATTACGTAAAAAATGTGAAAACGTGTGAAATATTCAGCCACACTACTGAGTCTGAGTTTCCCGTCGATTTTGCAATCGAAGCTTTGAGTGCTTTGAAGATAAATTTTGATATTCGTTTCTCAGACTTTGATGTCATTGCGAATGAAATTAAGATTTTTCAAAATCCTTTTGATACTGACATTGAAACCCTAGCCCAGGAACTTCAAATGGAAATTATTGATTTACGGTGCAGTGATATAATTAAGAACAAATATCAAAACTTATCTTTGTTGGAAGAGTCTTCCACTGCAACAATTTACTAATTTGCATAAATTTGCTCGTGGGCTGTTTTCTGTTTTCGGTACCGCTTGCTTGTGTGAGAAAACATTCTCCAAGATGGACCGTGGGCCGTAGTTTGGAGACCACTGATCTAACCTATCATAATGCCATCAACAATTACAACTTGGAAATATAAAATCCGTACATTCCATTACACAAATTCTGCAAATATACTGCAAAGTTTTTTTTTTCTTTTTTTTTTGCAAATATACTGTATGTAAATTACGGACAGAAAGACTTCGGTCGGTAACCCTTTGGGAAACCATTAAATTCTTCTTTTATTGTTTATTAAATTTCCTAAAATGCAAAGAGTTCTGTGACGAAATACTTTAAACTTTTGTTGTCCTAGGGATATTCATGATAAAATTTAATTCACATACCCAGTGTCCGAGATAACATGAAGTACATGGGTATATTAGAAACCGTTAAAGATACAAGATCGGAGAGAAAGATGGAGAAAAAGTTGCGCACTTATACGACCAAGTACAATTCGGAAATAATTTTTTTTATAATCCATTCCGTTACTGAGATACAGGGTGAAAACCAAAAGTGTGCGTTTTCTGAAAACCTTAATATATTTTTTATTATAAAAAATACAGTCATCAAATTTTCAGCATAAGGGTAGTTAGTAATGAGGAATTCAAAAATGGCATTAGAAAAATTCTAGGCTCACTGGGTTCTTTGTACTTGTACCCAACTTTTATTTTTCATATGCGCGCCATATTGGATTTTTATATTTTGTAAATGGTTATAAAAATGCTTTTCAACATATAACATCCCTGTGTTCAATGAAGAAAAACTATGAAAAATAGCAAAATTACGATTTTGTTGTGTTGTAGCAAGACAACGTAAAACCATTAATGTAATTTTTAGCTAATATCTCTATACCGGGTGTCCTAGATTTTGTTGCACAGCGAATATGATGGTTATTTTAATAGGTAGAAGATTATTTTCAAACAACATGGGGTAGAAATGTGGACTGTTCAATGGCCGTATAACTGGACTATATTTTTTACTGTGCTACTCTTATGGGTGAAAGATATCTTAAATTTTAACATTCAAGACTTACCAGAACTTTTAGAGGAAATTCCACTTGAGGAAAGAGTAACACTGTAGTGGTAGCATGACGGTGCTTCACCATAGTGCAGTAATTACAATTTCTTAAAATGGCAGGCTTTAAGATTCTTGGATTGGCAATAGAGATCCTTTAAGATGGACCTGACACCTCTCGACTTTTTCTTTCGGGGTTATGTGAAAGATGTTGTTTATATTGTTCGGCTAAGGGATCTTGATGATTTAAAATATAAAATCATCCAGATTAAAAATTAAATAACAAAGGTTCAAAATGAATCCATTTACAGTCAATTTACTATTCTTCAGCTTCAGGCAGTATTGGACCACCAATCACTCCCGTACCGAATGGCAATGCTGTCCAGGTCAATGCGGACGTCTCACAAACTAACGGCACCGAAGAACCTATGCCACCAGGCTGGGAAATGCGCGTTGATTCTTATGGCCGTAGATATTACGTCGATCATAACACGAGGTACTTGTTTTCCAGTTTTCTTCTTTGCGGTATCGCTTTCTATATCACGCTGTGTTGTCAGATCTACATCCTGGGAACGACCGCAACCTTTGCCAGCCGGTTGGGAGATGAGAAGGGATTCGAGAGGGAGAATCTACTATGTCGATCATAACACCAGGACTACAACGTGGCAGAGGCCTAATTCGGAACGATTACAGCACTATCAGCAATGGCAAGGGCAGAGGCAGCATATTGTGCAGCAAGGTAAGCGTTTCTTATCGCATCTTCTGATGAAGTTTATACTTGCTTCTGATCTGACGTTTGTCATGCGAGGACATTTATTTCTTGCTGATTATAGTATTCGTATAAATTAATAAATATATGTGGCGACATCTGTTAGCGAGATGCGCAACTGCTCTATATTGCTAAGGCCGCTAATATACAGTTACTATTAGCGTTAAGAATAAGAATATTTCATAGGAAGGAGAGAAAGGATTTGATAAGCGATTTATTTTTATCCTATTTACAATTATAAAGTAAATTTATTGATAAATTAACTAGTAAAATTGTTTTGTTGAATTTCCTAAATCCGATATAGATAGTTCAAAGAAGGACCTCCCGTTACAAAGTTGACAAGAATCATTTAGAAAAATTATGAACGGCAGGGGACCAAGTACGCTGCCTTGTGGAATCCCCGGACTGATTACTTTCTGTCTAGACTGTGCTGTTAGAATATGATGAAAAGCACAAGTTAGTCACTCCGCGTACTCCGTAGCATTGAAGTTTTTTTAGTCACAAAGAATGATCGACACGGTTAAAAGCTTTTGACAGGTTAAGGAAGACGCCACAGGCCAGACCACGCCGCTCCCAAATCTGTAGGATATTTTTAATATAATCAGAAATTGAATTGTTACTATTTCTCTTTTACGACGACTTTTAGAAGTCTTTCGAGACCTCTCTTTGTGGAGTAAGAGGAAACTCTGCCCCAACGTACTTCCTCATATTCTTTGGCAACACTTTTACGGCACTTTTCTGGTATTCCAGTCGCAGTCAGTAATCGTAATTCTTTAATGGTATACTTGCGCCATCATTTCCGCTACCTTAATTAAAGTGTTTCACCCTTTGACATCCGCACATGTGACGTAATATGTACATATTTATTTGAAATTAGTTGTAGTGGTCACCGATTACATCCCAGGCAATCAGTAAGGTTGTCCGAAGTACTTCTTTGGTAGTTGGGAGTGATTTTCGTAATTTTAGGTCTAAATAATCCCATATCAGTTGGATAGGTTGAAATTCGGAAGAATATCCGCCTGCTTTTGTTTCTAAAAAAGTCCTTAATTACTTTTGCAATGTGCTTGGGATCGCTGTCATGTTGGAACCTTTTCAACTGCTTCTTTTTACCGCGGAACCCACGTTTTCAATAAACTACAAAAAAAAGTTGTAAGTTTGAATATAACTATATGTAATTTCGTTTCCAAACTAGGAAATCAACGATTCCTATACCCACAACAGTCCATACCGGTAGCTGGACCCAGTACAACGACTAGCGCCGAAGATGAAGACCTACCAGCCGGTTGGGAACGAAGGGTTTTACCTGAAGGTTGGACAAATTCCATATGAATCTCGTCTCTCGTAGTAATAAGCCCAAATCGATTTAAAACGTGTTTCAGGTCGTGTCTACTACGTTAATCATAAGAATCGAACGACGCAATGGGAAGATCCCAGAACTCAAGGTCAGGAAGTCACTAGTGATATGGATAATGTTCCTCTACCGCCGGGATGGGAAATTCGCTATACTGAGGAGAACAAGCCGTACTTTGTTGACCACAATACGAAGACGACGACGTTCGAAGACCCCCGACCTGGCGCCCCTAAAGGACCTAAAGGCGTTTACGGCGTGCCAAGAACTTACGAGAGATCGTTTAGATGGAAAATCGGACAGTTTAGGTGAGTGTTTTGTTTGTTGTACTGATAGGCGTGTTAATAAGAAATATTTTATGGAATCTAAGATCTTTCATCGCACATCATAATACGATTTTTGATCACATCGACCATTAAAATATCATATCTGTAACTATATTTAAGTCTGTCCTAATCATCTCAGAAACAACATTATTTGCCAATATTTTATAGTAAATTAAACGTTCGTTATAACCGGAATTATCTAATATATCGTTATAACCGAGTTAATAATAATAATAATAATTCATGCCTTCACATCCCCCCACAGCTTTCGCCAATTACAGGGGGCATCGGCCAGCCATGAGATATTATTACGCCTGCGCCCGTAGAGCGTCTTAAGATGTTCACACTCAGCATTCGCCAAATATGGAGTAAGGAAAACTACGGAAAACCTTACTCTGAAAGTGACGGGTCCGGGGTTCGAACCCGGTACCCCGAGACTGGTAGCCCGGCGCGCTAGGCACCGCGCTACCAGTCCCCATATATGAAAACAAGAAAATAACATATTTATATATTGTTTTTTCCCCATTGCAGATATTTGTGTCAAAGCAACGCCTTGCCGAGCCACATCAAAATATCGGTAACCAGACAAACCCTTTTCGAAGACTCGTACCATTCGATAATGCGATTACCTGCCTACGAACTTCGACGTCGTCTGTACATCATCTTCAAGGGTGAGGAAGGTCTCGATTACGGCGGCGTCAGCCGTGAATGGTTCTTCTTGCTCTCGCACGAGGTTCTAAATCCGATGTACTGCCTCTTCGAGTACGCGAACAAGAACAATTACAGCCTGCAGATAAACCCCGCCTCGTACGTCAATCCGGACCACCTTCAGTACTTCAAGTTCATCGGCAGGTTCATCGCTATGGCGCTATACCACGGCAGGTTCATCTATTCCGGCTTCACGATGCCCTTCTACAAGCGGATGCTGAACAAGAAACTGCTCATGAAGGACATCGAGAGTATCGATCCGGAATTCTACAATTCGCTGGTATGGATAAAGGATAATAATATCGACGAATGCGGCTTGGAGCTGTTCTACAGCGTAGACTTCGAGATATTGGGGCAGGTGGTGCATCACGAGTTGAAAAAGGGCGGCGATAAGGAGAAGGTCATTGAGGAGAATAAGGAAGAGTATATCACGATGATGACCGAATGGCGGATGACGAGGGGGATCGAACAGCAGACCAAAGCGTTTTTGGACGGTTTTAACGAGGTCGTCCCATTGGAATGGTTGAAGTATTTCGATGAACGCGAGTTAGAATTGTTGTTGTGTGGTATGCAGGAGATCGATGTTGAAGATTGGCAAAGGCACACCATCTATAGGCACTATACTAGGAGTAGTAAACAAGTGATGTGGTTCTGGCAGGTAAATTAATTGAATTCTATAACCGTATAACAGTAATATTGTCTTAAATTACTTGATTGAAAAATGTTTTTTATTTTTTTTTTTCATTTATTTATTTTTATTTTTATTTATTTATTTTTTTTTTTAATTTTTTTTTTCATTTATTTTTTTTATTTTTTTTTTTCATTTATTTATTTTTTTTAATAAAAGTTACCTGGAATCAGGTGCCCTACGACGTAAAATTATTTGCACGCATTATAACTCAAAAAGTATCAACTTTAGATATATTTATGTAACCCCATAATAGTAACGGTGTCCCAAAATCCATTTTTTTTTTTTTTTTTTTTTTTTATGAAAAAAATTAAAATTACCCGAGGTAGCTACGACTTAAAATTATATGCATGCATTATAACTACTACGATAGCATTCTGCACAGATCGTTTAAAGACACCCTGTATAATTGTTGAAGGATATGGAAATGCATTCAATTTCTACGTGCTTATTTGAGAGAGCATTTAAGAAATTATTTTATGACGTATTTTTAATGATACAGATGATTTTATTTTCAATGATAATTAGAGTTTGTTAAAAAGGTGGTACCGGCAGTGGCGCACCGCATAAAAATAGGTACGTAATATACAATATTAGTGAAAAATAATATTGTTACCTTTACCTGTCGTCTTGATGTCCACTGTGGCAATCGGCAACCGCCCTGGTAAGCTGCGTAGAATTGCAACATCCGCAACGCTTCTATTGTCGATTCATTCAGCCGTCGACGGTGTTGTGAATACGTTGTAATATACTTCGAAAATGATCGTTCGACATCCAGTGAAGTAAGATTTGCAAATGTCAGATATTCCTTTTCCTCATCCGGGCACCCTTGATTTTCAGTTATAGACCGAACCTTTTGTAAATCGGGATTTTTCGTTAAAATTGCACCAAATTTTTGAGCAACATCGACTCCTATAGCGTTCGTCAAGTTTTCTAGAACGGCTTGTAAATTGTTTATGCAATTTAATGCGTCTCGCGCGGATAAGTGACTGTTTTCTAATTGCTCAATTGCTTGTGCAACTTCAGAATAGTTCATGGAAATTTCATCTATTTGTTGTTGAACGTTCGAATTGGAAAAAAATTGCTGACTATCTCGAACAGCTGCAGAATCATTTGAATCAAGTTTCAAGATGACATTTTTCACTTGCGAAAAATATTTCTGATGGTAAGGTACTGCCTCGAGCCATGTTCCCCATCGCGTTATTACAGGCTGAGGTGGTGGTGGTAATTTCGGAGACAATTGTTTGAATACACGGATGTATTTGGGAGATTTGATGAACACTTTTTTGGTAGATGCTATTAACTTATCCACCATCGTATACTTCTTTCGAATGGTTTCTGCTACGAAGTGACATGCGTTTATGAGGCATGTTATGTGAAGAAGAGTCGGAAAGCATATTTTCAACATCCTACCAACTCTCAGCATTGTTGCGGCTCCGTCAGTAACGAACATTGTGACTTGGGTTCCTGTGATACAAAATTCTCTCAACGAATCTTTTATTATCTTGACAACGGTTTCTGCATTAGTTTTCTGAATCCTTTTACAGGATAACAATAATGAAACTGGTGGACCATCACGTTTTAAAGGACGCGCTACAACATGAATGACGCTGTGTTTCTGAGCATCAGTTCTTTCATCCACACATAGGCAGATTTTCTTATTTCTCAACTCGTGTTTTATACATTCCTTTATTGTACCTTGCACACGTGGCAAATTGTATCGTAATTACATAGATGTTGGCAGCTTCCATGAGGGAAAGTACTTAGCCCAAAAAAGACGAAAGTGTTCATTAGATACTAGATGTTGTGGGATGTTGCACACACTTAACATAAAAATAAAATCATATAAAAATTGCCAGTGTGGAATACTGTTTCTTAAATTCAATACACGACGTTTACTTTTACAATGTTTTCTACATTCAAACCTATCGCGACTTAGCAATCCGCTATTGCATATTGTGCAATAAATATGCGGACTTCTATATTCTAATCCAGGGAAATGCCTGAGATATTTATTCACATTCGAAGAGAACGTTACATCCTTTGGGCGTCCCATCTCCGCGTACCTATTTGGCGTGCAGCGTGCAACGTTCTGTCGCTTTGAACTCTGTCGCGATACTGTCGAGATCGATTACGAGTTGAATATTTGCCCCTACCCACGCCGCTACCGCTACGCTACTGCCATCCGGTACCACCTTTTTAATAAACTCTATTGATCACATACGTTCGGAAAAGCGATACAATGAACAAATAACGATCAACAAGTCCTCGGAAAAATCCTAAAATGAAACGTAACAGCCTTGTTAAATCCGGAAGGTGTTATATTCATTAACACCAGCCGTGAAAATCTATTTTTTGTGATTTTACTGTCACACTTTTCTTTTTCTATTTTTTATAGTTTGTAAAACAAGCGGATAACGAGAAGCGTACCAGATTGCTACAATTCGTCACGGGTACCTGTCGGGTGCCGGTTGGCGGTTTTGGGGAATTAATGGGTTCCAACGGACCCCAACGTTTCTGCATAGAAAAAGTAGGCAAAGATACATGGCTGCCTCGATCGCATACGTGCTTCAATAGACTGGATCTGCCGCCGTATAAAAGTTATGACCAACTAGTTGAAAAACTGAACTACGCCATTGAAGAGACGGATGGGTTTGGACAGGAATAATCCTAAAACTAAGCGATAATAGCGGGACTGTACCTGACCTAAAAAGCTAGTATAGTGATTTATATTAATCAATTAATTAATGATAATTTATAACAATAAACTTATCGGGCCTATTTTTCAATTTGTAATCTTGTTTCGTCTCTTGTACTTACAGTTATTACGGCGCTGTATAGTGCAAATCGCCACAGAAACTGTTAATTATGGAACAATGTCGGTGTTTGGACGATTCGCTTTTTTGTGATATATTCTACGGTAAATATAGTCAAATGCGTTTATACAAGTTGTCCATGATGTTCGATTTAATTACACGCTATTCATCCTTGGAAATCCTACATCTGGAATGCGAGGATCTTCTTTATATGATATATAGAGACATTTATGAAACGGTTAGGGTTGTAAAAGGTTGTGGTTTGGATAATTTGACTCAAATTTAAAGAGATTAAAAAATCGGTTTAATTTTATAAAATGAAATCGTAAAAATTGTAGATAAACTTTAGTTTAACTTTGTAACTAAGAAAGATAGACCTACAACTTTTACGGTTTTCAGTTATAAAATTAAATCCATTTTACGTTGGTAAAGTTTGAAAAAGACTTAAAAAAAACAGCCCGTATAGCGCAATATCTACATTGAGATTATTACATTTTTAATCCGCATTCTAGATGTAGATTCTCCAATTTTGCATATCCATAGGATCCAGGATTCGAATCCCTTTGCATTCAACTTCACACGAAACCAATAATAAACGAGAAATATATATACAGGCTGGTCCAAATTAACGGATCATTATTTCCATCGTTATTATTGGTCCTACGAAATCGGTGAAAGAGGCAAATTTATAGTGTTTTTTGATGCCGAATAATATGCAATTAACAGGAAAAAAAATTGAATAACGCATTCTTCTCTCTCATAAAAATACATAATTTACTATTTTTTTTTTAACGGAACATTCTGAATATATTTCAAAATTTTGAAAGATGACTCAATTTTTGATATAAAACCTTTATTGACTATAAAATTACAATTATACAGTAGGCTACAATTTTGTATCTTTAATAGAGACTAGATACCATTGTAATTTTTGTATTATTTTTTTCAAGTGCAGAAATTTAATTATCTTTCAAAATTTGTAACAATATACAGGGTTTCGTTAAAAAAATAAAATAAAGTTATTTTTTTTTTTAATAAAATTTCCCTGTAAGGGTATTAGCAATAGTACCACGTTAATTTGGACTATCCTGTATATGTAAACGCGTAATTGAAAGATAAAAATGTTAAAAAATATAAAATCCCTAATATGCGAGATCAAAGATTACTCTATTAAGTTGGTATTGCTGAAAATTTAACGATATACTGGTGCTAACTTCACAGCTATGCCTCGTCATTGATTGACATTTCTATAAAATCTTTGAATTACCAACTTAATAAAACATTTTAACTTTTTTGATCTCGCTATATTTTCAGATTGATTTAATGTGTTTTGGGGCACCTGTGTATAATCTTTGGCCTATATATAGTCAGAATAAATAAATAAATAAACGATAATAAAGAAAACCTAACTTTTTAGCCTGTATATAACTAAGTAATATTGTATTTTCCTTTTCTTATCGCGCTGTATATTCTAGCATAAACTATATATATATTATACATATATAAAAATATATATAAATCAATTAAATATTATATAAATATTAGTTTCTAAACGAAATGGTAAAATACATTCCATTTTAATAGTTATATCGAACTGATTATTAGCTAATAACAAATATAATTGTTAATTTCGTTTTTTAAAGTAAGAATGCATCAACCATTTTAAAATGTAGTACACTTTACGTCTTTCAAATCTTTTTAGAAATTTAGATGTTCACGTTCTTCGAAGGATCAAAAATCATCTCAAATTAACCACCCGAACGTACTATAGTATTATTTTTGTAACAAGAAGTGATCACTATTAAATAATAATCGTCACGTTTACTGTAAATAAGCATACTGTTTTAAATAAATTAAATTATGCACTTTACTATACGTTTGTAAAAAAATATAAGTATATAAATTTGCTATAGGTAGGGTGCTGAAAGGAGACAAATTGTTTAAATTCTCGTACACAGTGTTGTTGAAATATTTCCCAACTTGTTTTCGAAAAATTACTATTACTAGATAATGGTTGATAATACAACATGACTTTATTATCAATTTTTGCTTGTCGTAGTATCCCAAGGTATCCCTTAGAGTTTGAACATTACCTTCTCGAACACCCTCTATATATACAGGGGGATGCGAAACTTACCGTCAAATTCATAAGGATGATAGAAAGTCATAAAACGAACACCTTTTCTTAGTAATCTTTCATCCAAAAATATCTAACAATCGAGATAGAATGCTAATTTGTTTAAATTAGGCTGTGATTTTATTACAAAAATTCTTTGACATGGAACAACACTGTATACGCTGCTTTCGAAAAGTGTTATAAACGATTTGTAAGCGAATAATTGAACTGTAACACGATGCTATATAATTATTATATACATACACAAGTGAAATCAATACAATAATTTAAATAATCAATATTTGTATACACGAAAAAATTTATTTATAATATTATATAAAGTAATAAAAACGATATGGACTTCTTATATACTTGTAAGTGAGTGATATCTAATTATAATAGTTGTAAATACATGTCTATATACATAGAGATTGTAAAAAAATCTTGCAGCATACAAATACAGTAAAAATTATTTTATATATCTTGTATATTTTATTGTAAAGTATGTATTTGTTTTGGTAATATACGAGGGTACGTTTAATTTAAATAAGTTCGATATGACTACTTGATTAGAACTCTAGAACAGCGATCCTCTTTCTTTTTGCGAAACCAAAGTCCCCACCGGCTACTATAGATGTAAGTTATTCACCATTTTATTAGAGCTGTTTAACCAGCTTCGTTTTCACATTCAAAAAGGGGTAAAAGAAAAAGACTTTGTAGTTAATAAATACTTTATTATTAAATTACTATTTATCTTCTACTTCTTCCCTAAAACTTCATCTAAAATACTTATCAAACGGGAACCAATTAGGGTGTTTCCCTTCTGGAACGCTGGGGGAATCCCTTAAAGTATTTTGGCCAGCAAAAAATTTCCCCAAATCATCCTCGCTCATATTAACGAAATTTTCCTTGATTTCTTGCTGACCATTCTTATCTATCTTTATTATTTTTGTATATTTCTGATCGCCACGTTTATGTGTAATGATGGTTTCTTCATTCCCTTCATGATCTTTTACAGTTTTCTGACTTTGGATAATCTATATTTAAAAAATACATTCATTCCCTTAGAAAAAAAATATAAAATCAACGTACTCCGTTGTGATTTGTGAAGCTTTTCGTTACGATTTGGCTCTCAAACGAATGTACCTTAGGTTTTTCCTGATACGGTTGCAGCTCCTGCGTTTTACCACTAAATATTGAATCTAAATCAGCCGATTTAATTCTAAATAATATCAATAAGCAGAAACGATATTAAAATTGCCTAATGATACAAAATATTACGCATACTTTCCATCGACGTCACTATCGGATCTATCTTCGATCCTCGAATGTGGCTGTTGATAACCGGGTTTCAAAAATTGACCTCGTAAGTCGCCATTGGATGGAGCTTGTGGTTGTTCGGGAGCTTCTAAGAAGTTTGAGAAAACATCTGGGCCACTCTCATTGAAACCTGACGATTAAATTAAATCGTGTTATAAAATTAGGAGTTATAGATTCGTGTTAAAGACGGAAGATGAGCAGCGGTAAATACAAAGTACACTCAATTTTTATTTTTGTTGTGCAAGAATTTATTTAGTTAGCCTGTGTAAAGTTCAGATATGAATAATTTTAGTCAATATTAATCTAATCTATTTATCTGTACAATTTAAAAAAAAAAGTACGTTTATATTGAAATGATGACTTACCAAAAAATGAACCGTCACTGTGAAGTCCAAAACTTCTCAGCATACTATTTAACTGTGATTCAAAATATCTGTGCATTTCCAATGGATTGCTGAAGACGTTGAATCCCATATGGTCATCGTGTCCATCGGAAAATCCCCTATTAGAAAAACATGAAAAAAATTATCGCAATTGTATTAGGATTTAAGATGCTATTAGCTTCAATTACCCTGAAAATACATCGTCATCTCTCTTTAAGAAGTCTTCTCTACTACAATAAACATAGAAAATAGAATCGATAGGAAGTATTCATTTGTCAATTTACAAGTCTTACGTGTTGGAATTCCTTGGTGTTTCATCGTTTGGGTTCGAAGACCCGAAGAAACCTTTAAAAAAGTTAAACATCGTCACAATAAGGTTTTTACGTATTTAAATAATTTGACATTGAACATTCTAGATGTTTCAAGATAAAAACATTGGGAATTTATACGTCAAATTTAAAAGATATGCGTGAATATAGGTTAGAGTCTTGAAACCAGTAACGTCAATCATTTAACATTAAAATAACTATAAGAATTTCATGACAATTCCTGTAAAATAGCAATTTTTCATTTATGTTTTATAGAATAAAAGATATTTTGAGTAATTGTAATTGTTCTAATAACATTATTAGGGATATACAATCATCAATTGCGAATATTATTGTTAGTGATTTAGGAACTATTGTTTCTGTTTGAGTGGCGATGAAGTTAATTAATTTTTATTTTTTACCTATACAAGGGAGTCAAAAAGTATTGTTCAAAATATTTTACCGATATAACAGTTGTTGCAAATCGTCAAGATATTAGAAATTTCGAATTTTAAATTTCTATCTTCAAAAATAGGCCATTTAGGCCGTTTGGACCTAAAGCTTTACTCTCACTGTATTTCTGAAACCAAACAAGATACGGAAAGAATGACTGAAGTAAAAGTTGTCCCAAATCATTAAAATATTACGAATCTCGAATTTTAAGTGTCTATTTTTAAAAATAAGCCATCAAGGCCGTTTGGGACTAAAACTTTATTCCCCACTGTATCTTTGAAACTAAACGAGGTATGGAAAAAATTACCCAAATAAAAGTTGTTGCAAATTGCTAAAATATTACAGATCTCGAATTTTAAATTTCTATTTTCAAAAATAAGCCATTTAGGCCGTTTGATCCTAAAGCTTTACTCTCACCGTATCTCGGAAACTAAACAAGATACGGAAAAAATAACGGAAGTAAAAGTTGTCCCAAATCCTTAAAATATTACGAATCTCGAATTTTAAGTATCTATTTTCAAAAATAAGCCATCAAGGCCGTTTGGGACTAAAACTTTACTTCCCACTGTATCTCTGAAATTAGAGGTATGGAATAGATTACCCAAATAAAAGTTGTTGCAAATCACCAAAATATTACAAATCTCGAATTTTAAATTTCTATTTTCAAAAATAAGCCATTTAGGCCGTTTGCTCCTAAAGCTTTACTCTCACAGTATCTCGGAAACTAAACAAGATACGGAAAAAATGACCGAAGTAAAAGTTGTCCCAAATCATTAAAATATTACGAATCTCGAATTTTAAGTGTCTATTTTCAAAAATAAGCCATCGAGGCCGTTTGGGACTAAAACTTTACTCCCCACTGTATCTCCGAAACTAAACGAGGTATGGAAAAAATTACCCAAATAAAAGTTGTTGCAAATCACCGAAATATTACAAATCTCGAATTTTAAATTTCTATTTTCAAAAATAAGCCATTTAGGCCGTTTGATCCTAAAGCTTTACTCCCACCGTATCTCGGAAACTAAACAAGATACGGAAAAAATGACCGAAGTAAAAGTTGTCCCAAATCCTTAAAATATTACGAATCTCGAATTTTAAGTATCTATTTTCAAAAATAAGGCATCAAGGCCGTTTGGGACTAAAACTTTACTCCCCACTGTATCTCTGAAATTAAACGAGGTATGGAAAAAATTACCCAAATAAAAGTTGTTGCAAATCACCGAAATATTACAAATCTCGAATTTTAAATTTCTATTTTCAAAAATAAGCCATTTAGGCCGTTTGGGCTTAAAGCTTTACTTTCGTCCTTTCATTTTTCATATAAAACACAAAAAAGCCAGTTTCTAATAATTTATTAAATATTTATTTTTATTTGTATATAATATATTGGACAATATAGGTACCCTCATACAGAGATCAAAATACAACATAGAAGACTAGAAAATGTAAATGCATCGTATATAAATACCAAATAAATTAGAGCTTAAAATATACTTCTTTTATCTTTATTCTTAACGTTTGGAATGTGCTTCTTTTCATCTTAATCAATTTTAATTTCTTATGGTAATTGCAGTGGTAGGTGGTACGTTACATGGATTCCATTTCGAAATCTTGGAGAATACTGGAAGAAGAAATAGGTTAATTAATGAGAAAGGAGATTAAATAAGAATTTGATGAATATTACTTGCTATCTGATCTATCGAAGTAATCATAATCTAAATCCTTTGCTGAGATAATGTCTGAATCTTGTCCAGAAGTAAGATCTGGAAAAATACAAAAACAATCGTACCAATATTACTTTCTATGATTATATATGTATTAATACCTTCTAACGGTGGTACTACTGCTGTGCTGAGGTATTCGGTGTTTAAATACGGTGGTAGCTCGTTATCGTCATCTTCTTCTTCAGGATCAAGCTGGTGCGAGTCAACCATTTGCAGCCATTGCGCGTTGTGATTCCTAAACCTTTCAATCCGAATCCTATCACCCCAAGTGTTGTCATTCTCCGCAATTATATTCAAGCAAGTATTACAAATATGACGGATGGCTTTATTATTGTCTTGAAGTAAATCGATCAAGTAAGCTGGTGCCTCTGCGCCAATACGATTATTTATTTGAAAACGTTCAGAGTTTACATGTTCGAAACTTACCTGTCTTGTTTATTATGTAATCTGTTGAATTACTATGAGATAGTATCACCATAAAAATATAGACTATTTGCAATACTATCTCGTCATCTTCTTGATGAGTTTTAAGCAGATCGATCAAGATCACAGGAAGATCAGATTTGCATAGGAGAGCTGCACAACCTTCATCGTGAACGGCTGTACCAAGCAATACGATCACCTGTATGGTAAGAAAGAAAATTATGGGTCAGTCCAGTGTAATAATTAAGTGTTCTGCAGTAAGTAATAATGCTATGAAAAATTTATTTAGGGAATTTGATGCGTTGATGCATATTGATTGAATATTTTTCTTTAAGTGGAAGACTTTGATATAATAAAAATGCATAGTTGCACTGGAGTTCTACATAGCTTTGTTGTTGGTCCAATACTCTTCATTTTATCCCTGCACCGGTGGCGCCTAGTCTCGCAGACCCGATGCATTTACATTTGTTTATGTTTCTTCTCAAGTGAATTTCACACATTTGCCCGCAGATGTACGGCAATAAACAAATGTAACCGGACAATACGAGTTGTACGCAAGTTGTGCGTCTCTATCGCACTTTTAGGCGAGTCGCCCCGCTCCAACTACCCGCATCGCCTTAGCTTACTTCATCACCGGCTTTCCTCGAGTAACCAACGTTGGCGTTGGTATGAAATGCCTGTCATAAAACCCTCTTTTACAATCTGTATAGAATATGCCGCCGCGCCGCGCCGTACCGAATAATAGTCAGCGAATCGATGTTAGAGTTTAAGGAAGGATCATTATTTCTAAACCGACTAAATATGTATTATATGCGAGTGTTACAGCATCGGTCGCGGGAATTATTTCTTATGAAAGTTATTGTTATTTATAAGTATATTTATATATGTATTTGTTTTTTGCATTTCACTGCTTTAAAAATTGTTCTTTCTTTTTCGGAATTCTTTTTGTTGAATTAATCTCGGGACAACTGTTTTATTGAACGATTTAACTTTTTCGCCGTATTTACACTACCGACGGAAAGTTTGGAGGCAAGTCGCAATTTCTTAGAAAAATGTAGAAATTAATATATTCTTGGATGGATCATTAAAATCTATTTAAGTACTGTTTACTTTTATGTATGTAGCGAACTATTTGTAATATCGTTATGCAAATTTTCAAGCATATCCGTTATTTATAAATGCATTTTATTAATAGACACTAATGGGCATTTCATAGAAACCAATAATTTTCAAATTATCACGTAATAATCAGGTGTTCGAGGATGAACATTAAGACAAGATGGTATTAAGTATTAAGTGCAGGCTTTCCCAGTTTTGTTTTGAAATTGGATTAGTGTCATTAATATTTAATAGTCCTAATTGCGTTTATCCTTTAGGAAAATAAATGCAGATGCTAGAATAATTAGGAGAAACCTGCATATTTTACCAACTATTGTTTTCTGTGTAAAAATGTATGTATTTTTATTATTTTTTAAAATGAGAAAAGCAAAAAACTTCTTTTCTGCTTGAAACCGAAGTCGCAACGAAAAAATAACGGTTATTTAGTTTTCTTGACATTATAGTAACAATAACAATATAATAATGTATATGGCAGTAGAGCTACCAGGAGCTACATATAAGGCACGTCAAAAAATACAGTATGCTTTGAATTTCTTGTAACTATTATTCATAAACGAACGAAAGGCGGAAAGAACGGAATGGCGGAATTTAAACGGAAATTATACAAGGACCAGTGGAAAAGAACAGACGCGTTTTTCTTTTTTACCTTTTAGCAAAATATATAACTAAGGCGATATAATTACCATTTTCTGCAATGCGTGTGTATAGTAAATAATAGTGAGAAAAATTTCGGACAATGTGCTGTGCGAATAGTTTGGTAAATCTGCAGATTAAATACTTATTAATTACATCGGAAATTTCCAAGGAAAGTAGGTATAAGATCTTCCTAATCTACAAATGAAATTGTATATATTATTAATGATGCTTAAACCTTTTCTTCATATAGCGATTAAAGCAGGGGTTCCCAAAGTTTTTCTTAGGCGGGCCAATTTGATATTACCGACATTTTTGGCGGGCCAAAAAAAAACGGGATAACATCAAAACAATATCCACGATTTTTTTTTTGTTTTAAATACTTATATTTAAATATTTCTTTTTACCAATTTTCCACATGTTTCAAAGTGACAAAAGTTACCAATTTGAAGGTGTTCTTGTAATAAATCAAATTTTCTTTCCGTGGAATTTAGATATCCTAGAAGATCATAAATAAGCTTACCATTACCTTGCAGTTTTAAGTTTAATCCGTTCATAACCCTAATTACGTCTACTAGAAATGTCAAGTCGCCAGTTAATATCTTGTAATTAAGTAACATCACGATTTTTTTCAGTTAAGAACTCTGTAATTTCTTTTCTTAAACTAAAAAACCTTTTTAATGTTTGTCCTCTCGAAAGCCATCTGATCTCTGATATAACGTCTCCAAATGGAGATTCAGACTCTTCTAAAAGAGTTTTTAATTGGCGGTGATTGAGAGCATGCTTTTTGATAAAATTAACTGTCTTAATAACATCATTCATGACATTATTCATTTTCAACACCTGAGATTTTTCTGATGCATAATACAATGATAATGATGCATTTTATTGGTATTGTTAGTCTTTTAAAAAAATGTGTAAAGCCTTGTTTGTGGCCCATCATAGATGGAGCACCGTCTACCGCCTACCAAATTGTCCCAATGAATTTTGTTCGAATCAAAACCATTGCCGAATTGCAGATATCGATACTTTCGTCCAAAGCAATGGAAAAAGCAGTAAACGATTTTGAAATTTCTATTTCACGCTTTACATTTCAAAATGCGACAATCGCTTATTACAAATTACGTGTATAAATTTCTCATTATTAGCAGGTAGTAAAATGTATACAATTGTATATTTTCCGTTATACTCTACGACCCACTCAATCGCAGGTAGCCGATTCGCATAGCGCGTTGAGACAGCTGTATCGTTCTTTGTCTTGAGAAGCATGCATCTTATATGCAACTTCCTTAACTGTTCCTTACCGGACGAGGCCCGGCAAGCGACTAAATACAAAATGCAGCTAGGAAAGGCAGGGTCGGTGCGATAGAGAAGAGTTGATGCGCTATGACCTGTTGGGTGTCCGGTTACTTGTGAGTTTCGCCGTACCTTCTTATCGTAGTAGAGTTTAGTAATACGTGACCGAGTGTTGTGAGCGTACGTATTATAATTTCGCTGCTAATGCAGAAAGAAGTCTGTGGGACCCGGCGCCACCGTTTGTGTTACAAATTTTGTTCTATCCCATAAACGGTAAGTCATTTTTATTCATGTTTTTAAGTAGCTAATAACAATGTAATTAATATACATATTAATCTTTGAATATTTCTTTGACGCTTTTATTCATTTCTTTAACTCTGTTAATATTTATAGTAATTGTTTTGGCCCTGAGATATTAGTGTTTTTGTAACATTTCGTCTATCTTTTTAATAGTGCTCTTTCATTCAATATACAGTTTGTTCAAATATTTGCTACGTTTTGAATTGTCTTTTGTATACTCCTCTCTTCCTTTCCCTCGTAAACTCTGAATGGTTTCCGACGGAAGTATCGACCACCAGCGAGGCGACTAAGTTAAACAAAACATTCAGTGGCGTCCTATAAACATCGGAATTCTTGCCAAAGAATTCAAATACCGGGTCGTCGTCTCGGCGAAGAAATACAAAGAACCTTCACGACTTCAGCAACAACAATAAATTTTAAACGCCGTTGTATTATTACACTCCTTGACTCCTCTCCTTTTAACACTACGTTTAAATAGCTAAAGTTGAGCACTATACCATTCTTTAATGAATTCTCTCTCTCTTTTTTTTTACCGTAACAGGTTATACACCAATAACATCGAATATGTTATTAATAATACTTTTTTGATGAATACATGTCAAAGCTTCTAGTTGGACACTTTGTCTACAGGCTGTCCCAAAACTTCATGGTGTTATTCTAAGAGATACCATTACTTATTAAAAGAAGACACATTTCGCAGAAATTCACACAAATCTCACAGTAATTTGCAGTTTACTTATTGAAAATTTTACGAGTACTATCTCTACCAATGACAGGCGAACACTTACAGCCGAGATAAATGTTTGGCAGAAATTGTTTAATACATATTGTTATAACGTACTTGCAAAACGATATCGGGCTCTTTATTATTGGAAGTCAAAATGTTATGAACCCAATTCACCATATCGAAGTGCTTGAAGATCTCTGCCCAGTCGAGATCTGGCAGGTGGAGATTCGATAAGATACCAACACATTCCAAAACAAAATCTTCCTTCTTAGATTCCGTAGCCGCCTTTGCCAAGTCGCCAACAAATTCCTACGAAGATATTTCAATTCAAACAAAATCAGTTAAGGAGATTAACATTTTTTCTGTAAAAAAACTTTCAAACAGACTTCAATACTTACAATGAAGCTAGAACGTATTGGATCATGTTCCGAAATGTTATGAATCATCTTCATAAGTAATGAATCTTGGTAATTAAACGCTCTGGTCATCAATGATTGCAACCGACTACTGTCAGCCATCTGTTGGGTGTTTGCTGAATTAGTCGCCAAGTTAATGCAGAGGGCTACCATGGTTTGATCAACTTCATTGGCTGCACTCAGAAGAAGCATGTCTGTAATCTAGAAAGAGATTTAATAGGTTAAACGTTTAAAAACAGCAACACAAAGATTCAAATACGTACCAAAGATACACAATCGGTATACGCAAATTGGGCTTTAACATCTTCATCGTAGCTTAAATGATAGAGCAGTTTAATGACTATGTTTTGATGTCGATCATCAGCTGGAAATATTGTTATTTGAAAATCGATTTCTTTAAAATTTTGTATGTTATTTTGAATTTCGTCATTCAAGTTGAGTATATCTTTCTCAGAATTAGAGAATGTAACAATTTGAGATCTTGGAACATGTGGCGAAAAGAATATAGAATTTTATAAGAAAAAGGGTGCAAATTGCTAATACGGAATTGTTATTTTAGATGCAGAAGCTATGTCTTTAATCCGAGGCAAAAATCATCATAAAATGTTTTCTGTTGGATACAGTCTAGTGAATATAATATTTTAGAAATTAAAACGGGAATAAAAATTTTGAAAAACACACGTACTTTTATTGTACAAAGAGACAGTAGAATAGCTGTGCGGGTTTGGGGACCAATACCCCATAAGATTTAACACAGGGGTTTAAGATTACTTATTATCCCCACCACTCGTACCTCGGGTATGTCACGTGACCTGCGACGTTACAAGTCCCGCCTTTTAACAGGGGCCTGTCCGTTGAAGCTGTCTAACCTGTCTGCCAGAGCTGTATAATCAGTAGAATTTGTTAAAAAGGTGGTACCGGATGGCAGTAGCGGTAGCGGCGTCGGTAGGGGTAATTTTCAACTCGTGGTCGATCTCGACAGTACCGCGAGAGAGTTCAAAGCGACAGTACGTTGCACGCTGCACGCCAAATAAGTACGCGGAGATGGGACGCCCAAAGGGCGTAACGTTCCCTTCGAATGTGAATAAATATTTCAGGCATTTCCCTGGATTAGAATATAGAAGTCCGCATACTTATTGCACAATATGCAATAGCGTACACTAACTAAGGCCCTCTTAACACTTGTGGTTTGACACCTGGAGGCCCACACCTGACGGCCTCCTGTTTTCAAATTTCCCGCCGGGGCCTATGATGCCGTAGGTCACGCAACGTACCCCCAGGTAGGAGTGGTGAGGATAGAAACTAATTTTGGACCTCTATGTTAAATCTTATGGGATATCGGCTCCGAACCCACATAACTATTTTACTTGAGATATACTTCGACTAATGAATCACACTTATAAAGTTTATATTTAAGCCTCTGCGAATACTCCCAAAAAATTTGGAGTGACCTATTGTGTGGTACCTCAAATGAAAGATTATTCTTCAAAGAAAGCGTAAAAACATGTATTTAGAAACTAAAAAGGGTGTTTTCCAAAGAATTTTAGGTAAACCCTGTATTTTGCTCTGTATATGTACTCTTATCAATGGCAGCAACACAATACTTACTTAACAAGCTTACTAGCTTCGGTAAAAGTCCTATTTTAATCATCTTCGATCTCAAATCACCATCGAAGCTCAAATTAAAAAGAATCTTCAAGGTCAAATGCACTAAATCCGCATTGCTAGTTTGGAGCATCCTCGGAAGCTTCTCGATCACATTTAAATCAGCCATGGCATCCTTATTACATTGCATTATTGATAGTTTCTTCAAAAAAGAAACTACTATAATCAATAATTCTTCGTGTTCCCTATCGAGGGCCTTCACTAGCAATCCTACGATGTTCTTCTTCGCCATTTTCTCTTCGACATTCTCATCTTCGGCTATATTTAGGAGTAAATAAAAAGCAACCCGTAGAAGTTGTTCCTGTTTCCTGATCAAAGTGCGATATTTTTTTATCTTCTCCGCTTCGGTGAGCTGTTTTTTCTCCCCTATGCTTTCCGTTGAGTTGGATAGGTCTTCATAGACGCTCCCGTCCATTACATTCTTCATGTTTACGTCGGTGAAATTGCCCGATTTCGGGCGAACGGGTTCGGGGATACGACTTCGCGGAATTTCGGACATGCTAGCGCTGTTAGGACATGGTTTACGGATTATCGGAGGTTCGATTTGAGGCTTTTGTCCTTCTAATTCGGCCTTCCATTCGTCATATCGTCTCAGTTCGAAATCGATTATGTCCATGCATAATGATCCAATCTAAACAGGAAGATGATTAATAAACTTTACCGGGTGTGGGCACTTTTGTACACTATTGTACATTTTCTCGTTTTAATAACTATGCACATCATTGTACAGAAATATATTTTAATCACTTTTTTTCAAGTTAAATCAGTCAAACTTCTTTCTTTTAAATATTTTGAATAATACAAGTTACCAACTGTAACTATTAATGAATACCTTCCATTTTACTCACTAAAATGAGCTTTCGTATAGCACCATTTCCACAAAGAGATGAATTGAAGCCGAAAACAAATTTCGAATATCATCGAAAGGCAAAATTATTTTTTTTTATAAATAACACTAATATTTTTACATCGTAAAACTGTAAACACAAAACTAAATTTACAAATAAAAAATTAATTGCAAGTTTTAACAACAATTGACAGAATGAAATTGAAATTCTCATATTAAACCAATCGAATCATAATTTCTTACCTTATAATGTAAAACAACATGATGAAAACAGGAATACGTCGAGAAACAGAAGAATATAAATATTAAATTTGTGCTTAGGACAATACTTTTCTTCCAATCTTCCCGCAACACCCTAGCAAGTGCACTTAAAAAGGTCTCTGGAACAGAACCGATTATATTCGTATTAAATTCCAAGTCACGTTAACTTACCGTTTTTTGAGAGAGATTCTAAATTTTCGGCATCCCGTGCTAGCACAAGTATCAAATGCGACGCTTTGACTTTATCAGCGATACCTTCGTACAAAAGCTCTATGTATTCGTTTAAACAATTTATATTAGCGTTTTCTTCTGTACTATTTATAGATTTACCGGTATCGTTATCTAAAAAAAAATCATTATTTGTCAAAATTACACAATAAAAAATACGTTATTGATAAATACCTTTAGACATATGTGTCATTTTACGTTTTTTCAAATAATATATCGTCTGTTCAACTTCGACTAATCTAGACGGATGTAACAAATCACATTGTGCTAAAACTTCTCTCGCTAAGGCATTGCAATCGGTTCTCGTGTTTAACATTGGTAAATCTATAATCTTTTTCATACTCTGCGAACGAATTAAGAAAATAAATTGGGAAAAATTGAGGAATATCTAGGAATACTAACAGTTTTCTCTCCGAATAAAACGTTCTCATTGTCGCCGAGTATTTGTACCTCAAGTTCGTAATTTAGGACCAAGGCGTTTAAAGTGGGGTGGACGTCTAATGTGCCGGGTCTGCGATCTCTATAAAGTGAATATTAATTTAATATAGCAGATGAAATTAATTCGATATTTTCGTTCGATTACGTTCGCATGAATTTTGCATCTTCCGGATCCATGTTTTGGTGTAACAACTTAAAACTAATGTAAACTATGTAGGCTATCACTAAGGTAATACTTAATAGCACCGAAAAGACATTAACGATTGTTATTAACATGCAATTAGTACGAAATTACGAAAAGGAATCATCTTTTTTGTTTTGACGTTTCTACGGGTTAACATTTGTGATGACTCAACGCGATACCAACTTAAATAATTAGTGAGAAATTAAAATAACTAAAAAAACTACATTTCTTAGTGTAAAAAATATCTTATTCAAGTTTATTTAATCGACTTAAATGTTGAAAATCATCTTCTGCGTTGTGTATGACACACGATTCTATTAATATATGTTTAATTATCATAAAAAACAATTCCATTCGAATGGAAGCTAGTGAGAATAGGAGCCAATCACCGTTTGTTATATCGACCAATCGCATAATCCAGCGTTGAAATTCAAAAACAAAATTAGGAAACATAAATTTATTGCTTTAAAAAGATAATTTACAATCATTATTTAGCAAATCCACATCTAAACGTTTTTAAGAATATATCCTTAGCGAATTCTTCATTAACTCTTTTAATTATACGAACGTTCGCCGTTTTTTCGTTTAAATGATCCAAAACTACTTGGCCTCGTGTTTCTCGGCCGTTCAATTCGACGGTTGCATGATAAATGCCTTCTTTTTCAACGCACTCTGGATATATTAAAGCGAGTGTAAGAAAAGCATCGCAAGGATACCAATACTCAGCCGTTCGTTTTTTATAAACGTTTGCTTCCGCTTGATTCAGTAATTGTATCATTGGATCGTTAACGTTCCCAAGTACCTTAAATCGCCACTCCTACAAAAAAAAATGTTCTAAATGGTTTAATTTGAGGCAAATTAAATTAAAAATGATTTTGTACAATAGTGAGGGTTATTATGCGAACAAAAAGGGTGTACAGCGATGTACAAAAGTAACTGGAATGACTAACCATTGTGAATTTAGGAATAGTACAAGTTTCCCAGGTTAAAATACTGATAGGACATTTGGCGCATTTCATCACAATATATGCAGCTTCTGGATCGCTGTAAAAATTAAACTCTGCCGATTTAGTTACGTTGCCGATTGCTGAAATGTCACAAATATATACTTCTCCATTTCTGTCAAATTTTTATGAGTTATATACCTTTATAATTGCCACCCATTAAGTAAATTTCTTTCAATGAAGTTGAAAAGTTCCTATAAAGCTTCAATGCTAATGCAGCATTTGTTAAAGGTCCCAAGCAGACTAGATAAATTTCTCCCGGATGTTTGCTGACGATCTCGTTCATTCCAATCGGCGATGGCTCTTTTCTAATGATGCTAAGGTCTGGTTCTTCGTCATATTGAAGATCACCAAAGCCATCGTTTCCGTGGTAGATATCGGTTTTATCCTTAAGGGATAATATTTCTTCTTCGCAGCCTCTGTAGATTGGAATCTGAAGATTAGATTTTAAGATAACAGTGGACAAATGTTTGTCCGAAAACTGCATAGTAATATAATCTGATACGTAGTCTTCCGCGGTCGTAAATAATACCATACTCTTGGTTTCCGGGTTGGAACCGCGTTGTTGTCGTAGTTGCTGGCGACGTTTCATTCATATTCTTATGGGATATCTTCAAGACTGTTAGTGCACATTGACTGGGGTCTATTCATATCGGAGGGGCTCGTTTCAGGTAAATGGAGCGAAAAAGTTATGGATTAATTAAATGTGGCGGTTGTTAGGATTTCCATGTGTGATTCACGGACTTTTCCACTATAATAGTGAGGGTTGCGAGACAAGATGCGGGTAGAGTTAAATTGGATTTGGTGGCCAGTTTCCGGCCCATACTCACAAGGAAACACAGGTAAGTGTATCTCAGCGATTTAAATGAAACTTTGTAGGTTTATAGACCGATCCCCCACTGGTGGGATGTAAAGCACCCAAAGCTCAACACTACCCTTCGCTGTTCGACTCAATAACTCAGATAATATAAGAGATGTAAAAGAATAGTTAAAACAAGATTTAAATTGTTTTACATGCTCTTAACGATGGCGTTCTTCAATTTATTTAAATACCCATGGTATAAAAGTGGATACATCGCCGAACGGCTACCACATTTTAAATATCCTATTAGATTCTGCTTCCCGAAGGATGCAATAATGAGGTTGGAAACCAAGAGTATAGTAGATAGTAATATGATTTCTCATAAATGGAATGGAATTTCATTTGGTGAAGAAGACAACTATTCATAATTTTGAAATTACCACAACGGCATTTTGGTTAGCGAACAAATTTGTCAATTTCAAACGTACTGTATATCCAAAGTAAATAAATAAAATCAGGTGTTTATATGCTTGTTTTGCCAAGTTGTCAAAATTATCTTATCGTGATATGATGTAACTATCTCTAACTTTAAAGAACAGCAAAAGCATGTTTCTCTTATGTTTACAAAGGTAGATAATAAAATTCACATATCATGCAATATTCGTATTATTTTGGCAAATATATCTAAATTTGGAACGTTTACAAGGTCTCTTGTTTTAGACAATTCTGAAAGGAATAATGGATTCTCAAGTGATTCATTTTAAAATACCAAAATAATCCATCTGCATTTGCTTATTGGCAAACATTCTACTTACATCTGTCCGTCCAATGAGTTTCAATATCCTAACAACGTTTTTGCACACGTTTTCAGTTGTGGTGTTCCCTTTACTGCAACAAATGGCTTCTATTTTTACCCAGCCGTCTCTTTCAGCTTTCAACAGGACCAGTAAAGCTACCGTATCATCAGTTCCTACGTCTAAATCCAATATTAACCGCTTCACTTTCGACATGATCGCTTTCGATGGATTTTAGGATTTCGCGAGAATTTTAGCCTGTATTTTACAACATCTTTACTCGTGTAGTAGCAGCTACGTTATGACAATAGTTCGCAAAACATTACAGCCGTTTGCGCTCAAGGTTTATTGAATTAAAGAAAATTTTCTTATCGTTACTAGACTGAATTGTAATTGGAGATACATGCGAGATGGCTTATATGGTTTTCTGCAAGCGTTTGCGTTATATCAGCTTATCTATTATGGCTTTTGAAACTGCTTGATAAGCCCAAGTGGACTACAACAACAATTATGCGAAGGGAATGATGTTAGTCATAGATAAACGATTTCTTCAAACGCAGGGATGTCTTCTATATTTTTGATCTAGGCATAGAATACTGATGAAATTAGATTTTGTTTGAACCAAAATTACGAGAAATCTTTAAAAGTAAATAATTCATTTGTGACAGCTAACAAGTTGCATTTGGTATTTGTTGTATTACTTGAGACTAATCGATTTCCGTGATTTGTCGTAAAACTCCGTAATAATACGATTCTATCATTTGCATACTATGCATCACGTGGGAACGTTTTCCCGCTAATTTGTGGTCATTCCTCACCATCCTCGTTTTCGATTTTGTTTTGTTTAACGACGCCGTTGTAGTCTCCACATTTGTTTCGTTGTGCATCATAGTTGCGGCTAAATTATCTTGATCACGTATCAAAATGATACAAGGGTTATTGCAACAATGGCCTTTGAAGTAATCTGTCTTTGAAGGTATGTTGAAACGTACCGCGGTTTTGATTTGGGTATTTTATCTTCTGTAATCGTTTTTTGCTATTAATAGATCCTTTCGTATAGCTAGAGATAGATATCAATGCAGAATTGCCTCAGGAAAGAAGCAATTTGTAACACACAACCTAAGGTATAGCAAGCAACCAACCCAGACGCGTTCTGCCGTCTACACTTCTTCAGTGTGTCTTTGTGGAAGGTAATAGTACTTCATAGTGGCTTTAAATTTTCAATTAATTAACCATGGCGGTTTCGAATCGAGAGGATTATTACATGCTGGAACAAGACTAATATGACCCTTCTCTCCTACAAATCAATAAATCAATGTCATAAGTAGTCTGGGCAAACAGCGGTAACGGTCAGTGTAGTAGATGTGTGGTGCGGAGTCGGCGATTATTTATTTCACGCGTTCACAGCGTCAGTACTAAATCGATGCTGTATGCGAGTAGTTCTGTGTATATGTAGGCTGTCGTAACTTATTTCGTAATTGTACGCTTATGTTTGCTTTAAAAATGTCTGCTGGCAAAGTCATGGCAACCGTCTTTTGGGACAGGAAAGGGCTATTGCTGGTCGACTTTTTGCCTCCTGGAACGACAATAAACTCAAACAGGTATTGCGATGCACTGACCAAACTCAGACGGGCGATCCAAAACCGACAACGCTCGGCCCCACGTCTCTCGTCAAACCCAGGAACTGCTGACAAAATTTGGCTGGACTGTCATGCCTCACCCCCCTACAGTCCGGACCTAGCTCCAAGCGATTACCACTTGTTTCCAAAATTAAAGGAACACTTGGATGGCGTACGCTTCGGGACCGACGATGAAGTCGAAGAAGAGGTTATTCGATTCTTGAAAGGACTGGTGGCAGAATTTGACGACATGGGGATACAGAAGTTGGATCACCGTCTCCAATAATACTTGGATAGAAATGGCGATTATGTCGAAAAAAAGCTTAAGATTTTACCTTGAAAACGATGTGTAATGTTAAGGAAATAAATAATGCTGTCTATTTTTAAAAAATATGAGAACCTTATTTTACGATCATCCCTCGTATATCTAACGGACGCAAGGAAAATAAACGACCGCTGGCTAATAAAGTTACTAAATTTATCAGTGAATTTCCGGATTTGAACTATAACAGAAGTAAAGTATTGTGCAGAGTTTGCAAAATAAAAATGAGAAAAATGGCGTGCCAACTCAAACCCAATTTAAGCCGTATTTACTTTTGATGTGTATTGTTTGTGGTTTACGGCTTCGCTTACTCGATAAAGAACCGTTTCGACAGTTCTGGCGTACATACAATCTCGAGTGGAACTTGCTATCACGGACAGCGTTACGGAAAGAGCTACCAAGTATACGTAAAGATATCGAAAATGGGATCAAAGCAGAATTAAACAGCTGTGGCTATATCTTGATGAAACAACAGATTGTAAAAGAAAATTCTACTTTGAATATTATAGTACGAGTGCTAGATCCTGTTAAGCCGAAATTTGCAATCTTATTAGCTAGCAAAAGATTAAAAAAATGTATTGGCGAAGCAATTACGGGTTTAGTGCTCGATACGTTACAACAATTTTAAGTGTCAACTGGTCAGCTGTTGATGTTTATGGACGATGCACCAGCGACAAGGTGTAGTGTAGGCCGTTCTCTTAAAGAAAAATGTGAGGGACTTTTACATGTTACGTTTAAAGTTCATGGTTTACATTTTGTGGCAGAAAACGACAGTTCGACAGTGTTTTAAACAAAAATTCCGATTATACGAGATTAAGGCAACTCTAAGGATTATTTTAATTATATACCCGTGTTACTTCCGTAGATGTTGAACGGTTTTTCTCGAAATATAAAAACATTTTTTCATCACAGCGAACAACCTTCTCCGAGACGAATGTGAAAACAAGTTTTTCAACAATCCTATCCACACTGTTAAGAAGTTACGTTTATTTATTATATTATTATTTATTGTTACAGTATTAAGTACAACAGATTTTTGAAGAAACTAGTTTGTTTATTTTTTGCTGTTATTACATTCCATATACAATAAATGCCGTTTTCAAACAAAAAAAGCAAAATAATGGTAATACAAACGTGTGCATACGAGGTGCAGCAATTAAATAACCGGATTGGTGCTACTATTGGCAAACAGCGAGCACGCCACGGCAGGTTTGAACATGTTTGTGCTTGTAGATGCTTTCCCCATCCTGAGCTCGATGGGCACGGTTGTACGTCGCTCAGTCTCGCTGTAGCAATCGTCCGTTCAAGTCCTTACGCTAGCGTCACGTCGGAAAAATACAGAGTGTTCAGATCGAGTAACGAGTTAACCTCAAGTTTCTTGTGAAACACGAGGTTCTAACTACCCTTCGTGAACGAGTGAGAAGACGAAGACCCGATTTGTGGAAGAGCAAATCCTGGATGCTCCACCAAGACAATACGCCAGCCCATTCCACCTTGTCTGTGAAGGCGTTCTTTGCGAAATCCCGCATCACCGTGTTGGACCACCCACCGTACTCGCCCGACCTGGCCCCCTGTGACTTTTTTTTATTTCCTAAGGTAAAATCGGAGCTTAAGGGGACAAGGTTTGGCAATGTGGAAGCGGTGAAAGCGAAAGCGACGGAGGTTCTCAAGAAGCTGACAGAAACGGACTGCCAGCACTGCTTTCGACAGTGGAAAATTCGTGTGGAGCGTTGTAGGAATCGGCAAGGAGAGTACATTGAAGGGGATAAACTTTGTAATATAATTGGTGATGAATAAAATGTTTTGTAGCACCAGTCCGGTTATTTAATTGCCACACCTCGTATATTCGCTTTATTTACCAAACATTTTTATTGCGTCAGCTTTTATTTTTTACACTGGGATATTGATTTCAAAATATCGCTTCTGTCGGCTGTGAGTCACACATACAGTCCCTGGCCAAATTACTTGAAAGACTCAATATTTTGTAGCTTCTTCATAATAAAATATAAACTATACATGTATTATATTTTTTATTTATAAAATATATTGTAAAAATATGTAACATATGTAAATATTAAATAAGTAATTAATATTTAGTCCATAACCCATGATTTTTAATAACACCCTTAATTCTTCGGGGCATACTTTCAATGCAAGATATGATTGTCTCTTTTATATCTTCATCGTTCTCCCATACATCCTTTTTATTCTTCATTAATATTTCCTTTGTAGGGTTTTCTCTTTCATATACCTTACTTTTTAGTAGTTGGGATTGAGGTCCGGTGAATTTCCGGGCAAACGTAAAAGAGGTATGTGATTGTCTTCAAAGAATTTCTTAACTTTTTTTGCCACATGACAAGGAGCATTATCTTGCATAAATATTCGCCCTGTCGGTATGCGACGTCCTGCCTTCAAATACGGTAATATCGTGTTTTTTAACACATTTATGTATTGCTCTTGACGCATTGTACCTTCTACAAGATACAAACGGTCGGGTCCGTCTCCACTAATCACTCCCCAAATCATTACCTGCGGAGGGTGTTTTACAGTTCGAAGAACCGTAGACTTTGTGAGACGTTCGCCAGGTCTTCTACGTACAAATTGTGCTCGCTGCACTAACGCACAGAGCGAGCACTCGTCACTAAAGAAAACCTATTAAATAATGCAAACATTAATTCAGTAAAAATCATGTTGTTAAGTTATTCACCTTTTTTCCAATTCTCGTCTGTGAAATGTCGATATTCTTTCGCAAAGTTGAGACGAGCAGATTTCATTTGTTCTGTTAAACGCGGCTTTTTTACAGGTCTTCGGCCCATTAGGCGATTTTCGCGCAATCGGCGCCTGACAGTTCTGCTCGAAATCTCTATTCCTCTCTCTTGTAAATTTTTTTGAATCATTTTAATTGTACAAATCTATTGCTCAAGCCTGATGAACAATTTCACGGTCAGATCTCTTCGAAGTTTTTCTTTTCCGACCGCACTTTGCCCGTCTTTGTGTCGATGTGCTAGCTCCTTCGTTTAAGTTTCTAGCTAAACGCGATACAGAAGTAAGGAGATACTTTCTGTAATTTTGCAAATTTCTCGTGTGAATGTTTTCTTTGATTGTAGAAAGAGCTTGTATAGCGACTTACTCTTCTAGCTATCATTTCTCTGGTATTTTTATTTATTGATACAATAATCTAGTCCCCCTATAAACGATCGGATTCAAAGCAAAAGAATATCACTATAATAGGATGGGAATTTCCAGGTAAAAGGGTTGATTTATGATATGTTTCAAGTAATATGGCCAGGGACACACTACCTATTTATAAGCCGCGGCCCATGCGACTGATTCGATTCTGTTGCGAAGACCGATTGTGCCCGGCTTAGTAATTAGAAATGACTCGAGAATTTTCAAGATGAAACACTCAACTCGCTAAGTATATCACTAATTTTCGGACACATTAATACACAAACTGGGACCAGTAAACATCTTGTACATGCATTGTAAAATTTCCAAAATATCTTTTCACCTAACACAAGGAGGATATCTCAAGCATTTCTATATTAACCATACAACAAATTATCCTCTAATTATCACATATGTAAGTTTATACAATTAACTCTATTCTCAATCTAATACGCAACAAATGCAATTCGCACTGGCATAAAGCCTGCAGACAAAGACAATATGTATATTAATTATTCTGCATAAATTATGCAACTGTACTAGTATTACAAACTACAAACTAAACGGGGATTGTTTATGAATTAGGCTTGAAGGTGAATAGCGAATGGTAAGTATAATGTGTATATAAGCAATGGCCAAGGTGTACAATTCTCTTTGAATCTTTTAGGAGTCAAAACTGTGGCGACAGATCATTTCAAAAGTGGTCCGTGAAATACGTAAAGTGCTCTCAAGATATAGTTTAATGAACGAAAGTGATATCGATTACATTTATTTGGTAATAGAAACGGGTAAGTCCGATTCTCTAATTCTTTTTAAATACATACATACGTATGTACAAGGAATGGTTATTTTATATTAGATATTATATTGGAAAACAAATTGGGAGTGATTTAGTTCGTAAACCTTGAAATGTTTTTTTATGTTTTATTTAAGATATAAATCGTATTGATGTCAAATGGAATATAAACAAGCAAATTTTGCAGAATGTGCATTTTAATTGCGAGCACATTCTGCTATTTTATATACAGCGTGTCCATAAAATAACCCATAGTATATACGCTGAAACATCTCAATTTTATTTTTATAAAAATAAAAGGCAAAAAATATTTTTGTCATTTCGTATTTTATAGCTATGGCGCCATCATTAATTATACGTAAATCAGTTGCTTTAATTATGTCTAGAGTTTGTTAAAAAGGTGGTACCGGCAGTGGCGCACCGCATAAAAGTAGGTACGTAATATACAATATTAGTGAAAGATAATATTGTTACCTTTTCCTGTCGTCTTGATGTCCACCGTGGCAATTGGCAACCGCCCTGGTAAGCTGCGTAGAATTGCAACATCTGCAACGCTTCCATTGTCGATTCATTCAGCCGTCGGCGGTGTTGTGAATACGTTGTCGTATACTTCGAAAATGATCGTTCGACATCCGGTGAAGTAAGATTTGCAAATGTCAGATATTCCTTTACCTCATCTAGGCACTCTTGATTTTCAGTTATAGACCGAACCTTTTGTAAATCGGGATTTTTCGTTAAAATTGCACCAAATTGTTGAGCAACATCGACTCCTATAGCGTTCGTCAAGTTTTCTAGAGCGGCTTGTTAATTGTTTTTGCAATTTAATGCGCCTCGTGCAGATAAGTGAGTGTTTTCTAATTGTTCAATAGCTTGTGCAACTTCAGAATAGTTCATGGAAATTTCATCTATTTGTTGTTGAACGTCCGAATTGGAAAAAAAGTTGCTGACTATCTCGAACTGCTGCAGAATCATTTGAATCGAGTTTCAAGATGACATTTTTCACTTGTGAAAAATATTTCTGATAGTAAGATACTGCCTCCCCATCGCGTTACTACAGGCTGAGGCGGTGGTGGTAATTTCGGACACAATTGTTTGAATACACGGATGTATTTGGGAGATTTGATGAACACTTTTTTGGTAGATGCTATTAACTTATCCACCATCGGATACTTCTTTCGAATGGTTTCTGCTACGAGGTGACATGCGTGTATGAGGCATGTTATGTGAAGAAGAGTCGGAAAGCATGCAGCTACGAACTCTCAGCATTGCTGCGGCTCCGTCAGTAACGAACATTGTGACTTGGGTTTCTGTGATACAAAATTCTCTCAACGAATCTTTTATTATCTTGACAATGGTTTCTGCATTAGTTTTCTGATTCCTTTTACTGAATAACAACAATGAAGCTGGCGGACCATCACGTTTTAAAGGACGCGCTACAACATGAATGACGCTGTGTTTTTGAGTATCAGTTGTTTCATCCACACATAGGCAGATTTTCTTATTTCTCAATTCGTCATTTATACATTCCTTTACTGTAGCTTGCACACGTGGCAAATTGTATCGTAATTGCATAGATGTTGGCAGCATCCATGAGGGAACGTACTTGTGTTCATTAGATACTAGATGATTTAACATAAAATAAAATTTATAAAAATTGCCAGTATGGAATACTGTTTTCTTAAATTCAATACATGACGTTTACTTTTACAATGTTTTCTACATTCAAACCTATCGCGACTTAGCAATCCGCTATTGCATATTGTGCAATAAATATGCGGACTTCTATATTCTAATCCAGGAAATATTTATTCACATTCGAAGGGAACGTTACACCCTTTGGGCGTCCCATCTCCGCGTACTTATTTGGCGTGCAGCGTGCAACGTACTGTCGCTTTGAACTCTCTCGCGGTACTGTCGGGATCGACTACGAGTTGAAAATTATCCCTACCCACGCCGCTACCGCTACGCTACTGCCATCCGGTACCACCTTCTTAACAAACTCTACACATAACCAAAGCAACTGATTTTTGATAAATTTGGTAAATTCGGTATAATTTAATTTCTTTGTGGTTTGACACATTCGACAGATACAAATGATACGGATCTCAAATCTTCTAATAGTATTTTCTTGGAATATTCATTAAACACTCCAGTTATTATTGACATACATCACTGACTTTTTACACCACAAAGGCTGTTGTGACAGCTAGAAAATTCAAAGCGGTTGCAATTGTTTAATAAATATATGGATAGGTGTCAGCCTACTACGGTGAAATCGTAATTTTGCTATTTTTCATAGTTTTTCTTCATTGATCATAGGGATGGTATACATGGTTGAAAAGTATTTTTATAACCATTCCAAAAATGTAAAAATCCAATATGGCGTCCAAAAGAAAAACAAAAGTTGGGTACAAGCGCAAAGAACCCAATGAGCCTAGAATTTTTCTAAGACCATTTTTGAAGTCCTCGTTACTAACTACCCCTATGCCGAAAATTTGATGACTGTATTCTTTATAATAAAGAAAATATTAAAGTTTTTAGAAAACGCGCACTTTTGGTTTTCACCCTGTATCTGAGTAACGGGATAGATTTTTTAAAATGTAATCCTGGAATGTACTTAACCGTATAAATGCGCAACTTTTTCCTCATTTACCCGACCTTGTATCTCTAACGGGTTTCAATGTACCCAGTATATACCGGATGTCCCAGATCGAGTGGGATTGCATGGATAACTTTGCTATCATTGAAGATGGAATTTTGGTTAAATGGGCAACGTTTTGCAGTTTTATGAGCTGATTTAAAATCTGTTTGAAAAAGTTCGAAATATCGAACCCTACAGGAGTTATTTCAAAGAATTTTCGATAAGATCGATTTAAAATTGAGGCTTTTGAGGTACTCGTATCAACTTCCTTAAGTTAAATGGACGCCATATCGGATTTCTAGGTTACTGAATAGAATTTTTTATTCTATTCAGTAACCTAGTTAAGTGAGAAACCAGCATTCGGTTATTGCATCCAAATAGATTCTGATGTTAGTATTGTTTGGTTACCATGACTACAGTAAACGAAATATACTGACATTGACTTTATTAAACTATTTATTAAAAATTATACAATTCTAGAAGATTGCGACACCTGTATATGCTTATACTAAGAAATTATGATCAATATTTTAAAATATTCGCATGTATGTAAAGATTATATAATTTTTTAATTGTATAACCTTCAATACTCTCTAGAATGTTTCATTATAATCTAATTATTCAATATGATCTGTTCAGCGTTGATAATTAATTGTATAGATAATGTAACGTAAATTGCATATAAATTCTTAATTACGCCGTTATTCAAAGTAAAACATGTAAATTATACTGAATATATTTTAAAAAAATATGATTCATTTCGCAATTGTTTCTAATTTTTGTTCTTTTGTTTATTTACAGCAGGATGCCAGAGATTAAAAAAGTATTCGTTATAATTTATGCGATTGTCAAGGTAAATTAACGTTACAATCTTCCAGGGTGTTAAAAAATTGAACAAAAACTCAATCAATATCAGTTATACTGGGTGACCCATGACATGATGGCCATAGCTTAAGGACATGTTTCATAAGCAATTTCAAATCAAAAATGTCTAGTGAACGTATGTCCAAAACTCTATCGTAACCGAGCTACAAGCATTTGAAGTTATAGGAAACCCTACAATGCAGGTATTGGTACCGCTGTTAATTTCACTGTTATTAAAAGATGGGGGTGGCTGTGATTCATTATTTATTATTCGTTGTGACGGTAAACGTCACTTATAATTTAATTTAGCGTATTTCGTTGTTTGTGTTACATTACAATAATCTTAAAAGTATATCCATTTTTTTCAAATGAAGAATACGCTGGCCTACACTTTGTTTATGGATTCTGCAATGGAAACAGACGAGCGGCAGTTGATCAATATCGTCAGCGATTGCACGTAGAGTGCCTTGTAGAAAAGTTTTTAGCAATGTTCATCGGTGCAAGTTTCCCGCAGCTACCTCTGAACGTCCCGTGCAACAAGAACTTGCTCAAGAAGAAGCAAGACTTAATGCGGCTGACGCTCAACTGCCTCCTACTAATGTCCAAAGAATATCCAACATACTTAACGTAGGCCACATGAGATTATGGAGAACTTTACACAATTTCGATTTGTACCCGTACCATATTTTGACTTGAATTTAGTCGTTGGTTATTGAGAAATCGGCTTTATCGGGAAACATTGTTTAATGATGAAACCAGCCTTCATCAGAAACGGCATCAATAACACATTGTTGAGCACTTGAAAATCCGCGGGAATGTTTGATGTGGTATTATTGATGAAATGATAACCGTCTCATTGTTTATTTACGTTTTCTGGAAAATGACCTTCCAACATTATTGGATGACGTTCCTTTTAATGTAAAACGATGTATGTATGTGGATACAACACGATGGCACACCTCCTCACTTTGGTAGACAAATAACAGCTTTTCCTAATCAAATCTATACGAACTGCTGGATTGGAAGAGGTGCAGCAGTAGTTTGGCCAGCAAGGTCACAAGACCGAAATACCTTCGATTATTTTCCTAGGATTTGTTGCTAGGATTATGGATGTCGCAGAAAATATCCATGCTGATCCTGAGACTGTTAACAGAGCTCTTCAATCCTGTTCTGAGAAGTGCTCCAATGTGTATACAGCAATTGAATGGACGTTTTAAACAATTAATGCAATAAAGCAACTTTTTAACTGATTTTCAATGAGGTTTTACCAAATTACCTTAGCTCAGTTACGATAGAGTTGTGGGCATATGTTTATTAGACATTTTTAACTGGAAATTGCTTCAGCAACACATCTTTAAGCAATCATGCCATGGGACACCCTGTATGTTACACGCATAGATGTAGCCAGGCTTTTGGGCAGGGATGGACAAAGTCTTGACCTGTTAGGAGGCTATGCTTTTTATTTTTCTGGGCATAGTCAACATTTTCAACGTGGAAAATGAACAAATGAAATTCATGAAATGTTTCAAAAATGTATGTGGTTTTTGGTTTATTTTTTAAATTCAATTTTATTTTTTTGGGCTACCATTCAGGATGGGGAAGACAAGTCTCCAATCTTATCCATACCTGGTTACGCTCTTGGCCACACACACAGAATCATGAAAAACCTAATAATTTCTGAAAGATTTTCAGATTTCAAAAATATTTATTCAAATTTCAGGACCTACTACCATTAGAAGCATCAAACAAAAGCATATATCTCAAATTTTCCACGAAGCTGCTAACAATATGTATTTCCATCGTTGTGCTATCAATAATCTTCGCAATTTTGGTGCCATTTGCTTTATTACGACTATGCATCAGGATGTTTTTGAAGATATTCCATGGTGAAAGCTACGGTGGCTTGCTAAGCGGTCTCGATACTTTATTCGAGATGTACCCTAACAAGAGGGTCATCAATGTCATCAATATTTACGCGAGCAAAGATGAACCAGAAATAACAATAGAAAAATTGAGAAACGTCATATATCAAATCTACAAGTCCTCATTTAAATTTTCAAGCCATATTAGGCAGTGTTTGGGTTACTGTTATTTCGTGAAAGATCAAGTAAACTTTGAAGACGTAATCGAAGTAATTAGATTGAATAACGATGAATATATGACCAGACAAATGCTGTTCGATTACCTCGAAGAGAATTGCTTCACGTTGAAAAAGAACCAGATGTGGAAGGTGGTCGTTTTCTCGCAACCAATATTATGGAGCAGAGATTCCAAGGACGAATGCAAGCAGTACGTTATAATTTGGACGCTGCGGCATAGTTTGGGAGATGGACCGTCGATTATCACCATTTTCCAAAAGCACGCCGTTCAAGACGATCCCCAAATCGATTTAAGGGATTTAGAAAGGTTGCGAAAAATCGAAAAACCCAAGATAAGTTTGGACAACGTAGTTGTGAGGAGGAACCCGGTAACTACGAGACTTGATGGGTTAGCTTTGAAAATCGATGGCAATTCTAAATGGCATATCGCTTCCTTCATCGAATCAGCACCAAAATACGTGGGGGTAGTTAAGAGAATCAAGCAGGAGTTAAATGTTAGTTTCACTGAAGTGATTAGCGCAGCTATAGTTGCTAGTGTTTACGATTATGTCAAACAGGTAGGACGGTATGTACCAATAACAAATTTATTAATTTTTTTTTTCAATCTAACTTCACAATTTTATTTTTTTTTTAATATTCCATCGTGACTCAAGTGTGAGTATTTAGTTAATGAAGGGAAATAAAAAGCAGGTCCAATTTTCTCACAAATTCTATCAACTATCAGGCGACCGGTTTCGTGTTCAAAAACACTTAATGGGGCCAGCTACGGGACCACCATGAAAGAAAACAAGCAAATATACACAAGTGACCAGAAAATCGTAAAGATAATTGTAAAATTGCACCATAGTGACATGTTAACCAATTAAAATACGTTATGTAGTCTATTATGATATACTACATAACATCACAGTCCCTGGCCATATTACTTGAAACATGTCATAAATCAACCCTTTTACCTGGAAATTCCCATCCTACTATAGTGATATTCTTTTGCTTTGAATTCGATCGTTTATAGGGGGACTAGATTATTGTATCAATAAATAAAAATACCAGAGAAATGATATTTAGAAGAGTAAAGTACGTATATATAAATATTTCAGTTATCAACTTACATTTGGCGAGTTCACAGTTTAGAGAATGCATCGATATTTTTTAAAATATTTCACCATAACCGTATAGAAGCTAAGTTGTGGAGTATCGTTAAGTGTTTTGTGTTGATATATCGTTATTGCAAAGGTAAAATTGTTATTCTATCTCTCTCTTAATAATTAATTATTTGGAATTTGAAAAAAATGGAAATATTTGGGGTTTTTTTGTAGAAAATACCCGGGAAAGATTTAACAAGTGAACAAAAAGCCGCTATACAAGCTCTTCTACAATCAAACGAACATTCACAACGAGAAATTGCAAAATTACAGAAAGTATCTCCTTCTTCTGTATCGCGTTTAGCTAGAAACTTAAACGAAGGAGCTAGCACATCGACACAAAGACGGGAAAAGTGCGGTCGGAAAAGAAAAACTTCGAAGAGATCTGACCGTGAAATTGTTCATCAGGCTTTGAGCAATAGATTTGCTACAATTAAAATGATTCAAAAAAATGTACAAGAGAGAGGAATAGAGATTTCGAGCAGAACTGTCAGGCGCCGATTGCGCGAGAATCGCCCAATGGGCCGAAGACCTGTAAAAAAGCCGCGTTTAACAGAAAAAATTAAATCTGCTGGTCTCAACTTTGCAAGAGAATATCGACATTTCACAGACGAGAATTGGAAGGTGAATAACTTAACAACATGATTTTTACTGAATTAATGTTTGCATTATTTAATAGGTTTTCTTTAGTGACGAGTGCTCGCTCTGTGTGTTAGTGCAGCGAGCACAATTTGTTCGTAGAAGACCTGGCGAACGTCTCACAGAGTCCACGGTTCTTCGAACTGTAAAACACCCTCCGCAGGTAATGATTTGGGGAGTGATTAGTGGAGATGGACCCGGCCCTTTGTATTTTGTAGAAGGTACAATGCGTCAAGAGCAGTACATAAATGTGTTAAAAAACACGTTATTACCGTATTTTAAGCCAGACGTCGCATACCGACAGGCGTATATTTATGCAAGATAATGCTCTTGCCATGTGGCAAAAAAGGTTAAGAAATTCTTTGAAGACAATCAATACCTCTTTTACGTTGGCCGGAAATTCACCGGACCTCAATCCTATCGAGAACGTATGGAATCGACTAAAATGTAAGGTATTGAAAGAGAAAACCCTACAAAGGAAATATTAATGAAGAATATAAAGGATGTGTGGGAGAACGATGAAGATATAAAAGAGACAATCATATCTTGCATTGAAAGTATGCCCCGAAGAATTAAGGGTGTTATTAAAAATCATGGGTTATGGACTAAATATTAATTACTTATTTGATATTTACATATGTTACATATTTTTACAATATCGTTTATAAATAAAAAATATAATACATGTATAGTTTATATTTTATTATGAAGAAACTACAAAACATTGAGTGTTTCAAGTAATTTGGCCAGGGACTGTAATATAATTGGCATCTTGTTCAGGAAGTCATTTATATCAAAAAATATTAAATAAACATAGGTACTATTTTTTCTGTTTACAGTACTACAATGGCGAACTTTCGCAAAATGAGAACGTACTAAAAAATTTAATTTTTGCATAAAATTTTTATATATACAATCAGAAAACTTCGCTAGTAGTTAGTAGTAGTACTGTAAGTCCGCCGCGGACTGATAAAGTTTGGGATCCCCTGACTTGAGTAATTTATCTTTCTCACTACTGATTTTTGAATGTACCTAGGTTTTTTTTGTAATTTCAGAGAAAAGTAACACTTGATAATTTCTCACTAGCCAAAGTAATCCGTTTAAAAATGGAAGACCTGATCAAATTGAAGAATGGCACCTACAAATTCGAAGAAATCAAAAACAACTTCGGATTGATTGCCTTGGATCTTCCGCGCAACTTAGAAGAACGAACTATGAAGAGTTTGATTCAATATTTGCAACAGTATAACGAATCATTACGCTATGCAGTTGATCCTCTTGTTAGTGCACACTTTTTCATGATTTTCCTTCAAGCATTTTATGCCGTAAATGTATTTACAGATTGCGTACACCACTCTCGACAGTATCTGCACTTATTTACCCGTCAAATTGACAAGATTTTCTTCTAATTCGTTTATGGACAGTATGATGATGGGTGTTACGAATTTGGTCGGTTTCCAGAAGAGCAGTTTGTGCGATAACGTGGTGGACGATGTTTTCTTCTTCGCACCGGGTATCCTCAATACAGGTGCGCCAAAATTAATTTTAGAGATCCTTACAGAAACTAACACCATTTTAAATACTTCCAGGCTTTACGTTTTCGATATTTTCTTACGATGGACGGCTTCAAATCATATTAACTTCACGTGAAGGATTCGTTAAGGATAGAGAAGAACTTCAACAAATACTTGATAATGTTTTTTTGCACATAGAAAGGGCACGGAAAGAAATAATGTTAGAAAATTGAGTTTTTTCATGGCAAAATTGTGTATTTGTAGTTATGTAATATAGTTCCTAGATGGCGAGATCTTTTTATATTTATTAACTTGCATTTTTCAATTGGTTAACAACTGAAAATAAAAATAAAACTCTTTTATTCTTCTTTATTAAAGATCGTATGCATGTCACTTGTTAATTATGATTAAAGCCAGGTAATGTCTAGTCTGGGCAAACAGCGGTAACAGTCAGTGTAGTAGATATGTGGTGCGGAGTCGGCGATTATTTATTTCGCGCGTTCACAGCGTCAGTACTAAATCGATGCTGTATGCGAGTAGTTCTGTGTATATGTAGGCTGTCGTAACTTATTTCATAATTGTACGCTTTAAATTTCGCGTTAGTACGCCGAAAACGACATGGCAGCAGTTAAAACTTTAGTGAGTCGCCGATAATTTGATGGCGCTACGATTCAATGTCTATTTTGTAAAATCCCTTTAATGTGTTGGTCCAGAAGCGATTATCAACATCACATCGAAAACAAACAGCATTCTTCTGCAAAAAATGGCATGAAAGACCAAGAAAAATTTATATTTGATTTATGTGTTACTCTTATTTTATGTAATTTATCGTTTCGTTTACTAGACAAAGAAGCATTTGTCTCCTTCTGGAATAAATGTGCGGACTCTGAGGAACGATACGGTACAGTTAATAAAACAAATGGAAAGCAGCTAAAGGCAGGTCTCGTTGGCACGTCCTTTCTTGTATTTATATGTTCTTCGGTGTCCCAGCACATCAAATGTTTCTCGCACACTTTACAAACTATTTTAGCACCGTCGTAAAACAAATCCGGAATCAAGTCAGATAAATCTATTTACTGTGCCAGCAAAGGGTCGTTTCTAGCCTTGTTCACATTACACATTTGAAATGAATAATTATACATTTATGACGAATAACACGTAACACAAAACACAACGCACGCTCTCGTTTACTAAATTGAACGAAAAATAAACAAGCGAACGGTGACAAAGCGATAATCGAATTTTGCACACAGCCCGCCACTTCGGTGAGACGCTTATGTATCGCAGAGACGATTACCTCGCTCTAGACTTATAGATCGAATTCTGTCGTTTGGTAATTTATTACAAAATGATATAATATACAGGAGGAGCAAATAGATTTTGCTAAACTGTTGACTCATCCTGTACATACACTAGAAACCTCTCCTGTAATCTCCAAATCAAGTTATCTATTATAATCACATCACGTAAAAAAGATAAGCCTTTATGAGATAAAATAGGAAAGTATAACGCAATAAGTATAGCAATAGATTTCATAACTTAATAGTTTATTTACAGTTAACGATAAAAAAAATATTTACAGTGGAAATATTGCATATAATCAAATAAAATCTATCACCCAGCCTTTATCTTTACCTTAAATAAATTCCCCCCATAAATTAATTATGTACATCTGCTTTAACAGAGAAAAAAAGAAACGAATGTTAAACTATAATAGTGATAAGTATCTTACAAATTTATCTAATTGTTCACACAATATAAAATACTGATTAACACCTATTCAGCTATGATGCAAAATGTAAACTTTAAAATTATAACTGCTGTCCTTGATTGTTTTGTGCAGTGGCCTTCGCAGACTCGTTTGTCTCTTGCATTTGCTTACGCATCTGCCTATTAGACTCGAGCAATTGCAAGAGTTGGGCGTGGATATCGTCGTTTTTCTGCTCTATATCGTCTAGAGCCGAATTTAACGCGTCTAACTGGTTATTAATGGCGTGGAATTCTACAATTCACACCTTAGCACTTAAAGGAAAACATGAATTTTTATCCTACCTTCGGCAGTCATATCCTCAAAATCCTCGTCTTCGTTCATCTCTTCGTCTAGGTCATCGTGTCCATTGGAAACGCCGTTTTCTTTGGGATGTACAGCTTTTTCGCCCATTTTTCTTTGATTTTCTTGCAATTATCAACATTAAAAAATCATATGACCGCGAAATCGAAGCTAGCGCCTCTACGGGAATAATTTTGAATTACAGATGTGTTACCAACTGATTTTGTAAAATTATATTTGTTATGAAATATTAGGAAAGGGAAATTTTTAATAAAGATTATTTCTGATTATTATTTGTAGATTATTGTAGAGTAACTTGAACTTGCGGACTCGCATAGGCGTCGGTATTACGGGTTAATATAAGAATACGAAAAATTGAATATAAATCATGTTAAACCGCGCTGAAAGAGATTTCGTTTTAGTACCGGTTGAGCTGTTGTAGAGATTAGTCGAACGGTCAAAGTTATGTACTTACGTGTCGCTTTTGAAAATATAGCTGGTGTTTTTTGTGTGTTGTAGTATTACACCAAGTACATAATTAGTGTATCGTTTCATATAGAACTGATATTTACATACCTAAGAAAACAATGCCTCGTAACAGATTTGCTACTAATGTACATAAGTATATGTCACTTTTTCCCCATTTAAAATATGACGGTAGTACAGTTTTTTGCTTAATATGCAATGTTCGTTTGGCTGCATTGGACAGAACTGATTGCCAGAGGCATGTCAATGGTATTAGGCATATGAGAAATGCAAGAACTGAAATACCTTATACACTATTCCTCATACATTTATTAATTATGTTTACCTCTTATAATCTTCCGTTGTCGTTGGTGAGAAAAGCAGCTTTTAAAACGTTTTGGCGTCAATACGTTCCAAAGTACCCATTACCCTCGCAAACACAATTACAGAATCATTTGCCGCGAATGAAAGAGATGCTAGAAAATGTGTGTAAACGTGATTTGTGTTCCAAAAAAATATGGATTACCGTGGATGAGACGACCGATATAAAGAAAAACAGTATTGTGAATGTAATAGCTCGCGTTTTATCTAGCGAGAACACAGCATCTCGATATTTGTTAGCTTGCAAACGTGTTCAACCGTGTACCGCGGAAAATATTCAAAAAGTGATAATGAACGCTTTGAAAAAATTTAAAATCGCCCAAGATCAAGTTGTGATGATTGTGACAGATAGTGCACCAACGATGTTAAGTGTTGGGCGATCCTTAAAACATATATTTCCTAACTTAATACATATAACCTGCGTGCTGCATGCTTTGCATTTAGTTGGTGAAGTTGTTCGACAACATTACGGAAACGTTGATCGGATGATTGAAAGTACTAAAGCAGTGTTTCGTAACTCTCCTAAACGTTTAAAAGAATTTCGCAAATTTTGTCCAGGTATTCCAGAACCTCCTGAACCAATTTTAACGCGATGGGGTACTTGGCTAACAGCAGCTTCTTACTATTTGAGCCATTTTCAACAAATTCAATCAGTTATAATGCGATTTAATCGGAATGAATCCAAAGCAATTAGAGAAAGTCAAAGAGAATTTCAAATTCCTCAACTTTTAGAAGATTTAACAACAATAAGTACCAATTATACAGTATTACTAGATGCCATCAGAAAACTACAATGTACTGAATTGTGTTTGCAGGAATCATTAGACATAGTGGAGAGTGTAAAAAATAAATTACACACATTAAATGATACGCCAGGATTATGCGCTAGTCAAAAGTTGGCAGATGTTTTAAGGAAAAATCCCGATTTTAATACTTTAGAGGCCGTTTATAGTAAGTGTAAGAATAGTGAACTTTTAAGTGGTTTTGAAAAACAGTTTCTACATGCAAATGTAACTTCCTTAGATGTAGAGAGATCGTTTTCTATGTATAAGAATATTTTTTCTTGTCGACGCACAAGGTTTAAAGATGTAACTGTGGAAACATATGCAATGATGCAAGTTTACAGCAGTTCACATCCTGATGCCTCTAATTTGTTGAATAATTAGCAAGTAAGTGTATTTATGTATTCTAACCCGTAATACCGACGCCTATGCGAGTCCGCAGGTTTTGGTTACTCTAATTATTAGTAAGAGGGAAAGATAATATTGATAACGAGAAATGTTATATCAATATGTGTGATTGCCAAGGTTAATATACAGGATGAGTCGCCTTCGCTGGCTCGCAAGATTGCGCCTTTGTAAGTGGAGATTTTTCGCACCGTCTTTTTTTTTTTTGTTATGAGATGTGATTGAGGACTCATATTGAAATCTACAGAATGTCCCATAACTTTGTAGATTCCCAAAGATGTTTTTTTTTTATGGAACGTAGGATATATTGCATTTTTGGAATCCTCATGAAATTCTGAGGCAAAATGTAATAAGCTACTATTGCTCTAAAACTTTTAGAATCATTAGGGAATCATTACAGTTTTTTTTTTTAAACCGACATTGGCAGAAGCTGTTATTTCTTCGAAAATGCACGTTAAACAGATGTGGTTTTTAGTACCAAATTAGGCATAAAAGAACTTAATACACGCGTGACTGTGTGGTTCTGATTGCTGTTGAGATGCGAATAATGTTATGTTAAGTTGGTACAACATATTTTTGTTAAGTATTTTTTATAGAACAACCTGTATATTATTTTAGGGTCATCCGGCAATTTATTCCCACTATTATCCTTTTATCCTGTACTACTAAAGTGCAGGATAACCTTATTTTGGTTTAGAATTTTTGGTAAGATTCTAGACAAAAAGTTACTAACATGTTTGGAGTCTAAAATCAGCCAAGCGCAGGAATATGTTATACCAACTTAACACAATATTATGCGCGTTTCATTAGCAATTCATAACCACATTAAGACTCCAAAAATGCAATAATTAGAGTTGGAATTTATTAAATTTCGCGGGTGATTTAAGTTAAGAATTCCGGCAATAAATTCAATTCAATTTCTTTATTTCAACTAGTGTATATTTTATACAGTACTTGAATAGTCAGGAAAGTATTTAGTATATAACATATATGTAATAAATAATATGATACTTACCTAAGTATATATCAAGTCAAGATATTTGTAAAAATTTAAAATAGCATTAATGATGTATATATAAAAATGTATAAAATGTATAAAAATGTATAAAAATGTATAAAAATGTATAAAAATGTATAAAACGTATAAAAATGTATAAAACGTATAAAAATGTATAAAATGTATAAAAATGTATATGGGACAATTACAAAACAAAATGTATATGAGACCACTACAAAACACACATCCCGTACATCAAAAGTATTCTATAACCAGATACACAGCGGAGTATCGTTGCTGAGGTATTCTTCAATGTTGTAAAAAGTGACAGGAATTAGGTGTTGGTTTATAACCGTCTTGAAACGTTTTGCGTTTAGTTCTCTCACTTCCCTTGGTAGATAATTGTAGAGCTTAAGTGCTACATAGTTTGTACTGGACTGTGCTCGGCTTATACGGTGGTAGGGTATCACTAAGTAGGATTTATGACGGGTATTGTAGGAATGATTGTCAGAGTGAACAAGTTTGGGGGGGGGGGGGTTCATGAATATATAGTAAGCAGGTAAGTATATAGTATGAGGGCAAAGTAAGAATATTTAGATGTTTAAACAGGTCTCTGCAGCTGGTTTGTTTTGTTACACCCATAATTGCTCTTATAGCTTCTTTTTGTTGCAAGAATATTTTTTGTGCCACTGCCGATGCGCCCCATATCAGAATTCCATATGTCATCCTACTGTGGAAGGTCCCAAAGTACGCTGTTCTTGCCGCTCTCCATCCTGCCGGTTTTCGCGGATTCCATATATTGATGACGCTAATTGGGGTTGCAAATAGGTAACATGATCGTTAAATTTTAAGCTGTTACTGAAGTGTATACCCAGAAATTTCACACTTCGATCCTCTGTTCGTTTAGTGGAAAACACTAATGACTGGGTTTTTTTTAATATTGATGTTTAGTGCATTAGCACTAAACCATTCAGTTTCAGGCCTCCTCCACCGCTTGGACAGTATTTGAATTTGTTGATGTAGCGTTCATCGGTCTGCTGAGAATGGACGTATCATCGGCATACATATACGTCCTAATGGTATTTATGTTCGCTGGCAAGTCGTTAATGTATACCAGGAAAAGAACCGGCCCCAAGACTGACCCCTGGGGTACCCCTCTGTTGATAATTTCTATTTCTGATAATTTCCCATTCCAGTATACCTGTTGCTGGCGGTCCTTCAAGTAGCTTTTCAGAAGATTAAACGGGACTCCTCTAACACCATACCTTTCCAATTTGTCCAGCAACATTGTGTGGTCCACACAATCAAAAGCCTTCGTAAGATCACAGCATGTTAATTGTAGTTCATCTTTCTTATCGAAAGCCTCCGTTACCATATCCATCAGTTCAACCATGGCGGTTATAGTGGATTTTCCTTTTCTGTAGCCATGCTGTGAGTGGGTGAGTATATTGTAGTGTTCAAGATATTTCAGTAGCCTGTTTGTGATTGCAACTTCGAAGACTTTAGACACTGCCGGCAAAATAGATATGGGCCTATAATTGTTTGGGTCGTTTGTATCCCCCGGTTTCGGCACCGGGATTATCTTCGCTTTCTTTAATTCTAATGGGAAAATTCCGTGTAAAAACATTTGATTGATGAAGTACATTATAGGTGTACATATCGCATGACTAACTCTTTGCAGAAGGTTTGTTGATAATCCCTCTATATCTCGAGTGTCCTTGTTTTTCAACTCTATTATTATATTTTTTATTTCGCTTTCATCTACTGGCGTGAAAAAGAAAGACTGTGTTGCGACAGGATTCCGTCTAGCAGCCAGCTCGTCGGCAGACAACACCGGTCCGGGTATACTATTTGCTATTTTATCCCCTATTTCGGAAAAGAATTTATTGAATTCACATTCAGTAGGCACATTTTCTTTTTGTTCTTTTCTAGCCTGCCTGACATTGGTTTCTGACCGTATGATGTTCCACACCGTTTTGTTTCTATTAGCAGCTCTTTGGATTTGATTATAGACCGCTCTGCTTTTTGCCTCTTCTATCTTTTTATTGTAGTCTTTTCTTGTCACGTTATATGCTTCCCGCGACTGCTGACATATATGTCCTTTATTACCGGTACTACCAACTTAAATCATCCGCGAAATTTAAAAAATGCCAACTCTAACAATAATATACAGTATGTCCCCGGATTGAGTTCACTATTTATATAATCGACAAAAAATTTTAGAATTTCATGTTAATGTTTTGGGATTCCGGAATGCTTGGTCTGACAAATATTTTAAGAAGATTTTTATTTTTTAGAAATCAAGACAGCCATGAAAAATGTGGAAAAATATTTTCTATTCCAGTAAAGCGCGTTTTCGATTAATAATACGGCAAAATGTTATTAAGTGCCGTAAATTCTTTGTTCAGGTCCGAATAAAACACTAGCATAAACAATTTAATAGTTTAATTTCACATAATACATAATTCTCCACGCTTTCACATAACCTTACTTCTCACTTCTCTTCTTCGGCTACCTCTGTCTTCTCCCTCTTCACTTCACTTCTCGCTAACGAACTAAATCCCGGAGTACCAACTATCAGGGAAGCGGGAAATTCAAAATTCAAATTTACTTACTACATAAGAAAAGTTGTTCAGAATGAAAAGTTATGGCGCGATGAATGATTGGCCTACTTTGATGAAATCCAATATTTGTCAATTTCGTTCACAGTACGTCAATGTGTTACTAAGGAAAGTTGCTTAGAATGAAAAGTTATGGAGTTATACAAATTCTCAGAATGATTGACTTACTTTGATAATCGTTTAAGATTTTATCAAAGTAGGCCGATCGTTACGAAAATTCCCATAAAGCCATAACTTTTCATTCCGAATGGAAAAGGTATTTTATCTGAAACGAAAATAGTCTTTGCTTTACTGAAAAAGCCTACATGATTTTAAAACAAACTGAAAATAAGTTTCAAACCAAATAGGACTTATTTTCCAAATATTAAATTCCAACTCAAACATTTTTGTCTATCTACCTGTGATGAACTCAATCCGGGGACATACTGTATTATCAGCATTAAAAAAATTACTGTTGGTAGCGACGAAGTTACGAGGCATTCTATAGGTTTTAATATAATTTTAAACCATGCTCAAAATCGGACCTCATAATAAGAAAAAAAAACCGTTTTTAAAAATCTCCATTTGGAAAGGTACAATCTCTGGAGCCTCCGAAGATGTTTCACCCTGCACAGTGTATAGACTATAGATGTTTATATACAAAACATCCTTTTTTTTTTTAATGAATTTACTATTGCTTGCATACAAAATATAAACAACGATTAAAACGAGATAAGCTATAATGAACTAAGGAAAATCAGATAGAAATTAATTTGATGTAAATAATAATAAATAATCAGCAACACAAGGTTAATTTCCTTGATCATTTAGGGACTTTTCACTTATGCTATAGTACTTGTACTACAACTTAAAGAAATTTTTAAATATAAATAAGATATTAATTATATAAAATTTTAACTGTTATTCTTAAGTGTAAAAAGAATACTTTGTAAATTTATTTAAAAGTTCAAAATTTAAGTTTTTTATACAAAAAAAGCAATACGATCTAGAGTTTTCTTGTTCAATTTACCTTTAGTAGTGGTAGTACTTTTGACAGACGCTCCGTTGCGCTAGTTGCGCAAAAGATTTTCGTTCTGGCGCCTTGTTGATGCCCTTTTATACCGCTTTAATGGTTGTTTAACAGTGAAACGGTGTTTGATGTGAAATCTCCAACGTTTACGTTTAACAATCGCTAAAAATGGCTATAAATCTCGACAAGGACACGTTTTATCGACGGCTGAAAAAGTTACACGCCGCCTGGCAGAAATCGGAAGGTGAAAATGGATTTTCTAAAATGGACTGTTTATTAACGGCCGTCGGTGTGGACGAAGAAATTGTCTACAGTAAATCCGGGGCGTTACAAACATGGCTTATGGGATACGAATTGACCGACACTATTATGGTCCTAACGGAAAATACGCTATATTTCTTAGCGAGTAAAAAGAAGATCGATTTTCTTCGCCAAGCGGAAAACAACAAAGAAGAAAATAGCGTTGCTTTAAAATTATTAACCAGAGATAGAAATGATAAAGATGAAAATAATTTTAAGACCTTGATATCAGCAATTAAAGGAAGCAAAAAAGGAAAAACAATCGGTACGTTCCCCAAAGAGAATTACCCCGGTGAATTCATGGATTCGTGGCGTGCTGCTCTCAAGAAGGAAGAACTCGCAACTATCGATGTAAGTTCTGCCGTTGCATACGTTATGTGCCCAAAGGAGGATACCGAAATCTTAACGATTAAGAAAGCATGTATGGTGACCGTTGATGTATTTACGAAATATCTAAAGGATCAAATTATGGAAACAATTGATTCCGATAAGAAGGTCAGACATAGTAAATTAGCCGAAGGCGTTGAATCTGCAATTACGGATAAAAAATATATATCAGGTGTCGATACTACTCAAATCGATATGTGTTACCCAGCGATTATCCAATCCGGTGGAAATTATAGTCTTAAATTTAGTGTCGTTAGTGATAAGAATAATTTGCATTTTGGAGCGATTATATGTTCATTGGGAGCAAGATATAAATCGTATTGTTCGAATATCGTGCGCACCCTTCTCGTAAATCCATCGGATGAGATCCAAAACAATTACAACTTCTTATTGAACTTAGAAGAGGAGGTTTTGAAGAAATTGAATTCTGGTACCAAGCTATCCGAAGTATACGAAGCCGGAGTATCTTATGTCAAAAAAGAAAAAGCCAATTTAATTGAAAACCTAACGAAAAGTTTCGGATTCGCAATGGGAATCGAATTCAAAGAAAACTCGTTAACAATCGGCCCTAAAACAACAGCAATCGCTAGAAAAGGCATGGTGTTTAACGTCAATATGGGATTCAGTAATTTACAAAATAAAGAAGCTGCCGATAAAGAAGGCAAAGTTTACGCATTGTTCATCGGAGACACAGTAATGGTGAACGAGAATCAACCGGCTAGCGTACTAACGATTTCCAAGAAGAAAATTAAAAACATCGGCATATTCTTAAAAGATGAATCTGAAGATGAAGAAGAAAACGACGAAGAAAAGGAAAACACCCCTAAACCAGAAATTTTAGGCCGCGGCAAGAGAACTGCTGTAATCGAATCAAAATTACGTTCGGAGCAAACGTCCGAGGAGAAACGTAAAGAACATCAGAAGGAGTTGGCACATCAATTAAACGCGAAGGCCAAGGAACGTTTAGCGAAGCAATCAGGTGCTAAGGATGTCGAGAAAGTCCGTAAAAACACAGTTTCTTATAAGAATGTCAATCAAATGCCTCGGGTACCTGAAGTGAAGGAGCTGAAATTGTACGTTGATCAAAAGTACGAGACTGTAATCCTACCGATATACGGAATCCCTGTGCCTTTCCATATTTCGACTATAAAGAATATTTCGCAGTCCGTCGAGGGTGATTACACTTATTTACGTATAAATTTCTTCCATCCTGGTTCTACGATGGGTAAAAATGAGAGTGGAACGTACCAGCAGCCCGATGCGACATTCTTGAAAGAAGTTACCTATAGAAGTACAAACACTAAGGAACCTGGTGAGATATCTCCACCGTCTTCGAATTTAAATACTGCATTCCGTTTAATTAAAGAGGTAAGTGGAGATTTATAACGTACACTACCGCTCATAAGTATTTGGACACCTCACATTTCAGGGTACATTGTTCGTCTATGCGATCTCCTTTACTTATAAAGATTGCGTCGCATAATCGGGCCATTCTTGCAATTAATTTTAATGTTTCTGGAGTTATTCAAGCCTATGCTGTCTGCAGTTTGTTCCACATGTCATCTGCGAAAGTTGGAGTAATTTCTCTTACTTCCCGATCGAGTTCTTCCCATTATAACTCGATGGGATTCGAGTCCGGGCTGTGAGATGGCCATTTCATCATTGTTTGTCTCTTCCTCTTCCAAATGTTCTAAATATTGCTCGCATAATTTTGAAGTGGGTTTAGGATCATTGTCTTTTGGAGTACAAAATTCTTACACCAGAGGGTATTGCATTTTCCTCTAAGATGCGTTTGTGTTGCTCTTGTCTCACTCAGCCTTGAATTTTGACATGATCATCTGCGAATGTACCAGCAAAACAGTCCCAAATCGTTACCGAACCACCGCCGTGTTTGACGGTAGAAACTGTGCATTGCTCTAGTCTTCGCGAACCGAAAATCTCGAATTTGGATTCATCAGTCCACAATACCCTGCTCCAATCTTCTGCCGTGCAATTTCGATGTTCACGTGCCTATTGTAACCTCTTTTTCTTATTAATTTGGCGAAGCAAGGGCTTCGGAAGTACAGTATTGATCCCTGCGGCGATTTCTGGAGCCGTTTTTCATCTATTTCGCTTGCTGGACACCATGATTGCAATATCTTCAGCTGATGTCATCGCCCTTGGTCTGCCACTTGTTATTTGATTTAGAAAACTGACACTTTCACTGTATTTTTTGATGTTATAATCAACAGTAGATGGATTTAAATGTTCTAGCAATTTGACGATTGCTTATGCCTAAGTTATGTTGTGCTACTATCAGAGCACGCGTTTCAACACTAATTTCTTTCCTTTTCAGCATGTTTCAAAATTTTAAAAGAAATTATTCGTTAAGAGATGTTACCGCTACTAACATGGAACGATAACCGACCGTAATTTGAAAATATTACTTCAAATGGCTTTATTATAGCTTCATGGTTCATTGTAAAATTACCAACTGTTACATTTTTCCTGGAATTTCAAGAAATACGCTCTTTATTGTCGCTACTACCTGCGCTTTTATGACGGTATTACCTCTCAAACGGATAAAAGAAGTAAATAGATCGATATCATTTAATGAATTGAAGTATTTTCTAAATACATTCTTTGTATACAAAAATCTAAAATACCCAAATACTTATGAACGGTAGTATATTAAACTTTTTATTAATGAGAAATTCACAGAAATCTGCAAACGTATAACAATAAATAAAAAATGGAAATAAGATAAAGATACTTTAACGTATCCTAAATGTTCAAACATTTTCTATGTGTTCTGAATTTGCCCTAAATTATAGTAAATACATTGTTGCAATTCTTAAGGGTTCTTCAAAGAACAATGCAAATACCGATATTTTGCTTTTTAAAAATGACTGGTATAGATTTCAAAAGTTGTGGTAATAGAAAAAAATTTCAACATTTTCAAAATAATTGAAATAAGTTAATAACGAGAAAAACAATCATTGAGTTGGTTCAATTGCCTTAACTCCAAATTTGCAAAAAAAGGTCTTTCTACAAGAAAATTGAAAGCCTTTGCAGTAGATCTTTCTCCATTGATAGATCAATTACCCTTTGCATGACAAATCTGCGTTGAGCTAGCGCTGTGCATTCAGAAGGATTCATCTTTGTAGATCCTCCTGTTAATAGACACGTTGGCGCTCTAAGCTGAATCTTGTTTAGTGCAAACAATTCCAATTTAATTGACGTTGTTCTATGATCCGTTCATTAATTGCGCCACGCATTGCACTCTTGGTAATATCTAGACCCGGTTCAGGTCCTGTAAAATTCATTTTTGAACCTTGTCTCCCTAGCTGGTCTGAAGTTTCGTTGCCCACTATACCCTTATGTCTTGACATCCATACTAAGGTGACCTTGTTGTGTTAAGACAGAACTATTAGGTTCTGCAGGCTTCCCCATACTGATTTGGAGGGTATATGATAAGATGATAGTGCCTTCAAGGGTGCTTGACTGTCAGAGAGAATGCAGATCGTTCCCTCTCGTGGTTGCCGAAGCAGATTCTCCCATGCGCAGGTTTCTATAGTTTGAAGTACCGTGGTGTATCGCCCAAGTGATGCACGTACATACTTTGTATCCTTGGTTTTCCTCATAGACACCAACACCAGAACCCGCTCTTTTCTCCCATCTCCATTTCTCCATTCTTCTCAATTCAAGAAAACTTTGAAAGATTTATTATAGGAGATCCTGGAGATTGTTATGTCGCTACCCACATCAAAGATAGGGTTTGTTACTACTTTTTACTCTGGTGTGCTCCGGCCCATTGTGGGCTCTCCAGTTACTAGTGTGTTTCTGGCTGTTTTTTAGCTTGTAATAGTGATTCAAATGAGGTGTTGTCGAAAGCATCCTGTATGTCAACAAATGCAGCTAATGCAATTGTTGATTGTTTAAAGATGCTTCCGCCACGTTCACATGATTATCTGGTTGATAGACATGTTAATTGGGATGTTATAATCTCTCTACTAGAGAGGTTTCCTTGATATACGTTTCAGGCAATTTTTCCATAGTTTTTTTAAGATAAGGGATGATAGGGTTATTGGTCTGCATACTTTTGTTTCAGCGTATGAATAACGTCCAGGTTTTGGTAGAAACACAACCTTGGTCCTATTCCAGACAGGCTGGCTCTATAAATTCCGCAAAGTGCTGGTGTTATTGCTTCTTTATCTTGCTGTAGTAAGGCAGGAAAGATCTCGTCAGGCCCGAGAGATTTGTAGGCCTCAAAAGAATTAATTGCTCAGACGATCCTGCTGTATGTTGTTGCCCGTTTAGCTTGTTTGCAGTCATTCCTTTTTGGCTTTCGGAAAGACCATTCAAGATTTTGATGTTAAAAAATATCTTCCAACTGACTAAACGGTTAGTCAGAAGATATTTCTTAACCAATCGCTTTCATTTTACAGGTACAACGAAAATTCAAAACACGTGAAGCCGAAGAACGTGAAAAAGAAGATTTAGTCAAACAAGATACCCTCATCCTCTCTCAGAACAAAGGTAACCCAAAACTTAAAGATCTATACATTCGTCCCAACATCGTCACGAAGAGAATGACGGGTTCTCTCGAAGCTCACACTAACGGCTTTAGATACACCTCGGTGAGAGGCGACAAGGTCGATATCCTCTACAATAACATCAAGAATGCGTTTTTCCAACCTTGCGACAGCGAAATGATCATCCTCTTGCATTTCCATCTGAAGCACGCCATCATGTTCGGTAAGAAGAAGCACGTTGATGTCCAATTTTACACCGAAGTCGGGGAGATCACAACAGATCTCGGAAAGCATCAGCATATGCACGATAGAGATGATTTGGCGGCGGAACAATCCGAGAGGGAACTTAGGCATAAGCTAAAAACCGCGTTCAAGAGCTTCTGCGAGAAGGTAAGTGTAAAATAAGAAGATTACTGGAAAACCGTATTAAAAAAATATAATTCCAGGTGGACAGTATGACCAAATCGGAAATCGAATTCGACACGCCTTTCCGAGAGCTGGGATTCCCCGGAGCTCCCTTCCGTTCAACGGTATTACTTCAACCTACCTCGGGTTGTCTGGTCAACCTGACCGAATGGCCTCCATTCGTGATAACGCTCGAAGATGTGGAATTGGTCCATTTCGAGCGCGTCCAATTCCACCTGAAGAATTTCGATATGGTCTTCGTCTTCAAGGATTATCATCGGCGCATCGCCATGGTCAACGCGATCCCGATGAGCATGCTGGATCACGTTAAGGAGTGGTTGAATTCGTGCGACATCCGCTATTCCGAGGGCATACAGTCGCTCAACTGGGTGAAGATCATGAAGACGATCACGGACGATCCGGAAGGTTTCTTCGAGAGCGGCGGATGGACTTTCTTGGATCCGGAATCTGACGAGGAGGAGGCCCACCAATCGGATGATACGGAAGATGAGGACGAGGCGTACGAACCGTCGGATGTAGAGTCGGGATCTGAGGAAAGCGAGGAGGACTCCGAGTATTCGGAAGGAGATACTGAGAGCGATAGCGCGACAGAGGAAAGCTTAGGTAAGTTGCGATGGATTCTCCGTATTTAGATATTGGTCTTTTAAATTCTGAGTACAACATTAACCATTTTTTTAATTTTTTTTTACTACAACCTCCGTTTTACAGGAAATTATTTCATTAAATATTCTAGTTTTATAAATAGTTTAGGGAACCCAAATATGGGGCCATCATTAGCTGCGCGAACAAAATATGCCAGTGGCGTCGGTAATTTAAACAAATTGAGGTTCTTAAAAGGGTAAAAATAGATCGAAAATAGTTTGTTTCATGAATGGGAAATAATAGGAATGAATGAATGAAAATATTGCTATACCTCATTTAACAACGTTCAAGAGTGTCTTCTTTCTCTAAATATTCATGAGCTACTTTGTCAACATGTCCACAGACTCCCATTCTTCAGTACCAGTAAATTTCTGTTTCGTTGGAGCTTCCACGTTTCTCAGCTTAAATGTCACATTTCTTGCTACGACCCATTGCTTAACGTTAGCCCAAATCTTTTCAATGGGGTTGAGATCTGGATGATGCATACGCTATGGCCACGTGATAAGAGAATTCAAGCTTATATTGGGGTTTGGCTGTCTTATTTTCTTTTAAATCATAAAATTAAGCGTTCGAAAGTTTTCCTTAAAGTGTATATTACGTGCCAAAAGGGCCCTGCCTTTCAGCTTTTTGCCTCGACGTTGGATGCCGTTCTATTTTGACGTATGTATGTTTCATTAAAAGAACATGGGGAAGATTAGGTAAAACTGTTTTTTACCCAGGAAAAAATTTTTTTTTAAAATTTTTTTGGACCAACTTGCCCTATAAGCATTTTATTTTTTTTATAAAACGAATTTTATTTTGGTTATGAATATTTTGAGTCCCCTTTTATAAATCAAAATATTTTAGTCACTGCCCAGGATTTGAGTATTTCTAATTTCCTTTAGTTTAAATATTGCAAAAATATATATTACGGCACTTTTCCGCGCCGTAAAATTTCTTCTAACATTTTTTTTGGAAATTAATTTAAGATTTCAAAGCAAAACCCTTTTGGGAATATTTTTTTCCCCTTATCGAAACCCAGTATTGCAAAAAAAATTTTTATTATTAAATAATGCTGATGATGACTTACGTCCACCTTTTTTCCTCCTCGTTTAAAAGCTTTGCCCCGTTGGTGAGAGGGGACGGGGGCCGGTTAAAAATAGACAAACGAGGCGCGTTTGTAAAAAAAGCGAGCGGATCGAAAGGGGTACTTCGCCCGTCTAATAGGCGACTTTTAGAAAATACCTACACACTCTGTCATTTTTCTACCCCAAAATTTATATAACCTTTATTTTTTAAACTTTCACGCCACTTTTGTTCAAACGAAAATTTTACCGACTGCCCTGTCGTTGGGGAACGGTCCCCAACGCTATTTGCGACGTCTTCCCGGTTTGGGTTTTGCTCGAAAAATTTAAATCGCCCCCTTTTTTTTTTTTTGAGAGGGGGAGGTTAGGGAAAAGATGCAAGTTGTTTACGGTCCACAAAGGGGGTAAAAAAAATATTTTTTTTGTTCTATACCAAAAATTTAAACCCTGTTAATTTTCTATTTTTTCCCATATCCTTTAAATTTCAAATTTTCTGTGTTTCAGGTACCAAAACGAAAAATGGGGTAAAGATTGGTCGGATTAAGCGCGAAGCGGGGGGGAAGAGGTCGTGAACGAGGTCGCATAACGAACAAATCGAGGAACCGGTGGTAGAAAACGCGACCTCTACGCTGACCGCCACAAGGGAAAAAAACGGTAAATCCCGCGACAAGCGAAAATTTCGATGACAAAAAAGGGGTCGGGGCTCCGGGGGTTCGAACAGGCATTCTTCGTCGGGAAAAACCAATTCGTCCTCCCCCAGCACGGCTCGATTCCAACTCGAAACTGGCGCGGCGGAGTAGTCGAGATGGCTCTTCTCCAAGAAGGATTCGCCCAGCAAGGATAAGCATCGTTCCAGAAACGTAAAAGCGTAGCGGGGAGGCAAGGGGGTGACGGGCTAGGTCTAAAAGGCAAGAAAAAAGTCCTTTCCTCCGTAAATCCTTCCTAAAATTTTCGCCACCTGAAAACACTTATGATTAAGTATTTTCTGTCTCTTTCTTTTTTTAAAATTTGTTATTGTTTTTACGAAATTTTGTAAAAAGCTTGTTAGTTTAAGTTTAATGGTTATTTAAGTATTTTTTAAAAAAAATATATAAATATGAATGTATTGTCGGAGATATGCTCGATTTTTATTCAATTTTTCTAAATTAAAAGTTTTTTTTTAATTTAAAACCTAAAAAATTGGAAATTTTTTGAAAATTTTTTTTTTTTTGAAAAATTAAGATCCACTGTCACATTATAAATGAGTTTTGACAATTTTAATTGATCCCCCTTTAAGTGACGTCAGGGGTGGGGTTTTCATTAATTTTTAAGTCTTTTCTATTTTTTCATCAGTCGGGCCGGGGTGACTGAAGAAAATAGACGGGAATTTTTTAATTTTTTTAATTCAATTCGTTTTTTTTTTTTTTGAAATAGGTTCGTATTTTTTTCCCGTAATATCGAGTTTTATTTTAAAGAAAAATAGTCGCCTCCTTTTTCCCCCGGGGGGCCGGGGTAGCACGGGCTTCGGTAACGGAAAAAACTGTAAGCAATTAAAAGAAAAAACTGTGGGTTACGGTTGGGTGAATAAAAATTTTGTCCGGGTTTTGGGTTCTTTGCCACTAACGGGGGAAAACTTTTTTTTAAAATTTTTTTGTTTCCCGGTTTTTTGGGGCATACTTATAACAAAACCTGCGCAATTTTTGCGGTAACAGCCAACGTGGCGAGCGCATAAAAGTTTACACAAAAAAAATAAAGGTAAAAAAAAAATTATAAAACGTGCTGAAACCTTCCTTTTAAAAAATTCCTTCCGTAAAAATCACAAACTGGGTAACATCGGGTTTAAAATATTTGAATCTTGGGTTGTTTCCCGGCTGTTTTTCCGGGTCAAGTATACGCGTGGCGGAAAAATTTTTTTTAATGCCAAAAAACGACCTTTGACATCTAGCGATGTTATATTTGCTTATTTAAATAATCTTTGAACAACTTAATGCATTTTCACCGCACCTTCACGAATTTTTTCTTAATTAAGAAAAATCGGAGTTTTTTTCTTAAAACCTTTAAAATTTTTCGTTTACAAACAATTTGTTTCCCCTTTTTCTAAAACGAAAAGTAGTAAAAAGCATTTGGATTTTTCTATTCCCTCCGCTAGTCCGAAGTATTGTTTTGAAATAGTTTGTAAATCTCTTTTAACTTTTGACTTTTCTTAAATTTTCCTGGTTTTTCCCCTTGTTGTTAGGCAGCTTTTCTTTCGGTTTAAAATTTTAAACTAACCTTCTTTCTTATAGAATATTTTTTGGTAAAGCACCCTCACCATGTTCCCCAACTTAACTGGCTTTGGGGTTTGGGTAAAAGGGGGTCGTTTCGGAGATTTTTAGAAACACTCCCTTTTTGTACCTTGAAAGCAATCAAGCTTTACTAGTTGAAAACATTGGAATCGTTTTGTGCCCTTTAGAGTGGGGGTTACACGTTACATGTAAAATTTACCAACCGTATTCTTTAAGAGTGGGCCCAAAAGAACGCATTTTGTAAACCACAACCCACCTTTAAAAATCTATGGCAGTAAAATTTATAACTTTTTTTGGAAGAAAATAAGAAAGGAAAAGGCCCGATGTGTTCCATTGTCGTCCCATTCATTAACCCGAATGTTTGACGATCTGTTGTTTCGTCCACCACAACCCAGTTTTTTATTTTCAATTCCCTTTTTTAATTACTTTTTTCTATAGTTCCGGCTTTGGCCTCATTTTACCCGGTCCCTGGTTTTACGTCCGCATTTTCCAAAAGGGACCAAATGCAAAGAAACGTGATTCTTTAAAATAAGGAAAACCAAAATCAAATGTAAATTTTTCTTGCCCTTTCGTATGCCACTTTTTTAAAAAAAATGCTTTTTTTGGGTTCGGCGGCGTACCTAACTGCCATTTTTAAAAGCAAATAGGCTTACATTACAAAATAATTACGACGCCTAAATACAAGAACACTCGCATACAGCTCGATTTAGTACTGACGCTGTGAAGGCTGAAAAAAAAATAATCCCCGACTCCGCACCACGTATCTACTCACTGACTTAATTTTTTTCATTCTATTCTTTCAACAATAGCCCAATTAACTATGGAAAAAGTTAAATTAAACTCCATAACACCTTGGCTTATAGAGCATTTTTAAAACCCTGAATTAAGTTAATCTCCATTAAATCAAGTTTACACCTTTTTTATGAAATCTACTTGATATTGGGAATAAAAATTAAAATCAAAATCTTTAAAATCAATTGTATTAAATTTAAAAAAAAACTAAAAAGATAATTTCGAAAATTTTTTGTAAAAAAAATCGTCGACGCTTAAAATTTTGTATTAAATTGGAAAAACAATTATTTAAATATAATTTTTTAGAGAAACATTTTAAAATTTTAAAACAGGATTTTAAAAAAATAATTAAAATTTTAAGGATCAAAGTTATGGTGGTTATTTAAATTTTTTTCGGGATTAACCCTAAAAAGCCTGTAAACAACGTTACAGGAACTGTGTTAAAAAATTATTTGTGGGCCCTTTTTTTTGGCTTTTTACTTTTTTACTTTAAAAAATCAAAACTTTTTTTTCAATCCTTAATAACCTTTGGGGGGTTAAAAAAATTATAATTTTCTCTTTTTTACGGGAAATTTTTTTTTTAAAATTTTTAAATTAACGCCTTTCTCGAAACCCCCCTTAATAGCATTTTTTGACCCAAAAAATTTTTAAAAAATTTTTCAAAATAAAGAGAACGTGGGGTGAAAAAAATATTAATTTAAGGGGTATTACCCCAATTTTGGCGTTAGAATTCTAAAAAAAAAGAGCGGTTAAATTGGTTATTTGAAAAAGTCAAAATTGTTTTTTGAGTAAATACATTATAAATAAATACGAAAGCAGCGATGAATTAGTACAAATTTAAAAATTTTCTGTACTTTTTTTTTTTTTCCCTGTTTAAAGTACTTTTATGTTAACCCCCGGGGGGGGCTGCAATTAGTGCAACTCTCACGCTAAAACGTAAATATTACCTATATTCACGTATTTCAGTTTTATTGCATGACAGATCCAAAATCCATCGAAATAAGCTTGTCAACGAAATTATGAAACTCCTAAAATCGCATACACTGTTCATCTAGCGTAAAATTTCACAATGGCCCTGTCACGGATGATAAAATTCAACGAGATATCGTAAGTACCCTAAGCTACATCGATAACTTACCAACCTCTTATATATTGCACAGTTCCATTCGATTACTTCAACAACAACCAACAATCTCAGACAAATCAAAATGCGTTCGGTTTTTCAAAAGAATCCAACAAGATGAAGCAAGACCAGCGTTTAATAGTATAGCATCGCCTTTCACCAATATCAACATATCATCTAGGAACGTTACTGTCGGCGTTTTATTAAAACCGTTAGGATTTACGATTGCTGTAAGGTGTGAGCAATTTAATCTGCATGAATAAGGTATTGATGTTGTTTTAGTTTAGTACTTTCTGTTTCGGAGGAGCCGTAATCTGGCAGTATGAGAATATGCGTGCTCACGCTATTAGAATGCTGCATAAACCGATGGATTACATGCAAAAACAGGTAGATTTAAAACTGGTATGTCATCATCAATATTGAAAGTCGTAATTGACGTGAATAGTGTAATTTTAGGGAAAACTGCGTAAGGATATCAACCAATGGTGGAATAAGTTAACGCCGGGCGAAAAAGTTTTCGTTCCTATTTGTTTTCTGAACGTTTTGGTCTTCGCTGCGTGGCGTGTTCCTCGATGGCAACCGACGATGTTGAAATATTTCTGTTCGAATCCGGGAAGTCCCCAACTCTGTTGGCCGATGCTCTTGTCAACTTTTAGTCATTATTCTCTGTTTCATCTATTAGCAAATATGTATGTTCTTCATAGTTTTAGTACTGGTAAGTGTTTTTACGTTCTTACATGAAATTTTAAGTTTATCGATGTTTGTATTCTTTGGATTGTTTACAGGAGCGGTTGCTAGTTTGGGGAAGGAGCAATTCTTAGCGTTATATTTAAGCGCAGGCGTTATTTCTAGTTTTACTAGCTACTTGTATAAAACATTGACCAAGCAACCAGGGCTATCACTCGGGGCAGTAAGTACTTTGTTATATTTACATTGGTCGAAAATATATTTATTAATTTTATTCCTTATACGGTATCTCCTAGATTCAATAGATTATCATGGATATTTTCTTTATTTTTATTTTTAAATACGGAGTTCAAAGATTATTGGGAAACTAGATGCTAATTCAAATTTTAAGAGTTTGGATTTATTTAAAACATTAAACAGCATTTAACTTTACCACCTTTTCCACATTTACGTGCTCTCCGCCTCAATTACCGAAATTCTCAGTATACAGGGTGTATCTGAATTGCTTGCCCAAACTTTACTAACATGATGTAGAGAACAAAACTGTAAAAAAACTTTCTATAAACATGTGTCTAAAAATGCTTCCTTAAAAAGTTACGCGCGCATTTCAAAATTGCGGATAATCGGTAACAATTTTTATGAAAACGACAAAAATAAATTTCATATCGCATTCATTAAATGCGCTTGTGATTAAACGTTAGAGGAATTGCTGAAAATGTTCTCCTTCGGTAGCAATACAGGCTTCACGTCGTCGAACTTGCTCAAGAATTCCGGGGCTACTCCGGACTACACGAAAACTATGTTGTATTCGGTCGCGGAGGTCTTCTAAGATAAAAATCGGCGTAGAATAAACGATATTTTTTAAGTGGCCCCATAAATATAATCTAATGGATTGCAGTCTGCAGATCGCGGTGTCCACGCAATTGGCCCATCTCTATCAATCCAACGATTCGGAAAATTATTATTTAAGTACAGGGTGACACACAGGAGACGGACGTTTCTGAACTGCGCAGTACTGAGAGCGCAGTGATGGGGGAAAGTCGTATGACAGGCAGTTCTTCTCCACACAAGACGCCATTTTAGTAACAATGGAGCAGTGGGACTTGCAGCATCGTTTATTCGTCTATGACGTGGTGAATCTGTGACAGCTACGCAGCGAATGTTTCGTTTACAATTCAATGTCGGTTTACACGGAGCTGTTCCGAGTCGTAACACAATACTCAGATGGGTCGGACACTTCAGATCAACTGGGAACATAATGAATAAGAAGCATACAGGTCCGAAACGCAGTGTAACGACACCAGAAAACGACGCAAGGGTTAGAAAAGCGATAGTCGGAAGCCCAGGACGGTCAGCTAGATGTCATGCTAGTAAGCTAGCGATCAATCGTGAATCTCTTAGACGAATTTTACATAAAGAATTAAAATTCCATCCCTATAAAGTTCTCATTGCGCAACAACTGAAAGCGACTGATTTCCCTACACGCGAGGACATTGCTTACAGAATGCCAGTGATTTTTGGATCGACTGATAATGTGAGAATTGTTATGAGTGATGCAGCACACTTTCATGTAAGCGGGACTGTAAATAAGCAGAATCTGCGTTACTGGGCCCCTGAGCATCCACACATTCATCGGCATCCTTTACACTCCGAAAGAGTGACAGTCTGGTGCGCTATTGGTTCTGTTGGCATTATTGGACCCTATTTTTTCGAAGACAACGGTATCGATGTCACTGTTAATTCGGCTCGATACATTCATATGCTCCAAACGTTCGCCGAACCAGAACTGGGAAGACGAAGAATCCCTTTAAGAGATGTTTGGTTCCAGCAGGATGGCGCAACAGCGCACACCGCGCGCGCTTCACTAACAGTTCTTCGGCGTATGTTTCTTGGACAACTTATCTCGCGTTTTGGCGATGTTCCTTGGCCTCCCAGATCCCCCGACTTATCAGTGTGTGATTTTTTTTTGTGGGGGTACCTCAAGTGCCGTGTCTATGTCCACAAACCGCTAAATTTGGACCAATTGAAGAATGCAATCACTGAAGAAATTGCTGCCATCCCCCCAGAGATGTTGAACCGTGTGATGCAGGATTTTGAGAAGTGATTTGAGACGTGCATTCGAAATGATGGACATCACCTCGACGAAATTATTTTTCACACATAAGTCTGTCCTACATAAAAATGGCAACTAGTGAGCTTTAATTACATGTCAATAAACATACATTAATTTGTGAATTCTCTGAGTATTCTTTTATTAAAAAACGCCCTTCTCCCGTGTGTCATCCTGTACATACTCCCTAGCAACAGTGCGGAAATGTGATAGAGCACCGTCATGTACGAACTATAAGTCACAGTGTGTTTCCAACGGAACGTTCTCAAGTAAGATAGGTAGATCATTTGGCGTATTTAATCTGCCTGGTAAAAACATTGGTCTTATTAAATAATCGCCAACAACGCCAGCCCAAATGTTGGATGAAAAACCCAAACACGGGTCCTTCTCATACCGTCCTCGTATTTTACTGTAATGAAAATAGTGATTTTTAGTTTTTTCCTGCACAATTTTCTCAATTTAAACAAATCTCTATACTTGATAATAAGAAACATATCCATGGTAAGTAACATGCTCAAACTAGGTCACACTGTATATAGGATATTCATTTATTATAATTAGAGCGAGGTAATCGTCCCTGCGATACATAGACGTTTCAACGGAGTACCGGGCTGTCTGCAAAAATCGATTCTCGCTTTGTCAGCGTCCGCTTATTTGTTTTTCGTTCAGTTTAAGAAACGGGAGCGTGCGGTGCGTTTTGTATTACGCGTTATTCGTTATAAATATATAATTATTAATATAAAATGTGCAGTGTAAATAAGACTAAGAAACGACCCTTTGCTGAAACAGTAAATAAGTTTATCTGTGGCTTTCCGGATTTGTTCTACGACGGTGCTAAAATAATTTGTAAAGTGTGCGAGAAACATTTGATGTGTTGGGACAAGGCGGACTGTAACAAACATGTAAATACCGAAGAACACGGAAATAGAAAAAAAGGGCGTGCCAACGAGAACTGTCTTTATTTTCGATTTACTTGTCACGATGATAACCTGTAATTTATCACTTCACTTACTCGAAAAAGAACCGTTCCAGAACTTTAGGTATAAGTACAACCCCGGGTTGAAAAGAAAATCAAATCTACATTAAGAAATCAGTTTCTTTGGTTATGTATTGACGAGATAACAGATTCTAAAAGAAATTATATTCTAAATGTTATGGTACGTATACTGGACCCTCGTAAACCGTCACGTGTTGATTCTTATGAGCGATGATGCCGCGACAATGCGTTCGGTAAGCCGTTCTCTTCTTGAACACGGTTGCAAGTGTTTACATGTTACGTGTAAAGTGCATGCTTTACATCTAATGGCAGAAACTATTCGACAATGTCCATCCGAGGTAGATGCATTATATCAAGTACAAAAAAAGTGTTTCGCAAATCTCCAAAACGTGTTCAATCATTTCACGCACAGTGTCCCGGTATTCGTAAACCACCACGGCCGATTCTTACACGTTGGGGAACATGATTGCAGGCAGCTCTTTATTGTGCTGAATATTTCAAACAAGTAAAAGCTATTATTCTACAATTGAATCTTGTCGAAGCTGCAGCTATTTAGGAGAGCCAGACAAAATTTCAATATATTTCTTTTGAAACAGAGATATAAACTATTCGTAACAACTATAAAGGATTAGATGACGCAATAGAACAATTACAAAATAGAGCGTTGTCGTTAGTGGGGTCACTGCAATTAGCGGACGAATTACATACACTGCTGCGCACTATATATGACGCAAAATATAATCGCGTTTTAGAAAAGTTCGAGTTCGTCAAGGAAATATTCCGATTTTATCACATTAAAACAAGTTTGTGATGATCCATTAACTAAATTCAAACAGTGTTTTAATCATGCACGTATTACATCCGGAGATGTCGAACGATCTTTTTCAAATTGTAAATACATTTTTTCACCACGGCGAACATCGTTCTACGAGGCAACTATGGAAACATACCTAATGCTGTCAACTTTTTACAACCCTTTATCCAATGGGTGATAATACTGATAATGGTGCTTCTACTTTTAATGTTCGAACCTACTTGATAACGCTGCTTAAGAGAGTGCGTGTTTCACAACTTTTCAGATATTATAATTTTTGATCGGTTCTGTTATTATTATTCGATTTATTACTTCCTTTGATATTGTACTTACTGAAGGAAGACATTACGCAGAGACATTATCCCGCTTTGATTATAATTCGTAGCAAAATAGTAAAAAAATGAATTATTTGTAAGAAATTGATTCAATTTTATATTTTGCTTGTATTACAGTCTGGGGCTATCATGGCAATATTAGGTTATGTCTGTACGCAATATCCAGATACTAAATTAGGAATAATTCTACTTCCGTTCTTAACATTTTCAGCTGGAACTGTAAGTATCATTTCTACGTTTAAAAAGTTTATATTGTTTTAAATCTCAATTCAATTTTTCCAACACCATATACATTTTCCAGGCGATTAAAGTCATAGTAGGTTTAGATACGGCAGGCGTCCTATTTGGGTGGAAAATATTCGATCACGCGGCTCATCTGGGTGGCGCTGCTTGCGGAATTGGCTGGGCATATTGGGGTAACGAAAGGTTATGGCAGAAACGCGACCCCATCCTGCAATATTGGCATGAATTTAGAGGTTCTATTAAATGACATCGATGATATCCATGTAAAAAAAGTGTACATTTTTTTTTGTAATTAATCTCTTTATTGTGGTATATATGTACAAAATTATTTAATAAATTTCTACAAGATATACAGCGTTATCATATACAGTTTAAAGCCTTTCCATCCTCATCCAACAATTAACTTTTATATTATATAAAAAATATGTATATACGTACAAATAGCTTAGGTACAAGTAAAATGCTTTTGGATATCTAAAAATTTAATTGCGTGACGTGGTACTCGATGTGTTCCCCAATAAAGCTGGCTATGTAAAAGTAACTATGATCGTAGTGATCGCGAAATTTCAAAATGACAGGTACATTGGATTGTTTGCAGGCAGCTAGTAAGTTTTCGGGTAAGAGTTGTCTTTCTTTGTAGAATTGATCGCTGGTGCCCTAAAATAACAAGAAAAACGTTAATAATTGTTAAAAATTACGTTAAAATCTCAGATATTTTGTGATTGAACCAGCGATATGACGCAAATGTCATAACAGTCACATCACAGTGAAATATGACTAGTCAGTTATTATGATGTTGACGACGTCGCAAAAACACGTAGCTAACAATTCTTTTAAAATTGTTTTGCGCTGATTTTAAATACATCTTGTGAAACGTGCAGTCAAATACAGAAAATATTGGGTAATATACAGTTTTTTTTCCCTCCTGTAAAATTCTCGCAAAGTCGAATACGAAGTTTTGCCAAATGACCGATTTTATCAGAATTAACACTTATTAAAGATTTTCTGGCCCCAAAAAAACCATGAAAATATAATTCAAAAATGTTCAACCCGGTCAATCAAAAATTAAAATAAAAAGTGTAAATCGTAAATTGTAAAACTTAATTATAAAAAAAATGCTCCATTTTATACCAAAATTTGAGCTACTCAGATGATAAAACTATTATTCATTATTCTAGCACCATTTTGATATCAAATTCGAATCCTACGACGTCAATTTCTACTAAAAACTCATATTTGATTCGGCCGCAGAAACATGCATTTTACCGACACATCCACCATTAGCGTGACGGGCTGACCCCCGATGATTCCCGTCAACTTTCTTGTGAGGTCGGTAAATGACAATTTTGTTAGTAAGTGAGAATCTTGACAAGAAGTTGGCTTTTTTTATAGGAATTGGGGACGTAGAATCCAAATCTGATATCAAAACCAAGCTGGAAGCTTTGATAGCGGAAGTAAGGGGCGATGAAGTGAAGAAAGATGGATAAAAGCTAAAATATAAAGATCCAGAAAAAAATTCGTTCTTTCTAAAGTAAGTGATCGAAAACTTTGAAATCTCATGTGCTTCTTTAGGAAGGGTGTGACTATACATCAGAGCAATCTTAGTTACCTTATCACTACTGATGTTTGGCCAAATCTCGTGTCAAAATTTAAGCAAATTTAAACGATGGTTTTTCGAAATTTGAACTATGAATTTTGTTTTTTGGATTAATGAACTATATACCAAATTAGCAAGTTTAGATTAGATCTAAGTGATGGAAAACTTTGAACTCTCATGTGCTTCTTTAGGAAGGGTGTAGCTATACATCAGAGCAATCTTAGTTACCTTATTATTATTGATTTTTGGCCAAATCCCGTGTCAAAATTTAAGCGATGGTTTTTCCACACTTGAACGTCCCACAATTACTTTTTTTGAAAGCTATGAATTTTGTTTGTTGGATTAATGAACTGTATACCAAATTAGCAAGTTTAGATCAGATCGAAATATACCTCAAAACCAGCAATCTTTTCTTATTTTCAAATACAATTTCGATTTTACTTCCCCCAAAAAAGGTAAATTAGATTTCTATGCTAGAAACTTAATTTTGATGCCAAGTTCGAATTCTACGGACGTCAATTTCCACTAAAAACTCATTTTTCTTGTGATCGGAGAAATATGCATTTTACCGACAAATCCACCGTTGGAATGACGGGCCGAACCCCGATGATTCCCGTTAACTTTCTTGCGAGGTCGGTAAATGACAATTTCCTTATAAGTCAGAATCTTGGCAAGAAGTGGGTTTTTTTTATAGGAATTGGGGCCGTAGAATCCAAATCTGATATCAGAACTGAGCTGCAAGCTTTGATAGCGGAGGTAATGGGAGGGTAAAGTGTAGAAAGATGGATAAAAGCTAAAATATAAAGATCCAGAAGAAAATTCATTGTTTCTAAAGTAAGGCGATGGAGAACTTTGAAATCTTATGTGCTTCTTTAGGAAGGGTGTAGTTATACATCAGAGCAATTTTAGTTGCCCTATCACTATTGATTTTTGGCCAAATCCCGTGTCAAAATTTAAGCAAATTTAAACGATGGTTTTTCGAAATTTGAACTTCTCACAATTATTATTTTTTTCAAATTAATGAACTGTATATCAAATTAGCAAATTTTGATCAGATCTAAATATACTTGAAAACAAGTTATTTTCAAATATAATTTCGATTTTACTTCCCAAAAAGGATCAATTAAGATTTTTATGTTAAAACTTACTTGATCGATAAAAATGATCAAAGGTGGTCCGTTATATTTCCTAACCAATTCCGTGGCATCCCAATCAGCCCAATTTCCGGTTTCCTGTGGTCCAAGATATCCAGAAAATGCTTTCTGTCCCCATGGACATTCGATAGGGTTCGAAATAGGTGCAAAAGCGGAGACGCTCCTGTACAAACCGGGATTCTTTAAAGCACAAATTAGAGCTCCATGGCCACCCATGCTTTAATGAAGAAAATAAAACAAATGAAGTACAAGTAAAGAAATAAACAATCAAGTCTTGTATGAATTATTTTCTTGTTTTAAAGGAAACAGATTACTATTTTATAATGTATGCAACCAAGGGAACCTTGTAACATATTTTTTTGTTTGTTTTTATTTGATATTACAAAATTTTATTTTAGTTTCGATTTTTTGGCAGAGATTCTAGTTTTATATATTCCAAAACACCTGTTAGCCAACTTGGCACCGATACTATATCCCAACGATTGTCATAGATTGATATTTTTAAAATACACATGTTTACATATGCATTACACATGCTTGTTTTTAAATTTTATAAAAAAGTATTAAAAAAAAGACTTACCTATGTCCCATGATCGATTGCTTCCCTTCGATAACAGGGAAATTTTTATTAACAGCCTCTACTAATTCCTTAGTAATGTAACTGAACATTTTATAATTATCGCTCCATGGTTTTTGCGTGGCATCTACGTAGAAACCAGCAGCCACACCGAAATCCCACGAATCGGAGTCTCCGGGGATGTTTAAACCTCTCGGGGAAGTATCGGGTGCTACCAATATCACACCTTGTTCAGAAGCATATCTAGAATTGAATTAAAAATAGATTAATTCCATTAACTCGATAAATATTGTTAATGCGATACCTTTGAGCGCCAGCCTTCTGTATAAAGTTTGCTTCGGAACATGTTAAACCTGACAGCCAGTATATTAAGGGGACTTTATTTTCTTCGGCTTGGGGTGGTAAATATACACCAAAATTCATTGTACATCCTAACACTTTAGAATTATGCGAGTATACTTTCTGGTAACCTCCAAAAATCCTATTTGAAGATACTTCTGTTAAATCATTAGGAGAAGACATCTAGAAATATGTAAATGAAAATATTTGAGCAGGTACCATTTATTCTGATAATTACTTACGTTGAAAATTATAAAATTAATTTGAAATTCTAAAATTTAACCTTTAGGAGTTACAAAACAAACGTCACACTTATCTAATTGCACTAATTCTATTTTAGTACGAACCGCCCAAATCTGCAAATAATCCAATAATCATCAATCACGATTACACAATCCGCATTTAGTTTTATCTCATCCGAAGGTGATGAAAACGACAAAAAATACGGGATCCGCACTCTCGCGCTCAAAAAAACCGAATATTTATCTGCTAGACTGGTTCCCGATTATATAGGATGCAGAACAAAGGTTTCATGCTCCAAAATCAACCGGCAAAATTTGCTACATGTGATATATTAACCGGAGCTTATTTTTGGAAAAGTAGATACACTTTTACGTTGCCGATAAATTTTAGAAGACCGAAAATAAAATCTGTCTAGCATCTGATCCTATGTTTATTAAGAAAACTTGGGGGGAAAAGGAATTAAAATTGCTTGGTGCAAATGACCTAGAACGATGGCTAAATTAGTCCGTATGAAACGCTATTTTTAATTTGTTTAATAACGCTTTTATAGTTAAATGAAATTGGCGAAATTTCTTAAACAAAATTAGAATTTTTTTATCGCAAATTTACCAGAAAATGATTTTGAAGCATATTAGACACACCCCTAAAATAGCGCGAAATTTAAACTTTATTTTTTTTACAAACAGTTTTCCTGAACGTCGCACAATATAAAATATCCTTTTTCACTGTGAATTAAACGAATTTACGATATTTTGATGTTAAAAATCTACTTCGTTGAAAACATAATCACAAGATAATCGTCTCCACGATCTCGTAATTTAAATAAACTAATTTGTTTGTGTTAAAAGGATCTTGGCGAAGCTGTACGATTAACGTCTACTTAAAAGAACGAAATATTAGCGTATTACGTGATTTAAACATTGTACCGTGTTCTATTTAAGTTACTTTGATAATAATCATATTTTATCGTTACATAAAATCTTTTATTTCCCTATGCGATAAAAGGTTGTAGAAATGTTTATTTTAGGATAGTGAAAGTTGTGGTGTAATAACAAATTTCCCTATAATTCGTAATTAGTGTCAAGCTATAAAACTCCCTAGATTAGTATTGATTAATTCTAATTTATCTTTAGTTGTAAAAATGTATTAATTAACTTACTAATTCATTTAATGACGCTTTTTTTAAAACCAACTATTTCTGCTATATTTTTCAAGTTTTAAATTTCGAAATTTGACGAAAAACGTCAGAATAAGGTTGATGAAAAACAGCAGCTGCATCATTTACCTACTCAACTCATGTTAGAAGAAAAACATATCTACGTCAGCTTTTTTCGCTTTGAAAATATTGTCGTTCTATTGCGATAAAAACTCTAGAGTATATAACATAAATTATTGCAATTTTGATGGGAAATAAGTTATATTTATCGGCCATATAATCCTAAGGGAACATATAAAATATTAATCCGTTTGGAAATAACTCAAAAAAACGAATGATTTAAGCGATCATTGTTATGTATTTTCTTTTGGCTTCGCCTACATAGGCGATGTCATATAATCGTAATAAATGTCCAAATATCTCATTTCTTTTTATATGAATTTATTTATTTGCAGTTACCCAGACTGTGTGTCGATATATTTTAGTTTATTTCGGAAAAATTAAAGAATATTAAATCGAATTTTAAATATGAAATTTAGATAAAATTTTTTGATAAAATATATTTAAAATTCATCGATTTATCTTCGTTCGTCTAGTTATAAAAGACATACATTTTTTTCACACGAAATCTATCATATATCTATATAGAAAGTTTGGCTCTGTAGTTAGACTTTTTACGAAAATATAACTAGTTGCTAACAGATTAAGGATGTGTTAGGTTGAGTTATTGCAGAGTTGGGAAAAGTAATTTGTGTCTTCTATAAGTTGATTCACCTAACTAAAGTATCTCACTGTCAGAGGGATCTATGATATACAAAATGTGTATAAATATTGTGCCAACTTGTATATCTAAAGATCATATTTAAATGTACTTATAATAATTTTTTGTTAATGTTAAGGTCAATGTTGACTAAAACACAGATAAAAGAACTTTTTTAAAATCTGTGATTAAAGTATAACGAGGTTACATCAACTAAAAGTCCGAAATTAATGTTATCAGTTGAAAATAAAGTTATGTCGTTGTTAGACCGTTACAGTTGGCAATGCGTCAACTTCAGAGCTGTACTTACCCCCGCTTTAGACACTGGTATTGTTATTGTAGTTAGATATAAAGCTGGTAATCCTAACTTTAAGAGTTCTAAACAAATACCGAATATTGCAATCTATCAATTAAATACGTCTTATAATTCTCACTTTACTTAAGTAACATGTCGCACCCTCATTTCCTTGAGGGAGAGTATTGAATTCTATCTCTTTGTTTTTTAATACAATTTTAATTTAATCTTAAATTTAATAAATAAAACGATATTAATTAGTTTATATAAGAATCGTAATGCAAACTCTAAGAAGTTGATAGAGAATGATTATCGTTTAAATACAGAAAAAGACTAATTAAAAACAAAGGAAAAACTAGACGAGTTTAACGAACTTATGTAAAAAGATCCTCTAGCATCCGCCAGTATAAGCGACTTCTGGCTAGAGGCGTACCAAAATAGCTTCGAAATGAGCCACTCAGTGATTTATAGCAGGCTTTTAAATTCGTACCGAGAAGTTTACGAACTATTACTGAGATGCAATAAAAATACGATATTGAAAATTAAAATTTCACAGAAAATTTATGGGCCTACAACGCATTGCACCTGTTCACTTCGAAAATTTTTTTTAATCTATAAAATATTACGTGCAAAATTGATTTTTTTAGCTAGTTATTGTTTAGGACTTAAAACAAATAAATCATCGTAATATGATATTTTCCTAAGGAAAAGGATACAGTGAACTCATTTATTTGGCAATTTCCAATTGGAGCGAGAGATATATTGGAAGCAATCCATTTATTTTGACTATTTTGGTAACTGTTATGTATAATAAGTAACGCTGGCCACGAGCGGTACCGCGCATCGGCGTAGAATCAGTTCGGACCGAGAGGAACGGTAGTATTACTTCGTCTGCGGAGCAGTACGGACATTTTCGCTGCCGGTCATTTGCGCAATTGTTTATCTGTCCTAGAAAAATTATGATTTCGTCAGCAAAACGACCGCGGTCGGACAAACTTCGAAAATTTATCGCAGAAATTCCAGACTTAATATATGAAGGTGCTAAAATTAAATGTGTAATCTGTAAAATCCCGTTAATGTGTTGGTCCAGACAACATTGTCTACGACACGTAAATAGTGAAAAGCATGTCTCAAAAAGAAATTGCGCACGAGACAATGAAAAATTTATATTTAATTTATGCGTTACGTTTATCGCATGTAATATACCGTTTAATTTACTAGACAAGGAACCATTTATCTGCTTTTGGAATAACTATTCGGAGTGCAAATTACCAAGTCGAACATCGTTACGAAGAATTGTGCCATCTGCGCGCGAACATATTGAACAAAAAATAAAATCGGAGTTGAAAGATCAAAAATTGTGGTTATGTGTCGACGAAACAGCAGATCGGAAGAAACATTCTGTTCTTAATGTAATGGCACGCAAATTGGAACCTCATCAATCGGCACCTTCAATTCTATTAGTCTCCAAACGAATACAACAGTGTACTGCCGAAGTAATTTCAAAGTTAGTGTTAAATACATTGGACAAGTTTGAACTTTCAACAAACCAACTCTTGATGTTAGTGAGTGATGGTGCTGCAAACATGCTTTCTGTAGGCCGGTCTCTTAAAAAGCATTCTGCTAATTTGTTACACATTACGTGTAAAATTCATGCTCTCAATCTTGTGGCGGATAGTATCAGAAAATGTTATCCTGAGGTAGACGCTTTAATAGCGCATACCAAAGCAGTATTTGTCAAATCACCGAAACGTATTCGCGAATTTCACAGACTGTGCCCCCGTATACCAGAGCCACCAGAACCTATTCTAACTCGTTGGGAATATTTTGAGAACATTAAGAACGTGGTTTTACAATTCGATCCAAAGGAAGCTGCGGCTATCAAGGAAAGCCAGTCGAAATTTCAAGATAGTCAGGTTAAAACGGATTTAAAAACTATGCAGAACAATTACTTCGGATTAGTGGAGGCAATAGAAAAATTACAAAATCCTTCGGTGTCGTGAGTGGAATCTCTGCAAATAGTGCAACATGTTCACGCACAGCTATGCGCGGTAGAAGACGCAAAAAATGTTTGTGTTCTAGAAAGGTTTGAAAGTGTTTTAGAGAAAGATTTTGATTTTGGCACATGACAAATTTGTGAAGGCGCGTCAACAGAACCGTTAAGTTGTTCCAAAGATTATTTTAATTACGCAAATATAACGTCACTAGATGTAGAACGTTCGTTTTCTGCATATAAACACACTTTTTCCTCACGCCGCACTCGGTTTGCCGAAACAACTGTGGAAACATATCTAATGTTGCAGATATTTAACAGACATTATTTACTGCGTGATTTCACGGAAGACTCTTAAGACGGTAAGTGTTTGAGCACGTATTATTTCTGACCATTTATTTTGTGTAAACTTTTATGCACCCGCCACTGGCTGTTGGTGCAAATTGAGCAATTCTATTTATTATAATAATGAAATACGTATTCACTTCGCTTATTCAAAAAAGAACCGTTTCAGAACTTCTGGTATAAGTACAACCCCGAGTCGAAGTTGCCAACTACGAAAACAGTATGTAAGCATGTTTTATTTGTAGGCGAAGATGTGGAAAAGAAAATTAAATCTACATTAGAAAACCTGTCGTTTAACGGATATGATTGTTTCTCCAACAAGCACATTAATTTTATAATTATGATTATACTCATTTTTTCGGTGTCTTTATGCGTATAATAAAAAATCTACCTGTAAAATTGCTAGATATGTTCTTTTTTACTATGTAAGAATAAATATAAACGCTAAAATAAACAAAACCTTTGACGAATCTCACGAGAAATATACGTGAATGGAAATTACGTATCTTGGAGGAACATAGTAATAAATTCGTACTTTTTACTAGTTTTCGACAGGGTTTTGCACGACAGATACTGACGTCGTATTAAACTTTATTGGATGCGAAAGGTGGGTACAACTTTTGATGTATGTAAACATATGTTGTGGGTTTGAATTTAATTCGATGTATTTATTAGCTATTTTGAGACGAACGTCAGGCTAAATTTCTGTTGAGATTTCGTCTTAAAATAAAGTTCCTACGAAAAGTGTTTGCTTGTTTGTTGTCACCGAACAGATGTTTCAAGAAGAGTTCTCGGTATCAAATCTAATTTACTTCTAAAATACAAACATGACGTCTTCGCCATTTGTTGCAATAATAATTATGGTATATGTATTGAAATGTAAATACATATGTGATATATTTCTTTTGTTCAAGTACACCAACATGTTTATAAACTAAAAAAATAATCAAAATATAAGCAAAAATATGTGACGACATTCAACAAACATCATCATATTCACAATGGTCGTTTATTGACTGTTAGAAAACGTCACAACAGTAATTTTCACATTCAAATTGTTTCATTTAAAAAGGAAAAATCACCACAAACTTGAGAATTGTACATTTTTTATTTCATTAAGTGAGATATGTAAGCCGATATTTTTTTCTAAATAACTTCGAACTTTAATTAATTGCCTCTTTTCAAAGAAAGATGCATTAAACTTCCACAAAAAAACAATTTTTAGCGTGATCTCATAAAAATAAGAAGAGTTAATAGTCTGGCCAAACAGCGGTAACAGTCAGTGTAGTAGATATGTTGTGCGGAGTCGGCGATTATTTATTTCACGCCTTCACAGCGTCAGTACTACATCGATGCTGTATGCGAGTAGTTCTGTGTATATGTAGGCTGTCGTAACTTATTTCGTAATTGTACTCCTATGTTTGCTTTAAAACTGTCGCAGTTAGGTATGTCGCGAAAACGACCAATGGCAGACACAGTTAAAAACTTTATAGTGGACATGCCGGACTTAATTTTTGATGGCACTAAAATTCCATGTTTAGTTTGTAAAATCCCTTTAATGTGTTGGTCCAGAAGCCATTGTCAACGTCATATCGAAAGCAAACGGCATTCTTCTGCAAAAAGTGGCATACGAGACCAAGAAAAATTTACATTTGATTTATGTGTTACTCTTATTTTATGTAATCTACCGTTTTGTTTACTAGACAAAGAAGCATTTGATCTCCCTCTGGAATAAATATGCGGACTGTAAATTACCTAGTCGGACATTGATACGAAATGTAGTGCCATTTGCTCGTGAACATATAGAAAAAAGAATGAAAACGGAATTGAAAGATAAAAAACTGTAGTTGTGTGTGGATGAAACAACAGATCGTCAAAAACATTCTGTGGTTAATGTGATGGTACGTACAATGGAACCACATTGACCGTCATCCTCCTTCTTACTTGCTTCCAAAAGAGTTATAAATTGTACTGCCGATGAGATTTCAAAGGTGGTGTTAAACTCATTGAACAAATTTGAAAATTCAACCAAGCAACTTTTAATGTTTATGAGTGATGGTGCCGCAAACATGTGTTCTTTGGGCCGATCTCTTAAAGAACACAGTGGTAACTTCTTACATGTAACGTGTAAAATCCATACTCTAAATCTTGCGGCACAAACGATTCCTACATGTTTTTCACTAATAAATGCATTGATTGCTAGTACAAAGGCAGTGTTTCTAAAGTCCCCGAAACGTACCCGACTATTTCACAAACTGTGTCCTGATTTACCTGAACCACCACAGCCGATTGTTACACGTTGGGGAACATGGTTGCAGGCTGCGTTTTACCACAACAAATATTTTGATCAAGTAAAGAAGGTAGTTTCAAAATTCAATCCGACAGAAGCTGCAGCAATCAAGAAAAGCCAGGAAATATTTCAAGATAGTTAGGTTAAAAGAGATTCACAAACTATTCACAACAATTACTTCGGACTAGCGGAGGGAATAGAAAAATTACGAAATGTTTCGATGTCGCTAGTGGATTCTGTTCAAATTGTGAATGATGTTCACGCACAGTTATGCGCTGTAGAAGGCGAAACAAATTGGTGTGTAATACGAAAATTTGAAAGTGTTTTAGAGAAAGACTCCGATTTTCTTATATTAAGATAAATCTGTGATGGTGCGTGTGAAGATGCATTAAGTTGTTTCAAAAATTATTTTAAATATGCAAATGTAATATCGCTCGATGTTGAACGGCCGTTTTCGACATTAAAAGACATTTATTCCGCACGTCGTACTCACTTGACTGAAACAGCTGTGGAAACATATTTAATGATTCAAATATTTAACAGATGTTACCCAGTTTGTGATTTCACGGAAGACTTTTAAAACGGTAAGTGTTTCAGCACGTTTTATAATTTATTTCTTACCTTCTATTTTATGTGTAAACTTTTATGCGCTCTGGCTGTTACCGCATATTTGCCGAGGTTAGTTATTAATGTTTAATCGTGATTTTTTACTGGAAAATCAAAATTTGCTAAAAATTCAAATATCTTAAGATCCATTAGACTTTGGATTAAGGTGAATGTGGTTCATATGGTTCCTAATAACTTCACCTAGCGGCTGTTCAAAACTTTACATCGTTCTTTCAAACAGCCTGTATAAAAACGAACAAGAAAAACAATAAATATCAGCAACCAAGACTCTGTTTGCTAATTTAATTTCAAATGTAACTATAAAACATCAACCTATCCGTTCGGAAAACAAATAAACGCTTCTTTACAGAATTTGATTGATGATTATAATTCTTATACGGCACATTTCATTTCGGCATTTGCTATTATATACAGTTTTACCTTGGAATACCATAGTCTGAACATTTCTCCTACCAAGAAGAATTGATTCTGTAAGTGGGGAGGCTTGACAAAATCAGTTATCCTACCTTTAAATCTTATAGGTCAAGTTATTAAAAATCAAAGACTTTCCCAACGACGTGTGTTTAAATGAATTCATTGAAACAATTCGGCTACATAATATTAGTTGTGTTGTTTAGTGTAAAATTTACAGAAATTCAAGCTATAATTACTAATTCCTTGTTGTCAATTATTATGGCGTAATTTAAAAAGTAACGTGAGTTGGTATTTGATTACAATATCCTAAAGAATTAATAAAATAGTCGGGGAAAACATATTTCCGTATAAGAAGATCTGTTACTTGTGGTAAGTCCTAAAATTAATATAATGCATCTTTTGTAAGCTACACTTCGTCTGTACTATCTTTAAACGCACGTCATTATCCAATTGGACTAGCAGAGACAATCTATTAATTTAGTTATCTTTCTCTATTATCGATGTTAGAAAAGGAAACAAGATTTGTATTTGTCGTACACACAAAGACCTACAGAAAAGGTGATCATTAATGTGATGGACAAGGATGGTGATTTTACCTCCGTTGTTCAATTACCCTGTTTTCCATTTCCTGTGTTAATTGCCAAAATGAACGTTTAACTTCTATACTTACCCTCAATATTATAACAGACATTTATTTAATTACTTCTCAGTTGCAGATTTGATTTATACGAATCAAAATCAATGACTTGCGTCTAAAAATACAAAGGACGAAGTGTATTTAATGTATTTTTGTATAAAATTTATCAAAATCGTCCAAACATTAATTTAACCTTGAAGATATTTATTCCGGATTTTATTGAGGATGATTAGCAAAATTATATGCAAAAAATTGTAGAGAAACCGACCAAATGGTCTCCTGATATTCCACATCAGACATTTATGCTCCACCTTCTTTGGAAATTAGCTTCTCTCAACCAGTGTGAGTTTTCAGACGACCAGTAATGTGAATTATAACGATTCCGATGACTATTCCATTGTTTGAAAAGTTGCTCTCATTACACCACAGAATACGAGCTGGGAAATTAGGAATTTATGAATTAAGTTCCATAAAATCTTCCGTGACAAAATTGTGTCTACGAATCTCATCGCCATCGTAAAGACCAAATGAATTTTAAATGATTTATATTTATTGGATTTTGATATCTTATGAACTGAAGCAACTGATATATTACAATCTTCAGCAATAGATCTCACAGGCGTATAGCCAACACTTGCTAAGACACCTACTCTGTTGGCTTCATTTGTTGCAGTTCTTCTTCGATTTTTACATTTACCTTCAGGAACGGATACTCTAAAACTGTGGCACTGGAACACTGAAACAGTTCACTAAAACCCTTACCACAACACTTAATTCGTACTGGACGCACGTTTCGATAGCCAAGCTATCATCATCAGCAGCAAGACTGAACAGTTCAGTCTTGCTGCTGATGATGATAGCTTGGCTATCGAAACGTGCGTCCAGTACGAATTAAGTGTTGTGGTAAGGGTTTTAGTGAACTGTTTCAGTGTACCTTCAGGAAAATGACCAGTATTTCCTAACGTATTAGCCAGACAAATGAGTGCCGTCTATGAGGAATTCTAGTACCATACAATACATGTGATACTCTTTGCTTACCTTTTCCATAATTTCTCAATAGAACTTTGTGAACGGGTACTCTAAAACTGTGGCACTGGAACACTGAAACAGTTCACTAAAACCCTTACCACAACACTTAATTCGTACTGGACGCACGTTTTGATAGCCAAGCTATCATCATCAGCAGCAAGGCTGAACTGTTCAGTCTTGCTGCTGATGATGATAGCTTGGCTATCGAAACGTGCGTCCAGTACGAATTAAGTGTTGTGGTAAGGGTTTTAGTGAACCGTTTCAGAACTTTGTTAGATCCGGGCAGCAGATTCATGAGCAGATAATTTTTCGTTGGCGATTTTTGAATTTGTCCAGCTATCCGAAATTAGCTTCAAAATCGCTTTTTCTAATTATTTGTTGATGAAACCACTTAGCTTTTTCGCACAATATCTCACCAAATAAAACGTGTTGCGTCCTTTGTTGGATAAACCCATGTTAAAAGTACGGTTTCGGTATCTGAATTTTGAGATGATTTGAGAGTTCTTTTTTTACTGGGCACCGCTAACTCTTGATGAAATGTACATAATAATTTCATCCTTTTTCTTTGTATTGTCACTTATTGTGGATTTTCTTGTAAAGTTATTTTTTGCTGTTCATAGGAAGCTAGCGGTATGAGGTGGTGCTATTGCGTAACTTTTTTCTTTTGTATAATAAATGGTAACTGTGAAATAGATGTGAAAAGTTCATCGGATAATGTTTACGAAGATGTCTTGAAACAAAATGCAGAAGGAATCAATACGACAACGTGCTTTATTCAAGCGAAGTCCAGGGAAAATTTAGTTGAAAGTAAAAGTGTTAAGAATACGTTTCTGAAAGGAAAGGAATGTTTGAGGAGCTTCAAGGAATGCATCGACAAAGGTAAGCTATATTATTTCATCTATGTATCTAATTTGTATGCATTACTTTTATATTGATTCTAATAAGTATGCATCTGAAGTAGCAACAGAATGTTATGGCTGGTTCAACTTGCTTGTACCGAACTCCGTTTGAATTGCAATTACTTCCAAATACCTGCTTTCTCCTAGGTCGAAATTGCAAAAATCTTGTTCCTAATTTGCTGGTTACGTAAGTCAATAATTACTGTCCTGATTACTGATTTGAAGGCTTTACAGTGTTTCCAATTGCTTAGAGACCATTACGATCAATCACGTGCGTAAAATCTGCTGTGTCTTTAATAAAAATCGGACTATTTCTTGCCCTTGTCGCTCATTGTGTTCTGCATATAGGATACCAACTCCAAAGGGTTAATATGGCAGATGTAGTCATGTATTTTTTGCATGAAAAAAATTGTTTAAAAAGAAGAATTTAAAAAATATACAGGAGGTTTAATTTAAAAAAGTTAAGCGTACCGTGCCACTCTTTTTTAGAAAATACCCAGTATATCCGAATATATTTTCTATACATGTATATAATCCATATCCCTTTTACCATTTATCGGTGTAGGGTAACATTTTCTTCCTTATTCGTCCAAAAATTTCTTCAATTTTTTTCATTGGCATGTCTTTTTGCTTCTTCCCAGGTTACGTTTTTCTTTTCTAATAAATTAATCTGTTCCACGATTGCTTCGGTCTTCCCCTTATTTCATTTTCCATAATTCGAGCTTCCCATCTTCTTAACCGGTCTTATTAGCATTAGCTGCCCCTAATATTTTTCCTATAACAACTATTTGTTTAGGGAAACAATTTCAGAATTTTTATATACTACAAAAATATGGAAGCTAGGTGGAAGTTTTCTTCCTTACTGTAAATAAAGCACATCAGTTATGAATTTTTTTACACAAATAAGAATACCTATTTCGTGGCAGATGTAATATACGAGGGTAAGTCAAAAATTACTTACACTTTTAGTTCTACAACTGTATTAAATAAAGATAGGTGTACAACAGATACATTATTTTTCGATAGAATCTCCACCTTTAGCAATACACTAGGTCCGGCGAGCCACAAGCTTCCGTATGCCTTCCTGGTAGAAGGTTTTCGGTTGGTCGTGAAGTCACTTTTGCACCGCATCCCGAACGTCTGTGTCTGAGGCAAATCGACGGCCCCTCAAAGCTTTCTTGAGCGGTCCAAAAGAGGTGAAAGTCTGAGGGAGCGAGATCAGGGCTGTAGGGAGGGTGTTCCAGGATCTCAAAGCCCAACCTGTTGATATATTCTATGGTGTTATGGGCCGTGTGCGGATGGGCGTTGTCTTACAACAACAAAACTTTCTTCGAGAGTAGACCACGGCGTTTGTTTCGAACTGCTGGTTTCAGCCTATTCACCAACAAATCAATGTACCTCGCACTATTTATGGTAGTCCCTCCGTCCAAATAGTCGTCCAGCATAGGGCCCCAAAACACGGTTAGCATCACCTTCCCAGCCGATGGCGAGGTCTTGAATGTTTTCTTACTAGGGGATCTTGGGTATTTCCATTCCATACTCTGGCGTTTCGATTCGGGCTCGTAGTGATGAACCCGCGTTTCATCAACGGTCACTATTCCGCTTAAAAATGCGTCTCCTTCCGCGTTGAAGCGATCCAGTAAGCGTTGGCAGATGTCCAAACGTTTGGTTTTGTTTTCTGCGGTAAGCATTCGTGGTACCCATCGCGCACACACGCAACCTCACCTATGGTAACTCGCCTATTTGCTGTAACCATCTCTCGAGCTTGCTGAATGTTGTCGTCGGTGGTCGAGGTTGACGGCCGTTCAGCTTCCTCTTTTTGTGTTACGCTCGTGCAGCCACTTTGTTTTTACGAGATAAAGCACTGTCCCCGTATTGTGACAAAAGTCTCCGGTGAATTTCAGCACCTTTCACACCCTCTGACCACAAAAATCGGATCCCTGCTCGTTGTTCCTCTTTGGTGCAAACTAATAGCGGAGCTGACATGCTTATACTGTTGTAGCTGCTGCAATTTCAATTTCTGATTGGTACTCGCAAGTTTCCAAACAATTGTCGACTTCTTAAAATACATTAAGCATGTCAGAGTTTAAAGGCCCTTTCACGAGATCATTTGTGATAGCCCATTCATGTAAACTGAGGGAGTCCTCTTTATCTACAGCTTCTGAGTCTTTGTGTTTTAATATCCACTGAGCCAAAGGAATCTCATCATCATCGTCAAATTCTGAATAAGGATAAAATCCAGCGTGTTTATAACAATTAACAATAGTTTTTTTTGTGAAACACGATTCCATGCTGTATTTATAGCTAATATACCATCCAATAAAGTAAAGGTAAAATCCTTATCTTCATCCAAACAAGAAATCATCCTACATAAAACCATTTTTTTTTAATGTCGTCTGAGACAGGCGGTAATATACCTTGGTCCATGGGTTAACTTAATGGTACGTAGGTTTTCAATTGCTGGATGGGCTGGACAATTGTCGATCATTAACACTGTTTCTTTTTTGTTTTTGTAGGTCATGGCCCCAGTTTCTTTCTTGTTAGCGGTATAATTGACTGGCAACACTTTGCAAGTCTTAAAACACCGGGGTGTTTTTGATTTTCCAATGACAAGCAACTTTCTCTTTTCGGTACCCGTCATGTTGGCGTAGACAAAAACAGTAATTCTTTCTTTGCTTTTTTTGCCTCCTTGGCACTTTTCTTTTCGGCACTTCAGTGTTTGGTTTGAGATAATTTTATAAAAGAGGCCAGTTTTATCCCCGTTAAAAATATCGCTGTCGGAATAACCTCTCCTTATCGTGGCCCAAACGTTGTCAAGCCAGTCCTTTGTTGTTTCAGCAGAAACACCTGCGCCTTCTCCATGGATGTTACTGGATGAAATATGGTACTTCTTCTTAAAACGGTCTATCCAGCTTTTTGAACAAGAAGATGTTTCACTATTGGGGGACAGTATCTTGGAAAATTCTTCTGCTTTTTACTGTAGTATTGGTCCACTTATGGGCACATTCCCTTTTTTGCTTAAGCCACTGAAGTAATACTTGATCAACTTCCTTGTTAACCGGTTGTCGAATTCGTTTTAACTTAGAAATGTTCGAATTTAATGTCCCTTTAATTTTATCCTTGTTTTTCCAAATTGTGGAAACAGTCGAAGTTGACAAGCTATACTTTCTACAACGTAAGAGATTTTCTATCACTCGGCATAATTATAATGTCACTAACAGAAAACTATCAAAAACTACTGAATAAAAATTTTGTGTATGTACCGCACCATACGCACGAGAAACTAGACGAGTTATGAAAAGTTTGGTTACATTAGGCCCGTGCTAACAGCCGAAGAATGTGTCGACTCCTCGTTATAATTGTAGCGGCAAACAGAAAATTTGCTCGTACTAAAAGAAGCGCTCGTTATATCCAAGCTCGTTGTATCCGAACTCAAGTTGTATTACGTTTAATGAAGAAAATGATTCGTTAAAACCGGACGTTCGTTATAAGTTGTACTCGTTATTAGCGGACCCGACTGTATATACAAATTCTGAAATTTGCGAAAGAATAAGGGGATGGGGGGCTGCTTTCCTAAATAAATATTATAGAGAAAATATTTACGTCATCGTTAAGAGCATGTCAAACAATTTAAAACTTGTCTTAACTTGTTTTTGATATCTCTCACAGTTTCTGAGCTATTGAGTCAAACAGCGAAGGGTACTGTTGAGCTTGGGGTGCTTTACACCCAGCCAGTGGGCGATTGGGTAGCTAAGATAGCTACCGTTGTTCTTACACTAGATCGGTCTTTAAACCCAGAACATTTCTACGTTCTACGTTTCTTAGCCTGTAATATTTTATTGTCCCAAACTCTTGGTCTTTACTCTGATGCTGGCGATTTCTATTTAGACCTCTTACTTTATCTTTTTATTTTTGTCCTCGTCTTACTCTGGTGTCTATTACTGCTTTTTTATTGTCATTGTCCACAAGTACACAAGTCCCTAGTGTATTTGTGAATGTGCTTATGTTCAAAGAAACTGTTTATTATTACAAGGTTGTACATCGAACAATATTCAGGTATCATTTTCCCATTATTATTCTTTATTGTCTCTCCATGGTTTCCCAGAACTTTACTGTACATACACTTCTTCCTTTTTAACTACTCGGCTATTAAAATCCCCTGTTATAAATATTTTTCCTTTCAGTAATTCTTATTAATTCTTCTCAAGATTTAGCACCACTAAAAATTAATTAATAAAGATAATTTCGTGTTAAACACTTTATTATGTGCAAGATGTGTGCACCTAAACCAAAGCATTGTGTTACATATTTAGATAACAATAGACATCGTGTGTTAATTTTGTGGGTGGAATGATTTGTAAATAACCGGCTACTTTCCCATAACCTAGATGTAATAGGTTCGACCTGCAAAATTATGTAATCAACCGTCTCAAGTCGTTTCACTTTCATGGTCTTTGCTAAAGGCAAGTTAAAACCGCGTTTACTATACAACAAGTTCAGTGATCGCGCTCGTGCTACTTTTGCTATGGGTGTCTACTATACGCGTAAAATTGAAAGAAAAAACATGATTTATGTGTTAACATATAGCTTATTGAATGCTTTTTTCTGCAATACATTTGTAATATTTTGTAAAAGATGTAAAATATATTTCATATATTTACGGGATGAGGTAATACTGCGAGATTTATTTATACAGTACCATCCATAAAGTAAGGACCATATGGGAAACTGCTTTATTATGGATTTTTCGAAAAAAAGTTATTCTTGATAAAAGTTTGTGCATCCCCTAGAATTAATTATGTAGCAATAAAATATGGAAAATTTCTAATATTATACGGGGTACGTTTGAAAACTTGATTTTGTCCTAAGAGTAAAGTATCCTTATTTTTAAAAATATCGAAAAATTCTATTTGAAAAAGTTGTTTAGCATTAAAAGTTATATCTAAATTTAAAGTCACGACAACCTAAGTAAAAATTTATCTTTTAACCTATTTTTTTCAAAAAGCAACGATAAATAAACGCCGTTATAGAAATAACGTTTCATTTAAAAAGTTGATATTACAAATTGACCAAATGTTATGTTAATTCAAGTAAATCTTTTTAAAGAATGTGACAAATTTAAGAATGTTTTTGGTACAAAGTTCTTTTTACTCTTATTGTTATTGTTGTGTATTGGGCGAAGCGTCGGGTTACGGAATACATCTCGCACTTCTAGGCATCGATTACTATGATCATTAGCCAACCCCACTAGAATTTTACCGAATCCAGAGGTGTTACAACCTTTGATAGGGATTTTTAACGTGCCAAACATCGTATCGGCACGGGGCCTACGGTTTCACTTCCTTATCCGAGAAGAAGGCATACCTTGATTTTTATCCGTAATTAAAAAACAACCGTCTCGACCGGGATATGAACCCGCGCCGTTCGGATCGAAAGGCAAGTATGCTAACCATTCGACCACCGAGACGGTCCTTTTTACTCTTGTTAGCACCTAAAATTGTTCAAAATAATAAGCTCGCTATAAGAAAAGAATTAATACCCACTGATTAAACTTAAAAAAATTAATTTCTCAACGCAAATTTACTACGTTTGTTTTGTGGAAGTTTTTCTATCTAAAATAATCTTAAAATGTTGGCTTTGACAACAAATGAATGTTCGACATGGTGGGAAATCATAAAGAAGTATAATTAGTGTCTATTTTACATCTCAGTATGATGTCCATCGCGCAGCGTGCACATTTCAGTTCTTACAACATCGTTAATTGCATTCTTAATACGCTCCAGTTTCATAGCCCTCCCACAATTAGTAATTAGTAACCTGAGTAAATACGCGGTAGCAGCCAGAGGCGTGGCGAGCGCATAAAAGTTTACACATAAAATAGAAGGTAAGAAATAAATTATAAAACGTGCTGAAACACTTACCGTTTTAAAAGTTTTCCGTGAAATCACAAACTGGGTAACATCTGTTAAATATTTGAATCATTAGATATGTTTCCACAGCTGTTTCAGTCAAGTGAGTGCCACGTGCGGAATAAATGTTTTTTAATGCCGAAAACGACCGTTCGACATCTAGCGATGTTATATTTGCATATTTAAAATAATCTTTGAAACAACTTAATGCATCTTCACACGCACCTTCACAAATTTGCCTTAATATAAGAAAATCGGAGTCTTTCTCTAAAACACTTTCAAATTTTCCTATTACACACCAATTTGTTTCGCCTTCTACAGCGCATAACTGTGCGTGAACATCATTCACAATTTGAACAGAATCCACAAGCGACATCGAAACATTCTGTAATTTTTCTATTCCCTTCGCTAGTCCGAAGTAATTGTTGACCTGACTAACCTGACTATCTTGAAATATTTCCTGGCTTTTCTTGATTGCTGCAGCTTCTGTCGAATTGAATTTTAAAACTACCTTCTTTACTTGATCAAAATATTTGTTGTAGTAAAACGCAGCCTGTAACCATGTTCCCCAACGTGTAACAATCGGCTGTGGTGGTTCAGGTAAATCAGGACACAGTTTGTGAAATATTCGGGTACGTTTCCGGGACTTTAGAAACACTGCCTTTGTACTAGCAATCAATGCATTTACTAGTGGAAAACGTAGGAATCGTTTGTGCCGCAAGATTTAGAGTATGGTTTTACACGTTGGTTGTACACATGTAAGAAGTTACCATTATGTTCTTTAAGAGATCGGCCCAAAGAACGCATGTTTGCGGCACCATCACTCATAAACATTAAAAGTTGCTTAGTTGAAACTTCAAATTTGTTCAATGAGTTCAACACCACCTTTAAAATCTCATCGGCAGTACAATTTATAACTCTTTTGGAAGCAAGTAAGAAGGAGGATGACGGTCGATGTAGTTCTATTGTACGTACCATTACATTAACCACAGAATGTTTTTGACGATCTGTTGTTTCGTCCACACACAACCACAGTTTTTTATCTTTCAATTCCGTTTTCATTCTTTTTTCTATATGTTCACGAGGTTCACGAGCAAATGACACTACATTTCGTATCGGTGTCCGACTAGGTAATTTACAGTCCGCATATTTATTCCAGAAGGAGACAAATGCTTTTTTGTCTAGTAAACGAAACGATAGATTACATAAAATAAGAGTAACACATAAATCAAATGTAAATTTTTCTTGGTCTCGTATGCCACTTTTTGCAGACGAATGCTAATTGCTTTCGATGTGACGTTGACAATGGCTTCTGGATCAACACATTAAAAGGATTTTACAAACTGGACATTGAATTTTAGCGCCATCAAAAATTAAGTCCGGCATGTCCACTATAAAGTTTTTAACTGTGTCTGCCATTGATCGTTTTAGCGACGTACCTAACTGCGACATTCTTAAAGCAAACACAAGCGTACAATTACGAAATAAGTTACGACAGCCTACATATACACAGAACTACTCGCATACAGCATCGATTTAGTACTGACGCTGTGAACGTTTGAAAGAAATAATCGCGGACTCCGCACCATATATCTGCTATACTGACTGTTACCGCTGTTTGCCTAGACTAATCATCAGTAAAACTGAATTCTATTTTACTGCTATCGAAACGTACGTCCAGTACAAGTTAAGTATTGTGGTAAGGGTTTTAGTGAACTGTTTAATTAAAAACGTGAACAGAATGTACTATTTAATTTGTATTTACAAAGATAAACACTTTTTGACGAATTCAGATTTAGGACCCTTAAATTCCAGTCTTCTCTCGTTGTTGAATCAAGTTTGTGTGTAAACAGATTAGCTTTAGCTTAAATTGTTACTTCAGTTTTACATCTGAAGATGATAGCTTGGTTATGTTCATAAGATCTACTATCTTTCCTTTATTTCAGATACAACATATCAAGCAACAGCATCAAATCTCATTAGCTATTTAGTCAATAAGGCAGCACCCATTAGTTTAAATGGTTTACAAGGCGTCAGCGAAGAGTGCCAAAAATCACATCAAATATTTATAGAAGATTTGTATAACTTCAAATATTGGGCCTTACAAAGTACGTATATGAAAAGAATAAATGACATCCGATTAAAAAGCAAGTTAGCTAACGGTAATAAAATTATGTAATATCGAATGCAAAAGATAATGCGGTCATCGATGACTCATCATTTTTTTTTGTTAAAGGGTACCACAGTAGGCCTTGACATACTTAAGTATAACATATTTAGCAAGCTTTCTAAATATGTGAATATTATAACTTCACATTTATATTTTAGATATTGTCGAATTTCCAGATAGAATCCAAGTCAAATGGATCAAAGTATTCTCAAAAAAAGTCTCAAGTCATTCACAGAATTGCATATAAATATACAGCGTGTCGATGAAGTAACGTACACATATTCATAGCTAGAACAGCTCAATTTTTATTTTTATAAAAGACACTAGTTGGTTTTTCTTTCATTTCCTGTTTTACATTAACAACGTTCGCATCCTTAACAAAGTCCAACATAAGCGTTATGTAAGAAATTCCCTTTCACAGAATATCGAAAGGTATTGGTAAAATTTTTAAGGGACGAGAAATGAGCGTGTGCTTCAATTCGCAAAATGCACTCACAAACCTTCTGGCCAATCCGAAAGATGGATACGCATGCGGTGATTGCGATAAAACCTATATTGGACCATTGAAACGGGCGATAAACACCAAATTCAAAGAACATATAGCCTATTACCGCTATAGAAGAATCGAATCGTCAAGTGCAGCACAACACATAAATTAAACCGGGCATATTAAATTAGAAAACCTCAAATTAATCAAGAACGTAACATCGGCGCGAATATTAGACCTTTACTGTTAAATAGAGAAAACGGTCCACTTCGGCACTCAGTTTTGATTGATTTATTGGTGTAAATCAAGTAATTTGTGTGGTACGGAGTGTGTCAATACTTTAGTGTTTACCATACTACCTCACAGTCCTTATTGTAATTATTTATTATTACAACACAAAATTAACGAACAAAGAATATTTTGAGCTGACGATGTCTGTACGACGGATTCGACCCGGGGGCGTTTGACGTTTATGGCGCGAGGTTCGACGGCTCAACCCGCTCGACCGTCACGCCTACGAAACAATGAGATTATATAAAGTATATAAGGCATTTAAACCATGTACCCATGCTATAAACGTAGATAAATTTATTTTGATGTCATATATAATTTCTAGCAACTTAATATTTCAATAATACTATTATTAGATAATATAGTATCATGGCATTCAATGATATTGTATAAATATTTTTCGTTTTCTTAGCCGTTCCTTGTTTAATAATTTAAAAGGTTTTATTTCTTGATCTTAGCGGCTTTATCGTTAAATATATCGTAGTTAGGGTTAATTAAAACTAATTTTAACGTTTCGACAATCTTTGTTGTGTTCAATGATATTGTTATATTTAAATGTTATTTTAAGGGAAAGTTTTACGAAATCAAATATATACTACACAAACAATTTAGATACATATTTGTCCAAGTAGGTATTGTGTTATTTCTTATCATGATGCAAACAGCTTTTTACATTAAAAGAAAGTATGTGTTAGCGTAAAATTCAATTTTAGGAAATATCATTTTTTAAATACAGTAATTCTTATCTTCAACCAGAAAAACAGAAAGAAATACGACTAAAAATGATGTCGTACGACGGATGCGAACCCGAACGCTTTAACGTTCAAGGGCGCGAATTCGAACGCTCAACTTATTGAGCCATGGAACGGTTGTTATAATCGAACGTATAATAAGGAATTATAAATTTCACATCCATGTCGTACAACGCGCTATAATTTCACGTTGTTTTTTGCTATACGGCAACAAATGACGTGGTGTTCGGCGGACGCCGCTAAATCCGTTTTCGGCGACTAACTCGAAATTTCGTTCAGCCTATTGAATGCTTCAAGGATACGGTTTATCGTCCAGACGCGTCCCGTACCTCTCCTAAGATGCCTAGAGAGCGTTTAGTGATGCCTAACGGTTCTTTCCTTACGGGCCCGTAACGCTCCCAACAAAAATAGTTTTATCAATCATTATTAGGTATAATTTACAACGTTATAAGGTTTTTTTGAAATGCAATCTCTTTTTTCCGAGCACAATAGAATTTTCCATTATTTTTCCAGTACATTACCTTACAATGTGAACGATATTGTGGGTTACTTTATCAATATACTTTATATAATAAGATTCGTATTGAATTTGTAGTGTATGATGCCACAGCCAAGCTACCCTCTGGGCTCCTTCACGGAAACGTTTTACAATTCGGAGATTTTGATTTGTGTATGAAATCAAGCAACCCAGTTCGTAAAATTTATGGACAATACTGCTTGGCTAATATTCAAATTGAAGTACCCAGCAGCGCTTATTTAGCGGCAATATACAATCTGATACATTCCCATGGTATAATTAGAAGCAAGCTTAGTGATGTAAGTATCCTTTTCTCTTCAAGTTTGTTAACTTAAAATGCATACACACCCAAAATTTAATTGCTATGACTTTCAAAACACTAAAATACTGCAACACATACATCTCTATTATACGTTCCGATAGTTAAGGTATATTTTCCTGGTCCTGGCGTATATTACTGGATCATCCAGTAAGAATTTTCGAATACCAACAATCTTTTAACAGTTTCTATGAAGCAGGACTAAGAGAACAAAACGTACATTACAAAGATTCAATTTCTCCTGAAGGTAAGATAAACAATAATAGCAAATGCATAGTTGTTATATTACCGAAATTTTAATGTAATTTGATGTAAAATGATGAGATTGCGAACTTCTTTCTATTGCTTAAGCATTGTGTATCGGTTGTTTTTGACGAACTTCTAGTCTTCTACTGTTTCGGGGAAAGTATAGAAAGTTGGGCTGGAATAATTCGACAGTTTATCTCCATAGATAAACTTAAATTCGTATCAGGTTCATTAAATTTGTCATCAATCTTGGTCCTTATTACTTCTGTTACTCTTCTATTGCTGTAATCTTGCAATTGTTGATTATAAAGTTAAGATTTTGTTAAATTTCGTTAATAAAGGCAATATAAAATTCTAAATCTTTTTTCGTTCTTATAATGTGCGTCGGCTTTCAAATTACAAACAATGAAGAATGGTGTAGAAGTACTTAAATTGTATGAACGCATTAAACGCTTGGTCAAGCTATTGCTTGCTGCTTCCATCTTTGATGTGCGACCTCCCTTATGGTCCACCATAACCAGCCATCATGGGAATTGTTTTCCACTCACAAGGGAAGGTCCCCAACCCGAAAATTCGAAAAAAACTTCGCGGTTAGGTAGTCCACTATGGCAGGTGTACAGCGACACTTTCGTTTCCTGCAAAGGCGCCCATTTTAGGGGTGGAATACCCCTCCAAAGTTTCGTCGATTTTTAGTTTTCTTGCAATAATTCAGCAATGCGACGAGTAAAAAATTAAAGTTACATATCGAGATATTCCTCGTTTCATTGCCTATCAAAATATCGGTAATTTGACCCCCTTCATTAATAAAAAAAATATAGGTACCCCCTCCCCCTTAGGGAACACGCTGATTTCAGATGAAATCACATTCAGGTTAAATAGCTTCCTAAACCATATAAAACCCACCCAATTTTTTTTTCAAATAATTTATCTACGTTTCAATTTTTTTCGAATTTTAAGGGGGACCTTCCCTTGTCAGTTCCAGTTAAAATAACCGTCTTATGTTACTGTAGAGTACTTCGGGAATGATTTTTTGATCCGATAAATAAATGAATAATGTGTTGCTAAGGCCTTTACTCGAATTAAAAGGTTTTATTTTTCTTTTTGTCTTTTATTGTAAATTTGAATAACCCAAAACAATTTTATAATCTCGGCAAACAAATTTAATATCAAATTTTCTTTTCTCATAAACGTACTATAACGGTTATAGAAGTATGATTTCATACAATTCGAACATGCTGTATTTGAATTAGGTGATAATTCCAACCTCTAAAAGTTTAAATTCTGTCATAAATACGAAATAAAAGTCAAATTTGGTGTTTTAAGAATACGCAAGCTTCCGGTATGTAACATATAAACATAGAGCTTATATTGGAACGAATTCTAAGTTAGTTTTCTTCTTTCTAGTTCTAATACTCGTAAAATTTAATTAATTGATATATAGTTTAATATAAATTGCCGAAAGAGTGTTTAGGAACATTTCCCGACCCACAAACCCTACATTTAATTAATTAATTTCTATTTTTTTTTAATTTTTAAAACATAGTACGAGGGATGATCGTAAAATAAGGTTCCCATATTTTTTAAAAATAGCCAGCATTCTTTATTTCCTTAACATTACACATCGTTTTCAAGGTAAAAACTTAAGCTATTTTTCGACATAATCGCCGTTTCTATCCAAGCATTTTTGCAGCCGGTGCTCCAACCTCTGTATCCCCATGTCGTCAAATTCTGCCGCCAGTCCTTTCAAGAATCGAATAACCTCTTCTTTGACTTCCCCAGGAGGCAAAAAATCGACCAGCAATAGCCCTTTCCTAGAATTCGCGGTACCCAACGCGCCTACACCTTGTGGTAGCCGAGTTTTTCGGTCAAAATCTTTTCAATTGTGGTATTGGAAATCTCAGGAATCCGAAGAGCGAGTTGACCAATGGTGACCCTTCGATCTTCAAGCAGTATGCTCTCGACCTTTTCAACGATTTCCTCTGAAACTGATGGTCTTCCGCTCCGCTCTTCATCGTGAATTTCCGTCCGACCTCCAGTGAATTCCCTACACCATTTGCGGACGTGTTGAACAGCTGTACACTTTTCTCCATAAACTTCGGTTAATTGACGATGAATGTATATAGGTGAAACCCCCTTTCGCGTTTAAAAAACGTATCACAGCGCGAATTTCGCACCTGGCGGTAGCGGACGGCTGCTTAGCCAACACTGAGCGGCGTAACGAAACGGGAGTGGTACATGTATAGAGTGGGAGAGCTGCTGCACACGCCAATGTTGTCAGATTTCGCCTAACACGTCTTATTGCTGCTGTAGAGCTTTGCGAACCTTATTTCACAATCATCCCTCGTATATACAATAAAAAAATAGATAACTCGAATAATTAATAGTTATTTTAAATAGAACTAAAATAAAATTAATAAAATCCCCAGTAAATAACCCCAAAATCTGTCTCTCTGTGATCATTAGTATAACGAGACGGTTATCCAAACTCTAAGAGTTTGGCAAGGAATCAAATACGTCTTTTAATTCTCACTCTAGTTAAATCATACGTCACACCATCGTTTCCTTGGGGAGAGTAGTGAATTCAATGCTAGCCGGTGTCGCGTTTCAGCGGTCGTGATACGGTGAAGCGTTTCGGAATCGCGATTTCCCTCACGTCAACGTTCTACGTCGTTCGTCGCGCAGAATCTTCGAAAAAAATTCATTGTGGGACTCCTGCTGCTTCGGGGCCGATCGTATCACCTAAACGAGCAAGAGGAAGGATCATGCTCGCCGTCGGTACGAATGACCTTCCTCGTACACGTTTATTTGCGACCGGTTTACCCTATTTTTCCTCTATCCCGCTTGAATTCTCGTCCTTTCCGCTTGCGAAGACTTCTCTCAACGCGAGAAGGATCAATCAGCTTTTATTAATACATAATTGCAGTAATATTACTGCATAAAATCACCATAAATGTTAATATTTTCCCTATATAATAGTATTTTTAGTCTGGTCATCGAGTACCTAGATTTTCCAGTATACAATGGGCGGTATGTGTCCCTGACACGTGCACCCCTAAAGATGTGGATATTGGTATTAAAGAAGTGCTTAAACATATATTCAATGGGACAGGAATACAATACAACACTCTAGTTGATTCTACCTTATGTTCTTCGGCAAAAGAAGAAACCTGGCCAGTTATGACAACTGTTGCATGGTGAGTATTGTAAGTATTGCATTATATCCTTCGTTTTATGCAACCCACAAGACAAAACTATGGGACATGCCTCAATACAAATGAAAACAAACGTAACTCAAGTAAAAGTTATTTTTCTTATTGTTAATCAACTTTTTTACAGCCTTCTTTTACTGTTGATAATACTATTCGAGGTGTTTGCAACTTTCTATGACACATACTGGAAAAACAATAACAGTAAGTAGATGATAGTGTTGACGTTTTAAATAACTAATCATTAGTTTTTTGGCAGATGTTATTCTAGCATTTTCGATGAGAAATAACTTTTTAAAATTGTGTTCTTTGAAGAGCAACGATAATGTAGAAGCTATTCATCTCGTTCGTTTTATGAATGGTTTAATGTTACTGGTTGCTCATAAATCAATGGCTGTGATGTTTCTTCCTTATATTAATAGAACCCCGGCAGCAGAGGTTGGTAAAAATATCTAGTATTCAGTTCAAATTTGGATTAACTTCTATGTGTTTATTATCGGATTCCACATTTCACTGAATCAGTGTTTAAATTTTACTTGTTTTCTGGGAGAAGGAACACTACCTACTAATCCTTCCTTCATCGAACATCACCTTACGCACGATAAAGACATTATTATACTAGTTCCTTTGTATTAGTAAAATGTATTTACAAATACGGAAAGACTAAATTTTGTTATAGCATTTAGGTGCGTCATGGACTGTGCTTGCTAGAGCCGCTAGTTTATATACAGATCCGTTCATTATGATTTCTGGAACTTTAACAGCTTATTCTCTGATTGGTAAACTAAACAGTTCAAAGAGAATTAACATTATCGAGGAATACGCTTCGAGGGTATTGCGAATTTTGCCTACCCTTGTTGTACTCATCGTATTCTGCACGCTGGTGTTACCATGGATAAATTCAGGACCACTATGGAAGTCTGTAGTAACACATCACTCGGATATATGTAAAAGTAATTGGTGGAAGAATATATTATTTATCCATAATTACTTTGGTTTCGAGAACATGGTAAGGACAATTCCATTCTATATACAGTGAGGACCTAAAGTATCCCTCCTCCCACTAATTTTTGAACAACTGAGGCTAGCGTTTTTGGGAAAAATAGGTCGATTTTTATTTTTTCTGGGCTAACTTTTGGTATTATCGGGAGTTCAACTGCATTTCCGGTTTCACCGTCTTTCTATTTAAGGATGTTCTATTTAAAATAAAAAAGTTGACGTCACTTCCGGTGAAACCGGAAATGAAGTTGAATTCTCGATAATACCAAAAGTTAGCTTAGAAAAAATAAAAATCGACCTATTTTTTCCGAAAACGCTAGCCTCAAATGGAAGTTGTTATTTAAGAAAATTATCGATCATCTCATTACGTGACAACCAGAAATAGGGAAAACTTAAAATTAATGCAAAAATTATAAAAAATAAAAATAAAATTGACCTGTCCGAGGAATTCTTCGAAAAACAAATTGCTTCAAGTTTATTCCATCATTTTGCCGCGTACAGTATATGAAAGTTCACAGGAAGTTATCCTATTTTAAAATATATAAAATATTGTGATATATCGAAACCTATATAGTACCAAATATCAAAAATGTGGGAGAAATATGTATCATCTGATCTGTAGACGTCAATGTTTTTAAAAGATTTTAAATAACTCAAAATCAATCGTATATAAACGTAAAGATAAGACGTGGATATAAGTTGCAGCCATAAATTTTCTGATTATTAATTATATATTTATTTAACCAACCTTAGTATTCACTACAAAAGAGATTAAAGGGGTGAACAATGAAACAAAGACTCTATTTCACCAACACAAATTTTACGTATACCTACATTTACGTATTCATAAATAATGTTTAATTATAAGCAATACTTGCCATTTAATCCTGAATTTTTGGAATTTAAAAATATTCTTATCTGAAGTGATGCAACGATAGGCTTTAACAACGCGTCCCTTTAGTGATTCTCTTTTAACTCTGCGATGAATTTCAAGGCGGCGACTCGCTATCCACTACGTATACCTATCCAAAACGTGCGTTAACAAAGGATTGCGCTTTCCGACGCTGCATGTAGTTTGCTGGTGGTAGGTCAGCATTTATTATAATAATCATAGCGATCTACCGTCCCTCTCCCACCTACGGACGACCGCTATATAACCGAGGATGGAAAAAGGCGGACGTTCTGTTATCGATCAGCTATTATTATATTATAGTTAATAATTATTTTAGCAAAGCTTATCAAACTCGTGATAAACTTTATCACGAGTTTCATAAGCTTTGCTAAAATAATTATCTATTTTTTTGAGTCTAGCATTCAAAAAATAGATAAAAAACGTGATTTTAATAAGCTTTATCACGAGTTTAATAAGCTTTGCTAAAATAATTATTAACTATAATATAATAATAGCTGATTAATAACTAGAGCGAGCCAAGAGCGCCACGCGCCAGGTTCGCAATCAGGCTGCCGGGCGCATATATGTATGTAAACATAGGTAATTTAAATATGTAATTATTAGGACGAGGACCAAAACCACTGTCTATTACGTCGTGAAGACGCGCAAATATACACCTGCAGTTTGGGTGTTCGTTGATAAATAGGGCGTTGTTCACAGTGGGCCACTACAAAAAAAAGTTCATTCATCGACGGCTACGAACTAACAGCGCGCTTATTCATTTACGGATGACGCGCTCTATTCATCAACAAATGACGATTCTGCAGATGTTACGTTTGCGCCACTTCGTGGCATACTAGAAACAAGCGTCGGTATGCTCGCTTTAGTGATTATGTCTAACGTAACTATTAAAAATAAACGGCCATTACCTACGAAAGTTAATAAATTTCTTAGTGAATTTGTGGATTTACACTACAATGGGAGTACAATTTTCTGTAAAGTTTGTAAAAAGAAACTACTGTGCTGGAGCAAACGTGATTGTGAAAGACATATAAATAGCGCACACCACAGAAATAAAAGAAATGGTGTGTCACAACAACGTCAATTTCAATTAGAATTGCTTTTAACGTTTATGGTATGTGGTCTACCACTTCGTATACTTGATAAAAAAGCATTTCGAAAATTCTGGGGTACATACAATACCGAGTGGATACTACCATCTCGGACAGCGTTACGGAAGATTTTCCACGAATACGTGAGGACATTGAAAATCGAATTAAAGCCGAATTAAAAGATAAACAGCTGTGGCTATGTCTTGATGAGAAGACAGATTGCAAAAAAAATTCTATTTTGAATATAATAGTGCGCGTATTAGATCCTATTAAACCAAATTTTGCAATTCTATTAGCCAGCAGAAGATTAAAACAGTGTACTAGTAAAGCAATTACGGCCGTAGTTCTCGAAACGTTACAAAAATTTCAAGTGTCAACCAGTCAACTGTTGTTGTTCATGAGCGATGGTGCAGCAACAATGTGTAGTGTAGGCCGTTCCCTTAAAGAAAAGTGTGAAGGACTTTTACATGTTACGTGTAAAGTCCATGCTTTACATCTTGTGGCACAAACTATTCGAGAGTGTTACCGGAGGTGGATGCATTAATAGCAAACACAAAAAAGTGTTTCTCAAAAGTCCTAAGAGGACTAGGGCATTCCACAGGTTATGCCCTGGTATTCGAGAACCACCACAGCCCATTCTTACGCGTTGGGAAACCTGGTTAAAAGCCGCTTTTTATTATAATGAACATTTTCAAGAAGTCAAATCCGTTATTTTGCAATTCGTCCCTGCCGAAGCTAGAGCTATTAGGATGAGCGAGAAGGGATTTCTCGATATTTCTGTTGAAACACATCTAAAGAATATTAGCAACAATTACAAAGGGTTAGTAGACGCGATAGAAAATTTGCAAAATTCTGGATTGTCGTTGGTAGAATCAGTGCAAGTCGTGGACGAAGTTAGTACATTGTTACACAGTATAAACGATGCAACAAGTGGACGAGTTTTAGCTAAGTTCGATAGTGTTTTAAAAAAGAATCCGGACTACACGAGATTAAGACAAATGTGCGATGGGGCATCTGCAGATTCCTTGACTAAGTCTAAAGATTATTTTCATTACGCCTGTCTTACTTCGGTAGACGTGGAACGGTCGTTTTCGAAATATAAGAACATTTTTTCGTCTCGGCGAACATCCTTCACCGAGGCAAATGTGGAAACTTATCTGATGGTGCAACTTTTTAAACAAGCCTATCCGCATTATTAAGAAGGATAGAATTTATTTATTATATCTTTATTTACAGTTACACTATTAAGTACAACAGAATAAAAAAAGCGTTCAGTTTCTCAGTTATTTCCTTATTACATCCCATTTACAACGCATACCGTTTTCAATCAAATAAAAAATCATAATGAAAATAAAAACACCTCCGCTCTAATTACTAAACATTATTATTGCGTCAGCTTTTATTTTTTTACTCTTGTGTATTAATTTCGAAATATCACATATCTGCTGTGACTCACATATACGCTATTTACAATAAGCGGCCGTTGCGCCCGATTCCGATTCTGTTGGATGGCGCAATTTGGCCCGCTCTATTAATAACAGTACGTCCACCTTTTTCCATCCTCGGTTATAGAGCGGTCGTCCGTAGGTGGGAAAGGGACGGGAGATCGCTATGATTAATATAATAAATGCTGACCTACCACCAGCAAACTAGATGCAGCGTCGGAAAACGCTATCCTTTGTTAACGCACGTAGTGGATAGCCAACGCGAGTCGCCGCCTCGAAATTCATCGCCGAGTTAAACGAGAATTACTGAAGGGACGCGTTGTTAAAGCTTATCGTTGCGTCACCGCAGATAAGAATATTTTTAAATTACAAAAATTCAGGATTATATGCAGCAACAACATATTCAAATATGATCTTTTGCAGTGTCTAACCCATACACATCACGTAGGAATTGATATGCAGCTATTCTTTATATCACCGTTGCTTACGCTATTAATTTGGAAATGGCCAAAACGTGGATTAATCGGATTATGCGCGTTGGCTATTGTCTCTACTGGGATGAGATACCACTCGACGTATATCCGAAATTTAGCAAATTATGTGTATTATGGAGCTTCGTAAGTACCCCAATTAATATTCTCATATCTTACGTGTTATATTTCATTTTCTAGCTCTGAACAGCTTTTTCTTACTGCCGACTATATGTACATTATTCCAGCATACCGATTAACAGTTTACGTGATGGGAATAATTTTAGGCTACTTGCTCAGACAACATAAGGACATCAGGTTCAAACAGGTGGGTTTTAGTTTTTATCGTTGTAATCAATTCGGAAAGGAAAAAAACGGGTTTTCTTTATTTGAAGTATCAAGATTCCATACAAGCATATACCTAATTGCCTTCTTCTAATGTTGTGTAGATATATATTCATATTGGAAACGTAATCGCATTGCTGTCTTTCGTCGGAGCCTTCATGGTACCTTCTTTCATGGGAAACTACAATTATGAGTACGATCCAGTTGAAGCGGCATGGTACGCTGCGTACGCTCCCATATTGTGGTGCTTATGTTTTGCATGGATTATCTATATAACTCACATTGGACATATAGGTACAACGCTACGAATATTATATTTCTTTAAATCAAGCTTAAGAAGCTTTTGTTTCCATTTACTCTGCGTAAAATGTCTATAATTTTTGCGTTTAATTCTTCTATATAGTTTTTTAATATTTATATTTACGAGGTAGTCTGAAAAGTTTCAAACCTCAACGTGAAGATGGCATTACTCTTTAAAAATATCCTGGTAATATAATTGCGCATGCGTTGTTGCTTAACAGTCGTTTGTGTCAGACGATGTTAGTGCCATAGTGAAATTTTTAGCAGCTGAATTTAAGCTTGGTTGACGATCAACGTTCGGGACAGCCAAAAACTCCAATCACTACCGATAACATCGGAAAAGTGCACCAAATGGTGCTAGACACCCGTCAAATTAAGTTTAGAGAGATAATAGAGGCTATGGGCATCTCAAAAAACCGTGTTTGTTATATATTGACTGAAGATTTGGGAATGAAAAAGTTAACCTCGCGTTGGGTGCCAAAAACGCACGCGAATTAACATTTCCAAAGCCGTGTTGAAGCAGTTTAAGCGAAGTAAGTCGAAATTTTAGCGTGGATTAATAACTGTAAATCAAACTTGGTACATCAATACACTCCTGAAGTCAAGGCGCAGTCGAAACAATGGACTACGAATGGTGAATCGGCTCCGAAAAAAGCGAATACTGTTCCACCAACCGGGAAATTGATGACGACTGTTGTTTTGGATAGTAATGGAGTTATGTTAATCGACTATCTTGAAAAAGGAAAAACAATAACTGGAGCATACTATGCAACATTACTTGACGAGCTGAAGGCAGAAATTGCAGGAAAACATCCTCGTTTGAAAGGAAAGTTTTGTTCCATGACAAAAATTCACAAATTGGTGTTCGAATTGATAGATCACCTACCCTATTCGCCAGATCTGGCCCCCGGCGTTTCCTAGGTTTAAAATTTCTCTCGCAGGATAGAGATTTCCATCGAATGAGGAGACCATCACCCTCGTAAACACTTATTTTGCAGAACAAGATGTCAACTACTATTTGGATGGATCAAAGAAAGGGTGTAGATTTACATTTGATACTGAATTTGATAAAATACTTGATTCTATGTTAGCCTGGAAACTTTTTAGACTACCCTCATGCTGCACGTATTAAACTTTATATACCTTTCGTATTATAGGGTACATAGCTCCAATATTAAGGAATCCTATCCCAAAAATGTGGTCAAAAATTTCATATACCGTCTACTTAACCCAGTTCCCAGTTTACTTCTACAACGTAGGTACAACAAAACATCCAGATGAATTTGGCGTGATCAGAAAACATGTAAGTATCCAGGGTGAAATTTACATAAACCCGTTTGAGAATACACTATTTATTAGCTAAAATATGGTATTCAATTTTGATGCTAAATTCTAGCTTTTCTATAACGGTTTTGAGTTTAAAATTGGCGCTCTTTTTTGTATGTTTTACATAGTTATTTCAATAATTATACCAATCCATAAAATGTTAAAATATTCTGTAATTTTTCAAATATTTACTTATTCATCACTGTATATTTTGAGGTTTTTTTTTCGTAAAAATTATCAAATTAAAATTTCTTTTGTTTCAGCTTAATTTTCTGGAGTTCTTCTGGGTTATAGCGTGCTCAGTCGTTTTGACTCTACTGATAGAGTTGCCATCGCAAAACATCAGGGATTGCATCTTCAAAAAGCCAAAACCATCACATAACCAAATTCAAAAGAAAAATAAATTAATTTAAAGTTATCGGTTAAACCCATTGATCATTTGCTCAATTTTTGTAATACTCAATTTTGTATAACTGTTTTATATTTATAATATATAGGTGTATATATATATTTATTGTGTTTCTTATATTCATTTTTTAGCATTTAGATTTAGTAAATGTATTCCCTATATCAAGCGCCAGTTATTCGAATTATACGAGCAATTATTCTAGAATCAAAAAAAAAAAATAGATGGAAATGATATATATTGTAATGTTATAATTAAGGTTCGACAAACGAGTGCAACGTCAGACGCGTGTCGCGCAAAAGTAGGTACGTGAGATACAGTAATATTAAAAAATAATATATTCTTACCTTTTATTGACGTCTTGATGCACTGCGACAAAATACTACTGCCCCGGTAAGCCGCGTACAACTGCAACATAAGCAACGCTTCCACTGGCTTCGCATCGACCTAAATCCCCTCTCGGCGCTTCTGCCGTAGCACGCGTTTGTCGAACCTTACTTATAATTTACATCGAATGCAGCAGTCATTTGCGGCACGTATAGTAAGTTCAGTATGACCACTCCTTCAACGTCAAAATCCCTCCGGCAGCCACAACCTCTTTCCCTCCCTTTATGGCCTGCTATTGCTGGAGCGGGGGTGCTAGGAGATTAGTCCAGTCAACGACAATCATGGTGGAACGGGTAAATAACTTGTGTTCTGTTCATTTTTTTCACATCCAAAATCTTCAATTTTAATGGAATATTTTCCTACAACAATTGGCAGCCTAAATTTAGTTATATCTTTAGCATAATTACGAAAATTAAATATCGTTCGTCAAGTAATCGAGTTGTTTATTGTGAACCAGCCGATCGGCCCCGGGTGCGAAGTGTGTCTGTGTTTTTGATACCTGTGTTCATTCGGGCTGTTAGGTGTCTGGGGTAACTGGCCAGTGGCGTCCGCCAAAGCCATAAACTAGTAATAATAATAATCGAGTTGTTTGTCATTAAATTTCAATATTGTACAATTGGTGGTGCTAAATGTCATAGAGTCGCATAGATTCAGTCTACCAGTTGCGTCCCTGCATGGCATGCAATATGCTATTTTTATAAATAAGACTATACGTTTGAAATTTGTTATCAGATTATATAATTATCCAAATTAGCCGTGATTAAACAATCGCTATCGGGAATGAAATCAAGGAGTGGAAGGACGCTAATCAATTTCTCACTTTTAGTCAAAATATTCATCCAGGTTATACGTGTTTGGTTGTATTCCTATTTTCTAAGTGTTCAGCGTTTAAATTCTCCCATAAATACGAAGTAAAAATCAAGTTTAGTGGTTTAAGAATACGCAGGGTTCCGGTACGTAACGTATAAACATAGAATCTGGCACGTAGGCTTCCGCGGTCGGCTATTGCTGCACACTAAAGTCAATGTGCAGTAACGGCCCTGAAGATGTCCCATAAGAGTGTGGACGAAACGTCAGCAAAAACTGCGACAACGACGCGGTGATATAAACGTAGAGTTTATATTGGAACGTCGTAATTCCAGGTTAGTTTTCCCTTTTCAAGTATTATTACTCGTAAAATTTGACTAATTGATATCTAGTTTAATTTAAATTGCCGAAAGAGCGTCTAGGAACATTCCCGGGCCTACAAACCGTACAATTAGTTAATTAATTTCGAACGGCAATCTTGCGGCCTTATGGACACACCGCCCCTGGACTCTAAGGTTACTACAGGTTGTTAGGAAACATTGACTAAATCGAATTGGTATAAAAACAAGTTTATTTAAAATAATAATATACTCAATGACATAGAAATTGCAACAGTTAGAAGGGGTTGGAGTTTCCGGATGAAATTTGGTAGGAATATCCACCTATGTAATAGTAATAAATGATTAAAATTTGAATCCTCTCAGTGAAGCAATAAAGTTGTTATTGAGGTTTTTACCTCTCTCTCAGCATTGATATTGAATGTTTTTTTTTTATAATTTTCTCGATTTGTGTTGTTGTTCTCATTGAACTGCGGTTTTTCATTTTTCATTTGGGGAAATTGCTAACCGTGTAAATCGAAATCGGTCTACTGTAATGCGAGTGTGTCGTGCATGGTTTGAAGATGGCCAGGAACGTCGTAGAAGAGGAACCGGGGCTTCAAGAGAAATGAGCGTCAAGATCGTCGCTTAAGACAACTGGCATTTAGAGATCGATTTTCCTCTTCTCGGGCAATTGGTGACCAATGGTTTGGTGAAGAAGGTCGCCATGTAACCCTTAGAACAGTTTATCGCCGAATCCGAAGTTTTCGGTTAACATCATATCGTCCGCAACTTGTGCTTCCTTTGACTGCGGAACATTATCAGCAACGGTTACAATGGTGCAATGAAAGATCTCATTGGAATCTTGAATGGCGTCGTGTTGTTTAGTGACGAATCAAGATTTTGTTTAGGCATGCACGACGGTCGTCAGAGAGTCAGAGGAAGACGGGGTGAACGACGGAATCTTCGATTTACCGTTGAGAGGCACGTACACCGCATTGTGGGTGTTCTGGTTTAGGGTGCGATTACTTATGGCAACAGGTCTCCCTTGGTGTTCATTCGAGGTAATATGACAGCGCAACGGTACATTGCGGAGGTGGTTGGAACACATCTTCCGCCATACTTACAAGGGCTCGAAAAGCCATTATTCCAGCAAGATAATGCACATCCTCATGTAGCAAGGTTTTCTTTGAACTTCTTTGAACAGGCCCAGATTAATCTTTTGCCCTGGCGTCCAAGATCTCCAGATCTTTCTCCCATCGAACATGTATGGGACATAATGGGTAGAAGGTTGCAAAACTTGCAGCGTCCTCCTTTGACTTTGGAGGCTTTGAGACGAGGTGCAACTTGCATGGGAGGCAATAACCCAAGACGAGATAAACCACCTTATTCAATCAATGCCACGGCGTTGTTTAACTAATAAAGATTTTCCTCCCAAATTTTGATCATTTATTACTTTTACATAGGTCAATATTCCTACCGAATTTCATCCAGAAATTCCAACCCCTTCTAGAAGTTGCAATTTCAATGTCACTGAGTATAAATGATTTATATGAACAGAATTTGTATTTACAAAACAAAAAAAAACTATCCTAATTTAGTCAGTCCGTACACTTCTTCCTATTGTTTTCGGCATCTTTTTGTTATTCGTATCCTCCAATTCCTTCGCTTTATAATAATGCGGTGCAACTTCCAGTAACCACATACTCTGTATTTCTATAACTTGTCGCATAAATTCTTTTGTCGTAAAGACAAGCTCGTGATACAACACCCATCGAGGTAAGTCTTCAAAAAGAGAACTATTCGGATGTATGGTTACACTCTATAAAAATATTATTATTACATACAGTGATTAAACAGTAATCGCATTAATTACTACTACTTAATAACTATTACTTACTTGATTGTGCTTCACTGTTTTGTATGTCCCTCCTTTCGATAACCTCGCAACATGGTAAAAATATCCAGCTGTGATGGCCTTGCGAATATTATCGGTTTCACTTACATTCGACACCATATCTATTTCGACACGTTGCATTAATCCTACTAATTGTTCACGGACATCTCTTGCACGTCTCATTGATCTAAAATCATTGTTATATTTTAATAAATATTTCTGAATAACGAGGCAACATTGTGGCATCCAAATATCCTGCGATATTTGGAGGATAATATACATTATATATCTTCACTTTTAGGTTTTTTTTTTTTTTTAAGTCCCGGGGGATCGATGCCTATATGCCAGCTGTAATTGATAATTACTAGAGCCCGGTAACAGGGAGCTGTGCCATAGCCGTACCTGTCTAGTATTGAAAAACAATAGTAAGAAAATAACAAAAATATAACAGAACTAATACATAATTATAATATGTGAAAAGTAGTGAAACACTCACCTTTTAAGCAGCCTTGCTACGGAACAGTAAAACTAGAAGACATAGATAACGAAGATGGCAAAAGTTGACACCATAATGTGTTTTCACAGTTGTCTCGGTGAGCGATGTTCGCCGTGGTGAGAAATGAGTTTATATTTGAAAAAGAGCGTTCAACATCTACCTATATTATACATGCATTACACTAAAATATCTTTTGTTCTTGCAGGACATCCTAACTATCGTAATGATCTTTGTTTTCGTGGTTAACATGCAGGACTTTCTGTGCAACGCTCCATAATCAAACGCGTATTTAATTTTGCTCAGTATAGTCAGTAGCTGTGTATGCACTCCGTCCATAATTGCAGAGACTCAATAATGATAACGATCATTTGTAATTGGGCTATTGCGTCAGCTAATCCTTTATAGTAGCTACGAATATTTTTTAAATCTGTTTCAACGGAAATATCTTGAAATTTCGATTGGCTCTCCTTAATAGCTGCAGCTTCGGCAGGATTGAATTGTATAACAACAGCTTTTACTATTTTGAAATGTTCAGCATAATAAAAAGGTGCCTGCAACCATGTTCCCCAACGTGTAAGAATTGGCTCCGGTGGTTGACGAATACCAGGACACTCTGTGTGAAATGATCGTAGGGGTTTGGGAGATTTCAAAAATCCTTTTTTTTTTGCTTGCTATTAATGCATCTACCTCGGGAGAGCATTGTCGAATGGTTTCTGCCACAAGATGTAAAGCATGCACTTTACACGTAACATGTAAACACTTACAACCATGTTCAAGAAGAGAACGGCCTACCGAACGCATTATCGCTGCATCATCACTCATAAACATCAACACTTTATCTTTTGAAATTTTTCCAACGTACTAAGTACAACCATCGTAATTGCTGCAGCAGTACACTCTTGTAGTCTTCGGCTAGCTAGTAACAGTGGTAATGTAGGTTTATTAGGATCTAGTATGCGTACCATAATGTTTACAATTGAATTTTTTTACAGTCTGTTGTCTCGTCAACACATAACCAAAGAAACTGTTTTTCCAATATGCGTTTCATTCTTTTCCACGTCGTCGCGTACAAATGCAGCATGCTTACGCGCCGTTTTCTCCGTTGGCAACCGCAGCTCGGGATTGTATTTGTCCCAAAAGTCCTTAAACGGTTGTTTATCGCGTAAGCATAGTGGCAAATTACAGTTTATCAACATAAGAATTACATAAAAGAATGCATTTCTCGGTGGCATGCCCAATTTTCGTTTTCTATGCTGTGCGGAATTTACGTGTCTTGTACAGTTCCACCTCTTATTTGACATCAAATGTATTTTGCACACTTTACAAACTATCTTACTCCCGTTGTAAAACAAATCGGGAAAGTCCGAAATAAACTTATTTACTGTCTTGAAAGGGTCGTTTTTTAGCCTTCGACATGTTCACTAAAAACAACAATTAATAACTACGTCTATATCAATAAAATCAACACGCCCTATCCGCTATCCAATGCTAAACTGAACTGCGTGATGATGATTTGTCGTGTCGTATCTTAATCGACCAGCCCACCTAAATACAGTCACACCGCCGCTGCGATTGCTCTCCAGTCACCGGGCTCTAATAATTACCTGTCTTAGTTGCTTACCAGTAAAGAAATAGATCAGGATTGAGGTTACATTAAGAGTTCGCTGTGTACCAACCTGTGTTGAATAAAGTTCTCGTAACACCACTGAGTCGAGTAATCCGTATCCCTCCATTGATTATAAACATTCAATAAACTCAGATGATCACCCGCCATGTGGTTAAAATTCTTCCGGGCCGTATCAGCATGGATTATCTTATCTTTCGGCCGATAAAATATCGCGCTATTTACTGACAACATCGCGGCAATGGTAACAATCTCTTCAGAACATTTGTACCTGCAATCGTTTTTAATTATATACAGGGTGTTTATTAAACATACGGCAAAAATTCAAGGGGTTATTCAATGAACTATTCTAAGAATAGTTTGTACTTTTATGATTTTTGAAAAGCCCCTTTGCTTCGAAGGTACAGGGCGTGAAAAATTTTCGACAAAACCAATTTTATTTTCGAAATTATGAATGCAGCCGAAATAAAAATATGGCGTACAACACTGGACTTACCGAGTATAAAAAAATTGTAAAAACGCGTTGTTATCTTTTAACAACATTCCGATTACAAAGAACGGCTGTTTTACCCACTAACAATAGGCAAATGCAGACATAGAAAAGTAAATCAGTTAAAACGTGGATTTCATTTCAATACGTTTCGTGATTGATCATTTTGTATGTGTCAAATTTGTTGAGACTGATTGACGTGTATTTTCTGTCTTTTAATACTTAAACTTTTGTTAGTGAAGTCCTCTATCATGAATCGCTATACGAACGCCGAGATGACTGACATGCATTTCATTTATGGACTTGCTGATGGCAATTCATTAGAAGCTAGACGGTTGTACATTGAATGATTTCCTGACCGTAATGTTCCTGATAGAAAAACCTTCCAAATTATTCATCAACGTCTTCTCGAAACATGCACATTGAAACGAAGTGGAGGACCAGGAAGACCAATGACCGTAAGAACGGTAGAATTGGAAGAGAATGTGCTGGACATGATAGAGAAAAATTGCAAATACTTTGAATGTAAGTAATGGGACTGTTTGGAAAATTCTTAGGGGGTATTTGTTGTACCCATACCACATACAACGCGTTCAGGCACTTCTTCCTGCTGATTCTCCTCCACGGATTGCATTCTGTCAGTGGCTTTTGCACACATTAGTTCAAATCCTTCAACTATTGACACTGATTCTTTTTACCGATGAAGCGAATTTCTCAAGAAATGCAATAAGGAATTTTCACAATAACCATGTGTGGGCTGAAGAAAATCCACATGAGGTACTTGAAGATCGTTTTCAACATCAGTTCTCGTTGAACGTTTGGTTAGGAATTGTGGGTGACTGGCTAATTGGACCGGTATTTTCTACCAGGAAGACTTACCGGCGAGATGCATCGAAACTTTTTCGAACAAATGCTACCTCTGTTTCTGGAGGATGTACCATTGGCAACAAGAAATGCAATGTGGTTTATGCATGATGGTACACCAGCGCATTTTAGTGTGGTTGCTCGTGAGTTTTTAATAGCAACATACGGAGGTCGTTGGATTGGTCGAGGTGGACCTCACTTATGACCTGCTCGATCCCCGGACTTAAACCCCCTGGATTATTTCCTATGGGGCCATCTAAAGTCATTAGTTTATTCTACTCTAATGGAAAATGTGGAAGATTTAAGAAATCGGATAATTGCTGGGTGTAACTCAATAAGAAACTTTAAATGAAATTTTTGGTAATAAAATTTTGTCGAAAATTTTTCTCGCCCTGTATCTTCGAAACAAAGGGGCTTTTCAAAAATCATAAAAGTACAAAATATTCTTAGAATAGTTCATGGAATAACCCCTTGAATTTTTGCCGTATGTTTAATAAACACCCTGTATATATAAAAAAAAACATTTTTATTACAATAATTATCTAATAATAAAAAAATCTAACCTACTTTTCAGATGCTAATATCATCTTAGCCATCATCGGATCTACGGGAAATTCAGCCATACGCCTACCAAGCTTTGTCAATTCGCCGTGGTGATTTAAAGCACCAAGAGCGTACAATTGCTCCAAAGCTAAGACCAACGTTTCATGCGGGGGCGGATCAAGAAAATCAAAATGTACTAAATCGTTAATGCCCAACGCTTTCAACATTAACACCGCGTTCCCTAAATTAATCCTTTGTATTTCGGGTATTGTGTTATCTTCTAGCTCATGTTTATAAGACCACAACGTGTATAAGCGGAAACATTTACCGGGTGCTACCCTACCAGCTCTTCCAGCACGTTGATTAGCCGAAGCTTTAGAGATAGGAACAACCATCAAACTCTCCATTCCAGTGCGTGAATTGAAATGATTCTGTTTGACGAAACCCGGATCAATTACATAGATGATATTATCGATTGTCAACGAAGTTTCCGCTATATTTGTCGCTAGCACGACTTTGCGCGCCCCTGGCGGGACCGGGTCGAAAATTTTCGCCTGCATATCACTGGGTAGATTCGCATACACCGGCAGGATGATGAGTTCTTTCAATTTCGATCCTAATCGACGAACGCGGTCTTGTAATAGCTCCTGGCAAGTCTCAATCTCGTCTTGTCCCGTTAAGAAGACCAAAATATCACCTAAAGGTTGAGTAGCGTGTATTTGTAGGATTGAAACGACGCAAGCATCCACGTAATCGGCTTCAGGGGTTCTAGTATAGTAGATATCGACGGGAAATCTCCGTCCGGGTATCTTGAATATGGGAGCTTCGTCGAAGAAAGCGGAAAATTTTTTAGCGTCTAACGTTGCGCTGGATATCAGTAGTTTTAGGTCCGGTCTAAAGCGGGAGATGTCTTTCACTAGACCGAAGAGGATGTCCGTGTGTAGGGTTCTTTCGTGGGCTTCGTCGATGATCATTACGCTGTACGATTGCAAATCTGGTTCGGATAAGAATTCCCTATGAAGTGTTCCATCTGTCATGTATTTGATCACCGTTCTTTCCGATGTGCAATCTTCAAAACGTATTGCGTATCCCACCTCGTTTCCAAGCTTCACGTCCATTTCGTGAGCTACTCTTGCAGCAACTGACATGGCGGCAACTCGCCTTGGTTGGGTGCACCCAATCTTTTTACCTACAATGATAAAAAAATAACACAAGATGAATTTCCAAGATGTTAAGGTTGTAAATTATAACAAACAGCATTATTTACAATTACTGATATTATAGTTGGTACAGGAATTCTGTTTCAATCTTCCCTTACTTTTTTCTTTGCCAATAATGTTAGTTTTAATAAATAAAAATCCTGAGTTTCACGGTCTTATTCTTTTACTTAAACTGTGCTTAAATAGTTAAAACGTTAACATTTTTTTCTTGACGTTTTGATGGAATCTTTATCAAGAGATTGTAATTTTATTTTTTATTGTCACAATCCTCAAGAATGGTGACAAAAAAATAAATAAAATTACTATTTTTTCAATCTCTTGATAAAGACAGCATCTTCCATTAAAACGTCAAGAAAAAAATTTTAGGTGTATACCAAATATATTGCAGAAGTGAGTGGCCAGGGGTGGCAAGGTTACGATTTTTTTTTTAATGTTTCAAATAGAAAAAAAAACAATAAGTGAATTGATGATTTTTTTGTTGCCATCTAAAAAATTTTAAATATATATCAAATATATTCCAGAGAAGGTGGTCAGGGGCGGCAGGGTTTCAAAATTTTTCAAAACGTTTCAAATAGAAAAAAGAAACAACCGAATAAGTGATTTTTTTTTGGCCATCTAAAAAATTTTAAAAATTATTCAAATATATTGCAGAAGCGGGTGGTCAGATATGGCAGGGTTACCAAATATTTTTGAATATATTAAATAGAAATAAAAACTTAATACGTAAATTTCTTTTTGCCGTCTGAAGAATTTTTAAATATATATCAAATATATTACTAGAGCAACGCAAACTGCGCTGAAAGCCAGTGGCGGACGCATAAAAGTTTACACAAAATAAACACGGCCGGGACAATTCGGTATAAGCGTCAGTATAACTGCGACTCGAAAGCCGATCTGTTGTGTATGCATCTACGCTGTCGTATACTATATCGTAGTTCTACGTTTGTTTTGAAAATGTTTCCTACGTCGCGAAAACGACCAAAGTTGGACACAATAAGAGAATTTATTGCAGAAATGCCTGATTTAAAGTGTGATGGCGCTAAAATTCAATGTGTAGTGTGTAAAATAGATTTAATGTGTTGGTCGAAAAGTGATTGTCTACGGCACGTAAATAATGCAGGGCATGTTTCAAAAAAAAATTCCCCACGAGATTATGACAAATTTAAATTTAATTTATGTGTTACCTTTATTGGATGTAATTTACCATTTCATTTATTAAGAAGGAAGAAAGCATACGTCCCGTTTTGGAATGAATATTCGGACTTGAAGTTACCAAGTGAGAGAACATTACAGAGAGTTGTGCCGTCTGCTCGTGAGCATGTCGAGAAAAGAATTAAATCGGAGTTGCAAGATAAAAAAACTGTGGTTATGTGTGGACGAAACAACAGATCGTAAAAAACATTCTGTGGTTAATGTAATGGTACGCACAATGGAACCACATCGACCGTCACCCTCAATTTTACTAGCTTCCAGACGAATACAACAATGCACTGCCGAAGGAATTTCAATGTTGGTGTTAAATACATTGGAAAAGTTTGAACTTTCAACAAATCAACTGTTGATGTTTATGAGTGATGGTGCCGCAAACATTCTTGCTGTAGGTCGATCTCTTAAAAAACATTGTGCTAACTTGTTGCATATTACATGTAAAATTCATACTCTCAGCAGATAGTATCAAAAAATGTTATCCCGAGGTAGACGCTCTAATAGCAAGTACAAAAGCTGTGTTTCTAAAATCCCCAAAACGTATTCGGGAATTTCATAGACTACGCTCCGGTATTCCTGAACCACCACAACCTATTCTTACTCGTTGGGGAACATGGTTAGAGGCTGCATTTTATTATCTTAAATATTTTAAGAATATAAAGAACGTGATTTTAGAATTCGACCCAAAGGAAGCTGCGGCTGTCAAGGTAAGCCGCTTGAAATTTCAGGATAGTCAAGTTAAAACTGATTTAGAAATTATTCAGAACAATTACGTGGGACTAGCGGATGCGATAGAAAAACTACAAAATTCTTCGGTGTCGTTAGTGGAATCTTTGCAAATAGTGCAACATGTTCACGCACAGCTATGCGCGATAGAAGACGCAAGAAATGTTTGTGTTTTAGAAAGGTTTGAAAGTGTTTTAGATAAAGACTCTGATTTTAGCACATTAAGACAAATTTGTAAAGGTGCGCCAACAGAACCGTTAAGTTATTTGAAAGATTATTTTACTTACGCAAATATAACGTCGCTAGATGTAGAACGTTCGTGTTCGGCATACAAAAACACTTTTTCTTCACGCCGCACTCACTTTGCCGAAACAACTTTGGAAACATATCTAATGTTACAAATATTAAATACACATTATCCACTTTGTGATTTCACGGAGGACTCTTAAAACGGTAAGTGTTTGAGCACGTATCACATTTAATTTATTTTGTGTAAACTTTTATGCGTCCGCCACTGACTTTCAACGCAGTTGCGTTGCTCTATATATTACATAAGCGGGTGGTCAGGTGTGGCAAGGTTACGAAATACTTGTTTCAAATAGAAAAAAAATCTAATAAATTCACTCGCGAACGATTAACGATATAAAAAGAATTTTATTTTTATATCACGCGTGAATTTCATCTTCCATTCTGGGATAGAATAAATGGAAATAGTAAAAATATATATTTTTATAATTCTTACCTCCTTCCGAGAATCCTGCCTCGTGTAAATATTGTGGAATTTGCGTAGTTTTTCCAGAACCAGTTTCACCTTCTATGATCAATACTTGATATTTTTTCACAGCCTCGATAATATCATTTTTGAAGGGGAATACCGGCAAACTTCTTTTCGTTTCTTCTAAATTCAAGCGGGTTTTTTGAGTTTCTGTGAGCCTAGGTTCGGCGTCGTCTTTCTGTTTGGTACCTAATGATATCGAAAGCAATTAGAGTCTGATTATCTCACAATTACAAGTCTCCAGTTTATGGTATTGTTAGGGAATGATTTAAATTTAATGGATTTAATTAATTCAAATTTCCCGCTTATATGTACGGTCCTAATTTATCGACTATGACTAAGTTAAATCCATAAGTTATATCGAGTTCTAATTTGCCGACCGTACTTGTGTGCTACTTTAGATATTCAAATAAACATTTGATTCTTCTTCAGTTCTTGTATTTTATTTAAAAAAAACGTATAAAAAGGAAACATTTTCAATTTTGATAAAGTCTAAACCCGTGATGATTTTGATTGAACACTGCAAAACCTAGAAACTTTAAAGTATAGCAATTGTATAATTGAAAAAAGTAATGCCCAATAAGATTTGACAACTAAATGACGTCACACCAATTGATAACCTTTTTAACGGCGGGTGATTGAAATTCAAATTAGAATAAAGTTTTTTTAAAAGCATGTTTTCTAAAAAATCCCTATTGTAAACATTCTTTATATTTACCTGGTATTTGTAACGCCTGAATAAACTCTATTTGATCCTCGATTAATAAATCGTACTGATTTTCGCTGGTAATTAATTTATTCTTTGCACCAAAAGAAAATACCGCTGATGTCATTTGTTCCCTTTCCCATTTTTTTTGCTCCGATTGTGGCAGTTTTTCCAATTCGTCAACTTCAATATAATCAGCAGTTTCGCCTTTCCCTAAGTCTCTAGGCATATGATACCTTTGTACTTTTTCTAGTTCTCTTGCTTTCTCGTGCTCCTGCGCTAATTTCAACAACTCCTTCTTACCTTCTCGTTGTTTACGTTCTCTCTCCGTTAAGCTGTAAAAAATAAAATAATAAGATTTGTAAGTGCGGGATGTCTTAATTTTCTTCTGCACTTACATATCGTCATTAAATAAATACTCGTCATCTTGTATATCTGCCTCAAGTTCTTGAAGTTTGTCATCTTTACGTTTTTCGAGGTATTTGCGCCTTGATTGTACTCTCAATGCTGGTACCATTTTCTCTCTATCCTCGCTTTCTAATTTGAGTTTCTTTGCTGCTTTTTCGTAAACATTTTTATCTGACATATGTACAATCCTAGCCCCATCTTTCTTCTTTAATCGTTCTGCAAATTCGTCTCTTTCTTTAATATCTTTTATACGAGCTTCTTCGGCACTGTCTATACTATCTGGATCGGAATCACTTCGATACATTCTGCGTATATAATGATAATATTGATTATTTAGAATAAAGATCTATTCTTATTACGGTGATATACTAACCTGCCGACAATAAATCACTTGTTAAAGCTATGTGTAATATGTTAAATGTGATTTATTATATTTGGAATAAATAGCAGGAAATAGCTTTATGCAATATTGATCTATTGAACTAAATCAAATTAAAAATGTTTATAGTAGAATATCCCATCCTTTTTGTTTGTGTTAGGTTATATCAGTATTACCATGGTGAAACTCAGCAGTATCACCAACAATAAGACAAAATCACCCACTAGAATTAAAGATGATAATCACTATATTTCTATTAAAAATTTGGGAAAATAGAAAAATGTCTTTAAAGGCCATAAAGTTGCCTAAATTAAAAGTGATATAAAATTAATTTAATTCCTTTAATTCACTTTTAATATGAGCGCCATCTATCGAAAATACGAAATTCACATCCTCTAAGTTCAGTGCTACCAATCGATATCATTTAAAATTGATCCTTTAATAAAGGAAAGTACGAAAATCTTCCATCAAAGGTAAAATAAATGGGGCTTCTTATGTGTATTGCCCTTCGTATTTAAAATAAAGAAAAGCGGTACTATGAATTTCTGGAAATGTATTGTTCACGGTTATAATTTGAATTAGATAACCTAGTAACTCTTAGAATTTTATGTTGGCAGTATTTTCCAATTTTAAATAGTTTATGCACTTTCAACGGTTTTGAAAAGAAAGAAATAGTTTTTTTTTGGATTTATGCGTACTATTCGCATTCACTTTCGATTTGAATCATATTATATCGAACATTATATCACAAATGATATCCTCAACGCCTCTTCGAAAATCTGTAAATAAAAAAGTTATTGAAGATTTTGAGTGCACCCCTCTTGTAAGTATTCTTTGTTTAAATTATTTTTAGTATGTATAACTTTGTTCGACTGCATTTTTTCTTGTTAACGTTGTGAACATGTTATTACATTAAAATTCTTATTTAGCAAGAGTATAATGATGATCACGAGCGAGCTAGCAGGCGATCTGTCTATGGTATTGAACGAAGTTTGTCCAATGTACCGGAATTTAGTTCTACAGAGACTCTCGAACAAGTTACAGAGCATATGAAAATGTGTCAAAAATTATTCAGTGAAAACGTATGTATTTATTTGCTACTTAATTACAACATAATTCAAAGGTGACGTTTTATTTTAGAAAATAAATATTCGGAATGCCTGGGAAATTAACGTAATCGATTATATGCATCAGTACGTTTCTAAGAATAAAATCGTTAACTTTGAAGTGATGCTTGAAGGTGCTAGGATGTTAGAAGTATGTGTGAAAGTATTTAGCTGTAAAGTCGATTATTTAAGTCAAGAAATTGTCAAGTTGATTAGTAATAAAGAACGAGCGTCAGAGGAGGATGAAGGTAACGGGATTTATACTTTTCTAAAGATTAGATTATTTGATTTGTATTTTAAATGCAATTTATTAATTGCGTTAATTAGGAAAATATTATATTTGGAAGTTCTTAATTTCGTTTTGAACGTAATGTGTTGGACAACGATAATTCCTTGTCCGAGTAATTTAGAGAAAAAGTTTTAAACTAAATGTGTTCAGTTTCCGCAGAACATGATACAAGTTTGGTCTTTTTTTTTAAATGGAACACTCTATATGTTATTATGTTTTTGTATGGCACTTTTTAATTGATGCCTACTTTCTTCGATATTCCCTATATCTATCTTGGTTTCTGAGGTAATTTAAGATTTTTACGCTCTTCAACGACCGATATCCTAAACGTTTTATAGTGGGTTCACATCGAAGCTGCAGCATGGTCTTACTATTATTCAGACACAACTTCTTACAAGGGAACAAAACCTCAGCATCCGACTGCACAATACGACCCTTAGCCAGAACATTTTGTAAAGTATAAGACTTGCTTATCAGAGTTGGGGCAAGTCATTGTTATAAAAGCAGAGGACCCAAAACGGACCCCTGTGGGATACCAATTGAAACAAATCTATTTGACAGAGTATTCTTATGTTTCTACTTGCATGCTGTTATTTAGAAAAGACTTAACGAGTTTTATACTAAAATTAATGAATTTATATTCTACTAATTTTGTGATTAACACATCATGCTGTATACAGTCGAACGCTTGCCAAAATCATAAAAGGTGTCGAGCAAGTACTATCCGTTCTCGAAGCCATTCATAATTTGCTCCACAAAATTTTAAACTGCATCCCCGGTCCTCATATTTGATCTGAATCCAAACTGTGACCCAACAAACAAACCATTATCTTCAAAATGTTTACATATTTAATGTTTTAACGCTTTCTCAATAATTTTAAAAAATAATTTTCCAATGACATCATGACTAGAGCGAGGTAATCGTCTCTGCGATACATAGGCGTTTCATCGGAGTAGCTGAGTGCAAAAATCGATTTCCGCATTGTCAGCGTTCGCTTGTTTATTTTTCGTTCAATTTAGGAAACGAGAGCGTGCGTTGTGTTACCTGCTATTCTTTATAAATATATAATTATTCATTTAAAATGTGTAATGTGAATAAGGCTAAAAAACGACCCGCAGTTAATAAATTTATCTGACTTTCCGGATTTGTTCTGAGACGGTGCTAAAATAATTTGTAAGGTGTGCGAGAAACGTTTGATGTGCTGGGATAAGACGGACTGTAACAAACATGTAAATACCGAACACAGAAATAGAAAAAAGGGCGTGCCAACGAGAACTGCCTTTATTTTCTATTTATTTGTCATGATGATAAAACCTGTAATTTATTACTTCGCTTACTCGAAAAAGAATCGTTTCAGAACGTTTGGTATAAGTACAACTCCGAGTTGAAGTTGCCAACTACGAAAACAAGCATGTTTTACTTGTAAGCGAAGACGTGGAAAAGAAAATCAAATCTACATTAAAGAATCGGTTGCTCTGGTTATGTGTTGACGAGACAACAGATTGTAAAAGAAATTCTATTCTAAATGTTATAGTACATGTACTGGACCCTTATACACCGACATTTCCAGTGTTACTAGCTAACAAAAGGCTGGGAAGATGTACTAATGCAGCAATTGTGAGGGTGACACCTAGTACGCTAGAAAACTTTCAACTCTCACCACGTTAAATGTTGATGTTTATGAGCGACGGCGCCGCAACAATGCGTTCGGTAGGCCGTTCTTTTCTTGAACACGGTTGTTTACATGTTATGTGTAAAGTGCATGCTTTACATCTTGTGGCAGAAACTATTCGACAATGTTCACTCGAGGTAGATGCATTAATAGCAACTACAAATCTCCAAAACGTCTTCGATCATTTCACGCACAGCCTCCCGGTATTCGTGGACCACCACAGCCGATTCTTCCACGTTTGGGAACACGATTGCAGGCAGCTCTTTATTCTGCTGAATATTCCAAACAAGTAAAAGCTGTTATTCTACAATTCAATCCTGCCGAAAGCCGCAGCTATTAAGGAGAACCAGATAAAATTTCGAGGTATTTCCGTTGAAACAGAGTTACAAACTATAAAGGATTACATGACGGAATAGAACAATTACAAAATAGAGCGTTGTCGTTAGTGGAGTCACTGCAAATAGTGGACGAAGTACCTATACCGGTACGCACTATACATAATCGCGTTTTAGAAAACTTCGGGAGTGTGTTAAAGAAAGATTTCGATTTTATCACATTAAAACAAATTTGTGATGGCGCATCGACTAATCCATTAACTGAATTCAAAGTTTTAATCATGCATGTATTACATCCGTAAATGTCGGACGATCTTTTTCAAAATATAAACACATCTTTTCACGACGGCGAACATCGTTCAACGAAACAACTATGGAAACATATCTATTGCTGTCAACTTTTTACAACTTATCCAGTGGGTGATAATACTGATAATGGTGCTTTTACTTTTAATGTTCCGTAATTCCGATCCAGCCCACCAACCTACTTGATAACGCCGCTTGAGAGGGTGAGTATTTCACAACATTTCAGATATTATAATTCTTGATTGGTTCTGTTATTATTATTCGATTTATTACGTATTTTTTGGAATTGTACTTACTAAAGGAAGTTCACTATTTTGGAGTAAGTTCAGTCTTATTGCTGCATTCTCGGCCACGTATACATCTTTCAACTTTGCTTTCCATAGATCTTTCATCCACATTTGAAGAGTGTTTTGGATCGTTGTCGGGTTGGAATATGAACCTCGGAGGCATCTTCCATTCTGCATAGGCGATAATAACGATCTAAAATTCCTTGTTTGAAGTGCAGACGCCTCACACAGTATGCTGAAAAACAGCACCACCACCATGCTTCACAGCAGCTGTTGTGTATATTTAGGTTGAATCTTTCGTTAGCTGGTCATCTTACTCACCTTATGCCGTCTAATTTAAATAGATTACATTTACTTTGGTCATTGAAAAGTACTTTTTTTCCAATCGTTTCTCATCCATGTTATATGTTCTTTGGCAAATTCTAGTCGCGCCCTTTTCTTACTAATACGCGGTCTTCTTGAAAGTAGTCGTGTTTCTACTAACCTTTGTACAATCCTGCTACTAATATTGAAATTATTTATTTCTTTATTTAATTTTTGCAGTCCATGACGTCTACATTTATATTGGACAGGTCAAATCGTGTAAAAACCACATTTGTAAATTTTCTCCAAATTCCTTAGGAAAGAAATTATCTTCTGTCCATACACTAGGTGGACACATTGTATTTATAGATTAAAAAGGGATAAAGCTATAATATTTTTCTTACAGAAAACTCGGTAATCGATAGTGACAATGCAAATCAAACCGTTGAGAAAAGGACAAAGAAAAAGAAGAAAACACGTGCTAGACCTACTCTAATGAAAGATAAAAAGAGTATATTGCTAAATGGAATACCAAAAATGGTACCTAATGATTTCGTAGGAAATATTGACATTAATGCAAATAATTACCAAAATATGTCAACGAATAAAATTCCCATGGATCATTGCAGATGTAAATTTAATTTGTTGTAAGTGAAATAACCAACTACCTCTTTTAATTTGATATAAATTGTCCTTTTTTTTCATACTTAGAAACAATGAAGAGCGTGGTTTTATATCATACAACGATGAAGACCCTACATTACAAGAAAAATTATTTCCAAACATGTTTCCAGTGATAAAACCAATAACCATATGTCCCGAATTTAAAAATTTTAATGTAGATGAAGATGATCAAACCTTCAATGATTCGTTGTATTTATACCATATTATTTAAACAGTTTACTTCTACTGTTTTAGCTATTGTTGCAGAAGCAGTATAGTGAACGATCGCGAAAAGTCAAGATCATTAGGTCTCATCAACAATGAGGTTGTATATGATGATGATGGTATTCCGATTCCAGACTTGGATGGTTCTATTCATGACGTTTTTGCAGGTATTAAATGTGTATTTAATACATTGATGTCCCAACCTATTATTAAATTATTAAATTGCAGCTAGGTGCACGATATGCCTTTCTCATGTGGAATCCTTTCTTCCTCATCTTCTTTCTTATTTGCTTATTTGATCCACTGTTATTGGTGACACACAGCTAGAATCTCTTCATCGTCTTCCACAAGCCATTATTTCCCAGCATGATTGACTTGATGGAATTCAGTATCCTGAGCATCCCAAGCAAGCTATCGGAATAGAATCATCATTTTCATCGTTTGTTTTGAGCAGCAGGTGTCAGCAATGCCATCCCTCAAGCGTCTTTGCGGGATGGCATTGCTGACACAAATCCGAATTCTTAAAAAAGCCCTACTAAGAGAGTTACACTACATCGGTCTATAAACGCACAAAGTTTCATTAAAATCGGTGAGATACACTTACCTGTCGAAGATCTCAAATTTTGATTTCTCCGCCTACAGTACACGCTTGCATTGTGAGCGATGTCGGGTGTATTGTGTTTTTTTTCCTGCTTATTACCGTGTCCTAAACAGTGCTTTGGCAGTTCGACCCTGCAGACCATGTTTACTTAGATGTCACCGTACTGTGGACGAATACATTGCAACGCCTATTACCTTCTATAGGTCTAGAGGTCTGAGCTAGTTGGGCTGGTCATAGTGTCCGATTCCTTAAGGAACTGAAACGCAGATAATTACCATTTCCTTGAGTTTCTTTTTGGCCGTCCTTATCTTAGCTTGTTAATTATATTTCTTGTTTCCAATTTCTTGCGAACAACTCACTAAATTTCTGCAGCTTTTAAGTACATATCCCTGTAGCGTGCAATAATCGAGTCCGTAACAAAGTAGGTGCCCTGCATGTTGCGTATCGATTACCCCGAATATGTGAAAATACTTTTATTATGTTCATTTTATACTATTCCAGAAGGTTGGGACATCCTCTATACTTGAGAACGATTTATACATTTTATTTTTATATTTGTAGATGATGCAGAACCAATAGATTTCGACGGAGAGGAAATAGTAACTGGACAAACTGCCAATAGAAGAATAGAAATGATCACATCATTTTGTCCGTTGGAAATACCAACAGAGAAGAATGCGTTGGATCGTTCGATAACGAATAACTCGAACATATTTCTAGAAACAGTTTGGGTTGGTCCAAGTCATTGGAAAAATAAACGGATATTACAATCACGTACTTAATCCCGCCTTGAAATTCCGAAGATTTATTTTCATTTTCCTATTTATTTCTACAGGCTCTAGATATTCTGGGAAGCCAGATCAAAAAATTCCTCAAAGTCGAAGAAAAAAGAGATCAATACGTCCACAGCCCGCGTCGATTGATTTTAACGCTTCATCAGTGATTAATTTTCAGAAATTTTGCCGCGGAAAAGCAAAACATGATATAAAGAAGTAATTTTAATTTCGTTACTAATAGCTATACCGGGTGATTTATTAAGAGTGGCGAGTGGTAAATGTGGTAAGGAAAACATCTTTAACAATATTGTCGAGATTCTTAAGTTGTCGCAGGATGGCGTAAATTGCTATTTAATTTTTATTATAATTTTAAATCATTTTCTATTATTATGGAGGGCAAAAGCTAAATGTCCACTGCGACAAAATACTACTGCCCCGGTAAGCCGCGACCTAAATCCCCTCTCGGCGCTTCTGCCGTAGCACGCGTTTGTCGAACCACTGGAATAGCGGGCTGTTAATGTTCGGTAATTCGAATGCAGCCCGCCAACCCATTTGATAACGCTGCTTAAAAGGGTGAGTGTTTCACAACTTTTCAGATATTATAATTCTTGATTGGTTCTGTTATTATTATTCGATTTATAACTTATTTTTTGGTATTATGCTTACTGAAGGAAGCACACGCCTATGCCGCGCACAGACATTACCTCCCTTTACTGATTAACTGTCGATACCGCAAATTATCTTTTGTCGTTCCAAAGATATTTCGATTTTGGTAAATTTTTACTTAAAGTTCCACGACAAACGGTTACCGAGGTAATTGCCGATCGTCACCCTTAATGAGTCACCTGGTACAGTATGTCCGCCTAGTGCGTGAAGGGAAAATAATTCCTTCGCAGGCAAGTCGTGCACAACATAGAATTATATTCAAGTCTACAGGCTGTTCTGTTTCCGTTGCACACGTTACAAGCTTGATTAAGTTGGACACCCTGTATACTAATGCGGTTTCAGATGCCGCTGTTTAATCCTTGTCAACTTTATTCAACGTTCCCTATAACTATCTAGCTTAGTTGCTGAGTTAATTGAGATACGAGGGTAGTTTGAAAAGTTTACAGCCTCTATTCCTCAAGCGAAATTTTGAGTATAGGAAACAACGAAACCTCAGTTGAATTGTGAATTTTTGACGACCTGTGAAGGGTTTTGATGGAACAAAACTTTTTTTCTTTAAACGCCGCCGTTCTTCCGCGATTTCTACCTTCATCTTGTCAGGTAATGAAGCGCAGTATGCCTTCGTCATTGTTTTTCCATTTTCAAGATAGTCGATTACCGCAAATCCATGACTATCCCAAAAAGAGTCGCCATCACCTTCCCGGCCAATAGAACAATCTTCGCCTTTTTCGGAGCCGATTCACCCTTCGCAGGCTATTGTTTCGACTGTGCCTTGGCTTCAGGACTATGTTGGTGTATCCATGTTTCATCTGCAGTTATTAATCGACGCCAACACTGCGGCTTATTTCGCTTAAACTGCTTCAATACGGCTTCAATATTAATAATACTCCTAAATTATGATCAATCAATTATTTATTTATATGATATATAGATTTAGCACTATATATCATGTGATTCAAATTAAAACTCGTAAAAATCATGCATGTTATTCATGTTTTCATCTAACATGAACGTTTCAGCATCAAAATCTACATCATTCTCGCTATCTTCTCCTTCCTCCTCTCCCAGATTCTTTTTGTCACTAATACAATCCTCCATATGAAATTCATCTTCTTCCTCTTCAATAAAGTCTTCCTCACTAATACTATCCTCCGTAAGAGATTCGTCTTCTTCCTGTTCGAGAAATTCTTCCTGCTCCATGTCTGTATCAACACCCTCAGATATTGTAGGAATTTATAGCACTTCAATGACTTCTGCACTAACCACATTTTATTAGTGCTTGAATTGGGTACCATTCAGCAATGGTTCTCCATACGTTCACTCATTATCAAGAAGGTCTTCTGGCCAGATTCGTTTCAATCTCCTTTCTTCTAGTGGTGGAGTGAATAAGTTTCGTAAATAGTGATTCTCATGATCTGATATACTGTCTTTGTATTTTTTTCAGGCTGGGAGTTATTACTATACTTTTATTAATGGGAATTTCAGATCCTTATGTAAAGTTTGATTTGTTACATACCGAGGTGCTCCAGATATCATTCGAAGTGTTTCGAACTGGAATGGCTAACGAATTTTGGCATTGGATGGCTCACTACAGCCCCACAATTCTATCCCATATGTCCATATTGGTTTGAAAATATATTTGTATATGATCAATTCATTTCCAAGGGATCGTTTGAACTTTCTGTTTAGTAGCCAGAACATATTTTTGATTTTTAGTTGGCGTCTTTTCGCTTTTATGTGCGTTTTCCATGTCAATTTCTCATCCAAGTGAAGTCCAAGATATTTCACCTCAATCTTCGTTGGTATATGATTGTTATTTATGGTAACCCGAGGAGGTCTGTTTCTTTTTGTTATAAACGTTATGTGTACTAATTTGTTGGTATTAACATTTATCTTATATTTCTGTAGCCATCTATAAAAGGTGTCTCTATATGACATTGCAGCTTTTCAGATGCTCTCAACGGGTCTAAACCTGAGGTTAGTATCGCATTGTCATCCGCAAATGTAGTTTGTTTGCGGGAGGTCAGTAGTGAATATTAAATAGAGGAAAAGGCCAAGCTTACTACCCTGAGGGACTCCTGATTTAATAGGTTTATATTCTGATGGAACGTCATCTATTTTCACTTGGAAGTAAGGATCATTTAAATATGATTTCAAAATAATGTAAAAGCGGTCAGGTAAGGATTTTCTTAGTTTATAAAGGAGTCCTTCGTGCCAAACCCTGTCAAATGTCTGTTAAATGTCTAAAATATTCACAGTCTTCGAAGCTCTTAAACTTCTGATATGTACAGTACATTCTATGTTATAATACACTAATTGAAATCCTCTCCTTTATCAAGCTTGACTGCTTACTTGGTATTGACCTTGATATTGGGATTGGCCTTGACCATATCATTGACCTCCGTATCAACCTTGACATTGACCAGTCTCTGGTCCGATTCTGGAACCCCCTCATTGACATTGGCCTATGCAGGTACAAAGTCAAGGAGTCAATGAGGAGGTTCCAGAATCGGTATCTGGTTAGCTTTTTCATACCTAAATCCTCAGCCAATATACGACAAATACGTTCTTTCGGGATACCCGCAGCTTTTGCTGTCTCTCTAACCTTATTGGACGGTCATCTATCGCGATTTGGTGAATTTTTCCGATGTTATTGGTAATTGTTGCGGTTTTAGGCCGTCCCGAATGTTCTTCGTCAACCAAACTGATACGAACGACCATGTTTAAACTCAACTTCCCGAAATGTCACTATGGCAAATCATGGTGTAAAGAACGTCTATTTCGGCTGTAATTTGAATTGAAGAATTTAATGATTGCCCCATATTCGATTTTTTCCATTTTTTACAGAAATACTAAAAACACATTTTCATGTTGAGGCTTGAAACTTTTCAGACTACCCCCGTAATTTGAGATCTTTACGAAATACCACAAATAAAACATTATTTTGTAGATACACTCTGCCAGTTAATGATCTGTTTTCTGCTACGGAATTTGACAATCTAATATTGCAAGAATTAAAGCCAAAGTTGGAATATCAATCGAAAGAAGCCAAAGAATCTGAATTCGAACACAGCCCATATGACTACGATAATCCTGACGATTCACAATACTGTTCCCAAGTCGATGTGAGTTGTGAAAGTGATTAAATTAACTGCGAAAGTGATTAAATTATGTTTTAATTTATTAATTTGCAGCTACCGGATGTAAATGATAATATTGCAGATGGTAAAGAGACTGATGTTGATGGTGAACAGGCTCATGATGTAATAGGAAATTGCATAGAAAATCCGAATGGACCCGAAAATGACTTACCTGTTTGTTTAGATACAGAAGATGCATTAATCGAAGGACCTGATTTGGTATAGATAATCCTAAAATAAGTGACATTATAGAATGTAGATATAATTTTGTATTGGTAGGTAACTCAAGTGTACGTGCCATACGCTCATCGGGCTAAGAATGTAAATATGAGAAGATTGAAAAGCGCAATGTTAGAATGCCTGATTGGTGAAACAGTTGAAAACAATGTAAGTAAATGTTGCGTTGTCCCGTTCCTCACTGAATACGCTGTACAAGCGATTTTGTAAACATCTGCAAAACAGAAATCTAATTAAATATATTATTGCAGGCTTCAACAGAAGAATTGCACATCCAACCAACTACATTCTCTACAATCTTAAAACAACTACCCTCGAAATTACCGAAAAAAGTGAGAAACGATATTAGTGTTCCAATGGCATTCTTTTCTTTACTACATCTTACCAACGAACATAATTTAGAATTAATGGGATCTGATCGATTGAATGACGTTAAAATAAAATAGAATCGTATACGTATTTTTTATAATTATTTGTAATTTTTTTTAAGATTCTAATTTAATAAAGTATGTTTTGCAATATATAAAATGTCTCATTTGAATATTGAAAAGAACCCGAGAACACAATAAGGAATTGCTGAATAAAAACTGATTAATAAAGCGAGGTTTTTCAGTAAAAACAATACCAAAAAATAAGTAATAAATCGAATAATAACAGAACCAATCAAGAATTGTATCTGAAAAGTTGTGAAGTGCTCGCCTTCTTCAGCATCGTTATCAAGTAGGTTGGCGGGCTGCATCGGAATAACCGAACGTTAAAAGTAGAAGCACCATTATCAGTATTATCACCCACTGTATAAAAGTCTTAAAAAGTTGAGAGCATTAGATATGGTTCCACAGTTGTCTCGTTGAACGATGTTCGCCGTGGTGAAAAATTTGTATATATTTTGAAAACGCTCGTCTGACATCTACGGATGTGATTAAAACACTCTTTGAATTCAGTTAATGGATTAGTCGATGCACCATCGCAAAGTTACGAATAGTTTGTAACTCTGTTTCAACGGAAATATCTTGAAATTTAGTCTGGCTCTCAATAGCCGCAGCTTTGGCAGGATTGAATTGTAGAATAACAGCTTTTACTTGTTTGAAATATTCAACATAAAGAGCTTTCCTACAACTATGTTACCCAACGTGTAAGAATCGGCTGAGATGGTTCACGAATACCAAGACACTGTGTGTGAAATGGTCGAAGACGTTTTGAAGATTTGGAAAACGCTTTTTTTGTACTTACTATAAATGCATCTACCAACGTGAACATTGTCGAATTGCTTCTGCCACAAGATGTAAAGCATGTAACATGTAAACACCTGCAACCGTGTTCAAGAAGAGAATGGCCTACCGAACGCATTGTCGCAGCACCATCGCTCAGAAACATCAACACTTGACGTGGTGAAACTTGAAAGGTACACTTTTCCAGTCTTTTGCTAGCTAATAACAGTGAAAATGACGGTTTATAAGGCTCCAGGACACCTACTATAACATTTAGAATAGAATTTCTTTTACAATCTGTTGTCTCGTCAACACATAACTAAAACAACTGATTTTCGTTTCCACGTCTTCACCTACAAATAAAACATGCTTACGTGCCGTTTTCGTAGTTGGCAATTTCAACTCGGGGTTGTACTTATACCAAAAGTTCTAAAACGGTTCTTTTTCGAGTAAGCGAAGTGGCAAATTACAGGTTATCATCACGACAAGTAAATCGAAAATAAAGACAGTTCTCGTTGGCACGCCCTTTTCTCTATTTCTCTTCGGTATTGACATGTTTGTTATAGTCCGCCTTGTCCTAGCACATGAAACGTTTCTCGCACACTTTACAAACTATTTTAGTACCGTCGTAGAACAAATCCGGAAAGCCACAAATAAACTTATTAACTTTTCAAATGAATAATTATGGATTTATAACGAATAACATGTAACACAAAACACAACGCACGCTCTCGTTTCCTAAACTGAACGAAAAATAAGCAAGGGGACGCTGACAAAGCGAGAATCGATTTTTGCACACAGCCGGCTACTCCGGTGAAACGTCTATGTATCGCAGAGACGATTAGCTCGATCTAATTATAACAGCTCGTGCTATTTATTTAATAAATATAACTGCATTCGCTGCTTCCATTAACTTTTCTTTTTATGTTGGCGACATTGGGTGACTTTTGACAAAGAATATGGCGATTTTCAGTCTAGAAATACTGGCAACATTGTTAGCAACTTAAGAAACTAAAAATACCAAAACAACTAAACTTTCTTTACTAAAATACTTGTTGCTGAAATCTTCTCTGGATCGCCCGATAATGGTAAGGTGTATAAGGAAAGAAATAAGAAGCGAGTTATATTCACATATTTATTGAATAAAATGAATTTAAAATAAAAATAAATCTTATACGAAACTGAAAACTTAACAGAATATGTATGAAGTACTTTATTGGAGTGAAATACAAACTAAATTGAAATATAAATAAAAAAGTAGACAAATAGATGCTTCCATTAGAAATTATATTTATTTTAAAATTAACTGCAAAAAATTTGTTTATTACTTTTGTACACAAGTGTATTCTTTGCGTTAAAGTTTACAGTTGCATAATTTGATTGGCAGATTCGCACATTTTCAACACTATTTTCAAATTTCACATATCTTCGTCTTAGATTTTTTCTTTGAAAAGATAGAAAAATATCACAAATTACGCAATGATTGCGTCAGATATCGAAATAGTGATTCAATAACTTTTTTATATCGAAAAAAATTACATAATTTTTTTCAATTATTAACAGCTTTAACCCGTTTTAACCTTGCAATAAGCGAGCTTGATGCAACCCAAGAAATATGTTCGTTTTAATTGATAAGAAAATTTCAATATTGATTAATATCGCACGGGAATTGACGACGAGCTTTCCGACAAACACGAGACACGAGCAAATTATTCAGTTGTACATCGACGTCGATTGAATGAATATATCAAAAAGGAAAGCTCTTATCTTGGTGTTTAATTCTACAGGTATTTCAAATGGAAACATCGCCAAGAGTTTGCTCCATTCAAAGTCACGTAGTTTATGGATATGTAGGGAATAAAAGTGCTACATTTCCACTGCAAGTAAGTTACCTTTTTTTTAATCTTATTGATTTAATCTTACATTGGCAACGTAAATGAAATTTTTAGCTATTAGGCTTCGAAGTAGATGCTATAAATTCTGTTCAACTCTCAAATCACACCGGTTACGCAATAGTAAAAGGTCAAGTCCTTACGGATAAGGATTTCGATGATTTAGTTGAAGGGTTAATGGGAAACAATTTAGATGTTTACACGCATTTATTGACAGGTTATGTTGGAAATTTAACGTTCCTCAATAGGATAGCTAGTTTTGTAAAACATGTAAAGGAGAAAAACCCAAATTTAATATTCGGTACAGTTATACGATTAATTCGTAAGCAATATCGACATTTTTACCATTCTCATTGTAGTGTGCGATCCCGTCATGGGTGATAACGGCCATTTATACGTACCTGCGGAATTATTGCCTACATATAGCAACGTCTTAGCCCCATTGGCCGATATTCTAACTCCAAATCAGTATGAAATCGAACTCCTAACGGGTTGTACGATTAAAACCATCGAAGATGCTTGGACGGCCTGTGATATCTTACACGATCGAGGATGCAAAACCGTGGTACTCTCGTCGACTGTTTTAGGGGATTCCGAGCATTTGTTAGCATTGGCTAGCAGTCGAGTAGGTAAGTAATCTGAAACAGAGGAGAATAATGTTTTACTGTTATATATTTTGTGCAGATGATGGTGTAAAACTGACGATCAAAATCCCTAAGCTAGATGCATCGTTTACTGGATCGGGCGATCTGTTTACCAGTTTACTTTTGGCGTGGTCGTATAAGACAAATAATAACATCAAGTCGGCTATGGAAAAAACAATTGCTACAATGCAGAAGGTGCTGCAGAGAACCGAGCAGTATGCAAAAGGTATGAATTTTGTTATACGTTGGAGCAGATTTAATAAAACATTTTTTAAAACAAAGGATTTAGCTAACAATTTGGGGTAATTAGTAGTTTTTATGGTGGTTTCTGATCTTGTTAACGTTGCATCCGGTGTACCCCAGGACTCTATATTGGGACTGCTATTGTTTGTAATTTTTATTAACGAACTACCTCGATGTCAGTCTCAAATTGTAGATTGTTGGGTATTACATTCGATAATAAACTAAAATGGAATATACATTTAGAAGCCATCGTTTCAAAGTTAAAGAGGGTCGTTTTGTACTTTGCTTGAAAAGCAGTTCTATCTATCAAACGGAAAATTCTAAATTCAATCATCGAAATAATTGTTTGAAATATTTACAATCAATTAAAATTTGATATTTTAATAAATAAATACATCTAAATTTTAGGAAAAACTCTAGGTGGAATACACGTTCCAAAAAAATTGTCCATCGTCAATTATTTTTTTCTTTTTAAATTAATTTATAACTATAAAAATTTTATTTATATTTAAACATTGTACGGCTTTTATTTTATTGTTTTTATCTCTGCAATAATCAGAAAACAATTCTGTTTATCAAAAAGTCAATGTTTAATATTTAATTCTGTTAATCAACCGTCTGCAAACACTTTATTTATTGTTCTAGTAACTATTTCTTTTAAAAAAAGTTATTACAAAATAGCACGTGTGTTACTATTTTATTTTTAAACAAATAATCGTAGAAATGCAATATCCAAGGTTAAATTTCTTTTTGTTTTGCAGTCCAACGATAATTGAAGAAAATTTTGCAATATCACTACCAAGTTGATTATTTTACTTCCTTTATTGCCTATAATAAAGATTAAATTTGAAACATGGTATACACTACAATTTATCTAAATTAGAACGCTTCTAGTTAAAGCAAATCATATTTAAAACCCCCTTTTGTGGGTTAAATTCATTTCCAAAGTACATAGAAAGTTCAAATATTTAATTGCAGTAAAATCTGTACAGTGTTTGATATCATAAATGGGAAAAATATACAGTCATGGACAAAAACACGAAATTGTTATGAAATTCAGCATTTGTAGGTAATTGATTATAAGGACTGAAATGGAAATATCCACATCTTCCTGACTTCCGATTTAAGGGGAAGTTATCTTCAATTTTTAAATTTTAAATGAAACACTGCATATATATTTTTTTATATTTTAATAGAGCACAAAAGTATCGAGTTTTCTACATTTCCTTTAATAGCATACCAAGATATTAGCTATAATTACAATACATTAACATAGCGGAAAATAGAAATAAAACAACGATTTTATGTAGAAGAACCTTAGAGTATGATGTGTGAATATTAATGTATCAACTGTTCAAACTGTTGATCATCTACTTCTTGATAATACGCTAATGTATGGTGTGATCCCTCAATGATAGCTGGGATGATTCTTCGCACTTCTTCCATGATCTTAGGGCCTCGAATCACTTTCGATTTTAGATAACTCTGCTGGACTAAGATCCCGAGATCTAGCAAGCCATTCGATGGTATCCCTTTGTCCGATTTATTTTTGAAGGAATCTAAAGTTTCCCGGATGAAGCCCCATCTTGCTGAAACCATATAGCAACTGGTAACTGCCCCTCTTCCATTAAAGCAGGGATAATTTGCATATTTAAGAGATTCAAATAGGTTTCTCCTGTGAAATTGCCATTCAAAGATAGGGTCCAATAATCCTGTTTCTATAAACACCAGCGCAAACATTTAATTTTATGAGTTATTTTGGGACAATTATCCCGATGAGCTCTGCGCGACGAACGACGTAGAACTGTGACGTGAGGGAAATCTCGAATCCGAAACGTTTCAACCTATCGCGACGCCGGCTAGGATAGTATTCACTACTCTCCCTCAAGGAAATGAGGGTGAGACGTCTAACTTAAATAGAGTGAGACTTAAAAGACATATTTGATTCCCTACCAAACCCAGAGTTTGGATAACCATCTCTTACTGTAATATAATCTATTTGGACTTCAAAAAGACGTATATGATATTAAAGAGTATTTCTCTCGTGTTTTGTTTATAAAATATATCTTGTAACTCTTTCTCTCATATTTGTTTGCAACGGCGAGCTTGTCAAATGACATAGTAGGATAGATGACAGTTAACTAATTGCAACAAATTTACTATCGAGATACATTTGAGACGCTATGATAATGTTAAAACAATAAAACGCTATGTGTATCATCCTTTTCGGTTAAAAGAAAAGATTTATGTTTTTTCTTTCGCAGCTAAAGGAGTCTGCCCAAAAAATCTAGAACTGCAACTGATCCAAAGCAAATGCGATATTGAAAAACCTTACGTTGAAATCCGTGCTAAGGGTGGAGTATACGAATGCAAGGAGAACAAAGCCAAGTAAACATTTAATGAACCAACACCATATCTCAAGGACAATAAGGGATAACAATAAAGAGAAATAAGTATTTTTTCGCCGTCTTCCATAAGGATCCAGCGTCACTCCTAGGAAAATTATACATAATCATGATTATACCGATTGGGAAAATGAGAAATTAGCTATATCGGTATCCCCTCCTCGCTCTCTCCCCGTACATGCGAAAGAGCGCGGAGGAGACTGAGTGAAGTCCGAGCAATTCCTGCTAGTACACTTCGAACAATGTCGGGATGTAGACGTACTGTACGAAGAGCGTACGTAATAATTTGAAGTCAAGGTCGCCTGGAAATGAGAGTTTCGCATATTTATTTCGTTGTTGCTACCAAACCTAGACGAAATTAATAAGAAATGCTAATGAAATAAAAGAAAAGAAAAATAAATACTCCAGAAATTCTCTCTAATATCGTCCGCACATACTGCAATCTACCTCGTAACTAACCACATCGGTAACCTTGAGCCATCGACTGCCGCTAACTCCTCCGCTTGAGAACGAGGAGAGGATAGTGATATGGCTAATTTCACATTTTCCCAAACGGTATGTTTTTCTTTAGTATTTCTTAGTATACGTACTTTTTTCACTACTTTTTGTTCTTATTACGTTCCAATTTTTAGAATTTATGTGATATAATTCTAGCGTAGTGCAATGTATTGTATAGATGAAATTGGTTACTTAAAAAGTAAATAAAATGTTGCTTATATAATGTACAAAGGGGAATTATTTCAAATAAACTCATAATCCTTAAAACCCATGAAGGGGGAACACCTGTTTCCGCTTATCTAATCTCATTATGAACTGTTTCAATTGAATGACTGCACACAAATATTTTAGACGGAAGTCATACTAGATAGTACCAAAATTACAGTAGATAATGCGTAAAATGATTAAAACAATTACCAATATACAAGGTGTCCCAGCTTCAATTATCCAAATTTAATGTTGGGATACCTGGCGTAATACCGAACAAAACATCTTAATAAACTTAGGTCCGGATTGCGCATGCGTTAAAGGATACTTTTTGAAAGTTAAAGCCATGTTGGACGCTCAGTTGCTGTTTAACAGTCGTTTGTGTCAATCGATCTTAGCGCTTCTGTAAAAATGGAAAACATCGAATATCCAGCCGTCATTAAATTCTTACATTTGAAAGGCAATACGCTGTTCCATCGGCCGGGAAAGTGATAGCGACTGTTTTTCGGGAGTTGTGCTAAACGACTATTTTGAAAAAGGAAAAACAATAACAGGAGTATACTACGCATCATTACTTGACAAGCTGATGGCAGAAATTGCGGAAAAACAGCCGGTGTTATTCCACCAGGACAACGCACTGTCTCACACTTCAGTGGTCTCCATAGCAAAAATTCACCTATTGGGGGTCGAATTGACCCGCCTTACCAGATCTGGCCCCCAGAGATTTTTTCTGTTTGTTAGATTCAACATTTCGCTTGAAGGACAGAGATTTTCATCAAATTTCCATCATTAAAAACTCATATTCTCCTTCTAATATGAACTTTATGAACATCTTTCCTGGTGAAAACTCTTGACCTTTTAGGAACTTCACCATTTGGATTAATTTGACGAAAACTTTCCCGGACAATTGATGAGTCGCAATAGACCTATTCCATGGCCACCACGATCAGTAGATTTGATGCCTATAGATTTCCATGCAGGAAAGGTCACGTGCATGTGACCAGAGTCAACATACATGATCAATTTGTTGAGCGAATTCAAAATGATGGACGTATTGAAATCTTTTTATGAATGTCAAGGAATGTCGTAAAAGCGTGGGTCAACAAATTTAAAGCTACAGGAAGTGACTCGACATCAAAACCGGTCGGCCCGTAAGCATGCGCAAGCATTGAAAATCACTCGTTCAAGCGTTCAATATATTTTAAAACAGGATTGGCACTTTCATCCATACAAAATTCAGCATGTACAGTACTTCAAATCGACAGACCACGCACAAAGAAAAAGATTCTGTGAAATAATGATGATTTTTTTTTAGATGACAGGGTTTTAATAATGAAGCCCACTTTCATCTGGATGGCTATGTGAATAAACAAAACTGCCGATACTGGGACCCTAATAACACACATGGAAAGCATGCTAAATAGCTGCATTCCAAAAAAGTAACAGTTTGGTGTGCAATGTCGGCAATGGAATAATTGGTCCTTTTCTGAAGTTATTCGCGGTCGTACTGTGACAGTAAACGGTATCCACTCTAGAAGGTATATAATATTTTTGCACCAGCCCTCCAAAACTTTCCAGACTATGACAATATGACTTCGTTCTAGCAAGATGGTGCTGTAGCACATACGGCATAGTTGCCCATATAAAATGTATGTGAATTATTCCCAGGTTGTCTCCTCTCCAAACGTGACGACATTGACAGGCCCCCCGATCACTTGACACCCTTGCATTTCTTTTTGTGGGGGTACCTTAAAAGCCGCGTTTACGTCAATCCCCCTGCTAACATCGAAGAGCTGAAACAACGAATACGGGATCAGATCAACTGTATTCTAACACCTACGCACCTGTATAGAAGAGTGCTATAACCAAGATGAGTAGCATATGAGCAATATTCTTTTCAAAAAGTAAATCCGCATGTGTATGTTTTCATATTTTTTAAATAAACCTATTCTAACTCTATTACATATGTTTTTATTATAATTTTTTGAAATGGGAAATTTACTCTAGGTCACCTTGTAGTTAGTACGTTAGAAAACTTTAAAGTCTCACCACGTCATGTGTTAATGTTTATGAGCGATGGTGCCGCGACAATGCGTTCGGTTGCTCTTCTTAAACACGATTGCAAGTGTTTACATGTTACGTGTAAGGCGCACGCTTTACATCTTGTGGCAGAAACTATTCGACAATGTTCACTGGAGGTAGATGCATTAACAACAACTACAAATCTCCAAAACGTCTGCGATCGTTTCACCCACAGTATCTTGATATTCGTGAACCACCACAGCCGATTCTTAAACGTTGGGGAACATGGTTGCAGGCAGCTTTTTATTATGCTGAATATTTCAAACAAGTAAAAGCAGTCATTCTACAATTCAATCCTGTTGAAGAGAAAATTTCAAGATATTTCCGTTGAAACAGAGTTACAAACTATTCGTAACAACTATAAAGGATTATATGACGCGATAGAACAATTAGAAAATAGAGCGTTGTCGTTAGTGGAGTCACTGCAAATAGTGGACGAAGCACATACACCGGTACGCACTATACATAATCGCGTTTTAGAAAACTTCGAGAGTGTGTTAAAGAAAGATTTCGATTTTATCACATTAAGACAAATTTGTGATGGTGCAGTTAATGGATTAGCCGCATTAACTGACTTCAAAGAGTGTTTTAATCGTTCATGTATTACATCCGTAGATGTCAGACGATCATTTTCAAAATATATACAATTTTTTTCACCACGGCGAACATCGTTCAACGAGACAACTGTGATGGATAATGGTGCTTCTACCTGCTTGAAATAAAAGATGGCCTTGACAAAATTCTATATAAATTTAGTCAATTTAATAAATAAAATGTTATGAGTAGAGCTACGCAAACTGCGCTGTAAGCCAGTGGCGGACGCATAAAAGTTTACACAAAATAAACACGGCCGGGACAATTCGGTATAAGCGTCAGTATAACTGCGACTCGAAAGCCGATCTGTTGTGTATGCATCTACGCTGTCGTATACTATATCGTAGTTCTACGTTTGTTTTGAAAATGTTTCCTACGTCGCGAAAACGACCAAAGTTGGACACAATAAGAGAATTTATTGCAGAAATGCCTGATTTAAAGTGTGATGGCGCCAAAATTCAATGTGTAGTGTGTAAAATAGATTTAATGTGTTGGTCGAAAAGTGATTGTCTACGGCACGTAAATAGTGCAGGGCATGTTCAAAAAAATTCCACACGAGATTATGACAAATTTAAATTAATTTATTGTGTTACCTTTTGCATGTAATTTACCATTTCATTTACTAAGGAAGAAAGCATACGTCCCGTTTTGGAATGAATATTCCGACTTTAAGTTACCAAGTGAGAGAACATTACAGAGAGGTGTGCCGTCTGCTCGTGAGCATGTCGAGAAAAGAATTAAATCGAAGTTGCAAGATAAAAAACTGTGGTTATGTGTGGACGAAACAACAGATCGTAAAAAACATTCTGTGGTTAATGTAATGGTACGCACAATGGAACCATATCGACCGTCACCCTCAATTTTAGTAGCTTCCAGACGAATACAACAATGCGCTGCCGAAGTAATTTCAATGTTGGTGTTAAATACATTGGAAAAGTTTGAACTTTCAACAGATCAACTGTTGACGTTTATGAGTGATGGTGCCGCAAACATGCTTGCTGTAGGTCGATCTCTTAAAAAACATTGTGCTAACTTGTTGCATATTACATGTAAAATTCATACTCTCAGTCTCGTAGCAGATAGTATCAGAAAATGTGATCCCGAAGTAGACGCTCTGATAGCACGTACAAAAGCTGTGTTTGTAAAATCCCCAAAACGTATTCGGAAATTTCATAGACTATGCCCCGGTATTCCTGAACCACCACGACCTATTCTTACTCGTTGTAGAACATGGTTAGAGGCTGCATTTTATTATCTTAAATATTTTGAGAATATAAAGAACGCGATTTTAGAATTCGACCCAAAGGAAGCTGCGGCTGTCAAGGTAAGCCGCTTGAAATTTCAGGATAGTCAAGTTAAAACAGATTTGGAAATTATTCAGAACAATTACGTGGGCCTAGCGGATGCGATAGAAAAACTACAAAATTCTTCGGTGTCGTTAGTGGAATCTTTGCAAATAGGGCAACATGTTCACGCACAGCTATACGCGATAGAAGACGCAAGAAATGTTTGTGTTTTAGAAAGGTTGGAAAGTGTTTTAGAGAAAGATTATGATTTTGGCACATTAAGACAAATTTGCGAAGGTGCGCCAACAGAACCGTTAAGTTATTTGAAAGATTATTTTACTTACGCAAATATAACGTCACTAGATGTAGAACGTTCGTTTTCGGCATACAAAAACACTTTTTCTTCGCGCCGCACTCACTTTGCCGACCTTGGACACATATCTAATGTTACAAATATTAAATAGACATTATCCACTTTGCGATTTCACGGAGGACTCTTAAAACGGTAAGTGTTTGAGCACGTATCACATTTAATTTATTTTGTGTAAACTTTTATGCGTCCGCCACTGGCTTTCAGCGCAGTTGCGTTGCTCTAGTTATGAGTCAATACCATCTTTTATTTCAACACTTATGAACAATTCACGCAGAGTCGCCATGGATCGTAAAAATAAAACACTGTTATTACGTTTTAAAATCATTTATTGATATATGACGTCGAAATTGAACATAAGAAAAAGAATTTACAAAATGAACAAATCTATGTACAAAAATATTTTGATAATCGGTATACACGATGGTACGTTTTTCGAAAACGCCCTCATGACATTTTCTAAATTTCGCCGATAATTTAAGTTGGTAATTCCGACAGTAAACTTAAAACATCCGCGAAATTTAAAAAAATGCCAAGTGGGGTAATATTTCTTTTTAAAGCAAGCAGGTCGTTATAAATTTAATCATTCATAAATTAGGTTTGCCTTGGACGGTGTTATTTGAGGTTATGCGAAATAAAAGTATTGATTGTAGATTGAATTGAGGTACAGGGTTATTCAAATGTTTTGTAACACACGAATACAATCGTATATAGTTTCAAAAAATACCCTGTATACTATCGTATTCTCTAATTAATTCCAACATAGTTTTTTTTTACCAATCTTTCCACAAATATAATTTTAAGTTACAACTAGGGTTTAAATAATCATTAAATTAAAAAAAGTAAAATAAAATCTACAAATCTTGATGAAAACTCATAGAATAATTCTTAACCTCATAAATATACAAGATGTTCTAGAAGGAAAAAGTAATTTGAACACAATTTCGGAGTTCATTTGTGTTGTTTACAATTTAAATGTCAAAATTCTTGTTAATTCCTACTAAATTAAAAACAATTTGCAATAAAGTTAAACAACAACTCAGATACGAAATAAAGACCCGCTTGCCTTATTACCAATTTTGCTTCCTGTCCGCTTTACATTCGTCCCAATTCTTTTAGAGAATAGCGCTAGCAACTTCCAAGGTTGACATGTTCTATATCAAATGAACGCCCTGATAGCCATACGTTTCGTAGCGAAAAAAATGCTCCTCCTGCAAGATCGATATAATCAGTGTATATTAATGATAGAATCTAATTACCTAAGGTACATCTAAAAAATATATTTACATTTAAAACATCATCGATTCGATCAAGAGAACAAACTCAATTCTTTGTGAAACAATAAATGCTTTCTCGTGATCAAATTGCTGAATACTATTTAAGATACTACGCGTGCGCGGTGGAAGTGGAGCTTGTTTATTTGACCGGACACCTTTGATTATTGATCATTAAAAAAATAATCTTATAGGTTTCATGTTAACTCTAAACTTCTAAATCTAACACATTTAATATATACAGAAATGTACAAAATTCACGTAATTAATTAATTAAATAGCTGCATAAAATACAGTGCCTTTCAAAAAAAAAAAAAACAAAGGTATACTCAATTAGTGTAAAATCCAAATGTCTTGTTTGTAACGGCTCAATTCTTTTGGAAGGTACTGTAGATAATATAAACATAAAATATTAGATATTCATACGCTTTCAGTCTCAGAACGTAATTTTTTTTAACGGGTTAGACTCATGCTCAAGATATTCCAATTTCCAATTGAATTGAAGACATTTCGAAGTGAATCGAAATAATCAAACGCTTCCGTCACCCGACATTAAACTAATAAACTATACCTTTTATGGTATCTTATCACCTTTAATATTTCCATTATCAATCGCTTGAAATTATTCACAGCATTCTACAATCTATCAGCTGCTTGATAAGTAAATTTTGTATAAGTGTAAGTTGCGTAAAAAAAAAAAAATAGAAAATATCTAAAGTAGAAGAGGGTTTATTAAAAGAAAACCAGGTACTCTAAAAAATGCGTTTTATTTTATTTATTTATGCAATTAATTAAACCTATACCATCTTAAATTACAATTAATCTAAGTATACTTATTTTTATTCGTTAATTAAACGAAATGATTGTTATAATAAAGAGGTCTACTATATCAACCATATTTGCTTTTCACTATTATTATTGTTGCATATTCCGTAAACAATCATTTATCTGAACTAAATTGAGATTAATTTCACATTCAATAGGTATGTAGTAGCTAAATTTAACGGGAAAACGTTGCTAACGTCATATAGTTCGAATAATCGGTGCTGTCACTTCATTTGAAGAAAAAAATTAACTAGTTTTTTTGTCATTTTATATTTATTATGATTCCCGACACCCTTAGGGTACCAAGATCTTGAGAAAGAAGAAGAAAATATTTATTATGAATTCTATTTCTTTATTTGCTTTCGTTTAATAATAAAAGATACTCAAACGCTGTTTTAGGGGTTATCTATAAGCTTAGATTTCGGTTTATATACCTCTGAAGATGATGTAATCTCTTCTTTATATTAAAACTCAAAAATAATATATTTTTGAAATAAATTGACCTGTTCTATAATTTTTGAAGCGAGACACTTGTTTTGATTAAGCAGTTATATTCTTTTGGTGAAAAATCGTTTTTGTTAATCGCTAAAATTGACCAAACAATATAGAGTTGTGTAGTATTAAAGCAAATATGGCGGATCCAGGAAAAGCCCTCTATATAAAGATATGGTATTATAAATTTATGAACATTGTACCAAAAAAGGCTGTAAAATTAAAAAAAAAAATACAATTATAACAAATTTTTCATCTTGAGCATAAGCCTAAGAAGAACGCATAATATCTGTTTTTCTCTTCTTCATAAACAATTGGTAGAAACGCTAAGAGCTAATTCACAAAGTACATGGCTACCCTATATAGAATCGTAGAAGATTCATTTTGTGATAATTATATGTATTTTTTTTTATAATCGGGAAGTTGTATCGAAAATGAAATTCTGCAGTGAAACAAGTTAAAAAAATATGTTAAATGATGAATATGAAATTTAATTTTCCTCTCAAATTTACTACGAAGACAATTTTAATGTGTAAAAAAATTCTCATTTAATATCTACTTTACCATTGATCGTCTTAATTATGAAAATTTAAAATGTAGAAAATTGATCGAATATTTTGAATTCCCTTGTATGTGTACGTTTTCCCCGATGCTTTTTTAAATTTGTGTATATATTTTTTTTACAATTATAGTTATTTACAATATAGTCTAACTTTATTTTTAATTTTAAAATATGTATAAATAGGTTCAGGAGTGTTTTATATTTCCGGTTAATTTTTGTGTGTATATTAAATAGATATCTTTTCTTTTTTTTATGTATTATCGAATCTATTTGAACACCCTGTAAATAGAGATATACCGTCCATTTTTAACTTTGGACTGTTCTATTAGTTTTGTGTCACGGTGTACACGAGATATTTTAAATATCTCACGGTTATGGAAAAATTCGGGCAAATTAGGTCCAAAATCCTAACTTTATTGTATATTTTGAGATCCTATTCGAAACAATTGAAACCTAAAGCATCAATTCAAACTTGAAAGAATATTGCACATAAAATAATCTATTATAAATAGGTAGTGGTTTAAAATAGGATATAAGTTTATTAGCATTTTTTGCTTCTTATAACATCCTAAAGCACAAAGTAAGTTTGGGCGGTGTCTTTTGAAACACCCTATATAGAAGATATACAGGGTCGACCTAAAAGTCGCTGTCAAACTTTTAGGGACGGTAGAGAATTGTAAAATAAACACTTTTCTTTAATATTCTTCTTTCAAAAAATGCCTAATTTCAGAGGTAAGCGATGTTAAAGATTTCTATAATCGAGATATTTGTCAGAGAACGGTATATTCTTATACTTATGTTTATTTCTCTGTTGCAAAAGAAAATCAATTTTCTCACAATAATAGAAAACAACTCCCACAATATTTTTTAAAACAATTGAACCACAATGATGATAAAGTATAATAAAAAAAAAATCGAGTGTATCTTTTTTTTTACACTAATTTCTCGATAAATTCATTTACACTATTATATATACATACAGATTATATAAATAAATAAATAGAATGATTTAAGTAACTATATTATAGAAATAATTTGTAATTTAATGTTTATCAATTACATAAGAAATGAAATCAATTTCTCTCGGTGTTTTTGCTGATATGCTCTGTAAAAAGTATAATTTGTAAATGTTGCTAATCAAAAATAACGTTAAAGATACCAATTTGTTAAAAAAATTTGGTCTCACCATCATATAATCATCTCACGATACTAAATTTAGAAAACAACCGCAAAAAGAAGATTAAATAGCTACTTAATGAAGATTGTTTCAAGCATCAAGACAAAGTAATTCTTTATAAAAACGTCCTGCTTAAAACTATAATTTCAAATATCAGATTTGCGAATGCTATACTCATAAACCTACAAATAAAAAAAATTCCTATTCTGAACTCTATTTGTGGAGGAGACATCGTAGACCTGAATGAGGAATTTCGTTTGAGGCTTCGTTGAAAGACGGTTTGCAGCGAAGAATTTAAGCACCATAAATGCTAATAATCGACAAAATAGGATTGAGAATCTATAGAGCTTCTTAGAAGCGGTGCAACTACATAGAACCATTTACCCAATATACAATGCGTTTAGAAAATCGTGAAACAGCAAAATAAAAAAATAATTAATAATTTTCAAGTAAAAAATGGTAAAAAAAGTTAATCAATCTTTTAGAAAAGCTATCTTTGATGTTAAATGTTCTTTCCAATGGACTTGAAAAAGTTCTGCCGTTATTATTTTCTTCTTTTTTAACGGCATTGTAGAAATTTTGCTTAATTTTTGGATAGACCCTCTAAATGACACTTACAAATCTTCTCATGACTTATATAAATGGTTTAGAAAAATGTTGTTCTTAATAATAATTAAAATTCATATAAAAATAATGTATTGCTACTGTTGTCATTGAACAAACACAGAAATAAGTTTCTTAAAGAAATTGTTTGAATTGTTTCATGATTTCATCTAGGAATCATGAATTGCATCTTTATTTCGGTGTTTCCAGATTTTTTAAACGCATTATATATATACTTCCTTTGAATATTAAAATAAATTGATAAATAATTGATATTATTACACCGTATCCAAAGTTATAACTTTGGATACAGTGTAATATAGTAATTCTCTTTCATGTTTCAGATATCTTTAACGTTATTTTTTTTTGTCAATTTTTATGTAATGTTGAGAAGAAATTAAATAAAAAAATTCTTGTACAGGATTATTGATTATACTTTGACCTCGCTATTCTTTAAACATTAAGGTGTTGCCACGTTCCGCACCACACAAAATATTTAATTAATTAATTAATTAATTAAATAATTGAGAATTATTATTTATTTTATTATTACCAATCCCTCCCCAGAATTTTTCATAAAGAATAACCTTTCGTCGTTAAATTAATAATAGAGATTTTTTTCCTCTTTTCAACTCCATCTGGGGGACATACTATAATCCAGTGTCCCCAGATGGAGTTGAAAAGGGGAAAAAAATCTTTATTATTAATTTTCCGACGAAAAGTTATTCTTTATGAAAGATTCTGCTTTTCAAACAAATTAGCTTACCGTGAAAAATACCAAGATCAGATGTACAGGGTGTTAGTGAATTAAGAAAACGTAAAAATGCCTCAAGAGAGAAGTGCTGTTATTTATTATTTTAGACGAAATGCTTTTAAAAGAAATTTGTTTGTAATCCGAAATTAAACTTAAATACAAAATTTAAAGTCGAAATTTTGAATTTTATATTTTTATTGTTTTTATTTTTCATTTTAAGTTAATTTTTTTAAAAAGCAGGATTTTTCATAAAGAATAACTTTTCGGCGTAAAATTAATAATAAAGATTTTTTTCCTCTTTTCAACTCCATCTGGGAACATACTATTATACAGTGTGTCCTCAAATGGAGTTAAAAAGGGGAAAAAAATCTTTATTATTAATTTTACGACGAAAAGTTATTCTTTATGAAACATTCTGCTTGTCAAAGAAATTAGCTTACCTTGAAAAAAAAACCGAGATCAGATGTACAGGGTGTTAGAGAATTAAGAAAACCTAAAAATGCCTCAAGAGAGAAGTGCTGTTATTTATTAGTTTAGACAAAATGTTTATAAAAGAAAGTTGTTTGTAATCCAAAATTAAACTTAAATATAAAATTTAAAGTCGGAATTTTGAATTCTACATTTTCATTGTTTTATTTTTTTATTTTAAGAAAAATTTCTTTAAAAAGCAGAATTTTTCATAAAAAATAACTTCCATCTGCGGATACACTGCATAACTTCACAGTAATGGGGCTACTCGAAAATGTCAGAATATACAGGGTATTCCATAAAGAAAGAAATTAAATACCGTTTGTATCATATGATCAATATACGCCACTGGATTTGTTTTTTGATATATTCTTTTATATTGGTAAAAATAAAAAAAATAATAGTTGGGGGGGGGGGGATCTAAATATAATCAATAACCTTGTACATAATCACCAGTCGTAATCCATTTTTGAACGATTCGAAATGTGTCAGTAACATGGATTTGTGCACCTATACAAACCTATTCATTCTAAACCTCTTTTTTTTTCTATATTTCTGTAATTTTTTTTCAATTTTTTTTGTTTTGTTTACCTTCGTGTTTAACGTAGACATTTAATTCTATACACAATATGTATAACGTAACTAATTAAATGATTTTAATTCTTATACGTAGTAATAAATTTGATTACTGTGTATTGGGACTGTCCGTTCCACTTCCGCTATTGTTCGAACTCTCCCTGGCGGCGGCGACGCGATCGCGTTTCGTACTTTTCGACAAGCTGGCGATCTCCTTTAGAAGGGTCTGTATTCGGGTGTTGAGCATTTCGATCTTGTTCTCGTGATCTTTCTCCACCGACTTGATCTTGTTCCGGAACTCGTTTTCAACGGTGAAATGCTTCGCTTTCAATTCTGTTATCTAAAACGTTAGGGCAATAATGTTTTGTACAGCATATATTTGTGTTGGTAAGGTTGAAGTTGGGCATCAAATTTCTTCTTCGGCATTGCTAATTTGGTGTCGAACTTCATCCTTAATTGCTTTAGTAGTTTCGAGCTACATTAATCGTGATAATTGTTACAATTGTCGTAAAATACAAATACTCAGGCTGAAATGATTTAAAATACAAATACACCGATACATAAACATATAACTTTTGTACAAAAGGCAATAGTTTAAAGTAGAGGTTTTAGCTTTTGTACGAGGGATGATCGTAAAATAAGGTTCCCAAAGCCCTACAGCAGCAATAAGACGTATTAGGCGAAATCCAACAACATTGGTGTGTGCAGCAGCTCTCCCACTCTATATACGTACCGCTCCCGTCTCACTACGCCGCTCAGTGTTGGCTAAGCGGCCGTCCGAGATGGAATTCCTGATGGCCGTTACCACCAGGTGCGAAATTCGTGTGATACGTTTTTTAAACGCGAAAGGGCTTTCACCTATAGACATTCATCGTCAATTAACCGAAATTTATGGAGAAAAATGTATAGCTGTTCAACACGTCCGCAAATGGTGTAGGGAATTCACTGGAGGTCGGGCGGAAATTCACGATGAAGAGCGGAGCGGAAGACCATCAGTTTCAGAGGAAATCGTTGAAAAGGTCGAAAGCATACTGCTTGAAGATCGAAGGGTCAGCATTCGTCAACTCGCTCTTCGGATTCCTGAGATTTCCAACACCGCAATTGAAAAGATTTTGACTAGCGGCGGAATTTTACGACATGGGGATACAGAAGTTGGATCACCGTCTCCAAAAATGCTCGGATAGAAATGGCGATTATGTCGAAAAATAGCTTTTTACCTTTAAAACGATGTGTAATGTTAAGGAAATAAAGAATGCTGTCTATTTTTAAAAAATATGGGAACCTTATTTTACGATCATCCCTCATATTTTTATTTCATCAAAGTATTTAACAAAATTATTGATACATAATGTGCATTTACGTATAATTTAACAAGGTGAAATACTGAGAAAAAGAAATGTTTGCTTGATTTTTGAATGGTAGTAAAAGTATGCAATGGGCTTCACAAATTTTCCTATCCAAATTTACAAATTTCCAACATTATTAATCTGATACGTAGGCTTCAGCGGTCATCAATAACACTATACTTTTGGTTTCCGGGTTGGAACCGCGTCGTTGTCGCAGCTTCTGCAGACGTTTTGTCCAGACTCTTATAGGACATCTTCAGGACTATTTACTGCACACTGACTGGGGACTGTTCATTTCGGAGAGGTTTATGGGGGGCTTGTTTCGGGTCAATTGAGGGGAAAATCAGTTTAATCAGTTGGGATTTCCACGTCTGATGTAAGGGATTGCCATCTTCGTGATTTAAATTGTTACGACGTTCGAAGACCTCTAATGATTCACAGATTTACCTACTACAATAGTGAGGGATGCGAGACAAGATGCGGGTAGAGTTAAAATGGATTTGAATATCTCTGCTAGAATAATTATTGCGGATTAGAGTTTTGCTGATGTGGTTCAGTTCTTGAGGAAGCGAATTGGGTTCAGATATAAAAAAGGTCCTTTCAATAAGAGAATTGATAACACCGCATGTTTGGACTGGATGATGATGTAAAAGGCCATTGAAATATCTATCCGTGTGCGTGGGTTTTCAGTTAACGGAATGTCCCAGTGCAACGCCAGGAGGCCAGTGTACGAGAACATCTAGGAAAGAAAGGCAACGGTCCGATTCGAACTCCATGATGAAGCGTATGGGAATTCAGAAACAATAGGAAATTGTTTAAAGATTCGAGTTGATAAGGCCAGATGACAAAGGTGTCATCAACGTACCTGTACCAACGCTTTGACTTAAGGTTTTAAAATAATAGGGCTTATTGTTCGAACTCTTCCATAAAGAAGTTGGCGATGACGGAAGACAAAGGAGATCCCATAGCTGCGTCTAAGACTTGCTCGTAGTATTTACCACGAAACTGCAAATAGGTAGAAGAAAGACAAGTTTCGACCAAGTCAGCCAGATCATTCGGTTGGTCATTGGAGACGAGGAACTTTCTAATAATGGATACTGCATGCGGTGTATGCGGAACTTTAGTGAATAAGGATTCGATATCGAAGCTGACAAGTAAATCACCAGGATCTATCGTAAATTCTTTCAGTCGTTTGGTGAAATGTTGAGAATTTTGGATGAAAGAGTCGCTGTGCCAGTGTAAGGTTTGAGAAGGTTAGAAGTCCGTGAATCAATAAAGCGGTTCCAAACCAGAAACCAACAATATAATATTATTAATCATTCAAATTTAGCTAACAAGGAAACACAGGTAAGTGCATTTCACAGATTTAAATGAAACTTTGTAGGTTTATAGCCCGATCTAGTGTAAGAACGGTAACTATCCTAGCTGCCCAATCGCCCACCTCCTTATTTTTTGTTTTGCAAATGTGGGGTGTTGTTTCAGTAAATAAATATTCATTATAGAAGAAATATCTACGTCATCGTTAAGAGCATGTAAGACAGTTTAAATCTTGTCTTAACTTGATGTCTCTCATAGTTTCTGAGCTATTGAGTTAAACAGCGAAGGGCAGTGCCGAGTTTGGGGTGCTTTACATCCCGCCAGCGGGCGATTGGGCAGCGAAGATAGTTACCGTTGTTCTTACACTAGATCAATCTAAGAACCCACAAAGCTTCGTTTAAATCGGTGAGATGCACTTACCTGAGTGACTCTAACTTCTTCATTAGAATGGGATGATCATTGTAAGTCTTCAATGTCAAAATTAAATGTAATTTAAAAATTAAGGGCAATTCAAATAATCCTTGGGGATTAATTCTTTAGGAATTGTTTATGTTTATTTGCAGAAATAACGTTTGTGGTTAATTTTTGATCATCACTTGTTTAAGGCCAAAAAAAATATTATATTTTCATTTAATGATAATTACTTGTTTCAGTTAATTACATTTCATTAAAAGTTCATACAATTTGAGACATTTTGCTTGGTATATTTCGCACGTCAAGAACTTTGTCTATCCTTGAATAATGAGAAGCGATAGATGCACCATCTAGTGGCCAATTATGGGACATTTTAGACTGGTATAGTTAAATATCATCCAGTTGATTCAATAATTCAATATCATTCAAGCAAATTACAATTGGCTTATCAATCAGTTCAAATTGTTTATAATTTTTAAAAGGGTTAGATATATACCATTATTGAACAATCCCATTTTAACAATTCATAGTATTGCCGAGTGAGGCGCTAAGCTCTTCAAAAGTTCTAAAAACAGTTGTATTTTTTTCAGAAATTAGTATACGGTGTCTTCACAAATAGATCTAACTCCACTTATAAACTTTTTACTTTTCATTTCAGCAGAAAAAATTATTTTAGTGACATTTGACACAACTTTTAACACAATTTCCTTTATTAATTTGTAATCACCTTGTAGATTAAATCAATATCATGAGTATAACAAAAGGGCTCTTCAAGATAAGTGAAAAGTTTTATAATGATCTATAAAAAAAAAAAAAAAAAAAAAAATTATAAGTACATACAATCTATTTGTGAACACACTGTAAACCGGTAGATGCAGCAACCGGTGTTGAGATTATTGCAAAAAATTGTAAAAAAAAAAAAAAAAAAAATTATAAGTACATACAATCTATTTGTGAACACACTGTAAACCAATAGATGCAGCAACCGGTGTTGAGATTATTGCAAAAAATTGTAAAAAAAAAAAAAAAAAAATTATAAGTACATACAATCTATTTGTGAACACACTGTAAACCAATAGATGCAGCAACCGGTGTTGAGATTATTGCAAAAAATTGTAAAAAAAAAAAAAAAAAAAATTATAAGTACATACAATCTATTTGTGAACACATTGTAAACCAATAGATGCAGCAACCGGTGTTGAGATTATTGCAAAAAATTGTAAAAAAAAAAAAAAAATTATCTGCGGGCATTGAAGATCTAGGTATTATACACTTGTCTGGAGAATGGAAGATGTCAGGTTCGAGATACGGAAAAAAACCAAAGAAATCAGGGATTTTCAAAATCATTAATCCTTTACATTGTGATTTCCCAGTAGTTTTTGGTTATAATAGTTTTATTTATTAATAAATAAATTTTTTCATTTTAATATTAGCAGCGATTACTTGAATATATAAGATATTCGAAGAACTAATCCCCAGAAACAAATTTTCAAAAACGATAACTACCTCAAGCTTTACTGAAAATACTGAAACACTCCATATTTGTCAAAAATTAGATTAGATTCAGAGACAACTTATTATACTAAAGAGAAACGGTTGCAAAATGATGTAAATCGTGAATAAAAACACCCGAAATTTGATACTAACGTCATGTTAAAAGTCCTAGAAAGGAAAAAAATGTGTACAAATTACCCACCAATTTATCTTTACTAAGCAATTGTGCGTCTTTCTGATTCAACTGCTTCTGTAAGCTGGCGATCTGTTCTTTGAGCTGTGTCATAGCGACCATGTGATCCGAACTGTTGGGATCAACATCGGCTCTAATCAACCCAGGTCCGGCGTTATTTCTGGGAGCTTTACTAGGAGGTCCATTATCGGCATCGGTAGGTGGCATCTTGGTAACATCGATCCGTTGAGGTCGTTTATTATGGCTTCGCAATCTAAAACCGCAGCAGTGCACCTAACCTCACAAGCGATACAACGTAATACTCACTTTCCTTCTTTATGCTTGCTCTCTCGTAACTGAGTCATTTTGATCACGTGTCGATCAGCGTCCGACTGTTTCGTCTTGGCCAATGCCCTTTTAAACGATAAGGTGCATAGCCAACAAAGCAATTTCCCGTCGACCTAGAAGCGTGTCGAGAAATGACAAATATCGTAAATCGAACGTGATATATTTACCTTTTTATCGTCATCGTGACGATCAAACGCGCATTTCTGTTTACACTGTTCACAGTTGACGGGTGGACCATATTTGATCTCGCTATTCGTGCATCTCTGGCACTTATTCCCTATGAACGCAGCGATTATATTACAGTATTCGCAAGCGGTTGGCTTGCCGTACGCTTTAACGTTTTGCTCGCATTTTTTACAAATCGTACTCGTGCTCCCTTTGGACGTTTGTTGAAATTCCGAGCGACAATACGTGCATTTCACCATAGGAAATGCTCCACGACATTCCTGGGCGAAAAATGATATAAAAATAACAACGCAGAAACGTTAATTTCAACGCATTATACAACAGAACAGTTTGGCTAACCGTTAATAGCAACGGAATATAGACAAATATGTTTATATACATTACAAAAGAAAGACAACTCTCTATCGCTTGTGTATATGTGTATAACCTCTATGTAATATAAACAACTCACTTTGCACAACTGCTGTCCGGCTGAGAGTTCTTCGAATGGATGTCTGGAGAAGCATTTCGAACACGCGAATAACAAAGGTGCACTCATTCTCAAAACGCCGTTTACTACGAAATTTTCCCGGTTAAACGATTTATAATATTAATGTCATAGGAGTTTGACACAATTTAGTACTTTTTACACAAGATGTCCACCACCTTTCCAACTAAATGTTACTAGCGAGCTCCATTATTCTTCCTGTGCAATTATTAAATATTGATTATCTTTCTACAATTTAGAGAATCAATTGGGAAAATTCATCCACAAATTATCGTTATTGTATTAAATTTCCTAACGGTTTTTCGATATATTCCCTGGAAATACCTACAGAATGGGAAATTTTTTTTAAGAACTTTATTTCTTGGAAGTTGGAAGCCAAATATTATACAGTTACTACCAAAAATATAAATTTTCTACAATAATAATTAATAATACATTAAACAGTAAAACATTACTATTTTTGTTAAGTGGATTATAAAAAATTAAAGAAATATTTTCACAAATACTCCTGATTTTGAGTTAATTTTGCATTCAACCCAATACCTCTCTAAAAATCCTTGAATATGAAATTCTTTCTATTGCTCTATATAAATTACCAATTTCAGTTCTTAATTAACTAACGCGTTGCTAAAATTATTATGTTAAATTTGTAGTTTACATTTTAAAATATTGCCGCCAGAAAATAAAAATGTAAGGTTGGCGTTGGCAACGCCTGTTTTACACGCCGCGGTTTATTGGTCAATTAATTGAACAAGTTGATCTTCGATTTTATCGTACCGTGTAAAACAGCAAAAATCGGTACGATTTCTTGAACAATTTATCGTACGAGAAATATTTCTACCAATTTCTTGGCCAAGAACTTGTTCAATTAATTGGCCAATAAATCGCGGCGTGTAGAACAGGCTTTATTAGAGAAGGAGGGGAGTGTGTCGTCACGCGTGGTCTTGTATAAAAATTAAGAAAGAAAATGGGGTATGTCGCAAATTTCTATCAGGACCGATTAAAACATAAACAATTTAACAGTTTAATTTCACATAACACGCATAATACTAATGCGAGGAGGTTAGAGGTGTTCGGGGCACGTGTTTAGCGTTTCTTTATCTGTACCTTTTATCTCTTTATAAATTACTGTGTTCAAGACATGTTCAAATTTTCAAGACATTTGGGAGCTTTTCATTTTTGTACAGGTAAAAACTTTACACAATTTATCGTTCATTTTTTATATTTGAATACCTCATACTGTTCAAAATATCTGCCGCAATGACAAATTTTGTTCACGCAGATAATGATGACGTTTATGTACTTCTCTAATTGCGACTACTCTACCATTAGTAAAATTGTGAATTAATCTGTATATGTAGGTAATGAAGTTATCTACATTTCTTCTTTTCCCAATTTATTTAATTCTAGAATAATTCTTTAACGAAACGAAAAATAATAAAATCTCTGTAAAAATGTGTAATATCACAGATAAAGGGACTTTACAGATAGCCAATCCCATTCTATTATTTGGACACACATTTTTGAAGAGGAAAACTTTTTAGTTTGGATGGCACTGGTAACAGGAGCGCTAGCGTTATATTTCTAAGTTTCTGTATTATCGTATGTAAATTGGATTGAGGATACGTTTTAATCTGCTCGTAAAATCAACTACTTTTAAAAGTTAAGTGGATAATTCGTAAAATCCACTCAAATCCACTTTCAAAATCGGAGCACACAGCTACGATGTCAATGTCGGAGGCGCCCTCTATACAGGTAAAATTAGAATTATTACGGAAAGAAAATTAAAAGAAATTGCTATATCTTTTATACTTCTAATAAATACATTATTAAAATATGTCCAATTGGCTACTTGTAAAGCCCTTTTATCTGTAATAATATGTGAATAATACATTATTTCTTGTTAAAATTAACAAGTATATTAAATATATAGATATTTTGCGCCATCTAGAGGCTTACTTTGAAAGTAAGAGCATTGACTAGGCATGTAATACAGTTTCCTATTCGTTAGCCCTGTTTCAAATGCTTCATAAATTGACAATTAAATTTTTGTAGGTTAGATTATCATTGAAAATCTTGAAAATAAAAATGATCCAGAATGGAAAATGAAAACACGTGTTCTTACTATACTTTTTTTTAATATAAATGGTGATACTTTTTACATACCAGATTATAATTATTAAGGTATTATTTACATACTAGTAACAATTAATGTAATATGTAATTTTACAATTTAATTAAGAGAATTTTACTTAATACTATAAGAAAAGAGTTACATTTTTGAGCTACCTACTTCCTTAGCTTCTTTGTCATTGTTAGCTGTAGTCGAAATATTTGCCTCCAAGATTTTGATGAGATCATCGCACTTTTTTTGACTCTCAGAAATTTCCTGCTTAATTTTATCTTTGGTGCTTAACAAATTTACGTTTTCACCTACGAGTGATTCTAATCTTTTAACCAAATCGTGTAGGTATTGTTGTTGTGCTACTAACCTATCGAAATAATTTTTTGGATTAAATTATAGTCAAGAATTGTATATACTAACCTTCGTTTTAATATTTCTGTTTCCGAACGTCTTTCGTTAGTCTTAACTTCGTATTGGGCTTGCCGTTGTTTCAATAGCTTGATTTTCTCCGCCGTAATCAATCTTAGTTTCTCTTGCTGTTTCTTAACATTCTCTTGGTTTTTCTTAAGTTCTTCGATATACTCGGCCTTCTTATTTAATAATTCCTGGTTATTTTTCTTCCTGTTAGCCAATTCTTCGTGTAACTTAATTATATCTCCTAATTTAATTTCTTTATTAGTAGATCGTTCTTTGTTCTCGACATTTAACTGTTTCTTCACTAATTCCTTTTTACACGTTTGAATGTTATTCATTTCGAATTCTTCTTTGAATGCTTCTTTGTAGAACACGTAACTATTAAACACCTCATCGATTTTGCTTTTGTATTTGAGTATTTCCGTTTTTGATTCGTTTAAATCATCCACATACGCTTCAAATTTCCATTTGAGAATGTTTATGATTGTGTCGACTGTCTCTATTTCCTTATTCAGCTCCATTTTATCTCTTTGCTCCAAATCCAACTCACGGTGTTCAAATTCGTATTCGTGTAGGAATTTGTCTAAAGATGTTCTATTTTCGATTGCAGTACGAAGCTCCGTAGCTAAGCATTTCAAGGTGATTTCCGCATTGATCTGAAAGAAATATTATTAATCTTATATTTCTTCGTTTTCGGTAATATCGTGATTACTTTCCTGCACAGCTTTTACATTCTGTACCGTTTCGAGATTGCCACAAATGTGTTTGTTATAAGCAATACTCTGATTGTCTTCATTTTCAATCGGTATATCTTCCTTACTTTGGTTACTATCTCCAAAGATATGGTCATCATATCTAACTTTTTCCATAATAGTTGTAATATATCTCAATTTCTAAGAAATAATTAGTAAAAATGTAGTTTTGGAAGAATTTCTATAGAACACAGTTATAGAAAAAGGAAACAATTGAACCTCAGCAAATGCTCTAAGGTTCATTTAACGGAAAAAAATATAAATTATTAAAGACTGAAATATATTAATCACATCAATCAATTAAGTAATAATTATATTGTGTTATATAAATATAAACAATTACACTGCTCTTAATATTTCTGAAATTACAAATTTGAAAAAACGCGTGTTTATTGCCAACCTCTAGGGACCATTATACCAACAATTTTTCAATGCTTTGAACCAATTTTTGGCGCGTAAATATAATTTCAAAGAATTAATTTCTTAAGAATAGTTTATTTATAATACAATACATACAGAAATTATGATTTTTATCGTAGATTTATTATTCTTTTATCCCTTCAAGTTTTGGAAGGGCGTGCAACCTATTCTAGACGAATTCCCTATAATTCGAATATAATTCCAGGGAAAAGATTGAATTTGAATATACCGGGTGTCTCAATTTAATCTTAACAGAGAAATATCTCGAGAAATGTGAATCCTACGAAAAAGCTTGTGATACCATTGTTTGTTCGTCTCATTGGGGGCCACAAAATGATGATTTTAGCTTCAACGTAGATGGCGTTGTAATTGGTGGAAACGACCTTTATTTATTTTAATGAAAACCCCCATTTAGCATTTTATCAAATTTCCGTGATAAGTTGTTGTTGAAATTTGATAAAATGCAAAATGGGGGTTTCCATTAAAATAAATACAGGTAATTTTTTTCCCAATTACAACGCCATCTACGTTGAATCTAAAATCGTTATTTCGTAAGGTTCATAGTTCTCGAGATATTCCTCTGTTAGGATTAAAATGGGACACCTGGTATATTATTGGAAGTACATTAAAAATAATACAATTTTCTTAATTAAAAAATTGTATATTCGCGATTTTTATGTTAAAAATGCTTTAATAAGAAATCTTTATAAACTGTGTGAGGTATTCCTCACAGAGCAGGTTTTGGGCCTTTATGTTTTGCTTTTGTAATTTGTCTGCAAGAATACAACGTTTACAAATCAAATGCGTTTTATTTTACGTATTTATAATCACAATTATCGATAATACACGGAATTAAAGCAGTAATTGTTTCATTTTCTATTATGTGGACTAGATAATTACAATTATGAAAAAATAAATTATTTAATTTGCTGTACTGAAACAACATTCATGTTTATATGTGTCTTTTAATCAATTTTTTGCTTTTTTAACTTCTCCTGAATATACCACTTCTTTAAGGTAGTTATAGACATAAACACTGGTATCATTATTGGTAAAAAAAGTGGAATGTAAATTGCATACCTGGAAAATAATTTTTTTTAATCAAACGGAGAAATTTATATTTACGTTAGCACTTACTTTTGATCGTCAGGGAAGTATAGCAGAGCTAATAATGACGGATCACTAAATGCACCTTCCGAATTATAATAAGCTAACTTTGCAGACCGTAACGCATTGGTTAAATCATTCTTGTTGAGAAAATCATCGGCTTTATTGACATGTTTAAGCGCCTCTTTAATTTTCAAAGCGACTTCTTCGCTGATTACAATGCTGCTGATTTCTGACAACAACAAGGCGAGGGATTTTAATGTTCGCCTCGTTGACGTGATCATATCAAGCGATTTCGTCCTCGCCAGGTCCTCAATATCTTTCTGCGAGGAGCCTTTCAGTCCAATTAACTCCTTTAATTGCGTTGTATAGAGCGAAATGATCTTCGCTATGTCTGGTTTGTAAGTGCCTTTAATGCAGGATTCTCTATCTGGGTTAATTATGGAAATTCCACCCCATCGAGGGTTTAAGAAAGCGTTACTTTGAACCGCCATATCATTCAGATTATAAATATACAAAAGCGCATCGCATTTTGCTATATACGTTACCAAATTCAATGTTGGCCTCGGTGATAAATGCGACCACATTTTCTTCTCCAACGGAGTGATGATTAACGGTAATTGATCTTCGTATATCGCATATTTATTTTGTATGATAATTTTCGGTGTAATTCCTAGTTCTGTTAAATATAACCACTGTGATTTCACTGTAAAATTGGCGACAGAATCAATTGTCTCTAAAAATGGTTCTAGATTGACTTTTAATATCTTTGCATCTAAATCGACGGTTAGATTACGTGGATTTGGATTTAAAATCGTTATTAACACATCGTACTCTAAACTTAACGGAATGCTATCTTCTCTAACTATTTTATGAGATATATCGTAGTCTAGCATTTCATCGATAGGTAAAGGCGCTCTATATACACGTGTTGTATACCACCAGACTGGTATTCCTATTACTACTAGGACGATGAAGTAAGATATTATGCTATAGATACGATAAATAGCGTCTGGATCATCTTTGAATCGATCATCTAGAAATACGGGATAAAATATTTTATAATCAATGTATGGATATTTTACCTTCATCTGATTTTTGTTGTGGTTTTTCCGTATTGGGATCCATATTCTTTTAATAAAATTGGGTTTGGAGATGATTTAATCCATCGGAGGAATCACTAAAGTACGTTTCCTAAGGAAATAATTACGAAAATTAGATAAAAACAATAATTATTGAGAACCAAATTAGGGTTAAGTTTGGTTATGTTGTTCTATTTTCTTATTGGTTGTCGGAAAACAAAATAATATGGCGGGAAATTTTATTTAATTCGAATTTTGTATTTTAGGATTAGATTTATAATCATAATACTGTCTTGAATGGGAGATAACCGTTATTATGCAATAAGGTAGCTCATCGAATCATAAAAAATTGTTTATAAAAATATACTCATGGACAAATTTAGAGGAATGCCAAAAAATAAATAAAACAAAGATTTTCTAATTTGCATAAACATGTTTTACATTTTCTGCTAATTCACAAGAAATATTTACGGGCCATCCCTGTATAATTTCATAAGCAAATATTTTTTAACTGTTAGGATATGAAAATACATAAACTCTGTTTAAAATCGTATTAAACCTCTTTGAAATCGTGTTACTCCTTTTCATATATTTTTATATTTCCTTTGGATAGTTTAAAGAAAAAAAAATACAACTTCAAAAAAAAACTTTATTTACTCCTCAAATTCATACTCTCTATCACTCTAAAATATGACAGGGTGGATTTAAATTTTATTACAGTGCGATGAAAATAAAAAAAAAATAAATACAATATTCAAAATGGAATGAATACAGTAACAGAACATATTAGAACACATGCTCAATATGAATTTTAATATAAAACATTTATTAGTAAACGTTAATACTCTTCCCGTTCAAGGTAAACTTCCCAACTTAATCAACTTCCTCCATTCTTGAAGCTTCTTCAGATTCACCTTCGGTTGCGGCTGGTGCATCTCCAGCCGGTAATTCATCTACGGCCATTTCTTCTTCATCGATCCCTAAACCAAGCTTGATCATTCTGTAGATACGAGATGCGTGGACTTGGGGTTCGTCCAAGGTGAAACCTGAACTTAGTAGAGCGGTTTCGAAGAGGAGGATAACAAGATCTTTCACAGCCTTATCATTCTTATCAGCTTCCGCTTTTTGACGGAGGTTTTCAACGATCGGATGATCGGGGTTGATTTCGAGATGCTTCTTTGCGGCCATGTATCCCATTGTAGATGTATCACGGAGCGCTTGAGCTTTCATGATACGTTCCATGTTGGCAGTCCATCCGTACTGCGATGTTACGATGCAGCATGGTGATTCGACTAGACGATTTGATACGACTACTTTCTCGACTTTGTTGTCCAAGATCGTCTTCATTACTTTACATAAGCCTTCGTATTTAACCCTGTCTTCTTCGCGTTTTTTCTTTTCCTCCTCATCTTCGGGAAGTTCTAATCCTTCTTTGGTAACGGAAACTAATTGTTTGCTATCGTATTCTTTCATTTGCTGTACAACATATTCGTCGATCGGTTCTGTCATGTATACGACTTCGAATCCACGCTTCTTGACACGTTCTACAAACGAGGAATTCGAGACCTGATCCTTACTTTCCCCGGTGATATAATAGATGTGTTTCTGGTTCTGTTTCATACGGCTGACGTACTCTTTGAGCGAGCAAGCTTCGTCTCCGCTGGCTGAGGTGTGGTAGCGGAGTAAATCGGCAAGTTTAGCTCTATTTTGGGAATCTTCATGGACGCCCAATTTGAGGTTTTTAGAGAATTGTTCGTAGAATTTCTTATAACCATCTTTGTCGTCGGATAACTCCTCGAATAATTCCAAACATTTCTTGACCAAGTTCTTGCGGATAACTTTCAAAATTTTATTTTGTTGCAGCATTTCACGGGAGATATTCAATGGTAAATCTTCGCTATCGACAACACCTTTGATGAAGTTCAAGTATTCGGGGATTAATTCCTCGCAATTATCCATGATGAAGACGCGTCTCACGTATAACTTGATGTTATTCTTTCGTTTTTTGTTTTCGAATAGATCAAATGGGACTCTGCGCGGGACGAAAAGTAAAGCCCTAAATTCTAACTGACCTTCAACGCTGAAGTGCTTAACGGCAAGGTGATCTTCCCAATCGTTTGTGAGCGATTTGTAGAACTCTCCATATTCTTCTTGGCTAATATCATCTGCGTTCCTCGTCCAAATCGGTTTCGTCTTGTTCAATTCCTCGTCTTCGGTGTATTTTTCTTTGATGGTCTTCTTTTTCTTTTTATCTTTCTTATCCTCCTCTTCGTCATCGGCTACGTCTTCGATCTTTGGTTTATCGTCTTCGGTTGGGGTTTCTTCTTCTTTCTTCTCTTCCTCGGCTTCATCGTCGCTCAATTCTTTCTCGCGTTCCTTCTCAACGACTAATTTGATCGGGTAACCGATGAATTGCGAGTGTTTCTTTACGATTTCTTTGATTTTGCTCTCCTCTAAGAATTCCGATTGGTCTTCTTTGATGTGTAAAACAATTTTCGTACCACGGCCTAATGGTTCACCATGGTCTAATCGTACGGTGAAACTACCACCAGCAGAAGATTCCCAGATGTATTGCTCGTCATCGTTATTCTTTGATACGACTGTAACTTTATCGGCGACCAAGTAAGCTGAATAGAAACCCACGCCGAATTGACCAATCATCGAAATATCAGCACCAGCTTGCAAGGCTTCCATGAAAGCTTTAGTTCCAGATTTAGCAATCGTACCAAGATTATTGACTAGATCAGCTTTCGTCATACCAATACCAGTATCGATGACCGTGAGAGTGCCATCGCTCTTGTTTGGTACGATTTTGATGTAAAGTTCTTTGCCGGTTTCTAATTTTGATGGGTTTGTAAGCGATTCATAGCGGATCTTATCGAGGGCATCGGAAGAATTTGAAATCAATTCTCTGAGGAAGATTTCTTTGTTGGAATAGAAGGTGTTGATGATCAAACTCATCAACTGGGCGATTTCCGCCTGGAAGGCGAAGGTTTCAACCTCGCTGCTTTGTGTGTCTTCTGGCATCTGTAATCGATAAGGAAATTTACATTTAATTACTTTAAAATTAGATAAAAAACGTGGAATTTTCAGAAAACAATTACGTAAAAAACGAATCAAAATGCCGGACGATTGCCGGTAAAAATAAAATGACGGTTGGAAAATTCTACGATCTAAATTTTTAGGAAAATAATTAATTTACGAGGAAAATGTACATACCTTGAATAAAAATAGCCTTTAACTTGCACTCAAATCAATCGCAACAAGAAAAACCGCTTCGAATCAAAGCTTCGAAATGGAGAGTAGCGTCACTTGCCACGGTTTTTTAAATATTGATTTGGCCGACGTTCGTCGCTTGTTTTTATACGGCCTTCCGCGTTCTAGAAGCTTCTAGAGAGGAATCGAATCTTCTATCCGTTGAGCCATGTGCTTCTAACGCAAAATGTTTCCGGTTTAACCCGCGCGAAATTTATATTAAAGGGTAATTTAATTCAAAAATATTTCTAAAAATTATAAAACGAAATATTTTACCTAAATCTCGATAAGGGAGACGATCAGACATTAATGCAGACACATTGTAATCACGTTTGCTAATCGAATATTTGCAAGATAAAGAAATTATTCAAATTTTTTTATTGTTATCACGGTTTTATCTGATTTTATTAATTGTGTAGGTTTTTAACATCGAATAAATTAATTATAATTAATTCAAGAATATATATATCTTAGTAGTATATATTTTGTAACAAGAATAATTTGGAAAAATAACAAAATACCTTTCAGAGAATTGGTTTTAACAAAATTTCCTTCTAATAAACTAAAGTTTTAGAATAATTAAAATAAATGCCTTAAAACCCTCAAATTGCATTGCAATTTATCTTTCAATTTCTGTGAATATTGTCAATACTAATAGAGACATATTCAAAAAATTGAGAAATCTCATCATTACATTACATGAATTAAAAACATAATATCATAATAAATTTATTTATTTGTTCTCTAATAATTTTTAGATATACAATTTAATAATAGAATAATTTCTTTGTAATATTAATTTAAAGAATTCCAAGTTATTCTACTTCGAATATTCCAGAATATACTTGGTTGCATATGTAAATAATTCTTTTCAATTCAAATTCCCATGTTTTTTTAAAAATTCATTTACATATCTTTTGAAATCATGATATACGATTAAATTCGATATTTTAAAAAGATTTGCATGAATGAAATTGAAGAGGTCAATTACAAGCAATTTCCAGAACTTTCTGTTTGGGGTCCTTCGGTGGTAAGTTCGAGAAAAATCAATACCTGGCACATTCAATGCTAAATTTGTAATTGCCGATTAAACGAGAACATATTTAAATTTATTTATTTATAACAATTTCTCGGGTTTTCTTATCAGAAAATCCTCATTGAAATGACTTCTAGGTAACCTTGAGATTTGTAATAGTTTAAAATCATTTTTAATACGAGGAATCATTAAAATGAGTATCATCGTATTAAAAAAGCCAAGAAAAGTGTTTCTTTCATGTTATTGTTTAATGAATCATTTTTTCCAGGGATTACACGTGGTCTATCCATAGAGTCTATCTAATCTTAAGGCTCCAGATAAAATTATCTCCAGCATTATCTCACTGCTAAAGATATCATTTTTAATGGAGTAAAGCACTTATTACACAATTTTCTAGGATTTTGAAAGAAATGTTTGTAATTTGCAAAGAAATGGACATTCAGAAATGAGTTAATAAATTTTGAAATTTTGCAAAAATCATTTAGGGAAAATGAAGTTACGACGCAAAAAACATTCTTTTTTTGTAATATTTATTTATAGGAAACATATAATATATAATTTAGTGGTTTTTGGAAACATTATCAAATATTTAACAAAATTATAAATACACCGTTCTAGAAAAACTAAAAACTTGTGACATCTAAACCGATAACATGCTCTTAAGTAACATGTACCCTAAAGGCAAAAAAAAATATTATAAACGATTTCTAGAAAGACAATTATTACTATGCAATTCGTATTTATTGGATAAAAATATATCATTGCTTATTATAATTGGATAGGTTTTTATATATTGAAATTGTTCTGAATAAAGTTTATAACATTAATTTTAAAATACCGTCCGAGAAAATCACTGTTCCTGTGAATATTAATAAAAAAACTACAATTTGTCCTTGTTTCACCACAACAAATCGAAATGTAATTCATGCAATTACGCCTTATTTTGATAAATATTTATCGCATACGAATAATAAATTAGATAATCCTAAAATATTTCTTCAGTCTCATCTTGTGACTGTTCCGAAAAACAAGAAAAAAAAATGGTAAGAGCCTGGTTCATGAATAACGATACAACTGCAGATCAACGTGAAAAGCACCATTTAGATCCCCCGAAGTACGTTTCCTTGGAAGAATTACAGCAATTAACAGGAGTGGAATATTTCAATTTGGCTGTGGACACTTATACCACAGACGGAGTGTTGGAAGAGATTAAGAAAGCTAGAGGATATACCTACGAAGATGACCTGGTTTGTTCGAGAGAATGTCTTCCCAATTACGAAGAGAAATTGAAGATCTTCTACACCGAACACCTCCACACCGATGAAGAAATACGTTTCTGCATAGAAGGTTCTGGATATTTCGATGTTAGAGATAAAAACGATGAGTGGATTAGGGTCGAGGTGACTCCAGGTGATATGTTGGTGCTTCCGAGTGGAATCTATCACCGTTTCACGTTGGATAAGGGGAATTATATTAAAGCTAAGAGATTTTTTATCGGGGAACCCGTTTGGACAGCTCATAATCGACCTGCCGATAATTTGGAATGTAGACAGCGTTACTTGCAAAAATTTCAACAAGAAATTCTTGCTTGATTCCTTGATCTGCTATTGTTGGATGTATATATTTTTATAGATTTTTGAAATAAACTTGTTTACGAAGAAAAAAAAGTCCTTTTCATTTATGTTGTATCAAAGATAACATGACCTTTTTTTAATATCGGTTGGAAAGTTTTATCAAGGTCAAGAGTTATTACTAATATATTTTAAATAATTTGTGATAGGAATGTTAATCGGTGCGGTTTTGCAAGTCATGCGGCACGAATTCATATTCAAATCATTGAAATTGAAAATAATTTATTGATATATAAACTAGAGAGAATCAGCTAATAACAATGTTTTAAAGAGTAGGTTATTCTAAAGTAAATTAGGTATTTCTAGATTAAACGGGTCGGTTGTGGATATATTTTTACTTTCATTTTATAAAAATATTTTGTATTTCACTAAAGAGCGCGTTTGAAAAGCGCCATGGTCGTAACATGAACTAAACAAGTGAATTAGTTATACCCTTGTAGTATAGATGACACACGGTTCTACTTTGAATTAATTTTTTTATCTCAAGTCAAATGTGTATGTATTTCTTTCTTTAAAGTTTACCATCGTAATAAATTTTTTAATAGTGTGTATAATATACTATAAATATTTCATAGTATCATTGAATTTTATTGCAAATAATGTACAGTACCATTTATTATTAATTATTCATATTTTACAAATATATAGAAATCTGTAATTCAATAGCATCCTTATATGATAATATTTTTAATTTCTTGTTATCCTAAATACATAAAATTGAAATTTTAAAAGACTAATCGTTATTTTTTTCAATGTTCTAGGGCATCTCTATCTTTATTTACATATTTCTTTCAATATTTTTGAATTAAACGATTTTGTCTTCCACCATTTCCTATACATACTTCGAGACGTAATTTTATTTAATCTGCTGTTTATATAGGAAGATCACCTAGCATGAGCTCTGTAGTTATGTTTCCTTTACAATTTGTGTGTAAATTTATATTCTAAAGTAGTTTATTTACTTCAGGAATAGGAATGAAAGACTTATTCTTCTGGAAAAACGCATCGTTTTACATGTTTAGTTCATGTTACGGCCATCACGTTTTTAAACGCGCCCTTTCTTTTTTTCAGATTACAGTTTTCTATTTACATGTATATTTTACAGATTTCTTTAAAATAAGACCATTGCCAACTGTTGTATGCAATTACATCTCATAAACAACATAACACATTTTTCCCAAAACGCAGATTCTCAAAAACCATGAATATGATAAAGCAGATTTCTTAATAAAAGTAAAAGTATTCTTATAAAATATAATTGAGGGAAATTCTTGTTAAATAAAGTGTCTATTTAAAAATTTCATTTTCGAATCGACAAGTATTTAAAAAAAAACGCTTGTTTATAAATAACATACACAAAAATCCATAATGAATTAAAATTTTTATTTTTAATATCGTTACTTACATTTTATACATATACATATTCGAAATAAATAATATAATAGAGTTGTATAAAGAAAAATCACGAAACCACCCCCAATTGACATTTTTAAAATTTCGCAGACAATTTATTACCGGAACTGCCAGGTTGAATTGTCTGGGAATTTTAAAAATGTCTGCTTTGAAATAAAATATATCCGACTTCTGTTTGAAAACAAATCTCGCTGTATTTAATTGATACTGATTGATTTTCTTTAAACAAATCTATAATAATAAAAATGACAAGAACACAGCTGGTGGAAAACGATCGCCAAATAATTTGGACGTCTTTTTTTCTTTTTGAAACTACATTTCTAAAAATTATAACTCATCTAATTTTCAATGAAAACTCTTAACAGTTATTCAAAATTAAGATGCTAAAACGAGTGAATTGTTCAAATGTATTACCTATAGTATAGCTACTTTAAAGCGAATCTCGTACCGTGCGTATGAGATAGGTATTACAATAGGGGCTTCATCAAATATAATAATCGGCACACATGTAGAGCTTTGTATGTTGCTAAAATACGCAAAATTTCTATTTTAAGATTGTCTTGGAATCAGAAGACCATATTATTAAGATTAAATTGGGTGTAGGAACAATCGTACAATGTAAGAATAAGCGGAAGCTACGGTATATTAAATTACCAAATAACTTTGGAAATACATGGAAAAAGATAAGTAATGGAAATAAGAGAACATTGTTTGTTTCTGTATTAACGCTTCGTTAGTTTTAGGAAGGTAATATTTCGAGTCCAAGACGTCATAAACGTAAGAGACCCTTAATTTTTTTATCTCGTTCGGAATTTATTATAACAGGAACGGTTCCACTCTTTAAGTAACTTTTACTCGAAAAAATCAATAAAATCGGGAATTGTCATGTAAAAAAAATGTCGATGACGTCATTACTTGAAAACCAGAACTAAAATTGATACAAAAATGTTTATTTTTAGAAAACAAAATTGACTTTTCCGAGCATTTCTCTCAAAAAAAAAAATTGCTTCAAATTTTAGGAATTTTGCCTGTATTTCAATACGGGTGTTAAGTATTTTATTCATAGATGGTGCTAACACCATTTAGTCTATATTAGTGAGCAAATTTTGACGTATAATTTCTTTTAATCCTCTATTTTAGGTATTATTGATTTGTTCCTTTTTTTAACACAAAGAAGTTAAAGAGGAAACTTGGAGATTTTTCTTGTAAATTGCGATAAATAAATAAAATGAACAGTGAAACATTTTTTACTAGAAAATGACAACGAAAGATTACGATCTTTCTGGATAGATGGCGCTATTACTATGAATTTAAAAATTTGATTCGGATGAGGATTAAGACATCGAGTTGTTTTAACAATTCCTCCTCGCTTCCAATCCCAACACCTTCAGATAACATTTCGGATCGCCGATCATCGAAAAATGCTGGTCGTGTTTGAATAAATTTTTATTCATGGACGGACTCAATTTCAACAAGATATTTTTACCCTTAAATATGCTCGTGGTGTCCTCGGGCTTCTCCCAGACGCCGCTGCTGCTGCCGTTACAACAAAATTTATTCCTAAGCGCCGCACCAACAGATGGCGTCGTTTTCGGCACGAGAACACGGTCGGTACTATCGGTAGTACAGGTAACGATAGGGGCGACTGTTGCGGTGGAAGATGCTTTCGTTATCGTCGTCGTTTTCGTTCTAATTTTTTCGCTTCCTTTTGTTTTTCTGTTGAGAGAACAACGTTTTTTATTATTATTGGACGGCTTACGAGGCGCGTAATCGCTCTTTGATACCCGATCCGCCTTTCCGTTGGTCAGCATCTTCTTCTTTAGCTTGACATGGGGCGGACTTGTCGGTACGAAGTCGATGCCGTTCTCGCAGTAGCTGAGGTACGAATGCTGGATCTCTTCCATTAGATCACCGATGATGGGACCCTCGTACATGTCGGCCGAGATCTCTTTGGGTGTATAGCACGGTTGGACGATGGGGGACGGAGCCTTTAAGCTGCTGATCTCCCGTTTCTCGCACTTTATTTCGTTTTCCTTGGCGGAGCCTTTGCTGCGTTTCGAGCGGTTCTTAAACACGCGTCTCCCCCTTACTGACAAGCTCATTCCGAGGTAGGCGGGCGCACGAGGTAGATTCTGCTTGTAGATCATCTCGAAGAGGCCGGTGTCTGCTTTCGGATCCTTGCGACGGTCTACCATCACTGAAACATAGAAGCGGCACATTTTTTTCCTGACGTGCATTGCTATCACATTTATACTAAAAAAAATGTTTGATAAATGTATTGATCTTCACGATTCTATGGTTTAATAATGAGAATAGAGGTATAGTCAATGAGGGTAGTCTGAACAGTTTTAAGCCTCAGCACGAAGATGGAGCTCCTCAGGAAAAATATTCTGTACTTTTGAAAATTTTGTGTCAGTCGATGTTAGTGTTTTTGAAAAAATTGAAAAAATATCGAGCCATCATCAATTCTTGCATTTGAAAGTTAAATTAAAGTCGAGATGAACGCTGTTTACGAGGATTTATTAAATTTAAGCGTGGTCGTGCTAGCTTGATCGACGATGAACGTTCAGGAGGGGTTGGCTTGTTTTCTTGTCAGAATGGTTTCCAGGGTTAGCCTATTTTCGCGCCATAATCTGAGTTGGAACGGTTTTCATCATCCGTGGCATCATCCGCGTCGATTGTAAGTGTTTGGTCAGGCGGGGTTGGCCTGTTTTCCCATCAGAGTGGTTTCCGGGGTTGGCCTATTTTCCCGCTATAATCTGGAGTTGGAATAATTTTTATCATCCGGGGTTGGTACGGTTCTTATAAGGTGGGATTGACTCGGTTGTAAACGTTTGGTCCAGCGGAGTTGGCCTGATTTGCCGTCAGAATGGTTTCCGGGATCGGCCTATTTTCCGCTATAATCTGGAATTGGAACGGGTTTTGTCATCCGGGGTTAGTACAGTTTTTATGAGGTCTGATTGACTCGGTTGTAAGTGCTTGGCCAGGCGGGGTTCGCCTGTTTTCCCGTCAGAATGGTTTCCAAGGTTGGCCTATCTTCGCGCTATAATCTGGACTTGGAACGGTTTTTATCATCCGGGGTTGGCACGGTTCTTATAAGGTGGGATTAATTCGGTTGTAAGTGTTTGGTCAGACGAGGTTGACCTGTTTTACCGTCAGAATGGTTCTCGGTGTTGGAGTTGGAACGGTTTTTATCATCTAGAGTTGGTACGATTTCTATGACGTGGAATTGACTCGATTGTAAGGATGACTCGGCTCCGAAAAAGGCAAAAACTGTTCCCATCGGTCGGGAAAGTGATAACGACTGTTTTTTCGAGATAGTCATGGAGTTGTATTAATCGACTATCTTGAAAAAGGAGAATCGATAACGGGGGCATAACTACACATCATTTCTTGACAAGCTGACAGAAGAAATTGTGGAAAAACGACCGCATTTGAAGAAAATTGGCAAAAATTGCCGAATCGGGGTTCGAATTGATTGGACCACCCACCAAATCTGGGCCCCAACGACTTCTTTCTGTTTCCTAGGCTTAAAGTTTCGCTCGGAGAACAGAGATTTCCATCGAATAAGGAGGTCATCACATTCGTAAATGCCCATTTTGCAGAACAAATTGCCGACTACTATTTGAAGAGATTAATGAGATGGAAGCATCGCTGGGAAAAGTGTATAGACTAACATTTTTCCCAGAATTTGCCTGTTTTAGGAAACGTGCCAACCTTTGATCAGATCCTCCAAGACCTGCGGGCACATCTTAGCCGTAACGCTGGTCGAAGACGACAGATCCGGACTGGAGTTGATCTCCAGCAACCAAGGCGTAAAATCCTCGGCTAAGATGAAATCGGCGCCGTACAATTCGTAGGTGTTCGGTCGTCGGTCCATCGTCTCCTGGCAGGCGAGCATGCATCCAATCAGGCTTTGCCGCATACCTAAAATTGTCAGGATTATGTCAAACTTATTGGAATAGGCGTGCTGTACCTGGAGAAATGACGTCGTCCCATTTGTTATCGTAACCGATCTGCTTTAGGTAGATCTGGAACGTGTGGCAGCTCCACATGTTCTCGTCCGGCAGCGCCTTGTCCCGTTCCACCATGTTGGCGTATTTGCATTGGACCGCGTGATTGGTCAGATGTAGGGATTCGTGGAAGTTTTCCAGATTGAAGATTTGCGAGCTGAATCTCAGATAGCATTCTCTGAAGACAAAGTAATAGGTTTGAAGAGAAAAGGAATAGTATTGATCGAAATCATATACTTGTACATCCAGATTGTCAAAGGTTGGACGGAGGTAACCATAAACCATTGGCGGATGTCGAATTTGGTTTGGTATATGGTTAGAGGTTTCTCTGGAAGAAGAAAATAAAGGAATACAATACGACGGTAGCGTTTTTACAAACGACTGCTAGATGGTGCTATTGAGAACTCACCGATATACTTCTGAACAACGTACTTCAACTTCAAATTCATCACTTTCGCGACGTCCTCAATGTTCCTCACCAGCTGTATACCTCTGCCGCGGCACTTATTCCCAGGCTTCATGATCCAGATGTTCTTCATCCCGTCTAGATGGTACTGCGGCCAGAATTTCGCCACCTCCATCAGCGTGACCTTAGCGGCTGCTTGCAGCACGTTCAAAGACCACTCTTTAGATTCGATGTATTGTTCGTTTTGATGGACGCAGCGGTAGAAATGAGTCAGGAATTGGTCCCATTCGTGATCCCAGATCTTAGGGAAATCCTTATCGATGTCCATGTGCTTCCTGCTAGCTATATACTCGTCTATGCGATTGATGGCGAACTGGAGAGCGGTGTAGGGTATCTTTCCATCGACGGATTGGATTGCGTACTCGTCTTCGTTGTCTATTTTGCAGATGAAGTGCTTGAGCATCCCGATACAGGCGGTCAGGCGGAAATCGTCCACGAAGTTGTTGAAATGATCGGGGAAGCCGAGGACGTAACATCTTGGAAAGTTTACCTTTAAAAGTTCAGTCAGAAACTTGTCAAGAAGGTGGTGCTGTAACTATAAGTGATCATTTCGCAGTTCAACAACGTGAGCTACTTAGATGATTTATTATTGCCCTGAATAATCCCATACGACAGGGGTTCCCTAAGTGTGCACCGTGGCGCCCTAGGGTGCAGTGAGAGAGATGAACATTTCAAAACGGCATCGAAGGTAATGGAACTTACTAGAACATCTAGATTAGATCGTTCCCGTAGCTTGTAGAACTTCGGCGAACCAGTTCAGTTCCAAAATAACAATCGAAGAGCAAACATCGGACTGATGAAGTTTAGGAACCCCTGCCGTACGAATTCCAATTTTATCTACTTTTTGGAATGAATAATTTTCCTGTCATTCTACATTACCTGCGCGACGCCAGGTTCCAAATGCCAATACATCTGCTGCAGCAGCAAGCATAGTCCTTCTTTTGAGGTGAACAAGGACCTCGCGAATCGGTTCATCAGCTTGTTGGTTGACGGGGATGATAACCGTCACTCTGGTCATTTCTAAAATGTTTTCCAATAACGTCGCATCGTGCATCTGCAAGCATCGCGACATTGGTCTTTTTCGCTTTTTCGTGTCTTACACTTTCCCACGACTGTCGACTGGGCAGATTGCTGCAGAGCTCCTCGATGTTCGAATTGGTGTTGGCGGCGGGCGTTTTCGCCGGTTTCAGCATTTCGAACTTCTCGATCCAGTTGCGTTTCAACAAGGCGTTGCGTAGAGTCTGCCAACCGCCTAAATTAGGAAATGGAATGTTAAGGAGCGAATTAAAGACCATCTTTGTAGTTTAAAAAATTAATAACTCATCATAATTTACAAATGTCACCATTTGCAGAATGTCTCAAATATTTGGAGCTTTAACGATGTGAGTAATATATAATTCTGCCTTCACATCCCACAGCTTTCGCCATTCAGAGCATCGCAGCATGAGATATCTATTACGCAGCGCCGTTGTACGTCTAAATGTTCACCCTCACATTGCCCAAATTTGGATAAGGAAAACTACGAAACCCTCCTGAATGACGGGCGTTCGAAACTCTGGTACCGGAGTGGTACTGGCGCGCAGACACCGTGTGCAGTCCTATATTTTAGTCTTTTGAGGTCTAAGCAAGTATGAGGATTAAGATTCCTTTTAGGAGCACACAACTGTTGATTTAAAGTGAATGTTCGAACAGTAAAGCTGGTATTCTACAATCACTTACCGAAGCTGCGCTATAGGAGAACCGACAGATTACTATAGGATTACATGACGCATGAACATTCTAAAATAGAGCGTTGTGTTAGTGAGTCCTGCAATAGCGACGAGTTTCGCGTGACGCACTTACATGCGGTTTTTAGAAGTTCGAGAATATGTTAAAGAGAGATTCCGATTTTATCACATTGAAACAAATTTGTGATGGTGTATCCACTAATCCATTAACTGAATTCAAAGAGTGTTTTAATCATGCTTGTATTACATCCGTAGACATCGAACGATCTTTTTCAAAGTATAAACACACCACGGATAATATCGTTCAACGTGGCAACTGTGGAAACATCACTGATAATGGTGCTTCTACTTTAATGTTCGGGAAATCCGAAGCAGCCCGCCAATCTACTTGATAACGCTGCTTAAGAGGATGTGTTTCACAACTTTTCAGATATTATAATTCTTGATTGGTTCTGTTATTATTATTAGATTTATTACTTATTTTTTGGTATTGTACTTACTGAAGGAAACGCAGGCCTATGTCGCGCAGAAACATTTCCTCGCTTTACTTATAACCTACAAAACAATCTGTCATTTGCAGAAATGTCATAGATACTGATGGTGACTTCTTGAAAATCCATTTCAAATTTGCTTTTGTAATTTTTTTAACTATGAATACTGTTTTTTTGAGGATTCCAAGAAGAAGATTCTTTTTTGGGCGTTAATCGCATAGTTCTTCCCTTACCTTTTATCGTAAAGACCTTGTGGTCTTTAACCGCTTCCTCGATGATCCTTTTCAATTGCGCCAAACGTTCCGAAGTGATGGTGCATTTGTATTTGACGCTGGTCGTATCGGTCACGCTACTGGTACGGAAAATATTATCGGCGAGCTGTTGGGCTGTGGCGCTGATCTCGTGCGATGATCGCTTTCCATTTATAGGCACCACGCAGAGCATGGCGGGGCCGATGTTGTGACCGGTCGTATTATTAGGCTCTTCGTTCGGTTGCACGCTCATTTTCTCGCTGACAAATTCTCTTCACACTGACACTGTGACTCTGTGCAATCGTCAAATCATTATTAATTATTTATTTCGACACGTCCGTCAAAACGCCCGAGTTGTCGCGGGCGATGTGCAAATACTGTCGACGTCGACGATGACTGTCACTTGATCCATGACATCGGTGATGTATTCGACCTGCAATTTTTGAAATTTAAAAATTGTAGGTGGTCTAAAAAAATCAACGAAAACCAACAAAGGATGCAGAATCACTCTGTCAGGCCTGTGCTCGGTAATTCAGAAAGTACTGGAGTTTGAGCAAAAGGATTTAAAACTGCAATATAGAATCGTAATGTTGATAATATAAGGGCGTTTCTTTACAAGTTTGTACTTCATGTCACCTGAGCTACTAAACAAGAAACAAAATTATTTTTGGTTTTAATATATGGAACCTGCAACGTAGACCTTATGGAGTAACTAATAGAAATAAACAACGCCAAACATCTTTTCCGCAACAATTTTTTAACGATAAATCAGCCCAAAAGTAGAGCGATGACGATTTCGGGCCTCGTTCTGACATCGTTTTTGGTGGTTTAAAAAACAACAAACGCCCATAACTTGCGAATGGTTGGAGTAATCAAAACAAGAAACCATATCTTTTTGATACACGTCGAAGACCGCGGTTTTTGGTATATAACTCAACGCGATTCTTGGCAAAATTTTTATTTTTCAGCTGGCTTGAGACTTTCAAAAATACTATCAAATTGGGTGCAAATTTTTACTTCTCTCTTATGTCTTGGCATCCGTATAAGCTAGAAGGTTAAGTATATTTCCATTGGAAAGCTCTCGGCGGGTGCTTTAAAACCAAAGAAAGTTCAACTCTCTAGCTCTAACCGTTCTGATGCGAGGACGTCTCAAGGTTTAGAAAAGAAGATTCCTTTTTTTTTTAATCAAAACATTGTAGCTCCCAAACCGGAAAATCTAGAAGGTTCTGCTGGGCAATATCAGCATTACAACCAATAAAAGTTGCTTTGGAAACACTATCCTGTGAAAATATTAATTTGTATGTGTCCGATGTTACGTTGAAATTTATGCTTGATGAGTTAACGACGCAAAACACGTAGATAGCTGTTGTATCAGCTTTTGTTTTATTGTATCGTTGAAAAAAAAAATTAAATGAAGCAGAGAGAATGTTATTTCAATAGTTAGAATACTATAAGTAGGGAATTTGAAATATTTGGAAAATAAATTTTGAACCTTTCAATAGTAAACAACACTAACACTAACACACGCTCCGCACCACACAAATTATTAATTAATTCGAGACAGCCGTTTCTAGGATTCGTGGGTCCTCATCGTCAACCGTATGACTGATGACTAGACCGGGCAAACAGCGGTAACAGTCAGTGTAGTAGATATGTGGTGCGGAGTCGGCGATTATTTATTTCACGCGTTCACAGCGTCAGTACTAAATCGATGCTGTATGCGAGTAGTTTTGTGTATATGTAGGCTGTCGTAACTTATTTCGTAATTGTACGCATACGTTTGCTTTAAAAATGTCGCAGTTAGGTACGTCGCGAAGACGACCAATGGCAGATAGAGTTAAAAACTTTATAGTGGACATGCCGGACTTAATTTGTGATGGCGCTAAAATGCAATGTCTAGTTTGTAAAATCCATTTAATGTGTTGGTCCAGAAGCCATTGTCAACGTCACATCGAAAGCAAACAGCATTCTTCTGCAAAAAGTGGAATACGAGACCAAGAAAAATTTACATTTGATTTATGTGTTACTCTTATTTTATGTAATCTATCGTTTCGTTTACTAGACAAAGAAGCATTTGTTTCCTTCTGGAATAAATATGCGGACTGTAAATTACCTAGTCGGACATCGATACGAAATGTAGTGCTATTTGCTCGTGAACATATAGAAAAAAGAATGAAAACGGAATTGAAAGATAAAAAACTGTGGTTGTGTGTGGACGAAACAACAGATCGTCAAAAATATTCTGTGGTTAATGTAATGGTACGTACAATGGAACCACATCGACCGTCATCCTCCTTCTTACTTGCTTCCAAAAGAGTTATAAATTGTACTGCCGATGAGGTTTTAAAGGTGGTGTTGAACTCATTGAACAAATTTTCAACTAAGCAACTTTTAATGTTTATAAGTGATGGTGCCGCAAACATGCGTTCTTTTGGTCGATCTCTTAAAGAACGCAGCAGTTTGTGCCGCAGGATACTCTAAATCTTGCGGCACAAACGATTCCTACATGTTTTCCACTAGTAAATGCATTGATTGCTAGTACAAAGGCAGTATTTCTAAAATCCCCGAAACGTACCCGACTATTTCATAAACTGTGTCCTGATTTACCCGAACCACCACAGCCGATTGTTACACGTTGGGGAACATGGTTGCAGGCTGCGTTTTACTACAACAAATATTTTGATCAAATAAAGAAAGTAGTTTTAAAATTCAATCCGACAGAAGCTGCAGCAATCAAGAAATGCCAGGAAATATTTCAAGATAGTCAGGTTAAAAGAGATTTACAAACTATTCACAACGATTACTTCGGACTAGCGGAGGGAATAGAAAAATTACAAAAGGTTTCGATGTCGCTAGTGGATTCTGTTCAAATTGTGAATGATGTTCACGCACAGTTATGCGCTGTAGAAGGCGAAACAAATTGGTGTGTAATACGAAAATTTGAAAGTGTTTTAGAGAAAGACTCCGATTTTCTTATATTAAGACAAATTTGTGAAGATGCATTAAGTTGTTTCAAAGATTATTTTAAATATGCAAATATAACATCGCTAGATGTCTAACGGTCGTTTTCGGCATTAAAAAACGTTTATTCCGCACGTCGCACTCACTTGACTGAAACAGCTGTGGAAACATATCTAATGATTCAAATATTTAACAGATGTTACCCAGTTTGTGATTTCACGGAAGACTTTTAAAACGGTAAGTGTTTCAGCACGTTTTATAATTCATTTCTCATCTTCTATTTTATGTGTAAACTTTTATGAGCTCGCCACGCCTCTGGCTGTTACCGCATATTTGTCCAGGTTACACATAACTGCATTAATATTAAAGATAAACATTTTCTTTTTGCACTTTTTGTTACAAAATTATAGCATATGGGAATTTTGAAAAACCGGGGATGTACCCCTAAACTATTTTTGAGAATATGTTAGATGATAAAGAATTTCTCTTTTCATTCTTCAACCCAAAATGCTTATCTTGACTGGCTTCAAAATCTACTAGAACGAAATGATTAACGTCCTAGCCACATATCGTTCATCCGGAAGAAGAAGGTTACATCTCAAAAAATGTTAATTTTGGGAATGTTCTCTTAAAGTACCTAAAAATAAAATGTTTTTTGAGATATTACCCTCTTCTTCAAAACGTTCAAAGTTAAGTTGCAGTGAAGTAAATTACAAAAAAATATAAAATAATTAAATTTCTACGACAACCACCTTTACAAATTGAATAAATTAACATTTTTAGTATCTAGTAATATCTAGAAGTAACTTCGTTCTAATTCTAAATTACGTGTTACCTTTGCCTGTTTGTCCTTCTACTTCTCCGTTTTCTTTTTGTACAACTTTTTCTTCAGCTCTCACCCTCACGACAGTTCAAACAGCAATACCGCCCAGTACGGAAGGGACTACGCGAATGCAACAACCTACATTCGCTGGTTGGAAATTGAATTAACCTACTTTAAAATTGAGAACTTGGTACGAGGCACCCCGAGACACCAAGGTAGATGCACGCTGTAGGTTAGAAGTTGCGGCAAAGGTATGGCAAGTTATAGGTCGCGCCAAAAGAAAAAAGAGAACGTTTATAATGGGTGATTCATTTAGAAACTTTTTTTAAAAAATAAAAAAAATCAAGAAATTCAATTTTATCGGGTAATCTTTATTATCATACAAAAGAACCATTCTTTACATTTATTTTTTGAAGAGTATTTCTTTCAAATGTTGGCCGTAACTGCGGCTAACATGGCCTATTCTGAAGTTCCAATTTTCGATGACGCGTTCAAGCATTTCGAGTGGTATTTGGCCAATGACGCGAGTAATGTTGGCATCCAAATCCTCAATCGTTGCCGGCTTATCCATGTAGACTTTGGACTTTACGTAGCCTCAATGGAAAAAGTCTAGAGGTGTGATATCACATGATGTAGGCGGCCAATTCACTGGTCCGAAGCGTGAAATTAACTGTTCTTTCAATACAGCCATGGTTTCACGGGCTGTGCACCGCCTTGCTGGAACCAAATGTCGTCGAGATCAAGGGCTTCAATTTCAGACAGCAAACAGTCCGTTATCATGGCGCGATAACGGGCGCCATTCACATTTTTGAAGAAATATGGACCGATGATTCCACCAGCCCATAAATCACACCAGGCTGTTGTTTTGTCTGGATGTAATGGCAGCTCTTGAAGCTCTGTGGGTTGCTCTTTAGCCCAAATACGGCACTGAAACGGTGACGATTTGGAAGGTCGGCCGGCTTCAATTCTTGCACGAGTTGAATTTTGTATGTTTTTAAACCAAGATCCTTACGTAAAATACGCCAAATTGTTGCATACGACAAGCCAAGCTGCTGAGAACAGCGCCGAATCGATTCATCACGGTCATTGCGTGCACTCTCAGCTACCGCCGCTATATTTTCTTCACTACGTGCTGGATGTGGTTTATTTGGTCGCGTATTATCCAATAATGAGAATTGGATTTCAAATTTTTGGATGGTATAGCGAATTGTGTATTCGTTAGGCCGATTATGTGGACCATAAGTTGCTCTAAGCGCACGAAATACATTCTTTGTAGAACGTTGATTTTCGTAATACAGTTGAATAATTTGTAGACGCTGTGCCGGGCTAAGTCTTTCTATGATGAAATGTCAAACAATACTGAATAAAAATACCATTACAGTTTGACACGACTCACGCGTGATCTGTCATAAAATCCCTACTCAAAAAAGTACCTCTAAATCACCTTTTACAACGGAAATGGATCGTATCACATATTAGCGGAGAATTTCGGCGATTTTCAATTGTTTTGAAAGTTCTTCTATAAATGTCATTTATAAGCGGGATTGCGAATATCATCATTATTTTTTTTCCATTTTCGCCATTTATAATGCAGATTTGCAAACCATTTTCGACGACACCTTGCTCGATGTTACATCTCTATAAATAAGGAAGATATCGCTTGTGGCATTGAATCTGTGACACCCGGTATACTACTAACTTAAATTATCCGCGAAGTTTAAAAGTTCTGCCTAAGCAAACACCAAAAAGTCCCTTTTGAATAAATTTTACGTATAAAACAATTCATAAATAGACTGTTATTGTTTTAAATCACTCAAAAATCGTTAGAAATTGTCAATTTTTAAGGTTTAATCTCCATAGATCTAACGAAATTTTCCTTAAGTTGGCATGACTGGCGTATAATCTAAAGATGGACGAAATCGATTACTTTTACAGTAAACTATGTGTAAAAAATGTAGCGTCATCTAGTACGCAGATAGCAAATCTAGAACGTTTAAAAATGAAAACTGATACGACTTATTCTTCTTTCTGGCAACATTGCTATTTACCACCAACCGCCATATTTTTAATGCTAATAAATAGTAACAAGAAGTTATAATCGACAAATTTATTCTAATTCCTAGATAATGTGCGGTGGATAGTAGTAACTACGCAAATCTCTTGGTACGATTCCTAACTTATCGACCGAGTCAGGTTGGCTAGACTGAGTGTAACAAAATGTAACTAAATATGCCAAGAATAGTGCGTGCAACGAGTGAGTTTTATAAGGAACGTTGTAACGTTGGTTTATTGCTGCAATAAACTAGTTTTAAAGATGAAAGCGTTTTAATGCGTGTTGGAAATCAGCATCCTTATTAACAAAACGTTATTTTCACTTTAGTGTGGTAAACTAATGAATGTAAATGCAGTAAAATGTGTTGAAGAATGAAAATAAAGGGTGGCCCACCGGATACGCCGGCTTTAATTTTAAAATGAAACACAGTAAATTATTATTTAATTGGGCAATTTTTATTGATTTATAAAGCAGACATGTTGAGATTAATTATGCGGCCGCGGCTGTGGTGACCCTTTTGATCAAATTTTCAAAGATTTTTTCCAAGTTAGTTGGCCCAGTTTCAACAATAACGCGTTCTCAATTCAGGAATTGTTTGTAGTTTGTTAGCATAGACCTTGGACAGGGGAAAAATCGCATTGCGTCAAGATCTGGGCGGCCAATTAACGTCAACATTTCTGGAAATCACACGACTAGGAAAACGTAGTTTTAACAAATCGATGATTTCTCTTGCTGTATGTCATGTGGCACCATCCTGTTGAAACCATATTCCTTCGAGATCCGTATCGTCCAATTGATCCCACAAAAAGTTCGATATCATGTCACGATCTCGTACTCCATTTACAGTTAAAGCTTGGCCAAACTCATTCTCAAAAAAAGAAAGGTCCAATTACACCTCCAGCCTATAATCCGGACCAAACAGTGTGGGTGCATCTGTTTTTCAAGTATAGCACGAGGATTTTCATTGCCCCAAATCCCACAATTCTGCTTATTACCAAAACCATCCAAATGAATCGCTAAAGAAAAAATTTTTATTCACCGTTTGATTTTCCGTCATCCAATTAGCGAATTGTCTCGTGGCTTGAGTTAGTTGAACTTTGTAAGGGTAGAGGAGAAGGTCTTTAGTGAGAATTCGTCGCAAACTGGTTCTGCTAATGTTCAATTGTTGAGAACGATGATGTATTGATGTTCCAGGATTCTCATCGATACCCTCATTGACGACCGCAATGTTTTCGGCCGACCGCACAGGACGAGGACGCGGTAGAGTTTGTTTGTTTATAACTGAACCAGTTTCCTCAAATTTTTTAATTAATCTTCGAACAGTGGACTCATTAAGCGAAATATGGATACCAACGATTCCACGAACTTTTCGAACAGCCTCCGCAAAACTTTCGCCAAATTTGTAATGTGTTTTAACAATAACAATATGTTGTTCTTTTGCGTAGTGATTCATTTTTAATAACTTTAATGACTACAGATGACACATGTCAAACATTAGGATTGCCAACTTAAATATTAAAAAAAAGGTGGGAAATTTAAATCCGGCGTATCCGATGGGCCACTCTTTATATGCAGAACATCGCATTCAAAATAAAAATATAGATAATGTTGTAATAATAATAAACCTGCAGAAATATAGTGACATTAAAATGATCTTTAGAAACAAATTCCGTTAGGTTTTTAGCTAAATAACTTTCATTACGTCTCATAGCCGGTAACCATAATTTTCGTTTTTTTATATTTTTTTGTTTGACGTTTCAATTAAAGTTTGTCTGTTTTATTTTCCATATTCCACAAAATACTAAGCGTCAGGTCGATTTCTTTACACAAGAATATTTTGAGATTATATTTTCTTATCAGAAATGTGTAAGTCAATATTCATAATTTTTCTTTGTTAATACAATTGAGTCAATAAATATTTTTATTAAATCTTTATTCAATTTTTTTCCCGTGCCCTATTTCGTGTTTTGATAAAAGTGAATGGACTTACAGTGTCAATATTTTGGGTTGGATGTGTTAGAACACTTGATTACGTCGAAACGTATAACAGAAATGATGCAAAGATGACGTCACGACACATCGCGTTAGCGAAACGATTTAATCCGGGAGATGTTACGGTTCAACCCCTTCCATTCGTAGATATCGCGCGGTCTCTCCATGCTGGGGGTGCTATCAATAGGATCTGAAGAATCTATTTTCTGCTCCGGAGACGGGAATAAAAATTAATTGGATTTTTATATAGCGTATAGTGCCTTGTAATCGGATATTCGCCAAGGTATAATATATCATTTGTGTTGCCAACATTGTGGAATTGGGGAGAAAGTTTTCAAAGCAACCTTGTTATTTTATTTGAAAAGAAGTGTGTATTGCGTAACAAAGATAACATTTACAAATTATTTATTTATCAGTTATAAGGAGCCAGTGGCGTAGCTACACCCACGCAATGCGTGGGGGCCCTAGACGCAAGGGGGTCCAAAGGGCCTTCCGATCTTCTATGTTTTTACTCCTGTTATGATAAATAAATCTTTGAAAGATCTTGCGTGGGGGCCCAAATTTGGTAGTTACGGCACTGTAAGGGGCCATAATGTTTGAAGACGAGATTGAATTAAATAAAAAAATCTTAATCTTTTTTAAATAACATTTAAATTCTTTGAAATTTGATATTTACGTATAAAATAATATTCTAATAAATAACTTAGTTGTAATCATAAAACATATCTTTACAAATGAGTATTGTACTCTTAGGAACATTTTAAAACTTTCGATATTTCTGCTAAACCGGAAGTACCGCTTCTTATTGTAAAGCGGTTGTTTTGTTGTCTTAGAAGACGCCGAAATTTCTCCAAAATGCTATTTTGATTGTATGGCAGTCCCAATTAGAGAAGTGCATATTACGTCATATCGGGTGAGTTGACTCATTCACTCGTCAAGGAGTGAACCGTACTTTAGTAGCTTACTGTTTTTGTTTTTGAGGAGATTGGAGGTGTTTAAATGAATAATTACAAAATATATAAAATACCGAATTTAACATCTCTTATTGTTGTATCTATATTAAGCTGTTGTAGATTTGTTCCCAATATACCGGGTGTCCCGTGAGGTAAGGTACAAACTTTCACGACGTGTTCCTCAGGTAAATTCCAGTCGAAAATGTCTCTATGAACACGGTCGTGCTATGTTTTATTACTTATTTTGACAGATCGGTTGTGAACTCCGCATTTAACTAAACACGGTCAAGCTTATTGTCATGTTTATTTTTACAAATGAAGATATGCCGTTAGTCTATGGATACTGCAACTGCAGCGGCAGGGCATCAATGAGGGAATACCGCCACCGGTATCCGAATCGAAGGATACCTGATAGTAGAGTATTCGGGAGAGTTTTGGCACATCTTAGAGCAACGGGATCATTTCCAAATGCTAAGGTAACACGTCCATCAGCAGCTGACCATGATTTAATACTGGATAGTGTTGAAAGAGCGCCATCAACTAGTGTCCACAGAATATCAGTTCGCACTGGTGCTAGTCGAATGACTGTATGGAGAACGATGCATAACTTTGCTTTGTACCCGTTCCATCTGCAACCTGTCCAAGCTTTGCTGCCCACTGATCTAGGCTCTCATATGCAGTTCGGTAACTGGCTCAACACACATCGTAATCTGGTTAATAACATTTTGTTCACCGTTCTTACGAGAAGAACTGCCAGTGTTGTTGGAGGATATTCCGCTTCAAATAAGACAACAGATGTGGGTACAACATGACGGTGCTCCGCCGCACTGTGGTAGAAATGTTGTTGGGTATTTGAATACCACTTTTCCTGGACGTTGAATTGGACGGGGTGGTTCAGTTTCTTGGCCACCCCGCTCACCCGTCTTAAATTCCTTGGATTATTACTTATGGAGACACATGAAGACGTTGGTATATGCGGAGGAATCATGTACTAGGGATGAACTGCTTCGTAAAATTATTGCAGTTGCTACTGACATAAGAAATAACCGTCATGTTATTCGGAGAGCCATCAATGATATTTATGAACGGAGTAGACTGTGCTTGCAGTACGAAGGCGGACATTTTGAACAATTCTTGTGAACGATTCGTGTCATGTTTATTTTTTTTTTTTGTTAAATAAAAGAAATTTTCCAACGATGTTTTGATTCTTGCTCCTTTAACACTACTACAATTCGGACCGTGTTCATATAGACATTTTCGACTTGAATTTACCTGAGGAATACGTCGTGAAAGTTTGTACCTTACCTCACGGGACACCCGGTATATTCTATATAAACAAAAGTTTAAAATCGTTTTTTTTTTTTTGTATTTCTGAGCACCCTATTCTGTTCAAAATATCTACGGCAATGACAAATTTTGTTCGTGGAGATAATGATGACGTAATGTGTATTTCTCTAATTGGAACTGCTCTACACCAATCGCTGACGTTATAAATTTATGTTAGAGATTGGCAGTACTTTAATTCTACTTAAAAACATAAAATTTGAGTAAAGTTGGTAGTAGTGAGGAGATAGAAAAGAAAAAGGGCGTTACCGAGAAAAGTGTTGTAAATTGTAAAAGTCATAAATAATTTTTCAAAATTTTTTCAAAATAAGCGAACCAGTGTTTATTATGAGAGATACAGGTTAAAATTTTAAAGTTTCTCCCAAAATAGTGAGATTTGAATGAATATTTTTTGAAAATTCTTTCTCGCAAAACAAAATAGTGAAATTTGAGTGAATATTTCTTGAAAATTCTTTATTTATCTTCCTAAATATTCATTACTAGAGTTTGCATTTTTTCCGGCAATAAAGGATATATTCGCCAATTTCACGACGTAATACTGACGAACATGTCCTTTATTGCCGGAACCACCAATTTAAATTATCCGCGAAATTTAAAAATTGCCATCCAATTTCTGAAGCAGACAACTTCCACATTATGTGAGGTTCGAAGAGAGCATGAGTTCTAGAATTCCTTAGAATTTCGTATTCGAACAAGATTTAAAACAATTCTTGTGAATTCTAAATGTCAGGGCTAATCTAATTGCAAGTGACTGTATTTACAACTACACGTAAAAAGGTGAAAGTCGCGATCGATAATTTCCGGCTACGTTCGCGAACGGTCGTCTCGCGAGTTTGACATGAACGCAATATGGCGCCGCTGTTGGTGGTGGTATCAGATGTGCAAGAATTTTTCCCGAATTATTCGAACTTTATCCGTTTGATAAACTGATTTATCGAAATCGCGGATTTCCTCGGCGCGTAACAGATTGCGAAACGCGTATATCACGCGATACGACCCGCAGAGATCGCGATCGTTCGCCCCAGGTTATCCAGGTACCATTGGTAAATGTCTTTTATTCCAACAATATTCCTCCGTCTGGTATTGGGACTGCTACTACGGTTCGTTTAAGAATGTACGCGTTTTTAACAACGATCGAACGGTAAAAAGAATGCGTGAACTGCCTCGATAATCTTGTGCTCTTTAATATTTGTGCATCTAACGAATAGAAAAATAAATAAATGAAGTGTCATGTTGTTCTGTAGTTTTTCGTAGCCGAAGTAAAAGGGAATTGTATCGTCTTAGTTCTGTGTGTGTTGATATTACCGCAGGTGAACGGTGCACCTCCGAACTACCTTTTAGACATGGCCTTCAATGAGGTGAGTAAACACGCTCTTTTTTCATTTTTTAAATCAATTTATTCCTAATGTTCGCGAATATGTCACCTTAAATAATCCGTGCGCTAATTTTTTGTATTATTTACCTCTATTTCATCGTTACCACATACGAGAATTGCTCCCGATACTCTTTAAACTCATGTGAAAGTGATTTTGTCAGTGGAAAAGCATTCAAGTCGAGAGACACGTTAAAACGAACGTGAAATATTGCCTCTTGCTTTGTGCACGCCAAAATGACATTGCGTTGCCCTTTGAAGCCTTGTAGTACGAAATAACTTCATCCGAATCGCCAATTAAATCGCTAGACTGGAGCTATTAAATGGATATTTAAAAAAAAGCGAATGACAGAAGTTATTAACATCTACTACTACGCATTTCAAAAAAAAAGGACGATGTTTTCATGTTATTGTTTATATAGAATTCGCAAGAAATACCTCAAGGATGATCTCAAATAAATTTGAGGTTTGCCTTAATATGCAATCCTATTTCAAACTTAAATGAGATTATATCATGATTAGTCGGCATTTTTTTAAATTTCGCGGAAGATTTAAGTTGGTGGTTCCGGCAATAAAGGACATATTCACCAATTTCTAGACGTAATACAGACGAATATATCCTTACTTGCCGCAACTACCAACTTAAATCATCCGCGAAATTTAAAAAAAATGCCAACAACAAAGGCCCGGAGTAGCGGGCTGTGTGCAAAAATCGATTATCGCTTTGTCGGCGTCTGCTTGTTTATTTTTCGTTCTGCTTAGGAAACGAGAGCGTGCGCTGTTTTGTGTTACGTGTTATTCGTTATAGAAATATAATTTTTCATTTAAAATGTGTAATGTGAACAAGGCTAGAAACGACACTTTACTGGCACAGTTTATCTGTGACTTTCCGGATTTGTTTTACGACGGTGCTAATAGTTTGTAAAGTGTGCGAGAAACATTTGATGTGCTGGGACAGCGAAGAACACAGAAATAGAAAAAAAGGGCGTGCCAACGAGAATTGCCTTTAGCTGCTTTCCATTTGTTTTATTAACTGTACCGTATTGTTCCTCAGAGTACTGTACTGAACGGTACTTACAGTGAGCTAAATGGAACATGCATTTTTTGCACTGGACATAAATATAATCATTCTAACCTAACTTTCTATATTGAGAAATGTAAACAAAAAGAAATTCGCTATAGATAAGGCCAGTATGTAATGTAAATCCAATTTCGAATTATGAACACAGGTGCAATCCTAAACCTAACCTCAGCGAGTGTAATACTATGGAGAATATCAATAAACCTATGTTCTGCGCATGCGCCAACAGAACAATACGGAACGTACCAAATATTCGGTAAGGACACGAAGGGATTCCCGGCATTCGTGAACCACCGCAGCTGACTCTTACATGTTAGGGAATATGGTTGCAGTTATTCTACAATTCAATCCTGCGGAAGCTACAGCTATTAAGGAGAGCCAGATACAATTTCAAGATATTTCCGTTGAAATAGAGTTACAAACAACTTGTAACAACTACAAAGGATTACATGACAGTAGAACAATTACAAAATAGGGCGTTGTCGTTAGTGGAGCCACTGCAAATAGTGGACGAAGTACATACGCTGCTATGCACTATACACGACGTAAAATATAATCACATTAAAACAAATCTGTGATGGTGGATAGACTAATCCATTAACTGAATTCAAAGAGTATTTTAATCATGCATGTATTACATCCGTAGATGTCGAACGATCTTTTTCAAAATATAAACACATTTTTTCACAACGGCGAACATCGTTCCACGAGACAGCTGTAGAAACCAATATCTAATGCTGTAAACTTTTTACGACTCTTATCCAGTGGGTGATAATTAGAGTTTGTTGAAAAGGTGGTACCGGATGGCAGTAGCGTAGCGGTAGCGGCGTGGATAGAGGTAATTTTCAACTCGTAGTTGATCTCGACAATACCGCGAGAGACTTCAAAGCGACAGTACGTTGCACGCTGCACGCCAAATAAGTACGCGGGGATGGGACGCCCAAAGGGTGTAACGTTCCCTTCGAATGTGAATAAATATCTCAGGCATTTCCCTGGATTAGAATATAGAAGTCCGCATATTTATTGCACAATATGCAATAGCGGATTGCTAAGTCGCGATAGGTCGTCTTTTTTGGGCTAAGTACGTTCCCTCATGGAAGCTGCCAACATCTATGCAATTACGATACAATTTGCCACGTGGTCAAGGTACAGTAAAGGAATGTATAAAAGACGAGTTAAGAAATAAGAAAATTTGCCTATGTGTGGATGAAACAGTTGATGCTCAGAAACACAGCGTCATTCATGTTGTAGCGCGTCCTTTAAAATGTGATGGTCCACCAGCTTCATTGTTGTTATCCAGTAAAACGATTCAGAAAACTAATGCAGAAACCGTTGTCAAGATAATAAAAGATTCGTTGAGAGAATTTTGTATCACAGGAACCCAAGTCACAATGTCCGTTACTGATGGAGCCGCAACAATACTGAGAGTTGGTGGGATGTTGAAAATATGCTTTCCGACTCTTCTTCACATAACATGCCTTAGACACGCATGTCACCTCGTAGCAGAAACCATTCGAAAGAAGTATCCGATGGTGGATAAGTTAATAGCATCTACCAAAAAAGTGTTCATCAAACCTCCCAAACACATCCGTGTATTCAAACAATTGTGTCCGAAATTACCACCACCACCTCAGCCTGTAATAACGCGATGGGGAACATGGCTACAGGCAGTATCTTACTATTTCTTTCACAAGTGAAAAATGTCATCTTGAAACTTGATTCAAATGATTCTGCAGCAGTTCGAGATAGTCAGCAACTTTCTTCCAATTCGGACGTTCAACAACAAATAGATGAAATTTTCATGAACTATTCTGAAGTTGCACAAGCTATTGAGCAATGAGAAAACAGTCACTTGTCTGCACGAGACGCATTAAATTGCATAAACAATTTACAAGCCGCTCTAGAAAACTTGACGAACACTATAGGAGTCGATGTTGCTCAAAAATTTGGTGCGATTTTAACGAAAAATCCCGATTTACAAAAGGTTCGGCCTATAACTGAAAATCAAGAGTGCCCAGATGAGGAAAAGGAATATCTGACATTTGCAAATCTTACTTCACCGGATGTCGAGCGATCATTTTCGAAGTATACGACAACGTATTCACAACATCGTCGACGGCTGAATGAATCGACAATGGAAGCGTTGCTGATGTTGCAATTCTACGCAGCTTACCAGGGCGGTTGCCAATTGCCACAGTGGACATCAAGACGACAGGAAAAGGTAACAATATTATTTTTCACTAATATTGTATATTACGTACCTACAGTACCTACTGCCGGTACCACCTTTTTAACAAACTCTAGTTATTATTATTCGATTTATTACTTTTTTTTTTGTATTGTACTTACTGAAGGAAGCGTACGCCTATGCCGCATAGAGACATTTACCTCGCTTTAGTTATAATAATGCATCGGGTTTGTGAGTCAATAAAGTTTCCATACAATTTCAACCAAATAACTGGTTTTTTTTCGCCGATAACTTGGTTATCGAGGGAATGTAAATGAAAGTTGTGTTGAGATTACATTAAATGAAAAAGAAAAAAGGTAAAACATAACGAGGAAGTAAAAACTTGATCTAGATAGCGCATTTAAACATTTGAAAGGTGATTCTTTTGTTATGCAATATAAATGAATGTATTTTCCCCTCTTGAATAAAAATAAATAAAAAAAACTTTAATTTCAAGCCATTTACACAAATACTGTTACAGGTTATCTTTTTTAATAGGGAATATTGGTGGTTGAAGAGAAAATCACCCTTGAAATTGTGACCAATTTTCAGTAGGACATTAATTTTGACTTCTGGTCTAAGTTTGTTGAATTTTGTAACCAAGGAACTATAAATCGAAAACAAGAATAATGGTTTATACAGCGTGTCCACGTGATACGTGGATGGAAATTACATTTAAATGTACAGCAACCGGTGTATATCTTAGCGAGAGGTGGGGATGCCTTGAGCAGGTGATTATCAGTATCGTCGAGAATATTTCACTTATTTCTTCAATTAATATTTACCGCCAAAAAGGTACGTTTACCGATAAATAATTTTGTTAAGGACTGTATTAACAAATACAGTCCCTGGCCAAATTACTTGAAACACTCAATATTTTATAGTTTCTTCGTAATAAAATACAAACTATACATGTATGATATTTTTTATTTATAAAATATATTGTAAAAATATGTAACATATGTAAATATTAAATAAGTAATTAATATTTAGTCCATAACCCGTGATTTTTAATAACACCTTTAATTCTTCGGGGCATACTTTCAATGCAAGATATATATCTTCATCGTTCTCCCATACATCCTTTATTTTTCATTAATATTTCCTTTGTAGGGTTTCCTCTTTCATATACCTTACTTTTTAGTCGATTCCATACGTTCTCGATGGGATTGAGGTCCGGTGAATTTCCGGGCCAACGTAAAAGTGGTATGTGATTGTCTTCAAAGAATTTCTTAACCTTTTTTGCCACATGGCAAGGAGCATTATCTTGCATAAATATACGCCCTGTCGCTATGCGACGTCCTGGCTTAAAATACGGTAATAACGTGCTTTTTAACACATTTATGTACTGCTCTTGACGCATTGTACCTTCTACAAGATACAAAGGGCCGGGTCCGTCTCCGCTAATCACTCCCCAAATTATTACCTGCGGAGGGTGTTTTACAGTTCGAAGAACCGTGGACTCTGTGAGACGTTCGCCAGGTCGTCTACGAACAAATTGTGCTCGCTGCACTAACACACAGAGCGAGCACTCGTCACTAAAGAAAACCTATTAAATAATGCAAACATTAATTCAGTAAAAATCATGTTAAATTATTCCCTTTTTCCAATTCTCGTCTGTGAAATGTCGATATTCTCTTGCAAAGTTGAGACAAGCAGATTTCCCTTTTTCTGTTAAACGCGGCTTTTTTACAGGTCTTCGGCCCATTAGGCGATTTTCGCGCAATCGGCGCCTGGCAGTTCTGCTCGAAATCTCTATTCCTCTCTCTTGTAAATTTTTTTGAATCATTTTAATTGTAGCAAATCTATTGCTCAAAGCCTGATGAACAATTTCACGGTCAGATTTCTTCGAAGTTTTACTTTTCCGACCGCACTTTGCCCGTCTTTGTGTCGATGTGCTAGCTCCTTCGTTTAAGTTTCTAGCTAAAGGCGATACAGAAGAAGGAGATACTTTCTGTAATTTTGCAATTTCTCGTTGTGAATGTTTGTTTGATTGTAGAAGAGCTTGTATAGCGGCTTTTTGTTCACTTGTTAAATCTTTCCCGGGCATTTTCTACAAAAAAACCCAAATATTTAAATTTTTTTCAAATTCCAAATAATTAATTATTAAGAGAGAGATAGAATAACAATTTTACCTTTGCAATAACGGTATATCAACACAAAACACTTAACGATACTCCACAACTTAGCTTCTATACGGTTATGACGAAATATTAAAAAACATATTGATGCATTCTCTAAACTGGAACTCGCTAAATGTAAGTTGATAACTGAAATATTTATATATACGTACTTTACACTTCTAAATATCATTTCTCTGGTATTTTTATTTATTGATACAATAATCTAGTTTCCCTATAAACGATCGGATTCAAAGCATAAGAATATCACTATAATAGGATGGAAATTTCCAGGCAAAAGGGTTGATTTATGACATGTTTCAAGTAATATGACCAGGGACTGTATGTAATTAAATTAGAGCTTAGAAATGAAGAGCAAAATATTCATAATCAAGTTAAAAGTACTGCTTTTATATCAGTGAAACGCAAACTTTCATCTGATAATTCATCGAAATTATCGCTGTCACTATCGCAATTATCGGAAATGATAAGTTTCTGTATGAATGTCAACTAAAATTTCGTTTTCCAAGTATTTATCTTCAGTTTTTATGTTGACATTGCTTTCGCCGATCTTCAACAGAAATTTTATCAAATTCTTCCTCCACTGATACTCTCAGATCGTCCATTTTAAAAGTCACATTTCCAACAGCAGCGTTATTTTTTTTACAGAAAAGCCGATATCATTTGGGGGAAGTTACACGCTGAGAAACGTTTACTTGTATCAAAGGTGTCCGCCTTAATTCAAGACAAATTACTGTTTCAATTATTCGCAATACAATAACCGTTTTAAATCAAAAAAATATTTCTTAGCGTTTCTTTCTCCGCTCAAGAGAAGTATACACTTGTTGTTGAAATTATTGGCGCATTTTTTAGTCTACATATTGTTTCTGCACTTAAGCTACATGTTTCGATAAAATCACCTTTTAATATGTTAGCAACTTCTTCTAACATATCGTATCCCGTATGATTGTTGCGATTCGTCCACAAATTCAATGGATTCTGTTAAACTCAAACTTGTGTTCTCCAATGCCAAAATAGTTGCCGAAACAAAACTATAGTTGCATTTAAAGAATGACAATTGTTGGGGCAGACACATCGAGAAGAATCCGTAATCTCCGAAAGGACGGTTTCTATTTCTGCAAAATGATCCGCATAAAATATGGCAGCATTCAACCGTGTCCCCCATCTTGTAGTTACAGGTTGAGGAGGAAGTGGTGTATCTGGCAACCGGTCCTTGTACATCTGAATACGTAGCGGAGCCTTTAAAAACACTTTCTTCACATTGCTAATTAATTCATTGACCAGAGGAATTTTGTTCCGTATTTCTTTGGCAACCCTGTTGGGGCTATGAGTAAGGCATGCGACATGAAGTAGGTTGGGATAGAATACCTTCAAATTGTACGCAGCTCGAACCATATATGGTGCCGCGTCTGACACTAGAAGTAATGTTTTCTCCAAAGGAACTGCTTGAGGCAAATCCTTCTTGGCTTCTGGACCAACACATTAAAGGGATTTTACAAACTATACATTGAATTTTAGCGCCATCAAAAATTAAGTCCGGCATGTCCACTATAAAGTTTTCAACAGTGTCTGCTATTGGTCGTTTTCGCGACGTACCTAACTGCGACGTTTTTAAAGCAAACATAAGCGTACAATTACGAAATAAGTTACGACAGCCTAACGCGTGAAATAAATAATCGCCGACTCCGCACCACATATCTACTACACTGACTATTACCGCTGTTTGCCCAGACTAGATATGATCCAAGCCAATATACCACTACTAACTTTCGGCATGATTGAACGAACGTGTTCACTATACACCTGTATTTATTTTTCGATGAGCCGCTTCATTGTACAGGATTATAATTAAATCTAAAGATAAATAATAAATAATCCCTAAATTAAATTGTAAACGGTCAGGATGACATGAGTTATTAAAATCCTTGTTTTTCAATGAAGCGGGTCATTGCACATGGTTATAATTACAGCTGTAATTAACTAAACATGATGCAACAAAGGATAAAGGCTGGAATTTAGTGGTCCTAAATCTGAATTCATTAAGTGATTTTTGTTTTTGTAAATTTCCATGCCCTCATAACAATTTCATTGAACAATACTCTTTAGAAATATAAGCACCCAGTCATTTTTGCAAGAAACAATTTCTCTGCGTGCATGTAGTTTGTTGAACATTTGTTAACATTTTGGCAGTAATATTTTGTGTATTGGTCCACGTTATGCATCGCTTTAAGAAATTAATTTAGAAAGTTTTCTCATAGACATTATTTAACTAAATTGCAAAATTTTTTTTAACGATTTTCGGCCGGGACGGTTGCTTTTTAATTACGGATAAAAATCGGTGTGCACCTTCTTCTCGAATAAGGAAATAAAACCATAGGCCACTTGTGAATACGATATTAAAAAATGCACGTTAAAAATTCTCTGGATTCGGCAAAAATTATAGTAGCGTTGGCTAATGATCGCAGTAATCGATGTCTGAAAGTGCGAAATGTATTCCGTATTCTTACTCTTAGCCGAATAATACAGTAACAACAAGAACATCTACATTTGGAGACGTTCTACTCGCCAGGCACTGCATACTGCGATGTTATGTAAAATACGAAAACCTTACTCGCAATTTAATCTAATTGTAAGAGAGTTTTCGCTTTTAGAAACGTAATCGTTACTTCTAAACTCTACCTTTACACGCTGTATTCACGTTCGTTGATAAAACTATTTATTGCCCAAACATTTCGTCCCGCTCTTGTTGAATATTGATAAATGATAATTGGGTTACGTAACAATGCCGCATTAAATTTACCACTGGATTAATTTTCGTGTGAAATATGCGACTTATATTCCTATAGCCACTTTCTTGCGTAGATAGCTGTTGTATTAGCTTTTGTTTTATGGTTTTGTTGAAAAAAAAATGAAATGAAGCAGAGAGAATGTTATTTGGATGGTTAGAATACTATAGGTAGGTAATTTGAAATTGACGATCTTTGGAAAATAAATTTTGAACCTTTCAGTAGTAATCAATACTAAGTATCGGCACGCTCCGCACCACACAAATTATTAATTAATTCGAGACTGCCGTTTCTAGGACTCGTGGGTCTTCATCGTCAACCGTATGACTGATGACTAGAGTTGTTCAATTTGCGCCAACAGTCAATGGCGGGCGCATAAAAGTTTACACAAAATTAATGGTCAGAAATAAAATATAACGCGTACTCAAACACTTACCGTCTTAAGAGTCTTCCGTGAAATCACAAAGTGAATAATGTCTGTTAAATATCTGCAACATCAGATATGTTTCCACAGTTGTTTCGGCAAACCGAGTGCGGCGTGAGGAAAAAGTGTGTTTATAAGCAGAAAACGAACGTTCTACATCTAGTGACGTTTTATTTGCATAATCTAATCATTGCATATGTTTCCACAGTTACTTCCTTAAACCTTGTGCGTCGACAAGAAAAAATTTTCTTATACATAGAAAACGATCTCTCCACATCATTAAAAGTTCACTATTCTTACACTTATTATAAACGGCCTCTAAAGTATTAAAACCGGGATTTTTCCTTAAAACATCTGCCAACTTTTGACTAGCGCATAATCCTGGCGTATCATTTAATATGTGTAATTTATTTTTTACACTCTCCACTATGTCTAATGATTCCTGCAATGGCAATTCAGTACATCGTAGTTTTCTGATGGCATCTAGTAATACTGTATAATTGGTACATATTGTTGATAAATCTTCTAAAAGTTGAGGAATTTGAAATTCTCTTTGACTTTCTCTAATTGCTTTGGATTCATTCCGATTAAATCGCATTATAGCTGATTGAATTTGTTGAAAATGGATCAAATAGTAAGAAGCTGCTGTTAGCCAAGTACCCCATCGCGTTAAAATTGGTTCAGGAGGTTCTGGAATACCTGGACACGTTTAGGAGATTTGCGAAACATTGCTTTAGTACTTCCAATCATCCGATCAACGTTTCCGTAATGTTGTCGAACAACTTCACCAACTACATGCAAAGCATGCAGCACGCAGGTTACATGTATTAAGTTAGGAAATATATGTTCTAAGGATCGCCCAACACCTAACATCGTTGCTGCACTATCTGTCACAATCATCACAACTTGATCTTGGGCCATTTTAAATTTTTTCAAAGCGTTCATTATTACTTTTTGAATATTTTCCGCGGTACATTGTTGAACACGTTTGCAAGCTAACAAATATCGAGATGCTGTGTTCTCGCTAGATAAAACGCGAGCTATTACATTCACAATACTGTTTTTCTTTATATCGGTCGTCTCATCCACGGTAATCCATATTTTTGTGGAACACAAATCACGTTTACACACATTTTCTAGCATCTCTTTCGTTCGCGGCAAATGATTCTGTAATTGTGTTTGTGAGGGTAATGGGTACTTTGGAACGTATTGTCGCCAAAACGTTTTAAAAACTGCTTTTCTCACCAACGACAACGGAAGATTACAAGAGGTAAACATAATTAATAAATGTATGAGGAATAGTGTATAAGGTATTTCAGTTCTTGTATTTCTCATATGCTTAATACCATTGACATGCCTCTGGCAATCAGTTCTGTCCAATGCAGCCAAACGAACATTGCATATTAAGCAAAAAACTGCACTACCGTCATATTTTAAATGGGGAAAAAGTGACACATACTTATGTACATTAGTAGCAAATCTATTACGAGGCATTGTTTTCTTAGGTATGTAAATATTAGTTCTATATGAAACGATACACTAATTATGTACTTGGTATAATACTACAACACACAAAAAACACCAGCTATATTTTCAAAAGCGACACGTAAGTACATAACCTTGACCGTTCGACTAATCTCTGCAACAGCTCAACCGGTACTAAAACGAAATCTCTCTCAGCGCGGTTTAACATGATTTATATTCAAGGTCGACACTACATGCCTGTTTCTCTACCGGTTTAGTTTATTTATGAATTTTTTGTATTCTTATATTAACCCGTAATACCGACGCCTATGCGAGTCCGCAAGTTTAGGTTACTCTACCCATAAACATCAACAGTTGATTTGTTGAAAGTTCAAACTTTTCCAATGTATTTAACACCAACATTGAAATTACTCGGCAGTGCATTGTTGTATTCGTCTGGAAGCTAGTAAAATTGAGGGTGACGGTCGATGTGGTTCCATTGTGCGTACCATTACATTAACCACAGAATGTTTTTTACGATCTGTTGTTTCGTCCACACATAACCACAGTTTTTTATCTTGCAACTCCAATTTAATTCTTTTCTCGACATGCTCACGAGCAGACGGCATAACTCTCTGTAATGTTCTCTCACTTGGTAACTTAAAGTCGAAATATTCATTCCAAAACGAGACGTATGCTTTCTTCCTTAGTAAATGAAATGGTAAATTACATGCAATAAAGGTAACACATAAATTAAATTTAAATTTGTCGTAATCTTGTGTGGAATTTTTTTTTTAAACATGCCCTGCACTATTTACGTGCCGTAGACAATCACTTTTCGACCAACACATTAAATCTATTTTACACACTACACATTGAATTTTAGCGCCATCACACTTTAAATCAGGCATTTTTGCAATAAATTCTCTTATTGTGTCCAACTTTGGTCGTTTTCGCGACGTAGGAAACATTTTCAAAACAAATGTAGAACTACGATATAGTATACGACAGTGTAGATGCATACACAACAGATCGGCTTTCGAGTCGCAGTTATACTGAGGCTTATACCGAATTGTCCCGGCCGTGTTTATTTTGTGTAAACTTTTATCCGTCAGCCACCGGCTTTCAGCGCTTGCTCTATTCACAAGTGCAGCAATTATTGAAATTACAACATTGAACATTTTTCTTTCTAAATGAGACAGCCTTGGTATACGGGGTTGACTTAATATCTTTCCATTTTAAATGTTGCTATATCTAAGCTCTAGTTTTATAATCTCTTTCACCTGTCTCTAGTAATTGCCTTGCTTGACAAGTGGAAAATAGTAAAAAACCATTTGCGGTATGTATACGGTTAAACGATTAAGAAAAACGAGAGAGATATTCATAAATATGGAATTCCGCACAGGCAAATTTCTACTACTTGAAGCGAATAACAGTAATCCTAATAAAGTTGGCTCCGGCACGTCAATATACGATTACCTCTTGCCGTGGAGGGAATATGCGACAAATAGAGCGTATCTCTCAAACGGAATGCATGCAATAAAATATACACAATATTGAATCGACAACGAGACGTAATTTCGCAAACGAAGGGTTCTGAATTATGCGCGAATCATTTCCGCAAACGATCCGAATCGTCACGCTTGACGCAAGATGAATTTCCTATGGGTAGATAGCGAAACGCCAAAATACTATGTCTATAGCGGCAAACTATATCGATTGTTGACGTTAAACTTAGCCAGGAGAATTATGGTTCAAGGTCAATGATAAAACGATATCCATTAACACATTAAACATAAGTATCAACCTGTGGAATTTCTACGTGTTTGGACTAGTGATGTTACTGATGACTCGAGTAACTCTACTGTCATCCCCAGTTGTAACTCGAGTTACAACTCGAGTCCAACCGTTACCTACGACATAACAGGGCCTGAGCGCTCTTCGATGACTTCATGCTGGATTGGTGTTGTATCACCATGCATGATATTAGCCTGTAGCTGTCGAAAAATTAATAATATCTTTTATTTACAAAGTGTAACTCACAAACAAAGCGTACAAAACAGCCTACGCCATGTCAGGTTAGGTTACATCGTTTTTATCGTTTCAAAAAAGGTTTTATCGCTTATACAACACTAGAAAAACATTACAGGTATCACCAACAAAGTACGGACATATCACTACACAGTATTTTTTAAGATAAAACCAATATAATTTGGATAAATCAATTCAAAACGCAGAGACGGTCTGAAGGTGTAAACGCGTTTATGGTTGATCGACACCCTACTACAAAATACGTCACAGCGAGAGTAATCTGAATGAGTTGCATTTGTACGTGTACAGATTCAAATGTCAAATTCAAATTTTTACCACCATCGGTATTGCAGATGTCTATATATACATAAAACATAGCAGTAGTAGGGAATGTAACAAAAAATGGCGATTGAAAGATCACGTGTGTAATTTTACATTAAAGATAGCTTTAAAGTAGCGAAAATATTTATTTTCTGATCCTTCGAAGAACAATAACCCAACAGTACGTATGATCGATGTCGACTCGAACGTAGTGGCCACCAACGTCGATCCCTTAGTTAATCTTGTCCATTAACAGTTATTATTACTATTATCGTCCTTAACGATTATTAATCATTTCTTTTTTTTATTTAATATCATTTATATTGTTTTATAAGTTGTAATAATATTCTTTTCCGTACACCCTTCCCCCTCACGTTCCCGTTTCTCGCGGGCAGTTCGCCCTAGTTCAAACGGGCGGCGCATATTTTTTTAGTTAGTCGTAAACCAATCCCTGTTCACGCTAGCAGGCACTGCAGGAGAACTGCGTTCGGGTAGGTCTGCAATTTCTTTAATTGGGTTTTCCCCCCATTATTTCCGTTTTTTTCAGCAACAAAATTTGAGTACCAAAAGAATATCAAAATTTATTACATTCAAGCAGGATTTCGTACCAATTCTTTAAATTATTTTTCACTTTTGTTCAATATTTATCTTGTCACATATTTTTCAACATCGCTGTATATATCTTTTGGACCGATAATGTATAACTTACCGATCAATCGCTGTAGAGGCTGTGTAATATTCTATGTTTAGATCTCCATACGTCATGTAGAAGAAACGGTACGTCACCGAAATATTTAGTATATAAAGCCGTGCAGAATTTGATTCTCAAGGAGTTCTCTCCTGAGCAACTCCTTCACCGACAGTACTCATATTGTTCGAAGGCTCTTTCCACGGTAATTTTATATTGTCTAAGTTCCCTTAATTCACTGGTAATAATTTTATTGGTTGATTTTACCGACTTGAGAATTCATTTCCTAGACATCGTTTATTTTCCCTTGTAATCACATTTTCGTCTTCGGTGACGAATGTGTTTAACATTACTAATCGTTTCTTTAAGTCTGATTTACATTTGCAATTTTAAGATAAAAATTTCATTACGTTTTATTTTGTTTTAATTCGAATGTCGTTTGTTTTCTTTTTGTTTATCTTGTAAAATGTGTAAATAAATCAAAGTATAAAAACTTGCCCGTTTTCATTCCAAGGACCCTGGACAAACCAAAACTATCTTAGGTAAATTGTTGATGAACACCGTGCTCCATACCGCCGTAAAACACTTTTCACTAAGTTCACAAACTTCAAAATTAATTAACACCCACGTGGAAACTGTTTATTTAGCCATACCAAACATTTGTGGCGACATCTGTTAATGTAATATTTTGTTATAATAATCAACAAAGCAGGGATAAGCAAAAAGAAAATATTGAGAACAAAAGACAAAGAATATGAAACGCAACAAATAGCAAGTATATTTTACGCAATAATTTAAATTTGAATTGACAAATATTGATAGTTTGACATTGTTGTTATCTTTACGTTGCCTAGCAACATGATTTTTACATGAACATAGTCCAACGCACCCTAGTGGTTTCATACGATAGATAGATGGCGCCATTTGTAAGGCACTAAAAAGTGTAGTAACAGAACGTTATCTTTTTAGCAAAATCCTGTATGCATTTGTTTTAATTTTTTTGGTCCCTAATTGTAGTTATGCTTAAATGAAAATGACCGAATGATCTAAAGTGTATAACCATTTCGCAGGACTTTGTGCATAGCTTTACATCACTTGATTAGATGCCGATTATTTTGAGGGGATAGTCGAATAAATTTGCCACCAAAAGAAGCATGGCCCATTTAACAACTTCAATCAGGAATTTCCCCATAATTTACAGACAACGCACTCATGCTTTAAGAGTAGCAACGAAGGGAAGCCATACATACGGAGATAGGGTTACAAGTTCCCATCCTTTTCCTTTAAAGCTTTCTCACTTACCCCATTTTCATTTTGGACGTGCTTATCGGTACCATTTTCCCGGAATATGCGATCATTTTGGAACTTGCAGCACTGGATTTAGATCTGTGGAAGTAAATTTTATGAAAGCCGAAACGATACTGATTATAGTGCTTGTATTTATTGATTTTCCCCGCAGATTTATATTGATAAGCCGTACACGGCTGCACGTACAGAAAAAAAAAACAGTTATGCCTGATTAGTCTCTTTGGTATTTCAGAATATATCTATAAATTAAATCGCCTCTGATCGCGATGAGATAACAAAACATACAATTTCAACCGTGTAAAGATAACGAAAAACCTAACGATATTATTGCATTGTCTGCCAGTATGTCGTTATGAACGTTTTATTGTGTGAGTGAAAAAGTGAGTGCTATATGAACAACAACAGGGCATCCAAATATCACGGTCAAAAATAGAGAAATGTCGGACTACACCTTGTCCAGCTCTCAGCTATTGTCGAGGCATGTTTCAACCCTGGAACGTAGCAGGAGTTTTTTCGACATCAGTTCAAAATGGTCGTATAGACCAGCCTCTTGGGCAGCTCCAAGATCTGAAATACCTCCTTTAGGCTTTCGTAGCAGTTCGACGAGAATTGTGAGTTGTTTAAATGGGTCTGTTGTGTAAATATTGCGATCAATACTTTGAGTGAAAAGAATCATGAGAAATCAGTCGTGTAATTCGACGCATACCGGGCATTCATTACTAAGCGTAACGCTAATACGTTAGAATTTAATAATAGGATAGGAAATCACTTAGTTGCAATTTTCAAACGTATCTAATCTCAAACTTATGTGTTGTTCGATCGCCTAAAATATTTGTATTATAATATTCTTTAATGCTTTGAGCGATACGAGATGTAATCTTCAATTCTTCGAATTCTAACTTTGTTTTTTTGAATCGTCAAAATAGAGGTGATATATCAAAATATTTTGTAGATGATTTCATTTGTCGCAGCACGGATATTTCTTAAAATAGATAAAAATCAAATACAGACTGTTCCTGTGGAAACGATTGTTGTTCTATGTCAACTATTTGTTCTATATTTCTAACATGTAAAGTAGCGTAGGCTTTGGAATCTTATATATTCGAAAATGTTTCGCGTTTAAATGTAAACACTAAAGTATAGGCACTTTCTGCACCATACAAATTATTTGATTAATTCGGAACAATTTTTTTGGGGAATTCTAATGATGTGAGAAAAATATTTTAATTCTAACATACTTTGTTTCATCACTACTCTAAAACATATTTGCAAGTATTTACCCCCTATATATACTCCAAAAAATGCGAAATATACGAAAGTAAAAGAATAGGTTCTTGCCTGTAGCACAAAACGTAAACATATGTCCGTTTTACATCAGTAAACCCATCAAAGCCGAGTGGACCTTTTTCCCTGTTTAACAGATTTGTATTCTTTTTCTTATAAATGGTTTCGTAAGCGTCGAAGCTGCGTTCTCAATTAATTTGAGGTTTTTCAATTTAATATTAACTGTGTAATAATGTTGGACTTTCTTAAGGATGCGATTGACATCTATAAAGGAGTAACCATTATAAACAGTTACATTTTTTATAAATTTAAGTTATTTGTCGTATTCAAGGTGAATGCAATTAATGAAGAAACCAATCGCGGCCAATTTGTGTTGTCCACATTGGTCAGAAACTGTCATAATGTATCTATTAGTGTTGGTTTCCTTTCCATAGATGTTTATTTCCAGTTTTTTGCTGTTTCTAATTGTTAAACTATCTAGGAACGGTAGTTGGTTGTTAGCTTTATTATGCTTTGCCTGAAAAATTATTTGTGTTAACCTTTTCGTTACCAAGCGGGGTATTTCAGCTACCCCAGGTACGATTTTTGTACTGAAACGTAATAAATAATTTTTCTATTTAGTCTATGTTTTAGGTAATCTTTAAACATACTTAAACGGTTCTTATGATATAACTAGTCTGGGCGAACAGCGGTAACAGTCAGTGTAGTAGATATGTGGTGCGGAGTCGGCGATTATTTATTTCACGCGTTCACAGCGTCAGTACTAAATCGATGCTGTATGCGAGTAGTTCTGTGTATATTTAGGCTGTCGTAATTTATTTCGTAATTGTACGCTTATGTTCGCTTTAAAAATGTCGCAGTTAGGTACGTCGCGAAAACGATCAATGGCAGACACAGTTAAAAACTTTATAGTGGACATGCTGGACTTAATTTTCGACGGCGCTAAAATTCAATGTTTAGTTTGTAAAGTCCCTTTAATGTGTTGGTCCAGAAGCCATTGTCAACGTCACATCGAAAGCAAACAGCATTCTTCTGCAAAAAGTGGCATACGAGACCAAGAAAAATATACATTTGATTTATGTGTTACTCTTATTTTATGTAATCTGTCGTTTCGTTTACTAGACAAAGAAGCATTTGTCTCCTTCTGGAATAAATATGCGGACTGTAAATTACCTAGTCGGACATCGATACGAAATGTAGCGCCATTTGCTCGTGAAAGAATGAAAACGGAATTGAAAGATAAAAAACTGTGGTTGTGTGTGGACGAAACAACAAATCGTCAAAAACATTCTGTGGTTAATGTAATGGTACGTACAATGGGACCACATCGACCGTCATCCTCCTTCTTACCTGCTTCCAAAAGAGTTATAAATTGTACTGCCGATGAGATTTTAAAGGTGGTGTTGAACTCATCGAACAAATTTGAAGTTTCAACTAAGCAACTTTTAATGTTTATGAGTGATGGTGTCGCAAACATGCGTTCTTTGGGCCGATCTCTTAAAGAACACGGTGGTAACTTCTTACATGTAACGTATAAAATCCATACTCTAAATCTTGCGGCACAAACGATTCCTACATGTTTTCCACTAGTAAATGCATTGATTGCTAGTACAAAGGCAGTGTTTCTAAAGTCCCCGAAACGTACCCGACTGTTTCACAAACCGTGTCCTGATTTACCTGAACCGCCACAGCCGATTGTTACACGTTGGGGAACATGGTTGCAGGCTGCGTTTTACTACAACAAATATTTTGATCAAGTAAAGAAGGTAGTTTTAAAATTCAATCCGGCAGAAGCTGCAGCAATCAAGAAAAGCCAGGAAATATTTCAAGATGGTCAGGTTAAAAGAGATTTACAAACTATTCACAACAATTACCTCGGACTAGCGGAGGGAATAGAAAAATTACAAAATGTTTCGATGTCGCTAGTGGATTCTGTTCAAATTGTGAATGATGTTCACGCACAGTTATGCGCTGTAGAAGGCGAAACAAATTGGTGTGTAATACGAAAATTTGAAAGTGTTTTAAAGAATGACTCCGATTTTCTTATGTTAAGACAAATTTGTGAAGGTGCGTGTGAAGATGCATTAAGTTGTTTCAAAGATTATTTTAAATATGCAAATATAACATCGCTAGATGTCGAACGGTCGTTTTCGGCATTAAAAAACATTTATTCCGCACGTCGTACTCACTTGACTGAAACAGCTGTGGAAGCATATCTAATGATTCAAATATTCAACAGATGTTACCCAGTTTGTGATTTCACGGAAGACTTTTAAAACGGTAAGTGTTTCAGCACGTTTTCTAATTTATTTCTTACCTTCTATTTTATGTGTAAACTTTTATGCGCTCGCCACGCCTCTGGCTGTTACTGCATATTTGCCCAGGTTAGTTATCACGGTTGGAACCCCATATTTTTGTACCCGTTAATAGAATGTTGTAATTCAAAACTAAAATAACATACAGGCTGTTTCACTGGAAACTTCCAAGACGGAATTACTACTGGTTAAACAAGAAATTCAATTACGATAAACATATTCAAACTAAATACATAATATACTGCAATATTTGACTACCAAATTTAATTTCGATATCTCTAGAAACTCCAGAAATATTTGGTTTCGCCTATTTGTCCATCACTGATGTATATGAAAACAAAAAATTGTTTGCTGTTCCACTCGTCGTGAAATTAAATATAAAATCGTACAAAAATGCTACCATAAAACGCGGAAACTAGGTTTATTTGATGCATTATCTTAATACACCTTTAATCTATGTAAAATATCGTCAAAAAAGTATTAAAAAGGTATTATCCTGTGGAATTCTGAGGTGAGAATCTCAAAAATAATACTATAAGCTGTAACTAACCTATAGGCGTTATTTGTAAACAAGACGAGGAATTTTTTAGAAGAAATTTAAAAGCATTCGTGTTATTACTAGAGTTGTTCAATTTGCGCCAACCGCCAGTGGCGGGCGCATAAAAGTTTACACAAAATAAATGATCGGAAATAAAATATAATACGTGCTCAAACACTTACCGTCTTAAGAGTCTTCCGTGAAATCACGCAGTAAATAATGTCTGTTAAATATCTGCAACATTAGATATGTTTTCACAGTTGTTTCGGCAAACCGAGTGCGGCGTGAGGAAAAAGTGTGTTTATATGCAGAAAACGAGCGTTCTACATCTAGTGACGTTATATTTGCGTAATTAAAATAATCTTTTGGAACAACTTAACGGTTCTGTTGACGCACCTTCACAAATTTGTCTTAGAATCTTTCTCTAAAACACTTTCAAACCTTTCTAGAACACAAACATTTTTTGCGCCTTCTACCGCGCATAGCTGTGCGTGAGATGCAGAGATTCCACTAACGACACCGAAAGATTTTGTAATTTTCCTATTGCCTCCATTAGTCTGAAGTAATTGTTCTGAATAGTTTTTAAATCCGTTTTAACCTGACTACCTTGAAATTCCGAATGGCTTTTCTTGATAGTCGCAGCTTCCTTTGGATCGAATTGTAAAACCACGTTCTTAATATTCTCAAAATATTTATGATAAAACGCGACCTGTAACCATGTTCCCCAACGTGTAAGAATAGGTTCTGGTGGCGCAGGCATACGGAGGTACAGTCTGTGAAATTTGCGAATACGTTTTGGGGATTTGACAAACACTGCTTTTGTACGCGCTATTAAAGCGTCTACCTCAGGATAACATTTTCTAATACTATCTGCCACATGACTGAAAGCATGAATTTTACACGTAATATGTAACAAGTTAGCACAGTGTTTTTTAAAAGACCGGCCTAGAGAGAGCATGTTTGCGCCACCATCACTCATAAACATCAACAGTTGGTTTGTTGAAAGTTCAAACTTTTCCAATGCATTTAACACTAACTTTGAAATTACTTCGGCAGTACATTGTTGTACTCGTCTGGAAGCTAATAGAATTGAAGGTGACGATTGATGTGGTTAGATTATACGTACCATTACATTAACCACATAATGTTTTTTACGATCTGTTGTTTCGTCCACTCATAACCACCGTTTTTTATCTTTCAACTCCGATTTAATTCTTTTTTCAACATGTTCACGAGCAGACGGCACAATTCTTTGTAACGATGTCCGGCTTGGTAATTTGCAGTCCGAATATTTATTCCAAAAGAAGACATATGTTTCCTTGTCTAGTAACTTAAACGGTAGATTACATGCAATAAAGGTAACACATAAATTAAATTTAAATTTGTCATAGTGTCGTGTGCAATTTTTTTTTAAGAATTCTGTTTACTATTTACGTGACACAGACAATCCCTTTTGGACCAACACATTAAAGGAATATTACAAATCATAATTTAGGTCAGGCATTTCTGCTATAAATTCTGTAACTTTGTCCATCATTGGTCGTTTTCGCGACGTAGGTAACATTCTTAAAACAAACGTAGAACTACGAAATGGTATTTACGGCAGTGTACATGTATACACAACAGATCTGGTTGAGACTCGCAGTTATACTGGGGGTTGTACCGAACCTTTGCCATTGCCCGTTGGTACTAGTTAGCAGCTCTAATTATTACTATTTAAACTAGCCCTGTATAGGACAATTTTTTATATAATTATCTCGATAAATTCTACTTAAGTATAGTTTTAAATTCTTAAATTTTTTTGTTAATGTATCGATTATAATGAATCATTTCCTTTTATACCCGTATTACTTCTATTTGCAAAAAAATTAAAACCAATCAATATTATCCTATCTAATCGCGTCAATTACCAACTTAATAATAGTGAAAAAATAACAATATAATAGCATGAAAGACGTTACTGTCAATGTCATTCTCTCCTTAACTTGTCATTTTTTCCATAGGTTGCTTAATCTATTTTTACATACAATCCACTCTAACATACGATATTAAATTAGTGTATTGTTTACATAGGGGACATTTTAATGATAGTAAATAATATATCGTGCGATAATATTCTTACATATTGACTTTTGTTATAGTTCTGGTAACGTCGTAAGGAACTTATCGGGTTAATTATAAATGTATTTACGTTGAATAAAGCGTCATTTCTATTCTGACGTGTTTAACCAATGTTTAGATGGTGCCCTCTTAACGATAACGTAATAATAACAATTATGTACAGAATGTAGGAAATGTCGCGTTGATTGAAAACGGGTTATCTTTAGGAGTGGGTATAAAAATCATTGTTCTCGGAAATTTATTAATAGGGATGGGTGTAGATATATTTTTATTTACTAATATATGGAAAAATATGTACAGTACCGTTCATAAGTATATGGGCACTCTTGGATATTAGATTTTTGTATATAAAGAATGTATTTAGGAAATACATTTCGGCATTAGAGGATAATATGTTAATAATCAGCAAGATTCACTTAAATTCATTAAATAATATCGGTTTATTTACTTCTTTTATCTATGCGAGAGGTAATACCGTTATCAAAGCGTAGGTAGCAGCGACAACAAAGAACGTATTTCTTGAAATTCCAGGAAAAATGTAACAGTTGGTAATTCTACTATGGATCATGAAGCTATAATAAAGCCATTTGAAGTAATATTTTCAAAATAGGGTCAGTTATCGTTCCATGTTAGTAGTGACGACATCTCTTAACGAATAGTATTTATAATTTCGTTTAAAATTTAAAAACATGCCGAAAAGGAAATAAATTAGCATTGAAACGCGTCAAATTGCTAGAAAATTACATTTAAATCCATCTACTATTGATTATAACATCAAAAAATACAGTGAAAGTGACAGTTTTCTAAATAAAGTAAGAAGTGGTAGACCAAGCGCGACAACATCAGCTCAAGATATTGCAATCGTGGTGTCCAGCAAGCTAAATAGATGAAAAGCTCCGGAAATCGCCGCAAAAATCAATACTGTACTTCCGAAGCCGATTAACGTGTCCACGGTTAAACGACGTCTGCAAAAGGCCGGCCTTCGCGGACGAATTACGATGCGAAAGCCCTTGCTTCGTCCAATTAAGAAAAAGGTGTTACAATGGGCACGTGAACACGAAATTGGATGGTAGAAGATTGGAGCAAGGTATTGCGAACCGAGATTTTCGGTTCGTGAAAATGAGTGATGTTTGTAAGAAGATCTGTAGGTGAACGTGCAACGTCAAACATGGCGGTGATTCGGTAATGATTTGGGGCTGTTTTGTTTGTACATTCGCAGATGATCTCGTAAAAATTCAAGGCATAATGAGACAAGAGCAACACAAACGCATCTTAGAGGAAAATGCAATACCCTCTGGTGTAAGAATTTTGGGTCAGAATTTTGTACTCCAAAAGACAATGATCCTAAACCCACTTCAAAATTACGCAAGCAATATTTAGAACAGTTGGAAGAGGAAGGGATCATGAGATGACGACCTCAAAGCCCGGACTTGAATCTCATCGAGTTATTATGGGAAGAACTCGATCGGGAAGTAAGGAAAACGGCCCCAATTTCAGCAGATGACATGTGGAACAAACTGTAGGGAGCATGGGCTCGAATAACTCCGGAAACACTGTTAAAATTAATTGCAAGAATGCCCCGATTATGCGATGCAATCATTAAAAGGAAAGGAGGTCACATAGACGAATCTAAAATTTAGATCAAATTAATTTTAATTGTTAAAGTTGTATATTTATGTATACTTAAATACCAAAGTACATATTTTAATATTTCCATTGAAATATTTAATGATTTACCCTAAAATTTGAGGTTCCCAAATACTTATGAGCTGTAGTGTATTGTCATGAGATAAACACCTTTTTTAAGAAAAAAAATTGTAATAAAAAACTATTGAATGTGTTCGTATATACTTAGTCGATCACTAAGTTTTGTCACAACTTTTATCATTATATTAAACAAAACAGAAAAGAAAATAAGAACCTTTTATAAAATAGACCAATATAGTGTTCTCAATTACATATTAAAAAATTATTCAAAATGATCCCCTCGTTTCGTAATGCAGGCGCTTAATCTGCGAGGCCAGTCATCAATCGCATTACGTACCATTTCCATGTCTAGCTCCGCTACTGCCTTCTTGACAGGTGCTTTTAGCGAGTCCAAATTTCTATGGCGTTTAGCGCAGGCTTTCTCCTCCAAAGCTTGCCAGATTTTATAATCCAGAGGAATAAGATCGGGACTGGAGATGGCCAATCTTCATGCTTGATAAAGTCGATGTTATTCGCCTGTAATCAACACTGAGTGCTTTTGGCCTTGTGAGCAGGCGCAGAGTCCTACTGGAAGACCCAATCCTGGTTTTTGAATAAGCTCTGGCTTAGAGGTTTTACTATCTTTTCCAGGACCGTCTCTTGATAGACTTGGGCACCAGTTTTCACTCCTTTCTCACAGAAATGAACTTCATTTGGTCCGACATAAGATACCCCTAACCAAACCATTACTGAGGATGGATGATGACCCCTTTGAACACGGGAAGCGACCACACCTGCTTCTTCACTATTGGAGGCATACACCCGATCATTTTGCCGATTAAATTGTTCTTCAACAGTGAAGATTTTCTCGTAGGAAGATAGGATACGGCGATGGTCGTTGTTTGCGTACTGTTTTAATAAGACTCGGCATCTTTGAAGCCTTAAACCTTTCAGACGTGCGTTTTTTCTTCTGAAAGCGCGAAGCTTAAGGTCTTGATTCAGGATATTTTTGATTGTGCTTTTAGTCACACCCATCTGCAACGACAATGGTACCTGCTTTCGGAGAGGATTTCGTTTGATGCGTGCCTTGACAGCTTTAATGACAACCGAAATACGAACTGATCGAGGACGGCCAGATCTTTCCTTGTCATCGACACTGCCAGTTTCATTGTATCTTTCAATGGTACGATAAACAAACCTTTCCATAAATTGGAATTTTTTTAGCAGATTGAAAACTGTACTTGGCGAATGTCCGCAATGATGTAATACAATTATAGCAACAGGATCTTCTTTTTGGCTCCATTCCATGTTTATTTATTACTCGTTCACAACACCTTTAACGTTAAACGACTCAGAATAAATGATACAACCTCAGTTAGTCGTTTGTTTATATCAGTCGCATGCTATGCGTTTGAATTTTTAGAAAAACTTTTGTGACAGAACTTAGTGACCGACTAAGTATATACACCTGCAAAAATTGATATTAAAATTGCTGGAGTTCGTAGTGATTTGTTTTTTAAATGTCTTTTTTATTATTTATTAGCTATAAGTACTTTAGTAACGGAATGGAACAAAAATTTTAAAAGAATCTGGCTTTCATCGGCGAATATTGAAACAATTTTTATTCCATTAATTAAATTTAATTACGTTGATAAAAACAAGGAAAAACCAATTTTTAATTTTTCCCCAGTGGAAGCCAATATACAGGCAGTCTCACGAGGAACTGCATCGTTCGATATCTGAAAAAGTACACATTGCAAAATTTTGAAAAATTGGTAGTACAGTGAAGCCTACATGCACTATTTAACTACAATATTTTCAATTATCTAAGACTTCCGATTATACCGGAAGTAGCTGTCGAGTTTGTTATTTTAAATAGAACAGCCTGTATGTTATTGCATTTTTGAATTCCTAGTTTAATTCTAAGGATTATTCGATAAACCAAGTATGTTGCTATTTCTAACCGTATTTGAAATATTCGCATTTTTTGAAAATTTGTGACAGATGGACGAGTGCATGTGAATTTTTATAACTGTGAAAGCGTTTAACTTGGAAGATTGAAATTTTGCAGAAGTTTTGACCGTATAGGGTAGGATTAGAAACCGAATGAACTTTTCGAAAACAATATACAGCGTGTCCAATAATTACTTAATTAATTTTTTTAATACAACTAGATACTTTTCTCTTTCGTACCAAATTGCTCTTAGAAAAAAATAAACAAAAATGTCATATTCATTACTCATCTAAAATGGATACTTTTGAAGATATTTAGGAAAATGTGTAACACCAGGTTAGTTATGACCCCACTAAGAAACAATCCAATTCTGTACCCTCGAGCCAGACTGTATTAAGTACAATTTTACAATTTATTAGTAGAGTAGCTTTATTGAATTAATTTTAGATTTTCTAAAATTGTACAACACCGTTTTTGTGAATCCAGTCAATAATTTCTATTTGAACTAGTTTTAAGTAGTACCAATTTTAGTATTTTAACATATGTACACTACCGTTCATGGAAGTTCGGGCAACCAAAAAAATGTACGGAAGTCAACGAAAATAAGAGAAATATTAAATGGCCATGTATTTAATACTTACTTACATGATTTTGCATTTTTTCAAATACAAATTTATTAAAAAGAAAAAGTTAATGTAATACAAATAATTTAAATCCGATTTTCATCGAAAAATCCACCTTTTGCCTTTAGGACTGCTGCCACTATTCTCGGCATCAGATTCACTAATTTTGCTAATGTTTCATTGCGCAAGCTGGTCCATATCTCCTGGAGAATGGTCCACAAATGTTCCTTCGATTTTGGACACTTTTTCCTAACACATCGGTCTAATTCTTCCCATAACAACTCTATCGGGTTCAGATCGGGGGACTGTGGCGGCCATTCCATAATTTTTAGGGTTCTTTCATTCTCTTCTTGCTGCAGGTAATCTGTGCACAATTTAGATTTATGTTTGGGTCATTGTCCTGCATAAATTCAAATCCACGACCAATTAATCGGACTCCTGACGGTATGGCATTTTCCTCCAGGATTTTCCGATATTCTTCATTTTCATTATGCCCTCAATTTTCAGCAAGTCCCCGTGTCCGATTAAGGAAAAAACACTCCCAAACCATTACAACCTCCATGCTTCACCGTAGGAACTATACACTCCCGTAACATTCTTTCCCCTCTTGATCTGCGTACGAAAACTCTCCCGTCTATTTCCAAAAACCTCAAACTTGGATTCGTCAGTTCACAAAACGTTTTTAAAATCGTCCACTGTCCAATCTCTATGAGCTTGTGCTCATTTCAGTCGTTTGAGCCTATTTCCTCTTCGCAGTAATGGTTTTCGACAAGCCACTCGCCCATGCAACCCAGCCTCTTACAGCCGACGTTTCACAGTACTCACAGAAACTTTGGAATCTCGCTCATTATTGAATTCTGCGGCAATTTCTGATGCTGTTGGTCTTCTATTGCGCTTACTAATTATTTTTATTCGTAAATCTTCCGCAGGAGTCGTTTTTCTTGACGGTCCTGGCCGATTACGATCTTGCACGTCACCGGTTGTCTTAAATCGAACTATAGTATCATGTACTGTAGATTTTTTTATTTTTAATTTATCCGCAATCTGTCTTTCTGCGTACCCTTCCTGATGCAAGGTAATAATAGCAGATCGTTTTGAAACAGCTAGAGGCTTTCCACGGGGCATTTTAGGCAGTCAAACCGAAATTATTGTATTTTTCACTTGCACAACCACAGATACTTTCACAATAACAATCTCTTCAGAACTACCGCGTTTACAAATGTTATAATACTTTATAAAGGGTATACGAATATTTCCAGGTAACACGAGTGAATCAGCTAACCCTCCTAGGGATTATTATAATGCTTTATTGTCACCCTAATTATTGGGGATTTCCAACATAATTATATATTTTATGATAACGGTTTTATAATAGACAAATACTAGCTGGAAATTGGTAAAAGGCTTCCAGAAAAGGTTAGTTTTAATAATTCCTTACAGAAAAGTATTGTATATAATTTTAATTTTTTTCCTAAACAGTTAATATAATTTGTCAGCTTGCCCGAACTTCCATGAACGGTACTGTATGTAAATGTCATATTCACAACAGTGAACGTATTGCAACAATTATAAAACTTGTTCTACATACACCCTACTTAAATATGATCGTGGGAAAAGTAATGATAGATTAGGTAAAACACCACATAATAGGAAATTAAAGATCCTGGTTAAATAGCATGTCTGTGGAAATTTTTTCGTGAAATTGAACAAAATAAAATTGCAATTACAGTATCATTTCAACTTTAGTTTCGTCCAAATACATATAGAATTACAAATAATAATAATTAGTCGATTAAATAACCACAAATATATCTTTTACGAAAACGGTGCTCGGTTACGTGTTTAGTCTTTGCTTTGAAAGTTCGTTTTTCCAAAATAAAATCAAATGGAATCCTCTTTACACCGGAAGCCCTTCAAAACTTAAAAAGGAAATGCAAAAAACGATTCCTTCACTGCTTAGACCAATAATGTGCATGGCGATACATCACCTATCGAGCGTGACGTCATCGAAGAGCGCTGAGGCCTTCTAGTTTCGGGGGTAACGGTGTGTAGCATTTATTGGCGTTTTTTTTTTATTTTTGATCACACTGTATAATTCAAATTGACGCGATTTACCGATAATACAGTTTCCTGCGTTTGCATTATTGACAAATACATGGCCACGTGTCGTATATGTAATTTTATATTCCTAATGATTTGTAAATTTAACAAGACTAAACCTGTTTAAAAATGCGAAATATCCGAATATCGACTAAACTTGCGTAAATTTCTTTGGATTGCAGAGGGTCGATCCAGAGCTGATCTTCACGAAACAGGAGAGAATCGGTAAAGGTTCGTTCGGCGAGGTGTTCAAAGGTCTAGATAGGCGGACGACTCAAGTGGTCGCGATCAAGATAATCGATTTGGAAGAAGCGGAAGATGAGATCGAAGATATCCAGCAGGAGATCATGGTATTATCGCAGTGCGACAGCCCATTCGTCACGAAGTACTTCGGGTCTTATTTGAAGGTAAGCAAAGCTTCATTGGCTACAAATTTTATTCCGGTCCCTATACATGCTGTTGAAAAAACAAACAGTTTAACCAATGCAAAATTAAATTTAACGAACTATAAGTTTTAGTCACTTACTAGCAATGCATTTGAATTGTTTGCAGAATATCGTAAAAATGTTAAATTAATGTAGTTTAGTTGAAGAATGTTTGATTTCTAATCAACAATATATTACTGAGTCGGCATCCCGAGTTGTTGTTATTCTCCAGACGGCATGTCTATGTTTCTCGACGCTAGATGGCGTGAGGAGATATATCAGGATTCTGTTCGTGGAGAATGGCAATATATACTCGAGAGGTGAAAAACAATAGCGAGGAAGAAGGACAGATACGGAACCGCGCTGATGACGCCAGGTAGACAGAAACATGTTCGCGGGTTTACGCTGTCTCTTTTCCCTCGCTTTGTTTTTTGCCGGAACTGATTCCACCATTACCATGAGCTATATTAGCATTAATTTTTTGATTAAGATATTACTGTTTCGTTCGAATGAAATATTAAACGTTTGGTGAACATTAGGAAAAGTTAAAAACACTCAGATATGTTTTGGTTACAATTTTAAGTATAGTGGGGGCAGCATAAATATCGATATTTGTTTGACTCAACAAAATTATGTCACATAAAAACGTTCGTGCATTCAAACGAATTCAATCTGTTGTCCTTCAAAAATGTGCTGTCGCTCAAATAAACCTTTGATAAATCAAATAAGTAATTTCAAAGATATATACTGTAATGTTCAATATTTACAACAACAATAACAACATCGACTGTCAATCTAGAACGATTAGGGTGTTCAGGATACCCGTTGGTAGTGAAAAATCCCTCTTGCGGGTAAAAATGTAATTTTCCAAGTCACCATTTCCCCCCAGCCAACTGGCCTTAGGGCGTTGATGTTAAATAATAAAGTTAAGTCCAGATAACGACGATCGTAGGGTAACACTCTTCAGTTTACTTTCTTAATCTTGTAAATCGTCAAACTTAATGTAAAAGTCATAAGGTCATAAGGTCATCATAAGGTACGAGGTGTGTTTTTAAAGTAAGTACCGTTTTGAAATAAAACAAAAACAAGTAAACTTTTCTTAACAATTTTATTTTTACATGAAAGCCTGTACCTTATTCTACTTTTCCACATAATTTCCACCAATATTGAGGCATTTATCGTATCGTACAATCAGCTTTACAATCCCATCGTCATAGAAGTCTGCCGCCTGATTTAACAACCACTGGTCACAACTTCATAGAGAACACTTCTGGAATCTTGAGGAAACTCATCAGATAACGATGAAATCGTAAAGCGCCTGTTCTCTTTCACTTTTTCGTCGACTTTCTGAATCAAATCTTCAGTAATGACAGAAGGTCGCCCACTTCGTTCCTCCTCATGAACATTTGTGCGGCCATCTTTAAAAGCTCTCGCCCATTTCCGTACCATTCCATCACTCATAATGTTTTCTCCATACACTTCACAGATCTGACGATGAATGTCGGCCGATTTAGTGCCTTTAGCACTAAGAAAACGAATCACAGCGCGTATTTCACAGTCGACAGGATTCTCGATCGGCGGAGATATTTTAAATAGTGACAAACAAACGTAAACACGGTCAAATTTTTCTGTAATGGCGTCTGTGGCTCGTCAACAGATGTAGTTATACAGCGCGCGAGCGTAGAAAGCCGCCGCAGCGCTCACGGTAGCAGAATTTCAAAACGGTACGTACTTTAAAAATACGCCTCGTATTTCAAACATCATTTCATAAATTAAATCTTTGTCGGAATGTTATTAAGTGTACTTCGTCATATTTATGTTGTCAGACAGGATTTAGTTGTAGAGTCCTCTAAATACAACCACCTGGTTGCGTCACTGCATTCATTCTCGTATGCTATTTCTATAAATAACTTCATTTCATCGAAATGCATCATAAAATTTTATATTTGGGTTAAATTATCAAAATTTGCTGTGGAATGAAACGCCATCTTTCGCGATTACAAATAAAAGAAAGACAAGCGACGCCAAAATTTCAATCAATCTCGATTCAGCTTTCGTCGAATCATTTTATGTTTACTTGACTACGATACCAATTTAGAGTGTCCGATAGTAAAATTAAAGTATTCATTCAAAGAAGAAAGGGTTGAAGGTTAGAGCAGGCAGTTTCCTGTAGAAGTTAGTATAAACAGAGCGTTTATATGACATTGGCTTCGTTCGAATTCAAGTATAATTACATTTTTAATTCTTACATTCGTTAATTTCGATTTATTAATTTAAAAATTTCGTAGAAAATTGCCCGAAGAGTATTCAGGATTACCCCCGATCCCACAAAGAATTTAAAAATTTAGACTAATTTAGAAAATTTCAAATTTTTCCCAAAAATCTCCCGAGAAAAATATGTCAATACATATTTGTTTGATTCAAGAATCTTCTTCTGTTCTACTGTAGGTATTTATTAAAATGGCAATCCTAGTACGTTAGTTATGGAAGAAATGAGAAAGGTATATGAAACATAGTATAAAGTAAAATTTATTTGTTTTTCCGTTATATCAAGAGTAGTAAAAGCAGTAATCGTGTTCTAATAGTCTAAGTCTAGTTCCTTTAGTGACGAGTGCTCGCTCTGTGCGTTAGTACAGCGAGCACAATTTGTTCGTAGAGGACCTGGCGAACGTCTCACAGAGTCCACGGTTCTTCGAACTGTAAAACACCCTCCGCAGGTAATGATTTGGGGAGTGATTAGTGGAGACGGACCCGGCCCTTCGTATTTTGTAGAAGGTACAATGCGTCAAGAGCAGTACATAAATGTGTTAAAAAACACGTTATTACCGTATTTATAAGCCAGGACGTCGCATACCGACAGGGCGTATATTTATGCAAGATAATGCTCCTTGCCATGTGGCAAAAAAGGTTAAGAAATTCTTTGAAGACAATCACATACCTCTTTTACGTTGGCCCGGAAATTCACCGGACCTCAATCCCATCGAGAACGTATGGAATCGACTAAAAAGTAAGGTATATGAAAGAGAAAACCCTACAAAGGAAAATATTAATGAAGAATATAAAGGATGTATGGGAGAACGATGAAGATATAAAAGAGACAATCATATCTTGCATTGAAAGTATGCCCCGAAGAATTAAGGGTGTTATTAAAAATCATGGGTTATGGACTAAATATTAATTAATTATTTAATATTTACATACGTTACATGTTTTTACAATATATTTTATAAATAAAAAATATTATACATGTATAGTTTATATTTTATTATGAAGAAACTACAACATATTGAGTGTTTCAAGTAATTTGGCCGGGGACTGTAATAGTCTAACAGCCCTATATTCTTGTCTCATATCCGATTTTTAATATCTGTTCCGATTTCCAAGATAGCTTATAAAAATATCGAAAATAAAACACCTGCAGATACACATGTTAGAGCTACAAAACGGGCAATATATTTCTAAATCTCATGCTCTTCCAATCGGCCGGGAACTATCGTGTTATTATAGCAACAATACGGTGTAATTACCTTAACTTCCGGTATACCCTAAATAATTAAATATTGTGCCGGTAGTATGCGAATATGGGAAATATACCCGCTATTTAAAAGGAACACAGGCAATTAAAAACGAACGTTATCGCGTAATTATAAAAATAGAATGCTATATGTACATTACAAATGCTTTGGTATTTATTTTGATACAACCTTGTCTAACAAAAAGAAATGGATAATCTGCATATTGTTTTGTATGTTGTAGGAGATTTTATCAAGATATGTACGGAATTTGGTCTTTACTTTACGTCGTAATAATTTCATTGTATTTTTCAGTGTGTTGTTTTTCTTTCTTGATTTTCTTAATTGTTACGAACAATACATTTGTGTCAATTTAATTTGCTGTACTGGTTATAATTAAACCGATAACACACGTTACGTTTTTTTTTTTTTTAATAACAAGGGCAAGATAGCCCTAAATTTACTTTTACATATTCTAAAATACTCGACGTAAAACAAAATATATATGTGGTTATAAAAATTGTTTCTAATCTCCATCCACTTTGTAAATATTCGGAGATAAAAATGTGGAATTTACCTTGGAATTAAAAAAAAAAGCGTTAGTGAGGTTGGCGTTTTTTCAAGATAGTAAGCTTTACGTGCAAAATTATTTATCATCCTCTCAATTTACAGCGACTACATCTTTCTTTAACCCATTTTTTTTCAAGATTATATACCAGCCTCACCTTTATTTCTTTTTTTTTTGTTTTAAAAAATATTGTTTTTATTATTTTGAAGCTTGATTTTGAATGTAGAGCCAATCCAAATAGAGAAGTACACATTGAGGTGCTCAAAAGGGTAAAAATAAAACGAAAATAGTTTCATGATGAATGGGAATTAATAGGAATGGATAAATGAAAAAATCGCGATGCCTAATTTATAGTTTGGGCAAACAGCGGCAACAGTCAGTGTAGTAGATATGTGGTGCGGAGTCGGCGATTAGTTATTTCACGCGTTCACAGCGTCAGTACTAAATCGATGCTGTATGCGAGTAGTTCTGTGTATATGTAGGCTGTCGTAACTTATTTCGTAATTGTACGCTTATGTTTGCTTTTAAAATGTCGCAGTTAGGTACTTCGCGAAAACGATCAATGGCAGACACAGTTAAAAACTTTATAGTGGACATGCCGAATTAAATTTTTTATGGCGCTAAAATTCGACGTCTAGTTTGTAAAATCCCTTTAATGTGTTGGTCCAGACGCCATTGTCAACATCACATCGAAAGCAAACAGCATTCTTCTGCAAAAAGTGGCATACGAGACCAAGAAAAATTTACATTTGATTTATGTGTTACTCTTATTTTATGTAATCTATCGTTTCGTTTACTAGACAAAGAAGCATTTGTCTCCTTCTGGAATAAATATGCGGACTGTAAATTATCTCGTCGGATAACGATACGAAATGTAGTGCCATTTGCTCGTGAACATATAGAAAAAAGAATGAAAACGGAATTGAAAGATAAAAAACTGTGGTTGTGTGTGGACGAAACAACAGATCGTCAGAAACATTCTGTGATTAATGTAATGGTACGTACAATGGAAGCACATCGACCGTCATCTTCCTTCTTACTTGCTTCCAAAAGAGTTATAAATTGTACTGCCGATGAGATTTTAAAGGTGGTGTTGAACTCATTGAAGAAATTTGAAGTTTCAACTAAACAACTTTTAATGTTTATAAGTGATGATGCCGCAAACATGCGTTCTTTGGACTGATCTCTTAAAGAACACAGTGGTAACTTCTTACATGTAACGTGTAAAATCCATACTCTAAATCTTCCGGCACAAACGATTCCTACATGTTTTCCACTAGTAAATGCATTGATTGCTAGTACAAAGGCAGTGTTTCTAAAGTCCCCGAAACGTACCCGACTATTTCACAAACTGTCCTGATTTACCTGAAATTTTAAACGAAATTATAAGCACTATTCGGTAAGAGATGATCGCGGCCAGGGCATAGATGCGCCACTAGTACCTTCTGTAATCTCCACAGTTATAAGTAGAGTAACCAAAACTTGCGGACTCGCATAGGCGTCGGTATTACGGGTTAATATAAGAATACGAAAAATTCATAAATAAACTAAACCGGTAGAGAAGCAGGCATGTAGTGTCGACCTTGAATATAAATCATGTTAAACTGCGCTGAGAGAGATTTCGTTTTAGTACCGGTTGAGCTGTTGCAGAGATTAGTCGAACGGTCAAGGTTATGTACTTACGTGTCGCTTTTGAAAATATAGCTGGTGTTTTTTGTGTGTTGTAGTATTATACCGAGTACATAATTAGTGTATCGTTTCATATAGAACTAATATTTACATACCTAAGAAAACAATGCCTCCTAATAGATTTGCTACTAATGTACATAAGTATGTGTCACTTTTTCTCCATTTAAAATATGACGGTAGTGCAGTTTTTTGCTTAATATGCAATGTTCGTTTGGCTGCATTGGACAGAACTGATTGTCAGAGGCATGTCAATGGTATTAAGCATATGAGAAATGCAAGAACTGAAATACCTTATACACTATTCCTCATACATTTATTAATTATGTTTACCTCTTGTAATCTTCCGTTGTCGTGGTGAGAAAAGCAGCTTTTAAAACGTTTTGGCGACAATACGTTCCAAAGTACCCATTACCCTCACAAACACAATTACAGAATCATTTGCCGCGAATGAAAGAGATGCTAGAAAATGTGTGTAAACGTGATTTGTGTTCCAAAAAAATATGGATTACCGTGGATGAGACGACCGATATAAAGAAAAACAGTATTGTGAATGTAATAGCTCGCGTTTTATCTAGCGAGAACACAGCATCTCGATATTTGTTAGCTTCCAAACGTGTTCAACAATGTACCGCGGAAAATATTCAAAAAGTGACAGTGAACGCTTTGAAAAAATTTAAAATTGCCCAAGATCAAGTTGTGATGATTGTGACAGATAGTACAGCAACGATGTTAAGTGTTGAGCGATCCTTAAGACATATATTTCCTAACTTAATACATATAACCTGCGTGTTGCATGCTTTGCATTTAGTTGGTGAAGTTGTTCGACAACATTACGGAAACGTTGATCGGATGATTGGAAGTACTAAAGCAGTGTTTCGTAAATCTCCTAAACGTTTAAAAGAATTTCGTAAATTTTGTCCAGGTATTCCAGAACCTCCTGAACCAATTTTAACGCGATGGGGTACTTGGCTAACAGCAGCTTCTTACTATTTGATCCATTTTCAACAAATTCAATCAGTTATAATGCGATTTAATCGGAATGAATCCAAAGCAATTAGAGAAAGTCAAAGAGAATTTCAAATTCCTCAACTTTTAGAAGATTTAACAACAATATGTACCAATTATACAGTATTACTAGATGCCATCAGAAAACTACAATGTACTGAATTGTCATTGCAGGAATCATTAGACATAGTGGAGAGTGTAAAAAATAAATTACACACATTAAATGATACGCCAGGATTATGCGCTAGTCAAAAGTCGGCAGATGTTTTAAGGAAAAATCCCGATTTTAATACTTTAGAGACCGTTTATAATAAGTGTAAGAATAGTGAACTTTTAAGTGATTTTGAAAAACAGTTTCTACATGCAAATGTAACTTTCTTAGATGTGGAGAGATCTTTTTCTATGTATAAGAATATTTTTTCTTGTCGACGCACAAGGTTTAAAGAAGTAACTGTGGAAACATATGCAATGATGCAAGTTTACAGTAGTTCACATCCTGATGCGTCTAATTTGTCGAATAATTAGCAAGTAAGTTTATTTATGAATTTTTCGTATTCTTATATTAACCCGTAATACCGACGCCTATGCGAGTCCGCAAGTTTTGGTTACTCTAGTTATAAGGGATGGTTAATCCGTAGGTACAAGTGCGCCATCGGCCGAATTCAATTAGCGCGACGGGGATACTACCTCTTATCTTCTTCCCATAAAAGTAGATGCATGTAATAATGCGATTACGATTGCACTTGGGCTTTCCAAATGTAATTGTAATTGACCAATGAGGGTTGAGTTTATTCAAAATTGTTTCCTATAAGTTTGTTAGCATATCGTCACACTTTTAATCGTTAAAAATTTCACAATGGAGACCATCCTTAGTCAAAAAGGAAAAGTTTTAATTATGAAAAATAATTTTAAATTTCGAAAGTGCGGTAGTGTTACCAAATCAGGTGTTAAGTGGTGCACTAATAAAAATTGTTCCGTGAAGATATATACGGATGAAGCGAACACTACAATCTTGGATGAAAAGATTGACCATAATCATGAAGCTGATGCCACTCTGCACAGACAAGCTGTTAGCAATAGTTTAAAAAGAAAAGCATCCACTGATCTGTATGAGAAACCAGCTAGGAAAATTTATCAAGAATTGAAAGACCGCTCATCTACCGATTTGGACAAATTCACCACCCAAGACGTATACAACATCCGAAAGTGCCTGTTTCGAAAGCAACGACAATCCCTGCCAGCATTGCCAAAAACCATTGCGGAAGTACAGATTGCACTAAGGATCAAATCACCACATTTAATAAAAGTGAGCCATTTTTGTTAGTTAACAATTCAGATGATAATATTTTAATATTTTTTTGTAAGACAAATTTGATGTTTTTGTCCACATGCGAGAATATTTATGTAGATGGTACATTTGATTACGCAAGTGTTTTACTCAGTTATTTAGGGTACATGGAGTTAAAAATGACCATTATATTCCACTGGTATTTTGTGCTCTATCTTACTCGTAGAATGGGCGCCAGTGACCGTCGTTCCAATCATTCCAATGGTAAGCGAGAAAAATGCTAAGCATGACAGAAACTAAAAAAAAATGCTGACAATCAAAAGCGATAACGTTTCGTTTAAATGAGTTTCCGTTAATTATTTCGTCGATTAGATGAATATCGCTACCAATTACTGAAATTGAAGGATCAAAGCGCTCTATGGTTTCCATTTCGATGTCGCCATACGATTTGCCGTGACGATTTTAACGATATCTATCTACGTAGCATATCGTGTCGATATATGGTGATTCAAAACTTGCTAATGAGGGAAATATACCGCAGTTCAAAAGTTTGGAATAATACGGAGGCCAAGCCGATATTATTGATCCAATAGGCCATGAAAAACAAAACATTACCTAAAGTGAGATGAGGGGTGCAATTTTAAACTTGGTTTGGAGGACGTTTCTTAGAGCGTTAGGTTACTAAGGGTAGATTTAAGAGGTATATCTTTTAGGATTCTGAAAACCATTTTCGACGTCACCTTGCTCGATCTTACATCTCTCCAAATAAGGAAGATATCGCTTGTAACATTGAATTTGGTATATAATAATAATAATAATAATAATAATAATAATAATAATAATAATAATAAACTTTATTCGCCCAACAGGATACCCCAATTACAGGACGAAATAATAATACGAATACATGTGCACATAATACAAAGAGAAAAATAAAATATAATACTTAATAAAAGATAACTGAAAAATAATAGAAAAAAAAATAATATATATATACTCCACCGATTAATGCATAGCGTCACCGACAAAAATATCTGCATAATATTTATTTGCATTCACATACATGTTTTGAACTGGCGATTTCAGCAGCACATTAGTTCTTGCAGTTAAAGGCCGAAACGATTGAACACTACGCGAAGACAAACGAGGAACGTTCAAATTAATTTTTGACAGCAGATATGCGCAATCGATTTGATTGTCAATAAGTTTGTAGAGAAACCGCGCACTGCAAATTTGCCTTCTTTCCGAAATACTCCGGACCGCATGTCGTTCCAATAATGTGGCATAGTCTATACCCCTCACTGGATATATACCGTCGATCCTAAAAGATAGGAATTTCAGGAACCTTCGCTGTACTCTCTCAATAGAATCCTCGTAGGATTGATAGTAAGGATACCATACAATGGAAGCATACTCTAGCCGGCTTAAGACAAATGCTCTATACAGCGTTTTCAGAAGATGTTGATTCGTGAAGTATTTCGAAGATCGTATGATGAACCCTAACATGGCTGCGGCCGAGGAACACGTCTGCGAAACATGCTGTTTAAAGGATAGTTGACTATCAAAGATAACTCCTAGGTCTTTTATGGTCTCGCTCCTCTGCAGCGGGTAACCGCTTAAACTGTACGTAGTAGGCAAGCTTTTTACTTTGCGAGTATATGTTACATACGTGCATTTTGCTTCATTTAACATAAGACTATTTTCTTGGCACCAGTGGAATACGTAATCAATACTCATTTGCAGATTAACCATATCATTAATGGAATCAATTCTTGCGTACACCTTCACATCATCTGCATAAGCTAAGGTGTCACAGGTCAACGCTTCCAGCAGATCGTCGAGGAAAAGCACAAAGAGCAAAGGTCCTAAATTGGATCCTTGTGGAACACCTGACGTAATAGCATATTCACATGAGCTGAAGCCATTATAGAAAACATAACATGACCGCTTTTTTAAGTAGGACTCCATCAGATCTCGAAGGCGAGGTGACATGCCAAAAGAACTTAATTTAATGAGCATAATATCATGGTCAATTCTGTCAAAGGCCTTAGAAAAATCCGTGTATATAACATCGACTTGCCCTCCATCATCCAGTGTGTCACTTATAAACTGTGTAACTGTCGCTAAGTTAGTTGTTGTAGATCTTTTAGGTATAAAACCATGTTGCTTCGCAGATATATACGGCTGTACATTGTTGAATATAGAAAAATATAAAAGTTGTTCATATACCTTGGCGAAGTTAGATAAAATAGATATAGGACGATAGTTAGTCACATCAGTGCTGCTTCCCTTCTTAAGAACTGGCGTAACTCTTGCTCGTTTCCAGCGCCTAGGAAAGGTAGAAGATCTCAAAGAAATGTTGACAAGAAGCAAGAGTGGTTTGACAAGTACTATGCGTGCTTCCTTCACTAAAAAACTAGGGATGAGGTCATCACCAGCTGTGTCCGTATTTGCTAGGTGACTCATTATAGTTAGCAGGTCAGTCTCACTCACAGGCTTGACGTACCCCAATTGTTTTTTAAACAGCCATATAGGTCAAGAAAACCATTCTATTCTAATTCTCTTGAATATTACCAATTCTCAAAATTTAGAAAATGGCCGATCCAATAAGTATATAGATCACATTTTAATCTGTAATTCAAACAAAGTTGTGTTTGGAAGGAACTCATTTTCTTCTGAATCTTTAGAATAAAATCATATGTATGTATATTTGAATTTTCTTTTTAACCTTTAGAAGTAATGTTTCCCTTCTTCTTTGCCATCAACAGGGAACCAAATTATGGATCATAATGGAATACTTAGGTGGCGGTTCCGCCTTGGACCTGATGAAGGCGGGCAACTTCGAAGAAATGCACATCGCCATCATCCTTCGCGAGGTCCTCAAAGGTCTCGATTACCTACACAGCGAACGTAAGCTGCATAGAGACATCAAGGCGGCGAACGTCCTCCTCAGCGAGATGGGCGACGTGAAGCTGGCCGATTTCGGCGTCGCTGGCCAACTGACCAACACCACCAGCAAGAGGAATACCTTCGTCGGTACGCCGTTCTGGATGGCGCCCGAGGTCATCAAGCAATCGGCGTACGATTCCAAAGCGGACATCTGGAGTTTGGGCATTACGGCGATAGAATTGGCCAAAGGCGAACCGCCCAACTCAGATCTGCATCCTATGCGGGTTCTCTTCTTGATCCCGAAGAATAACCCGCCTCAATTGAACGGGGATTATAGTAAATACTTTAAGGATTTCGTAGAGGCTTGTTTGAACAAGGATCCGCAAAATGTAAGTGTTATTGTCGCAGTATAACCGGTAAAGATGTTTTCTTTTGCAAATTTCCAAATTGAAGGAAATATATCGTAATAAACGTGTGTTAGAAAGTTCAATTCATCAAGATCCTTACTGGATATGCTGTTCTCTAGCTAAATTATCCTAAATATTTGTTGTACGATTAAATCGAATTAAAATCAAAAGAGACCGACCGCCAAGGAACTGCTCAAGTACCCGTTCATCAAGAAGGCGAAGAAAAACTCGTATCTGATAGACCTGATCGATCGCTACAAGAAGTGGAAGCTGCAGCGGATCGAGGAAAGCGAAACCGAATCGGAGAATAGCGATTCGTAAGTATCCAACTTGTGATTCGTTCCAAATTAAAAAAAAAAAAACAAGATATGCGTCATCCTGTTGTTGATTAGAGTGTGAGATCTCAAATTATAGAGAAGATTCCAAGCAGGAAAGCGACCTGGACGAACCGTGGATCATGACCGTCAAAGGTAACCATGCCGCTCTTACAGGAGGCATTGGCGGCAAACAAAGCTCGTTAGGGGGCAACATGGCGGCGCAGGAAGATCTCACGATGACGACGACGACCGTAGCAGGGTTGAATCATAAGGCCACGACGATGACTTCGGGTCTGACGAATGCCACGTCGCCTACCTCCGCTCAACACGGGAAAATACAGAACGGATCGTCTGGCGGGCAGGCTAAATCGCCCCCGAAGGATTCCAATCTAAATCATTATAATAAGCCGGAGAAACCCGGACAGGTAAGCAACAGTACCATTATTCTAGGTTTGGATGAAATATGAAAATGGGGAATTGACGAAACTTTGCAGATAAGTGTAATGACACATAAGGCATCTGATTTCGATTTTTTTTTGTTACTACACTTCCGTCTTAGCTTTGTTTTTCCGGATTCGGCCGTACGGTTTTTTTACGATTGATGTCAGAATTGCGGAGTACAAAAGACTAACTCAGCATGAACCAAAACCGTTTTCAAATTGAGGACAGAAAAACGAGAGGGTGCGGCACAACACATAATATTAAATTAGAAAACCCAAAATTGATTAAAAACGTGATTTCGCCGCGTGAGCTGGGCGCCTATGAGACTATTTACATGAATAAGAATGCAAGCCTAATCAATAAAGAGAAGGGACCTTTACACTTTTCCTGTCTTTTCGATTTATTACGGCAAGAGGCCATTCGATTTATGGTTGTGCTATAACAGAGACGTCGATCCTCTCGTGCTTTTCGCAGGCATCTTTAGTTTCTAAGGGTAGAGACGGAAAGAATACAAATTTGACGAACAGAAAGGACATAACCGTTGCCTCACTCGAATTTTATTAGGGTTGGACGGCCACATGCCTTACGTTTCGTGCTGACAGACCGTCTTCCGCTTTTTCTCCTTATTTTAACGTGCTTTCTAGTCTGAGCGGCAAAAGTAGGTAGTTGTATATATTTTTCTTGAAAAATAGGGATAGAGCGGGTTCGTTAGATTTAATATGTCTTCTCACATCAATCGGTACGTGGTAGAAGATGCTGACCCAAGTGTATTTGTTTGCTATACTACCCCACAGTCCTTGCTAACATTATTTATCAATGGAGCATGTTTGGGACAGGCTTGGGAATAGGAATCCTGCATCTCGGAATCTACAAAACTTGAAATGCGCTATTGGAGAAAAAATCCCATTAAAATTTCGATCATATAAAAAAAATCTTTATTTGATTTATTTTTTGGCATTCTTCTAAATTTGTCCATGGGTGTAATTAGCGAGAAAAATCAAGAAAACGCTAAATATCTCCAATTTTAGCGGTCAAAATCTTTAAACCCCTTTATCCGAAAATCGATCAGAGCTGAAAAGAACAACCAGGATAGTAATTTTCGATCTTTTCCATTATAGAATCCGCAGAGGAAGCACCATTACAACGGCCGATCGGCGGAGACCTCCCACAAACCGACGAACGAAGCGATCGAGGAGCTGAAGAACGCGTTCGAGGTGGCTGAACGTTCGAGTCCGGGCATCAGCGAGGCGTTCATCTGCGAAATGGTACAAAAACTGATGCCATCGATTACCGAACAGAGACTTAAAAGTGTTATGGATAAAGTTACGCGGTAAAATGGGGGTGGCGGGTGACGTCAGCATCGTAGAGTGGAAGCGGGAGACGGAGTTAGAGGGAGAGTGATAGAGGGAGACCCGGACATGGAAAGAGAAATAAATAAGAAAACGTAAAAAAAAAAAAATTAATTTATATCTATTTTACCTATTGCTAAACTATTAAAAAATACTATTACTATTACTACTTCTACTACTATTCCGAAGCTGCTAGAGGGAGTATGTTAATAATAAAAAAAAAAAAAATGATATACAGTAGAGCCCCGCTAGAGTGAACATTATTAGCCAAGCCCCTGTTCACTAAATCGGATTGTTCACTAAATAGAGGTTTATTAAAAAATCAAATACAAATACATATATGCAATCAAACTTTTTTTTAATAATCTTACTTTTACTATAATAAGTCATAATATAATTTGGTAATAATAATACGCGACATTTTTATATGAAAAACTTCTTAACTTGTAATTTTGGTTTAAAATACGTTATTTTTGATTGTTCTAACTTTTTCTTTACTTTAATTTCAATTATTTTACTTCTTAAACTATGCAGAGTTAGTAACTGTGAAAATTCAACATTCTCCTCATTTTCTTCCATCCACCGAATAAGATCATTAACAGATTTAAGAGCATGATTTGTCGAAATTAATTTGTCGTCATTGGTGATATTACACATTAACGAATGACTATTATCGTCCTCTTCCGAATCACTTTTATGGATAACATTTACCTCAGTGGCTTCTTGTAATATGTCCTTATTCCATTCATCATTAAAATGAGTCTAAAAAAATATCAATTTTATAATTAAAAATTACTTAGCCACTTTTTACTTACATTTGGAGTGATATTTTGTAAAATATGTCCTATATCTTGATTTGCTTTAAAGGCTTCGTCGTTAATTAAACGAGAGCGTAAAACACTTAGTGGAATATTTTCCTGATCGTCATCATCAATGTCTAAATTATTATTCCAGCACTTCTTTATAACTGCAATATTTACATTATTCCAAGCCATAGCTATATTTAAAACAGCATCTCTCAGAGAATACTTTTTCAATGTTTCACTAAACTCTTTGTCTTCTGATAACAATTTGGTCAATAAATTTTTGCGATAAAATAATTTTGTAATTCTGATGGCATTTTGATCCATGGGTTGGATTAAGGGTGTCACATTTGGTGGCATATACATAACGGAGATCAATCCATTGGAACTTCTTAAGTCTGACTCAGGTGGATGGCTAGAGGCGTTATCTAAAAATAATAAGGCCTTAATCGGTAATTGTTGGTTTTCTAAAAATTGTGTAAACTAAAAAGTAAAATGAAGTGTTATGATCTAATTATAAATAAGTAAATTTGTTTACCTCCGGAACAAACATTTCATGAAACCATTCTTTAAAAAAGGGTGGTGGTCATCCGTGCTGCCTTAGAATGTTTGTAATGTACTGGACAGGTAAAATTTCGAAATGATCGGGGTTTCTTTGGTTTTCCTATTATTAAAGGTTCCGGACGCGTTAGCACAGGCCAAAAAAGTTAATCTTTGTTTTTCAGTTTTTCTACCAGGTGCATTTTTCTCCATGTTAGATACATACGTCTTATCGGGTAGTAGTTTCCAATAAAGACCTGATTCGTCCGCATTATAAATTTGTTCCGGTAACAGGTCAAGATGTTTAGTTGTATTCTTCAACGTTTCCTTGAATGTATCAACTAATTCTGGTTGTGATGATAATTTCTTTCCTGAAATCTTTAAAAACCTCACGTTGTACCGTCTTTTGAAGCCATCCATTACTGGCAATAAATGTTGACGATTCATCGATTGATTTTTGCAAATTTATAGCTTTTTGTTTTAACATTAATCCACTAACGGGAATATTTCTCTCTCGCAATGAAATAAACCACTTGTACAGTGCCTTTTCCGTTTTTGAATATGTAGATTTTTTTTAGCGTTTTAAATTTACGTATACCATCAACATTTTGATTAGTTTTTCTTAAAATTAAATGTTCGCCTCTTCTTTATAGCACATATTGTAGATTTAGCCACTCCAAAAATGTTTAGCTAAATCTGTTACACATTTACCTTTACTTAAGCTTTCCAATATCTCTAATTTCTCGCTCAGTTTTAAATGTTTCCCATTATTCGACATTATTTTAAACTCTTATTACATATACATATACATACATAATAATAACACTTCTCATAACACGACGCACCATATATCACTGCCCTGAGTTTTTTAACGGAGCGCTCAAACACACCGAGCTCATACGAATCGAATAGAAGAACGTACTAAACCAATTTACGATCGTTCGTCGTGATGCACTTCCTATAATACATATTTAGGGTAATTACCGAACTACCAAAGAAAGAAATTCACTCAACCGGGGTTTCCCCTGTTCACTAAATCGGATCCCAATGTAAATTTTTCGGCGTTCACTATTTCGGGTAGTTCACTACAGCGAGAGTTCACTGGAGCGGGACTCTACTGTAGTTTGATTTCAATTTTAACAGAAATAAAAATAATATTTCTAATTGTATTTATATCTATTAAGCGAAAAAAAAAAATCAAATATTCTAATAATATGTATATTTATAAAAAAAAAAAATTAATGAAAATAGGAAAATACGTAATACAATGAGCGCCAAAAGTATTAACACGCATTCATTAAAGTTAAAAGAAAAACGGTTACATTAATTGATCTAAATAGTGGAACAATAAATCAATCTTGAAGGTAGCATGGGATTTTATGTATTATTGTTCTCTTTTTTTAATAATAATAATAATAATAAAACAATCAACCTTAAATGACGTAGCTAGACATACGGGTTTAGTCAAAAACATAATAAAATTAATACCAATAAATTTTATCAATTATTTATTAATGAATACTTTTATTTGAATTATACAAGACTTTTATCATTTTTTTTTTAACATCGTGCAATTAATAAAACTTAAAGATAACTTTGAAGAGAGAATTAGAAATGTGGTGCTAATGAACCTTAGAATTCTTTATAGATTTATTTCTGCTCAAAATATCTCGAAGACATATAAGCTAGTTAATGTTGGAGAATTGATTTCTTTGGAAATTCCTTTACTGGTGTGTGTACTATTTATATTTGTTATAATTCATAAAATACGGTTCTGTACTTCAAAAACATCGTGAACTACAGTCGGAGGTCCTCAGAAGGGACTAATTATTCTTTTGTCGGGGTGTACTTTAAATTTTGAAAAAGAAATGATAAAGTTTGATCTGTATTTAAGTCTAAAAACTTAAAATGTTCCTCTTGCTTTAATTGCTAATTACAGATGAGAGAAATTCAGTTTATAATCCAGGCAAATTAGGAAAACTTTCGGAAATAATTTATAAAATTTTGAAACTCCTTAGGGTGGGTGGGAAGGGAGGGGGGCTCCTTTCCTCCTCCCCAAAACACCATTTTTTACTTCATTTTCAATTTTGACACTAAACGGTTCATTTTTGTAAGAGAACTATTATCATAAGAAATATTCCTGGTGAAATTCTACACAAAAAGGGTCCTATGCATGTTTGAAGTGAGACGAACCGCTTTCGAGATATTGGAGCTGGAAGAAGATTAAAAATCCATTAGTGTTTGATTTGGCCTAATTTTCAACATTCTTTCTTCTGTTTATTAATTTTTTTAATTTTTTTTTTCTCTGGTTTCTCCCCAACTACTTACATACCCTGGTGAGATCACACAAGATCGCAGCAGGGCACTCGCTTGCGTCAAGACAACTTGTTTGTTGATTTGCTCAGAATAAAACCGTGTTATTATCAAAAATTTGGGGATCAAGGGATCCAAGAATTCTATTTCGTTAGTTCATGACGTAATTTCTAGTACTTTTTTACTAGGAAGAGGTGGAAAACCTGACATTACCAACTTGTATGTCATTCAACTGTCAATCAAAATTCATCAAAATTAATAATTAGGTTAATTATGACGTAAATTGAATGTCAGATTGATATTCTAGGCATACCATAGTAAATTTGAAAAATACCCTTGTAGATATACTACAAGTCGAATGTCCCTAAACAGGGCTCGAAAAAGTTACCAAAATAAACTTTCTTTTTTAAGAAATTTTTATTGGAAGGTTTTGCCACAATTCTGGTAAAGAACACCACTGTATTAATGGATAATTTCAAATACGGTTAAAAGAATTGAATTGTTCAGTTCACTGTATTACCCCTTAAACATATTTTAAATTTCTCGAACAATTTGAATTGCTGATTCCAATAATAAAGGTTGTAGCCAGTATTGCCAGATCCCTTGATCTTTCCAAATTTCTCCCGATGTACTGATTTTCAACCTAAAACTCTTGATTTTTACCAAAATGTTCGTTTATTGTTAAAGAGAGAAAATTCTCATTATTTTGTTACGATATAATTTACAATTTTGAATTTGCCGCCGTATCTTGCGACATCTGGCGAAAGCGTAACGAAGTTATGGGATGAGATGATGAAAATGCCGGAATAGCGTTATGTACGAACGATTAACACGGTTTTTAAAATCTTTACGTGTTTTATTTATGAGAGAGGATACTAATTTCATGTTCGTGTTCGTGACAGCCAATGAGCATGTGACAATTCGCTTAAATTTCTAATTGGTCAACCAAATCGAAAAGCACATTCGTTAAATGTTTTCGTGCATTTTACGAAATTAAAATTTCACCTTAAAGGTTAAAATCAGTTTCCCTATCCTAATCCATCCCTAGGAATTTTGTATTTCAGTATGAAATTAAGAGAAAAAAGTTAACAATTGCTATTACAGCTTATTACAGACGCTGAGTAATATTAGCGTGTTGGTGAAAGAAATTCCTTTAAAATTTACTGTTTATTTTTTTTATTTTTTTTTTATTTCATTGTATTGTTATAAATTAAAATTCCTTTTGTGTGTGTATGTATGTTTTCTTTCACTTTTAAAAAGCAACCAATCTAAGTAACTTTAAAATAACGATATCTTCTGTTTTTCCCCTTATTTCTCCTGAATTTTTCCCCTTATTTTTCTTGATTTTTTTCTCCTTTATCTCCTGGATTTTAGAAATCCCGTCTGGCAACACTGGTTGTAGTGTTCATGTATATAATTATGCACAAATTAAATAAAATTGTTAAAAATATACTTCCTAATTCCTTGTTTTTTTTTTAATTTTTTTTTCTAATTTTTATCATTTTTTTTTAATTTTTTTTTTGTTTTATGTAGTGCATTTAAAACCAGTTTCGGGTGAACTTTTCTTTTTGCTCTAGAATTACAGCAAATCGATATCCATTAAAATTTTTCATTTGTAACAGTCAACATTGAAACAAAAAATTAAATATTAAAATTATTAAGGTTAAGAATGTGAACGGAACCACGTGGTGTTCACGAAATAGAGGTTATATTCACAAACTTTGCGCTAAAAAAATAGTGAATATATCCTTTATTGGCAGAACTACCAATAAAACCCATCCGCGAACCAAAAGTTCCTCAAAAATCACTCAAATTTGCTGTTGAGAATTGAAGAAAATTACTAAATTTAGTGACAAAATCGGCGATCTCCCAGCAGTGCTTGCAAATTATAGCTGAAAAAAGACGGCCTTTACTAGAATATGACTTAACCTCGTACGTAAAATTCCTTACCTGTCAAATTTATTCACGGAAAGTATACAGCTGGGAAGACTATTAAAATTCGTGTAAGATGGCGCTGTTATCTCTGCTAAGTAGATTCCAAATACATTTGATAGATTGACGAGCGGCGATGCTGACATTTATATCGCCTTGTAGCTTTTTAATTTCATATTAAAGCTTCTGATGGCTTTTATTTTGTCTGATATTTTGTCGAATTCATGTTATTGCCAATTTTCGACTTTTAAAATATGACAATGACAGGCAACCCAAAATTTTCATTGACGTAAGTATTACCTTGCTTATTTTTCGTAAAAATCCTTTGATTAATAACAAATTGCAGTTTTTTTGTATGCTCCATAGCTCTTTTACCTCAATTTTGTCCAGAGTATGTTGATAAATTTACAAATAACAATTGGTAACTCCTTGAAGTACTACTCAAATCAAGGCTGAAATTATAGAGGTGCCAACACATAAGATTTAAAAACTTCCACTTTTAATTGTCTTCGTGTTAATTTTAATGAATTTTCGCAATACTTCTGTCGCTCATTGTATATTTAAATTGAAATAAATCGATAATTAAAACAAATGAGGTGGTAGTTTTCGAAAAACAAATATTGAAGGAATGATCAAATAAAAACAAAATCGAAACCGATAAACGACGTTTCAAAGGTTTTATTTTGTTTTTCCAGAAACTATTTCTCTTTGACTCTGTTGTCGCTATCGTTTTTCAACTTTTTTTATATACATATATAACAAATATATGCATAATGTAACTATATTCGCGACTATTCCATTCAAATCAACTAATTCTTGTGGGTAAAGAAGATGTAATGTTATATATGTTTAATTAATTAATTAATGGATAAATAATGATAGTTCTTTTGTTTTATAATAGATGTTAGGAATGACGTAACATTCTAGTAAGTATTATCTCCTTTCTTCGAGAGAAATTTAACGAGACGTAGTTGGAAGAGAATCAAGACATCTGGCGATGCATTTCAAGTGAAGAAAACAATTGATTATCGACGCATGCGTATTGTTTTCTTTTTTTTTTTCAACTGTCAGCTTCATTATTTCTTTTTTATGAACTAGACTTAGCTAGATTAAAATATTTAAACCGTCCAAAAATGTTATTTATTCTTTAATTAATATCTTATCTAAGCAAAAGTGGAAAATGCATCGTGGGTGCCTTGGATCTTCAGGGAGATTTTTGTGAGAAACTATTTGATTGTCAATTCAAGACCCGAAATGAATCCCCTCCCCCCAAACAAATTCAATGAACCTTCATAACTTCTTAAGCGAACAAAACCTGCCCTTCTGTTCGTTGTTATTTGTAATTATTGTAAGATAATATTGATAAGAGATAAGGCTAAACGAGATGGAAGTACTAATATATATATATATTACGAGGACTTTGTGCGGAGAAGAACTGGGCTAATCAAAGTCCAACGCTGCTTACATACATAAAGTATTTTCAAAACGAGATCAATTCTACCTGTAATAGGATATGGATTATGTTTTAAGTGCGTATAAGATATCTAGGTGAAAGCTGTGGTTTGTCGAAAGTTCGCTGAGATTGTATTCGATGAACAAGGAAGATTATTATATTGATTATTAATTTTCATCGAACGGAAAAGATGATTAAGAGAGAAAATCGATGAAGATGAATTAAGAGATTGTATTGAAGAAAAGCTTTAATAGTTTTTTAAAAATAAATCTGTTATACATTAAAAATGATCTTTAATTTTATTTATCCTATTACTAATTAATAAAATAAAGGTAAGTAGATAAAGTGGTACGATAAACAAACGCTGCGGGGGGTCGAAAACGAGGGAAAAACCGCGAAAGAAAGACGGGAATGAAGGGGGGAGGAAGCCAAACAGTAAACACGCCCACCCCCACTGCTTCATGGACGCTACCGCACCCGTCCAGAGCGGTGGGAGGTGCGAGGAAAGGGACTAGGGAGACTAATCCACCTCCAAAGGGACGAGAAAGCGGGCCACCTCCGGAGGGATGGAGACCAGTCCACCCCCGGAGGGACGGAGACCAGTGCACTCCCGGAGGGACGGAAACCGGGCCACCCTCGGAACAACGGAGACCGGCCCACCGATAAGTAGATAAAGTGGCCTACCGGTAAGTAAATAAAATGGGGTAAGTAGATAAAGTATGAATTCTAAAACAGTTTGGAGTCTGATGTGGGTCTTAATTCAGCGATTTGTTGGTAATCAGTAGGGTTCGACAAACGAGCGCAACGTCAGAGGCGTATCGCGCAAAAGTAGGTACGTGAAATACAGTGTTTTTAAAAAAGAATATATTCTTACCTTTTATTGACGTCTTGATGTCCACTGCGACAAAATACTACTGCCCCGGTAAGCCTGCTTGACGCAGTGGACATCAGGATGTTAATAAAAGGTAAGAATATATTATTTTTTAATAATACTCTTGTATCTCACGTACCTACTTTTGCGCGATACGCTTCTGACGTCGCACTCGTTTGTCGAACCTTAGAATTGAATTTAGTGAAGTAGTTCCAGATTTTGCCACGGGGATATCCTAGGTGGCGCTATTATCTTGTTAAATCAACTCGTTGCCACCGATGTTGTCTTTCATTTAAATCAGGAAATAAATTACATTATACAATGCGGTCCTAAAGTGCCCCCCCCCCCTCATGTTATCTGTTGAATTTTTAAAGCAGCTAGCATTTTTAGGAAAAAGTAGGTCGATTTCTATTTCTTATAGAGTAACTTTTGCAGTTATCAGCATTTCAATTGTATTTTCGGTGTCACCGGAAGTGGCGTCAACTTTCTTTTTTTAAATAGAACATTCTGTATATTTTTACGTTTTTGGAAAGGTAATCGAAAGACAAATCCAACGATACCACATATGTCATACTTTAACTTAAGAAATATGACGATATGCAGCAATAAAGGTTTTGGTAATCTGTTTTTGTTGTTACGCAAAGTTGGCTAGGAAAGAGCGCCAAATTATTTCTTGTGACGCCAGATTGATCTAAAGAGCTCGTTGCTAAGCAAAGTAATCATAAGAATTGTCAAATCTCAATTCAATCTTTAGTTTCTTACCAACCTGGTCGATGTTACCAACTTAAAAGTACCCGGCAAATTTAAATTTCAAATTATGAATACCGTACTTTGTAAATAAAATTATTCAATTGTGTTTCATTAAAAAAATTAAATCCTTGTGTTTTCCACGGTAACTGAAATAAGGTGTTAATTATGGGTTGCTACTGATTTTAAAAATCTACCGAAAATTGTCGAAATCTGCCGATTTTTTACGAAGTATGTACCGAATTCGTTACAATCGAAGGTGGCAACACTGGTTAAATCACATGCAACGATTAGAGACATAAAGATAGGACAATAGGAAGAGAAACTGCAGTTTGAAAGTGAGATACAAAACATTTGAAATTAAAAAGCCAATCACATAAAAAGATCAACATAACCTAGTAATAGTGGCGTCATGTTTTTATAAGGTTGTGTTATAATCATTCACGTTAATTTATTGTAATCGACGCGGTTTCTAGGCTATAAAAAAGCATTCTTGGCAAAAAAAAGTATCTGAGATACTCTCTTAACATTATTTAGTTAAATTTTATAGGTTATGATTATTCAAATGTCATTTATAAACTAAATAAGTATTTTAGGTTAAGTCTATTGACACCGTTACAAGAATCTTAAATGTGATTTGAGAAATACGTTTTTTCCTTCAGAAACTTTTTGATACCAAATTTAATTAAACGTTATTTACAAGCATTTTAATTATATCAAAATTCAGTTACTGCTACTAAAATATATAATTAATGCTCTGTTCAAACTTCCCGCGTTACTGCATTTCAAATTAAAGTGGCAGGGTCACCAATAATTTGAACGAAACATCAAAGGTTCCAACAGCAGCGTCGCATCTTTATATCTCTAATCTTTGCCATAGGTTACACTAGATAAATGACTGACATTTGTTAATAATTTTAGATTCAAACACCTAAATACACATTGTGCTTATTATTGACCATAAATTTTGTTCAAAATTGTATTTATTATAGTTTATCTTGCGTTTAAAACATTTAAATAAGTATAGAAAAAAAACTGGGGAATTTTGTTTTGTTTTGACAATATCCAGACACTTTCTATTTCAGCAAAATAGTTATGTTAATATTGTTTGTATTATTAAAAGAATTTTGCAATATTGAATTTGAATGGACATTATTTTAAAATGCTAATAAGTTAATTTAATATATTGACCTTTCAGGTAAAAAATTCACAACACTTTTCTTGTTATTGAAAACGTGAAATGATACTTTTAACCACTTTTACTGTATAATAAAAGGTAAAGAAAAAAAACCACAACGTAGGAAGGAATTTATCATATAGATTTTATTATACTAAATCATCTGTCGAAATACATTTTTTAATTTATCTTACATTCCTTACGAAAAACTACGGTTTTAACATTAATACATAATTACAATAAATATATAATAATTATTTTATTTATTATACTTCGTCATTGAGAAAGAAAAAATAAATTTACAATAATTATACTGAAAATACACAAATGTCTACACTTATCCCTCTCTATGGAAATTTACAAGAAGTCTTACAAACGTACGTTAGGATTGTTCGATTGTACATATTGCAAAAGTTCTTGGGAATCTTCACAGACCACAGGCTTTTCATGGTAGCAAGCTACATCGTGCCATGCAATTCCATCGTTGTAGACATTGTTCAAGATGGATAAGCAAGATTCGGTAGTTCCATTGATGTCGAATTCAGCGTTGTCAGGTTGACGTTGCTTCTTGTGTCCGGTTGAGGACCATGGATTGTATTGCCAACCTGCTGGGGTTTGATTGGTTGGCGGTAACTTTTCACGGTTCGCCGACCAGAACCATCCGTAGACATTTTTAGGTTCCAAATCCGCCCTGCTTTCGCATCCTTTGAAGTCGCATAACCTTCCAGAAGTCCAAATGTAGGGTACATCGTCTGTAATAAATGAAAACCATGAAATAAATTATGAATTAAACACTCGTGCATTAGTATTACCAACATCGAAATCTAAAACTCACTAAACAAGTATTGTTTATCTATTAAAATTATAACGTAGTACATGTATACATACAAATTTAAAATAAATTTGAAGATTAGTTTTTATTATATCGAGTACATCATTAAGGCATGTCATAATTACATTTGTTATGACGTTTAAGTTCTGATTTTATTCTTAACAGGTTGGCAACACGAAATTTAGTGTGGCAATACTACGAAATTAGCAGATCTACGTTCAAATATTGTAAATTTACAAAATAGATTATTACCGACCTAAAGAACTCTTTGTTGCCAACCTAGGTCACTTCTAAATGATGATTTTATCAAATTCGTACAGAAAGGTCCTCTGCATTACTCGAAAGTGTTAATTCCAACAAACAATAAGTTGGCAACAGCTTCGTATATGTCCTCGAATACAAAGAAAACGTTTTTTCGTGATTTTACATCGTTTTATAATACTCTCTAAATAGAAATAAAAGCTATATTTGGTATTTGGTAAAAACGATCGCTTGCGATGTCCGCTGACCTTGTGAATTAATTCGATTTCAACAAGGACATACGGCCAACAATTTCAAATATTTAAATAACGCATACGTGTAGATATATATCTACATGGAAGTACACATGATCAGAAATAGTAAAACGATTGCTTAAACAATAAAAGTTAGTCAACGATTTATTTTAAACGCTTTGCTCATGTTCCATGCCTTCTACGGGAATAAGAATTAAAATCAGAGGAATTTCTAACGTATTGAATCTATTTATTCGAAATGTTGCGCGTTCTAAGTGAATTTAGCTGGATTTGCGTTTGGGTGCTGTGTAATAGAGATTTTTTGTTTGTAAATCTCATAAATGTCAAACGTCAATATCCAGATTTGTCAAATGTCAAACATCAATGCTAATAAAAAGAAAAAGATTCTATTATTCCATTTTCTTAAATAAAATGCATTTTCTATTAGAATTCAACAAGAGAAAACGTAAAATAAACTGTCAGAATAATGATCAATGTTAAATTATGTCATATTCATTCCAATATCAACATTATGCAAATGGAGCAATTTTTCCATCGACTAAGAAGCGAACACCTTTAAATAATAATAGCTTATGCACACATATTCAATAGAATAGAGTCATTTCTACGGCAAGTTAAATTACATATGTATATGCTTGAAATATACGAAGCCATATAACTCTATAATTTTGCCTCTTAACTAGGACAAGGATGAACCGTTGAAGTTAAAACTTATTTGACTATTATTTACTTGAGCCTTTCCATAGTTTAGTACATATGAAATAATGAATTAAATACATAGCTATGTGAAGACTTCAAATTAACTTAATTATAGTCATTATTTTGTCGTCACGTACAAGAGATATACCGTTATTGGATTGTCATTTATAATTTTTTTAAGAAGCAATAGCTGGGATATAACGCTATTTAAAAAATCTAAAGCATCCGGCCTCGTCATTGAATTTATTTATATTTCTAATTCAAAAACCGCGCAGTTCTAATTTAACGATTCGCTTAGGAATTGACCAATCACGCCCATCTCGAGATGTTGTTTTGATTGGCCGAAAGAATTTCAAATATTTCATGGTTATTTATCCGTGTGAAGATAGTTCTAATAATACGTTATACTTTACGTAAATATTTTGTATGCAAATATAAGTGAAATTGTTATGTAAATCTCGTTGTTATTTTTCGAAGTTATGTGAGAAATAGGTGTATTGAAATAGAAAACGGGATATAATTAATGATGGGAAATAGGTTAATGTCAAAAATAACGCGGTACGTAGATTGCAGCTAATTTCATTGAGATTCATAATGCTAAAGTAAAGTGCGAGAAACGTCATATTTTATAAGCAAAAATTAACGCGTTTATTGCGGTATTACTTCGAGACATCAAGATGCATCGAAGGTAAGTAATTATTAAACAATTATTATTTCATTATATCCATGCTGTGTTATTTACAAATTGCCGGTTACGTTATATGTTGCACAAATCTATTGTGCGTTTCAAAATAGTGTATTGTTCACCTTGCGAACTTAAAATCTCTTATTCTCACGTTTAAATAAATGTTCTGGCGTGGTATTTCGTGAGGTAATACACCATGTTTTGAGTAGTTACATGAAAATGCATTGAACGCAAATACGATATAAGTAAATTAATTGATGTTTCTTGTAAGAAAATGTATGAAGCAACAAGGATGGCCAACTTCGTTTAACTAAATCTATCAATGAGAAGATAGCCACAAACAATGTAAACTGTTGCATTTCAATTTATATTCTATATATACAATAAAAATAAGATTAAATTTACGTTGAAGTTGAAATTATCACAGTTAAATAACATCAATTCAACAACCTATCATCATCAAATGTCCTAGATTTCATTTTAGATACACACAGGAGAAACTGTCCACTTAGGCATTGCTTATGCAATTTGGAATATTCTGTCTTTGTACATAAGTGTGGCAGATTCCTATGTAATGTAATAGCATATAAATATTCCATAATTATATAACCATGTAAATATATGCGTCTGAATGCGAGTTTCTAAATGACCGTTTGAAATTGGAGTAATGGTCCTATTATATTAGCAAATATACAGGGCGAGTCATCGGAATGCGGAACATGCTACATATTATTGAAATTAATTAACTTTGTGTAAATGTGGCTTTCTACTTTAATCATATATAAAAAACACAGAGATTGAATTTGTTTGAATGTACAAACGTTTTTAGTTGACGTAATTTTGTTGAGTCAAACAAGTATATGTTAGAATCGCGCGCTTCCGCGCATCGTCGACAATTTCCGTTGCGTGAACGCAGTACAATCGCAACCGTAGTCCTAGTTTAGGTTATGTGAGATGGTGGTTCGTAAGCGGTGAGATGTAAATGAAGAAAATAATAGGTAAGTAGGATATATTTTTACCATTGGGTATAGTTGCCGCAGATTGGCGAATATCAGAATTCCTATTTGTATTGGGGATTAGCGAAAATTATAAAAATCTCGCCGATATCGTTTTCAAGCCTAGTAACACCAATGTTAGCAGTTTAAATGAATTGTTAGTATATTTCCTCCTTTTTTGATATAACAGGTATTTCACCAAAGGCAAGTGATAAGGCATGCTTGCATGCATAAGTCCGTTGAGGTATCTACTGTTCTATCTCCTACCCTTTTTGTCATAATACCTAGCACCCTTCTAGCACCTAACCATGCAGTTATCCCTGTCACTCGTTCGCGATTCTCAGGATTCCTACGCGATGATTCGATGTGATTAATATTGTTAACATCAGGTTACAACTTCAGCATCGAGACCTAACCTAACCTCCTAACCACATTCGCTCTACAGGTTCCTGAGAAATGTTAGTAATCCCGAAAAAACTTGAAGGAAATCTGTAAAATTTAAGGTTCACCGTTTTTAACCAAAAAATTAATGCTAATATAGCTCATGGTATTGGTGGAATCGTTTCCGGCAAAAAACAAAGCGAGGGAAAAGGGATAGCGTAAACCCGCGAACATGTTTCTGCCTACCTGTCGTCATCAGCGCGGTTCCGTACGTGTCCTTCTTCCTCGCTATTGTTTTTCACCTCTCGAGTATATGTTGCCATTCTCCACGAACAGAATCGTGATATATCTCCCCACGCCACCTGGCGTCGAGAAGCATAGACATGCCGTCTAGAGAATAGCGACAACAACTCGTTCTTAGTACTGCTCTCTCCCAGGATCCTCTCCATAGATGTTCCTGGAAGGTCTTTAACGTTGGGACGCCCAAATCTTCTTGGGTCCTGTCGTTCCGCATATATCTTGGAGCCTGCACTATGTATCTCAGGATCTTGTTTTGTAAAATTTCCAATTTCTTGAATTTTCCCGGCGCGGCAGTGGACCACACCAATGCAGCGTAAGTCAAGATGGGCGGCAGGGTCGAGGTATAGATCAGCAGTTTAGCCTTTATGCTTAACTCACTCACGCTCCATAGTAGTGGCATCAGACGTCCTTTCGCTCCAGGTCAGTGTCTTATCAATCACCACGTCGAGGTACCTCACCGATGCCGACCAAGGCAGCAAAAACCGGCCCACCCTCACATTAGTCTCGCGTAAAACGAGCAGCGACACATTTGTCATCATTAATGCGTAGTCACCATCGGTCAAACCACTCCATCAGTCTCTCCAAGGCCCGCTACAATCTTCTCGTCGTCAATCTCTCGTCGCGTGACGACGAATATAAAACTGTATCGTCCGCATAAATTGCAAGTTGTACCTCCGGTTCTTTGGAAATATCACAAGTGTACAGAATATATAATTCCGGGGCCAACAGCGACCCTTGGGGCACTCCCGCGAAGATCGGCCTGGAAGAAGACCTCACTTCGCTCATCCTTACACAGAAGCTCCTTCCTCGCAGATAGCTACGCAATAATCTCACCATGTTAACATTGGCACCAAGCTGCGCGATCTTGAACAGCAGTCCCTGATGCCAGACCGAATCGAAGGCTTTCTGTATATCTAGGAGTATTGCCTGCATCGTTTCCCTTCTCTCCATAGTGTCTCTGATCAAATCCGTGAAACGCAACAGCTGGAGGTCCGTAGACAACCCAGATCTAAAACCGAACTGTTCGTGTGGTATCGGGTTAATAATAGAGATATCTTCTCTCAATCGACTAAGTATTACGGCCTCCGCTATCTTCGAAAGACAGGAACGAAGGCTTATCGGCCTAAAGTTCTGCGGAGAAACCGAGTCCTTGCCCGGGTTCGGAAAGACAACCACCTCGGCGTGTCTCCATTTTTTGGGGAAATATACAAGAGCGAGCATTGCGTTTATGACCGCAGCCGCTACGAGGAGTGCCCCGGGTGGAAAGTTTTTCAGCATACGGTTGATTATTTCGTCCGAGCCTGGAGCTTTCTCATTTTTGGTTCTGTCTATGATGCCCCTAATTTCGTGTGTACTGGTAAGTGGCAGCTCCTCCGCATCCACGCAATCCAGACCGCGCAAGGAGGTCCGGACACGTTTGTCAAACTCCTCGTCATCTCCATCTTCTCGGTTCTCGGAAAACCGTCTCGAGGAAATCTGCATGAGCCTCACCCTTCTCGGCGTTAGTACATACCAGACCCCTCAGGCCATGAATAGGTCTGTTTGAATGTCTAGTTTTGTCAGATCTCTGAATGCATATTTATTTGAGTCAAGAACTCTTTTTTTTCTCTGTGCAAAAAGTGAATTAGTAGACTTTATCAAACCTTTTTTTTATTATTTTGATATGATATGATATAATATAATAAACAACAATATACTTCTTAATTGGATTTTTATTTATATTCAAAATAAAATCGAAAAGAAGATAATATTACGTTAACAAACACTATTCCAATGACATTTAAAAAAAACCTCTGACATTTTCCGACTTCGAAACGGTCAATCTAAGAAAAAAAACCAAGCATTTCAAATTATAACTTACAGCAAGACAACAGCATTATGTAGAATGAAGTAGAATATGAAAAAAAGCGATCTTTTTGACTTACATTTCGATATCAATTTTCTAAACATTCTTAGTGCCATGTGATGCTACGCATCATTTAAATTATAATATATTAGCATTATTTAATCGTAGAAACCGGATATTTTACAGGCTTGCTAACACAAAAATGTCTCAGGCGTATAACGAGTCTAACAATAAGAAAAAAGGTAGGTAGCTCAGAGATGTTACGAGGTATATTAGAGATGATTAGGTTAAGACTTACGAAATCTGATCTAAATTCTTCGTAGGTAACCCAGATTTACACAACTCATTTTAGATTTCGACATTTTCTAATTTATTTTCTCTATTATTTAGCTTTTTTCTTTAGCCTAATCGATTCTATTGTTAGTGAAATAGTTTAAAGGATAATAGCGATAATAATGGAAAATCGACCAAAAAAAAAAAAGGATAGAAATCCATGAGCATCATGTTCAACGCTTTTAGGTGCGTTGGAACGTTGTGCAACGTTCCTATCTCATTTTCACGGGTCTCGTGATGTACTTCTTTTGTGCAATAGCGAAATTGACCTTTGAAGAAGAGAAGTCCTCGGCCACTCAAGAGACAAGCGCATACAGATCGTTGTTGTGAAGCTTAACGATTGCAAATCATTGAATTATTGAAATCCGAAGAATGTTGCTCTACTTTCCAGATTCCGATAAATCTAGATATTAAAAGACAACACTACGACGTCTCCTCTCATGATATTTACACACCGTAGCAACTGTTCGGTGTTTCGTGATTGCAAGATGATATATTTTGTCGGGATATATCACGATCCGACCTGCTCTTGCCAAAGTGTCGTGAATTACCCGCAAAGGTTTGGTATTCCACGTGAAGATCATTTAACTGAATTAGAACAACCATCTGCATCACGGATTTTCAGCGTTGTTTAATTGAGTAATACCTGCGATTGGGATGCAGATGTGCATGATGTTGCAAGTGTATATGTGATACAGATACAACGGTGGTAGATGTAGAAACATGGATTGATAAAAATAATCCCAGATTAATGAATATCCAAACTGAGAACATGATTTTTAAGCAGCATTATTATGTTTTATTTGGTATTATGCCAAGGAATGTGTTTCTATAACAGCAGCTTCCATTCTTATTTGAGCAATATATAGTGTTGCAGTTTGAGCAACTTTGGAAGAGCTTGTAATGTATATGTTTTGCAAGAAAATTAAAAGAAGAGTGTTCAAAAATTAGCATGCATGGTTCACAGTATTTTTATAGCACCCTTAATCAAAATAAGAGAATATTAAACCAGTAAACTGCTTTCTCGAATGAAAAATATTAATCCCAAACAATTTAGAGATAAATAATGATATTTGATTAATTGGGAACAACTGTTTCGACAATTCCCACTGCCAAAGATTTTAATTCTCACATGTCTTGTTCTATCCTTACTCTAAAAGATGTTTACAAGTATCAACTTTTACCCTAAGACGTGAAATATACGAAACTAAAAGAAAATGTTCTCATAACCCATGATTTTTAATAACACCCTTAATTCTTCGTGGCATACTTTCAATGCAAGATATGATAGCCACTTTTATATCTTCATCGTTCTCCCATACATCCTTTATATTCTTCATTCATATTTCCTTTGTAGGGTTTTCTCTTTCATATACCTTACTTTTTAGTCGATTCCATACGTTCTCGATGGGATTGAGGTCCGGTGAATTTCCGGGCCAACGTAAAAGAGGTATGTGATTGTCTTCAAAGAATTTCTTAACCTTTTTTGCCACATGGCAAGGGGCATTATCTTGCATAAATATACGCCCTGTCGGTATGCGACGCCCTGGCTTAAAATACGGTAATAACCTGTTTTTTAACACATTTATGTACTGCTCTTGACGCATTGTACCTTCTACAAAATACAAAGGGCCGGGTCCGTCTCCACTAATCACTCCCCAAATCATTATCTGCGGAGGGTGTTTTACAGTTCGAAGAACCGTGGACTCTGTGAGACGTTCGCCAGGTCGTCTACGAACAAATTGTGCTCGCTGCACTAACACGCAGAGCGAGCACTCGTCACTAAAGAAAACCTATTAAATAATGCAAACATGAATTCAGTAAAAATCATGTTGTTAAGTTATTCACCTTTTTCCAATTCTCGTCTGTGAAATGTCGATATTCTCTTGCAAAGTTGAGACGAGCAGATTTCATTTTTTCTGTTAAACGCGGCTTTTTTACAGGTTTTCGGCCCATCAGGCGATTTTCGCGCAATCGGCGCCTGACAGTTCTGCTCGAAATCTCTATTCCTCTCTCTTGTAATTTTTTCTGAATCATTTTAATTGTAGCAAATCTATTACTCAAAGCCTGATGAACAATTTCACGGTCAGATCTCTTCGAAGTTTTTCTTTGTGATTATTCTTGTTTTATAACATTTAACGGGAAGTTAATCGGTATCAGAAGCGTACGTGCATAAAACTGCATATTTAGCAAAAATTGTGCATATTTCGAAGAATTTTTCTGCATATATATGCGCATATTTTGTCGATTTCCGATGCATATAATTCGGCTCTCTGCTGATAATGGTGCTTCTACTTTTAATGTTCGGTACCTAATTCCGATTTTCTTGGTATTGTACTTACTGAACCTATGCCGCGCAAAGACATTACCAATCGGCACGTAAATTTTTCCGTTACGCAAAGATATAAAAAGACATCTCGCATACTTTTGAACTTCTCATTTTCGTAATAACTATTGAGTAATTCGTCGATTGTTCCATGGGTTTATGCATATTCATGGAACATGCGAAGTATTTACAAACAATTTAACAACTCGCAGACAACAAATAACAAACAATCACGCTACTTGAAGAATCGCAAGAGTAACAACAGTCGAATTAAGCAGTCAAGTCCCACATATCGTATTTTTTACCTCTAGATATGTAATACGTATATTGTATTCGTCTTGCATAATTTCTCGCGTTTTTTTAAACAGTATACAGATTATTGATTATAAGCCTAGCCATGCGAACTAGTCTTAATTGCAATCGATATGCTTGTAAACGATTGTAACATTCAAAGCAATAAACACGGATACCCTAGAGTGATCTACCACCCACTCAACATGTTAAGCGTCTACGAATTGCGGATAATCTGCCGGTTAGGTATATGCTATATGGTAGCGTACGTTGCGTCAGATTCAAAGGAAAAAGGCTCGCAGACGACGCCGACGTAACAGTAGCCGTTGCATTGTGAAATAAAACGCTGCAGACCTTATGCAAGATCTCATGATGTTATATGTCTGTATGGTTGGAATAGGGTTATGTGTCACGCTTTAGACGTGACTACGCAAAAATGGAACACTGATAACTACAAGTATTTGTTCTTTTCTGCTATCGGATTGGATCGACAAAGAAGACTTGAAAATCTTGACAATTCTTTAGTTTCTTAGTAGTTAGTGAGAACTTATGAACTCAAGAACTTTTGAAGGAATTTAGTCTTATCTAGGAGTCCAAAATCTCTGCGAATAGAAATGCATATCGTACTACCCTGCTGTTTCAATTTTTCATGTTCTAAATGCTATTATAAAATTATTCATATATTTGATAAATCAAAATTTATTAAATATAATTTTAATTTCAAAAATCTGTAAATGCAGATAATTGCTGAAGCGTAAAAGCCATCACCTATCCACCATACACAAACGCGCGTTTCGATGTTTACATCTCTTCAGTGTGCCTTGTGGAAGGTAATGGCATTTCAATATATATTTTTATCGATTTTCCAAAGAACCCCTATATTTCAAAGAGTTTTAATGTTATTTGTGTGCGTCTATTTTCACAGTCAATTATTGTCATAACGGGAAAGAATAAGGACATAACCGCAGAGAAAAAAGTACGAATTTCTGTTCTTTCAATGTGAACTTGTACAAAAAGAGTATGTATCACATCAAACTGTTCTAAGAATCGCGAAATTAATTAAGGGGAATATTCCTAGTACAAATAGTGGCAGAACATACTGTGCGGGCAAACGCAAAACAACTGTACAGTAAAAGTGGCTACAGAACATCGTTCTTTATCCACTAAAGGTGTTCATAAAATTCTTAGTGGGGAGGTATACAAATATTAGTCGGAACAGTCCGTAGACATCTTCATGAAGCAGGAAATGCAGATGTCCGACAAAGAAGCCAAGACTAACATTTGAATGAAAGTGACACGATTTCAATGGGCTAAAGAACATAAAAAATATACAGTTGAAGATTGGGAAAAGGTAAGTCTCATTTATAATCTGTATTTTTGATCAAATTCATCCTCATAGTTCGCTTAATAGTTCTCTACATTTTTTACTTTTTCGGAGAGAAGCCAATTTGTTCGTCGACGTCCTTCAGTGCGTTATAAAGAAGCATGTACGATCGAATCTATTAAACACCTAATCTCTAATGATATGGTCGTGTATTACGACAGAAGGACTGGGACCACTATATTTCGTTTACGGAACAATGGAACAAAAACAATATAAAATAGTTTTACAGAACTATTTCATAGCTTATATTGATTAATTGAATCCGATTCAAGGACCATATACTTTCATGCAAGACAGTGCACCGTGCCATAAGGCAAAAAGTGTAATCCGATACCTTGAATCTAAAAATCTGCGTGTACTATCTTGGCCAGGCAATTCACCAGACTTAAACCTAATTGAAAAATGTGTGGAATGTCTTGAAAAACATCGAAACGCAATTATAAAGGAAGAATTACAACAACATATTGAAGATGCATGGCATAATAGCGACGGAATTTAAAAAAAAAACAATAAAAAGCTGCATTGGCAGTATGCCAAAAAGGATTGAGGAAATAATAAAACACAGAGGAGGAACAAATTATACTTACTTGCACGTTATATGTAATTAAATAATGATATTGCCAACATTACTAACTGTTTTTTTTTTTTAATTTTACCCCAAAATCATATTATTTTTAAATGGCCCTAATTCGGGACTGTAGATGTCAGTTTAAATTGAAACGATTGCAAAATATCGAATACTCACTTTGTTGGATCAATCTGAAGATCATATTGTTCTCTTCTTGCGTCTCCATGGAGACCAAATCCATGCAGTATTCTCTGCAGAGATTCCTACCGTCTAACCAATCCATCTTCTTACCGGCTAATGCTGGAACGTGCCCGCTGAAGAAGTAATTGTGGCCTCGGAATGAGAACTGTTTGGGTCCTGGAGGGAAAATAGACTTAGTCAATTTAAATCATATCTATTTATGGAAATATAAGTACAAATTAATGACGAATGTAAAAGAACTCTCTTTGTTCCAAATTGAACAAAAGTGAAGCTTCTGTACGTTGTAACTGTATTGGTATTGTTAATATTAGCCTGAAACGGAATCATTACCAATTCAATTACAGAGTTTGCATCACGTTTAAGGTTAATCTTTGCTTAGAGGCACAGCGTTTACTCAACAAAGAAAGAATAAGACTGGAATGGTTATCTTTATCGTTAATGTTTACCAGATTCAAGATAATTTTAGATGAATTTTGTGAAAACACTTTTTCAACGAAAACATTAAGTTTAAAGAAAATGGAATAAAAATATCTCTGGGAGTTTCTAGATACATCGACATTAAATTTGATAGGCAGAATTTACAATATATTATGTATCTAGTTTATTATTTTTATTGTAATTGAGCATCCGGTTTAACAAGTAGTAAATCCGATTTTGAAACAGGGGTTAATAAGATCTGATTTTTTTTTAAATCTGAACATGATGACAATATACAACGTGTGTTTTTAAAAGTACCCACCACATGGGACTTTTTTTTTATATGGACTTATAAAATTGTAGTAATGCAGAAAGTTGTATTTCAAATAATCCCATAGGAAAAGATCCAGTGGGGTCAGGTCCGGGGATCGAACTGGCCGTGGATAGTTAGAAAAACGTCCAATCAACTTACCGTCGAACGTTTACTCCAAGAAATCTCGCACTTGTAAGGTACTATGAATGAGTGCTCCGTCTTGTTGGAACCATAATATTCATCGTACGTTTAAAGACATTTCATCTAATATATCTCTAAGTTCTTTCTGCAGGAACTGCAGGTATCTCTGTGAGTTGAGGTTCTCACGAAAGAAAAATGGGCCAATTATTTTACTATTCAAAATAGCACACCAGACATTAGTTATAAAACGAATATTGATCCCTACATTCTATAATGAACTTAGGGTTTTCTTCGGCCCACCACCTGCAGTTCTGAGAACATAGATGCCGTTTGACGTAAAAGTGGCTTCGTCTTACCATAAAATTTGATTTGGGGACATTCAAACATGCACAAAATCCTTATCCTTTAGAGTGCTTATAAAGCTGGGTTTATAAGGGCGAAAACGATTGTTAGAATTTTTTTTAAAGATGTTTTGCCATTTTTAGTAACATCCAATAAAACAGTTAAACTCGTATCTTCATTTATCGTGAAGTTTTTTGTTATTTTCGACAGAACCTGTCTTTAAATTTTTGCAAAATTCTTGTTACAATCGTGTGGCTGATTGGGGTCATGTCAGGATGTCTTTCGTTAAAAATCCTAGCTACTTCTCTATGTGGCGTTGACTCACCACAAAGTAATATAATTTCTGTTTTGTTTTACAAAGAAAGCATCTTAAGTACACAAAATTAACCACACAAATCAGTATAAATAACACAATAAATGTCACTGTCGAGAATTGAAGCATTTGCTTCCAGAGCCTGCTGTACTAATTTCAAAAAATACTTGCCAAACGTAATAAGCGAAGTAGCTGTCTGTTACTTGCAAACAATTAAATTCCTTAACGAAAAAAGGTTATACTTTGAAATATTACTTATTTTAAAGTGTAATTTCTAGAATAGTTTCCATTCTTGTCCTAATTCACAGAGCAGATAAACAGAATGCACCAAAAATACGTGAATTTTTCACGTAACCACCAATAATTCTTGATAACTCAAAACACCTAAAAGTTTAATTAATTACAATTATGTATGGAAGATTATATCCTGCAGATGATCGCCACGGTTCATGTGGTATGTTCTAATGCCTTTGCCATCATTTCTAATAACATTGTGGCACATGTCAGGGTTTATACTGTTGATTTCGCGACGTATCTCGTCCTTCAGCTCTACAATCGTTCTAGGCTTATTTCTGTAAACTCTACTCTTCAGATAATCTCAAAGGAAAAAGTCTGCAGGAGTTAAATCACACGAACGAGGAGGCCAATTGATACCGCCGTTCTAGGAAACGAGTCTGAAGTAAGGTGACTGTTTCGCTGGCTGTGTAGCTTGTGGCGCCGTCTTGTTGAAACCAGAGGTCATCAGTGTTCAAATCTTCCAATTGGTCCCATAAAAAGTCGGTTAACATGCTCTGATAGCGAACGGCATTAACTGAAATCGCATTTTCAGCGTCGTCTTCGAAGAAATACGGGCCTCCATACCAAACGCTACACCAAACAGTCCAACTTTTTGGGGATGCATTTCTATTTCGATAATCGCTCTTTGGTTTTCTAATTCCCAAATGCGACGATTTTGTTTGTTGACGAAACCATTAAGGTGGAAATGGGCTTCGTTAGTAAAGATAATTTTCCTTCTTGTTCAAGCATCCATTCTGCGAAGACACGACGCTGTTGGTGATCTCTCGGCTTCAAATCTTGTGTCAATTGGATTTTGTAAGGATGCAAATGCAAATCCTTTTGCAAAGATTCGTTGTGTAGTGAAGTAGGAGAGTCCCAATTGTTGGGATCGACGCCGAATCGATGTGTCCGGTTCTTCGGCCACACTTTCACGGACGAGAGCCATGTTTCCCTCCGAACGCTTTGGACGAACACGATGAGATGCTTTAACTGTGTTTACAGCCTCAGTTTGCTCAAATTTCTGAACAACATTCCAAATTGTGCGTTCCGAAGGTCGAATGTGTACACTAAAATATTCACGTAATGCACGAAATACATTTTTTCGCGAATACCCATTTTCACAATAAGCCCTAACCATCTTAGTACGTTATTGGATTGTGTATCGCTCCATGACTACTTTTGTACACGTTTGTAAATATCACTTGACAGATGCAATTGTCATTGACGTTTCAAAAATATCAGAGACTACTATGCGGAAATCCTTAACGAAGAACGACGCAGAAGATAAACTGCGATTAATGAGTGTGAAATTGATTTTAAAAGGTGCTCAAACTTTCTGAATTACTATAATTTTATAAAAGTTATAAACAGTTAGATCTAGTTACATTACAGAAACTTGGTTTATTTTGCAAAACAAGCTTGTCAATTTCTTCTAGTGTATCAATTATTAGCGCTTAAAGAACCAACTAACTAACGCGATATCTTGCACGTATGATTTTTGAACTATTCTTCTTTGTATTTCATCGTCATACAGCGTTACTATTAACTAACGTTTTTGACGTTTATGATTTTTTATTTACATTTAAGGTGACATTTTTGTACTTTCACAAATAAGAATGCGACATTATTGACGCTAAGTTAGCTATTAATGTGATAAATCGATTGAATTTCTTTTTATCAACTTTGCCAAATAAGTTGGTATATACTTTATAAATATAAGAAAATTTGTCGCTTATGTGCTAAAAGTTCAAGTGATACGACAGTTGATGAACGTTAATATTTATATTTTGTTTGGCAATAGAACTTATGTTGAAATTTTTTCTACGATCATAATGAACAGGTTGGTTCAGTAGCGTATGTTATATTATTTTTTGGCAGCTTGTATGAACAATTTTTTTCAATCACTAGATCTTTATCAGTAAGCTGGCACGAGCGTACCGCCAGTAGCGTAGAGTCGACCAGGCCTCGCGTCCACTAGGGTTATTCAGCTATAGAGATTTTTCTGCGCAAATATTTCGCTATCTTTGAATAAAAATTAAATAACACGCGCTCAAACACTTACAATTTTAAGAGTCCTCCGTGAAATCACAAAGTGAATAATGTCTGTTAAATATCTGCAACATTAGATATGTTTCAACTGTTGTTTCGGGAAAACTAGTACGGCATGAGGAAAAAATGCGTTTATATGCAGAGAACGAACGTTCTACATCTAGTGACGTAATATTTGCGTAAGTAAAATAATCTTTCAAATAACTTAACGATTCTGTTGACGCACCTTCACAAATGTGTCTTAATGTGCCAAAATCAGAATTTTTCTCAAAAACACTTTCAAATTTTTCTAGAACAGAAACATTTTTTGCGTCTTCAATCGCGCATAGCTGTGCGTGAACATGTTGCACTATTTGTAGAGATTCTTCTAACAGCACCGCAGGATTTTGTAATTTTTCTATTGCATCTGCTAGCCCGAAGTAATTGTCGTGAATGATTTTTAAATCCATTTTAACCTGACTATCTTGAAATTTCGACTGACTTTTCTGGATAGCGGCAGCTTCTTTTGTATCGAATTGTAAAACCACGTTCTTAATATTGTCAAAATATTTATGATAATAAAACGCGGCCTGCAACCATGTTCCCCAACGAGTTAGAATAGGTTCTGGAGGCTCTGGTATACGGGGGCACAGTCTGTGAAATTCGCGAATACGTTTCGGTGATTTGACAAATACTGCTTTGGTATGCGCTATTAAAGCGTCTACCTCAGGATAACATTTTCTGATACTATCCGCCACAAGATTGAGAGCATGAATTTTACACGTAATGTGTAACAAATTGGCAGAATGCTTTTAAGAGGCCGGCCTACAGAAAGCATGTTTGCAGCACCATCACTCACTAACATCAAGAGTTGGTTTGTTGAAAGTTCAAACTTGTCCAATGTATTTAACACTAACTTTGAAATTACTTCGGCAGTACACTGTTGTATTCGTTTGGAGACTAATAGAATTGAAGGTGCCGATTGATGAGGTTCCAATTTGCGTGCCATTACATTAAGAACAGAATGTTTCTTCCGATCTGTTGTTTCGTCGACACATAACCACAATTTTTGATATTTCAACTCCGATTTTATTTTTTGTTCAATATGTTCGCGCGCAGATGGCACAATTCTTCGTAACGATGTTCGACTTGGTAATTTGCACTCCGAATAGTTATTCCAAAAGCAGATAAATGGTTCCTAGTCTAGTAAATTAAACGGTATATTACATGCGATAAACGTAACGCATAAATTAAATATAAATTTTTCATTGTCTCGCGCAATTTCTTTTTGAGACATGCTTTTCACTATTTACGTGTCGTAGACAATGTTGTATGGACCAACACATTAGCGGGATTTTACAGATTACACATTTAATTTTAGCACCTTCATTTATTAAGTCTGGAATTTCTGCAATAAATTTTCGAAGTTTGTCCGACCGCGGTCGTTTTGCTGACGAAATCATAATTTTTCTAGGACAGATAAACAATTGCGCAAATGACCGGCAGCGAAAATGTCCGTACTGCTCCGCAGACGAAGTAATACTACCGTTCCTCTCGGTCCGAACTGATTCTACGCCGATGCGCGGTACCGCTCGTGGCCAGCGTTATTTATCAGCAAACTGAAGGAACGTTAATGGAAAATAGCTTACTTCCTCATGGCCAGGTTCTTTATGGGAAAATTTGAAACTGACCTTAGGAATACTTTGACTTATTTTCCCCGGCTTTGAATTAGATACGTTGATGGCATACTTTGCATCTTTGTTACCAGCAGATGTTCAATAACTGATTTTTTAGAACAACTGTTAAACTGTTAAAAGGTACCGACAAAATGCAAACTTTATTGAATCCAAATTATTTTAGCGGCCATTTGAAGTAAGGGATGAGGTTGTAACTTTCAAAATTTTACCCAAAATCATTATAATAAACGTCTTTTACTTACTGTTAGCGCATTTCTGTGGTACCGGCAACGAAAGAAATCTACCAGGTTTATTGGACACAGGCCGAGTTTGCGCAATTACAGATGCTATTAGCGTCGTAGCTAATATACAGGTCACTAACAGGATGTTAATGGTCTTCATCTGCAAAAGAAGAAAAAGGAAATTAAAATTAATATTAAAAATTAAATATTCTGATTCAATTAATAATTCGGAACATACGAGGGAAGTCTGAAAAGTTTCAAACATCAAGATAAATATGGCGTCATTAAATTCTTGCACTTGGAAGGCAATACACCTACGAAACTCTGAGTCATCATTGGTTACATTTTGGCCGGCTGAATGAAAATTGTAACCACTACCGATAACATCGGAAAAGTTCACCAAATGATACTAGACGTCAGTGGAATTGAGGTTAGAAAGATGGAAGAGCCTGTGGGCATCTCGAAAGAACGAGTCTACTGAAGACCAAAAACAAATTGAAATGGACATTACCAAAGCTCTCTTGAAGTAGTTTAAGCGAAATAAGTCCGAGTTTTGGCGTCGATTAATAACTATAAATGATTGGATACACCAGTACACTTCTGAAGCTATGGCACAAGCAAAACGATGGACTGCGAAGGGTGAATCGGTTCCAAAAAAGGTGAAGACTGTTCCATCGACTAGGAAAGGGATGGCGACTGTTTTTTTGGAATAATCATGGAGATATGTTAATCGACTACTTTGAAAAAGGAGAAACAATAACAGGGCTATGCTAGAAATCATTACTTGACAAGCTGAAGGCAAAAATTGTGGAAAAACGGCCGTATTTGGAAAAGAAGAAAGTTTTGTAAGATAACACACTTCAGTGGTTGCCAGGGCAAAAATTCACGAACAGGAGTTCGAATTGATAGACCAGCCACCCTCTTCACCAGATCTGGCCACCCGCGTATATTTTGGATATTCCTAAATCACCATTGTCAACCGTACTATTAAAACTATATTTGATAATAGGAAAAATATCCATGTTATCCTATTCAATTCAAACCATACCGTATACAATTGTTTTTTTGTTCAGTACCGTTCATTTATTGAAGAACAGATTTGTTATCACACCTTGATGTCCGCAGAAGTTAGAGCGTCAGAAATTTTCGTTTTTTAACAACGAGATGTTAAAAGTAACACTTTCTATTTTACTTCTAACATCAACGTATCGGACATGTATGTACATACATACATAGATGTTAGTGGGATTCTGCTAATAATTATATCCCGTTGACTGCGTGACATTTGAGGTTCAAGGTAAAGAAACCATGGGTTGTTTTTTTGTTTATGCCGTAAACACCGATTCTCTTGCGCAATACACACCATCGCCTTGTGTATCTATGTAGTTTTTCGCTAGCAGAACAAAGGAATTTGATTTAATACATTCCATGAGAAAGGAGAATCGAAAATAATACTTGTATGTTCTAGAACTTTGTTCGTTTTGAAACGACCGTTCGACATCCAGCGATGTTATATTTGCATATTTAAAATAATCTTTGAAACAACTTAATGCATCTTCACACGCACCTTTACAAATTTGTCTTAATATAAGAAAATCGGAGACTTTCTCTAAAACACTTTCAAATTTTCGTATTACACACCAATTTGTTTCGCCTTCTACAGCGCGTAACTGTGCGTGAACATCATTCACAATTTGAACAGAATCCACTAGCGACATCGAAACATTTTGTAATTTTTCTATTCCCTCCGCTAATCCGAAGTAATTGTTGTGGAATAGTTTGTAAATCTCTTTTAACCTGACTATCTTGAAATATTTCCTGGCTTTTCTTGATTGCTGCAGCTTCTGTCGGATTGAATTTTAAAACTACCTTCTTTACTTGATCAAAATATTTGTTGTAGTAAAACGCAGCCTGCAACCATATTCCCCAACGTGTAACAATCGGCTGTGGTGGTTCAGGTAAATCAGGACACGGTTTGTGAAATAGTTGGGTACATTTCGGGGACTTTAGAAGCACTGCCTTTGTACTAGCAATCAATGCATTTACTAGTGGAAAACATCGTTTGTGCCGCAAGATTTAGAATATGGATTTTACACGTTACATGTAAGAAGTTACCATTGTGTTCTTTAAGAGATCGGCCCAAAGAACGCATGTTTGCGGCACCATCACTCATAAACATTAAAAGTTGCTTAGTTGAAACTTCAAATTTGTTCATTGAGTTCAATACCACCTTTAAAATCTCATCGGCAGTACAATTTATAACTCTTTTGGAAGCAAGTAAGAAGGAGAATGACGGTCGATGTGGTTCCATTGTAGGTACCATTACATTAACCACAGAATATTTTTGACGATCTGTTGTTTCGTCCACACCCGACCACAGTTTTTTATCTTTCAATTCCGTTTTCATTCTTTTTTCTATATGTTTACGAGCAAATGGCACTACATTTCGTATCGATGTCCGACTAGGTAATTTACAGTCCGCATATTTATTCCAGAAGGAGACAAATGCTTCTTTGTCTAGTAAACGAAACGATCGATTACATAAAATAAGAGTAACACATAAATCAAGTGTAAATTTTTCTTGGTCTCGTATACCAAAAATGCCCAAAAATTAAGTCCGGCATGTCCACTATAAAGTTTTTAACTGTGTCTGCCATTGGTCGTTTTCGCGGCGTACCTAACTGCCACATTTTTAAAGCAAACATAAGCGTACAATTACGAAATAAGTTACGACAGCCTACATATACACAGAACTACTCGCATACAGCATCGATTTAGTACTGACGCTGTGAACGCGTGAAATAAATAATCGCCGACTCCGCACCACATATCTACTACACTGACTGTTACCGCTGTTTGCCTAGACTATTGATTACTCTAATTTATCTTTTGTATTAGATGCTTGCTGTATGGCATACCATTAGCCAGAGAAGTAACAACTATGCTTTTCATAGGTTGAAAGCCTAGCGACCCGGGTCTGGGTAGCACGAAATGAGGGCTACCAAGGAGACATCAAAAGGGGTCCCCTGAAGGCATGGTAATTAAAGCAACTAATAAACAATAGAAAGATAAGAAATCTCAAGAGTGGTGGACAAGTATCTCAAATCAGGGACATGACATACAATTTATGATTAGAGACAGGCCTAAGTTTATGGCAAATCTAGTAGGTGGAGATAGAAAGTCTGTTAAAGCAAGAGAGACATTGTATGCTTAAAATATACGAGTAGCTTAGGCTTGATATAGGAAAGAGCATGCAAGTTCTGCCAGGAGGAAGAAGAGGCTACCATCCATGTACTGTGCTATTGGCTCGCAATATTTAAAGGCAGAAACTTACACAGAAGTGGTCTGAAAATAGCAAAGCTAAAGTAAATGATCTAGTAATGAAAGAACCACAAAGCGTCGCAGTGGGATACGTCAGGGATATAATCTAGGCCTAAATCCTTACTGTGGTTTACAAAACATTTCAAAAGTGCCTATAACAGCATGTTCGGTGCAGAATCCAACGCATCCAAGCACTAAGTTAGTTGTGTTCGAGAAAACTATGAATGGAATCTTTCAGATCACCACTAAATTTAAGGTCCCCTTTTCCCAATGAAGTACAGGTGTTTCAGGTACTTTGTCCGGGATAATAGACTTTTCTAAGTTAGCAATTTGAAATGAAATGTTTTGAACTGCTGATGGAAGACTAGCAGCATCTAAAGAATTTAACGATTTCAAAAAAATTGTTTGCAACGTTATACGTTCCTGGGCTTGTTCCTCTTATACATCCGTAGACTAAATTAATCCTGTCAAGACAATGGTGAATTCTTATGCGAAGAGAAGTAGGACGTTTGTTTGAAGTCAAAAAATAATCATCTACTTAGACGTTTTTTTCTAATTTTTCCAATTTCAAAATTTGCCATAAACATTTTCGTAAATTGTTTTAGAAAATGATTCCCAAATTGTAGGTATTTGGGAATCATTTTCTAAGACAATTAATTTCTATGGGAAAAGCCATTGTGGAAGAAGGCAGACGAACACTCTTGTATGTGAAATAACAAACGACAAAAAGAGTTGAAAGCGCAAAAAAGAAAAATTGGGGAATTAATCAAACGCGAAGTATGTTGGATGCATCTGAAATAGGAAATTAGGAAATGGGAGGATAATCAAAATGTCACACGTCAAAAGCTCACCAAAGAAAATGCAGATCTCAGAATACTGTCAGGTTTATTGGCAGATCATGCAGCCCTAACAAAACACAAAGATGAAGATCAATTCTGTAATCTATACCAGGAATATCTTGAGACTATAGAAGACATTCTATGGACGGTATTGCAATTAGTCACAAACATGACCAACATTTCAATAGATTATTTTTAACACCTTCTGAATTAGAACAAGAAGATACTAGAGTAATATTAAGGTTCATCAAAAGTCTTCACCTCTTTCAATGTACCTAACCACTTTTGAATTTTTTTATAAAATGTTTCTAAACTTAAATTCTTAAATATAAATGTTTCGGTTGCTAATTCTTTAATTCATGGGCATCACCTCCTTACTTTGTACCATGGATTCCTTCAGATTTATTCGGTAACTCGGTTGAAAATGGGGGCCCAGTGAGCCTTTGAAACAGCTGTTCCGAATTAATTAATCTTTCATGGATTTTTTACTAATTCATAGCCAATAATATTTGTCGGCATTCCAAGTCAATAAATAAAATTATTTCCTTTTTCTAAGCATTTGGCGGTATCCAAGAAAATAGTTGAGTGTAGGTTTTCGCAGTTGCTTTCCACTAGTAGTGTATTTCCGGTTTCGCCGTGTTAATTTTTTTAAATTACCCAGATGGCAAATCAAGTATGTACTACTATAGAGAAACCGAACGCAGCATACAATGCAGAATCAAGCAACATCAAAGAGACGCCTAACAGAAACATAAGGAAAACGTTAGCAATCATCGGACACCTTTACCAAGCAGGAGAGAAATGGAAATAATGCAGAACATCAACAACTTCAATAGGGACGATTACAGATTAAGCATCGCGTGGAAATTGGCAAAACGACGAAGAGGACAACCTACAATGGACACAACTGAAATAGCGATAGTTCAACGGAACAAGACGACACCAAGGTAGCAAACGAGGAGTAGAAGTGAATAACAAGTCTGTAGAAATCTTCTGAAGTCTTCTCACAGTATATTTATATATTTAATTCCGTTTAAATAACATATAATGTTTAATTGATCACATAAGTCTAAGTTAATCTCTTAACAGCATCACCTTCCCTTTCGCAATGCCAATTGAATCTCAGCTTTCTTCTGGATCGCAGAACCGTCTTGTTTATATTTAATTACGCGCACAGATTCCGATCACGTTATTGGCTCTCGCGCAAAAGAGCCAGTCATCGCTAATTAGCTTCTTTAGTAACATCACCTACGATTAGTTCGTCCTTGGCCATTTATTGTACCGTCGGGACGTTCTAAACTCGCGCATAATAAGCCGTTCGGTGATGTCAAAGTAATCATGTTGTTAAGAGATTAGGTATCTAGGCTAAGAAGTATCTAGAATGACGAGAATTACTTCATTTGTCGAAGATTTTATACATTCAGCTGCTGACAACATTGACATTATTCTTGTCTTCCATTTTCATAGAAGATAATTAAGTTAATTCGCTTTCTGTCAAATTTTCCTAATTGGCTGGTTCTAATAACGTCAGAATTTGAACAATAATATTAAATTCTTCTCACCATAAATGTACCTCTCATTTCACCTTGAACGCATCCTTCCGGGACTTACGAATGTGTATGCAGGTATATGTAGATTCTCTCTAGAGATATATTAGTACACGTAATATCCTATCAATTGCACATAAATGGAATAATTATCTTACATCTGCATTTCAATAAACCTCCAAGCTTATTAATGATATTACGGAACTTTGAAGCAGTGAGGTGCGTAATTCTGTGAATCGATTCTGGGAATTAACGGTTTTTTTTTTCAATAAAAAAAGCAATTATCAAATTACCGATAATTCCCAATAAGACCTCGAGCTATCACGCGAATAAAAATGGAGTGGGAGATAAACATATAGCGAGGCGATGGTGATAATGCAACGAGAATTGCTAAGATTAGAGTCTGAGACGTATTTACATAACATGATCTTCAATAGTTGGCGGTAGAGTGGCAGTGTTTCAATTTGTCCCCTTAAGGTCTCTTTTTAAATTTGGAAACAAATTAGGTGCTAAATTTGGAGTATAACGCAGGTGAAGAAATTTGAAAAAGGAGTCTTTCTTATGGTCTTGGTTGATTCTTTAAAGTAAGGAGTCCTATAATAGAAGCGATTCATACACGTAACTGTTTTGTTCTTTATTCCATAATTACAGATTTTTTAACAATACATTTTTGTCAAAAGTGATACCCTTTTATGACCACACTCCATTTCATCTTTCCAATTTGCACACACTAAATCCAAAGACGTCTCGTAAGAATTACCCTTTCTGAAACCTAGTTCAACGTCAGTAACTAGTGAGTTAATTCCGATGACCTTCTCCAAATAGTATTGAAGGTATTTTCCAAATTTGAGAGCACCCATTTAAAAAGATTCCACCTACAGTCCTTTTAGTTTTCATTGTACTAATTAGGTCTTTTACTTTGGCTATTAAAACAGGTTTAACTATTTTACTAGATCGCCCCAATCATCATCCAATTCAATTAGTTTCAAATATATAATGTAATATTATAGTCCGTTAGATCTAATAGACATTGGACAGGTCGATAAATAATAGGAGTATAAAACAAACAAAAAAACCTATAAGACAAACCAACACATTAAAACATCTGAATAAAATCCTTGTAAGTATAAAAACAATGGTCAATAACAAATTCTTTAGTTTGCGCTTGAAGATGACTAGATTTGATTGACTAGTTATTTCAGTATGGAGTTTGCTAAAGATGTGCACACAGTTGATGGCAGGCAACTTTTCGAAGTGTGTAGTGTGATGGCCCAAGTCTCTTAATTTACTCCAGCTTCTTGTTTCATATGAATGATATATGTTGTTTTTCTGAAACCACTGACTGTATTTCCTTGCAAAAATCGCGCTTCTGTATATGTACACACTTGTAAATGTCAGTACATGCTGCGTTTTAAATGCCTCCTTGCAAGACTCACGCGGCTGCATTTAGAAGAACAGTAAAGCGTAACAAACGGTGGCACCCGCAGAGACGCCTGTATGGGGGGGGGGGTTATGTACGTGTGGATGCAGAGTTAAGTAACTCATAAACATTAAAAGTTGCTTAGTTGAAACGTCAAATTTGTTCAATGAGTTCAACACCATCTTTAAAATCTCATCGGCAGTACAATTTATAACTCTTTTGGAAGCAAGTAGGTGGATGACGGTCAATGTGGTTCCATTGTACGTACCATTACATTAACCATAGAATGTTTTCGACCATCTGTTGTTTCGTCCACACCCAACCACAGTTTTTTATCTTTCAATTCCGTTTCCATTCTTTTTTCTATACGTTCACGAGCAAATGGCACTACATTTCGCATCGATGTCCTACTAGGTAATTTACAGTCCGCATATTTATTCCAGAAGGAGACAAATGCTTCTTTGTCTAGTAAACGTAACGATAGATTACATAAAATAAGAGTAACACATAAATCAAATGTAAATTTTCTTGGTCTCTTATGCCACTTTTTGCAGAAGAATGCTGTTTGCTTTCGACGTGACGTTAAAAATGGCTTCTGGACCAACACATTAAAGGGATTTTACAAACTAGACATTGAATTTTAGCGCCATCAAAAATTAAGTCCGGCATATCCACTATAAAGTTGTTAACTGTGTCTGCCATTAGTCGTTTTCGCGGCGTACCTAACTGCGACATTTTTAAAGCAAACATAAGCGTACAAGTACGAAATTAGTTACGACAGCCTATATATACACAGAACTACTCGCATACAGCATCGATTTAGTACCGACGCTGTGAACGCGTGAAATAAATAATCGCCGACTCCGCACCACATATCCACTACACTGACTGTTACCGCTGTTTGCCCAGACTAGTTATAACTCAAGAAGAGCTATGGATATAAGTCTGCATCAAATGGTAATCTTCAAATCAAGCAATTCTTGCTAAAGAACTCGTGGAGTTGATTTATAAACCAAAACCAATAATAGGGGTTGTCCAAAATGTTATTAATTAATTGATTTGATAATCTCCCATTAGCCTAAGGATCAAAATCTTACTACCAATGATATTTAAAGCATTCCTTTTTATGTTCGGAATGCAATTATCCAAGTAACCTTGTAGCATCTAAAACAATCGAGCGACATGCATTTGCACGATCTTTGACATCCAACTCCACACGGAACTACCTTTTTTTTTTTAAAGAAAAACGATATTACCGTATAGAATCGAACAATACTTTAAGTGAATCATTTAGGTCATTGAAATGCTCGCCCCGTACAATATCGTCATGATAATAATTAAACTGCCACCGCAAAATGTCGGTTAGCGACTATATACAGCGGATCGTTTGCAAAAATGCGCTTAAACTCGATAGGTTTAAGCTAGAAACTGAACTTTCCGAAAGGCCATTCGATCATCGTCAAATTGGCTGTGTAACGATGATTCCAAGGTAACCGCGATTCCGATCACCATGCTGTTGCTCTATTAAGAATTAAGCGAGGAGAGAAAAAAAAAGGAATACAATCTCTAAAACTGGTCCTGTCTCTCCATATTATTGTTTCGGTTTAGCATTAAATGTCATCATTTAATTATCGATATTCTTTCCACGGCTACCTTACGCTCTCAGCTGATAGGCAGACTTTCAACTGTTTACACACAACAACCTTGATATTATTCTTTGGAAGAGCGGCTCAATCTGCCGGATAATTGTTCGATTAACCTTTTTAGACCGAGATGGGAGCCTCGTAAAGAAATTAATTCAATTACTGTGTTCGATTATATAGGAAGATGTATAACTGGTCCGAAAGAGGGTAATTCGAAGAGATAAGCTTGGAAAAAAGTGCGAAATGTCAAGGATGGTTTCGGACAGAGAAGAGTATTGGAGGTTATTGTTGGAGATAAGTAAATCGGGAACATCTTTGTTCTTGCACGCGAAAGAAGCGATAAATATTAAAAAAGTATTGAAATGATGAATTTGAAGAGGTGCAATAAAAAGTTTTCTCAATTAATTTGCGGAAATCATCTTGAGGAATATTCTCCCATTCTTTGAGAAGAGTAACACGCACATCATTTAGTGAAGCTAGTGATACAGGCCTATTTCTTACTCGCTTGTGTCTCCAATGTGTCCTAAATATGCTCTATAGGATTTAAGTCAGGGAAGCATGCTGGCCAATCCATACGGGTAATCCCGACTTCATCAAAATATTCATTAACACGTCTCGCAACATGCGGCCGCGCATTATAGATAATAATAATAATAATAATTTATTTCCTACAGGTAAAACCCAAGTACAGGAAATGTATAAACTAAATGTTTCACTTTGCGAATACATACATTCAAAAAAATACAATAAACTCAATAAATTTTAAAGATGAAGATATTGCCAAAGATGAAGATATTGCTAATAAATGGAGAAAATGGGATGACATGGTCTTCCAGAATGTCTGCAATGTATCGGTGTGTTATTAAGGACCCTCCTTCTACACGCACAAGTTACGGACGAGCTCCTAATGAAATGCTAGCGCACACCTCCAATATGAGTTACTTGTGGAATGAATGTACAGGGTGTATATCGTTCACCGACTCTTCTCCACACCCGCTGTCGACCGTCTGAAGAATATAGGCAGAACCTAGATTCATCTGTGAGTAATACGATACTCCACTGCTCTATTTCCTATTCCAAGTGGTTAAAAGCAAATTGCAACCTCGCTGTTCGATGATGTTGTAACAAGTTTGGCCCATGAGTTTGGTATACAAGACTTCATTCATTTTTGTAGCGTCCAGTGTGTGCATATACTACCGTTCCCAGAAGTTCAACCAAGAGAAAATTCTGCTTCCAACATGTTTTGTATGATTACTTAGAAGGTGGTTTATTAGACGTAAGGTTGAAAAGTATGTCTTTTAAGATTCTGCAAACTATTTTCAACGATGCCTTGCTTGATCTTATATCTCTACAAATAAGGAAGATATCGCTTGTAAAATTGAATCTGGGACACCTGGTATATATTAACCAATACCATTCATTACATCAAAGCGAAAACTGGGTATTAACAGAAGCACAGGAGAAGAGAATACAAGCGGCAGAGATGAAACACCATCGAAGAGTACTAGGAATAAACAGTTTACAAAAAAGACGCAGTGAGGATATAAGAAAGTAACTGGAAGTTAAGTCTGCAATAGAAACCATCAAAGATAAAATATTGGACTGGTTCGGTCATTTAGTAAGGATGGAAGATCAGTCAGGAGGCTAAGTTCTTAAGTGTAACCTCGGACTCTAAACTGAACTGGAACTGACATTTACAAAAAATTACCGACCAATGTAAGAGGGTGTTAATGACAACCCGTAGAATAGTTGGGAAAACATGGGGGCTCAAACCACATATGACGTACTGGCTGTACACTACGGTGGTAAGACCCATGATAACTTATGGCTGCCTGGTTTGGTGGCCTAAGATCACACAGAAGCATGCGATAACTAGTCTCTCGAAAATTCAGAGACTGGCACGTCTATGTATAACAGCAGCTATTAAAAGCACTCCAACAGCTGCTATGGAAACCATGCTAAACCTACCTCCTCTTGAGATTTATATCAAGGGAGAAGCCAGAATGGGAGCATGCAGACTGAAAAATATTAGCAACTGGAGATCCCACAGTGGATTTGGGCACACCAGAATAGAAACTGTAGTAACAAACCCTATCTATGGTATGGGTAGCGATACAACAATCTCCAGGATCTCCTATGACAATCCTTTCAAAATGTTCTTGAATTGGGAAGAATGGAGGGATGGAGAGGGGAGAAAACCGAAAAATGGAGCGATGGAGAGGCGAGAAAACCGAAAACCCTAGTCTGGTACACAGATGGGTCCAAAACGGGCACTACTTCTGGCGTTGGTGTATATGAGGAAAACCAGGGTTACAAAATATGTCTACCATTAGCATCTTATCATATAACCTCCAAACTAGTATGGGAGTGCCTGCAAACCCTAATGGTTCTGTCTGCGGGCAATGAAATTGCAGACCAGCTAGCGAGGGAAGGCTCAAAAATTAATTATATAGGCTCTGAACCGGGTCTAGGTATTACCAAGAGTGCAGTGCGTGGTGGAATTAATGACACAACACGAATTAAATTGAAAACATGCAGCAGGACAAAACCACAGCAAACGGATGATGGGAAGATCGTCGCAACATCTGACTGCTGACCTGCTTGAATTAAGCTGAGGACAGCAACGTGTCTATTAACAGGACATGGCCGTTTGAGAGGCCACTTGCATAAGATGGGGATCTACAAAGATGAACCTTTATGTAGACTTTGCAATGAGAAGGAGGAAACAGCACCTCATATTATTTTCGAATGTGCAGCGCTAGCTCAACGCAGATTCGCTATGCGAAGCGCAATTGAACTACCGGTGGAGAAGGATATAGGCTCTTAAACCTGATTGCGGGAACTAACCTGTTCAAGTAAAACAAAACCGAAGCAGGAATAATACAATAGGCTACTAGGCCTCAGTGTTAGGGATGTAGAGACCAGCCCTGCTTTGGTAGGAAAATCAATCAATCAATCAAGGATGGAAGATAAGAGACAAGTGAAGAAAGTATGGAAAACCAAACCAGAATGCAAAAACCGAAGAGGAAGCCCAAGGAGAGAATGGAACACTACATGGAAGATATACTGAAGAAGAATGGAGAAGATTAAAGGAAAGAAAGAAAATAGGCGCAACAGAGGAAACCTCGACACCCTAAGGGATAACAAGAGGAACGGATTATGTATGTATAATTTTGAAACTTGAGGGTATATTAAGGTTTACGACTATCATTTACTATTTATGATTTCTGCTTTTGTTGCTCTAAATAAGCAGGTTTTCAATACACTTCTTCATTTTTTGAAATAATTTAAATTCCTTATAAATAAACCAGCCTTTTTAGTTTCTGCTGCACCTGTCAGGTTTATTGTTGTACACTCTATTTTTAAGAGCTCTCCATTGGAAAAAGATCGTTAATATCAAATCTCGATGTCATTTTAAAAATCTCAAACACAAAATGTAAGTTTTGCTCGTGTAAAACAGTCCATGGCAACTAAAACAGCAACGATCTGGGTTTGTACTATTTTTTTTCTGATTACATGTACAAGCCAAGAAATTTGAACTTATAAGCAATTTACGTACAGCAAATGTTCGAAAGAACTGGCTGTTATTGGTAGTAAATTAATTTGATTATGTGCATACTGGAGATCCAAGAACATTTTCGAGTAAGAAGTTCTATGACTTATTTTAAAATAGCTGCACCAGTCGTAAGTATGAAAATGCTTGAAATCAGCCGTCCATGCGGGATCGAAAACAGTCAAATTATCTAAGGACTGTTCCAAATAAACAAACACTCTGTATAATGATGGTAATGATTATATTCTAGGTAATATATCATTTGTTAAAGAATCCTCTAACAAAATTGTCGCCAAAAGATTGATGACCCGCACTTGAACATCGTAAAGATTCTTATTGTTTCTTCTGCTACAGCTGTTTTAATGACCGAAACGTTACCCTTTCTCTCAACGTTTTATTGTGTTAAGGAGAAACTTTGACGAATGACGAGGTGAAATTTGATGCATATTAAACCTGCTAAAGTACCGAGTTGTATGTACGTTTCATGTGTGCACATAACAAATAGGAAGTCGCTAAAAATGACGTTGTAAATGCAAGAAGAATTACTCGTAAGAAGATGCGGCATTGAAACGAACAATGGTTGTTGCGTAAGTCCCATTCATAAAAAAAATAATGCTGTTGTTTTAAGGATATGTGCATTTTTCTTGATTTACTAACATCCTCTTTGGTACAAGTACGAATAGTAAAATTGTAAAGGTGAAAAATAATTACTTTTTTCCCTTAGCTCATTTACATTTGCAGCACGTGTTGTCCCCAAAGAAAGAAGTCCTTAACCGATAAGTCTGGGGACCTAGGTGGTTATTTTATATTTCCCCGTCTACTTATTACGCGTCCAGAAAACATAGTGCTAAGAAAAGTCCTTACAGCGAACTGAACAGCCATCGTGCTGGTACCAAATATCTTCTAACCTAACTCTTACGTTTGCAGTCCTAACTTTAGGTAATATTTCATTCTGTAGTAACTTTAGGAATTTATTGCTATTCAATGTACCATTTATAAAAAAGGGCCAATAAGTAACGAGACCAGTAGCGTAAAATTAAAACATTATGATGTCCATGAACAGGGAAAGTACTTTCGTCAGTGAACAAAACGTTATTAACAACATTTTCATTTTCAATGGTCATCATTAAAGCGTGACAAACGGTTGCACCCGCAGAGGCACCTGTACGGTGGGGTGTATGTACGTATGTGGATGCGGAGTTCAGTAATGCGGTAGACATTGAGGAGTTCGGCCGTTCGGTTATTTATCGGATTCTCATTGTGTGTTTTCGAAAACATGGGACGTAAGCCTGGTGTACCCCTTGCATCGCATGTGAAGAAATATATTTGGCGTTTCCCTGGTTTGGAATTTACAGGTTCGCACATTCGTTGCAGATTTTGGGGTATAGGGTTGCTAGGTCGCACGACATTTGAATGTATCGAATCTGTTGAGCACGTGCAACATCCCACAACACCTAGTAGATAATGAAAGCTTTCGTCTTTTTTGGGATAAATATGTTCCATCATGGAAGCTACCAACAAAAAGACGATTGCGGTACAATTTACCACATGTGCAAAGTACAGTAAAAGACTGTATAAAAGACGAGTTGAGAAATCAACAAATCTGGCGCACTGTGGACGAAACTACTGATGCTCAGAAATACAGCGTGATTCATATTGTGGCGCGTCCTTTAAAACGTAATGGTCCAGCAGCTTCCTTGTTGTTAGCCAGTAAAAGGATTGAAAGAACTGATGCCGAAACCTTTGTAAACATAAAAAATATGTTAAGAGGATTTTGTATCGTAGAAGCCCAAATCACCATGTTAGTTTCTGGCGGAGCCGCAACAATGCTGAAAGCTGGCAGGATGTTAAAAGTATTCATTCACGCATGTCATCTCGTAGCAGAAACAATTCCAAGCAAGTATCCTAGGGTGAATGATTTAATATCATCTACCAAAAAAGTGTTTGTGAAATCTCCCCCAAACATATCCGCGTATTCAAGCAATTGTATTCGCAAATTCCGCTACCACCTCAGCCTGTATTGACGCAATGGGGAACATGGATCGAGGCAGTATCTTACTATCGCAAATATTATTCCCAAGTGAAAGATGTCATTTTCAAACTTAATTCTTCTAATTTTCAAGCGGTTCGCGAGTGTCAGCAACTTTCTTCCGATTCGGACGTTGAAAAAGAAATAGATGACATTTCCATAAACTATTCTGTAGTGACACAAACTATTTCGCAGTTAGAAAATACCTACTCACTTATCTATACAAGACTCGTTAAATAACATCAACAATTTAGCAGCCGCTCTAGAAAGCTTGACGGATCCTATAGCACTCGATATCGCGCAAAAATTTCGTGCAGTTTTAAATAATGCGGATTTAGAAAAGGTTTGACAGCACAGAAGAGATACAGGAGTATTTGAATTTCGCAAATCTTACTTCATTAGATGCTGAACGATCATTTGCAAAGTATACGAGAACGTTTTCAGTACGTCGTCGAGGCCTGACCGAATCGACAATGGAAGCATTGCTTATGTTGCAGTTGGCAGTCGCACATTACCGCAGTGGTCATCGATACGTCAATAAAAGGTAACAATCTATTATTTTTTTATTAATACTGTGTCTACATTTGCGCGATACGCCCCGGACGGTTCCACTAGTTTCTCGAACGTTATAAATAGTACACGCACACCGACCAACCTATAATAACCGAACGTCCACTCGATTCCTTGTATGTACATAGTAAACACAGCTCCTTTCACGGCGCCTTTGCGGGTGCAACCGTTTGTCACGCTTTAGTCATCATTGTCTCGCAGAACTCCATCCGTTTTATGTAATCTTCAGGATATATTTCCTGGTTTTCTCAAAAAGTTTGAAGCACAAAATGATAATATTTGGGATCTAACAAAAGAAATGTTTGAATTTTTCCATACTAAGTACATCTAAAAATACACTCTAAAGATAAATATTAATGAAAATTTAAAACAGTTGATAAAAACCAATTAATTATTAAAAAATTATCGAATTTCAGTATTTCATTTGACCGACGCTGTATATACAGAACATGGTTGTATGGGTACATATTTGTTAAAGAATTAACATCGAGGTCATGATTTTCAACGTTAAATCAATAAACAAAATTTTCAAGAAATAACATAGAAGCGATTCTTTGAAAAACATCTTTCTAAAAGGATGTTAATCTTGAATTTAAATGTTAGTTTAAGTGGGCTGATTGTGAGAAATTCAACTCAAAATCCTGATACTTCATTACATTTTAAAGAGTTAAATGAAGGAATTTAACAGGATTTTTTGGAACCGATACTTTATTTCATATTATACCCCGTTTTTTTATATAAGAGAAGTAAGACGAAGATACGAGGTGTGGCAATTAAATAACCGAACTTGTGCTACAAAACATTTTATTGATCAATTACATTACAAAGTGTATCCCCTTCAATGTATTCTCCTTGCCGATCCCTACAACGCTCCATACGAATTTTCTACTGTCGAAAGCAGCGCTGGAAGTCCGTTTCTGTCAGCTTGTTGAAAACCTCCGTCGCTTTCGCTTTCGCCGCTTCCACACAATATTAAAATATGTATTTGGTATTTAACGATTAAAATTATGAAGTTGGAGGAAAAGAAAAGTCCACTTTCTCACAATAACTCAAAATTTAATAAGAAAAGAGCGACCTCCCATCTTCAGGCTTGAGTTAAAAGTAGTAGTAAGGAAATTGTCAAATTAGTAAATAACAATCCAACAATTGTTGATATATAGAATGTGTAGTTTTTATTTTTATTTATTTATTTGACAATTTCCTTACTACTACTTTTAACTCGAGCCTGAAGATGGGACGTTAGTCCCGAAACCGGTCGCTCTTTTCTTATTAAATTTTGAGTTTTTGTGAGAAAGTGGACTTTTCTTTTCCTCCAACTTCATGATGTATTCCTCACGCAGAGCCGCATTGGATCAATATAATTAAAATTATTTATTTGACCTAAATTTTAGATTCGTCTACGTGACCTCCTTTACTTTTAATGATTTTGTCGCATAATCTTTCTCTTGCAATTAATTTTCACAATGTTTCCGGAGTTATTCGAGCCCACATGTCATCTACTGAAGTTGGAGCAGTTTTTTTTTTGCTTCCCGATCGAGTTCTTCCCACAATAATTCGATGGGATTCATGTCCGGGCTTTGAGGTTGCCATTTCATGATCCCTTCCTCTTCCAACTGTTCTAAATATTGCTTGCATAATTTTGAAGTGTGTTTTGGATCATTATCTTGTGGAGTACAAAATGTTGACCCGAAATTCTTACACCAGAGGGTACATTTTCCTCTAAGATGCGTTTGTGTTGCTCTTTTCTCATTATGCCTTGAATTTTTACGAGATCAGCTGCGGATGTACTAGCAAAACAACCCCAAATCATTACCGAATCACCGCCGTGTTTGACGGTAGAGACTGTGCATTGCTGTAGTGCACGTTCACCTACAAATCTTCTTACAAACACTCGTCTTCGAGGATCGAAAATCTCGAATTTGAATTCGTCGGTCCACAATACCTTGCTCCAATCTTCTACCGTCCAATTTCGATGTTCACGTGCCCATTGTAACTTCTTTTTCTTATTAATTTGGCGAAGCAACGGTTTTCGCATCGCAATTCGTCCGTAAAGACTGTATTTTTTCAGACGGCGTTTAACCGTGGACACGCTAATCGACTTCGGAAGTACAGTATTGATTTCTGCGTCGGTTTCTGGAGCTGTTTTCCTTCTATTTCGCTTGCTGGACACCGCGATTGCAATATCTTGAGCTGATATTGTCGCCCGTGGTCTACCGCTTGTTACTTTATTTAGAAAACTGCCACTTTCACTGTATTTTTTGATGTTATAATCAACAGTAGATGGATTTAAATGTAATTTTCTAGCAATTTGATGATTGCTTATGCTTAAGTTATGTTATGCTACTATCAGAGCACACGTTTCAACACCAATTTCTTGCCTTTTCGGCATGTTTTAAAATTTGAAACGAAATTATAAACACTATTTGTTTGAAATTTCCAACTGTTTTCTTGGAATTTCAAGAAATACGCTCTTTGTGTGCGCTTTTATGTTGGTATTAGCTCTCATACAGATAAAAGATGTAAATAGAACGATATTATTTAATGAATTTAAGTGAATCTTACCGATTATTACATACTATTCAATAATGCTGGAATGTATTTCCTAAATACATTCTTTGTATACAAAAATCTAAAATCCAAGGTTGCCCAAATATTTATGAGCAGTAGTGTACCTAGGTACTCACATAAAAGCTTATAAAATTCGAATCAATGAAGAGAGTCCTCCAATAAATTGAAAAGTTGTTCATCATTCATAGTTGCAAAATTTAATTCATCAAAAATTTGTTGACGTTTTCGTACTGTTTTATTGATTAAAATCACGTTGTTATACCCGGAATTCGTTGTATCCAGATTCGATTTTTTGAGAAAAAAAAGCTTTGATATAAATAACTTGCATTGTTAGTTGTAGACTATAGATTTTCTACTATAATATTATTACAGTCTAATACATTTCGAAAAACAGCTGATATCCTATTTGCTTAACCCAAAATTAAATAATACCGTATAACTCAACATTTATTACACTTATTATTCAATCGCAAACATTTCCAAGACTGAGGCTAACGAGTTGTCGTTTTCTTGTCATATTATTGCATAATGTGATCCCGGATACATTAAAAATGTCAAGAGGATTCTCTATATAATTATAGATAAATCGTAACATTCGCAGCATATAGTTTTTTTTTGTTTTTTCGCAAAAAAATATTAGCATACAGGAATCAGAATTGCAGGACAAATATCGTGACTTTATGGAATTCTAACTAGCATAATACATACTTAATTGGTCTATTTGATTAGATCAATGAAATTTAAACGAAAGCTACCAGATTAATTGGAAAATTTTACTAAAACGAAGGTATTTTCAGTGTAATTTGTTTAGTTTTGAAGGGGAACAATTTCAGATGTAATACGAGGTTAGCGTCTTAAGTTTTAACAAACGACTACTAGGCGGTGCTATCGTGATTTGGCATTAGTATTTTTGTAAAATTTGACAGCACATAAATCGGCGGAGTTTACTGTTTACAGCGAGCGTTTAAAGAAAGTAATTTGATGAAAATTTTGACGATTTTAGTAAAGGCCTAATAATAATGAAGCACCATCAGAAGAGGTTGTTTACAACTATTTTCAACAGAACTTCGTCGTGGTCGTGCTTCCGTCAGTGATGAATTTCGTGAAGGTCGACCAAAATCGGTTGCTGTTTCAAAAAACATCACTCCTGCGCGCAATTTGATTGAAAAAGATCGACATACGTCTTATCGTGAGATAGAAACATCCTTAGGCATATCAAAGACTGGAGCATATTTGATTTTTGCATGAACATTTAGGCGTGAAAAGGATCTATTCCCGATGGATTCCGCATAATTTGATCCAAGCACAAAAACAGGCTCGTGTCAATCGGTGCCAGGAAATGCTTAAAAAATTCGACGGAGGAACTTCAAAGTTGTAACAGGAAACGAAACTTAGATATATTCGAACGAGTGGGAAACCAAACAACAATCAATTGTTTGCGTGTTCCCAGATGAACCGAATCCAACAAAAGCTGTTCGTTCAGGAAGCACTTCCAAGAAAATGATTGCTTGTTTCTTTTGTTGTAATGGATATGTCGCAAACATTGGTTTGGAGGATCGAAGAAGCAGTAGAAGCAGCTGAATAGTATACAATTACCTGTTTGCCAGAAACAATCGACAACGTCGGATCATCTTTTATCATGACAATGCCAGCTCTGACACGGTACGTCAAACAATTGATTATTCTCTTTCTGCCCGCATTCACGTGATTTATCACTAACCTGGGCAAATATGCGGTAACAACCAGAGGAGTGGCGAGCGCATAAAAGGTTACACATAAAATAGAAGGTAAGAAATAAATTATAAAACGTGCTGAAACACTTACCGTTTTAAAAGTCTTCCGTGAAATCACAAACTGGGTAACATCTGTTAAATATTTGAATCATTAGATATGTTTCCGCAGCTGTTTCGGTCAAGTGAGTACGACGTGCGGAATAAATGTTTTTTAATGCCGAAAACGACCGTTCGACATCTAGCGATGTTATATTTGCATATTTAAAATAATCTTTGAAACAAATTAATGCATCTTCACACGCACCTTTACAAATTTGTCTTAATATAAGAAAATCGGAGTCTTTCTCTAAAACACTTTCAAATTTTCGTATTACACACCAATTTGTTTCGCCTTCTACAGCGCATAACTGTGTGTGAATATCATTCACAATTTGAACAGAATCCGCTAGCGACATCGAAACATTTTGTAATTTTTCTATTCCCTCCGCTAGTTCGAAGTAATTGTTGTGAATAGTTTGTAAATCTCTTTTAACCTGACTATCTTGAAATATTTCCTGGCTTTTCTTGATTGCTGCAGCTTCTGTTGAATTGAATTTTAAAACTATCTTCTTTATTTGATCAAAATATTTGTTGTAGTAAACCGCAGCCTGCAACCATGTTCCCCAACGTGTAACAATCGGCTGTGATGGTTCAGGTAAATCAGGACACGGTTTGTGAAATAGTCGGGTACGTTTCGGGGACTTTAGAAACACTGTCTTTGTACTAACAATCAATGCATTTACTAGTGGAAAACATGTAGGAATCGTTTGTGCCGCAAGATTTGGAGTATGGATTTTACACGTTACATGTAAGAAGTTACCACTGTGTTCTTTAAGAGATCGGCCAAAAGAACGCATGTTTGCGGCACCATCATTCATAAACATTAAAGGTTGCTTAGTTGAAACTTCAAATTTGTTCAATGAGTTCAATACCACCTTTAAAATCTCATCGGCAGTACAATTTATAATTCTTTCGGAAGCAAGTAAGAAGGAGGATGACGGTCGATGTGGTTCCATTGTACGTACCATTACATTAACCACAGAATGTTTTTGACGATCTGTTGTTTCGTCCGCACACAACCACAGTTTTTTATATTTCAATTCCGTTTTCATTCTTTTTTCTATATGTTCACGAGCAAATGGCACTATATTTCGTATCGATGTCCGACTAGGTAATTTACAGTCCGCATATTTATTCCAGAAGGAGACAAATGCTTCTTTGTCTAGTAAACGAAACGATAGATTACATAAAATAAGAGTAACACATAAATCAAATGTAAATTTTTCTTGGTCTCGTGTGCCACTTTTTGTAGAAGAATGCTGTTTGCTTTCGATGTGACGTTGACAATGGCTTCTGGACCATCACATTAAAGGGATTTTACAAACTAGATATTGAATTTCATCGCCATTAAAAATTAAGTCTGGCATGTCCACTATAAAGCTTTTAACTGTGTCTGCCGCTGGTCGTTTTCGCGACGTACCTAACTGCGACATTTTTAAAGCAAACATAAGCGTACAATTACGAAATAAGTTACGACAGCCTGCATATACACAGAACTACTTGCATACAGCATTGATTTAGTACTGACGCCGTGAACGCGTGAAATAAATAATCGCCGACTCCGTACCACATATCTACTACACTGACTGTTACCGCCGTTTGCCCAGACTATTTATCACCTAATGATTTCTTTTTGTTCCCAAATGTCAAACAAAAAATGCGTGGACAGCGACTGTTAACACCTCAAGAAGCCTTTGAATCCTTCAGAAATGTTTTGGAGCCATGTTTTGGAGATACCACCCTCAAAGTCGAAAAAATGTTTCGAGAACGCATACAACAGTGTTTAAATCTTAATAGGAAATATTTTGAAAAACAATAAAACGATTTGCAGTAAAATTTCTCCTTTCATTATTTTTGTTTGGTGTTTGTAATTTATCAAATAAAAAAGTTAAGGAAGCAGTTAAGAAAAAAAGCTCATTATACATATACGTTTCGTGTTAAAAAATTCCCGGTCTAAAATATATTTTCAATATACATCAAAAATGTATCTATAATCTTCGTAATTTGAACACAATTCTAATGTAATAATCACTTACCGTTTTCGATAAAGCCAACCAAAGCTACCTCGAAAAACAAAAAGGACGAACCGATCAGGATCTTCTGATTGCAACCGACGAAGACACCCACGCGCAAAAGATATTAAAGAATTGTACCGATTGTATATACCTGATGCTTAAAACTTTCGTCAATCAACGATTAGAAAAACGAAATTTATTCGCAGGTGCGACAGGTATTTATACTATCGTGCGATATAGAGAATCATGGTGGGATGTTATAAAGTAAGTGCGTTATGTTACAGCGTATAGCATCTTCTCTTGGGATTGTTAAATATCCCCCCGTTTTTTGCTCGATTTCATTTCGTATATAGGTTTGTTGGTTGCTTATATTCTCCTTTGTACATTTCCATTAACAACAAATACAAGCTTTTGATTGTTTTGAGAATAATAGCGTACAGAAGCATCTTCAACAAGTTATCTAGTACGAGGGATGGATTTTAAAGTTAATAATAATATTTATTAATTGCCCAACAGAAAATCCATACACGCAGAGAATCGTTTACTTGTATCAAAGCTATCCGTCTTAATTCAAGACAATCAGTGGCGGATTAAGAGGCTTCGGGGCCCCTAGACACAAGTACCGTCGACGGGGGTGGCTTGGGACAGTTTTTAAAATTTTTTGTTTAATCAACCTTGATTATACATGTTTTAGAACTTTCATGTTTAATATATAAAATCTTTGCTGTTGTACATGTACAGTACCGTGCAATCGAATTAGGGCCACTTTGATTTTATACAAATATTTGCTATTAATATTATAATAACCAAAATTTCTAAATATTTTCGGCAATAAAATGTTTTTAATTGTATTTGAGATAATCCTCTTAAGTAGGTATAAAATTCTCGTTATTATAACCCCCACCAAACATTCCTTTCTATCCAAGGTACGTTTAGGGTCGGTAATCGGTGACTGGCTTTACCTGCTTCAAGTTAGTTTACGTGTAGTTTTGATGGTGTAAAGTGCAAGTATTATATTTTCGTGCTATAATATTCGTTTTACATGTTGTTTTAGTGTAATTAAATTGAAATTTCGTGACGTTTAGTTTTCTTTTTTTATTGATAAATTTTGTGAAATGGGCAAACGTAAAGACATTTGAAATGAGAAAAAAAAACAAGAATTCAAGTGTTATTAGAGACGGGGCTGTTTTCGCATCGGGAAATAGCCAGAAGAGAACGAGTTTCTCGTCAAACAGTCGACAGGGTAGCGATGTCAAAGAAAGAAAATTTACCAGCGACTTCAAGTGGTCGTTCTCATTGTCGCGGTGTTCGCAAAACTTCGCCACGGGAAGACAGAATTATCATAAAAAGGGCATTAGAAAACAGGCAACTGTGCATTAAAGAACTTCAGCGTATATTACAGGCTGATAATATAAAAATATCAGATCGAACATTAAAATCGCGCTTATATGAAGCCAATATCAGAAGACGCCCTGCAAAAAAGCCGAAACTTACTTTCAGGATGAAAAAGGCAAAATTGCAGTGGGCGCAACAGCATCGGCATTTTACTGTTGAGGATTGGAAAAAAGTATGTATCAATATTTTATGTATATTTTCAAAATTTGGAACATTTTTAGTAAATTCGAAAATGTAATGAAAATTTCTGTTTCTAACGGTTGTTTTTAGTGACGAGCCACGGCTAGAGGCTGTAACTGAAGTTGCTCGTTTCGTTAGAAAAAGACCATCGGAACGATATGATGAAAGCGCAGTGGTAAAAACAGCGAAACATCCACCGGCAGTCATGATTTGGTCCTGTATATCAGAGGAAGGGCTTGGACCGCTTTATTTTGTAACGGGTACCATGAATCAAATTCAATATAAACAAGTTATGGAATCAATCTTAATCCCGTATATGACATCTTTAGACCCTGAAAATTACTCTTACACATTTATGCAAGATGGTGCACCGTGCCACAGGGCAAAAACAATTCTAAAAATGTTTTCAGCAAGAAAACTGAAGATATTGCCATAGCCAGGCAATTCCCCCGACCTGAATCCAATCGAAAATGTTTGGAATTCTTTAAAACGTACAGTTTATGCATCTCCCAATACAACAGTTGACGTTTTGAAAGCAAACATAACAAATAGCTGGCAAAATAATGCTCACCTTAAAGAAGTTACAGCAGCGTGTATAGCAAGCATGCCAAAAAGAATTGCTGCTGTCATAAAAGCAAGGGGTTGTTCGACGAAATATTAATGTACGTGTTAATATAAATATATATATAAATAAATAAAAATTGTTTTTATCAAACGTTGATACTTTGTATTATTTATTAAGCTAAAACTCAAATTTATATAGTGGCCCTAATTCGATTGCACGGTACTGTATATGGGAATAAAAAAAAATACAAATTTTCATCAATTATGCAACATTTTTAAAAACAAAGTCGTTGTCCCAAGTCACCTCCAGTATCATGGCTTGGGACACAGTGAATTTCATGCTTTTAACTCATTTGGACAGGGATGTGTGATGGGTAGAATCGTTGTTATTTGGTCTTTTGTCACTTCACTAACATCAGACTTTCGAATAAATTGCCCAGTTCTTCTTCTAACTGTTCAGACGTTTCAGGTTCTTCTGGCTGTTCATGTTCTCCTGGCTCTTCACCATTTTCAGGCTGATGTTCTTCGAGTAACATCATTCATTGTAATTGCTTTGCCTGGTGGTTCTTTATTTTTTTTCGTTTTTCTTTTTCTAACTGGTTCTGCTTCTCTAGCCGTTTGTAATAGTTCAATAAATAATTCTGATCAAGCAGCCTCATTTTCGTTATTGTTCACAGCCGGCAGTCTCTTAAGAACTTGGCTAGGATCTATTGGATACTATTGGATTCTCTGTAGAAGTTGTTCAAATGTTTGTGAATTCACGTATCTAATTACAAAAGTAAGTTGATCAACATGTTGCAAATCAGGTTTTCTTCTTGTAAAATTAAATTAGTAACATGATCGCCTAATAATTGAATAAATTCATCGTAGATTGTCGAAGACAAATAAGATATTTTGCCCCGTCCAATATTTTTAGTTTTTTCAATATGATCTGCTAGAAACCCGTCATATTTTGCTAGTAGTGCCAGTATGCCTAAATTATTCCCATTGTGTACTGATCCAAAGAGAGAAGTCTTCTTGTGGACTCCCGGGCGATTGTCCCAACATAGGTGTGGGTCTGGTTCTTTTTGTGACGATCGTGGCCCTGTCGCGGAATTCCGGCAGCAGTGCCGCGATGGTCTCTAGATGTATTACTATGGCCGGTACCTCTAAATAAGTTATTGTGTCTTACTTTTAACTTACAGGAGTCTTAGGGCTTCTGTGACGGTTCTTCTTTTCTTCTTTGGGTACGCTTCTTTTTCGGCGTTTGCGTTTTCAAGCGCCGAGTTGTTGCTCTCGAGGGCCTTCAGGTAGAAGTTCCTGGCGAGCCTGCTGAGGAAATCCGTTAGATCCTCGACTTCGCCTAGCGCTCGTATCGCGGCTAGGGATGTTCTTCTCGGGAGCTTGAATATGTGGGTAGGGGCGGCTGTTAACCAGGTTGGGCTAGCGTAGGTTAAGATAGGGCGAACGTGCGACTTGTAGAGAAGCACTCCTATCTTGGGATTCAGGTTGGGACAGGCAAAGATGGGATATAACTGCGCAAGCCTTCCTAGCGCTTTGTTCCGGGTCTTTTGGATGTGCTTACCGAATGTAAGTCTTCCGTCAAGGGTCACGCCTTGCTGCCTACATCGGTGTTCAACTCTCAGTTTATGCCACTAATCTTCAAAAACAGCGGTGAAATATTTTCTGGCGCCACATAGTGCCAGTAGATATAGTCATGCCGTCCTAGATAGTAGCGACAGAACCGAAATACAGATACCATTCTTACCCATGCAATGATATAACCTTTAACGTACAACGTTTCATAAACATTTTGAAAAGATACCGGTTAATGTAATATTTTTTTTCTTTTTTTTACTATTTGTTGCTGTTGTTCTTTATTGATGTATTCAAGAATACAAATCATTGTTAATAATATTAAAAAAAAGCAGGTACTGGCAAATGATTATAAAAAAGAAATCATGTGTCAAATTTGAGTAAAAAACTTTAAAAACTGAATAAATCAATAGATAAAATAGATAAAATGTACAAAATGCAAGTAAACAACAGAGCCAAAGTATAAACAATTAAACAGGCACTAAACAAAACATAGAACAAAACTAATAGTTGTACAAGAAACGGGAGCCTCGTCTTCTACCAGCAATAGTAAACGTAATTTACTCCCCGTCTAAGCAGATGAGATTGAAAAAGACCAAGTAAGGCTTTGCTAACACCAAATGAGCTTAGCTTTGTAAGCAAAATACGATGATTTATTAGATCGAACGCCCGAGAAAGATCGATGTAGATAACATCAAGCTGACCACCTCCATCAACAGTCTCAGCAATGGCTTGAGATATTATTGCAAAATTCATTGTGGTAGATCTATGCGACGTAGTTCCATGTTAAGCAAGAGAAAGATAAGGTCTGGTGCCATAAGAAACACGTTTATAACGATTTTGGTCGGCTTTCACGAAATTGATCACTGACGGAATCACGATCACGACGAAATTCTGCACAAGAGTTGTAAACACTCTTTTTTGATGGTGCTTCATTAACAAAAGTTGAACGAAACAAAACGGTGTACTGCTGTTGTGCTAGGCTTTTACTAAAATCGTGCAATATATGTTACAATACATGCGTTAATAAAGATTTCGATAGGTTTCTTTTAAGTTGGAGGAAAATTGAACAATGGCTATAATATTATTTATTGATAATTTCTTTAAAAGATTTAGATTTGAATGCTATTTAAAGCAGATTAAAAAAAAAGATGTTCTACTTGATTCAAAGAATTTAGAACCAAAATTTTTTGCGTTGCGGACGGGACAATTTTATGCACTTCATCTTTAACATAACTGTAACTTCTGGTTAGCAAAAAAAAAACCACAAGTCACTATTAACCTTTTCTAAACAAGAAAATCAACTATATCATTTTACAATTATTGATTTCTAAGTCTTATTAACTTGTTCCTACTTGTACCTTGTAACCTAACAAATTAAAACAATCTATAGCCAATACAAATTAGTATTAAGCTGGAGTTCCAATTACAGTACTACTTTCTTACATCAAATTAATTATAACACGGATCATCTTCATGTACAACCTACAATTAGCTTCTCACAAATCTCCCAGCTGCAATCGCTTATTGTTTATTACGTTACGTAAACTGTAAAAAAAAAGAAACAATAAGAACCGGCTAATCTGATATTCGGATCGCGTTCGCTCATCAATCAATTGGGCAAGAAATAATTACATTAATAATCTTACGTTAATGGAAACAAATTGCAAAATATAGTATATACACACTTATTGTTATATACGGGCCAATTTTCCTACTTGTAATTACTTAATTTATACGTTAATTAAATTAAAATTAAATCAGAAAGTCATGATCATGTAACATCGAAGATATTAATTACCTCTCCTTGTTTTCGTATTTAAATAACTACAAAAAAAAATAATTTGTAAAAAAAAATTATATTAGAATGTGGCGTCATCTATTAGTGATAAGCGTAATTATGCACATCGGTTCGCTAACAGCGCCATCTAATGTTGACTTCATTAACTTGATTGTCAATCTAGTTGGTTAAGTTGAGATAAGATGGCGCCACGCAATTAAAAATTTAAATGTTAGTGATAAAATAGTTTTCTGGGCGTATAAATGTTAATTAATAAAAATCTCATATCGAATTTAAATCTTCAAAAGTGTTTTATCTTAGAAAAAGGTTCCAAAATTAATTTTATGCCTATTTAGTAAATTTCTTTTTAATATGATTTTATTAATTTTATTGCCACTCTAGTTTGTCAAATGAAGTCAAAATGGAGCCACATAACTAGAAATGTAGATTTTAAATATAAAATCGTTTTCTGCGTGTATAAACGTTAATGAATAAACATTTAATATCGAATTTAAATCTTTGAAAGTGTTTTATCTTAGAAAAAGTTTTCCGAATTAATTTTATGCTTATTTAATGCTTTTGAAGTTGATTTTATTAATTATTCTTAATCTAGTTTGTCAAATGGAGTGAAGATGGCGCCACATAACTAAATCTGGATTTTAAAGTAAAAATCGTTTTCTGCGTGTATAAACGTTAATCAATCAAAAATTTAATATATAATTTAAATCTTTGAAAGTGTTTTATCTTAGTAAAAGTTTTCCGAATTAATTTTATGCTTATTTAATATATTTTTTTGCTTCTTTTTAAGTTGGTTTTATTAGCTTTATTGTCAATCTAGTTTGTTAAATGTTGTCAAGATGGAGCCACACTTTTTAACGATAAAATAGTTTTATGGGCGTATAAAAGTTAATTAATAAAAATTTTATATCGAATTTAAATCTTTAAAAGTGTCTTATCTTACGAAAAGTCTTCCAAATTAATTTTATGCCTATTTAGTGCGTTTTTTGGTTCTCTTTAAGTTGATTTTATTAACTAGTTTATCAAATGGAATGAAGATGACGCCACATAACTAAGAATTTAGATTTTTTTTAATGATAAAATAGTTTTCTGGGCACATAAAAACTAATTATTAAAAATTTCTAATGGAATTTAAATCTTGACAAGAATTTCATTTAAAAAAAAGTTTTCCAAACTAGTGTTATTCAATACATTTTCTTTGCTTATCTTTAAATTGCTTTATTACAATTAATATCATCACTATGAGGTGCCAAATTTCTTAATATTTATTTTTTTCGATTCTATTGTCCCACTTATGTACGATTACGAAAAAATTAGTGCTGACCTATACCTGTGGAAATGTCATACGTAGATCTCCAACAAAGACCCCATCTGCATATCATATACAGTTTTTTTTTTTCAATTATGAATGCATAAAGCGCTATTTTAATTGATAGGCTTGACGTTTTAGCTTTTTTTTATATATACGATCGCGTGCACCTCATACCCCTACCTTTGCTCTGTCCGATTCAAAAAGAATTGAAAGTACCACCGTGAGTCTATGGCTGATCTGAATAGGTTCTCAGATTGTGTTGAACATCGATTTTCAACGGCCACTTGGACCCGGTTGATAGTACCATTGATAGTGTTACTGAAATCGTTGAAAAAGAAGACAGATTATAGAAAATCTTCAGGTAAGTTGTAGGCAAGACAGGGTTGGGTTGAAAATTTTGAAAATAATTCATTTAAATAAAAAAAAAAAAGTAACTAATGAGAAAAAAAAATTATTTTTCACATTACATAAATAAAATTTAAACTTTAAGGCACTATTTGTACTTTCACTTTTAGATAACTCTATGGCATTCCTATATGTGGACAATACTTTATCTGCTTATATATCGTTAGAAATACATTTATATCTGTGTTAGGTGTTAGGTGACCTTTTTCGCTATTACTTTCCTTTTATTGCCCATACTTTTTATCTCTTTTAGTCTAATTAACAATAAATAAGCATTATTAAAGTAACCAAAGATTATATAGATTCCGTTTTGTTTATTTTATCGAATTACCTTGTTACAAAATGTTCTTCAAGCGATTTTGAAATCATTCCGCCTAAAAAGTAAAACGTAGCATAGATAATTCGATTCTAATAGATTACCTAAATTCTTTTCGATTGCGAGAGTGAAATTTTGAGTTTTAATATTTCGCGGTTGGTTTGTAAAGTTTTGGCGATTTACGTAAGAGATTTTATAGATTTTTCTATCATTAAATTGAGCGATAAAAATAATATTTCATAGATAGATCGTTATCTATATCTCGATCTATTTGATATCACGTTAAGTTCTTTATTAATTTTCTATAATCCTGTAGCTGTAATGTTCGATATTCTATGGGGATTACAGCATAGAGGGAGCTTGTATAGAGAAAAAATTGAATCGAAATTGTTGTGTATCGTTTTTTGTGCTTGAGAATCCTTTGAGGAAAACGTTAAATTCCAACCAGTTCTGAAATTATTGCAAAAAAAAAAATCCCAAAATCTCTGTATTCTTTAAAATAAAACATATAAGAAGAATTATAGAAGACGTGAAAAAAATTTTCATGGAAAACTTGTTCCAGTAATATCTTTGTTGTAAAAAGGGTATCCATTTCATTATTTTTTCACATATTATAATGTTAGAGTTTAAAATTTTTCTGATATTATCGACGAAGTATTATTTTCAGTTTAACCGGAAGTCGCTTCAGCGTATTTTAAAAAGAACGTTATACTTTTTTATTACGTATCCGATAGAGATTGTTTTTCTCTCTTCAATGATATAATATAAACACATATTCGTTTCGATAGTATCCTTAAAATTAATCCAAAAGTTTAGGAGGTTTTAAAAAATCTTTATCTTTATCTTTAGTAGACTTTGGTTAAACCGAAAATGAAAAAATTTAATCAATACCTCTTTTAACAATAAAGATATTGTACTGAAACACGTACGCTGAATCACCCGGTATAGTTTACAATAAAAAGTTGACACCAAATTAAAATTTTTTCTTTGTTAATAAATATTTCAAGAAATTGGAAAGAATTTTTCAAAAATTACCATGTATTACTTCGTAAAGCCACTTCTTAAAACATCCACTGAGCAAAATAGATCAAAATTTATGAAAAAGCAATTACAAATTAACTTATTGTTAAATACCACAAAATAACAAAGAAAACTAACACTGCAGTTAAGAAACGTTTGCTTGTATCAAGACTATCGGCCTCAATCCAAGACAATTACTGTTATCCGCAATACAATAACTGTTTTAAATCAAACGAAATATTTTCTTAGCTTTTTTTTCTCCGCTTAAAAGAAATATACTAGGGTGGGTAAGGATTCATTTATAGGTAACCTGGGCAAATATGCGGTAACGGCCAGAGGCGTGGCGAGCGCATAAAAGTTTACACATAAAATAGAAAGTAAGAAATAAATTGTAAAACGTGCTGAAACACTTACCGTTTTAAAAGTCTTCCGTGAAATCACAAACTGGGTAACATCTGTTAAATATTTGAATCATTAGATATATTTCCATAACTATTTCAGTCAAGTGAGTACGACGTGCGGAATAAATGTTTTTTAATGCCGAAAACGACCGTTCGACATCTAGCGATGTTATATTTGCATATTTAAAATATCCTTTGAAGCAACTTAATGCATCTTCACACGCACCTTCACAAATTTGTCTTGATATAAGAAAATCGGAGTCTTTCTCTAAAACACTTTCAAATTTTCGTATTACACACCGATTTGTTTCGCCTTCTACAGCGCCTAACTGTGCGTGAACATCGTTCACAATTTGAACAGAATCCACTAGCGACATCGAAACATTTTGTAATTGTTCTATTCCCTCCGCTAGTCCGAAGTAATTCTTGTGAATAGTTTGTAAATCTCTTTTAACCTGACTATCTTGAAATATTTCCTGGCTTTTCTTGATTGCTGAAGCTTCTGTCGGATTGAATTTTAAAACTACTTTCTTTACTTGATCAAAATATTTGTTGTAGTAAAACGCAGCCTGCAACCACGTTCCCCAACGTGTAACAATCGGCTGTGGTGGTTCAGGTAAATCAGGACACAGTTTGTGAAATAGTCGGGTACGTTTCGGGGACTTTAGAAACACTGCCTTTGTACTAGCAATGTAGGAATCGTTTGTGCCGCAAGATTTAGAGTATGGATTTTACACGTTACATGTAAGAAGTTACCACTGTGTTCTTTAAGAGATCGGCCCAAAGAACGCATGTTTGCGGCAGCATCACTCATAAACATTAAAGTTGCTTAGTTGAAACTCAAATTTGTTCAATAGTTCAACACCACCTTTAAAATCTCATCGCAGTACAATTTATAACTGTTTTGGAAGCAAGTAAGAAGGAGGATGACGGTCAATGTGGTTCCATTGTACGTACCATTACATTAACCACAGAATGTTTTTGACGATCTGTTGTTTCGTCCACACACAACCACAGTTTTTTATCTTCCAATTCCGTTTTCATTCTGTTTTCTATATGTTCACGAGCAAATGGCACTACATTTCGTATCGATGTCTGACTAGGTAATTTACAGTCCGCATATTTATTTCAGAAGGAGACAAATGCTTCTTTGTCTAGTAAACGAAACGATAGATTACATAAAATAAGAGTAACACATAAATCAAACGTAATTTTTTCTTGGTCTCATGCCACTATTTTGCTTTCGATGTGACGTTAACAATGGCTTCTGGACCAACACATTAAAGGGATTTTATAAACTAGACATTGAATTTCATCGCCGTCAAAAATTAAGTCCGGCATGTCCACTATAAAGTTTTTAACTGTCTGCCATTGGTCTTTCTCGCGGCGTACCTAACTGCGACATTTTCAAAGCAAACATAAGCGTACAATTACGAAATAAATTACGACAGCCTACATATACACAGAACTACTCGAATGCAGCGTCGATTTGCTACTGACGCTATGAACGCGTGAAATAAATAATCGCCGACTCCGCACCACATATCTACTACACTGACTGTTACCGCTGTTTGCCCAGACTATTTATAGGCGCGAGTCCCATACATATAGCGAATAACGTTGGCGTTTGTGCTAGGAACGTCCCCTCCGCTCCTCAGTGCCCATAGACAAGCGCACACACTCGCAACTGTCCATAGAAACTGTAGCTGTTCTTTCGAACTCTAATAATCCTGTTGTCGTGGGGGATTAGTTAACACCTCTCTGTTTCTTCTTTACCTATTACAGACCTGGGTGCGTCTTTGCGTTCAAAATCACTTGTCTCCATGCTATCCTGTCTGTAATAAGTTTATTCCAGTTTTTTACTTTCATCATTCTTAAATCCTTTTCCACTTGTTCCCTCCATCTTGTTTTAGGTCTTCCCTTTGGCCTTCCTACCACCGGCTCCCATTCTGTTATTCTTCTCATCTGCTTACCCTCTTCTCTTCTATAAATGTGACCATACCATCTGATTCGCTGCGACTTACATACTCTGACTATGTCTTCGTTTCCCAATACATTCCTGATTTCATTATTCATTAGTGGTCTCCATTCGTCCTCTCACACTTTTTTGGATCACCGGATTACGTTTCTTTCGAAAATCCTCAACTTCTCCTCCTCCCTCTGGGTTATACTTTCCGTCTCTGCTGCGTACAATACTATGGTCCTGATCGTTGTCTTATATATTTTTATCTTTGAATGAGTAAATAGTTTTCTTAATTCCAGAAAGCGTTTAAGTATTGTTCATAAATCAATAGTTTAATTTTCTTAAAATAACTTACTTTGTTTAAAACAGTACGACATATCCGTGCATAATGCAGTAAATTATTCTCGTTGCTTGTGAATTTAAAATGGCCATGGTAGAGGTTATCTACAAAATAATGTGTGTGAACTTCATGTAGAAGTACACATGAAAAAAGTGCCTAGAAACAATAACCAAGATAATGCTAATAAATAGCTCATGGTATTGATCGAATCACTACCGGCAGAAACAATGCAAGAAGAGAAAAGTATTAAAGCTTTTTGCTCCAGGCCACATTGCTGTTACATCTCTCAATTTATGCCACTAATCTTCAAAAACAGCAGTGAAATATTTCCTGGCGCCACTTAGTGCCAGTAGATATAGTCATGCCGTCCTAGAAAGTAACGATAGAAACCGGAATACAGATGCCATACTTACCCATGCAATGATATAACCTTTAACGTACAACGTTTCATAAACATTTTCAAAAGATACCGATTAATATATTTTTTTTCCATTTTTTTACTATTTATTTAACTATAGCTTTTTTAATAGTAATAAATAATAATAAAAAATGAATAAATAAACTTAAATATGAACTCATTCATTATTAAACTACATAAAAATAATCGCTATTTAATTACATTATTAATTGTAATTATTAACTTTATTAGTTTTCTTTTTCCATTATTTTAATTTTTCTTTTATTGGATATCCTTGCAGCTTTCTTTGAAGACAAAACCGGTCGCCTAATTTCTCAATGAAACATTGTGAGATCTGTACCATTTTTTCGTTCTTACCTTTAATGTGGAAGAAACATTTTTCTGTCTTGAATTTTCTTGATTTTCTAACTCTAAGAAAATATTTATTTAATACGAAAAAAAATTCAAGAAAATTATTTTCTTATATTATACATTTTTATAGTCTTGAAATACAAATATTTGTTTGAAATATTCTTAGACTATCGTCTAATAAACACACGTTTCTTGGAAAAAACCTTATATAAGCCACTATTTAATGATTTAGCTATCTAAATTGAAAAAAATCTACATATTTTTGGGATTTAAACACACTGTATATTAAACAGATGGCAAATCATTTCCTGTCAAAACAATTTTATGCAATACTTTCCCCAAAACTTTAGCAATTACTTGCGGATATATCTCGACAATCAGCTTTCTTGTGGCTGATTAATAATGAAAGAAGTTTAAATCGGTGTATACGATCACCATATCACACCATAATTTTTTTTTTCAATTACTTACAAGGTCATTTGTCAATTGGATACCTTTAGCAATTCTTTCCTTGTAATTTGTTGGTAAAATATATGAAAAAAGAAGAACGATAGCAGATATACACATTGAAAAGTTTTGAGACAAACCTTTTTTTTTTAATTTCTAAAATAAGTACAATTTATACTAGGGATTACAACACTTTTATTTAATCTAACAAAGTATGTAGCTGCCCTAACAAAAATTGGATTTAAGATAGTGTTACTCTCACATATTTTACAGTAAAATTTCCCTAGAGGACTCTGATCAGGACCACAATAAGATTTCATTGACTCCTATATCATTGACAAACAAAAATCATTCAAATATAGATCTATTTTGCTATCTTATATTCAATTCCTTTCACTTTTTTTTTTTGAATTAACAAATACATTCATTTTTGATAGCCTACTACATAATATAAGGAGTAAACAACGTAGTTAAACTTCTTTCTAAATATATTCAAGGCAGATGTTAACGAATATGTGTTTCCTCTTGATATCTAAGCAAACATGAGAATCGTTTTAATTTACGCTTGAAATTTAATCGATTCATATATCTATAGGCGGAAAATGTTTTATTCTGAAAATTTGAAGTCGAAAAATTAACTTTAAAATGTCGAATCTCATACAGAAACCCAAAATAATTGTATGTCATTATATGGTATTATAAGTCAGGGTTGCTGGTGGGGCAAATAAATGCTGTTAATTATTTCTTTGTTTCTATCATATTCTGTGTTCTTTTTTGCATAAACATTATTTACTTTTCTAATGGCACAAGGTCGTTATCTACCATTTGAAGTTACAATTTTTCTTTTCTCAATGTTTTTGCCGAGTTCAAGTAAACCTTAACCCAGAAATTTTCTATTCGAACAAGATGATTTATCGAAAACATCTATTTACTCATGTATAAAGTAAAGGAAAATAGATTAGCTTTACGTGTATTTCACCACTGTAATGTCTTTTATGGTATCTTTCATTTCTGCTGAGTTGTACTGTTGTATAATTAGCATTTTATTACTTGAAAGACATTGGAAATCTAGGATATAAATGACATTATTACTATTATCTGTTTGTATTTACTCTAGAGATAGAAAAAAAAGTCTCTGATGGAGGTTATTTGACCGTGGCCATGATATATGATCATAGAAGTGTGAAACGGATTTAGAATATCTATTTGCTTTTAAATAATGTTAGTACAAAAAAGACACAAAGAAATACGTACTTTCAAATGCTGTACTTGTGAATTTGTATAAAACATTACTTCCGTGGTAATAAATAATGCTTTTTTTTTACAAATGACTCATCTACTTGACAAATAAAAAGTGCCAAGTCACTTAAAAAATTTAAAGAAAACGTTTTTTTCATGATATTTAAAAGAATTTTATGCATATACAGTAATCGTTGGTAGTATTGACTTTAACTGCCATTTTAAAAGCTAAATTTCCCCATGAAGAAGGTGGCGATAGATCAACATTGAGATTTACTAATAAATTTATTTAAATGCTATGTAACATAGTTTTCTTTTGTGTTGAAACATTTTAAAAGTCGGTATCATTATTGAAATAACTATGTAAAACATACGGTTGCTAACATTGTAAGAGCTCTAAAAATGTCGTTAATTTAGCTAGATAAACATAGTAACATAGTTTGTTTTCTTTTCTTCTCAATGTAGTTTATATAATTTATTATGTGTTGATTGAAACAAAGTTTGTGTAAAGTGCTGATTTATTTTAAAACCAGCAATATTTTGATGTAATAATTATACTAATTACTCTAAAAATAGGTAAAAATAATTAAAATGCAGGTAATTACGATATTACCAAACAATATGTTACTTGTCAATTTTGTACCAACGTAAATATTTATTCAATTCATAAACCAAACTTTAAGCTCGAATTACATTCTACTCTTTTGTCTAGAAAACTTTTAAAAAGTTTGATAATCTAATTCAGAAATTTGTACAAGTTTTGAAACTAGATATGGAGCAATTTTTTGTTCAAGTTTTCATATTAGACTTGCGAATTGCAGCAAATTTCAGTGCTGCCAACTGCATCCCAGTTGTTTACATTGCTGTTCGTTTTATAATCTAAAAGTGCGTCGTGTGTTGTTGAGTGTATTCCAGATGTATTCGTATATTTCAGATTGTATTACTTCTTCGGGTGCATAAGTTGTAGATTTTTTAATTTTTGCTAACTTTTGCAACTTTTCTAGTTTTCTGTTGGAATTCATCTTTCAAGCACTTGATTTAACCTCAAACAATTTTTTTTTTCATTTATGTTGGCAGTATTGGCACATCTATCTAATCTGTAATCAATGCTGCCAGCAAGAAAAATTTATTCATACCAATTTTTGATTTTAAAAGTACTAGATTTACTTACCTGTGTACTAGGCAGTGGTGGAAGCAACATTAAAGATTACTTTTAGAGGAAATAAATTCGGTTTGTATTTTTTATAACTGTTTGAGAAATTAAAAGGTATTGCTACACAGCAAAACCATCAAGCAAAGCTGAAATATTTCATTTTGACAACTTAAGGTTTCCGTAAAATTGATTTAGGGAAATCTAGTCAATTGTCACATGTTTCAAATGGAATTGCAGATCAACTTCATTGGCAACACTGTAATATACGTAGTTTTGAAAACTTTAAGATATTCACTGCAATCTGTCGTTGCTTTTATTATAAAAATACGCTAACAGTGCAAATCTTTTCGTGAATAACAGAAATAGGAATATTTTCTATAAGCTATAAACGTACCAGAAAAGACGAGATATAAACGTACTGCATTTTGTACGATCGTACAAATGTTGGCAACACTGTCTGTGATATTGGCTATTACCCCTACCAACATGGATGGCGGCGTTTCTGAATTTCAAGTTTAGTGTTTTATCTAGTTTCCAAACTTGTCAGTGTTCTAGACAAAAAAAGTACAATGTAATACGAGCTTTAAAATTGCATTTCCTACCATTTTCCCTTTACAGAAATGTTGTACAAAAGCATCGTATTTTTCTTGGCCGCAATATCTGCCGCGATGGCATATTCCGGAGGTGCTCCCGTCGATACCTGCGAGGACATGAAACCTAAACATCCGAAACCTGCGCAGGATGAAAGGGACTTCCCTTACAAGGTTTCCCTGAACAGTAACGAAATCAAACTCGAAGACAAAGCGGAAATTACGATCTCCGGTGACGATTTTAAAGGGTTCTTATTGGAAGTAAGAGATGGCGAAGCGCCCGTGGGTACTTTCCATATCGCAGATGACCATCGGTACGCTAAAGCAATCGGATGTTCAGGAAAGAGGGTAAAATATACTCTTCTAAGAATTTTGCGTTTAATACTAGGGAATTTCTGATTTGAGATTAAATATGAAAAGCGGAAGTAATAACCTTAAACATTGACAGCTATCGATTTGATATTTGAGGTTATGGTGATCAATTTCATATATTCCTTGATTTTATCTCTTATAACGTTTAATAGATTTATATTTACAGCTCGATTTCAAGTCAGGAAATTATAGATTATTAACGTTTTTTTTTTGGGTCAAAGAAAATACTTTCCTTTTTGTTGAAAAACTAAATTTAATTTCCTAATTTCGGTTGCTGCCGTTGACAGATACATTTTCCAATCCACCATTACTACATTACTGCCGCCTTGTGGTCGGTCTTGTTACTATTCTATAATTGACATGAACATCGTACACATACGCGCGCAACTTAAAACGGAAAGGAAAAACTATAACAAGATTACTCAAATTTAAAAACAACAGGAAAAAAACGCGATTTCAGAGAAATTTCGTGTTCCGGAAATACGTTCATACATGATATCGTAATTAAATCTCATCATTCATCAATATTCATTAAAACCCGCTCTGTAATTTTACTTCAATGTCGACCCATGTTAATAGGGTTAAAAACGGAAAAGTGGCACAACATTTAGCGCAGTAACGCAATTGTTTACGGAAATTGAACCTGTAATCATTAAATAAATTAGCTGAATAGGCAGAATGATGCTGAATATGTAATACATTCATTTTAATTTATATTACAGGTATCGTAAAAGAGCAAAATCATGGTTCATTATGCCATTACTATGCGTGGTCTGTAAATGCGATAAATTAAGATATCGTCAATTATAGTGCTATGACTGGAATATTTATTACATAAAAAGACACTTAGCTTGGCTAGAAATAGAATAAAATATACCTGTTTTGTTATTGTAAATAGCAAGCATTTTTGTTAAACTTAACTGTTTCTTGCCGTATTTCGATTTACAATTTTAATGTGGGATAATAATTTTCATTTTTAAATGTGAAAGACAGTTACCACCCTAATTCATTTTATTTCTCTTATGTTGGCGGGAATCAGTTTTGCCATTTCTGATTCTTTTTGAAGCGCGTAGTACCTAATTCCCTAGATTTTCCTAAATTTAAATTTACCGCAATTTTTAAGTTGTCAAAATGAATTGCTTCAGTTTTGTTTGATTCTTAGCGAAGCCGTCATTGAAAAATTGTATAATATGCATGATAATTTAAGTATAAGAACTATTACTAATCAAATTTGCTCTAAATATTAAAATAAATTAAAAAAATCAATCCTATTGTAACACCTTCTTGTTGCTCCCTCTCTGAACCGTGTCGGATTTAGGAAAACTTCGGTATTTGCGAAATATGATGAAATAATTTTGCTAAATATTTTTTCTCAAATAATTTTGTAATTGTAAATCGTAAACAAAATTGCTCATTCTTGTTTTTAAAATGGAGGTTACAGCAGAATTGTGTTTGAATTAAGAACTTTCTTCGTAAAAGGAAGTATTTTAATTTAGTTATACAATGCATTACAACCAACAATATATTGTTATGTAACGAATTTTTAGTGAATTAAATACTTATATTAATTGCTGATTAGCACGTTAATCTCTGATTAATATACATTGTGACATCACTAATCGCGATTAAAGAACATTAATCATCAATTAAATTAATTCGTGATTAAAACCAAATGTCAATTTGACATTTGTCAATATTAACGTCAAAAAATGTAAAATACCAAGCAAATATCGGTTATTTGCAGAAATTTAAGAATAATTTATTTAAAATAGAACAGATACTAAGTCGTCAACACTCGCTAACATATTTTTGTGCGTCCAATCGCCCCAAATTCTAATTAATTAATCACGAATTAAACCAGCTCAAAATGTATACCTAAACAACAGTTAATTTAATCACGTGTAAAATTTTTAATTAGAGATTTAATTTAATTTAGCACTAAAAATGTTCTGTAAACCGGTGGTAAATGCTATACTCAAATTGTTATGTTGTGAAACGAGCTTTACAAAAAAAAAAAAGGATTAAAATGCGTTTCACCGCAGAATTTTATTTTATGAATCATTACGTTGTTCCATAAATTTATTGCGTTTTACATTACAAATAGAGTTGGCATTTTTTAAATTTTGCGGATGATTTAAGTTGGTAGTTCCGGCAATAAAGGAGATACTCGACTGTGTTACGTTAAAAAATTGGCGAATATGTTCTTTATTACCCTAATTACCAACGTAAATCATCCGCGGAGTTTAAAAAATACCAACTCCAGTTATAAAATTTTTAAAGCTTTTACCAAGAGAAATACTAAAAAAGTCTTGCAGTGAATAAAATTTCATATAAAACAATTGAAAAATTGGCTGTCATTATTTAAAATTATTCAAAAAATGTTAGAAATGTTTAACAAATTTTCCTCCAGATTGGCAACACTGGTTGCGATGGCGTTAATCAAATTAACGAAAGATAACTGAAATGAAATTTACAGGAAAGTTGGTAATATTAGATCTTGTGTGTGACTTGCAATACTAGAAATTTATACGCCGTAAAAAATAATGCATTTTAATTTCTAACATCCGCTTATATCATTTACACTCGACGCTTATACATATAATATTGCTAGAATAAATCAGTTGCGCCAAGTTTGCTTCCGTATATGTCATTATATCGTGCAATTAAACCTTGTCGAAACTATACATCTATTGTTTAAGCTTCAAATTATACTGTTTTCATTCGCGCAATTAGCTAAACACATCCTTTCGCAGAGAAAACCTTCACATTTTTCTAATTTTTATTGTCGTATTATAGACTGCAGCAACGCACAAGAATTCAGCAACCAAAAATAACTTAACATTAGATTGGAGACCTCCACGTGGTTCCAGTGGAAAGGACTATACGGTTTAGTAAGGATTCATCTTGCAATTCTGCATCGGGCAAGGTTTTAACAATTGTTTTTTTTTTTCAGTGTAACCGTAGCTCGGGATGGTGAAGTTTATTGGGTACACCAACCCACAGAGAACATGAAAATCATATAAAAACTTCTGTAGAAATTGTATACGATGCATTTTAAACTTTAAAATAAATTTAATTTAAAGAGATAAAAAAGGCATCACCTAGATATGTAGTTCTTTTTTTTTATAGAGGATTACAGCATTTATTTTAAAGTTTAAATTGTACTGTAATAAATCTTTGTAGTGTGGTATCTTCTAAAAGTGTATAATAGCGATTATTTCATGTTTACATTAAACAGAACATTAATAAATGCAATTACAATTTTTTCTTTTATTACTATTAAAAAAATAAATTCCCATATAGGGTAATTCTATATTGAAATGTTACTTAACCTGATCAATCAATTTATGGAAATTAATGCTAACTTCACTTAGTAAGAACATAACCTGCAAATGTTATCTATTTCTAACCTCCCTTTCTCAGAGGTTATGAATATTTTTTTCCTGTAGATTAAAATATTAATCTAACTATGGATGCTTACGATATATTTAAAAAAATCTCCCGAGGTGCTAAATTCACTAGAAAGAAGAAATCGCAATCTGAATCGAAAGAAGTGGTTATAAAAACCGAACCTGTCGATGATTTCGTAAAAGAATCCCCAAAGAAACAAGATAAGGGAGAAGACACTTTGATATTATTGAATTCTTTAAAAACTTCTCAAGGAAACGCTAATAAAAGGAAGAGAAAAGATGATGATCCATCAGATGAGGTTAAAAAGAAGAAACTGCATGAAGAAAAAATAAACCAATATCGAAATGAGAATAATATAAGTGTTGTTGGAAGACATGTTCCTGAACCAATTAAGTGCTTCAATGAGTTATCTTCTGTAAGTTCTAATTTGCTAGATAACATTGCGAAATGCGGATATACAGAGCCAACTCCTATACAAAAACAGGCAATCCCGATAATGTTGGGGAATAGGCAGATGTTGGCTTGTGCTCCGACTGGATCTGGTAAGTCTTCGGTACAAATTTAATCATGTATAGGCAATAAGTATTTAATTCTTAGGTAAAACTGCCGCGTTTTTATTACCGCTGATTCATCATCTCAAAGGTCCCGAATCAAAAGGATTTCGAGCGCTTATTATTTGTCCTACACGTGAATTGGCAAAACAAATTCAAAGGGAATGCATTCGGCTTTCGGAAGGTAAAAACTTTAAGGTGCATATAATTAGCAAAATAAACAAGGCGATCGCGCAATATGGTCCAAAAAGTAATGGAAAATACGATATCTTAGTCACGACACCCAATAGACTTTGTTTCCTATTAAATCAAGATCCTCCTGCTATTAATCTACGAAACATTGAATGGTTAGTAATAGATGAGGCCGATAAACTCTTTGAGGAAGGTGTACGCAGTTTCCGCAGCCAATTACAACAAATCTTAAGCGCTTGTACTTCCGAAAAGAGAAAAATTGCAATGTTCAGTGCTACTTGTACTCCAGTCGTATCGAAATGGTGTGTACACAATATGAAGGGCTTAATACGTGTAACCATCGGCTTGAGAAATGCCGTTACTGATACTGTCGATCAAGAACTTAAATTCGTTGGAAATGAAGAGGGGAAACTGTTAGCTTTTCGAGATCTGATCAGAAACGGAGTCAATCCACCGGTTCTCGTTTTCGTGCAGAGTAAAGAAAGAGCGCAGCAATTATTCACCGAACTAATATACGATGGTATTAACGTAGATGCAATTCATTCGGATAGGACTCAGTTACAAAGAGACAACACGATTCGTAGCTTCCGTGAGGGCAAAATATGGATTCTAATTTGTACCGAGTTGATGGCACGCGGTGTGGATTTCAAAGGCGTGAATTTGGTTGTGAATTACGATTTTCCACCATCCGCTATCGCTTACGTACATAGAATTGGAAGAGCGGGTAGAGCAGGTCGTCGAGGAAAAGCAATCACCTTTTTTACCGTCGATGACACTGTGAATTTGAGGAACATCGCTTATGTCTTGAAGCAATCCGGACAGGAAGTGCCCGATTTTATGTTACGTATAAAAAAGAGGTCCAAGAAACAACGTAAGAAGCTAGAAATTAGTGCCTTGAAAAGAAAGGATATTACTACAACCCCCGTTTATGAATTAATGAAAAAGGAAAGGAGGATGAAAAGAATAAAGAAAACGAAGAAAGAACAGTTGAAAACGTGAATTCTGTTTTATTTGAAATAAAGAAGCTTCATTTTGTATTTTATTCGTTTGTTTTCGTAACCTAAACTTTTTTAAAAAACGACGTTATACTTCTAGTGTTCTTCGAGGCTTTCACTTTACTTTTAGGGGTAACAGATATTTTCGCCAGTTTTGCGGCAGGCTTAATAACCTTTTTCGGCAGATCTTCATCATTTGATTTAGCTTTTTTTGCATCACGTACATCAATTACATCAGATTTTCTTTTTACTTGCGGCACGATTTCAGGTAAATTCAAATATTTAAGAAGCTTCTGACACAAATCTTCATCTAGGTAATCAGATACGATCCCAGCTGCATATCTAAGATAAATATCACTGTTGATAGCTTCCTCTTTATTGCTAACCTTCTTAAATGCAGCTGAAACTGCATCACTTGTTAAATGGATATTCTTTTGCTTTAAAACCTTTTCCAAATTATCGGTCTTCTTTTTTAACCATACCAAAGTCTTCTCTTCATTATATTTGTAAGCAGTTATATTCCCTGAAGTCTATTAAAGAAATTGTTGAATTATAACACTCATAATTGCAAATACGTACCTTTTCATCGGCTACTGACGTTAAATACTGCAATCCATGACAATTTAACAATCGTTCCACTTCAGGATATTTTTCATCATGTAATATTTGATCCAATAAAACTGCCTGATTATTGCAATTCGTTCTTAGATACGGTAATACTAAAATACCGCTCAAACTTTATAAAACATAACCAATACGAATCAAGTAATTATTACCTAGAAAAATGGGATCTATAGGCGTGGAAATCTTGAATCTACCATCACTCTTTACAGATTGATCGATAAACCAAGACCGATTATGATCTGAATAAGTTAAAATTTCATGTACTAATTTATTTCCTTCCGTAAATAGAAAAATTGCAGCCTGTCCTGTACTTGGGTGTCGTAAAGTTACAATGTCACTTTGACACGAAGATTCGTTAATTATTTCTTCTAGAATTGTAAGAAAATGGTAAAAAAAAAAGGCGGGATTTAGAAGCTATTTGTATAATTTTTACCTTTAAGTAGGAATATCCAAGATTTACAAGGTTCTTCTACGTTTGTTTTTATAACATATTTCTTGGAGGAAGAGCCATTGCGAGGCATATTTAACAGATATTCAGGGAAATAATAAAATAAAGAGATTCATAAAATAAAAGCTTAAAATATAACCTCAAAAAAATGTTTCTAGTTGTGGCGCCATCTGTATTTAATTATTGTAACCTGAAAAATCATTTAGAGCTATATTACTTCTAAAACCCATAGGAATAACGAACAAATTTGGAAATATTCCAAATTTATTCTTATTTTTTTAACTACAAAAAGTAATATATATTGGATTTATGATTTTATTCTTCATTATATAGTGACATCTATATTTGAATTATTTAATTAACTACGCTCGTCGGTAAATTAGAGAACTATAATCTTGAAAATTATTCCAAATAAACTATCCTATTTACTTTTATAAGAAAACATTTTCAAAATTTTAAAATAAAACACAATTTTATAAATATAATAAATATCAATTTATTTCTCCTTTTAAGAATCAATAATTCAATATAAGACGTATTTTATAAAAGTAAATTTCGCTATTTTTTTTTACTAATTTAATTAAGTATTTCCGCATAATAGTAACTAAAATAGATCTTAACAAGTATTTAGTGTAACAAAAGAGCAATAAAATAATGTAATTTCTTCCTTAGCCGTTCTTGTAATTAATTTGAAAATTTAATCTTGATTTTTGCGGTTTTTTTGATTTAATTTTTTTTCCAGGTTTCATATAAATAAAAATAACATTTTTAACGTTTCGATAATTTTTTCTCTTCTTCAGAATTGTATGTTTTTATTTTCTCCAAAATAACAACGAACACTTTAATTTTTTTACATGTTAATAATGTATTAAATCAAACAATGTAACATTTTATTGTTAAAAACAATTGAAAGTGTTCGTTGACATGTTTTATTTTGGAGAAAATAAAAACATACAATTCTGAAGAAGAGAAAAAATTGTTGAAAGTTAAAAATGTACCCATTAAAAGTAAATAGTCTAAAAGTAGAAAATTTGTAAATAAGATAAATAATATTGGATTACAAGATGGGGAAATTTTAGCATCATTTGATGTTTGTTCACTCTTCCCTAGAGTTTTTAGAATTTAATAAAATCAATGACTAACTTTGCTCTGCATGAACGAAAATCGTTTTCAAATGGGGGGCAAGTATTGTGAACGAGAGGGTACGGTGATGGGCAATCCGCTGTCCCCAATAGCCAACTTGTTCATGAGTAAATTTGAAACTAGTTTGAAAAAGGACAACGTGCATTTTCCTAGAATTTGGCTTAGATACGTAGACGATATTTTCGCGGTTTTTGTCACTAAGAAAAGCACCATTCCGGAGTTCCTAGCGACACTAAATTCAAAATTCGAAACTGTTAAATTCACAGTAGAAGAAGAAGAAGCGAACAATCAACTTCCGTTCCTGGATAGTTTAGTAATTAAATATAATAAAAAAACTGGAAATTGACATCTAATAGATACATTATGTCCGACTCCAACCCACAGTAGGCAACACAAAATGGCCGCGATTAGTTTCTTAGTTAATAGATTGGCGAAGTTCCCCTTGAGTAAAAGTAGCTACAATAAAAAGCTGAAATTCATAAAAAAATAGTTATTTACAACGGTTACTCTTCTATAGATGTCGATCGCATGCTTAGGAAAGTCCAACATAGGCTCTACGTCAGAAACTCCACGACCTTAATCCCAACGGGACCCCCCGATAAGAAATTTGTGAAAGTTCCCTTCCACAGAGTATCGAAAGGTATTGGTAAAGTTTTTAAGGAACAAGAGATGAACGTGTGTTTCAGTTCACGAAATACACTCAAAAACCTTATTGACAATCCAAAAGATAAACCTGAAATGAGAGAAAGATCCGGAATTTACAAAATTGCATATGGTGATTGTGATAAAGCCTATATTGGTCAAACGAAACGAGCGATAGGTACTAGATTCAATGGACACATCAGGTGGGAAGATAGAAGCGCAAGTGTCGCACAACACATAAACGATGAAAACCTAAAATTAATTAAAAACGTGATTTCGCCGCGTGAACTAGACGCCTACGAGACTATTTACAAAAATAAGAACGCAAACCTAATCAATAAAGAGAAGGGATCTCTGCACTTCTCATGTCTTCGATTTGTTACGGTAGAGGCCTCTTTGATTTATGGTTGTACTATGACAGAGACGTCGATCCTCCCGCACATTCTGCATGCACCTTTGGTTTTTAAGAGAAGGAAAGAACACAAATTTGACGAAAAGAAATGACATAACCGTTGTCTCACTCGAATTTCATTAGGGTATGATGACCATATGTTTGCGTTCGCGATGACAAATCTTCTCCGCTTTTTTATTTAACTTGTTTTCTAGCCTAAATGGCAAAAGCAGGTACTTGTATACACAGGGTGTATATTAAACATACGGCAAAAATTCAAGGGGGTTATTCCATGAACTATTTTCTAAGAATATTTTGTACTTTTATGATTTTTGAAAAGTCCCTTTGTTTCGAAGATACAGGGCGTGAAAAATTTTCGACAAAACCAATTTTGATATTTTTGAAATTATTAATATAGCCGAAATAAAAATATGGCGTACAACACTGGACTTACCGAGTATAAAAAAATTGTAAAAACGCGTTGTTATCTTTTAACAACATTCCGATTACAAAGAACGGCTGTTTTACCCACTAACAATAGGCAAGTGCAGACATAGAAAAGTAAATCAGTTAAAACGTGGATTTCATTTGAATTTCGTTTCGTGATTGATTATTTTGTATGTGTCAAATTTGTTGAGATTGATTGACGTGTATTTTCTGTCTTTTAATACTTAAACTTTTGTTAGTGAAGTCCTCTATCATGAATCGCTATACGAAGGCCGAGATGACCGACATGCGTTTCATTTATGGACTTGCTGATGGCAATTCATTAGAAGCTAGACGGTTGTACAGGGTGCGGCAAAGGAACCTGACGTTTTTATAATGAATAGTACAAAGCCGTTATAGTACGTAGAACAGCGATTACAGTGGGAATGACATCGGTAGTAGATGCCATTTTAGTAGTCATGGAGCTGTGGACGAGTGAACATCGCGCATTCGTTCTCGAGGCGTATTTTAAAAATCACGACTCGGCTGTCAGTACACAACGTTTATTTCGTGCGCGCTTCAATATTGGACGTCACGGTTCTGTTCCATGCCGTAACACAATTAAGTTATGGGTTGAAAATTTTCGTCGATCTGCATCAGCAATGAAAGATAAGCCACCAGGAATGCGTCGAACAGTTCGGACTCCAGCAAATATTGAGAGGGTGCGAACAGCGGTTCAGCGAAGTCCACGTCGTTCAGCAAGGCGACAAGCGATAACTCTAGGACTTTCCGAAAGTACAGTACGGCGTATTTTGCATAAGGATTTACATTATCACCCTTACAAATTAGTAATTGTTCAAGAACTGACAGCTGAAGACTTTTTAAACCGTTTGAATTGTTGCAATCAACTTCTGGAACTTTTTGGTGAAAATGATTTAGGTGGCTTAATTATGTCTGATGAGGCGCATTTCGAGTTATCAGGCTACGTAAATAAGCAGAATTTTCGCTACTGGTGTTCAGAAAATCCCAGAGAACTCCATCAACGACCGCTTCATAGTCGCAAGGTTACTGTTTGGTGCGGAGTGGGGCGATTCGGTATAATTGGCCCCTATTTTTTTGAGGACGATGCAGGAAATCATGTCACAGTCAATTCGCAACGTTATGTGGAAATGTTTTAAACACATTTTTAGAACCAGAGCTTCGTCGACGGAACATCGATTTAAATACTGTATGGTTCCAACAAGATGGCGCCACAGCGCATACAGCACGAGCGTCAATGGCTCGACTGCGAGAAATGTTTCCGAGAAAAGTCATTTCGCGGAATGGAGATGTTCCTTGGCCGGCAAGGTCTCCCGACCTCACGGCTTGTGACTATTGGTTATGGGGTTATCTTAAGAGTAAGGTGTATTTAACGAGACCAAGGACCATTGAAGAATTGAAAGAAAACATTCGCAATGAAATTACCGCAATTCCGATGGGTACGCTACAACGCGTAATGGGGAATTTGCGAAACCGTTTGGAACAGTGTGTCCGCAGTGAAGGACGTCATTTGAGCGAAATTATTTTCCATAAATAAAATGGCATGTTATATACTTTCGAATACTTGTATGTGAAAATAAACATATTGGAAAATACATTTGTAGTTACACATTAAAACTCGTCAGGTTCCTTTGACGCACCCTGTACATTGAACGATTTCCTGACCGTAATGTTCCTGATAGAAAAACCTCCCAAATTACTCATCAACGTCTTCTTGAAACATGCACATTGAAACGAAGCGGAGGACCAGGAAGGCCAATAACAGTAAGAACGGTAGAATTAGAAGAGAATGTGCTGGACATGATAGAGGAAGATCCAGGTACTATTACTCGAAAAATTGCAAATACTTTGGATGTAAGTAATGGGACTGTTTGGAAAATTCTTAGGGAGTATTTGTTGTACTCATACCACGTACAACGCGTTCAGGCACTTCTTCCTGCTGATTTTCCTCCACGGATTGCATTCTGTCAGTGGCTTTTGCATACATTGATTCAAATCCCTCAACTACTGACAGTGATTCTTTTTACCGATGAAGCGAATTTCTCAAGAAATGCAATAAGGAATTTTCACAATAACCATGTGTGGGCTGAAGAAAATTCACATGAGGTACTTGAAGATCGTTTTCAACATCCGTTCTCGTTGAACGTTTGGTTAGGAATTGTGGGTGACTGGCTAATTGGACCGGTATTTCTATCAGGAAGACTTACCGGCGAGGTAAGTCTTCCTCTGTTTCAGGAGGATGTACCATTGGCAACAAGAAATGCAATGCGGTTTATGCACGATGGTGCACCAGCGCATTTTAGCGTGATTGCTCGTGTGTTTTTAACAGCAACATACGGAGATCGTTGGATTGGTCGAGGTGGACCTCACTTACGGCCTGCTCGATCCCCTGACTTAAACCTCCCGGATTATTTCCTATGGGGCCATCTAAAGTCATTAGTTTATTCTACTCCAGTGGAAAATGTTGAAGATTTAAGAAATCGGATAATTGCTGGGCGTAACTCAATAAGAAACGACCCCGGTGTTTTTGAAAGAGTTCGGCAGTCAATGAGGAGAAGATCGGATTCTTGCATCCTAGCTGCAGGTAGTCATTTTCAACAGTTCTTGTAGATTAAGAAACTTTAAATGTAATTTTTGGTAATAAAATGTAGGTTTTGTCGAAGATTTTTTTCGCCCTGTATCTTCGAAACAAAGGGGCTTTTCGAAAATCATCAAAGGACAAAATATTCTTAGAATAGTTCATGGAATAACCCCTTGAATTTTTGCCGTATGTTTAATAAACAGCCTGTATATACACATATATATATATTTTTTTTTTCTTGAAAAGAAGGAACGAAAGGGTTCGTTAGATTAACTAGACGTGTTCTCTCATATCAATCGGTACGTGGCTGCTGATGTTGACCCGTGTGTCTTCGAAAAGGCCTGAGTTAATTAATCATTTGTGTGGTGCGGAGTGTGCCGTGAATATTTTGTTCGATATGTTATACTTATTTAGATGAACCCTTCAAAAAAACAAAAGTTTTATATTAATAAAGCCGCTAAAATCAAGATTAAATTTTGAAATCAACAAAAGAGCAAGTTATATCATAGTTATAGAAGGAAAGAAAAAAAATCAACATTCTATACTTATTTGCCTAGTGCCCCAAAACAACAAAGTATGTAAAAACAAGGAAGGTACTTCTCTCACCGTAACAATTTAACAAGATTTCGTTCATTTTCATAGTATTACTAGCGTACCGATTCAGTTCAATCTGTACCATGCATATTCATCGTATATACATGGCACAGATCAAACCAACCGTATCAATTAATATTCTAGAAACAGTAACCGATGAAATCATTTGGAAAGCGGTTTAAAGCTACCCGGGCTGACCCACGAATATCCAGATGCTCGTATCCTTTCTTCGTGGCTCTGAGTCATCATCGTTGCTTTTACAGAATCGTGAATGCTCGGAATGTACCTTTCGAATGCCAAATAATGTTTGTCTTCGACGGGGGATGGATCGTAGATATGGTCTTGAGTATATTTCACGCACTCCTTAACTTTCTGCTTAAATTCTACTTGATTGTTTCTATACCTACGTAATCGTAACGAAAATAGAAAACAACGAGAGATATTGGTCTAGCGTGACGACTTACGTATTCACAGCTTCTTCGTTTACGGCATGCGCAAGGCTCGAATTAAAATTGTAAAAGATCCAACTGATGTATTTCAGGACCTGCCATATGTGATTGTTGTCCTTGTCCCATGTTGGGAATCCTTCCAATAGATGTAACTCGTTGGTGTCTTTATGTATCACAGGATGAAATATATTTGATTGGAAGACAACTTTCTGTAACACAAAAATACAAATAATTAACACTGCGTTGCCATGATAACATTCTAACTCGATAACGCAGTGATTTCTCTATATAATTTAGACCTACGAAGATAAAAAAAATACTTACAGGGTATCCACCATCAGGAAACTCTTCTGGCAAAGATATATTAAATCTAAAAACACCATCTTCATAAAAACCACTTCTAACAAAAATAACACCAAACCATACTAAAAATGAATCAATGCGATTAATCGAATTCGTTTAAATTCATTACACTTACACAAACAACTCTCTTTGGACGGAATAACATAAACACCTGGCAAATTCTCGCTCTGCAACATCTTACTGCAAATTAGAAACGAATATTAAACGGTTACATGATATTCTCTTAAAAAAAACTGACTATTCGGCTAAAACAACATATTCCTGATGAAATATCTTATATAATTTATTTATGTCCTCATTCTGTCTACCAAACAAATGTTCTTTATGGCTTGAAGGCAGTACCCTTCGTAGAGATCCTTGCCGTAGAAAGGTTCCATTCGCTTCATCCTAATAGAAAGGTAAATTAATCGTAAATGAAAATAAATAACATAACCTACTTCTTATAAAGTTAAATTCTTACCTTTACAGCCCGTTCTTGCATCTTATTTTTTAAGTATCACGTTCGATTATCTCGTGTAAACCAATTATCAGGAAAACATAATGCGGCTGATAAAACACGGGACGTTATCGCTTAATTTACATGTTCGTTAATTGAGGTGAACAACACAGATTTGTAATCGTAGTGACGTAGAATTTTTTTCCCGATGCGTGGGTTACTCAGAAAACTCTATAGAAAAAAGGAAAAACAATAGCGCTAGTGGTGGTCGAGCAGAGAAATAGAAATTTTGGCGCTAAAATTAGAAAGAACCATTCGTTGTTTAACTTTGAAATCATTAACATTTTTATTGAATTTGCTTGTAATTTATATTATTAATATTATCACACGAACGTGGTTTACCTTCCAAAACTTAATTGATACGCAGTTCGTAGAGAAACGAAGCTGTAGTTTGTGCTGAGATGAAAGCTTTGGCTATCGAAAACATGCGTCCAGTACGAATTAAGTGTTGTGGTAAGGGTTTTAGTGAACAGTGCCACAGTTTTAGAGTATCCGTTTAATATTATCACAGACAAAGGAGTTTTATCGATAACTAATTCCACGTTGTTATTTGAATTTTGAAGATTTTTACCTTTTTGGAGACGAAAACGCTTTAGTTCGGAGACAAGGTACTCATATCAGGGGCGTTAGCGATGTATTTCTAGATTTCTGCGGTTTGAGATGTCCGCATTTCTAGATTTCTGCCTTATCATGTGTGAATTAGACAGAGAATACATTTCAATCTGCGCGTAAAAACGACTTCCTTTAAAAGTTTGATTGATAATGGGTAGAATCCGCTCAAATCCACTTTTAAAATCGGAGCACACGACCACAACGCTATTGCCGTAAGCGCCACCTATGTAGGTGATATCAGAGTTATTGCGAAAGGAACAAAAAAGATAAGGTTTGTGCCGTCTTTTAAGTCACTAAAATATGAATCCAATTGAGCCATATACATTGGTTATCAGTAAAGTTCATTTATTTGTAATATTATTATAATAAAGACATACAATTCAAAAATTTTTCTCAGGATTCTACCATCTATACGTGATAACCCCAAGCAGACCTAAATGGATAACTTCGAAATCTGTAACAGAAGCGAATGATCGATAATGTAGTGATTGTTACTAACATAACCTTTAATTATTTTAAAAATACGGTTGTAACTACGTTTTGAAATTATTCTCTTAAATTTAGGAACTGAAACCAACTTTCAACATGCAAGATAAGAAAGCGAGATTGTCCAAAACGATTTTGGAGATGAAATTTATGAAGAAGACGAAGGAAAGAGTACAAAAGGAAGAGGAGGATGCAGAGGGTCAAATAATGTATGCTAACGAAATAACAGAAGAAATGCGTAAAAGCGGTAATATCATGTTTATCGAAACAAGCATTTTTAACTGTAAAGGTTTAATGGAAGGTAGATTATCTTTCGGAGGAATGAATCCCGATATCGAGAACTATATGGCTGCAAGGTATAATTCAAAGTTGGAAGAAATCAACAAGCAAATGGGAATGGACGTATCAGATGCTGAAATGGCAAAAGGATATTCAACGTTAGCTAATACAATGTCTAAAAAATTTACCGATAAGAAAAAACGACATCTTAACACGTAGATCTTTCATGTTTATATTTCTATTTAATACGATTATAAGAAAACATTTTTATAAATAAAATAACATTTGTTGACTGAATATCTACAGTTTTATTCATAAAATATCACATTGCTCCTTAATAAGAAAATAAAATACCTTAAATTCTATCTTGTTTTGTTTCTTTTTCAGCCATAATTCTTTCATTTAAAGCATTATAGTACCATTGTTGATCTAACACGTAAACAGTTCCTTCGTAATTAAACTGAGTCGGAGGTTCTCTTTCTCCATTATCGAAAATAAAATTTTTACTGAATTCGATGGCTAATTTCGACGCGATTAATCCAATATTACCAATTTTAGCAGGCGCTGGATGATAGATTCTTCCACTTTCAGGCAACATAAATATCTTATCGGGAAAAAATTTTAACGACAATAAGTCACCTGCGTGATTATAAGCGAGATGTAGCTCTTTTTCCCCCGATTTCAAAGTCTTATTAATTACATTTGTAAAAACGAAGGGGTAATCGTCACAACGAACATAGTTTCTTTCTTTGCCACACAAGGAGAGATAAGGAAACTCTGTATAACGACCCGTTTTGTTCAATCGCATTTGATTGAAAAAGAATCGGATGAATTTTTTATCCTTGAAACAGGACGTAAAGTTCTTCATTCGAGCATCATCTAAAAATAGCTATAATTTAATAAATAAGTGTAAATCGATGCGTTTTTCGAAATGAACGGAAGGATTTTACCATTCCTTGATGATCGATGTAGTAAAAATATTCACGTATTGGCGGCTCAGGTTCCTGTCCTTGTACGTAGGTTGCACAATAATGATTTGATGATATTGGGTTAATTCTGCGAAGCACTAATGTTTTTAGATTTTTAAATAAAATCTTCATGCTTAAAAATGTTTAGTTAAAGATCTACTGAGGGAAAACTTTGTACCTAATTTATATAAATAAGTTTGACAATAAAAAATAAATAAAAACAAGTATGAAGTATGCTGCAGAAATTTAGCTTGAAATGTTTAAATTTTGAATCGAATGATCCAGTTGATGAAATGACCTAATAGAAACCAAACATGGGTTATATATTTTTATTTCATATGTGATAGATTTAATTAAAGAGATGTTCAAAAACTATTTGTCGTCTCAAATTAATACGAATTCATTTCTACAAATCCTCGGCGTAGTCTGTAATAGAAAAATAGGACAGTTAAATATTAGTAAATTTGAATAATTTATATGCAAATTGACATCCTTAAACGTTTCTTTTTGACAGTGGTTGTTGCTTTTGACAGTTATTCAGTGGCATCCTATCAAGAATTTTGTGATTTCTTTATGCTAGTGTTAGTGTCTTTGTTAGCAACAAATTAATCACTTCAATATGGGCAGATCACGCTCTAGAAGCAGATCGCCTAGGAAAACTCATAAAAATAAACATCACAAGAGGAGCAGATCACGGGATCGCTCCGAAAGAAGTTCTAGTTCTCACAGTAAAACATACAAGGAAAAATCGAAAGAAAGGAGCACGAAAACAAGGTTCTTATTCGTTAGACGCGCATAGTTTTAAAGAAAAACAATTCTCTCAATTTTAGGAAACGATCAGATTCAATTTCTTCGGCCTCCAGCAGCGACGCATCTGTAGACCTTGTAAAAGTTGATAGGCATAAGCATAAGAAATCGTCCAGATCGCGGAAAATGGACGAGGTAGAGAGATTGGCCGAAATGGAGCGGCAACGAAGGCAACGTGAAACCGAACAACGATTAATTGAAGAAGAGACTGCTAAACGGATAGAAGAACTGGTGAACAAACGCGTTGAAGAAGAATTGGAGAAACGGAAGGACGAGATCGAAAGGGAGGTCGCGAGGAAAGTGGAAGAGGCGAAAAAGATCATGGAGAAGCAGATGATGGAAGAGATGGAAACCCGACGAGAGAAACAATTGCTCGAAGAAAAGCATAGAGAGGTAAGCGGAATCTCTGCATATTCATCCTTTCTTATCGTCCCGAAGTTTGTATTTTCATTCTTATAGGACCGTTTGTTATTTATTTATGTTAGATCGTTTCTTTTTCGATGAATTTTTAATGTATTTATCTGTTACAATGTTTTTTCTTTTCGAATAGGAATGTTTTTGTAAGACGCTTTGTCATCTTACAAATGCAACAGCTGTTTAAGATGAGATAGAAAGAATTTTTTGTTACAATAGGAATAATATAACTTTATACGATGCAAACGGAAAATGTTATTGTACCATGTAACATGAATCTAATCTGAAGATTTGTGTTTCTTTTTAGAAGTGTCGAAATCAAGTCAATAAATTCGTAAGGTGTGTTTCTTCAATTTACCGATTAGATAAAATTAACGAATCACTGCGAAGTGGATTCTTATGAAATTATTGACTTACTCGGTTACGATTACAAATAGTTATGTGATGAACACAAAAGATATCGGCACATTTCGTACCACGCAAAGTATTTAATGGAAATCGCGAATTTTAGAAATGTATGTTCCTAGCTTACTAGATATTTTGTATGGTACAGAGGGTGTCGATGACTTTTGGGTTTGCCGTACTACTACCCCACAGTCCTTGCTATCATTATTAATAATTCTGTAGTTTAAACAAGATCGATTACTGTAATAAAATTGTTTTTTTCTTGTGTATTTCGTAGTTGTAACAAACAGAATTATTGTAATTTATTTTAAAACCTTGTGATTCTTTAGTGTGTAGCAAATACGATATTTTATTGTTACAAATCGTAACATTTAACTGTTACTATTAAAAATATATCTGTTAAACGATACGCAAGTATTGTGTTATTTTTTCGATTCTCTTAGATTACATAGCGACATCTTTTTGTTTTTGATTTTTTTCTATGTTTTAAGTATGAAAACGTATTCTAAAAATATCTCAATAAGTTGTTTCGTAATGTTGTATTTGCAATTTTCAATGTCTTCGAATACGTTTCCATACATCCGAACCATTTTTATTGTTTCAAAAGTGCGAAAGATCATTTTGGCGAACAAATATCTCGATATACCTTTTTTAAATTGTGGTTTGCTTCTTTGTGTTTATATTTTTCGTCTTTTTAGTACTCTTTTTAAATACAGGATGTCCTACTTTGGTTGCAATGCACCTTATTTATTGAGAAATTAATGTTTTCGTAATTCACATTGTAAAAAAAAAATGCTCGGTATATTTTTAAGTATGTGGAGTTTACTGTAATATTAGCAAAACAAGTGGTAATGTCACACGAACAGTTCTTTTTTGCACATCAAGGAGAATAAGGAAACCTGTAAACGACCTTTGTTCAATCGCATTTGATTGAAAAGAATCGGATGATTTTTTATCTGAAACAGGACGTAAGTTCTATCGACATCATCTAAATAGCTATAATTTAATAATAATTTAAATCGATGTGTTTTTTCGAAATGAACGGTAGGATTTTCCATTCTGATGATCGATGTAGTAAAAAATTACGTATGGCGCTAGGTTCCTGTCTTGTACGTAGGTTGCACAATATGTTGATGATATTGGGTTAATTCTGCGAAGCAACTAATGGTTTTAGATTTTAAATAAACTTTCTCTAAATATTTTGTTAAAGATCTATAGGAAATTTGAAACCTTGAAATTTACGTAGAAAAATTTTGACAATAAAAAAATAAACAGTATGAAGTATGTGAGAAATTGTAGCTTAATGATTAAATTTTGATCGAAATCCAGTTGATTACAAGATAATAGAAACCAAACATGGTTAAAATATTTTATTTCATATGTGATAGATTAATTAAAAAGATGTAAACTATTTGTCCCAAATTAATAGAAGTCATTTTACAATCTCGCGTATCTGTATAGAAAAAGGAACAGTTAAAAGTAAATTTGATAATTATATGCAATTGACATCCTTAAAGTTTCATTTGACGGTTGTGTCTTTTGACGTTATTCATGGATCCTATCAAGATTTTGATATTCTTTTGTTTAGTGTAGTTCTTCTGTTAGCAACACTCAATCACTTCGATATGGCAGATCACGCTCTAGAAGCAGATGCTAGGAAACATCATAATTAAATAAATCACAAGGACGATCGGGATCGCCGAAAAATTCTAGTTCGTCACGTAAACATACAAGAAAAACGAGAAGTTGGAGCACGAAAAAAGGTTCTTATTGTTAGAGCGCATATAAAAAAAAAATTCCAATTTAGGAACGATCAGATTAACCGCCAGCAGCGTACGCATTGTAACGTAAAGTGTAGCATAACACAAATCGTCAATCGCGAAATGGACGAGTTAGAATTGGCCAAATGAGCGCAACTGAAGGCAAGTGACCGACATGATTATTGAAGAAAACTGCTAAGAATAGAAGAACGGAACAAACCTGAAGAAAATTGTAGGAAAGGAAGGATGAATCGAAAGGGGGGTCCGAGGAAAGTGGAAGAGGCGAAAAGATCATGTGAGAAGCAGATGATGGAAGAGATGGAAACCCGACGAGAGAAAATGCTCGAAGAAAAGCATAGAGAGGTAAGCGGAATCTTGCATATTCATCCTTCTTATGTCCCGAATTGTAATTTTCATTCTTAAGACGTTTGTTATTTATTTTATGTTAGATCGTTTCTTTTCGATGAAATTTGAAATTATATCTGTTACATGTTTTTTCTTTTCGAATAGGAATGTTTTTAAACGCTTGTCATTTTACATGGCACAGCTGTTAGAGAGATAGAAAGAATTTTTGTTAACATGAGAAAAATGAACTTTATACGATGCAAAACGAAAAGTTATGTACCATGTACATGAATTATCTGAAGATTTGTTCTTTTAGAAGTGTCGAAATCAGTCAAAAAATTCGTAAGGTGTCTTCTTCAATTCCGATTAGATAAATTAACGAATCATGCGAATGATTCTTTGAAATTATTGACTTACTCGGTACGATTAAAATAGTTATGTGATGAACAAAAAGATATCGGACATTTCGTACCACAAAGTATTAATGGAAATCGCGAATTTTAGAATGTATGTTCCAGCTTATAGATATTGTTGGTACAGAGGGCGTCGATGGGCTTTTGGTTTGCGTACTACGTACCCACAGTCTTGCTATCATATAATAATCTGTAGTTAACAAGATCGATTACTGTAATTAAATTGTTTTTTCTTGTGTATTTCGTATTGTACAAACAGAATATTGTAATTTATTTAAACTTGTGATCTTAGTGTGTAGCAAATACGATATTTATGTTACAAATCGTAACAGTTCAACTGTTATCCATTAAAAATATCGTTAAACGATACGCAATATTGTGTTTTTCGATTCCCTTTATTACATAGCGACATTTTTGTTTTTGATTTTTTCTATGTTTTAAGTATGAAAACGTATCTCTAAAATATCATCATAAGTTGTTTCGTATGTTGTATTTGCAATTTCAATGTTGAACAGTTTCCATACATCCAACCATTTATGTTCAAAGTGCGAAGATCATTTGGCGAACAATATCTCGATATCTTTTTAAATGAGGTTTGCTTCTTGTGTTATATTTTCGTCTTTTACTACTTTTAATACAGGATGTCTATTGTGCAATGCACCTTATTTATTGAGAAATTAATGTTTTCGTAATTCACATTGTAAAAAAAAAATGCTCGGTATATTTTTAAGTATGTGGAGTTTACTGTAATATTAGCCAAACTGTACAGGTGTCATAATTATGAAAAAAATATGTGTCGGTACTCAAATGGATCTAACGGTTGCAGCTGTGTCAATTTTAAAGATTTTTTTTGATAGAGTACGAAACTCGTTTAACACTGTAGAGATATTCGATATACAGGATGTTTATTAAACTACGCAAAAATTCAAGAGGTTATTCCATGAACTATTCTAAGAATATTTTTATTTTATGATTTTTAAAGCCCTTTTCGAAGTACAGGGCGAGAAAAATTCGACAAAACCAATTTTGATATTTTTGAATTATTAATGTAGCCGAAATAAAAACATAGCGTACAACACTGACTACCAGTATAAAAAATGTAAAACGCGTTGTATCTTACAACATTCGATACAAAGAACGGCTTTACCCACTAACAATAGGCAAGCGCAGACTTAATAAGTAAATCAGTTATAATCGTGGATTTCTTTGAATACCTTTCGTAATTGAATCATTTTGTTGAGACTGATGACGTGTATTTCTGTCTTTTAATACTAAACTGTTGTTACTGAAGTCCCTATCATGAATCGCTATACGAACGCCGAGATGACTGACATGCATTTCATTTATGGACTTGCTGATGGCAATTCATTAGAAGCTAGACGGTTGTACATTGAACGATTTCCTGACCGTAATGTTCCCGATAGAAAGACCTTCCAAATTACTCATCAACGTCTTCTTGAAACATGCACATTGAAACGAAGTGGAGGACCAGGAAGGCCAATGACAGTAAGAACGGTAGAATTAGAGGAGAATGTGCTGGGCATGATAGAGGAAGATCCAGGTACTTCTACTCGAAAAATTGCAAATATTTTGGATGTAAGTAATGGGACTGTTTGGAAAATTCTTAGGGAGTATTTGTTGTACCCATACCACATTCAACGCGTTCAGGCACTTCTTCCTGCTGATTTTCCTCCACGGATTGCATTCTGTCAGTGGCTTTTGCACACATCGGTTCAAATCCCTCAACTACTGACACTGATTCTTTTTACCGATGAAGCGAAACGCAACAAGGAATTTTCACAATAACGATGTGTGGGCTGAAGAAAATTCACATGAGGTACTTGAAGATCGTTTTTAACATCAATTCTCGTTGAACGTTTGGTTAGGAATTGTGGGTGGCTAATTGGACCGGTATTTCTACCAGGAAGTCTTACCGGTGAGGTGTATCGAAACTTTCTGGAACAAACGCTGGACGATGTACCATTGGCAACAAGAAATGCAATGTGGTTTATGCACGATGGTGCACCAGCGCATTTTAGTGTGGTTGCTCGCGAGTTTTTAACAGCAACATGCGGAGATCGTTGGATTGGTCGAGGTGGACCTCACTTATGGCCTGCTCGATCCCCGGATTTAAACCCGCTGGATTATTTCGTATGGGGCCATCTAAAGTCATTAGTTTATTCTACTCCAGTGGAAAATGTGAAAGATTTAAGAAATCGGATAATTGCTGGGTGTAAATCAATAAGAAACGACCCTGGTGTTTTTGAAAGAGTTCGGCAGTCAACGAGGAGAAGATTGAATTCTTGCATCCTAGTCATTTTCAACAGTTCTTGTAGATTAAGAAACTTTAAATGTAATTTTTGGTAATAAAATGTAGGTTTTGTCGAAGATTTTTTTCGCCCTGTATCTTCGAAATACAGGGGCTTTTCGAAAATCATCAAAGGACAAGGTATTCTTAGAATAGTTCACGGAACAACCCCTTGAATTTTTGCCGTATGTTTAATAAACACCCTGTATATTTCTGTCAGGATTACAGTAGACATCTTGTATACAGGGTGTTTAGAATATGTATAATTGCTGATAATAAATGAGGTTGCAATTTGCATTCCAAATCTGTAGTAGGATGTCCTGTATATTACACGATTTTTGAATTATTTCTTACGTATCTAGATGAATGTATCTTGAAACACTTACATGTACATAATCGATATGCACACAATGCAACACATACACTAGCACTAGACGAGCGTACCAAGAATTGTCCGCTGACTAGCTAAAATAATTAACAAATCATTTGCCACTTGGCTAATATAGCTTATAAGATATATGGGAGCAGCTATGCAGTGAGAAGGTTCTCTCGATGAAAATAAGAGCTGTTACACACGAGTCACAATCTCTCTCATCATGGACCTACCTCGTCTAGCAGGTATTATCTAGCCTTTTTATATTTTTTGTATATTTTAAGTATATATCTATATCTTATACCATTTATCTATTTATATAATAATACAAACATACTTTATAAGAGAATTTGAGAAGCAGGCAGTTTGTGTATTTGTTTTTTCTTTTTTTTTGAGAGAAAAAAAAAAACGAAGAAAAAGAGACTTCTTTTTTTGTCCTAACTGGCCCCGCCCGCCTAGCTGAAATGACCTGAACGATTGGTTCGATTACCTTTTACTTTACTAGCTGCACTGTTTGCAAAAAAAAAAAAAATAATTATATAGCGCACACACCACCTTAACCATGCAACATAACTTGTTTTCTTTTTAATTTACCCCTTTTAGTAAAGAAAAACAATACATAAAAATAAAATTCAGCATTCTCGATACACTAACGCCCTCTATAATCGATTTCCATCGATTCGAATCGAACAAAAGACAACAAAGACATCGTCTTTCTTGTCCGATCAAATGCTGAATTGACAACTCTCTCGTATTTCCTAAGACTACTAACGTTATATTTTTAGACTTTTAAAAATGTGTTTTTTAAAGTTGCTGTAGTAAAATACGGACGAAATACGGGAGAGGAAGCGAAAACGGCGTGCCGATTTGAACGAAACCTCGCTGAGTATGTGTGTGAAAAGCTAGGGGCAGGGCTCGTTGCCACGTCTCTTCCGTAATTTATACGTTAACTGTTTATAGGAAGAGGAAAGGCGGAAACGGGAAGAGTTAGAGAGAATTATGGCTGAGAATAATAGAAAGATGGAAGAAGCCCAACGGAAGTTGGTAAGTACGAAATTTATAAAGTTATTTACTACTAAAAAATATGATTTTGGGGTAAAATTAAAAAAAAAATAATTGTTAATGTTGGCAATATTATTATTAAATTGCATATAACATGCGAGTAAGTATAATTTGAACATATGCTCTCTGTGTATTATTATTTCCTAGATCCTTTTTGGCATACTGCCAATGCAGCTTTTTATTGTGTTTCTTTTAATTTCGTCGCTATTACTCCATACATCTTCAGTGTGTTGTTATTCTTCCTTTGTAGTCGAGTTTCGTGCACTTACGATGTTTTTCAAGATATTTCACACATTTTCAATCGGGTTTATCTCCGATGAATTGCCTGGCCAAGGTAGTACTCGCAGATCTTTAGATTCAAGGTATCGCATTACACTTTTTTCCTTATGACACGGTCTTGCATGAAAATATACGGTCCTTGAGACGGATCTAATGAACCAATATAAGGCATTAAATAGTTTTGTAAAACCTTTTTGTATTGTTTCCGTTCCATTGTTCCGTTAACGAAATATAGTGGTCCCGGTCCTTCTGTCGTAACCGACCAAACCATTAGAGATGGGGAGTGTTTAATAGATTTGATCGTACATGCTTCTTTATAACGCTCTGAAAGACGTCGAGGAACAAATTGGCTTCTCTCCGTTAGCCGTGATTCATCGCTATTATTAATCTAGGAGAAAGTAAAAAACGCAGAGGACCATTAAACGAACTATGAGGATGAATTTCACCAAAAATACAGATGATAAATGAAACTTACCCTTCTCCAATCTTCAACTGTATATTTCTTATATTCTTTATCCCATTGAAATCGTGTCACTTTTATTTTAGATGTTAGTCTTAGCTTCTTTTCCGGACGTTTGCATTTTAAGCCTGCTTCATGGAGACGTCTAGGGATTCTTCGGGGTGATATTTGTATGCCTTCTCCACTAAGAATTTTATGAACACCTTTAATGGATAAAAAACGATGTTCTGCAGCCACTTTTACTGTAGGGGGATCATCTCTTACAGTTGAGAGTTCTGTCACTACTTGTACTAGGAATATTCTCCTTAATTAATTTCGCGATTCTCAGAACAGTTTGATGTGAAACACCCTTTTTCTGTGCAACTTCACGTTGAACGAACGCCCCCGTCTCTGAAAGAGCAGAAATTCGTGCTTCTCTGTGCTTATATCCTTCTTCTTTCCCATAATAAAAATAATTGACCGCGAAAATAGACCCACACAAATAAAATTAAAACTCTTTTGATTGAAAACGTGTGGAATGTTTTCAAAAACGTCGCAAGTACACGAAACTCAATTACAAAGGAAGAATTACAACAACATATTGAAGATGTATGGTATAATAGCGATGAAATTAAAAAAAAAAATAAAAAGCTGTATTGGCAGTTTGCCAAAGAGGACTGAGGAAGTAATAAAACAGAGTAGAAATGTCAACTAGTTACTTACGCATTACATTTATTTTTATAATGATTGCAAAGCCCTCTTGGCTCATGTTTAGTCATGTTTTGTTTTATACATTTTCTTTTGTCTAATATTAATAGGTTTACATGTTTTATTTTTTATTTTTCAAATTGCTATGTCAGAAAATATTGCTCACATAAAAAAATGATAAAGGAACGTTTATTTCAGTTTTTGCTATTTAATTTCATCCCATAGTCCGTGTCCGCGAATTTCGTAACACCCTGTATTACTAACGAGTAACGTCATCTTCATGCCGAAGCTTGAAACTTTCCATTCTACCCTCGTAAACTAACAAGGGAACATTCCGAACCCGGAAATTAAAAAAAAAAATTGAGACTTTGTGGAGAAGTAGTCCACACCCAAAGATATTCGAAAGTATTTTCCTTATCGGCCCAATTTCGTTTTAAGAGGGCGAAACTATCCCTGAAAGTTTAGTAGATTTTCGGTTTTCTTAAAATAACTCGGCAATGGTTGGAATCGTATCATCGAGCTCTATCACATATATGAAAATAGCACCATAGTTCCATTAAAAAAATTTACCTCCCCCGCCCCTTCGATAAGAAGCGTATTCAAATCCCGTATCTTGTATGTTACGGAGCTCTTCGAACAGTATAAAAAATATATTTTATTTTATGTAATACAGTTATTAGTGAAAGAAATTTCGTATTTATTTGTGCTACGCGTCAAATTCGCACGTGGCGGCCGGGCTAACGAGATCGGCGGACGCCTGTTCGAACGCCGCTAAATCCATGTCGGGGCGCTAACTCGAAAATCGGGCAAGCTTAATGCACAGTTCGATAATGAGCCTCGTCGTCCGACCGCGTTCCGTACCGCTCGTAAGACGTCTAGATAGCGGTTAACGATGCACAACTTTCCCCAGATCGCTCCGTTCGTCTTCTATTCTATCCTTACGCGAGCGCAATGCACACGACTGAAATAGAGACGACAGCTATTAGTAAGTTAAATCACTTGCCCTGCAATACGTCGCCATAAATAATTATGAATCTATGTATGTTATGTTTGCATAGACTTTTTTTATTTCAGGTAGAAAAATTAGTGCATTGTTTATCAATATATTATTGTAACTACAATTATTTACTTGTATTATCCTAGCAGTAACAGTTATAAGAATAGCGACGATACATGCTTTAGGGTGGAATCATTCGCAGATATTGAACAAGTAATACACTACCGTTCATGGAAGTTCGGGCAAGCAAAAAAATGTACGGAAGTCAAAGAAAATAAGAGAAATATTAAATGGCCATGTATTTAATACTTACTTACATGATTTTACATATTTTCAAAAACAAATTTATTAAAAAGAAAAAGCTAATGTAATACAAATAATTTAAATCCGATTTTCATCGAAAAATCAACCTTTTGCCTTTAGGATTGCTGCCACTATTCTCGGCATCCGATTCACTAATTTTGCTAATGTTTCGTTGGGCAAGCTTGTCCATACCTCCTGGAGAATGGTCCACAAATGTTCCTTCGACTTTGGACACTTTTTCCCAACACATCGGTCTAATTCTTCCCATAACAACTCTATCGGGTTCAGATCGGGGGACTGTGGCGGCCATTCCATAATTTTTAGGGTTCTTTCATTTTCTTCTTGCTGCAGGTAATCTGTGCACAATTTAGATTTATGTTTGGGGTCATTGTCCTGCATAAATTCAAATCCACGACCAATTAATCGGACTCCTGACGGTATGACATTTTCCTCCAGGATTTTCCGATATTCATCTTTTTTCATTATGCCCTCAATTTTGAGCAAGTCCCCTGCTCCGATTAAGGAAAAACAACCCCAAACCATTACAGATCCGCCTCCATGCTTCACCGTAGGAACTATACACTCCCGTAACATTCTTTCCCCTCTTGATCTGCGTACGAAAACTCTCAGTCTATTTCCAAAAACCTCAAATTTAGATTCGTCAGTCCACAAAACGTTTTTAAAATCGTCCACTGTCCTATCTCTATGAGCTTGTTCCTATTTCAGTCCTTTCAGCCTATTTCCTCTTCGGAGTAACGGTTTTCGACAAGCCCCTCGCCCATGCAACCCAGCCTCTCCTCCTTCCAATTTATCCGCGGCATTCAAAAACTGTTCTTCTTCAGGGAGAACAAACTGCACATACGACATTATGGTGTTCAAAGCATCCATAGCTTCTTGTGTCGCAGGGATTTCTGTTTCCTCATCCCCGTCATTTCTGCAGTTGCGATATCTTCTTCGTCAATGTCCTCATCTGGTTGACTAATGATGGATTGGATAATTTGAATATCGTCAGGAACTTCGAATACTTCAAGGTTTTCATCCTGTCGTATTCTCGTAGATCAATATGATCGAATTCCGAAATGTTGTTGCTTTGTGCCCATTTGAACAGATCATCGACGTCCCATTCTTCATCCTTATGTATCAAGAGCCATTGGGCGACAGGAATTATGTCGTCTTCCGTGAAATCAGCAAGGCCAGCATGTCGAAAACAGTTGGAAATAGATTTTGAGGAAACATTTCTCCAAGCTGTATTTAACATTGCAATCGCATCCAACAACGAAACTTTAAATTCAGTGTTGTCGTCGTGTGCGTTGACCAATTTAAACAACAGCTGCCTTCGATAATGTGTTTTTAAACACTTAATCACCCCTAAGATTACGTTGAATACAATCAAAATGCTGCTTAAAATTATTATTCCATACCTTAATTGATTGGTTGCAACGTTGCCGTCGTATTGGAAGGAAGAAAAATCACCTCAATCCACTGCAAATTCATGATCGTGGGATGTGCTGGACAATTATCAATCAACAATAAAATTTTTCTTTTCTTTCTAGCTAATTCCGCATCCCAGTTTTGTATTAATTTAGTGAAGATATCACCTGTCATCCAGGTCCTTTTTGTTCGCTTCATAAATCAGCGGGAAGTTCCCCTTCTTTTTGAAGCACCTTGGTGATTTGGATTTGCCTTTTACAAGGGGCCTCTCATTTTCGGAACCATCCATGTTCGCGCAGATCCAAGCAGTGATCCTATCTTTTGAGAGCTTACCCCCAGAACATTTCTCCCCTTTAAAGTGTTAGGGTTCTGTCGGGCGTCATTTTATAAAGAATTCCTGTTTCGTCTCCGTTAAAAATATCTTTATCAGCATATCGCCGTCGCAAACCTGAAATTTCGAAAACAATAACTAATCAGGACTAAACGGATATTAGACACCTACTTGGCCAAGTGGTTGTTAACCATTCTTCTGTTATTTGTGGTGATATTATAGCAGACTCTCCGTGAATTTTACCGCTGCGTATGTCGTGCCTCCTTTTGAAGCGGTCAATCCATGATTTCGTGCAAGAAAAGCCTCCAGCATCCTCTGAGGCTTCTTCATTTGCCGATAATTGTGCAAAATGGCTTGCTTTTTTTGTTGTCGGATTTGTATACGTCTGCGCTTCCAACGGTTTTTCTCGTTTTGTCCAAATGCTAGATACTGTCGAAGTACTTAAGCCATACTCACGGCATATTTGAACATCCACCTTGTAACTTTCGTATTATTTCCACTTTAACCGATAACGTAATTGATCTTCGTGTATTTGAGTTCGACATTTTTTCCGCCACACACACTGCACAAATAATGCCGTTTTAACTCCGGGGTAATCCCTGGCTCAGGCGCGTGTCACGACTTGTGCGGAGGTTATGTGCGATGCGCAAGTGCGCGGCGCACGCATCCTCGCCGCCTCGTTATAGCCGACCGAAAAGTTGCCCGGGTCCAAAAATTACCTCTGTTATATGCGAGCCCTCGTTATAACAGAACAGCAATACATGTGTTTATGTGGGATTCCGACGGGGACTTTTTAATTCGCTCGTTACAACCGAGCGCTCGTTATATACGAACTTCACTGTACATTTGTGATTTATCTTTCTTTTTTTTTGTATAGGCGGAAGAAAGGTTAGCAATGGTTGAAGAACAGAGAAAGATGGAGGAGGAGAAGCAGAAATTACGTAAAGAACAGGAGAAGCGGATAAAAGAAGAACAAAAACGTATATTGGGCAAGAACAATTCAAGACCGAAACTCTCATTTTCGCTAAAACCGGTGCTCTAGTGTTTAGTATAATTGTACCACGGTAGGAAATACTGTTTGTGATCAACACTACATCCAGCCGAATCAGTCCGCAAGGGAAAGTAATAAGAGAAACAAAAGAAAGCCGAACAGAAGAACTACTTTTCTATGTAAATATAAATAAGGTAGAATTAGGAATCCGTACGATGATGTGTAATGATTGTATGAATGTGTGTATTATTAAGTTGGATACGAATCGGTTTGTGAAAAAAAAAAAATATCAAGTGACGCGATTTTAAAGAAAAAAAATCAATAGAAGACGATACGTAATTTTAAAACAGAAAAAAAAGAGAATCACGTTGTGTTACATAAATTCTATTGTTATTATTATTATTATCATTATTATTAGGTAGGGTATTACGAATAAAACGGATCTTTTTTCTTTTTTTTTTGATATATACAGCAGGAATTGTCAATAAATCGATCAAATTAATTATGATAAATAAAGAAATTAAAAACAATTTATTGTCTGCTGTGTTTTCTTCTTTTAATTTATTGTATTTCAACCGTTCCATTTTAATATTGTCTCAACTCATTTTCTCCGCTGCTTTCGCTCCCCAGATATTGAAGAATCTCAAGAAATCGATCAAATAGCCCATCGTCGTTTTACTGTCTTTGATCTTTGTCAATGCCTCCTCGATTTTGGCGCTCTCCTCTATTAATTGTTCATCGGTCTGTTTGGGTAGATAGTATTTAGTATCGGCTTCGTCCAAATCGAGAGGCGTCGAAATCGCGCGTTTCTTGCTTTCCTTATTCGGAAGTTCCCCTTTCGAATACATCAATTCCGAGGATTTATTGTTTAATTTCGCCGTGGAGGATGAGATCTTCTTCAGATCGATGCTCGTGACTATGTCGTTCAATTTCACCTCGCTGATGTAAGTCGGGCGCAGGATCTGCTGGATTTCCTTGATGCTATCGTTCACGCGATTGATGTTTTCCACGTATTGGATGCTGTCCTTCTCCAGATCCTGCGGTATTTTTCCGGAATCGTTCATTGTGAGCGAGCTCCTTCTGGATTTCAATTTTTGCCGGCGCGTGCGCTCCTTGTGGATGATATCGAGTAGGTTTTCCAGGGTTTTTTTCATCTGCTTGCTGACGTATTTCATGTAATTGTGCGTGCTGGTGATGTTGATGATGTCCGAGGAGAGTTTTTCGGGATGCAGGTTTGACGTTGGATCTTCGACCGGTGTGTAAAAAAACTCGTGCGATAAGGGCTTCCCGTGCAGCTGCAGACCGGCGGGGTCAGGAGGAGGTAGTTGGTGGAGTTTCTCCTTGTAGAGTAGCTCGAATAAGCCGGTGCTAGAGTGCGGGTTTCTCGTCTTGTCTATGATAACTGGAAAGATACAGGAACGCATTATAAGGAAATCATTTCACCCCGGAAGAACCGATTTTTAATGAAACTAGGCAAGAAACCACTTTCTGTTTCAGCTAACAGCGCCGTGAAGGTATTGTAATCCATTCTGTAAAATATTGCAACCTCTTAAAGGCAATGTTACCCGAAACAGAAAGTGATTTCTTACATATTTTTATGGGAAACGCTTTTTTTGCAAAGATTCCTTTGTTAATAGTAACATACAGTGCATTCGAAAAGTTCCCCAAGCGATAAATAAAGCCAGGTAATGCGCGGTATTGTGTAAGTGCAACACCAAAAAATAAGTAATAAATCGAACAATAATAACAGAACCAATCAAGAATTATAACATCTGAAAAGCTGTGAAACACTCACCCTCTTAAGCAGCGTTATCAAGTAAGTTGGCGAGTTGCATCGAAATTACTGAGCATTAAAAGCAGAAGCACCATTAGCAGCATTATTACCCATTGGATAAGAATCGTAAAAGGTTAAGATCATTAGGTATGTTTCCACAGTTGTTTCGTTGAACGATGTTCGCCGTGGTGCAAAAATGTGTTTATATTTTGAAAAAGATCGTCCGACATCTACGGATGTAATACACGTTCGACATCTACGGATGTAATACATGCATGATTAAAACACTATAAATTGAGTTAACGGATTAGTCGGTGTACCATCGCAAATTTGTTTTAATGCGATATAATCGGAATCTTTCTTCAGCTCACTCTCGAACTTTTCTAAAACGCGATTATATTTTGCGTCATGTATAGTGCGTAGCAGTGACTCCACTAACGACAACGCTCTATTTTGTAATTGTTCTATTGCGTCATGTAATCCTTCGTAGTTATTACGAATAGTTTGTAACTCTGTTTCAATGGAAATATCTTGAAATTTTGTCTGGCTCATTGTCGAATAGTTTCTGCCACAAGATGTAAACCATGCACTTTACACGTAACATGTAAGCATGCATGAACCACCGCCGTAGCCAATGCGCTCGTCAATGCAGCATTCTGCAAATCACTCTCCCGGTCTCCGGTAAACTTTCTTTCTTCGGTCGCTGCCATAGAGACATGTCCTGGTCTCGTCGGAGAACAGAACAGACCCCCACTGCTCCAATGTCCAATTCAGATGATCCTGTGCGAAATGCAGGCATGCTTGACGGTGGGCTGGGGTATGTTTTGGACCAGTTGCAGGGTTTCTAGGAATCAGGTTTCCTTACAGCAGTCTTCGTCTTACTGTCCACTCGCTAATAATCAATTCTCGAACTTCACGGAGCTCTTCCTACACCTGAACCGCATTAAGTCGACGGTTTCTTGACATTGACACAATAAAGCGGTCCTCGCGCTCCGTTGTGCATCGCTTTCTGCCTGTTCCTGGTCGCCGATTAAAGGGTCGAACAGTCGCACGTGTCATATTCAGTCGTCGAGCAACAATTCCCTGATTATGTCCATTTTCGATTAAAGCGATTACTTGTGCGGCTTTTTCCGGTGTAGTATGTATTAAACTAACATACTTTGAGACTGACCAAATTATAAAAACTAAAATATTTTTGATCATTTCACACAGAGTGTCCTGGTATTCGTCAGCCACCGGAGCCAATTCTTACACGTTGGAGAACATGGTTGCAGGCAGCTTTTTATTATGCTGAACATTTCAAAATAGTAAAAGCTGTTGTTGCACAATTCAATCCTGCCGAAGCTGCAGCTATTAAGGAGAGCCAGTCGAAATTTCAAGATATTCCCGTTGAAACAGATTTAAAAAATATTCGTAGCTACTATAAAGGATTAGCTGACGCAATAGACCAATTACAAAATAGATCGTTATCATTATTGGAGTCTCTGGAAATTATGGACGGAGTGTATACGCAGCTACTGACTATATATGACGCAAAATATAATCGCGCTTTAGAAAAGATTGAGAGTGTGCTACAGAAAGATCCCGATTTTACCACACTAAAACAAATTTGTGATGGTGTATCGAATAATCCACTGACTAAGTACAAAGAGTATTTTAATCATGCAATGTATAACATCGGTAGATGTTGAACGCTCTTTTTCAAAATATATACTTATTTTCTCACCACGGCGAACATCGCTCGCCGAGGCAACTGTGGAAACACATCTAATGGTGTCAACTTTTTGCCACTCTTATCCATATGATGTTAATACTGTTAATGGTGCTTCTAGTTTTACTGTTCCGTAGCCAAGGCTGCTTAAAATGGTGAGTGTTTCATTACTTTTCACATATTATAATTATGTATTAGTTCTGTTATTTTTTTTCTATTTTCTTACTATTGTTTTTGTATACTAGGCAGGTACGGCTATGGCACGGCATCCTGTTACCGGGCTCTAATTATAATTCATTTCTATGGACACACCGCCCCTGCCTTCTAAAAAATCTAACGCTACTTCCGCAAGAACAATTTCATCAAAATCTCATCTTTGTTGTACTCGCCCACATTTGCTTCTTTGATGAAATCCATATACACATAAGATAGTAGTTGAACAAAAACAATCATTTGAATCCGCACATATTCCATTTACTTCTTGAGTTCCGACCTACAAAAAACAAAACGTGTTTTAGTCGCCAATTGCTTCAAATTACTCTCTCAATTTCGCCAATTAGAACTCAAAAAACAATTGGAATATGCCTTCGTCGCAAATTAATCTTGAAAGTGAATTTACCTTTGACGACATCCTCCAAAACTTGAGGGCACATCCTCGCAGTAATCGGCGTGGACGCGTGCAGGGCCGGTCTCGAGTTGATCTCGATCAACCACGGCGTGAAATCCTCGGTCAGCATGAAATCCGCTCCGTACAGCTCGAAGGAGTTCTTGCGCGTGTTGATGTAGTCCTGATGGATCAAGATGGCGGCCGTAATGCACTGCTTCATCCCCGGATAGATGATCTCGTCGAAGACGTTCGGATAGCCGATCATCTCGAGATAGTTCTTGAACTTGTGCGAGTCCCACATGTTGTATTCGGGCAGGGCAGGGTCGCGGTTCGAATTCTGGTACTTGCATTGCACCGAGTTGTTCGTGAGATGGATGCTCTCGTGAAGTTTGCGTAGGTTGTACGTTTGGGAGCTGAAGCGAAGATAGCAGGCTCTGGAAGATTTGAAAGAAGGCTTTCAAAATTTAATAATATTTGTAAAGAAAAGTACGCTGTGCAAAGTTCGCCGATTTTGTATGTTTAGGGTCTTAAGTAAACGCTTATGGGTAACACCACGCCTACCCGTTATCACCGAGACTACAAGACCTAACTGCTCTGACGTCAGCAGGCTGTGACGTATGTTGTCTTAGGTGAATGACCAGCCATAAACGCGTTTATACGGTTAGACCGTCTCTGCGTTTTGAACTGGTTTATCCAAATTATATTGGTTTTATTTAAAAAAATACTGTGTAGTGATATGTCCGTACTTTGTTGGTGATACCTGTAATGTTTTTCTAGTGCTCTATAAATGATAAAACCTTTTCTGAAACGATAAAATCGGGGTAACCTAAATACTGTGGCGTTGGCTGTTTTGTATGTGTTGTTTATGAGTTACACTTTGTAAAAGAAGATATTATTTATTTTTCAACAGCTACAGATTCAAGGACCGGTGAAACTATAACTGTAAGTTTACAAAATCCTAGGCTTAAAAAAGATGCTACTGAAACTCAATTCCTGTCCGTTGTATTTAACAAAAAGCAAGATTTTATTGTTCAAATATAAATTCTTAGGCGCTTAGGCTAATATCTTGTATGTCGATATATCACCTAAATAGCGTGACGTCATCGAACAGCGCTGAGGTCTTGATCTCCCGGTGATAACGGCCTGACACAAACGAGTAATAAACAACAATTGAGCGTCCAACATAGCAAACTAAGCATTACGTTACAACTTACTTATATATCCAGATCGTTAATGGTGACGCACAAGAGATCAAGAACCATTGCCTAATGTCGAACTTGGTATTGTAGATAAGCAACGGTCTCTCTGCAAACAAAAAAAGGAAAAGGCGAGATTCCTAAGATTATTGGAAATAGGCAAAGGAGATTTCTAACTTACCGATGTACTTTTGTATAACGTATTTGCATGTTTTTCGTTCGCTAACGATCCTCAACACGTAGGCTAGGGTCCTGCAGATATGGATGCCGATACCTCTACTTCCGGCCGTAGGTTTCAATATCCAGATGTTCATGTAACCGTCCATGTTCATATAGGGCCAGATCTTTCTCATCTTGCTCAGCATTATCTTAGATTTGTGGACTATGGATTGTTCGGTTTCTAGATCGCAGAGTTTGAAATGGTTCCCTACATGGACGCACCTAAAATATATGTTATAACATCAACTTTGTCGAGTCGAAAATAAAGTTAGAAACGTGATACCTGTAGTAACTATCGAGGAATTGATTCCAATCAATCTCCATCGCGTCCTGTATGATAAAATCGATGTCCTCATGCTTAAACTTCTGTATGAACTTATCGCATTCTTTCAGCGCGAAATGGAACGTCTTTATCGGCACTTTCCCCGCTTCCGATACCACCTTGGATACGGTATTCTCGCTGGTGAAGACGATCCACTTCAACAGCGACATCGCGGCCGTTATCTTGAAATCCTTAGTGAATTCTTCGGGATCGCCATTTTCCGCTAAGCTGTACGAACGCGGGTGACGTATGTAAGCGATGCCCGGATAGTTGTACCAATGCGAGTGTTTCATCAATTCGCACAGGCCGTTCTTGGTCGAATAGCTGTACATCCCCCGGCGTATATTGTTGATCAAAGTGAGCTTGACGCTGTCCGAAGTGGCGTGATATGCTTGGTTACCGTAATCCCAGAACAAATCCACCTGATGCCGAGCGCTGAGCATTTTCGACATGACGACGCGTTTGTAGACGTGACCCGTGCTCTTGTCCCAGACGTTTTCGATCAGCTCGTTGAAGGACATGCCCATCAGTTTGCGGATGTTGTCCCTGTCGCTTTGAGCGTGATGTAGGACGATTTTTTCGACCCATCCACGTGATACCAACGCCTTCCTGATCGCCCAGTAGTTACCGCAGACCGTAAAGGTCTTCTTCTCTCTTACGGCCGTCTCTACTTGTTCTCTATCGTCGAAATAGTAGATGAATAATAGAATAGACCTACATATATGGAATACGCTTAATAATAACAATTGGATCGACTGGGCAAAACAGTAGCGAAATTCAAAAACAATATGCCAGGCAAAGATTTTAGTTACGGGTTTACAAAAGGGCATAAAAGTAAACTTGCTGTTCGTTTACGTCAAAATATAAAACGTGCCAAGTTTGGCGTTTCTCCTGCAGCCATTATTTTTATAATTTGGAAGACACTTTAAAGGAAGGTGTTTCGTGTGGGGGGGGGTCACTATTATTTAAAATATAAAACCAGCAACTTATTTACTGTGTATTAGTATAAACTATTAATCTACAATACTAGATACAATACTTCATGCAACCATATCTGGGGATTCCCCATTTTCGTACGTCTAAATATTAAAGTCCTAACGCTCAATATGTCTAATTATCTAAATATATAACACCTCCCTTTTTGTGATTAATCTTAAAACAGTTCGTAGTCCCTAAGTTTCAACGGAATTACTTTATTTCGTTGTGGTCGCTTGTCTGGTTCTTGTAATTTAGTTTGCTCTTCAGGTTCCGTGGGGATGAAATACTCTCTATAATGCCAAAAGTTGGCAAAAATAAGTACCCGAAAATTGTGAGTGCTTACAACAATGAAGAAAAAAAATCTGGAAAGAAAATTAATGTCGAAGCTGGAAAAAGTATTGCGAGTTTGAAGGCAGCTCAGAAAATCCTGAAATCTTCGAATTTTCACAATCCGAAGCAGAAAATTACGTATCCGATGATTCATCAATTGAATCCGAAGAACCAAATTTAAAAACAATCAGCTCTAGTAGCAATATCCTTATAGAACTTGGAAAGACTTTTAAAAATGTTAGCGCAGAGTCAGAAGATGAAAGTCAATGATTGGTTCTTAATGGGTTTTCCTGCAGAAACAAGAACAGCTAGATCAAGCTGCAATTTACGCTTCTATCAACCCCAAGTTGTTAATAAAACTGAAGGTAAAGGGAGACCTAGAAGAGCATGGTTGGAAGATTAGCAGTAGCAAAGAGGGAAGAAAACCGGGAGAATACAACAGACTACAGAGGACAGGAAGAAATGGTGTGGGAAATATGTAAGAGGAGATAAGCTAACGGCCCAAATCCACAATGCCTTACACCCGATAAGAGTAGGTAGGCAAAAAGGATTAAGTGTTTCTATTGTCAGGACTTGGTACTTTGTGTTTTATTTTTTCAAATACGATATCTGGTAAGTCAAGCACTTTTGTAAATGGAAGTATTTAATACTTGTTATCTTAAAGCAAATTTAACTGAAATACTAAAAATAGGGCATCGGTTATTTTACAAATACTTCAATTATTTTCAAAGCGCTTGAATTGCTTTAAAGTTAATTGAATCACTTCATTAGTGCTTTAAAGATTCAAGTACTTAAAGAAAGTATTTCAAAGGTCAAGTACTAAATACCTTCTTTTAAATATAATTAAAGCACAGTGCTTGAAGCCCTAAAAGTGTTTCAAACACTACATCGAAGCACTTTTGTCAGAGCAAACCAATATTTAGCAGATAACTGCGGCGATGTGACTCCTTAATGTTACACCACCAACCTGTAAATCTTCAATAGTTCTTCACCGGTCAATTGCTTCCTTTTGAAGCTCGGCTTCTTCGTCAAACTGCTAACGGTACTCGTATTATTCGTGACGGTCACCTGAGGATTCAGTACTATCAGGTTAACGTTCCTCGTGTCCGATGTCTTCGTCAAGGGCGAAACGCTGCGATTCGAGCCGCGACTCGTGCTCAGCTTTGGGCTGTTGCTATGGCTGGCGCTGCTCGAAGGTCTGCTGACGATCCTTCGTGAACTAGCGAAGGTGGTCTTCACCGACGCAATCGTCGTCGATCTGCTGCCGGCGGAACAAGCTCTCGAATTCGAAACGTTGCTGCGTACCTTGCTAGGGGTCGGCGATGGACTCTTCGACGGTGACCTGGTACCTTCCGTTATGGGCACAATGGCGCTGGGCGGTTTGAAACAGTTCTCGTGACGTTTGTGGTTGAAGTGGCTGCTGGTCTGCCCTCTGATGCTAGCCGAGGTCTTCTTAAGGACAGCGCAGCTAGTGCAGCTGGAAATAGTATGGATATCGCAAGTTTTTTGCTGTTTTGATGAATTGTCTTCGCAGGACAATTCAGAAAGTAAACAGAAAACTAATTTTAGAGAAACAACTTTTTCCTACGTCAATTTATCTTTGTAAAATATTCTTTCAGAGTATAAAAATTGTAGTAACCTTAAAAAAAACTTCAGTTCATGCTTAAATCTATACGATGGCGTTGTTGCCAACTTTATTGGCAGATTATTGTGAAATCTAATATCTAAAAACAATGGACAAGTTCTCAGAAAAACCTTGAATTAACCTTTTTAGATAGGAGAGAATTATTTCTTGTAGAAAACAGGTCTTCAGAAAGTACCAGGTGGCAAGTTTTTGCGCTATAGTCACGCAATGCTTGATGGGAGTTAGATTACATCAATTTCTATTGTATATATGAGAAATAGATAATTTTTAGAGCACCGACATTAAGCATATTTTGAAGTGATGAGATGAGATTAGAACTACTTAGATAAAAAACCGTATATCCAGTTTTTCTACCAACAAATTTGCTGAGGATCCTTACAGCTTTTGAACTCAAAGTTTGATATTCATTTTTGATTGATATCCAAAACTCCACTAAATCGGAAGAAGCAAATTTTATTTTCAGGCTGTTGTCAGCGAGCGCTCCTTTGGTAGCGGGCGTCTTAAAACCGTTTACTTCTAAGATGTTTACTCTTCGATTGTTGTTTAGGAACTGAACTGGTGAAACTTGGACAATGTTCGATAGTATGCTATATAAGTCTACTAGAAAGGTCTATAAACTTCACGAAAGTTCCATACTTTTCTGGAATATTCTATGTGTATTGAGAAAGTTTCATATCTACGAGGGTAAGTAAAAACTTACTTACACTTTTAGTTCTACAACTGTATTAAACAAAGATCAGTGTACAACAGATACATTATTTTTCGATATAGTCTCAGCGAGCCATAAACTTCCGTATACCTTCCTGGTAGAAGGTTTTCGGTTGGTCGTGAAGCCACTTTTGCACCGCATCCCGAACGTCTGTGTCTGAGGCAAATCGACGACCTCTCAAAGCTTCCTTGAGCGGTCCAAAGATATGAATGTCTGAGGGAGCGAGATCAGGGCTGTAGGGAGGGTGTTTTAGGGTCTCAAAGCCCAACCTGTTGACAGTTTCTATGGTGTTATGGGCCGTGTGCGGACGGGCGTTGTCTTGCAACAAACAAACTTCCTTTGAGAGTAGACCACGGCGTTTGTTTCGAATTGCTGGTTTCAGCTTATTCGCCAACAAATCACTGTACCTTGCACTGTTTATGGTAGTCCCCCTGTCCAAGTAGTCGTCCAGTGTAGGGCCTTTTTCGTCCCAAAAACACGGTTAACATCACCTTCCCAGCCGAAGGCGAGGTCTTGAATTTGTTCGTGCTAGGGGATCCTGGGTGTTTCCATTCCATACTCTGGCGTTTCGATTCGGGCTCGTAGTGATGAATCCACGTTTCATCAACGGTCTTCCGCGTTGAAGCGATCCAGTAAGCGTTGCCAGATGTCCAAACGTTTGGTTTTGTTTTCTGCGGTAAGCATTCGTGGTACCCATCGCGCACACACTTTACGGAATTTGATAATTTGATAGGCAGAACCGTGACTGGTGTTTAAAGAAGATGCAACCTCACCTATGGCAACTCGCCTATTTGCTGTAACCATCTCTCGAGCTTGCTGAATGTTGTCATCGGTGGTCGAGGTTGACGGCCGTCCAGCTACCTCTTTTTGTGTTACGCTCGTGCGGCCACTTTGTCTCCGTATTGTGACAAATGCCTCCGGTGAATTTCAGCACCTTTCACACCCTCTGACCACAACAATCGGATCACTGCTCGTTGTTTCTCTTTGGTGCAAACTAATAGCGGAGCTGACATGCTTATGCTGTTGTAGCTAGCAGACAAATGACGCGATAGTGATTAAATTCCGCACACATGATCACAGAGGCGCCAACTCAACGCATGCGCAAGCGGCCGCCACTGCGATAACCTTCAAAGCTTGTTATGGCGAAAGTGTAGATAATATTTGACTTACCCTCGTATCTAGAAAGTTCTACAAGCTACGGGAACCAGATGTTCTAGAAAGTTCCAGTAGCTTCGAAGCCGTTTCAAAATGTTCATTCTAGAATGTTCCAGAACGCTATGTCTGCCCGCGTTTGCAGGATTGCCTCGCGGCGCACACTTAGGGAATCCCTGCCCTAGCCTATTGCTTCAGCATCTGTACGACCTCTAACACAGTATGGTGAGATTATAACCGTTACCAAAGCGAATCCTTGAACAAGACCAAGGGTAGATGGTAAACAGCTAGATGAATAATTTCCACAGCTCCATTTAATCAAATCGTAAACGGTTGTGGGAAATAAGAGGAAATTTCTCAAACTTATCTAATAGAACGTTGTGAGGAACTCAATCAAAAGCTCTACCAATGTGATTAATATTATAGGGATAAAAAACAATGGACTCACTTTTGACTTTTCATACAAAGCTACAACAGCAAATTTAATGATTTCTGAGAAAAGCGATCACTTCAAAGGATTCTGATGATTTGGATCTATAATGCTGGGTAAATTAACAAAAGATTAAGGATATTTACTAAGACTACAGCTTTATAAATTAAATCTTTCATTCAGACTTCATTAAATTAGATATTTCGCAACATTATTGTTTGGTAAACTTTCAAATGAAGATGAGAATGACAAAGGTTTAATACCTTGCTTTCTTTTTGGATTGCGTGCTATTACTGCTACTAGCTACGCTGGATTGATCGTTGATCTTTCGCTTGGGGAATTTTCTCAAACTTTTAGTGGTCTGAGTGCCATTCTCAGACTTCTCCACCTTCTTCTTGAGCTTCCTAGTGGCGCTCCTCCGACGTGGTGAAGTCGGTTTTCTTTCCTTCTCTTTCTCCTTCTTCTTAGGTACGATCTCCTCCTCTTTGCTAGTTTTAGACTTCTTCCTTCTTACTCTGACTTGTATCACCGATTGGACCGGATCACTTTTAATCTGTGGTAACACGACAAATGATTTTCGTGAAGTAATTTAAGCGAGTTAGTTATTTGGTGCTGTTCTGGAAAAGGGGGAAAAATAGAAATAAAGATAACCTGTTGGGGAATTTGCGGTTTCTTCTTGGGAACGGCCATTCTATTTTGCTGCTGCTATTACTAATATTTCGACTGGAATTTTGGGGTGGGCGATGTGGGTTACGGATGAATGGACGCTGAACACTTAAAATTTTGGCTGTGACATGTGACAAGGAGAATTTTAACGGGATAGCTGTCAAAATCTGACGTTTTCGTGTGGTGACTTATTGGTGACGACTTGATTGTACCGCAGCTACTGGATAACATTTATTTCCTCTTGTAAAGAAATATTATAAGGGAATGTGATTCAAGTGAAGATACGTAAAATAAGAATCAGTTCAATGATGATTTTCTTTTGTTTCAAAGAAGTTATCTTTACATACAAGAACATTTGAGTGATATCCATTTTTGTTGTTGATCGTTGTGTGGACCACTTTCTTCTACTCCACAAAGTTGAGAAGTATGGGATCAATGGTGTTTGTTAAATCGGTTTGAGTCTTCCCTTTCGGCGAGAAGCCAATTTTGTTAGCCTGGGTAATTGCTCTTCAGCTAATAAGGTTAATAAAAAGGGATTGATACTGAGACTAACCTTATTCCTACTGTTCCTTAATAATCTACCTAATTGCCTGAGTAGTCCCGATACCAAAGACTGGACCAAATCAGTCACTGGATTAGTGCCAATAAATTGGTTTTAAATGTTTTAAAACTTGTTGTTTGCTCTTTCTTGACGAGAGGGAATATGGAATCTACCACCTTAACTTACAATTAGCCGGTTCTGATTTTGAACTCGATAGTACGAGGGATGATCGTAAAATAAGGTTACCAAAGCCCTACAGCAGCAATAAGACGTGTTAGGCGAAATCCGACAACATTGGCGTGTGCAGCAGCTCTCCCACTCTATATACGTACCACTCCCGTCTCGCTACGTCGCTCAGTGTTGGCTAAGCAGCCATCCGAGATGGAACTCCCGATCGCCGCTATCGGCAGGTGCGAAATTCACGCTGTGATACGTTTTTTAAACGCGAAAGGGGGTTTCACCCATAGACATTCATCGTCAATTAACCGAAGTTTGTGGAGAAAAGTGTATAGCTGTTCAACACGTCCGCAAATGGTGTAGGGAATTCACTGGAGGTCGGACGGAAATTCACGATGAAGAGCGGAGCGGAAGACCATCAGTTTCAGAGGAAATCGTTGAAAAGGTCGAGAGCATACTGCTTGAGGATCGGAGGGTCACCATTCGTCAACTCGCTCTTCGGATTCCTGAGATTTCCAACACCACAATTGAAAAGATTCTTGAAAGGACTGGCGGCAGAATTTTACGACATGGGGATACAGAAGTTGGAGCAGCGTCTGCAAAAATGCTTGGATAGAAATGGCGATTATGTCGAAAAATAGCTTAAGTTTTTACTTTTAAAACGATGTGTAATGTTAAGAAAATAAAGAGTCCTGTCTATTTTTAAAAAATATAGGAACCTTATTTTACGATCATCGTTGAAAAGGTCGAGAGCATACTGCTTGCAAGTGTGCGCAGGCGTTTCTTCAACAATGTCAAGACAACAAGGAGGAACTTTTGGACTCCATTGTTACGGGCGACGAAACGTGGGTGTTTCATTTCACTCCCGAAAACAAGCGACAACCATACAAATGGCGCCACTCAACTTCGCCGAAGCCAAAGAAGTTTAAACAAACGCAGTCTGCTGGCAAAGTCATGGCAACCGTCTTTTGGGACAGGAAAGGGCTATTGCTGGTCGACTTTTTGCCTCCTGTGACGACAATAAACACAAACAGGTACTGCGATACACTGACTAAACTCAGACGGGCGATCCAGAACCGCCGGAGAGGAAGAGGTGTGACGCTTCTTCACGACAACGTTCGGCCCCACGTCTCTCGTTAAACCCAAAATTAAAGGAACACTTGGGTGGCGTACGCTTCGGGACCGACGATGAAGTCAAAGAAGAGGTTATTCGATTCTTGAAAGGACTGGCGGCAGAATTTTACGACATGGGGATACAGAAGTTTGAGCACTGTCTGCAAAAATGCTTGGATAGAAATGGCGATTATGTCGAAAAATAAAGTTTTTACCTTTAAAACGATGTGTAATGTTAAGGAAATAAAGAATGCTGTCTATTTTTTTAAAATATGGTAACCTTATTTTACGATCATCCCTCGTACATCTAAATTGCTTGGCCTCGTTATAAATGAGAATTCAAAATGGTTCAATCATGTAGAGTGGCCATGTCCTAAACTAGCAAGGCCATGTTATGGGCTTTTTCAAATGAAGAAACCACGCAATGACTACAGTCTGAATTTCATTCCAGGAGGTAGATCGTATTTTCACTTTACAAAAAAGTACTGTGTAATTTGAGACACAGCAATTCTTGCAAAAAAGGTTTTTGGAAATAGTAATTAATTTGTTAACGTTTTATATGCATACATCTTGTATTGTTTTTAAATTTCGTGACTCTTTTGATGTGAGCTTGCCACGCGCTTATAACGAACTAGAAATAGGAACAAGCTATTTCTAGTCCTGTAATTGAACATTTCAATCTCAACCAAAACTCTTTAATTTCTTTGATTTCAAAGAAAACCTACATTTCGTACGGATACACATTTACAACGCTGACTAGATCCTTAAAACCAATAATTTACAAGATGATTCCAATCTTTGCGTCATCTTCTATGGTAAGCGATGCTAAATTGAAACCGGAAGCGAAAACACTTCTCCGGATGTCATAATGGTGTATGGGATATAAAATCCCGTTGTTATTGTTTCATATTTCTTTCTCTATTTCATTCCTGTCGTTTCTTTTCCCTTGAAACGTGATGGCGCATAGTTTATTTTCTTCTGGTGCGCTAAGCATTGCGTCCTTTGTGGTCGAAATATTTGATAAACGTTATTAATAGACGTCAATGTAATATTTACGGTTTGATAACGCGGTGGGATTGCGGTAAATTCGAACAGAGAGACAGGTTCAAGGAAATCGATTGGGTTCGAAGAGTATGCGTAAACAATAGGGGTTTACAGTGCATATGCACTATGTCCAAAATCATTTGTTCACGTAATATAGTTAACTTTGGTGTTACAAGAATATTATTTCAACATCTACAAGGAAAATAATCAGTAACCTGACCAAATATGCGAGCGCATAAAAGTTTACACATAAAATAGAAGGTAAGAAATAAATTATAAAACGTGCTGAAACACTTACCGTTTTAAAAGTCTTCCGTGAAATCACAAACTGGGTAACATCTGTTAAATATTTGAATCATTAGATATGTTTCCACAGCTGTTTCAGTCAAGTGAGTACGACGTGCGGAATAAATGTTTTTTAATGCCGAAAACGACCGTTCGACATCTAGCGATGTTATATTTGCATATTTAAAATAATCTTTGAAACAACTTAATGCATCTTCACACGCACCTTCACAAATTTGTCTTAATATAAGAAAATCGGAGTCTTTCTCTAAAACACTTTCAAATTTTCGTATTACACACCAATTTGTTTCGCCTTCTACAGCGCATAACTGTGCGTGAATATCATTCACAATTTGAACAGAATCCACTACCGACATCGAAACATTTTGTAATTTTTCTATTCCCTCCGCTAGTCCGAAGTAATTGTTGTGAATAGTTTGTAAATCTCTTTTAACCTGACTATCTTGAAATATTTCCTGGCTTTTCTTGATTGCTGCAGCTTCTGTAGGATTGCATTTTAAAAGTACCTTCATTACTTGATCAAAATATTTGTTGTAGTAAAACGCAGCCTGCAACCATGTTCCCCAACGTGTAACAATCGGCTGCGGTGGTTCAGATAAATCAGGACACAGTTTGTGAAAGAGTCGGGTACGTTTCGGGGACTTTAGAAGCACTGCTTTTGTACTAGCAATCAATGCATTTACTAGTGGAAAACATGTAGGAACGTTTGTCCTGAGTCCACCGTTATACTCCCAACACCAAAGAACAGTCCAAACAATGGACACACAAAGGTTCTCCGCCACCAAAGAAGGCAAAAACGGTTTTGTCAGCAGGAAAGGTTATGGCAACTGTTTTTTGGGATTCTCGTGGAATTATTTTGGTCGATTACTTAGAAAACGAGAAAACAATAAATGGCGAGTATTATGCCACTTTGTTGCAACAACTTGGCGACAAAATCAAAGAGAAACGGCCTTATTTGATAAAGAAGAAAGTGCTTTTCCATCAGGATAATGTACCTGCCCATAGGTCTGCGATTGCAATGGCCAAAATTCATTAATTGGGATTTGAATTGGTGCCTCATTCGGTCTATTCCTCAGATTTGGCTGCCAGCGATTATCATCTGTTCTCAAACCTGAAAAAATTGCTCGGCGGTAAGAGATTTTCGTCTAATTCCGTGGTAATCGCTGCTGTAAATTTGGAATATCGTTGGAATAAGTGTGTTGAGCGAGCAGGAGACTATATTGAAAAATAAAATGTTTTTGGTCGAAAAAAAATTGCATTTTCATTGTTAAGCCAGGTAGTTTCCGAACGATCCCCGTATTTGGTACGTAACGTGGGGCGTCAACAATGATTCACATCACTTTATTTTGGAATATCTGGATTATTCCTATGTTAGAAGTGGTGCAATCCCAGAGCTCCACACCGTAGGTTCAATTTGGCTTGATTATTGATTTATATAATAGAATTTTATTTCTTAAGGATAGCTGTGAGTTTCTGCGTATGAGTCAATACATTTTGCTGAATTGTAGTCTCAACTGTTTACATTTGGTCACTATACATATGTTTCCTCCATGCTAATCTTCTATCCAAGTGTATCCCGAGATACTTAACGTCTTCGGCTTGTGGTATTACACTGTTATTAATTTGGACCGGTGGGCAAGTTTCTTTGCGCAGAGTGAAAGCTACATGTACAGATTTTGTCTCGTTGGTTTTTATACACCACCTTGCCAGCTATTTCTCGATCATTTCCTGGCCGCGCAACGGCCCCAGACGGCCACACATAACCCCTAGACATGCCCTAGTTTCCCTTCAAAAATAAAGCGATGACCCAATATATGTACACCCTTCTTTCTCCCCCTCTCAATTCTAAGCTGCGCGAAATGAGCCAGCTTTAACATAAGATGACAAAAGGGTTTAAGGTCCTTCAGACCGACCCTAGTTTCGATTGCAGTTCCCAGCCATTTCTCGATCGGATCATCCTTGGATCGGTGTGCGAGGAGAGGACTGCAGTGTCATCAGCGAAGGTTGCTATCGTTGTAGTTGTAGTTGTTGGCAAGTCGCCGGTATACAATCGATACATTGTAGTAACGGCCCCAGGACACTACCTTGCGGTTTAACCAGGAAGTGTCTGTAACTAAGGTAGGATTTTAGCAGATGATAGAATAGGTATGGCAAATTGTTCTTTATTTTATAAAGAACACCGCGGAGCAGTACTTTTTTGAGTCATTATTGATTGTGTTGACGATTCTAGACTTGTTGTATAGTCCCATGCTTGCTCCTAAATCCAAACCTGTGTTGCGGTATTATATTTCTAAATTCTATCCCTCTTATGAGTTTCCTTGCGATTATCTTCTCAAAGACTTTGGAGATAATGGGAAGAAGGCTTGTAGGTCTATAGGAAGTCCTAAAGTCAAAAAGATGAGGGGTACAATTTTAAAAAGATGGTTTGCGAGAGGTTTGTTAGAGGCTGGTTTAGTAGGGGTAGCTTTAAAAGGTATAAAGGATTCTGCAAACTATTTTTAACGACACCTTGCTCGATCTTATATCTCTACAAATAAGGATGATATTGCTTGTAACGTTGAATCTAGGACACCGAGCATGTAGACGATACAATCTGCTGGTTTTTGATCTGCGTGATTCAATTGCAGTTCTACAAAGCTTCCTTAAACATAAATCTATACCATTTCGAAATAAATTCATCTTAAATTTAAAAATGAATGGGAGAAAATTGATTTTAATTCGACAGCTGTTCGATGTTTCCCTTCTCCAAGGTTCTTTTAGAATCGCCTGTATACAATCGATGTGTTTGGGTGTCCAGCGTATAAAAGAGCTTTCCCCTTCGACCGCACAGGCAAACGCTACGTGTTAGAGAGGTCTGAATCAGTTCCAACCGCATCGAAATGCGGGAAGGCCATCGCCGAGCCGAAAGCTATCATATATATATATACTAAACATTTTAATCAGTAATAAGAACGTATTACACGCACGGAATATCATTGAAATAAATATGTTTAGTACGCCGTTTAAGCTATTAAGGAACGTCGTCCCGTGGACTTTGGTCCCTCTACGACCAAAACGCGCGTATTCGAGAAACGACTTCCTGTTTCATTTTCTACATCCTCCTACTTGTTTCCTCTCTGCTCTTGGCGCGGTTGAAAACCGAACGGGACGACGACATGGACCTTCTTCTCTTCTCTTGTCCGCTCCTTTCTCTGTCCCCTCCGCCGATGTTGTGCACGCGGTAGAGGACGATGGTGACTAATATTTGACTCGAAGCGAGCATCGGGCGTTGTATTATTGGTATTGTTGCCAGCCTGCGCCGCTTACTTGACCTGCCGCGCATTGGCGTATCGTTCGGGGCGGATTAATTTTCGAAAAATACGAATATTCAAATATTATATAGCATTAAACCAGGGCTTCCCAAAGTTTATCAGTTCGCGGCGCACTTACAGGTTTAGTATTTTGTCCCGGCGCCTTTTTCAAAATATGTGTACAATAAAGGAAAACAACCTTTATTCAAATTGATTCACAAGAATCATCAAACTAAAGTATTAAAATACAAAAAGATATGAAATAAATGGTGAAAACCTTCAACGACAAGTAAGTCAATGTGACGGGTGAGTTTGCTGATCGCCACGCATTTTTTCAAAACGTAGAATAAGGTTTAGCACAGCCACTCTCATTTCTCGCCCCGAATCGATTTTTGAGCGATATTTGCGACATTTTTATTACAGCTATAATCGCATAAATAGGGTGTCGCAAAGGGAATGGGGATCCTTACAGCTTTTGAATTCAAAGTTGGATATTCATTTTTGATTCATATCCAAAAGAAGCAAATTTTGTTTTCAAGCTGTTGTCGCGCACAGAGAGTTCAATTAGATTCTCTTCTTCCTGCGAAGTGAATTCTGGTAAAGCTTGAGCACGGAAAGGATCTTGGATCCACGTAAATTTCTCGACATTGTCTTCTTCAAAGTATTTAGCAAACCAGTTAGCGAGCTTGGAAGAATGATTTTGTTACAGGCCACGTATCTGTGCAATTCGGGGAAACAATGTTGAACGCCATCTTCATTGATTTTTCTTATTCACAACTGTACCTTTTTCCTAGACGCCGCAACCTTCTCCAAAAGTTTAAAATATGCATGTTATTGCCTGCAGAGACAGATTGAAGGCATTCAGTTTGTCAAAAATGTAGAATAAATATACCAGTTTCAGCAAAAAGTCGTTTTCATGACTTTCCTTTTGTAAAAAAGTGCGAATTTCTTAACATAGCTCGAATGCGCGGGATAAGACGTTGCTAAGCCATCGTGAACTGCAGTAGTATAGCAGGACCGTGTGTTCTCAGCTCCCATGTCCATGCATAGCTATTTGAAAAATCTGGCTTTGAGTGTTCTAGTTTTTATGTAGTTTACTACGTCTACACGTTCTAATACGAAATTCAATTGAGAGCTCATCGACTTTGATGGATGATGCAATAGGTCCACATAGCATGCGGTGTTTTGCTGCGAATAAGCGCCTGCAATTCTCCATAGTGATCCACATACCGATGCACTTTTCCCAATTCAAATCATTTTCGGTTAAAAACTTGCCCAGCATTTCCAATAAGTCTAAAGCCCACATAAAGCTAAAGTGACATCTCGAGACCAATCACTCTAACATGGTTAAAAAATCTCGCGAATTCTTTAATTAGCAAGTTGCAAGATTTACAAAAAAGCAAAAAATGTGTTTACTAAACAAGCCTCAGTACTAAGCAACGTACTGCTAGCATCTTTTAAGGTCGCATGCAGAGTGGCGAAGTGCCATCATCGCAGAAGAACTTACTATACAAGACAATGCAACATACCCTGTGCATCTGCGAAGCTGCTGGGTGTTACTTTGAACTCTCGATTAACATGGCAAGCACTACACTATCTTCGGCCATATATGCCATAAGGAAGATAAAACAAACGCTAGACGAGCCTGCAGCGAGACAGGTATACTTTGCCCACTTTCAGTGTAGCAACGTATGCATTTGAGATCTGGGGACACTCGAAGCATACCGGGAAAATACTGCTGATGCAAAAGAAAGCTATGCGGGCTCTAGAGGGACATCCGCAGACTATGCACTGTAAACCACTCTTCAGGAGATTGGGAATCCCCACTATGACTTGCATATTTGTATTAAAAACTTTCTAAATTGTGCTGACCAACATGTCAATACTAACGGCGAGCAGACAACCATGAGTACCAAACAAGAACAGCTTATTTGCTAAACATACCGTACCGTAGATTGGACATCTCAAAAATTCAACAACTGGGACTACGAATATATGATCATCTACCGGCAGAGTTGAGAAGTCTAAGGGAGAAGGAACTCATTCAGCGGGTAAAGGAAATACTTATGCAAGAGGTCTTTTACACCATAGAATAATTCTTTAATTTTAAAATGATGTTTTAATTAGGTTATCTATATGTAGTACCATGTACGAGGATAAGTCAAAAATTACTTACACTTTTAGTTCTACAACTGTATTAAACAAAGATAGGAGTACAACAGATACATTATTTTTCGACATAGTCTCCACCTTTAGCAATGCACTTGGTCCAGCGAGCCACAAGCTTCCGTATGCCTTCCTGGTAGAAGGTTTTCGGTTGGTCGTGAAACCACTTTTGCACCGCATCCCGAACGTCTGTGTCTGAGGCAAATCGACGACCTCTCAAGGCATTCTTGAGCGGTCCAAACAGATGAAAGTCTGAGGGAGGCTCCAGAGGCCCCAACTCAAAGCATGCGCAAGCGGCCGCCACTACGATAACCTTCAAAGCTTGTTATGGCAAGTGTAGATAATATTTGACTTACCCTCGTACATACCTATATTTTCTTTTTATTGACGTTTTGTTCATAATGAATACAGATTATTATTATTATGCTGAGAGAATCGGTGGGAAAATTAATTTCAAATGTACCTTCAAATATCCAACAGTTAGTCGAAGAATCCATCAATTAATAGAGAAAATGAAAGGCACGGAATTTGGTCTACAACTTGATGAAGCTATTGACAGTAACAAAGACGTGCACCTTGTGTTATTTGTAATGTACGCTTCCTGGAGGATAATATTATCATTGAAGACATTCTGTTCTGCAAAAGCATCGTTGGAATTGAGTCTTTGCGCTTCCAATGATGACCACCCCGCAGTCCTTGCTATCATAATTACAGCATAAATGGACAATTTTTGTCAGTGTTCGATCCCAAACAGACTAAAGATAAATCAACATTGTTTTCCGCTATTATATGCACCTCCTAACTTCACGATTACGAGCCGCCGTCGTTTTACAACGATCCGTTCCGAGTATCGGTGTTCGGCATCCTCCGACGACGATGACTGCACAGGTTCGGAGTTGTAGATTGTCGAAGCGAAGCAGCTAATGCAGTTCCAGTTCCAGTAGAATACTCTTAATATTGGATTGGGGCAGAGGCCGTGAGCGGCGTTATATCGACGGACGAATCCGTTGTCGTTGTGTAGTTGTTCGCCGCGGGTACGAGGCTCCGATAGAATCCCGGCGACATATGCGATTAACTTTAAGTTTTTTTCGGGCATCACGAGAACGCAGCACCAGGGAACATGTGTTTTAATATTCAACGAGTGTTAACCTTTTCGGGTGCCGCTGGTAAATAAGCGAGGCGATAGAGTAAGAGTAGAGTGGATGTGTGAGTGCGATCAAGTGCGGAGGTGAACCTCAACCTCTTTTCTTGCATACCGTATAATTAGATACATATTAGACACTCCATTATTCGAGAAACCTTGTTTACACGACACTAGGATTAACAGCGATGCTGTTATCGTCCTTATCGCTCATCATTATCATCGTTTAGATCGCGTCGTAGTGTGTGTGAATTCGGACATGTCTTGGATGAAACGGCCCTCCAATCCGATAAAATACACTTCCCATCATCAAGTCGAGTATCCAGTCGAATATGAAGACAATGGTTACAGCAATATCTTCCTCGACGATACAGTAAGTTCTCTATGACTTTAGAGACTTTTAGTTATATTTCACGCTATTTAGTTTCCTATTCTACGGACGGAATCACACACCCCCTTTCATAATCCATACTCCCGAGAGAGACGCACAATAACATATAGTTATTAGTAGAGAAATGGATCTATTCCGTAGAATAGGCGCAGCATCCCTCATGTGTCCCTTTCAAGTTTAATTCGTTTGTGCGGAGCTGCCAATGTTACTGCCGTATCACCATGTGAAATTTCGGCAACGTCGTTGAAGAAAAACACCCTAAAGTGCGTCTAAAAATAGCCGACGTTTATTCTATTTTAGGAAAACAAAACAGCTGTGTGACTGGTTTTGGTTGTTACCTTTCTTTTTGTCTTCGTCGCTGCACTTCAGTTTAATAGATTCTGTAGGTACATACATGTGGATAAGTTTTTTTTGTAACGAATACATTTGTGGCTGTATTAATCGGTTTAATACAATTAGAAATAGTTCACCCACAAATTTTAGCGATTCTTAGTATTTGAGATGAGTTTAGATCTAAATGACGAAGATATGAATCTTGTACTATTTATAAACCGTAAACCAGGTATGATTTTTTCCAAAACAAACACTTCTGTCTCCTACACAGAATTTAGTATTCATTTCTTAGTATTTTTACGAAGTTATTGTATGCAGGTTGTTCAAATGTTGATTAAATTAGCAAAGATGCAGTGATTTTTCCGCAGATCACAATGGCCCTGAGAAAAAAAAATTCACGTCGCATTTCAGCGATAAATTGAATTGTTTATATTTCTTAAATTGAACACCCTGTATATTTTTCAATTATTCGATAGAAAATGAAACTCTGCGTAAAATATCCTTATAGTACTATAGTTCTAAAATGAAAAACAAAAGAGACACGGTGAAATGTATAGTGGACAATTGAAACTGTAATGAGATAGTCCAAACATTAAAACTACATATGTAATTTATTCCGTCCAATAAAATAGCATAGTCGAAAAACAAATTGCGCATCATATTTCAGCGTTTTGTTAAATAACTCGCTTTATTATTAAACACCCTGTACATTTTTTTACAAATTGATAGAGAGTGACATTTGAAATAAATTACTCTTATAACGTTAGGTCCCCAAAATGACAGATAAAAGAGATTTGATAGGTCTTACGATGAAAGATTTAAAATATAAATCAAAGCAAGACGAACGATGCTTTTTTTGGCCAACCTATTAGTGGGAATAATTGTTTTTTGCCTCCGTTTTTTTTTTTATTTTTTTGTCTAGATCATGTGTTTTATAGTTGTTACTATTGTTACTGAGTGCTACATGCTTTTGAAGTATATTTTGTTTGCGGTAGGAACTACGAAAGACCACTGCGATGTTACAGCGAAACATTTCCGGATAGGATCCTGGAGTACTAGAACATATTTGCTACGTCCCTTCTATGGTTCCTTTAATTGCGTTCTGCAATACATCCATATTTCTATATCGCTGCCTGTACATGATGTTCATTAAGAATCCACACAAGAAGAAATCTATGGGTGATAAGTAGAGCCCGGTAACAGGAAGCCGAGTCATAGCCGTACCTGCCTAGTATACAAAAACAATAGTAAGAAAATTGAAAAAAAAAATAACAGAACTAATACATAATTGTAATATGTGAAAAGTAGTGAAACACTCACCCTTTTAAGCAGCCTTGGCTACGGAACAGGAAAACTAGAAGCACTATTATCAGTATTAACATCATACGGATAAGAGTGGCAATAAGATGACACCATTAGATGTGTTTCCACAGTTGTCTCGGCGAGCGATGTTCGCCGTGGTGAGAAAATGAGTTTATATTTTGAAACAGAGCGTTCAACATCTACCGATGTTATACATCCATGACTAAAATACTCTTTGTACTTAGTCAGTGGATTATTCGATACACCATCACAAATTTGGTTTAGTGTGCTAAAATTGGGATCTTTCTGTAGCACACTCTCGAACTTTTCTAAAACGCGATTATATTTTGCGTCATGTATAGTCAGTAGCGCCGCATACACTCCGTCCATAATTTGCAGAGACTCCAATACTGATAACGATCTATTTTGTAATTGGTCTATTGCGTCAGCTAATCCTTTATAGTAGCTACGAATATTTTTTAAATCTGTTTCAACGGAAATATCTTGAAATTTCGACTGGCTCTCCTTAATAGCTGCAGCTTCGGCAGGATTGAATTGTGCAACAACAGCTTTTACTATTTTGAAAGGTTCAGCATAATAAAAAGCTGCCTGCAACCATGTTTCCCAACGTGTAAGAATTGGCTCCGGTGGTTGAAGAAGATTATCGCTGCGCCATCGCTCATAAACATCAACACTTTATCTTTTGAAATTTTTACAACGTACAAAGTACAACCTTCGTAATTGCTGCAGCAGTACACTCTTGTAGTCTTCGGCTAGCTAGTAACACTGGTAATGTAGGTTTGCTAGGGTCTAGTATGCGTACCATATTTACAATTGATTTTTTTTTTACAGTCTGTTGTCACGTCAACACATAACCAAAGAAACTGTTTTTTTCAATAGCGTTTATTTTCTTTTCTTCACGTCATCGCGTACAACTGCAACATGCTTACTTGCCGTTTTCTCCGTTGGCAACCGCAACTCGGGATTGTATTTGTCCCAAAAGTACTTAAACGGTTGGTTATCGAGCCTAGTAGCAAATTACAGTTTATCAACATAATTACATAAAAAAATGCACTTCTCGGTGGCATGCCCAATTTTCGTTTTCTATGCTGTGCGGAATTTACGTGCCTTGTACAGTTCCACTTTTTATTTAATATCAAATGTATTTTGCACACTTTACAAACTATCTTACTCCCGTTGTAAAATAAATCGGGAAAGTCAGAAATAAACTTATTTACTATGTCTTGAAAGGGTCATTTTTTAGCCTTCGACATGTTCACTAAAAACTACAATTAATAACTACGTCTGTATCAATAAAATCAACACGCCCTATCCGCTATCCAATGCTAAACTGAACTGAGTGATGATGATTTGCCGTGTCATAATCGACCAGCCCTCCCCGCGCACCTAAACACAGTCACACCGCCGCTGCGATTACTCTCCAGTTACCGGGCTCTAATGATAACTTTACTTCTCCTTTTGTATCTAACCTAAGGTACGGTACTAAAAATCATATCTGTTTAAGGCGCACTTCCGGAGGAATACCGGAATAGATCGTTCTGTTGTTTAGAATTTTATGTACTGTGCTATTCAAATAAATTTGTTTTTTAAGACGTTTTGAAGTTGGGAGAAAACGTCCTGAAATGGCAAAATTCAATTCGCTTACAATTTCAATTGTAATGCATCCTTTTCGCGCACGGTATATGAAACAAATCCAGTTTAAACTTATTTTTACGCAGCGCGATAGGTATTTGCAAACAGAGAAGCGTGCAACACAATGCTCTCAGCTTAAGTCTCTTTGTACCTGAACGTCCTAACTAAGACTTCCAGTCACGTTCCTAGGATACGGCATTGGATTATAAATACCGTGTATACGCACATAAAAATTTAAATAATGTATTTTAATGCGTACACGCCGGAAGCAGCAGGATAGATATAGTAGAGGACCGTAGTATGGTAGTTGAACGCGTAACGTGATGCCTACAAATCTTCTCTTTTCTTTTATTGGGCGTTCCGAAAAGATTCGGAAGCAATATGGACGTACGAGTGCTTATATACAGTGTGGAATCAAAAGAATGGCAACCTTTTTATGCCAGATGAATATGATGCAAAATAGCTCTGTATATTTGTATTATTTCTTATTACCTACTACTTATTACTAAAGCGTGACAAACGGTTGCACCCCCGGAGACGCTTGTACGGCGGGGTGTATGTACGTAGGTGGATGCAGAGTTCAGTAATGCGGTAGACATTGAGGAGTTCGGCCGTTCGGTTATTTATCGGATTCTCATTGTGTGTTTTCGAAAACATGGGACGTAAACCTGGTGTACCTCTAGCATCGCATGTGAAGAAATATATTTGGCGTTTCCCTGGTTTGGAATCTACAGGTTCGCACATTCGTTGCAAATTTTGCGGTATAGGGTTGCTAGGTCGCACGACTCCGTACTGGCAGTTTTTGTATGACTTTATCTTCATGTTGAGCACGTGCAATATCCCACAACACCTAGTAGATAATGAAAACTTTCGTCTTTTTTGGGATAAATATGTTCCATCATGGAAGCTACCGACAAAAAGACAATTGTGGTACAATTTGCCACATGTGCAAAGTACAATAAAAGACTATATAAAAGACGAGTTGAGAAATCAACAAATCTGGTTGCTCAGAAACACAGCGTGATTCATATTGTGGCGCGTCCTTTAAAACGTAATGGTCCAGCAGCTTCCTTGTTATTAGCCAGTAAAAGGATTGAAAGAACTGATGCCGAAACCATTGTAAACATAATAAAAAATATGTTAAGAGAATTTTGTATCGTAGGAGCTCAAATCACCATGTTAGTTTCTGACGGAGCCGCAGCAATGCTGAAAACTGGTAGGATGTTAAAAGTATGCTTTCCGATTCTTCTTCACATAAGATGCCTCATACACGCATATCATCTCGTAGCAGAAACAATCCGAAGCAAGTATCCTAGGGCGAATGATTTAATATCATCTACCAAAAGCGTGTTTGTGAAATCTCCCAAACATATCCGCGTATTCAAGCAGTTGTATCCGCAAATTCCGCTACCACCTCAGCCTGTATCGATGCGATCGGGAACATGGATCGAGGCAGTATCTTACTATCGCAAATATTATTCCCAAGTGAAGTTAATTTTAGTTTTTTCTTCTCATTAAACTTATTAAAAGCGCTTCTCCTTACTGCTACTCCGTTTTACTTCTTCGTATATATTTTTTCTCCTTTGGCGTTCTACGTTGCCTTAAATGGTATTCGTCGGAACTAGACGATGTTCAAATTCCATTTTCCTTTTTTGGCATGGAGAATTCATCGGTAACTCTGTGAGCGAAACGGTTTCATTTTTTCGCTCCCATTGTTTTTTTCACTCTTAATCTCGCGCAGTTAAAGGTCATCAGCCGTTAAAAACGTATTTCATAAACAATACGCTAGAGTAACAACAACAGCTGCGGTGAAATAATCTAAACAATCGCCGATCGACAGGCCTTCTTAACGAGGCGATTTGCAATACAAATTAGCAATTAGTCGGGCTAGTGACGGGTTATTACACTCTTGTCATGTTTTAAATCATCCAGGAGAGGAGAAAGGAATGAATAACAATAACAATTGCTCGCCTCTATAGACGCGATGGTCCTTTGTGTTTAGAAAAAAAAAAAAAACCTAACAAGAAGATAAAAAAGACGAGCCATCAGCACACTTTCGCCGATAGTTTATTATTTGGATCTTTGGTCGTTTTTTTTTTTTATATTGGAATTTGGACCGGCAGTCTTGTGAGGATCTGCTGCTGTTAAATTATCAAATGATCCGCGAAAAAAACGTGAACGTTGTTTACGCGATTGGGGAGATTGTTTAGTTATCGACTGGTGGTTCTAATTTAGGTAGTTGCGAAATCAACGATATGGAAGAGGAGATAGTTTAGCAGCGAACATCTGCACGAGGTTCTCGTAATGTTTGTATGATGCAATCGAGACCGCTTGATCATTAGGTAAACAGATTTTTAGATTTCATCGGTTTAAGTACTTATGATTTAAGAGTTTAAAAGAACTTTCGCTTGTTTACCAAAGCAACAGATAAGGCTAGATTAGTATGTTTCCTTCGGAAAATGCGTTAAGAAATTTCGTGGCAGTCCAAAAATAGAGGGTGTCCCAGATCGAGTGGGATTGCATGGGTAACTTTCTTATCATTGAATATTTCGCAGTTTTATGTGCTAATTTAAAATCTGTTTGAAAAAGTTCAAAATGTTAAACCCTTCAAAAGTTATTAAAAAAAAAAACCTAGAAACTGTCAATTTCTTGTATGTCAAATATCTTCGTAAGTATAAGAGATACGAAAAAAGGTTTCAAATGAAAGATAAGACCAATTTAAAATCGATGTTGTGAACAGAAATTCAAGAGGGAAATTGATAATTTTTAGTTTTTTTTTAAATAACTTCTAGCAGGTTCGACATTTTGAACTTTTTCAAACAGATCTTAAATCGGCACATAAAACTGCAAAACATTGCCAAATTAACCAAATCTCCATCTTCAATGATAAGAAAGTTACCTATGCAATCTCACTCGATCTGGGACACTGTGTATATTAAATGAGATAGAAACGAGAATAATTTCAATTTGGTTTATGCTATTAGTAAATTTAGACATACAGCACATCTCCTTCTGTTGCTATCAATATTCCTTGGCTTATCTATTGCTTCTTCTACAAGTCTTTAAGAATTCATCCGTATGTTGGGAACTTTTTATGAGAAAACCGTTTCAAATGGTTACAGTATTGGTGACGTGAATCAGTCTGAATCCATTTAATTTTCTGGGGAAAACTGCAAAAACATTGCAAATACATAAAGCCCCAAACTTAGCGGAAACAATATTTAGATAAGGGGATTCTAGATCACCAATAGAAAGATGAAATATCCACCTGATTTGAGCAATAAATAACAAGAAACAAAAAAAATGTGACTGACGATAAATAAAAAAAAAAACAATTAAACATTAGTTTACTATTAATTTTTGATTTTAGTATAAATCCAACTTGATACTTTTTATTACATTATTTATATACGTTTTAATACATAAAAACAAATTTTCATTCGTTTCCCTTTTGTTCTTCAACTGACAAAGCTTTCTGAACAACGAAAAGTCAACCTCCTTGTGTACCAAGATTGGTTGGCAGAGAAAAATGACACCCAATTGTTCTAAAAGAACATTTTAGATTCTTATAGTACTAAAAAAGGACTCTGGCATAATTTTTAACCCCTAGGAAGCCAAAAAATGCTTTTCTTTTGAACGTGTAGTCGTAGATTTGCTTTGGGGAAATGTAGACATATTTTGCTTGAACAAGGCTTCCCAAAATATCTGATTTCTCACAAGAAATATGTCGTAAATCTATAATAACAAAAAGATATCGTCAGAAACAGCATGTTTTCGTTTGTAGGGGATCAAAATTTACTAAAAATATATGTATATTTCGATTTTGAAAACAACTTTCGATACAATAGAATTCCTCTATCTTTTGGAAATATTTGTTTGGCCTTTGATTTTTTCATATCTCATCAAATCCTATATTAGGTTTAATATTATGCCCGGTTTCGTTTATGTGTCGTGCTACACTCGACGATTGAATCCTTCCATAGCGGTAACGAGCTAAATGTCCTTTGAATTTGGTGCCTACCGCCCGTTTGGTTTGTCCAATATAGGCTTTATCGGTCACCGCATGTGATTTTATAAATCCCAGCCTTTCATTGGCATCCGGTTTATCGTTGGGATTGCCTAGAAGGTTTGTGAGTGTATTTTGCGAACTGAAATACACGTTCATACCTTGTCCCCTAAAAACTTTACTAACACCTTACGATATTCTGTGGAAGGGAAGTTTTATCGCACGTTTTTCGAGCAGGTTAACAATCTTACAAGTTGCAGTTGAGAGAAGATAACCCAGACCCCAGACGAAATACACGCGAGAGACCCAATCCATAGATTCTTGTAGCTCTAGACGGAGCGTTTCTTTTTGCAAAGCGTTTACGTCATAACATTACTATCTAACTTCGTATCTAACATCCATAGATTTCGCAAAACCTCGTAGTACTTTGCACTTGTCGCTAATCGCACTGATGTTTGTATAATTTTGCCATTTAGTCTTGTGGTCGGCTTTCAATAAATAAATTAACCGGCGCCCACATCCTAACTAAAGGGAGGATAGACGATTATAATGTTATGCTTCAATCATCACAATGTCACCACAAAACTATTAATTATCGCCTGGTGAGTCAGTCGGAAATGTTTCTGGAAAAAAATGGATAGGATAATAATATTAACATCTAAATAGAGCGAAGATTTAAAATATTGGCCGTTGAATGTTGCCCAACGATAACAACCTCACGCAAAAGATTTCTTAACTCACTCTTACTGAAGAGAAATCTACATGGACGCAAAATATCATAAAATATTTTCAATTTATTTTTATTATGAATCCCTACATGGATTGGTAAGTATAGCGTGCTAAAAATATCAGTGCTACACGGATCCAGTATAAGGATATAATTTATGCGTGTCTACAGTAGGGGTTCACGGCTTTCTAAGAGAGAATGGACCTCCTACACCACTCTTTTTTAGACGACCACATGTTCTAATTCTGTTATTGTTTGGTTTAGGACACGTGCAGCGTTTGCAAAATTAAATACAGTGGGAGAGTTTGGATATTATGTTGTTTTATCTATCTTCATCAACTATAAGATTGCATAATGCCTAGAATATATTCAACTTAAACCTAAAAAATTCGGGCTATTGTGGAAATAGAAGGAAGATGGACATCAAAAGCATGTGCTACGGATTTAAACGTATGCCATAGGTGAATTTGGAACGTTACAAATAGGAATATTACCTTTAATTTTTTGTTTAAAACGTTTTGAGAGTTGTAAATAAACTTTTCAGTACAAAAAGGTGTTCACACTGCTCTGTATTTATTTATATCAGTGTGTTCGTTACATTGTAGATCGTTTGAATGACCAGGATAGATCTACTTATGGTTATCACTATACGAATTATGTTTAAAAGTGGTTACTTGGATTGTATGCAGTATTAACTGTTATGGAGTCGCGTTGTTCTTGCGGCAGGGTCCCCAATTGTACCAGATAGAATACGATAAGAAAAAGTGCTACCAATATTTAAGAATACTCTTGGTTTAACACATCGTAGCATGAATTACATTTTAAGATTTGTAATTACTCAATTGCTCAAAGTAAGGCAATTGAATTCAGTTAAATAGGTTAGTGCATACATCAATATATACTTCTGAAAACATTTCTTAAGACGTCTATTTTGAAAGCAACTAATTCAATTTCCAGCACCAGCATTATCTAAGGAACTAAATCCTCCACCCCCCGTAACACCCGTTGCCGCTTTCTATCTCTGTCATTCTTTCATTCACCATGTTTCCTTGATCGTCTTCTTTAATCGAAAGGAAACACACAATCTTACTAATTGATATGCGCCTAGCCGTTTCGTTTATAGCCGAAGCTTCTATACGATACATGTTCCACTAGCACTACTTGCTGTCCATTCAAAAGTATCTCGACCGGCAGCGTGGTGATAAGTAAAATATGTATTACGTTTGTAGTTGTAGATTAGAGAATGAATTACGCTCCAGACAGATGTGAAATTCATTTAAGAATGGCATCAGTATGTATGTGGTATTTTTATTAATATCTCCTTACAGAAGAAAAATTGGGCCAAACGCCTTTGCTTTACATAATCAATTTACGTAATTCTCCGCTTTTAATAACTCAATGTTCCTTTTCTACGCCTAGTGTTGTTTCTCTTTGTAAAAATGGATGAGAAAGAATTGAAAAGAGTAGATGGGAGACGGGATGATACGCGAAACAGGGTCTAGTACTTCTGTCTTTTACATGGTTCGTTTACATTACGTAAAAATCGATCTTGTTTATGCTAGAGAGTAAGGAGAAAACGTAACGTTTGCTTGCTTCACACGACTTGTTTAGATTTCACTTATACGTCGAGGTTTTCAAGAGGAATTGTCCATATAAATACACATTTCATGGTGTTAAAATGTTTGCAATCTTTAACGATGTCCTGGAGATAATCAACATTGTTAGGTTTGGAAAATCCCTCTTTGTCCCTTCCTGGAGGTAAATGTGAAAGTCGAAGAACAGCGACAGCAAATGAAGCCAACAGAATAGGTGTATTAGCAAGTGTTGCTTACAAATCCTCATACTTCTGTGAGATCTCTAAAATTCATTTGGTGCATGGGTTTTACGATGACGATGAAATTCGTAGTCATAATTTTGTCACGGAAATGATTGTATTTCCTTGTTTAAAACATTTGTTAACTTGATTCCAGAAAATCCTGCAGAAAATTTGAAGAAAGCGATTCTTAGTATAAGTAAATGGCCTTTATAACTAGAGTTGCTTAATTTGCGCCAATAGCCAGTGGCGGGCGCATAAAAGTTTATATAAAATAAATGGTCAGAAATAAGATATAATACGTGCTCAAACACTTACCGTCTTAAGAGTCTACCGTGAAATCACAAAGTGAATAATGTCTGTTAAATATCTGCAGCATTAGATATATTTCCACAGTTATTTCGGCAAACCGAGTGCGGCGTGAGGAAAAAGTGTGTTTATATGCAGAAAACGAACGTTCTACATCTAGTGACGTTATATTTGCGTAATTAAAATAATCTTTGGAACAACTTAACGGTTCTGTTGACGCACCTTCATAAATTTGTCTTAATGTGCCAAAATCATAATCTTTCTCTAAAACACTTTCAAACCTTTCTAGAACACAAACATTTTTTGCGTCTTCTACCGCGCATAGCTGTGCGTGAACATGCTGCACTATTTGCAGAGATTCCACCAACGATACCGAAGGATTTTGTAATTTTTCTATTGCCTCCACTAGTCCGAAGTAATTGTTCTGAATAGTTTTTAAATCCGTTTTAACCTGCCTATCTTGAAATTTCGACTGGCTTTCCTTCAGAGCCGCAACTTCCTTTGGATCGAATTGTAAAACCACGTTCTTAATATTTTCAAAATATTTATGATAATAAAACGCGGCCTGTAACCATGTTCCCCAACGTGTAAGAATAGATTCTGGTGGCTCGGGCATACGGGGGCACAGTCTGTGAAATTTGCGAATGCACTGCTTTTGTATGCGCTATTAAAGCGTCTATCTCAGGATAACATTTTCTAATACCATCTGCCACATGACTGAAAGCATGAATTTTACACGTAATATGTGACAAGTTAGCACAATGTTTTTTAAGAGACCGGCCTACAGAATGCATGTTTGCGGCACCATCACTCAAAAACGTCAACAGTTGGTTTGTTGAAAGTTCAAACTTTTCCAAGGTATTTAACACTAACTTTGAAATTACTTCGGCAGTACATTGTTGTACTCCTCCGGAAGCTAATAGAATTGAAGGTGACGATTGATGTGGTTCCATTGCACGTACCATTACATTAACCACAGAATGTTTTTTACGATCTGTTGTTTCGTCCACGCATAACCACAGTTTTTTATCTTCTAACTCCGATTTAATTCTTTTTTCAACATGTTCACGAGCAGATGACACAATTCTTTGTAACGATGCCCGACTTGGTAATTTGCAGTCTGAATATTTATTCCAAAAGAAGACATTATGCTTCCTTGTCTAGTAAATTAAACGGTAGATTACATGGAATAAAGGTAACGCATAAATTAAATTTAAATTTGTCATAGTGTCGTGTGTAATTTTTTTTTTTAAGAATGCTGTTTACTATTTACGTGACGTAGACAATCCCTTTTGGACCAACACATTAAAGGGATATTACAAATTACACATTGAATTTTAACGCCATCATAATTTAGGTCAGGCATTTCTGCTATAAATTCTGTAACTTTGTCCAACCTTGATCGTTTTTGCGACGTAGGCAGCATTTTTAAAACAAACGTAGAACTACGAAATAGTATTTACGGCAGCGTACATGTATACACAACAGATCTGGTTGAAACTCGCAGTTATACTGAGGGTTGTATCGAATCGCCGCCACTGCCTGTTGGCGCTAGTGAGTAACTCTATTAATTAGTCTTCTTGGACTGCATATGCATTTGTATTGTATTCAATATCTCTTTTATTGCTTGAGTTTTGGTATTTCCACATTTACTTACCTCCTTTCATTTTAGTTTTATTACCGAATTTTCTAAAACGTATTTTTGTAATGGTATGCCATTTAAGAGGTGAATATGTTAGTTCTAACTTAACTGTTGATTGCGCTGCTGCTCGTAAGTGTTGAGCCCTGTCTGTTTGAAATATAAAAGTTCTAAAATAACTAATCATCTCAAATTCTTGATATATAAAATGGTAAACTGAATCAAGAAAGGAACCAAAATTAAAACTTCTACTTGTTCATTTCATAAATTATAACGGGTTTTTAAGTTTTTCTACTTATGAAATTTTCAAAAGACTTAATTTATGATCTTTCTAGCATTTATAAAGTAGTACTATGTTGTGATAATTAGAGCAACCCAAACTGCGCTGAAAGCCAGTGGCGGACGTATAAAAGTTTACACAAAATAAACACGGCCGGGACAATTCGGTATAAGCGTCAGTATAACTGCGGCTCGAAAGCCGATCTATTGCGTATGTATCTACGCTGTCGTATACTATATCGTAGTTCTACGTTTGTTTTGAAAATGTTTCCTACGTCGCGAAAACGACCAAAGTTGGACACAATAAGATAATTTATTGCAGAAATGCCTGATTTAAAGTGTGATGGCGCTAAAATTCAATGTATAGTGTGTAAAATAGATTTAATGTGTTGGTCGAAAAGTGATTGTCTACGGCACGTAAATAGTGCAGGGCATGTTTCAAAAAAAAATTCCACATGAGATTATGACAAATTTAAATTTAATTTATGTGTTACCTTTATTGCATGTAATTTACCATTTCATTTACTAAGGAAGAAAGCATACGTCTCGTTTTGGAATGAATATTCGGACTAAGTGACCAAGTGAGAGAACATTACAGAGAGTTGTGTCGTCTGCTCGTGAGCATGTCGAGAAAAGAATTAAATCGGAGTTGCAAGATAAAAAACTGTGGTTATGTGTGGACGAAACAACAGATCGTAAAAAATATTCTGTGGTTAATGTAATGGTACGCACAATGGAACCACATCGACCGTCACCCTCAATTTTACTAGCTTCCAGACGAATACAACAATGCACTGCCGAAGTAATTTCAATGTTGATGTTAAATACATTGGAAAAGTTTGAACTTTCAACAAATCAACTGTTGATGTTTATGAGTGATAGTGCCGCAAACATGCTTGCTGTAAGTCGATCTCTTAAAAAACATTATGCTAACTTGTTGCATATTACATGTAAAATTCATACTCTCAGTCTCGTAGCAGATAGTATCAGAAAATGTTATCCCGAAGTAGACGCTCTAATAGCACATACAAAAGTTTGTGTTTGTAGAATCCCCAAAACGTATTCGGGAATTTCATAGACTATGCCCCGGTATTCCTGAACCACCACAACCTATTCTTACTCGTCGGGGAACATGGTTAGAGGCTGCATTTTATTATCTTAAATATTTTGAGAAACGTGATATTAGAATTCAACCCAAAGGAAGCTGCGGCTGTCAAGGTAAGCCGCTTGAAATTTCAGGATAGTCAAGTTAAAACAGATTTGGAAATTATTCAGAACAATTACGTGGGACTAGCGGATGCGATAGAAAAACTACAAAATTCTTCGGTGTCGTTAGTGGAATCTTTGCAAATAGTGCAACATGTTCACGCACAGCTATGCGCGATAGAAGACGCAAGAAATGTTTGTGTTTTTAGAAAGGTTTGAAAGTGTTTTAAATAAAGACTCTGATTTTGGCACATTAAGACAAATTTGTGAAGGTGCGTCAACAGAACCGTTAAGTTATTTGAAAGATTATTTTACTTACGCAAATATAACGTCACTAGATGTAGAACGTTCGCTTTCGGCATACAAAAGCACTTTTTCTTCACGCCGCACTCACTTTGCCGAAACAACTTTGGAAACATATCTAATGTTACAAATATTAAATAGACATTATCCATTTTGTGATTTCACGGAGGACTCTTAAAACGGTGAGTGTTTGAGCACGTATCACATTTAATTTATTTTGTGTAAACTTTGATGCGTCCGCCACTGGCTTTCAGCGCAGTTTGCGTTGTTCTAGTGATAATCCATTTGATATCCTGTTCCAAGTTTATGTTTGTAAATACTGGAATTAATTTGAGTTTTATGTTCTTGTAAATTTTTCTGTAATTGCCTACCACTTTGGGCTGTGTACACGCAACCGCAACAGATTAAAAACAGACCACTTTTCTCCATTATATTGGTCTCATTTTCATAATTATTTAAAAGTTGTGAAATTTTGATATTAGTTCTATATTAGATTGCGATTCTCACCACAACCGCAACCTTACAAAATGTTCAAAGCCGGCTGTCTTTTGATGTTAAAGACGTTTTAGTGGTGAATATTTCCGTAGCATTTTCTGAACAGTCTTAGCGATGTGTTAGTTTCAACATTATGCCTTATTTATTCAATCACAATCAAATTTTGTACATTTGCCGATATCATTAATCAAAATGGAAACACTAATATTTTGACCAGATTTACTTGGCAACCATTAACATCAAGCCCAAAAATCTTGGATTAATTTAATTTTCAATTTCATCGTTTTAATATGAAAGGAATTATCTTATTCTTGAATCTCCCATCATATCGAAGAAGATTTTCATACCGTAGATATTATAAAATGCCGGATATTGACCTTTACGCTCCTCTATACCCTCAAAAACAAACTTTCCGTTTCGTTTACTCCTGCCACCCCGAAAACCAATGGCGTTCGCAGGGATTTTCAAGGGTGGAGGGGTGGTTTTTTCCAAAGCCGGCTTAATAAAATCAAAAATTCTCAATACCACCTCCTCCCTTCTAATCCAGCGCACGTTTAATCCACTGTACGTCGTCGCCGACCATATTAATCCTTTAAAAAAACATCCCTTCACCGGAAAGCGGCGCCCAAACTTTACGGTTAACGGATTTACCTGGAAACGTAGGTGCGTTGGGTCGTGCGGGGGTGAAGGTAGGTAAGAGGGGAAGTCGATCGTATTGCCACCACCACCGCCACTCCTGCGAAAGGCGCGAGTTCTGCAGAGCGGGCAGCTTTCCCGGGGTGGCGGCGATGACGTCACATGCGGAAATTTGTACGATCAACGTGTAGTACGGGTGAATCTAGTAGACCGTGCGGGATAGTTTTTCACCCTCGCTACGATTAACCTTGCGTAATTCGGTAGTTTGCCTCGTTAAATGTGTTTTAGTTGCCGGCGATTGCCAAACAACCCCCGCTTGGTGTTGGATGAGCTTTTTTGCAAAAAATGAGAGGTGGAGATGGTGACTAACCTAAAAAAAGTGCTGTAAATGAACCGTGCGATTGTGAGGTGTTCACCCCTTTAGATAAAAGGGTACAGTTTCGGTTTATCTGTAAAAAATAAATGCTATCGAAGTCTAAATAAAGTTGAAACCACCTTAATTTAATAGCAGAAAGAAAGAACATTGTGGGGTGTGTTTACGTGTTGCTTTGTCCTATTTTTTTTTTTTCATTCTTGCAAAACAATCTTCTTGCCATGGATTCCTGGTGCTCGTGTGTAATAAGTGCAAGAGAGATAGTCAATCGTTTATGCGAGATTGTAAATTTGTTTTGTGGTCTTAAAACTGGGTCGCCTATGTTTTAACTTACTGTAACAATAGTTAAATAATAATGTTTGTGATTTATATTCTCTCTGCCCATTAAGCTTTTGGAATCTGCTGGAACCATCATATCGAATACGCATGTTTAAGCTACGTGTTTTTGGAAAGGTAATTATAAATATCAATCGATATCAGTAGATATATGTACATATTGTTTTGACCTTTTAATCTTCTGTTATCGTGGAATGTTTGGGATCTAAATTGACACCCATTGTTCGTAAAATTCCTATATTATTCTATCGCATTACTTATGATTGTATTTTTGTATAGAAAAGATTCTCAACAAACTAACATGTCTCAATAATTTATTTGATCAATTTCTTCAAGGATGTTCTGTATTGAATTAAGATTTCTCTTACCGGCTTACGTGTATTTGTATACGTAACCAAATAGGCCGGGCACAATCGGTCTTCGCAACAGAATCGGATCATTCGCATGGGCCCCGGATTTTGAATAGTGTATACCCCAGTTTAAAGAATAAAAGCTGACGCAATAAACATTTTTGTAAATAAACACGCTGAAGTGTTTTTATTGCCATTATTAGTAGAGCCCGGTAAGTGGAGAGCAATCGCAGCGGCGGTGTGACTGTGTTTAGGTGGACGGGGAGGCCTGGTCGATTATGATACGACAAATCATCATCACTCAGTTTAGTTTAGCATTGAATGGCGGATAGGGCGCGTTGATTTTATTGATATAGACGTAGTTATTAATTGTAGTTTTTATTGAACATGTCGAAGGCTAAAAAACGACCCTTTCAAGACATAGTAAATAAGTTTATTTCTGACTTTCCCGATTTGCTTTACAACGGGAGTAAGATAGTTTGTAAAGTGTGCAAAATACATTTGAATTCAAATAAGAACTGGAACTGTACAAGACACGTAAATTCCGCGCAGCATAGAAAACGAAAATTGGGCATGCCACCGAGAAGTGCATTTCTTGATGTAATTCTCATATTGATAAACTGTAATTTGTCACTAGGCTTACTCGGTAAACAACCGTTTAAGGACTTTTGGGACAAATACAATCCCGAGTTGCGGTTGCCAACGGAGAAAATGGCACGTGAGCATGTTGCATTTGTACGCGACGACGTGGAAATGAAAATGAAACGCATATTGAAAAAACAGTTTCTTTGGTTATGTGTTGACGAGACAACAGACTGTAAAAAAAATTCAATTGTAAATGTTATGGTACGCATACTAGACCCTAGTAAACCGACATTACCACTGTTACTAGCTAGCCGAAGACTACAAGAGTGTACTGCTGCAGCAATTACGAAGGTTGTACTTAGTATGTTGGAAAAATTTCAAATTTCAAAAGATAAAGTGTTGATATTTATGAGCGATGGCGCAGCGATAATCTTCTTGAACATGGTTGCAAGTGTTTACATGTTACGTGTAAAGTGCATGCTTTACATCTTGTGGCAGAAACCATTCGACAATGCTCTCTGGAGGTAGATGCATTAATAGCAAGCACAAAAAAAGTATTTTTGAAATCTCCCAAACGCCTACACTTCATTTCACACAGAGTGTCCTGGTATTCGTCAACCACCGGAGCCAATTCTTACACGTTGGGGAACATGGTTGCAGGCAGCTTTTTATTATGCTGAACATTTCAAAATAGTAAAAGCTATTGTTGCACAATTCAATCCTGCCGAAGCTGCGGCTATTAAGGAGAGCCAGTCGAAATTTCAAGATATTTCCGTTAAAACAGATTTAAAAAATATTCGTAGCTACTATAAAGGATTAGCTGACGAAATAGACCAATTACAAAATAGATCGTTATCATTATTGGAGTCTCTGCAAATTATGGACGGAGTGCATACACAGTTACTGACTATACATGATGCAAAATATAATCGCGGTTTAGAAAAGTTCGAGAGCGTGCTACAGAAAGATCCCGATTTTAGCACACTAAAACAAATTTGTGATGGTGTATCGAATAATCCACTGACTAAGTACAAAGAGTATTTTAATCATGCATGTATAACATCGGTAGATGTTGAACGCTCTTTTTCAAAATATAAACTTATTTTCTCACCACGGCGAACATCGCTCACCGAGACAACTGTGGAAACACATCTAATGGTGTCAACTTTTTGCCACTCTTATCCATATGATGTCAATACTGATAATGGTGCTTCTAGTTTTACTGTTCCGTAGCCAAGGCTGCTTAAAAGGGTGAGTGTTTCACTACTTTTCACATATTATAATTATGTATTAGTTCTGTTATTATTTTTTCTATTTTCTTACTATTGTCTTTGTATACTAGGCAGGTACGGCTATGGCACGGCTCCCTGTTACCGGGCTCTAGTAATAACTGCAAAAAAGAAACAATTCAGTTTCTTCAAAAATCGGTTGTACTTAATACGGTAACAATAAATAATAATATAATAAATAAACGTAACTTCTTAACAGTGTGGATACAATTGTTAAAAACTTGCACCATTAAGTATGTTTCCACACTTGTCTGAGTGAAGGTTGTTCGCTATGAGAAAAAATGTTCTTGTATTTCAGGAAAAACCGTTCAACGTCTACGGAAGTAACACAAGCATAATTAAAATAGTCCTTAGAGCTAGTTAATGAATTTACAGATGTGCCATCCCACATTTGTCTTAATTTCGGATAATCGTATAAATTTTTTTTAAAAGCACTGTCAAACTTTGTTATAACGCGACCGTTTTTCGCGTCGTTTATATCGCGTAACAATGTATTAACTTCGTCCACGATTTGCGACGATTCTACTAACGATAACCCAGCATTTTGCAATTATTCTATTGCGTCCAGTAATCTTTTACAATTGTTGCTAATACTTTTTAAATCTGTTTCAACAGAAGTATCTAGAAATCCTTTCTGGCTCTCTTTAATAGCTGTAGCTTCGTCAGGGTCGAATTGTAAAATCACAGATTTTATTTCTCGGAAATGTTTAGAATAGTAAAAAGCCGCTTGCAACCACGTTCCCCAACGCGTAAGAATCGACTGCGGTGGTTCGCGACTATCGGCACAAAGCCCGCGAAATGCTCGAATCCGTTTGGGAGATTTGACAAACACCTTTTTTGTGTTTGCTATTAATGCATCCACCTCCGGCTAACATTCTCGAATAGTTTGTGCCACAAGATGTAAAGCATGAACTTTACACCTAACATGTACAAGTCCCTCACGCTTTTCTTTAAGAGAACGGTCTATACTACACATTGTCGCTGCTCCATCGCTCATAAACATCAACAGTTGACTAGTTGACACTTGAAATTGTCGTAACCTATCGAGCATTATGCACGTGATTGCTTCGCCAGTACATTTTTTTAGTCTTTTGCTAGCTAATAAGATTGCAAATTTCGGTTTAACAGGATCTAGTACTATAATATTCAAAATAGATTTTTTTTTTACAATTTGTTGCCTCATCAAGACATAGCCACAGCTGTTTATCTTTTAATTCTGCTTTGATCCTATTTTCGATATCTTTACGTATACTTGGTAGCTCTTTCCGTAACGCTGTCCGTGATATCAAAGTTCGGCAGTGTTTAAAAAAATTGCGATTATATGAGATTAAGACAAATGTGTCGTGGTGCATCTGCAAATTTATTAACTAACTCTAAGGATTATTTTAATTATGCCCATATTACTTCCGTAGATGTTGAACGGTCTTTCTCGAAATATAGGAACATCATTTCATCACGGCGACAAATGTGGAAACATACCTGATGGTGCAAGTTTTTCAATAATCCTATTTACACCGTTAAGGAGTCACATTTATTTATTATATTATTTATTGTTACGGTATTAAGTACAACAGATTTTTGAAGAAACTACTTTGTTTACTTTTTTTTACGGTTATTACATTACATATACAATAAATGCCGTTTTCAAACAAAATGAAACTAATAATAGCAATAAAAACACTTCAAATATGATCATATTATAATCCGCTACCCATGCGACTAAACCGATTCGGTTGGGAAGACCGATTGTGCCCGGCTTAATCATTAATATTCATTTAATTTTAATTTCTCCGCATCAAATTATTATTTTAAATTATCAACCTTTCTATTCGAAATCTAGCAATCTATACCGTGCTATCTTTATAACAAAGCAACGTTTCAATATCTGTTTTTTTTTTCTTTTTTATAGAACAACGCCTTCTTCAAACAAACATCAGCGTAGGCGTAGAAACGGGTCAAAATTGACAAACAATAAACACCAACGCCTTATTTAAAACGAGCGGCGGTATCCGCTGCTGCTACGTTATTGTATTGTCTCTCGTGAAGCTATACCTGCGTCCATCTGCGGGCCGACTTACGGTTTTTTCGTTTTTTCCGAAGCCTGCTCCTTATAATAACCGCAGGTGCAGTAAAAGTTGCTTAAATCTTTCAATCTGCGCGTTGTGTCTCGTGCGCGTGTATATCCGTTGGACGTGGTATAGTTACGGCGTCTCAAACTCTAACATTAAGATTAAATAAAACCCTATACTAATAACATGTAATTGTGTCGCAGGCAGGTGTTGATAAAGTGGAAACCTGTTTATATATTCGCCCGGTGCACGAGTTACGCCTGTGCGCCCGTGCAACGTGAACCGTATTTTCTAGAAAGAAGAGTAGGTATGGAAATACGAAAAAAGAACGAACAAAACAAAACCGAAATAAAAAAAAAAAAAACAAGAAAAAGGAAAGAAAACGATACCATGCATGCAGCGGCGGGAGACTATAGCGCCACCTTGTGTAACACATACGACAGATTGCGCCTGGCTCTCGGAACGACTCATACATTTTCATTTATTATTGCATTACTATTACATCCTGCCTGTCGTCTTTAGCGGTTTTACGCCTGGCATTTATTAATAAAAAAATAGAATTAATGACGGACGTTTAATGGACAGCGGTTACTATGTTTTTATTTCAAACAAAACCAAAAAGAAAGACGATAATGAGACGCGGCATTTATAATACATACGTTTTATCATTTATTTATAGAATTATCGCAGAAATTTTGCAGCAAATTTCGCCTATGTAAGCCACAGTTAAATATGTCGAATATGATATGAAATTTTAAACACCAGAATTGTTTTATGATTGTTTTATTTTAACCGCAACTTTAACATTTTGAGATGTTCATTTATTCAGTATATGCCAAATAAACCGTCAAAATACAGTATCAAGATTTTCTGGATGTGTGAGCCAGAATCAAGATTTGCAATTGATGGAATGGTATATACCGGACGACGACCCAATCAACCTATCCATACAAATTCTTGCTTCTGAAGTAATGCCAACTTCAGTACGCAGCATCCACTTCTCTGGACTAAATGTTACAATGGATAACTTCTTTACAATCATTCCATTGGCTAAATGTTTATTAGAAAAGAACCTAACAGTGGTTGGAACACTAAGAAAAAATAAGAGAGAAATACCAAATTCAATAAGAAATGCAAAGAACAAACCGGTCTACTCTTCTACATTTGGCTTTTATAACAAAATTGCTATGGTTGGCTACATTCCTAAGAAAAACAAGTCAGCCTTTTTTTAAGTTTGAAGCTCTGTAGCTGCCTAACCAAACAAGCTAGAAGGTTCTGCTTGGTCGCAATCGATTCAGCGGTTAATTTTCTATCTGAAACCGTCAACTTCGTCGACCAGAGATGCATCCCTACGGAGAAATGGGACGAAAACTAGAACGATGTCGATTTAAAGCCTGATTTTCGCGTCATTTTTGGAATTCCGAAAACTTCAAACGCCCATATCTCCAAAACGGTTAGAGATATCGGGCTGAAATTTCATTCCGCAAATGTGCGACCATAGGGCTACAAATCGGTACCGTCAGATTGAATTCCAATTTTCACATTTTGGCCATTCAAAAATTTCATCACTTTGGGTAGAAATTTTTACGGCTCTCTTGTATCTCGACATCCGAACGAGTTAGGAGGTTAGGTTTGGGTCCGTTCGAAAGCTCTCGGCGAGAGCTTTAAAACTGAAAAAAGGTCAACCCTCTAGCTATAACCGTTCCGACGCTAGAGCGACTTAAATTCAAGAAAAGAAGATTCCTTTTTTTAAGTTTGAAGCGCTGTAGCTGCCTAACCAAACAAGCTAGAAGGTTCTGCTTGGTCGCAATCGATTCAGCGGTTAATTTTCTATCTGAAACCCTCAACTTCGTCGACCAGAGATGCATCCCTAAGGAGAAATTAGACGAAAACTTGAGCGATGTCGATTTAAAGCCTCATTTTCACGTCATTTTTTGGAATTCCGAAAACTTCAAACGCCCATATCTCCAAAACGGTTAGAGATATCGGTCTGAAATTTCATTCCGCAAATGTGCGACCATAGGGCTACAAATCGGTACCGTCAGATTGAATTCCAATTTTCACATTTTGGCCATTCAAAAATTTCATCACTTTGGGTAGACATTTTTACGGCTCTCTTGTATCTCGACATCCGAACGAGTTAGGAGGTTAGGTTTGGGTCCGTACGAAAGCTCTCGGCGAGAGCTTTAAAACTAAAAAAAGGTCAACCCTCTAGCTATAACCGTTCCGACGCTAGAGCGTCTCAAATTCAAGAAAAGAAGATTCCTTTTTTTAAGTTTGAAGCGCTGTAGCTGCCTAACCAAACAAGCTAGAAGGTTCTGCTTGGTCGCAATCGATTCAGCGGTTAATTTTCTATCTGAAACTGTCAACTTCGTCGACCAGAGATGCACCCTACGGAGAAATGGGACGAAAACTAGAGCGATGTCGATTTAAAGCCTCATTTTCGCGTCATTTTTGGAATTCCGAAAACTTCAAACGCCCATATCTCCAAAACGGTTAGAGATATCGGGCTAAAATTCATTCCGCAAATGTGCGACCATAGGGCTACAAATCGGTACCGTCAGATTGAATTCCAATTTTCACATTTTGGCCATTCAAAAATTCATCACTTGGGTAGAAATTTTTACGGCTCTCTTGTATCTCGACATCCGAACGAGTTAGGAGGTTAGGTTTGGGTCCGTTCGAAAGCTCTCGGCGAGAGTTAAAAACTAAAAAAAGGTCAACCCTCTAGCTATAACCGTTCCGACGCTAGAGCGTCTCAAATTCAAGAAAAGAAGATTCCTTTTTTTAAGTTTGAAGCGCTGTAGCTGCCTAACCAAACAAGCTAGAAGGTTCTGCTTGGTCGCAATCGATTCAGCGGTTAATTTTCTATCTGAAACCGTCAACTTCGTCGACCAGAGATGCATCCCTACGGAGAAATGGGACGAAAACTAGAGCGATGGCCGATTTAAAGCCTCAATTTTCGCGTCATTTTTTGGAATTCCGAAAACTTCAAACGCCCATATCTCCAAAACGGTTAGAGATATCGGGCTGAAATTTCATTCCGCAAATGTGCGACCATAGGGCTACAAATCGGTACCGTCAGATTGAATTCCAATTTTCACATTTTGGCCATTCAAAAATTTCATCACTTTGGGTAGAAATTTTTACGGCTCTCCTGTATCTCGACATCCGAACGAGCTAGGAGGTTAGGTTTGGGTCCGTTCGAAAGCTCTCGGCGAGAGCTTTAAAACCTTAAAAAGGTCAACCCTCTAGCTATAACCGTTCCGACGCTAGAGCGTCTCAAATTCAAGAAAAGAAGATTCCTTTTTTTAAGTTTGAAGCGCTGTAGCTGCCTAACCAAACAAGCTAGAAGGTTCTGCTTGGTCGCAATCGATTCAGCGGTTAATTTTCTATCTGAAACTGTCAACTTCGTCGACCAGAGATGCATCCCTACGGAGAAATGGGACGAAAACTAGAGCGATGTCGATTTAAAGCCTCATTTTCGCGTCATTTTTGGAATTCCGAAAACTTCAAACGCCATATCTCCAAAACGGTTAGAGATATCGGTCTGAAATTTCATTCCGCAAATGTGCGACCATAGGGCTACAAATCGGTACCGTCAGATTGAATTCCAATTTTCACATTTTGGCCATTCAAAAATTTCATCACTTTGGGTAGAAATTTTTACGGCTCTCTTGTATCTCGACATCCGAACGAGTTAGGAGGTTAGGTTTGGGTCCGTTCGAAAGCTCTCGGCGAGGGCTTTAAAACTTAAAAAAGGTCAATCCTCTAGCTATAACCGTTCCGACGCTAGAGCGTCTCAAATTCAAGAAAAGAAGATTCCTTTTTTTAAGTTTGAAGCGCTGTAGCTGCCTAACCAAACAAGCTAGAAGGTTCTGCTTGGTCGCAATCGATTCAGTGGTTAATTTTCTATCTGAAACTGTCAACTTCGTCGACCAGAGATGCATCCCTACGGAGAAATGGGACGAAAACTAGAGCGATGTCGATTTAAAACCTCATTTTCGCGTCATTTTTTTGGAATTCCGAAAACTTCAAACGCCCATATCTCCAAAACGGTTAGAGATATCGGGCTGAAATTTCATTCCGCAAATGTGCGACCATAGGACTACAAATCGATACCGTCAGATTGAATTCCAATTTTCACATTTTGGCCATTCAAAAATTTCATCACTTTGGGTAGAAATTTTTACGGCTCTCTTGTATCTCGACATCCGAACGAGTTAGGAGGTTAGGTTTGGGTCCGTTCGAAAGCTCTCGGCGAGAGCTTTAAAACTTAAAAAAGGTCAACCCTCTAGCTATAACCGTTCCGACGCTAGAGCGTCTCAAATTCAAGAAAAGAAGATTCCTTTTTTTAAGTTTGAAGCGCTGTAGCTGCTAACCAAACAAGCTAGAAGGTTCTGCTTGGTCGCAATCGATTCAGCGGTTAATTTTCTATCTGAAACTGTCAACTTCGTCGACCAGAGATGCATCCCTACGGAGAAATGGGACGAAAACTAGAGCGATGTCGATTTAAAGCCTCATTTTCGCGTCATTTTTTTGGAATTCCGAAAACTTCAAACGCCCATATCTCCAAAACGGTTAGAGATATCGGGCTGAAATTTTACTCAGCACCATGCACAATGGCATGTCTGTAAGTGAAAATGTTAAGCAGAAACCGGAATTAATACTTTATTATAACAAGACCAAAGGGGGAGTAGACGTAATGGATCAAAAACAGTCCAACTATACATGTAAAAAACAAACGAAGCGTTGGCCTATGGCGCTTTTTTCTAATATGATCGATATTGCAGCACTAAATGCATTTATTATTTTTTCCACGTTGAAACCTGATTATCATAGGAATGTAACACACGCTAGACGATTATTTTTGAAGGAATTAGCTGAGCAATTGGTAATACCGCATATGATAAGGACGTCGAAAAATCCGAAAATACCAAGAAATCCAATAAATTGTATGAACAAATTTATTAACATAGAAAAAACTGCGACTGATGCCGTTACAAATAAAAGGAAGAGATGCATAATGCGTCCCTCTAGTTTAGACAGAAAAAACAAACTAGTTTGTGAAAAGTGTCGCCAATAATCTGTGCAACGAACATAGTGTAAGAATTTGTAAAAATTGCTACTTTTTAAACATATATTTACATTTAGAAGAGCTGTAATCTTTAGTTAGAGGTTTTTTTTAATTATTTAAGATTTTTACACGCACAAATAAATGATTTAAATATATTTCATGTTCTTATATATTTCTAACAGAGTAAAAACACAACCGGGCCTGAGTGACCCGAAAAATGTTAATCTGTATATTCGAACACCCATACATCCTAGGGTTAAGCCATCATCAGATTCATCAGTTAGAATCTGGCTGAGGAATGGGACAACGCGGAATTGCCTGCTTTTTATTCGATTTTTTGAATCTGCAACACATTCGTGATAACTTCCCTTATAACTGGTACCACCCTATCTGTTGTACTTTTCGGAAAAACAATTTTTATAACGTTAACACCAAGATATGTACATACATACATAAATGATAATTTTAGAGCTAGCAGGAGCCGGATTTCTAATTTCAGAAAAAGGCAGGACCTGCGTTCTTTCAAAGTGTGTGGCGAAATGCTATCCAATGATCAAAGTGCTGTCGATCCTTTCCTAAGTGCATTTGCAGAGAGGATTAAACAATTAAACCTGGCACCTACTCAAAAATACAATGCAGATGAATCTGTTCTGTATTGGAAAATGTTGTCTGAAAAAACGCTGGTTCGTGCTCAGGAAAAGACCGCACCAGGCCGAAAAATAAACAAAGAACGTGTTACATTTTTAGCATGTTGCAGTGTTGATGGTTCACAAAAATTAAAGCTGTTGGCGATAGGAAAAGCAAAAAATCCAAGGGCATTTAAAATGTGAACATACCTGTTGAATACAAATCATCTGCCAATGCATGGATGTCTACAGCAATTTTTTTAGATTGGTTTCATTGTTCATTTATTCGTCAAGTTAGAAATCATTTAAGAAGTCTCAATTTAACTGAAAGAGCCCTGTTAATCGTCGATAACACCTCGAGCCATGGAACTATAGAAGAGCTAACTAGTGAGGATGGACAATTTACAACATTATTTCTTCCACCTAATTGTACAGCACTTTTGCAACCTCTAGATTAAAATGCCATCAGACTGACCAGATTATTTTATCGGAAAAGTCTTTTGGCCCAGATTTTATCTAATAACGAAGATTCTTTCGATGTTTAATTTTTTGAAAGGACACTTAGAAACGGAACACCTGTCATGTACCAAAGTGTGTTTGATTTTAGTTTCTCGTCATCATCCAAAAAAGAGTTCGATAGGGAATTTTGCAATATCTATATTGCAATGGATAAGATAAAATCGAAGACACTCGCTTATGAACTCATCGCATCGTGTGACTTCGTTATCGCCATTACTGTGCTATCCTATCGATAAGATCTTTGTTCCGATCCTATATGATATTATTTCAATCCATATCTGACAGTCCCACCTTAACTATTTTTAGTAATATTGATTTCAGACAAAGGAAAATCGTTATCAGGGTTTTAATATTTAGTAAAATAATGTTTGGTGTAAATTTCCTTCCTATTCCTTACTGGAATACAAGATTGTTTAAACAATTATCGGCTAAGTTTAACACTAAATATTGATTCGCCTACGTGCGACCAATCTTCTACCATGGTGGCGTATAACATCGTCTTATCTATACTTTCCACGTACACCATAATTAAATATTGTTTTCGATAATAAATAATAACGCTCCAAATACGTTTATCCTCTAAGCGATACAGACACATACAAGCAAATATATCACATATATTGCACAAATAAGTTATTTCATTTAAATGGAATTTAGAGCGGTCCGTTTATATTGATTTTTTCAACAGTAACGAGCGCGATATATCCTCTAAAAACGACCGATAACAGCTTTCACAGATGCACAACAACGTAGCGAGTGCGGCTGCATAAAGTTCGTGCATACATATTTACGAAAATCAAGATTACTATCACTAAGTATTGAATATTGTTAATTGTAATCGGATCTATTCATATTTAGTTGCATAGCCTAGTACCAAATAGAGAAATATGCATATAATTCAAATGTCACGGCGTGAGTCATTGCGTGATCGTAACAAATAATTATAACTAAAGAAATTCTATCTGCACTGTAACAGTTACAGTGTATTAATTAAAATGAAGGTAAAATCTTAAGTATAAGTTGTATCTGGTAGAGTTGCTCAATTTGCGCCAACATCCAGCGGCGGGCGCATAAAAGTTTACACAAAATAAATGGTCAGAAATAAAATATAATACGTGTTCAAACACTTACCGTCTTAAGAGTCTTCCGTGAAATCACAAAGTGAATAATGTCTGTTAAATATCTGCAACATTAGAAATGTTTGCAAAGTTGTTTCGGCAAACCGAGTGCGGCGTGAGGAAAAAGTGTGTTTATATGCAGAAAACGAACGTTCTACATCTAGTGACGTTATATTTGCGTAATTAAAATAATCTTTGGAACAACTTAACCATTCTCTTGACGCACCTTCACAAATTTGTCTTAGAATCTTTCTCTAAAACACTTTCAAACCTTTCTAGAACACAAACATTTTTTGCGTTTTCTATCGCGCATAGCTGTGCGTGAACATGTTGCACTATTTGCAGAGATTCCACTAACGACACCGAAGGATTTTGTAATTTACCTGTTGCCTCCGCTAGTCCCAAGTAATTGTTCTGAATAGGTTTTAAATCCGTTTTAACCTGACTATCTTGAAATTTCGACTGGCTTTCCTTGATAGCCGCAGCTTCCTTTGGATCGAATTGTAAAACCACGTTCTTAATATTCACAAAATATTTATGATAATAAAACGCGGCCTATAACCATGTTCCCCAACGTGTACGAATAGGTTCTGGTGGCTCAGGCATCCTGGGGCACAGTTTGTGAAATTTGCGAATACGTTTTGGGGATTTGACAAACACTGCTTTTGTTTGCAGTCCGAATATTTATTCCAAAAGAAGACATATGCTTCCTTGTCTAGTAAATTAAACGGTAGATTACATGCAATAAAGGTAACACATAAATTAAATTAAAATTTGTCATGGTGTCGTGTGCAATTTTTTTTGAAGAATGCTGTTTACTATTTACGTGACGTAGACAATCCCTTTTGGACCAACACATTAAAGGGATATTACAAACTACACATTGAATTTTAACGCCATCATAATTTAAGTCAGGCATTTCTGCTATAAATTCTGGAACTTTGTCTAACATTGGTCGTTTTCGCGACGTAGGCAACATTTTTAAAACAAACGTAGAACTACGAAATAGTATTTACGACAGCGTACATGTATACACAACAGATCTGGTTGAGACTCGTTGTTATACTGAAGGTTGTATCGAACCTCCGCCACTGCCCGTTGGCGCTAGTGAGCAACGCTACTGACTGGCTATGGTGGAAGACCGGGATTGCAATAAACCCTTCTAACGTTTGACAGGAGTAATCTCTTATGTACTTTTCAAGGTACTTTCAGATTGGGAAAGAAAACACCAAGGAAGTGAAAAATTCAATTCCACAAATTGAAGACATCTAAGAAGATCAATTGGATCGTTTATTTCAGAAAGGAACTACGCAACATTTTGAGTTAAACAATGTTTTATAAAGTATATAGAATGACCTATCATTTGGTGCAAAAACCGTCTATCTGCAATAAATGCAAATGCATGCAATTGGTAGACATTTGCTTTCAACAAAGGTTTATTTGAGCGAAAAACTATCGCTCAAATCAAGGCTAAGCTTGATAAATACTATAGGCACTCTGCATCATCAGAAGCAATGGTAAAGAAGTGGTTTACTGAATTTCGTGGTGGTCGTACAAGCATTAACGTTCTGGGCGCCCAATTGAGGTCACTGCACGCGAAACAATCGAAAAAATTCACGATACGGTGTTGGCCGGTCGTAGATTAAAAGTGCCCGAGATGGTAGAAGCCATAGGCATATCACATAGCTCAGTGATTTCGATTTTGAATGATCACTTCGTGTGACAACTTCGAAGGAGTGTTTGACGTTGTTTAACCGTAATCCAGACGAGTTTATGTACCGTTTCATAACCGTTGATAAAACATGGATACACCACAATCCACCGGAGACAACAGTCGAAACAGTGGATTTCTCGGTGCGAATCGGCGCCGAAGAAGGCTAAGGTTAGTCTGTCGGCCAACAAAGTCATGACGACAGTTTTTTGGGATGCACGCGGCATAGTCCACATCCCTTCAGAAGGGAAAAACAATCAACGGCGAATATTACGGCAACTTATTGGACAGGTTCAATGACGATTCCTTCCATCAAAACAATGCACAGGTGCATACGCGCGTAATCGCCATGGTGAAATTTCATGAATTGGGGTACCAATTGCTCCCCCACCCGCCATATTCTCCGAATTTAGCCCCCGGTGACTATTTCCTGTTTCCAAATTTAAAGAAATGGCTCGGCGGAAAGAGATTTGGTTCCAACGATGAAATCATCGCCCAAACGCCTATTTTGAGAGCCTGTCTAAATCATTATTTTACGTTGGACGAAATATATTGAGCTAAAGGGAAACTACGAAGTAGAGAATTTATTGCTGTTTATTACAAAGAATTCAAAATGCAACTTCCTTCTGAACAACTTTACATTACACAGTATCGAAGAATGTTGCAACAAAAATAACATACTGCCTTTGCGAATTTTCCCAACTCGCAGCGATGGTCTTGCTTTTCCCTCCCAAAAAAAAAAAATGTCGCATAACCATACACCATGTAAAGGTCATAAAAGTGACATGCATGTGTTAGTACCAAGCCGTACAAGTGCAGCTGTTAGCGATAAACCCGGCAAGCTATGTTGCTATTTGTTTATATTTCCGCAACGCCAAATACATAACATCTAACCGATTCAGAAACCGATTTATGAAAGCCAGCGAGATGTAGACGAGATCGGCAATGCCACCAAGTTGTAAATACACATGTACAGCATCTATACGTCATGCTTAGCGTGTTAGTTCTGAGAAATTTCAAGGATGTCGTTGCGTGTTTAGATAACAAAGAAAGTTTAGATTATGGATCTCGTTTGATTAAGGAGTATTCTTTATTTACATCTATGATTGTACATATGGAGATTACATGGTGTTTCTTGTCAGATCTTGTTTGTCTTTTACAGCGTGTTTGGCACAATGAAGTAAAGTTTTGAACAGCCGATAGGCGAGGTGTTTAGGAACCATATTAACCACATTTACCTTAGTCCAAAGTCTAATGGATTGTAAGATATTTGAACTTTTAGAAAATTTTGACTTTCCAGCGAAAAATCGCCATTAAACATTAATAACTAAAGTAACCTAAACTTGCAGACTCGCATAGGCGGTATTACGGGTTAATATAAGAATACGAAAAATTCATAAATAAACTAAACCGGTAGAGAACCAAGCATGTAGTGTCGACCTTGAATATAAATCATGTTAAACCGCGCTGAGAGAGAGCTGGTATGACCACGTTTAATTTGGTGCAGTCAGAGATACAAGTGACTCTCTTAAAGGAAAGGTACAATTACTAAAGGATAGAAATAGTAACCATAAGGATGATAAATTTATAACTTTTAAATGGACGCGTATTACTATAATTCCAACCTTACTTTTACTGGAATTTCAAATGTCACTTAATGCTGACGTAAAGATAACCTAAAATGTTCTTACACGTGCTACTAGGCATTCTTTCCACGCGTATTTTTAAACATCATGGTAAGCCTGAGGGATCATTTGCAGGTATAGTTGTCGCTGTGCCTAGGCACAACGCCCGCTTGCGTTTGGCAGCTCAGGAGCTGCCCGATAGGTGGTGGATATCTACGCTCCGGTTTGTCTTGCTACCCCCTGGACGGCGTGATTGTGTCTCTTAGCGATAGGTGTTGCCGAAAGACATATTCAGTGCTGTTTTGGAAATTAGCAGCATAAACCGAGAGGCAAACGCAATTGTAACAGCAGAAAATTGTGCTCAGAACCACGCTGATGACGCCGGGTGTGCAGAAACATGTTCGTGTGTTAGCGCTATTTTCTCCGCTACATTGTTTTTGCCGGGAATGATTCCACCAATATCATGACTTATATTAGCATTAATTTTTGGTTAAAATGTTCCTTTTTATACAAATCTAAAATGAATTTTATTTGGATATATTTTAAAATATCAAAATCACTTTATTATTGCTCAAAATTCATCTTTATCAATATATCAATATTTGATAAGATGATATAACCTAAAGAACTTTCCTTATTGGGATCTGTTTCGATGCTTAACAGATTATAACCATCTCCATTAGGAAATGTGACACTAATGTAACTTTTCCACAATTTCGTAATCGTTCTGACTCAAGAACGTTATGTATTCATGTCTTATCTGCGGTTTTCATTATAAATAAAGATCTTACGAAACGGAGAGTCGTCACAGATTGTTTTTTTCCATTCCCTGTATTTGTGTCTCTTTCTACACTACGCATGTCGATATATATAATATACTGCTGTGGTGGAATAACAATTTATTTAATTTGCAAACCGCATCGGAACAATAATGAAAGCTAGGGACAGATTTTGCAATAACGATAAGGTAGGTGCCAACAATTTCAATATGGAAAATTCTATTTTTAGCGCTTGGTGCAGGAACAATTCGGTACAAGGTGTGACGGTTTAATTCCCAGAATGTATTTCGACAATACTTTGGTCCTGACCTCATTTTTAAATTGTGTTTACAAAATCGGCTTAAAAAAAATTGTCGATAATATTCTATTTATTTCATAGAGTAGACGATGGGTATTTCAATTTTGTGGCCTATCAATGCGAACCTCAATTAGTGAATTTTTGCTATGTCGACCATTCAAGCGTAAGACGGTTGTTTTGATGGAACAAAACCTTCTTTTTCTTCAAATGGGGTCGTTATTTCTCAATTTCTGCCTTCAGCTTGTCAAGCAATGTTGCCTAATACGCCCCTTTTATTGGTGTTTCTTTTTCAAGATAGTCGATTAACATAACTCAAAAACAGTCGCCATAGATACAATCCCGAGTGGAACTTACCATCACGGAGAGCGTTACGGAAAGAGCTACCAAGTATACGTGAAGATATTGAAAATAGGATCAAAGTAGAATTAAAAGATAAACAGCTGTGGCTACAGCTTGATGAGACGACAGATTGTAAAAAAAATCTATTTTGAATATTATAGTACGAGTACTAGATCATGTTAAACCGAAATTTGCAATCTTATTAGCAAGTAAAAGACTAAAAAAGTGTACCGGTGAAGCAATTACGGGAGTATTGCTGGATAGGTTACAACAATTTCAAGGTATTAACTAGTCAACTGTTAAAATACACATGAAAAGATTGCCTAGTAATAATAACCAAAAATTAATGCTAATACCCACGCCAGCCGCTCGATAGGTGGTAGGAGTCTGCATCCCGAGTTGTTGTCGTTATTCTCTAGACGGCATGTCTATGTTTCTCGACGCTAGGTGGCGTGGGGAGATATATCGTGATTCTGTTCGTGGAGAATGGCAACATATACTCGAGAGGTGAAAAACAATAGCGAGGGAGAAGGACACGTACGGAACCGCGCTGATGACGCCAGGTAGGCAGAAACATGTTCGCGAGTTCACGCTGTCCCTTTTCCCTCGCTTTGTTTTTTGCCGGAAATGATTCCATTAATACCATGAGCTATACTAGCATTAATTTTTTGGCTAGTCAACTGTTGTTTTATGTTTATGAGCGATAACCCTAGGACGCATGGGTGTTCGGATATATAGATTAACATCTCTTGGGTCTCTCAGGCCCGGTCGTTCTTGTAATAAAACATTTGAAAGCATTTTCAGGTGTATCACAGGACACTGCTTTATACCTCACTGTTGCCGCATTCACAAACAAACACCTCAAGCAAACTTTAACAACCGAAGTCTTTTTTATACGTTCGCATATTTATATGATTATGCATTTCGAGAGAGCATTGAAACGAATTTATTGTTGTCCATCAATTTAGTTGTAGTCGTTTATCGATCAACATTAGCGCGCCAACCGGAAAAGAATCGATTAACCGAGAGCAATAATAATTATTGCAATCACGAGACAGCACAGATAGATAAAGGAGACGACGATTGCTTGGCGCCTGTTGACGAACCAACACTTACGCCATTGTTCTCGATGGCGACACGGAAAAATGCGACTACGTGTGCGCGATACAGCAAGCCGACCAAGCTGTTTGTTACTATCCGGTTATCCATGATTGGCGGTGACATCCCGAGAACGAATCAACAATAAAAAAGAACACCAAAATTACAATTTACAATATATAAGTAGGAACCTGTATTTCCTAAAGCTTTCAACAGTAACGTATAATTATAGACAATTTATTGTATTTATTGAAATAGTATATTCAAGCATTTGCGGAAAATGTATAAAATGGTATAAGCAAAAAAAACAACAAATATACTTCCTCTGTCCGAGAATACTTGCTACATTTCGTTTTATGTGAAATTAAATAAAGAAACAAGAAATTACTAAACAAGACTTTATTGTTTCAACTAAAAACAAACATTATTAACTTTGCACTACATTTATTACTCGGTTATTTAAAAATTCTTATCCGGTTTTAATGGCATTTTCGTCGCATTTAATGGATCCAATTGATGGAGCATTTCGTCTTAATATCATTTTATTTATGTGTTGCAATTTGTAGGTGTTACAACCTTTATGCAATAATGTACTTTCCATAGCTTTCTGGAAAGACAGAAATACATTATCGAAGGTTTCCCAATTTGTATCCTAATAGGCCTTTTGTACTGCTTCAATCAGTTCGTCAATATTTGGTTGTGTTTGTAACTGATGCTGTATTGGTTGAATGGAATTGAAAAATCCCAAATTCAACACATTAAAATCTGGGCTGTTTGGTGGCTGAGATTTCAATTGCATATCACGTCTTCAGTGAACGCCTGCGTCAATGCAGTATCATTGGAATAGAGATGCGGTTTTGCATTGTCTTGCTGTATGTATATTGTACTTTTACGAGAACCAAGGGGCCATTTGTCGCGTATAACTGGTGCTAAATTATGCAGTATCATTTTCCTTATTTCTTCTTTATTGACAACTTCCACAGGTTGGGTTACTAAAGTTCTCTTTGGTCGATTTTTGCTATTTCTCTTAGCTGGTGAAGAAGACACAAATGGCCAAATCCCTAACTTCCCATGAAAATAAGCTTTTCTGTGTGTATCCCAGCGTGGTCAAGCAACTGCTGCCATAAATATTACTTTGGTGATGAATCTTTTACTTTTACAGGGTCTATATGGACGATCTTCTTCGGGAGTTATATAAAATCTTCTCTTAGTTTTAGTTAAATAGAACCATTTCTCATCAATAAAGCTGGCCACGAGCGGTACCGCGCAGTAGCGTAAAGTCGACCAGGCATCGCGTTCCACTAGAGTTATTCTGCTAATAGAGATGTTTGCTGCCGCAAATAATTTCGCTCATCTTTTAAATAAAAATTAAATAACACGTGCTCAAACACTTACCATTTTAAGAGTCCTCCGTGAAATTACAAAGTGAATAATGTCTGTTAAATATCTGCAACATTAGATATGTTTCAACTGTTGTTTCGGCAAAACTAGTACGGCATGAGGAAAAAATGCATTTATATGCAGAGAACGAACGTTCTACATCTAGTGACGTAATATTTGCGTAAGTAAAATAATCTTCCAAATAACTTAAGGATTCTGTTGACGCACCTTCACAAACGTGTCTTAATGTGCCAAAATCAGAATTTTTCTCAAAAACACAATTTTTCTAGAACAGAAACATTTTTTGCGTCTTCAATCGCGCATAGCTGTGCGTGAACATGTTGCACTATTTGTAGAGATTCTTCTAACGGCACCGCAAAAAAAAAAATTCGCGAATACGTTTCGGTGATTTGACAAATATTGCTTTGGTATGCGCTATTTAAGCGTCTACCTCAGGATAACATTTTCTGATACTATCCGCCACAAGATTGAGAGCATAAATTTTACACGTAATGTGTAACAAATTAGCAGAATGCTTTTTAAGAGACCGGCCTACAGAAAGCATGTTTGCAGCACCATCACTCACTAACATCAAGAGTTGGTTTGTTGAAAGTTCAAACTTGTCCAATGTATTTAACACTAACTTTGAAATTACATCGGCAGTACACTGTTGTATTCGTTTGGAGACTAATAGAATTGAAGGTGCCGATTGATGAGGTTCCAATTTGCGTGCCATTACATTAAGAACAGAATGTTTCTTCCGATCTGTTGTTTCGTCGACACATAACCACAATTTTTGATCTTTCAACTCCGATTTTATTTTTTGTTCAATATGTTCGCGCGCAGATGGCACAATTCTTCGTAACGATGTTCGACTTGGTAATTTGCACTCCGAATAGTTATTCCAAAAGCAGATAAATGGTTCCTTGTCTAGTAAATTAAACGGTATATTACATGCGATAAACGTAACGCATAAATTAAATATAAATTTTTCATTGTCTCGTGCGCAATTTCTTTTTGAGACATGCTTTTCACTATTTACGTGTCGTAGACAATGTTGTCTGGACCAACACATTAACGGGATTTTACAGATTACACATTTAATTTTAGCACCTTCATATATTAAGTCTGGAATTTCTGCAATAAATTTTCGAAGTTTGTCCGACCGCGTCGTGACGAAATCATAATTTTTCTAGGACAGATAAACAATTGCGCAAATGACCGGCAGTGAAAATGTCCGTACTGGTCCGCAGACGAAGTAATACTACCGTTCCTCTCGGTCCGAACTGATTCTATGCTGATGCGCGGTACCGCTCGTGGCCAGCGTTAGTGATGAATCTTTTACTTTTACAGGGTCTATATGGACGATCTTCTTCGGGAGTTATATAAAATCTTCTCTTAGTTTTAGTTAAATAGAACCATTTCTCATCAATGTGTACATAGTTGAGTAAATCCTCGAAATATCCTGATGGTAACGAAAAATTTAAACAAAACTCAACTCGCTTCCGCATATCCTCTTTTGTCAAAAACGGTTTAACAAAACTAGTAACTCTCTTAATCCCCTTTCCTTTTTTTAATCTGTCGTGCAATGTACTTTTTGGAACTTTACATGCGTAAGCCAATGATCTTAATGTGCTTCTTTTACAGAGAGGAATAGTAGCAGTATTTTCAATTTGTTGACTATAATCTTTTCCCTTACGACCACATTTCTTTTTACGAGAATCAACATTAATGGTCAAATTGTTAATTTGGCATTCTCGAGCCTGTTTCCATAGTTTCGAAATGGTTGAACGGGAACAGCAAAACTTACGCGCGGCGGCATCTATCGCACCCCTATTAAGTTTTTCGCCTTTGAACTTTTGCAATAAATAATGTAAAATTTGTTTACGTTCATTATTATTAAATTATCCATACTTTTTTCCACCTGCTGGAGTATTTTATAAAATACTTTTAGCCAGTTTGCAATAACAGCGGTTAAATTACAAATACACTAAAATTTGACGTTTGCCAACTGCATCTCAAAGCAAGAGTGCAATTGCTACGAGACGTTTTGATCATCGCACGCTTAGATTCGCACATAATCTACCTACTACATCGAACAAATTAATTTACCTCATATACTTGCAATAATCTTTACATTATTTGAAATGTAGCAACTATTCTCGGACAGAGGACGTATTATAAATTATTCAAGTAATCTTGTCTTATGCACTTCACTTTTTACGTAAAGTTTCCAGTATGCACCGATTAAATAAATAATAATTGTCAAGTATAAATAAGAGAAACAAATAAGTATATACAATATAACACAAAAACAAACAAACACAAATAAATAAAATAAAATGGTATATGTACACTGCCGCTCATAAGTGTTTGGCACTCTTGGGTTCTAAATTTTTGTATACAAAGATGTATTTAGGATATACATTCCAACATTGTTGAATAGTATGTTAACAACCAGTAAGATTCATTTAAATTCATTAAATTATATCAGTCTACTTCTGTATGAGAGGTAATACCCTCATAAAAGAGCAGGTAGTACCTACAACGAGCGTATTTCTTGAAATTCCAGGAAAAATGTAACAGTTGATAAATTTTACTATGAATCATGAAGCTACAATAAAGCCATTTGAAGTAATATTTTTAAATTACGGTTAATTATCGTTCCATGTTAGTAGCGACCACTTCTCTTAACGAATAGTGTTTATAATTTCGTTTAAAATTTTAAAACATGCCGAAAAGGAAAGAAATTAGTGTTGAAACGCGTGCTCCGACATAACTTAGGCATAAGCAATCGTCAAATTGCTAAAAAATTACATCTAAATCCATCTACTGTTGATTATAACATCAAAAAATACAGTGAAAGTGGCAGTTTTCTAAATAAAGTACAAAGTGGTAGACCAAGCGCGACGACATCAGCTCGCGAAACAGAAGAAAAACAGTTTTAGAAAACGCCGCAGAAATCAATACTGTACTTCCGAAGCCGATTAGCGTGTCCACGATTAAACGCCGTCTGCAAAAAACCGGCGACGGACGAATTACGATGTGAAAGCCCTTGCGTCGCCAAATTAATAAGAAAAGGAGGTTACAATGGGCACGTGAACATCGAAATTGGACGGTAGATTAGAGCCAGGGCATTGTAGACCGACGAACACAAATTCGAGATTTTCGGTTCGCGAAAGCGAGTGTTTGTAAGAAGATCTGTGGATGAACATACACTAGAGCAATGCACAGTCTCTACCATCAAACACGGCGGTGGTTCGGTAATGATTTGGGATTGTTTTGCCGGTACATCCACAGGTGTAAAAATTCAAGACATAATGAGAAAAGAGCAATACAAACGCATCTTAGAGGCAAATGTAAGAATTTTGGGTCAGAATTTTGTATTCCATCAAGACAATGACCCAAAACACACTTCAAAATTATGCAAGCGATATTTAGAACAGTTGGAAGAGGAAGGGACACTAACAATCATGAAATGGCCACTCCAACGCCTGGACTTGAATCCATCGAGTTATTATGGGAAGAACTCGATCGGAAAGCACGAAAAAAGTGCTCCAACTTCAGCAGATGACATGTGGAACAAACTACAGGCAGCATGGGCTCGAATGACTCCGGAAACATTGTTAAAATTAATTGCAGGAATGCCCCCTATTATGCGACGCAATCATTAAAAGTATAGTCACATAAACGAATCTAAAATTTAGGTCAAATAAATAATTTTAATTGTTAAAGTTGTATATTTGTATAGGCTTAAATACCAAATACATCTTTGGTGCCCAAATACTTATGAGCGGTAGTGTACGTTTCCAACAGGTTAAATGCAATTAAAGCGTACTTTTATTTGTTAAAGCGACAAAATCGAAGCTTTGAACCAACTTTAACTCTAATGTGGGATTATGAAACCCATTTTCAAGATTAAAGTGTACTTTAAATCCATTATGAAACCGGCCGTAAACTGTATACGCTTTCCCTATCAAATTTTGCGATACAGAAAAAGTGCCCAACAAAAATCTAAAATCAACGATTGTTCTAGGTGATGCGTAGGTTTCGAAATACTGTTCGAAAAAACCTGCGATTAACTTATCCTCGCTAGTGATAGTTATTTCCTCTTTTGGGCCGATAGCACGCGTACACAAGAGTACGTTTCATTCAACGGGATCGTACACTCGATGTCATTCGTCAAGTCAACTAGTACGACGGGTAGATAAGGAGGATATGGACTGGAATGCTGCAAAAATAGATTCTGATATCACAACGGATACACTTTCAATTATGTAGTGTATTGTATGTTGTGTTTTTAACAAGAAACGAACTGTCCTAAAAAAACTAAGTTTCTAAACAAATTTGACTTGGAGGATTGTTTTTTTTCCTAAATAGTCCTAAAACGCTATCCCTATGAATTTTCATGTGACTTTTACTAACTGTTACATTTTGCCTGGAATTTCCAGAAATACTACCTGCGCTTTTATGGCGGTATTAACTCTCATACAGATAAAAGAAGTAAATACACCGATATTACTTAATGAATCTTTCTATTCAATAATGCTGGAATGTATTTCCTAAATACATTCTTTGTATACAAAAATCTAAAATCCAACGGTGCCCAAATACTTACTACTAACCTGGGCAAATATGTGGTAAGAGGCGTGGCGAACACATAAAAGTTTACACATAAAAGGTAGGAAATGAATTATAAAACGTGCTGAAACACTTACCGTTTTAAAAGTCTTCCGTGAAATCACAAACTGGATAACATCTGTTAAATATTTGAATCATTAGATATGTTTCCACAGCTGTTTCAGTCAAATGAGTACGACGTGCGGAATAAATGTTTTTTAATGCCGAAAACGACCGTTCGACATCTAGCGATGTTATATTTGCATATTTAAAATAATCTTTGAAACAACTTAATGCATCTTCACACGCACCTTCACAAATTTATATTAATATAAGAAAATCGGAGTCTTTCTCTAAAACACTTTCAAATTTTCGTATTACACACCAATTTGTTTCGCCTTCTACAGCGCATAACTGTGCGTGAACATCATTCACAATTTGAACAGAATCCACTAGCGAAATCGAAACATTTCGTAATTTTTCTATTCCCTCCGCTAGTCCGAAGTAATTGTTGTGAATAGTTTCTAAATCTCTTTTAACCTGACTATCTTGAAATATTTCCTGGCTTTTCCTGATTGCTGCAGCTTCTGTCGGATTGAATTTTAAAACTACCTTCTTTACTTGATCAAAATATTTGTTGCAGTAAAACGCAGCCTGCAACCATGTTCCCCCAACGTGTAACAATCAGCTGTGGTGGTTGAGGTAAATCAAGACACAGTTTGTGAAATAGTCGGGTACGTTTCGGGGACTTTAGAAACACTGCCTTTGTACTAGCAATCAATGCATTTACTAGTGGAAAACATGTAGGAATCGTTTGTGCCGCAAGATTTAGAGTATGGATTTTACACGTTACATGTAAGAAGTTACCACTGCGTTCTTTAAGAGATCGGCCCAAAGAACGCATGTTTGCGGCTCCATCACTTATAAACATTAAAAGTTGCTTAGTTGATACTTCAAATTTGTTCAATGAGTTCAACACTACCTTTAAAATCTCTACAGTTTATAACTCTTTTGGAAGCAAGTCAGAAGGAGGATGACAGTCGATGTGATTCCATTGTACGTACCGTTACATTAACCACAGAATGTTTTTGACGATCTGTTGTTTCGTCCACACACAACCACAGTTTTTTATCTTTCAATTCCGTTTTCATTCTTTTTTCTATATGTTCACAAGCAAATGGCATTACATTTCGTATCGATGTCCGACTAGGTAATTTACAGTCCGCATATTTATTCCAGAAGGAAACAAATGCTTCTTTGTCTAGTAAATGAAACGATAGATTACATAAAATAAGAGTAACACATAAATCAAATGTACATTTTTCTTGGTCTCGTATGCCACTTTTTGCAGAAGAATGCTGTTTGTTTTCGATGTGACGTTGACTATGGCTTCTGGACCAACACATTAAAGGTTTTTTACAAACTAGACATTGAATTTTAGCGCTATCAAAAATTAAGTCCGGCATGTCCACTATAAAGTTTTTAACTGTGTCTGCCATTGGTCGTTTTCGCGACGTACCTGCGACATTTTTAAAGCAAACATAAGCGTACAATTACGAAATAAGTTACGATAGCCTACATATACACAGAACTACACGCATACAGCATCGATTTAGTACTGACGCTGTGAACGCGTGAAATAAATAATCGCCAACTCCGCACCACATATCTACTACGCTGACTGTTACCGTTGGTTGCTCAGACTACTTACTACCATTGCCATTATTAAGGACACAAAATTCTTAGGAATTTATTAAATTATTATTAAATTAAACTCTTTACTATGGGTTTTTCGAAAAAAAGTTATACTTGCTAAAAGTTTGTGCATCCCCTAAAATTAAAGATGTACCAATATAATATGGAAAATTTCTAATAGTATACGTGGTACGTTTGAAAACTTGATTTTGTTCCGAGAGTAAAGCAGCCTTATTTAAAAAAAAATATGGTGCATATGGTGCATACTTTATGGATCAACTTGCTGAGCAAATATATGATTACTATTATTATTATCATAGAATACTTTATGGCAACACTTTTTTCTCTGATATTCTTTAGAAATCCTTCTTCATTGCGTTGTATTTGCTTGCAGAGCCTCGATTCCGCTACGTTGTCTTCCCATCCTCGTCCATTAACTTCGGAGATAACAGCACCACGTATTGACAGTTATCGTTTTTCTATGGCCAACCTCGAGGATGCGCCCGATGTGGACCTAGACGCCATCTTGGGCGAACTATGTGCTTTGGAATCACAATGCGAAAAAGAAATAGGTCACGCTCAAGAAAATAAACGTCTTTCTGGTAGGTATACAGCATATAATCGAATATTTTTATCCTCTACGAAATCTAGAAAGATCCGCAATTATTTCTTCGAAAATATTATATTGGCATTGGTGGTAAATTGCATTCCATATTGCAGATCGTCCAAAAATCCAACATCATTCGCGCACACACAGCAGATCCCTATCGGAAGAAGCTAGACTGAAACAAAATGGCGGCGAAATGGAGGTCCTCTACCACGGAGATTCGGTCAGAACCGATTCCCCGGACAACGATTCAGCTTTCAGCGATACGGTTTCAATGCTATCCAGCGAATCGTCAACAAGCAGCGGAGGTAGCGGCTCCAAACTGCAACCGTCGCATCACATGCAGAAGCAGCAAGTAATAAGCTATCGCGTGCACCATAAATGCTTATTACAATAAGAATTTCGACCTGTTTCAGGACGCAACGAACAAAATTAAGGCGGAAAAGATCAAGATGGCGATGGAGAAGATCAAAGAAGCTAATATTCAGAAGTTGTTCGTGAAGGTCTTCACGGTAGATGGCTCTGCGAAGTCGTTGTTAGTTGATGAGAAGATGTCATGCGCTTACGTTACTAGATTATTAGCGGATAAGAATCACGTCGGGATGGATCCAAAATGGGCGATCGTGGAATATATACCAGACTTATTTATGGGTAATTTTTCTATAAGTAGAGATCCTACAAATACTCATGACCATGGTGTTGTGCGCAGACGGAATTAAAATTTAGGAAGTGGAGGTAGAGGTGGGCTCTGGCATAAACTGTTGAAATAGGCGTAAATTTAAATTTTGAATTACTTTAATATTAATTACAGATGTAGACAGAATGTGTACTACCAAAAATTCTTTTGAAAAAGCCAACAGTTCGAATAAGATACATTTTATACTTCTTCTAGCTTCAAGTTATTGTTCTAAGGGTAATATCAATTAAAAATAACTACGGTCTTCTAGAAATCGAGTTTATATTTCAAAAAAAATAAACGTCGTAAGATGATTATGTCTGATGTAAAATATTTATTAGAGAATGAACAGATTACAAAAGTTCATACTTAATTTAAACAGGTATGTACACTACCGTTCATGGAGGTTCGGGCAAGCAACGGAAGTCAAAGAAAATAAGAGAAATATTAAATGGCCATGTATTTAATACAAATAATTTAAATCCGATTTTCATCGAAATATCCACCTTTTGCCTTTAGGACTGCTGCCACTATTCTCGGTATCCGATTCACCAATTTTGCTAATGTTTCATTGGGCAAGCTTGTCCGTACCTCCTGGAGAATGGTCCACAAATGTTCCTTCGATTTTGGACACTTTTTCCTAACACATCGGTCTAATTCTTCCCATAACAACTCTATCGAGTTCAGATCGGGGGACTGTGGCGGCCATTCCATAATTTTTAGGGTCCTTTCATTTTCTTCTTGCTACAGGTAATCTGTGCACAATTTAGATTTACGTTTGGGGTCATTGTCCTGCATAAATTTAAATCCACGACCAATTACTCGGACTCCTGACGGTATGACATTTTCCTCCAGGATTTTCCGATATTCTTCTTTTTTCATTATGCCCTCAATTTTGAGCAAGTCCCCTGTTCCGATTAAGGAAAAACAACCGCAAACCATTACAGATCCGCCTCCATGCTTCACCGTAGGAACTATACACTCCCGTAACATTCTTTCCCCTCTTGATCTGCGTACGAAAACTCTCCGTCTATTTCCAAAAACCTCAAACTTGGATTTGTCAGTCCACAAAACGTTTTTAAAATCGTCCACTGTCCAATCTCTATGAGCTAGTTCCTATTTCAGTCGTTTCAGCCTATTTCCTCTTCGGAGTAACGGTTTTCGACAAGCCACTCGCCCATGCAACCCAGCCTCTTTCAGCCGACGTTTCACAGTACTCACAGCAACTTTGGAATCTCGCTCATTATTGAATTCTGCAGCAATTTCTGATGATGTTAGTCTTCTATTGCGCCTACTAGTTACTTTATTCGTAAATCTTCCGCAGGAGTCGTTTTTCTTGACGGTCCTGGCCGATTACGATCTTGCACGTCACCGGTTGTCTTAAATCGAACTATAGTACCATCTACTGTAGATTTTTTTATTTTTAATTTACCCGCAATCCGTCTTTCTGTGTACCCTTACTGATGCAAAGTAATAATAGCAGATCGTTTTGAAACAGCTAGAGGCTTTCCGCGGGGCATTTTAAGCAGTCAAACCGAAATTATTTTATTTTTCACTTGCACAACCACAGATGCTTTCACAATAACAATCTCTTCAGAAGTACTGCGTTTACAAATGTTATAATACTTTATAAAGGGTATACGAATACTTCCAGGTAACACGAGTGAATCAGCTAACCCTGTTATTATTGTCACTGTAATTATTGGGGATTTCCAACATAATTATATATTTTATGATAACGGTCTTATAATAGACAAATACTACCTGGAAATTGGTAAAAGGCTTCCAGAAAAGGTTAGTTTTAATAATTCCTCACAGAAATGTATATTATATAATTTTAAAATGTTTTCCTAAACAGTTAATATAATTTGTCAGCTTGCCAGAACTTCCATGAACGGTACTGTATCTAATAATAAGCAATAAGGTAATTAATAAATAAATATTTCAATAATATGACAAAATGAATGCCAATTATCGTTTAAAGATTGACATCCCGAACCATCTTCATTATGGCTGTCCATCCACATGCTGTCAGAATCATCTTCCATACTAATTATTAATTTAGCCACATCACCGATCAAATATTCATTTGTCAGATACTCATCCTCTATCGCAATTAAATGATCACAAATACTCTTCCATACAACAGGCCCGACGTTGTTTTTTTCCTCTGCCAACTGTTGTACATCTGACATTCGAAAGGATACGTTTTTAGAAGTTACATAATTCTTCACTACTGCTCAGATTTTCTCAATAGCATTCAACTAGGGATGATATGGAGGTAATCGTAGAACAATGTGACCATGTCCAGCCATTATTGTATCAATAACATTTTTTTTTATATTTTGGTTTATGTATCTTAATTTTTTCAAAATGTTCTGGTTTAGTTTCATTTCTTTCAAAGAATATGCCTCGTTCAGTAAGCCATTGCTGCATGTCCTTTTCCTTCCACAAAGTTGTAGGACTGGCTTCACAAGCTACATTGTGGTATGACGTATGAGTACAGTGGTTCCCAACCTGTAGAAGTCTGCGGACCGCTCAGCCTGAAATTAAATCATGTACGGACCACCCCACCCCCTGCTATATCCCTTATCAGTTGTAACCCTTCTTCAGCGCCTTCCTCATAACCAAATTCAAAGGAGATTAAGTAAAACGGTTGTCTGTAAAACAAAAAGAAGTAAAACAGTTTTTTAGAACATATTACTTATTATTACTATTAATTAGTGTACAGTACAACTTGATTACAATACATCGGCACGGATGTATTCACTCCATCTCGTTCAACGCACATCGCTTTCAAAATCCCCATTTATTGACAACTTTTATATGTGCTGCGGACCACTCCTGAGGCTCTCACGGACCACCGGTTGGGAACCACTGATCTAGTACGAACACAGTTTTTTTTTATGTAGATTAGGGAATTCATTTTCTTCAATGCATTTTTTTTAAGTTTAGATGGTTCCTATCATTGCAATAGTCCCCCGATTGCTGTCCAGATTTATACATTAAGAAACGATTTGGAACAAATCCCTTTTCTCCTACTGTATGCACAGTTATTAGTCGTTGGCCTTTGGCAAATGGAGCCTTCAGGCAATTGTTTGAACCATCGTCCCATGCTTTTCGTGTGGTGTGGAGATATGTTTCGTCAATATAAATAAAATCATATCCTTCAGCTCTATATTTCTTATATCCTATCCTTTTTGCTCGAATATCTGTTTTCTCCATTAATATTTTTCTATTATCAGTGGTCTTCTGCCATGTAACCCCCGATTTCTTCACTATCTTTCTAAATGAAGCTAGTCCCCTTTCGAAATTAATTTTCTCCTTAACATCATTGTAAACTGCTTGCATTGTAAGTCAACTGCGATGAATTGTTGTAAAAGTGTATATCGTCTTTTTTATAATTTCTTCCTGATAACCGTCAAGACATGTTTTTGGTTCAACTTGATTGATAGATTTTCTTGGCGATTTAATCTTTGAGTTTTCCGAAAAGGCCTCAGATGTACTTTCTCCTTTTTTAATGATTCTTTGAACGCTACTCTTGGAAACACTGGATGGTTCAGCAACCCTATTCAAAACCGAATGTTTTGAGTTGGTTTGTTCTAGCTCCTTTTTCATAAATTTATACACATTGTACAATAATTTGATGCCCCTGGCTATGAACAACTCGTTTATTATTCATGTTGATGAGCTGCAGAAAAAGGTTTTAAAAAATCGAATTTTTAAATTAGACAAGAGATATACTAGAAGAATTTTCGTTACAAAAAACTTAAAGTGACACCTTCTTTAATGAAAATAGAATAATAATACATTCTATCATTAGAAACTTATAAAAATCGCCACCAATCTGTAAACATAATTTTCATGCATTGTTAAAATACATAACCTCAACACATGCTTTCAAAATTAATTTTATAAATCATACCCTTTAAATGGTTTATATTAAATGAATGTGGTCTTGGAAAAGACAGTTTTTTAGAAGTTCAAGCAAACGTAGTGGCGGCAGATATAACAAACCTAGTCGACGATATGCCGAGCGAACCAGTCGATCTTTTTCGAGTTGGCGAATGCATCGTACTTAGCGTGAAAGGTGTGAAAGAACGAATTTTCGTCCTCTATGCCGTAGTCATGAGTCTTTGTAGGGTTTGTTCAGTTCTGTAGAGTCGTTTTTCTCAAAAGAATATATTAATTAGACTATTTCGTATACACACAAAGCCGGCGAAACGAGTCTGTGTACGGCGGATAGGTAGTAGCTACAAATTTTCAACTCCATTCTTTTTCCAGAACGGATTTACGAAGACCACGAACTCCTAGTTGACAATCTCATGCTGTGGGCGAGAGATTCCAAGAATAAGATCCTCTTCGTCGAGAGACCCGAGAAGACATTATTGTTCATGCAGCCCGAGAAGTACCTCCTATCGAGCACCGACAAGCAGAAAAGCATGGAAAACGATGAACATTCCCGAACTATGCTCATAGAGGATTTCTTCTCGTCGAATACGAGGATACCGGAAGTTGAAGGTCCTCTATATCTCAAATCTGAGTCGAAGAAAGGCTGGAAGAAGCACTACTTCGTCTTGAGAGCTTCCGGACTGTACTACTTCCAAAAGGAAAAGGTTAAATCCGCTAAGGATTTGATTTGCTTGATGACCTTCGAGAGTAATCAGGTTTACTATGGCTTGGGTTGGAAGAAGAAGTTTAAAGCTCCTACGGATTATTGTTTCGGGATCAAACATCCTAAAGTGCAGGATCCTAAGAGTTCGAAGTTTGTTAAATATCTCTGCGCTGAGGATAAGAATACTTTGGAACAATGGATTGTTGGGATTAGAATAGCAAAGTATGGCAAGCAATTAATGGACAATTATAGGATGTTAGTCGATGAGCTTGCGCAAGAGGACTTGGATATATTAGCACATGCGAGAAGCTGCTCGATTAGCTCGATTGCTGTACAAAGTAACGTTGCTACTCCTGTACAGAGGTAAATGTTAATACTTCCTTTAGTTTTGATTGGTTTTCTCACGTTTTTGAGTTGCAGCTTCAATCCTGGCGAAGTTTATCCGACTCAGACCGAAACCTATGCTGCGCCTAGCGATATAAGTGTCGGAAGGCACAGCAGAGCAAGCAGTTCAAGTTCAAGCGGGTGTATGTCTGATGGTGCATCATCCACCTGCGAAAATGCCTTCGACTCCGAGTTCTCCACAGGTAACCTTAAATAAATCCAGTCAAACCTGGATTACTTTCCTTTTTGGAATTTCATAGGTACAATTAAGAGAAAGCCTTCAATGAAACCCAGTCTGCCATTAACAAGTACGACGCGTCAGCTGAAAGAAGTCGGCGAAACGAGAGATGAAAATGACAACACCTCCACTACAGGTAGTCCGGTGACGACGTACACAAGCACAGGCAAGTTGTTACATCTGAAAGAATAGCGATGTTCTAAATGCCAAATCCACATTGTAGGTACTCTAACAAAACGACATCACAGAAGGAAGTCGAACAATTCAGGCGACGACTCGTCCAACTGCAGCACGCTCAAGAGACAACACTCATGTAAGAGCAGAGGTTCCATGGAATCAATGGGAAGCTGTAGCGGCAATAGTACGCCCTTGGGAAACACCCCAGTTCGTGAACATAGTGCTGCTAGCATAGCTGAAGCTACAGGGTTGTTTGCCGCCGAAAGGATGGCTAACGATGGATTCGTAAAGTCGCCAGTCAACAATGTTGAAGAGATACCTTTGTCAATGGTGAGTTATACCTATACATAGTTTTTATAAATTACAGCACTTACTTTTCCATTTCATTACAGACGGACTCTATTATTTCGTTACCTCCACCCCCGGATACGACGGATGACAACATCGTAACCTCTCCCACCTACCAACTACCCCCGCCACCTCAAGAACTGTTCAATTCGAACCTCTCGTTGGATAGCTTACCACCGCCGCCGAACCTTAGCGATTTACCTTCAATCTCCGAGTCGGAACTGACCGGCAGCCAATTATCGTTGATGTCGCTGCCGCCGCCACCTCCAAGCGAAACGGGGGCGGTTCAGAAGCGAATGGGAAACGCTACGCCCACCCCCACCAATCCCGAAAGTTATTCACCCGATCACACCCCGGTACAATCGAACTTGAACACTCCCACGTATAATACGCCGACTTTCTATCATCCAGCGCCGCCTGTCGCGCCGCAACCGATTTATAATCAAGGTCATCAAGGACAGAGCTCTACTTTACCGTGCGGTTATTCAGGAACGCGTTCAATGCTCAAAGATAGCGCTCCACAGCAACAGATCGTAAATTCGGAACCTGCCGCAATTACTGGGATAAGCGGTGGTGGTAACAGCGCCACTCTACCATATTCAAGCGGGAATGTCACGTCGAGAAGCAGTATACAATCGCTAAATTTGCAACACGTCTCTAGCTATGGTGAACCGCAAAGTCCTAAAAAATTAGCGAAGAAAATCAGCTTCAATTTGGCACCACAAGAGGTCCCGGCGTTGCCTAAGAAGCCGTTACCACCGAAGAGGTCCGATAGCACCCGATTATCTAGTCCGAGGAAGTTAACGGATCCTCCGACGGAGTTCTTGAGAGATCTTCAAAGGGTAATGCGGAAGAAATGGCAGGTCGCGCAAAAATGTAAGGAGGAACCTTCGACCACTCCTTACGAAGTGCTTGGATTCCGAGATCCTCCGGCAATGCTTCCAGACTACAAAGAAACCAACGTTTCGAATTGGGTGAAAGAGCATTATGGTCCAAATAATCTCTACGAGAACGTCTATAGGGACAACCAGGATGCTGTTGTAGAATACGCGACCAGCCCCGTGCATGCGAGGAACGACAATAAGATCTACGACTTCATCAGGTGCAAACGGCCGCCTCCACCACCCCCGAAACGAAGCGAATTGACTCATTTAAGCACCACAAAGACCCACTGATATAACGGCAACCTTTCGGTAAACGGTTTCGTCAGATGCTTGAGGAATACCGTCATTTTTAGACGCTGTGCTAGTTCATCTTGTGCTAATAATAAGTAATGTAGATAAAAAAAAATATATATCGTGTTTTTTTATATACATATATATTAATATATAAAGACTACGTAGACTTATCCCATGTCCTGTGCTGTGATATTGTTTCGCAAGAAAAAAATTGAAGAGGAAAAACAGAGAGAATGTGAAAAAAATTGAGAAGACATTATGTAACAGTAGAGTTTTCAACGCTTATTTTTGCGAAAAAAAAAAACAAAACAAAAGACGAATGAACGCTAGGTTCTTTTTCTAGTTTTTACGTCAATTTTCGTTTTGAATTGAAGACTATCATCCTATAACGATATGTCGGGTTGCTAATACTAATTATTAGAAAAAAATATCTTGATGAATGTTAAATACAGAACGTTAGTGGAGATTATGTTTTGGGGAGGTGGGGGGAATGTATAAGCTGTCCTGAGACAATGTAAAGTCGATTAAATCTTAATTATCGTATAAAAATTTAATCAAATCAATAAAGTTTCAACCAAATTCAGCCATCTCTTACTTAAAACAGTTATAAGAGTTTTTGCAGGTTCAAGAACTGTTCGCACCCATTCAAGAGACGTCAAGCTCAATTAAGATTTCATAAAATATTTCATAAATACGATATCTTAATGAAAAATACCTTCACATTTAATCAACGTGAAATCGATATGATTCAAACCAAGTTTTGTGCGTATATACGCAAATGAACCGGTTCCGTCGGCTTAGAACCCGTAGACGAGCATCGCTGAACTCCGCTCAAGATCTCTCGCAAAAAATTTTCTTGTTTTTTTTGGTATTAAGGATTAGAGAAACAGTAACAAGTGTTACATATTGATTTTGTACAAAGTAAAGCCTACAACAATTTGAATTAAATGTGAAAGCTTTGAAAATTTAATCAATTTACATTTATCGTAGCTTTCTATATTTTTCTCGATGGGATTGAAGCCGAAGAGGACAATTAGGAAATCTTCTTGGGGAATTTTTGGAAGCGATTTAAGCTGATTTTTTAAACAAAATCTATGTATATACAATGGATATAGTAGATATTTACTACATACATTCACTTTATAATTATTCTACAACTTCTACTACTATTACATTTACTGTATTTATAAATATAATATAATATAAAGTGTATCGATATATAAATGGAAAATACAACAAATAAATTGTATGATAACAACAGTTAAGCTATATAATAGTCTTTTACTATGATAACATCTATTGTTGAATGTATCTATTATTGAAACAAACGATAAACGTGTGTATTTATTAAAAACAAAAACGCTATGACTTCTGCCAATTCTTTTGTGATTATATTCGTATATATATAAATATATATATACAGTGTCATTCGTAAAGTATGCATCATATGGGAAATTTCTTTTATTATCTGTTTTTCGGAAAAAAAGTTATTCTTACTAGAAGTTTGTGTAACCCCTAAAATTAAATATAATTAAATAAAATAAAAATTTCTAATATTATACGGGATACGTCTAAAAATTAGATTTTGTCTCGAGAGTACTCTTATTTTTAAAAATATAGCATTATAAATTATACCCAAATTTAAAGTCATGGTCACCTAAGACACATTTAATTTTTTTATAAATTTTTAAAAATTATATTTTTTCAAATATCGTCTTCAAAAAACAAAATTTGTTTAAAACGATAAATGACTCATTTAAAAAGAAAAAAGAAAACGACATTTATTAATACCTACTGGTTAAACTTCAAAAAATTTTAGGCGTTAACAAAAATAAAAAGAACTGTGCACCAAAAAAATTTTTACGTTTATTTATAGTTTTAAACAAATTTTATTTTTTGAAGACGATATTTGAAAAAATAAGTAAAAAAAAATAAAATTTGATTTAGGTGGTCATGACTTGAAATTTAGGTATAATTTTTAACGCTAAGCAACTTTTTCAAAAAGTTTTCGGACGTACCCCCTATAATATTAGAAATTTTCCATATTTTATTGGTACATGTAATTTTAGAGGATGCACAAATTTTTATCAAGAATAACCTAGGTATAATACAGAAATTTCCCACGTGGTGCATGCTTTATGGATGACACTGTATATACTGTGAATGAAGAGAACATGAAGAATGTGCCATTTTTATATATCTCGAAGATACTCCCTTTTATTTGTATTTAAATTGTTAGGTAACGCGATATAAAACAATACATACTAGGATATAACGAAACACTTAAACTTAAGTAAAAAAAAAAAACATTTTGTACGTTGTTAATACTTATATAATATATACATGATTAATATAAATAATGCACTTATTAATATTACCTATTTACTAATATCGTTAGTGAATTGTATTGTGGAATCATTTTCTTACTTTCAAGAACAGTTTCCTTGTTGGTTATTTTACATGGCGAGTTCCAAAGACGACGGCGACGCGTTGTGGGGAAATTTGGAATTAGACAGTGACAAAAAAACTGAATGCTATTGCTTTTATAGAAAACAAGCGAAGAGATCGAGATTTTTCGATTTTTTTCTTTTGTATAACACTAATTTAATGTGTAAGTAGTAACCCATTTTTCTTCTTCAAACTGTTTTTATGTGTCCTTACTTTTCTATCCTTCTTATTTGTATGTTATTTTATTTAAAATTCGTTATATGTCAATCTCATCTATTAAACAACATTTTTTTTATTATTGCGAATAGGAAATAATAAAAAATAGTAATTAGATGCGTTTGTTTTTCCCCTCTTCTATGTACACGCACGGCATAACTTTACTAATACCAGAAAAATGTCCAGAAATAAAAAAGAAGAGCTTGTATCTTTTTTTCTTTTAACTAAAACTATTTGTAAAAGAAATAATTTGAAATCGGATAAAAATTAAGTCGAAATTTCAAATCTAATTCAATTTCGTAGACCTTTAATAACGGTAAAAAAAGCTAACTGTTATACAACCGAATAGTTGACAGAAGGAATCTACTAAATCGCCCTGTCACTACTTCTGAGGATGTTCCAAACAAATGTAGATGACGCCACAACAACAATTGGCGTAAATAAGTCATTTCACAAATACTTTAACCTTTCAGCGGACGCGCCCTCTAATTTCCTATTAGCGAGCGCTTGTAAATTTTACGTCATTCAGGTTTATCCAAGTCAATGGTATTTTCTTTACGTGAATGTCGGGGATGTAAAAAAATGATATACGACAGTGCTGCAAAAAACTTTATTATATATTTGTGAACAATACACATAAAACAAGCAAGACTAAATGAAATTAAAAAAAAATCAGCACCATCTTTGCAATTGTTGCAGATTACCTTAACCGCAGAATGGTTCCTGCATGTAAATGATTGGCAACGGCTTCATTAATGCTGAAGATCTTTTCTTCTCCAATACACATGACCGACACATACTGCGTTTTGGAAGATTTTCTTCTTCTCTTCTCGGTTCAACGGCCCGACCATAATTCACTTTGAGAAAAGCACTTATTTCTAAAGGTAAATGTCTGAGATTTAATCTAAAGATAAGGTGCTCCTTCATCAAACTGAATGACAAATTTTTCAGGAAAATTCTTCGGTGCTTAGGAGATTTTGTCGGACAGGCAAATTTGATTTTTTAGTATGTTCCAATTTTGGGAACGTTCGCCATTAAAAGGTGGGATCAAATAAATGGTAAAAGAAAATATATTCTCAAATCAAGCTTGAGATTATTTGTTTCGAATTAAAGAAATACATCTTTGCCGCCATTTAAAATTACAATTTGGTTGACTGAATGCATACTTGTTTAAGTCAGCAGAACTCATTTTTTTCTCTATTTACTTATATTCAAAACTAGGTCTCTATCACATAAAATAATTTTAATCGGCAAATATAAATAAAAAATATTGAACCTAGGTTTCTCTTCTTGAAAACAAATCATGAACATGATGACATCACAGGAAGAGTATTCTGGCAATAAAAACCTTTGCAACTTCTGCTGTAATAGCTATAGATTTCCATAATACCTCTAAATGTTTTGCTAGAATTTATTAAGATTAAAAAAATGCTTTTACAACTCAAAATTCTAGACATTTTATGGACATTCTTTACTATAGTAATAATTACTGTTATCTCCATCCCGCACTCTCCATCCCCGTCGGATAAATAGGAATAGATGGGGAGAAACTTCCAAAGGTATCTTCGATTACGGGATACATTTGACGATTACGGCAGCGCTGGGGGACTATTCTTTGGCCTTCGGGCCGTTCCTTCTGGCATATTTCGTTCCGTTAGGATCTACGTAGGCCAAGAAATTAATTTTCGAAGATTCGGCCCGCCAAAAAATTCGAACGCGAACGTATGCGCGATACAGCGATCGATATTCAAGATGGTCTCGAGGAATTCCTCCAAGATGGCCTACGGCAAAGGTACGCGCGTTTTCTACAAAAACTAGAACCGGAATATACAGGAGCATGCGAGCGGCGGATAGTTAGGTAAAATTAGCGCCTCGATTAAACTTAAATTGACGAAACGGCGCGGTTACGATATCGGGTTACGCGGGGCAAAAGCAAAGCGTATATTGACACGCTAATCCTAAAATTCAAACATCTAGACGCCAAGCAACTTCCAAAAAAGCAGAGGCGGTAGAAAGGTACTTTAAAAGGGCCTAAACGTTTAAGGAAAAGTTCCCGACATGATCCGCACAAGCGAAACTACGGGAACGGAACCCAAGGCAAGCTTGAAAATTATTATACCTATCTCAACGTATCAAAAAGAATTATTTTATTTCTAGGAGCATTGACAAATAAAAACTGAATAACAAACGGATTTTAGTCCGTACGAATGTAAGATATTAATATTTCTGTGCCTAATATTTGCAAGACTTGTATAAAGGTTCTGAAAAAGTCAGTTAAAAGTTAAAAAAAAAATATTGGTATGGTGGTGCTAAATTAGTAAAATGTATTAGTAATTCCTTCTTTTTTTAAGGAGGATGTTTTTTTTTTATAAAAGAAAAATAAGTAGAAGTACTTTTGTGCAATTCTAGAAATTAAGTCTTAGAAACAGTGCACCTAATGTTGGATTTTATAAATACTTGCCTTTGCATTTTTCTCCTAAATGCTTATAAACTTTGAACCCAAGGAAAAATATGTTGTGAATAGAGTTGCTCAATTTGCGCCAACAGCCAGTGGAGGGCGCATAAAATAAACGGTCAGAAATAAAATTTAATACGTACTCAAACACTTACTGCTTTCTGGAATTAAGAAAACTATTCGCTATCCTTAAGAAAATATTATTTTGTGTTATACCGGCCAGTTACTTATACTAAGAACTCCTTTCTTCAAATTTTCCGCAAGATTTTCTTGAATCAAGTTAACAAATGTCTTAAACAAAAAAATATTATTGTATTGTAGATAATTGAAACAGTAATTGCAAACAATCAGGCAATTATATCTCGACAGGCTTTAAAGCTATAAATAAAATAAAATTTGCAAAACTCTCTGAGACACCTTGTACAATAATTTAAATATAACTTTAATAAAACAACAAAAGCCTTCTTATTCGTCCATCCTGAAGGTTGAAATTGCCAATTAGACGCGTTTGAACCATACTTCACTGTAGTTGTTGTTTCTTTTGCTCTTTTTTCTTGGCCATTTCTCCGCAGCTCGTCTAGTTCAAAGGTCGCTCGCAATAGCTAGGCTGCTACGTATGTGTGTACTTACGTCGAGATTGGCCATTATCCGACTCCGCTGGTATTAAAATAGTCGAAAAGATCCAACATCTGCATCCCGGATGAGCTTAAATGCCCGCTCATTACGATTATTGCAATAAATCTCTTGTCTAGGAGGCTAACCGGGACGATAAATCTCGCCTCTCCTACACAGTCCGGTCGTTCGGTGAGGCATTGTTTGAGCGACAAAGGAGCGTGAAAAAATTCATTTACTGAAGCGAATATAATAGAGTTGACATTCAGCGCCCAATAAGTGACAGCGGTTCGCGAGTTACACGCCGATTCTTGGAGTTACAGCTAGAGTTGGAAGATTTGGACCTTTCTAAACCTCTCCGAAGTTATGGAAGTGCGCTGATGTAAATATACTTAACTAAATTTGTGTATTTTCTACTAGAACCAATATGGAGTCCACATTTCAATGGATTACTAACATCGACAGATTTTGTAATGAATACGAGGGTCACGCTATATATTTTGAGATATAAGAAAACTACAAGTCTTTTTACGAAAATGATTTTATTTATGTTCAAAATAATCTCCTCCTGCATCAATGAATGCACTTTTGTAACCGAAGTTTCCACAACGTAAAAGCGCGAAGCCAGTCATCTCTTGGAATGCTCTCAAAAAATAGATGAATTGCTACATCTATCTCATCCTCCGTCGTGAAACGTCGATCGCGTAAATGTTTCTTTAGGTCGAAGAACAACCAGAAATCACACATGGCCAAATCGGGCGAATAGGGTGGATGTTCAATGACTTTTACCTTATTTTCACGTAAAAATTCAACTGTCTGCTGTGCACTGCGTGACGATGTATTGTCGTGATGCAACATTAACCCGCGAATGTTGGCTGACTCAAGAACTGCAGGTAAACATTTCGTAGTGTACCAGTTTGCTGTGACTGTACGTTGATTTTCCAGCTTCATTGCTTTTGCTAATCCGGTACTACGGAAGAAAACTGCGTACATAACTTTCTTGACAGCCCTTTGCCTTTTGGCCATTGTTGGTGTTGGTACATCTTCGTGGATCCACACGCGGCTCTCCTGGCGGGTAGGAATATCGTAAAATGGGATGTAAGTTTCATCACCTGTTACTAATTTTTGATAGAATGCGATGTCCACCATTATTTAACATTTCCAATGTTTCTCGAGCGATTCTTACTCGCTCTGCTTTTTGGAAATCGGTAAGCGTGTGTGGCACCCAACGAGTAACAATTTTTTTTCATCCGAAGATGATCATGTAAAATTGAATTTACTGTTGCGGATCTAACACCAAGAGTTGCCTCAATCACTTGATAGGTGCATCTTGGATCTTCGTCGATCATACGTCTCACACTCTCAATGTTTCCAGCGGTAACTGAAGAACAGGGCCTACCGGTACGTTCCTCATCACCAAGCGATATCCGTCCTCTTTTAAATTCGCTATACCAGCGAAACACAGTTGCATGTGAAGAACTTCCATCACCAAATGCGAGTTGCAATCGTTCAAGACTTTGTTGTTCACTTAAACCGATCTTAAAATCGTGGTAAATCATTGCGCGTACATGTTCTCTTGACAAGTCCATATTTCGATGACAAATCGTACCTACCACGTTTACCCTATGACAGCAGCGACTCAACTGACAGTCAGAGTTTACTACTTAAGGATGGTGGTATTTAGAAATGCAGTGTTGCCAGCTCTAACTTTTCCACTTTTGTGGCATCTTAAAATATATAGCGTCTCCCTCGTAATAACTAGGCCGGGCACAGAGAGCTTCGTGCCAGATTGGAAGTGAGATTGTCGCGCCCACGATGCGGCGTATGTATGCAGATGAATCGGCACGGGCTACCTCAGCGAATGAAATTATTGAAATTATTCTTTCTCGAAGTATAAGAACATTTTTTCATCACAGCGAACATCCTTCACCGAGACAAATGTGGAAACATACCTGATGGTGTCAATCCTGTCCACACTGTTAAGAAGCTACGTTTATTTATTATATTATTATTTATTGTTATGGTATTAAGTACTACTAGGAAAGATCCCGGAGGGTAGAAGAAAGAGAGGTAGGCCGAGGAAACGGTGGAACGAGGCAGTAGAGGAAGACCTAGCGGAGAAGAAAATACAGAATTGAAGGAAGATTCCTATAAACAGAAAAGGATGGAAAGAAATCATTAAGCTATGATGGCCTAAATAGCCTGCAAACAGCTTGCAATATATTAAGCACAGCAGATTTTTGAAGAAACTAGTTTGTTTACTTTTTCACGGTTATTACACTACATATACGAGGAGCGCACTGTATATTTGTGAATATGGCAACACCGACAGTAATTGTCAAAAAATTTGAGGTTAGTTTAATGTAGCAAGTGTTTGTAAATAAGTAGCAGTTTATTTGAATTCGATATCTTCTTTCAAAAAGCTTACAGAATTTTTTGAAAAGTTAAACGGTCATTGTGAAATGGAAGTGAACCGAGAACATTTTCGTGCAATGATTTTGTATGATTTTCGTTCAGGTTTAATGAATCATTTGCTCGTTTGCAAAATGGGTTTCCTGGAGAAGCCCCAAGTCGGACGATCGTGTTTAACTGGTTCAATGAATTCCAACGGGGAAGATCATCTCTTGAGAATGAAAATCGCGAAGATCGTTCTGTTTCGACGACAACTTCAAGTCACATTGATGCCGTTCGTCGCATGATTGAAGAAAATCGTCGGGTGGCCTACAGTGAAATTCGGGCAACTCTTGGTATTGAAATGACTGTAATTCAGACAATTCTTCACACACATCTAAATGTGAAAAAAGGGTGTTTTCGTTGGATACCACATTGTTTAACAGCTGATCAAAAAAAAAGCAAGAGTCGACTGGTGCCTAGAGAATCTTGAACGTTATCATGAAGATACGTCTAAGGTCGTTTATAATATCGTTACAGGTGATGAAACATGGATCTACTGCTATGATTGATTAACGAAGCAGTAATCTACCCAATGGATGTTTCAAGACGAAATGCGACTCGCAAAAATAAAACAATCACGAAGTTGTGCTAAACGAATGATTGCCTCTTTCTTCAGCCGTACTGGTTACATTTGCTCTGTTCTTCTAGAGAATAGGAAAACAGTTAATGCAGAATGGTATAATACTATTTGCTTGCCAACATAGTTGTCACCAGTTCAGAAAAAACAAATTGTGTTACACCATGACAACGCTCCTGCACACTGCCAAGTTGACAACGGAGTTTCTTGGCTCTGCTGGGATAAAATTAATGTCTCATCCACCTTATAGCCCGGATTTAGCTTCGTGTGATTTCTTCCTCTTTCCAACTATTTAGAAGAAATTACGTGGAATCCATTCTTTAACACCACAAGAAGCTGTTAATGTATTTGAAGAGCATGTTAGTGCAGAGTCCAAGGAAACCTGGGCTACCTGTTTTACAGAATAGTTTGAGAGGATGTCGAAGTGCGTTAAATGTAAAGGAGAGTGCTTTGAAAAAGAATATTGTTCGTTTTTATATTTTTTGTTCTTATCCTGTATTCAGAAACATACAATGTGCTCCTCGTACAACAAATGCCGTGTTCAAACGAAAAAAAAACCTAATAATGGCAATAAATACACTAGGTGCCGCAAACATGCGTTCTTTGGGCCACAGTGGTAACTTCTCACATGTAACGTGTAAAATCCATACTCTAAATCTTGCGGCACAAACGATTCCTACATGTTTTCCACTAGTAAATGCATTGATTGCTAGTACAAAGGCAGTGTTTCTAAAGTCCCCGAAACGTATAAACTGTGTCCTGATATACCTGAACCACCACAGCCGATTGTTATACGTTGGGGAACATGGTTGCAGGCTGCGTTTTACTACAACAAATATTTTGATCAAGTAAAGAAGGTAGTTTTAAAATTCAATCCGACGGAAGCTGCAGCAGTCAAGAAAAGCCAGGAAATATTTCAAGGTAGTCAGGTTAAAAGAGATTTACAAACTATTCACAACAATTACTTCGGACTAGCGGAGGGAATAGAAAAATTACAAAATGTTTCGATGTCGCTAGTGGATCTGTTCAAATTGTGAATGATGTTCACGCACAGTTATGCGCTGTAGAAGACGAAACAAATTGGTGTGTAATACGAAAATTTGAAAGTGTTTTAGAGAAAGACTCCGATTTTCTTATATTAAGACAAATTTGTGAAGGTGCGTGTGAAGATGCATTAAGCTGTTTCAAAGATTATTTTAAATATGCAAATATAACATCGCTAGATGTCGAACGGTCGTTTTCGGCATTAGAAAACATTTATTCCGCACGTCGTACTCACTTGACTGAAACAGCTGTGGAAACATATCTAATGATTCAAATATTTAACAGATGTTACCTAGTTTGTGATTTCACGGAAGACTTTTAAAACGGTAAGTGTTTCAGCATGTTTTACAATTTATTTCTTACCTTCTATTTTATGTGTAAACTTTTATGCGCTCGCCACGCCTCTGGCTGTTACCGCATATTTGCCCAGGATAGTTATTACTCAATATAACAAATATATGGGTGGCGTTGACATTTCTGATCAGATGCTTTACATCTATTTAGATGAGCGCAGGACTGTGAAATACTGGAAAAATGTTACTTTCAATATGATTTCGCGAATGGTTCTAAACTGTTACATTTTATAAGGAAACCCATGCAACAAAATATTGGATAAAATTCAGAAATCTTAGTCCTTCAACCGTTAAAAGTTCCTCAACAAGATGCATTCAAAAATTACCTGAGCGAAAAGAGAAGAATTGTGTTATCTGCAGTACAAAAACACGCAGATCTAGATCAAGAACTGCATGTTCTAAGTGCAATAAAGGGTTACACGGATAATGTTTTCGTCGTCATTTGTCTGAAAAAGTCTCCTTATAAACTTTCTATTTACATAACTTTATTAAAGAATGTATATACTTTAGTATTTCATTAAATATAACTGTTCATTTCTTCAAAATATAAAAATATTAGTACAGAAGTGAAAATTTTTCTAATAAAAAAAATTTTTTGTTGTAAGGTTAATGAATAACTTCAATTTATTGGAAAATGTTTTTTGTTTTTCCTTGTGTAAAATTACATATATTTTAAAATAGAATACAAAAAAAAACCTGACGCTATCTTTTATTTTAAGAAAAATATGTTAATTTTAAAAAATTTCGTTCAAATTTGCATATTTTCCAAGGTATTTTTGGCCGGTTAAAAAATCTAATGACGGCACACTATTTAATTTTCGTTACCTGATACATTTTCATGCACTATTCACGTTGTCTGGCTGGTTACTAAAAACTACTAATCTTCAAGCCGTAAGATATATAGTGTAGGCTTCGCACATATGTAACTATGACGCAATGGAATTTGCCAGACCGAGAATTTATGGCGCCTACCTCATAAATCACAAATCTTCCAAATGTTCTACATAACATATTGCTATAAAACCCAAGGATTCTAAAATAAATTGTATAATTCGGTTATAAAATTGCCAATATTAAGTTTACGGTATAAATCCGTAAACTTAATATTACAAACTTTCGCAGTGCAAGCTTACTTATTGTTATCGACGTAACCCTAGCTGTACACTCGAAATAATCACGTTTGATGCTTCGCACGTTTGCGGTAGCCTCACCAATGACGTGATTGAATAAGCAAGCAAGCAAAAGCGATGGATGACAGATCCCGACAAGGACAGAAAAGCGACGAACAGAGACGATCATATCGCATGGAGCGTGCCGTTTCTTTAATTCCTTAAATTGATATCAATGGTGGTTTTATTGGGCTTGCGGAGCGGGAGCACTTAACTCATTAGAATATTACGATGGTGAAATCTCTTTTCTCCTGCGGTTATCGTCAACGTGTCAGAGATTTCGCCTCGAGATGCAAGACCATCGGATATTCAGATATGGAACAAAGGCGAGGAAGACCGCGAATTAGAAACTTATTACGTCAAATTTGGGAAGTACGTATAATTGGGTCTCTTCAATTTAACGTAATAAGTATGATTTAGATTGATCGAGGGATAGGTAATTTAGATTGATTAAGCGGTGATAAGTGCGAATTGGCCTAAATTCTCTTGCGAAGCGATTAAAAGTTGGAAGCAACGTTCGTTCATCGAATTTAATAGGAAAGATATTTAAGTAACCGTAAATTATTTTCGGAATTTTTACGAGAGATCGAAGTATTCTTAACCCTACGGTAGTCGCGCGGCTATTACTAACACATTTGGTCGCGTGGAGGACTACTGGCCTCCATAGCATATTAGGTAGCTCTACGTATTTGGTAAATTTATTTTGATAAATAAATAATAAATAATTTATTTTGGAATGAATTAAACAGTTTTGACAGATATCATTGGTGTGATCATGACATACCCATTTGTAGCACTTTTTACAATACCTTCTTGTTGTTCTGTTACGTTGCCTAGTATATAAGAAATAGCTACCCTTACTTGCACGAGGGGTATCGCCAGCAGTACTAGAAGAGGCTTCTGCATCTGGAGTGCCGAAGTTCTGTAGGTATCGGTTGCATTGTGAATCGTATCAAGATTTGGGGTTTCATCATACTCCAAACAATATCGGCTAAGAATTTACGTCTTATTATTTTACTCCCGTTAGTATTGAAAGACCAGACACAAAGCATTGATCGCAGCAATATTCAGAAGGTTGTAGAAAATAACCAACGGCCATCTTTTGCAGTTTCTAACAACATTATAATTGGAACATAATTGATCCAGAAGGTCAACACCTATTTTTGTTTTGTTATTGCCTGAAGGGACATTTCCTACGGAAAGCTAGTAATTGTCCATCAACTGTCAAATATTCAGTACGTGTGTAGTATTTCTGGAAACCTTGAATAAACACTTCCAAGACTTCCCTAATTGGTGCCAATTTATCTAATAATTTTCGTTTTAATGGGTCGTGAATATCGTCAAATCGTATACATCTCAAGAGAAGCCTAAACCGCTGCAAACTCATTGATAAACAACATGCTTCTATGCCCGAGCCTTTGGAGTTGTCCCACAATTCTGCAGCGCTAGCTCCACTACACCTGAAGGTACCTATGAGGTAAAGAATGGTAAAGAGGTAAAGAATCAGTTGACTTAGCGTCCTTTTCTCGCGCAAAATTTGGTTTTAGATGGTATATGTAAATTTTTGTACAAGTTACTATTGTCCTTATAATTATTTTATCAAGAAATAATGACAAATACTCCAATTCTGTTTTAGCTTGTTTCGCTACTCCTTTTGCACCAGGTAAGTGTGTAATTATATTGCGGCTTCTAGTGCGAAGATTAGATGAAGGTTTTACTTACTCCACTCTGTACCGTCTTTACCATAAAAATTGTTTACTTCGCTTATTATCAAATTATTAACAAATTCGGAAGCGCTGTCATGATTGGATTGATTGATTTCATCCATCATCAATTTCACCATCGTCACTTCGTTCTTCATCTACATCTTTCAAATCTTCTGCTTCAAGTTCCTCTAGCCAAGCTAACCATTGAGCTATTACTTCGGGACAAATTTTTAGCAAAACTATCAAATATATTTTAATTATATAAAAAAAAATATGTATGAGATAGTACTTACGTCGCAATGACACTAATAACATTACAAAACAGCGAATATTTTCAAGTAAAGCAAGAATTGAAACCGTCACACATACGGTCGCGTGGATGACTAATGTCCTCCACTCCACTTAGGGTCGCACTGTTTTGTTTACGTTTCTTAAAATATGATCAGATAAGCATAGTTGCATAGAGAAATCAACCACAGAAAGGTACTAAAAGCCATGTGTGCGTCTTTTGTTAATTTCCATATGATTTTTCAAAAGAATTATAGATGGAGGACAATAGTCAGCCACGCGACTACCGTAGGGTTAAGGAGACAGCAATTAAATGTCAATTTCTATGTATCTCTTGAAATAGCTTAGCGATTGGTCACCATCATTATTATTTGTATGTTTTGGTAAGTTAAACATTTAAAATAGCTTTTACAAATGCAAATGAGCCTACGAAACAGAAAAATGCCGCTAGGGGCCAGATCTGGCGAATAGTGTGTGTGGTCTATCAATTCGAACCCAACTCGTCAAATTTTGCCATGCCTTTCAAATGCAACGATTTAATGATGAGTCGATATTCGATTACGTGATCAATATCGTGAAATATACCTTAAAGTTACAACCTAGTGCAATAGGTTGGAATGAAATATTTGGGCCTGACCAAACAACCAATCACAGTCTAAGCCGGTATATATGCGCTTGGGGCGCAGAATTTCCCTGTTCAGCCTTATTTTAGCTACGAGAGGGAGTGCTACCGTTCAGTATAGATTTTCCCGCGTTTTTATATAGTAACTGTGTTTTTATAAACACGGATATTATTAGAGCAATGTAATTGTCTCTGCGATGCCTAGGCGCTTCGCCGAGGTAGCGAGCTGTGTGTAAAAATCGATTCTCGTTTTGTCAGCGTTCGCTTGTTCATTTTTCGTTCAGTTTAGGAATCGAGAGCGTGCGTTGTGTTATCGATTTATCGGTGTGCGTCATTTAAAACATGGATCGTCGTCAGTAAGGTTTACCTTTAGCATCGCATGTGAATAAATATATTAGCTGTTTCCCTGGGTTGGAATATACAGGTACTATTACTCAGTGCAAAATTTGCAATATACGGTTGATAGGTCGCGATACATTTCACTGTAGAAGACATATTAAAAGTAAACATGATGTACTGAATTTAAGCAATTATATTCCGTAGTGGGAATTTCTGTATGATTTTATTTTGAAGCTAAATGACACGAAGACAATGAATACTTTCGTCTTTTTTGGAATAAATATGTTCCCTCGTGGAAACTACCAACCAATAGACAATTGCGATACAATTTACCACATTTGCAGGGTACAGTAAAGAACTGTATATTAGACGAATTGAAAAATAAGAAAATTTGCGTAAGTGTGGATGAAACAACTGATGCACAGAAACACAGCGTGATTCGTGTTGTAGCGCGTCCTTTAAAATGTAATGATCCAGCAGCTTCCTTGTTATTAACCAGTAAAAGGATTGAAAAAGGTGATGCTGAAACCGTTGTGAAGATAATAAAAGATTCGTTCAGAAAATTTGTATAGAGAGCCAATCACCATGTTTTGACGGAGCTGCACATGCTGAAAGCTGGTAGGATGTTAGAAGTACGCTTTCCGACACTTCTTCACATAACATGCCTCATACACGCATGTCATCTTGTAGCAGAAACAATTCGAAGCAAGTATCCGAGGGCGAATGATTTAATATCATCTACCAAAAAAGTGTTTGTGAAATCTCCCAAACATATACGCGTATTCAAGCAATTGTATCCGCAAATTTCGCTACCACCTCAGCCTGTATTGACGCGATGGGGAACATGGATCGAGGCAGTATCTTACTATCGCAAATGTTATTCCCAAGTGAAAGATGTCATTTTCAAACTTAATTCTTCTAATTCTCAAGCGGTTCGCGAGAGTCAGCAACTTTTTTCCGATTCAAAAAGAAATAGATGACATTTCCATAAACTATCCTGTAGTGACACAAACTATTTCGCAGTTAGAAAATACTGACTTATCCATACAAGACTCGTTAAATAACATCAACAATTCAGCAGCCGCTCTAGAAAGCTTGACGGATCCTATAGGACTAGAAGTCGCGCAGTTTTAAATAAAAACCCGGATTTAGAAAAGGTTCGATCTATATCTCGAATTCAAGACTGCACGGAAGAGATACAGGAGTATTTGAATTTCGCAAATCTTACTTCATTTGATGCTGAACAATCATTTGCAAAGTATAGGAGAACGTCAGACGTCAGACCGTCGTCGAGGCCTGACTGAATCTACAATGGAAGCATTGCCTATGTTGTAGTACTACGCGGCGTACCATGGGAGGCGCACATTACTGCGGTGGTCATCGATACGTCAATAAAAGGTAACAATCTATTATTTTTTTATTAATACTGTGTCTACTTTTGCGCGGTACGCCCCGGACGGTTCTACTAGTTTCTCGAACATTATAAACAGTACACGCACACCGATCAACCGATAATAACCGAACGTCCACTCGATTCCTTGTATGTACATAGTAAACACAGCTCCTTTCACGGCGCCTCTGCGGGTGCAACCGTTTGTCACGCTTTAATCATATTTTTTTACAATCGCGCCCCCCTCATCAAAACAGTCACGAACCGCCACTGCATGTAGCTCATATTTAACCCCATATTTTGGAACATAGTTTTGATTTAAGGACTTAAAATAATCTTTTTACCAGTTTCATTAACATTTAAGATTTGAACCTCGCAGATAAAAGTATATAAAACGGTTTCCAAAGAAATACTTTATCACATTTCTTATTACAAAACAATATAAATGTACTCACCAGGAAGCCTATCACATATTTCAGCTGCTATTCGAATGGAATTGAATTTTCTCATGGTTTCTTCTAAATGCAGAATTTCCACGAGTTAGAAATAAACACAAGCCGTAAACACAAAGAATTTTCACTTTCTCACAAAGAAGACGTAACGATCAACAATTGGTTTCTCATTTTTAAATATGCACCTGATACTTTTGTAGGTTAAGATTCACAAACCGCATCATATTGTACAAAAAAAAATGTAACCAACGATTTCACAACGAATTATAATTAATTATAGGTATAAAAAGGACACGATATAATAATTAAGTTCTCAGTTCGCGATAAAAATCAAACACAACCGTTTAATAATAAAATAACCGTCAAGACACTGCATTTATGAAGCTTTCACGCGATTCTTATAAATCCGACTTATTCCCTTCCACCAATTGTTTTAGCGATCTGATTCATTATTCATCACAGTTAAATGCAAGAATAAGCATCACTTATTAGAAGTATATTCCGTATTTTTACCGTAAATTCGGATTTTTTTCTTATTATTTTGGATATTAAATGTTTAATGTAGTAGATTAGCTACAATGTGTAGCGTGAGATCCGCGAATTATTACCCCACGATTTTTAAAATATTTGTGAAGTGAGTAAAATAGCTTTAGCAGTGTGAAATATGGAGTGCAATGAACTCTAGATGATTTTTAGTGTTAATTCATATTTAGATGTGAGAGATCTCGAAATAATTTGGTAAGTAATGTTAATCTCTTTCTTATTTATGTCCATATTTTGAATTTGTTATTACTAAGGGTGTCTCTTAAATCTTAGGCTTAGATTTTGATTGATTTCCATGTCAGAACATACATTTTTTCGAATTACATTTGTAAATGATCATATTTATAATAAATTCCACTCAATTCCACTATACCGGGTGTCCCAGATTCAATGTTACAAGCGATATCTTCCTTATTTGTATATCATCCTTATTTGTATATCTTCCTTATTTGTAAAGATATAAAATCGAGCAAGGTGTCGTCGAAAATGGTTTACAGATCCTGAAAGATATACACTACCGATCATAAGTATTTGGGCACCCTTGGATTTTAGATTTTTGTATACAAAGAATGTATTTAGGAAATACATTCCAGTATTATTGAGTAGTATGCTAATGATTAGAGTTTGTTAAAAAGGTGGTACCGGCAGTGGCGCACCACATAAAACTAGGTACGTAATATAGAATATTAATGAAAAATAATATTGTTACCTTTGCCTGTCGTCTTGATGTCCACTGTGGCAATTGGCAACCGTCCTGGTAAGCTCCGTAGAATGACTTGAGCGTAGGACCAAAGGATTTATTAACGAGCTTTTTTGTTTGTTGTTTAAATTTAAAACAATTGAGTAATATTATATTTAAAGTACCCTCATCATCACATCTTCAGTTCCTGGCCATCAAATTAAGACCATTAAAAAATATTATGATTACGGGTTGAAATTTATTGGATAAAAAGCGATGTTCTGTAGCCACCTTTACCCTACGACTTGCTGGCACAGTATGTTCTGCCACTACTTGTACTAGGAATATCTACAGTAGCAATTCTAAATACAGTACAACCTGGCTAATCCGAGAAAATTGTTTCAAGTGAATGTTTTAGAAGTACACATGTGGATTAAAAAACTTTAAAAATACAGAATAAAGTTATATTAAAAAAAAAAAATTAAAGTATTAAACATTAAAATATGAATTCATATGATGTTGCCTCAAGGATTTTATCTGAGCAGCAGCTGCTTGATCTCTAACGCGCTGTAGAAGCAACAGTTGATGATCTGGTATGTTGCTCCTTTTGATGCAGGCAGTCTAACTTTCTCATGCGGAACCCCGTCTTCTTCCTTATTGCTTCTTTGGTCCATTATCAATGGTGAAATTACCTTTTCATCCGTAACTAAGATCTCTTTATCACCGTCCACAAGCTATCTTCAGATATGATAACCATCGATAGAAATTTGCGATAATGCAATTCTAACTAAAGCTTCAGATCACCACATGTTCGGATTGTAGAGGTTGTACTGTACCATAAAACCATTGCTTGAAGCTTTCTTGGTCTTGCACTTCTTGATAATGCTTTCCTTTAAAAGCTGTTAAGTTATTCCGTCACTCATATCATTTGGTCTTCAATTTCTCTTGCATTGTGTACAAAATCTTTTCCTAGTTACACCTGTTCGATCATTTCCAGGAATTCCACTATGACCAGGGATCCATAAATGAATAATTTGTTTATTTTGATCAACGTTCAACATTAAATTTCGAATATCCATAATCAGAGAATTTGGAAGCTTTTGGAAATGTGGAAAATGTCTTTACATCTGATCTATCACCGCTTTTTTTTGTCGATTAACTTGCCATGATTTTGGTGGGAGTCATTAGCTGCTTGAAACTAAACTGTGCCGGCCGATCCAATACCATACGTCGCGATACTCGCGAGTGCTCTTCAGTTTGTGCACGGCTGGCGTTCGTGTTGGTCGTGCGGACAAACTTTTTTCTTTGATTTTCTTCGCGGTCGACGTTTTTTCCGCGCTCCCCGCTCTGGTCGACCAGCTATCTGCTCGAGAGTCGAAGAAAGCCGCACGGTCAGTCACCGCCGGACGTTACATCGATATCGTCGTACTTCATTGGAGGACACATGCAAACCACGAGGGTTATCGTACGGTACGGTCTTTTCCTTTAATTCATAAGGAATCGGTTAATTTTATGACGTTTGAGTGGTTTTCTTTCGTGGTGTGAATCGAAGTACATCTTTAAGACTACGTGAAAAGCCTATAGAAGTCGAAAATTGGTCTTAGAGAATAAACAAGACGAACAACTGCATACTTAGAGTCTTATCCGAAAGGTATGTAATGCTTTCTTGTTTCTGATGCATCTTTCTTAAGCTGTACGTAGAATTGCAGTTGGATCTCGAGATGCGAGATTGTTCGCAAAAAATATTACCAATGTATACAGGTCTTCATAAAAGTATTTGTGTCTGATATCTATTTAAGTAAAGAATGAATATTATTAGTAATAAAAAGGATGCTTTGGTATTAGGGACATCTTTTAGTGTTTTACAAAAATAATGAAAAAAAAGGTTTTTTGGTACAAATCGTTTTATTGTTTACAATTAATTTTCACATAGATGTATTTTGTAAAACATACAAATCTTAAGCTGTAATAAAACAAAGATAAACTATGAAACCGTGAATACGTGAAAGAACAAACATTACAGTAACAAAAATACAAATTTCCTGAAACATTTATAGTGTTATGTTCGAAAACACGACCATTGTATGCTAAATAAGTTAAAATCTTTATTCATTGGGTTGGCATGTCGAAGAAAGTTAGGGCATATTCCAGTGAAAGCAAGTCGAATCCTGTCTTGCATGTCTTCTTTGGTTGACGTTTGATGTCCGCCCAAAAATGACTGTCGTATAAGTCGTTTTTGGTAAGTTTAACTTTATCAGTCCATATTCTTAATTTTGTGAATTCTGCATTTTCTTGAGATTTTGTCAAGAACCATTCGAAAAACTGTATCCTCAGAATAGGATCTTCATTTCGAAAATGTTGAACTGGATATTTAAATGGTTGCCATTTATGTTCTAATAAGATTCTATGAATAGTTCTCGACGTAATCCTAAGAGCAATTTCTGCATCTCTTAGCGAGTTTGTAAGGTATGCTGCGAAGTATCCAAGGATCATTATTTCAGTATCGTCATCAACATATAAATTTCGTTTTGTTTCGTTTTTTTTTTATATGTAGTTAATCTACGTGAAATACAAATTGTTAAAGTATTGCGCTGCCGAACTTGCCAAACCTTTACCAACACTTATTAATAAAACTATGGAAGCAGGTGTATTTCCTGAGATATTGAAGCGATCAACTGTCACGCTGATACACAAGAAATGCAACAAAAATGATATAGGAAACCATAGACCAATATCTTTATTGTCTAGCATTTCTAAGATTTAATGAGAAAGTCATTTATAACTAATTTGGGCAAATATGCGGTAACAGCCAAACGCGTGGCGAGCGCATAAAAGTTTACACATATAATAGAAGGTAAGAAATAAATTATAAAACGTGCTGAAACACTTACCGTTTTAAAAGTCTTCCGTGAAATCACAAACTGGGTAACATCTGTTAAATATTTGAATCATTATGTTTCCACAGCTGTTTCAGTCAAGTGAGTACGACGTGCGGAATAAATGTTTTTTAATGCCGAAAACGACCGTTCGACATCTAGCGATGTTATATTTGCATATTTAAAATAATCTTTGAAACAACTTAATACATCTTCACATGCACCTTCACAAATTTGTCTTAATATAGGAAAATCGGAGTCTTTCTCTAAAACACTCAAATTTTCGTATTACACACCAATTTGTTTCGCCTTCTACAGCGCATAACTGCGCGTGAACATCATTCACAATTTGAACAGAATCCGCTAGCGACATCGAAACATTTTGTAATTTTTCTATTCCCTCCGCTAGTCCGAAGTAATTGTGGTGAATAGTTTGTAAATCTCTTTTAATCTGACTATCTTGAAATATTTCCTGGCTTTTCTTGATTGCTGCAGCTTCTGTCGGATTGAATTTTAAAACTACCTTCTTTACTTGATCAAAATATTTGTTGTAGTAAAACACAGCCTGCAACCGTGTTCCCCAACGTGTAACAATCGGCTGTGGTGGTTCGGGTAAATCAGGACACAGTTCGTGAAATAGTTGGGTACGTTTCGGGGACTTTAGAAACACTGTCTTTATACTAGCAATCAATGCATTTACTAGTGGAAAACATGTAGGAATCGTTTGTGCCGCAAGATTTAGAGTATGGATTTTACACGTTACGTGTAAGAAGTTACCACTGTGTTCTTTAAGAGATCGGCCCAAAGAACCCGATTAATTATACCCGTACTGAATCCGGGGACACTCTGTATATCCATATCAAATTTTTCATTTCAACTTTAGGATTTTACATTATGACTGCTATGAAGTTTTAAGTATTTGATTGTATTACATATTTTTCTCTTAAATATTAATATATTGTTGAAGATGGAAATAAAAGAGGTCCTTTCCTTAGAAAATCCTATTAAATTGTAAAATATATCTTTGAACTCTTCATCCAGAAGACTACTTCTTTGTGACAAACCTTTTTACTGGGATACCTAATTCTGGACCGATCGTATGTTTTAATTACCTAATTAAATAAAATTCTGTGACGAAAGGACCTCTTTTATTACCACCTTAATTATGAGCACCACACACAGAGTCGCCATAGATTATTTTATTGATATATTGGTGTATAATGTTACTTAGATTCTGGTTGATGATGGCATATTGCCGAATTTTGAATTAAAGACCATTATTAAGTTTACAGTAGAAAAAGAACACCCATTCCTAGTAGTTTAGCAATTAGAAACAACCAAAAAACTGGAAATAAACATCTATGGAAAGGAAACCAACACTTACAGATACATTATGACAGATTCTAACCACTGTAAATAACACAAAATGGTCAGGATTAGTTTCTTAACAGATTGAATAAAAGTGAATACAATAAAACAGTTGAATTTATAAACAAATGTAGCTATTTATAATGATTACTTTTCTGTAGATGTCGATCGCATCCTTAAGAAAGTCCAACATAAGCATTATTTGAGAAATTCAATACCAAAAGGTATTAGTAAAATTTTTAGGGGAGACGATATAAGGGTTATTCCATGTCAAATGATGAAGTCCTCACGCTCGACCATCTCAGATTTTTTTCCACTACCGACTAAAGGTAATTATCCAAATTCTTAGCTCCTGATATGCAATACATGACTTGCAAGAGCCTCAAGTGATGACTGGTAAAATGTTGCAGATGCTCAGGGACACTTTTTGCCATTTTTATCAAGCTGTTATTCTGTAAGTAAGAAAGATATTTGGCTGGAAATTGCTGTGCTTGCTTAGTAGTTATCAGTGTCCCAAACTTTCAAATTTTAACAAAAACAGTCAACTAGTCCTCTTGCGTTTGGTCCTTACACTTGGCTAAAAATTTGTCGTGACAAAAAAATCCAAATTTCTGGGAAGTCTGTATTCTAGGGAAATCAATGCAGAAAGCTCAACTTCTGTGCAACTAGTGAAAAAATAGTTGTTTTTAATGGTTTCAAATTTTAAGCTTCTTTGACAAATAGTTTCTGAGATACTTGAAGATACTTTTGCCCCAACTTCCAAGCGCCGTACTCTGTATAAATAAATAAATAAATCATGTTAACTGCCTCCCATAAGTTACTCAAAGAAAATGAATGTGTAGCTATGTATTCAAGTGTATTAATAAAAGGAATATCTTGATCTTCAGGTGATACAAACTGGAGATAACGAAATTTGCTGCATTCACATGCAATTCGAAGATATATTGAAAATTAATCAATATAATCCTTATTATGCACTTACATCTACTATAATGTTTATTAGAATAGACCAAACTCGCAAAAAGAGGCACTATATCTTCACTTACAAGATACAACTTACGAATACATCTAGAAGCAGCTGTAGTTCTTGTTGCTATACTTAGTCCTTAACGTAGAGTCGTTGCATTATAACTCGTTTTTCATTCTCCGCCTAGAATGTAAGTACTTACGGTTCGACCGGGTATTAAAGGCGATTATTGGCCAGTGTTGTACGCGAGAAGTTGGTGTGGTAGACTTCTAATGTTGAAATAAAAAGAACTGATGAACTACACCGTTGAAGAAAGGAACAAGAAGACTATACCATTTGGAACATGCATATAACGTGTTTGAGTTGTGTTTCGTTTCATAAAAGCATCGACTTGAATGCAGGAAATAAAATTATGATAAAGATTTTAATAATGATTTATAAATATAAATGGTCCAAAAGAAGGTTTGTGAGTGTCCTATTGCACTTATTTTTAAATAACAGAATACGATGACGTCTTCAATACCCAATACAATTGCTTTCTCCCGGCATTCTCTGTCAAGGTACGGGGGACAAAATGATTATCTTAATTTTATGTTTAGACCTATAGTCCTTAGCTATGGAAATAGGACCACTTGGGAAATATAAAATTTATAAGAATATCTAATTATTTAAATATAATTTGATGAATGTAGTAGGAAAAATCTCAGTATAACGAACATCATGGTGCTGCTAGATTTTACCGGCAAAGGTTTCTTTCTTATACAATATTGCTCTTCCAAATCTTTAATATTGGTGGTAAACTCTTGTTCAGACATCGACTTTTTACTGGTCCTATTATTTAACTTTTCTATCAAACTCGAGGTGTTCTCCATTCATGATTTCTTTACTAGCGTTTCTCACTTGATACAGCTTCCCATGGAAGCAGCTGTCCTTTTACAAATGTCGATCTTGTGTTTTAAATCTTGTACACCATTTGGCCCATCAACTTGTAAATCGTTGACGTCATAGATCAAATGCAGCTGAAAATAAACGACTAAGGTGAATAAGTTGAGATTGACTGCCGGCTTTATGACTGCTAGATTTGAAGCTATTATTACGTTGGGTGGATCATCTATATTAGACTAAAAATCATGCTCATAACTACAGGAACAGGATTTAAGCACATCATCTCTAATAACCTAATAGTGACTGGTGTCATTAGTGATTACGTTATCCAAAAAACATGACAATATGGTGGCGAAAAACACAAAGTATTGAAAAAACCCCCCAACTAAAAGTGTCTTGTTATTGGATTCCTAGTATAAGACCGTTATAGGGCCCAAGCGTTCAGGTGGTTCGAGGTATTCACTCGATTGAAGATAAGCCTCGCATCGGAAGTCTTTCACTGCAAGAACTAAGTGAAAATGTTGGTAGAATATAGGTTTTTGTGGGGCTTGATCGTCGGTTAACGGTCAGAATGCTCGGGGAAATGATGAATTTAACTCATATAACAGTTCATCAGATTTTGACTAATGAATTGAGGACCAGGAAAGTATGCGCGAAAATGGTTCCGGAAAACCTTTGGCTAGATCAAAAGGACAACAGGAGGAAAGAGTGTTTTGACTTGTTGGTGTAAATTTTAAAATGATCCTCATTTATTAGGGCGTGTCATTATTGATGATGAGTCTTGGATTTTTGAGTGTGACCCGGAAACGAAGCGCCTATAGTTCACTCCTACCTCTTCACGGCCAAAAAATGCCAGAATGAGTAAATCAAAACTTTTCAGACTACTCTCGTATATCGTTCGCAGCAAAATTCTTTTCAATGCTTCCGAAAAAATACCATTTTTATATCCCCTTAGTATGGAGAAGTATATATGTACCGTTATTTATCTGTAGGTAGACAACAAGAATAATAATAATACACAACCTACACCATAATACGCCAATGAGAACAACAAAAAGACTGCCTTCGAATTGATTACAATGTACTATATCAAACCTCAGTTTTGCAACAAAAAAAAAAAAATTAAAAACATTCGGAAAGTTCCTTTTTCATACAATTCCGTTTCAACAATTGTATGTTAGCCGGATCCTTTTTGCCGCTTAATTTAGGCTGCCCCTCTTATTGAAACAGGGACCATGTAGTAAAGGGTGGGTGCTGTGACTTAAAGGACGTTATCCAGTTTTATCCAAGTAGGGCGTGCTGCTATGGTTCCATTGCGGATTTCATTGTTTATTGTGTGAAGATGAAAGTAAATTTTATTGTCAATGGCACTAAACAACAGAAGGTGTTTGGTTTTGTTGATAATACAACGGTTTCGTCACCAATATCATCACTTATTCACACCAGATGTCATCTAAATCTAAAATCTGTGTTATTTAGTTGACTGTTGATCGACACACCCCAAATGGATGCGATATATTCAGGATCACGTGGCCTTCGTCCGTTGAAATATATATCATTCGGATCACGGCTAATAGGATTTTGTTATGGGCATATCTAACCCTCCTCGGTTGATGGCTTTTATCGCATCGGGCGTTTTTGTTTCTTTCGACGACGCGACGGCTTTTAATAAATAAGCCTAGTCGCCTCGTCATAACACCCTTTGCCCTTTGCCGTCGCGATCCTTAATGATTCCTAAATGTCACTTCAATTATTTACGCGACAGCGCCTTTCCGCTGCCGCCTTTTAAAAGCCTACTCCTTTTAGACAGTGGCGTTCATCGAAATTGTAACATATTGAAATCGTTTATAACTTTATAATGTACCAACCCACTACATTGTAATTAAAAGTATTCCTTTTATACCGTGTGTCTCAGATTCAATGTTACAAGCGATATCTTCCTTATTTGTGGAGATAAAAGATTCCTAAAAGATATAGTTTCTCTAAGCATTTTTTTTTAATTGCACCCTTCATCTTTCTGACTTTATGACTGAAGTACGAAGGGTTCTTACATACTGCACGTACGAATCTTCTGTGATACATGAATTTATATAAAATCTAACGCAATCGGGACGTAAAAATTATGTAACGTTACGTTGGGCCCCAAGCCACTAAAGAATATGGCTTCAGCGAAATCCATACTAACCCCGAATGCAAACCAGAAAGTGTGCCAACCCCTGCTCAGTAAAAACCTATACAACTCCTACCGAATACAACACTTACAATCGCGTCAACTCTACGCCATTAAAACAATTCCAACCTCGGATTCAGGTCTCAAAGCAGATCAACTCTGCCTCAGTTAGAACCATTCCAAGTCCGAATTCGGGCCAAAATGTATGCCAACCCCTGTTCAGTAAAAATCGTTCCAATCTCAGATTATGACGCAAAAACAGGCCAACCTCGGAAAATATTGAAATCGGAAAATAGTCCACTTCCGCCAAACACAACACTTACAACTGCGTCAACTCTACTCCATTAGAACAATTCTAACCTCAGATTCAGGCCTAAAAATAGGCCAACTGCGGCTTAGTCCGAACCATTCCAACCCCGCATTCAGACCAGTAAGTATGCCAACTCCTGCTCAGTAAAAACCGTTCCAATCTCAGATTATAACGCGAAAATAGGCCAATCTCGAAAGATATTGTAACCGGAAAACAGTCCACCCCCGCTAAACGCAGCACTTACAACCGTGTCAACACCGCGCCATTAGAACGATTTCAACTTTGGATTCAGCCCAAAATGTAGGTCAACTCCGACTCAGTCAAAACCATTCCAACCCCGGATTCGGACCAGAAAGTATACCAACTCCTGCTCTGTAAAAACCGTTCTAACCTCCGATTATTACTCTAAAACAGGCCAACCTCGGAAAATATTGTAATCGAAGAATAGTCAACTCCTGTCGAATGCAACACTTACAACCGCGTCAACTCCATGCCATTAAAACAATTCCAACCTCGGATTCAGGCCTCAAAGTAGATCAGTCCGGCTCAGTCAGAACCATTCCAACCCCGGATTCGGGCCAGAAAGTATGCCACCCCCTGCTCAGTAAAAACCGTTCCAACCTGAGATGATGACGCGAAAATAGGCCAATCTCGGAAGATATTGTAACTGGAAAACAGTCCACCCCTGCTAAACGCAACGCTTCCAACCCCATTAAGTCCACGCCATTAAAACATTCCAACTTCAGATTTAGGCCTAAAGGTAGGTCAACTGCGACCTAGTCAGAACCATTCCAACCCCAAATTCAGGTCAGAAAGTATGCCAACAAAATATGCCCTTCATTGATTCAAAATGTTAGTTTGGGCTACAGAAGCGAATCATCTAAAACAAGAAATTGGGAAATGGGCCAAAGACATCAAAAACAATGCTAAGTTTCAGCAAAAGGGATCTCAGAATATTGGTAGATTTACTAACAGGTCACATAACCCTAAAATACCAGATATATATACTGGGAAAAGCTGAAAAACAACTCGTCCTCTATGCAAAAAAGGAGATTTAAACGACAGAACATACCGTACATTTATAACAAGGTTTCATTCGTTCCTGTTGTCCCATTTCTCGCTAAAGACGTTGTATATACAATACATATAACTCTTGACAATGTTCTGCCTACTTGGATTCTCGAGTGCCTGCTAGACGATATTGAAACGAACGGGAAAGAAATATGAACGTCGATGACAGTTATTGTTATTTTTAAATTATTCGGGCCTGCATTCATCATCTACAATACCAAAACGCGGTTCATTAAGCTCGAAGACTAACATAAATATGGTGGCGCTAGAGTGCGTTCCTTTCTTTCTCGCTTTGCGTCTCTTTCGGCCTGTGTCATCTTTCCTTTCGCATCTTCTCAATGCTGCTTTTGAAATATGCCACCGAGAAAGATAGGAAATGTTGCACTTATCCGTCTTGTTCTTGCCTTAGTTTTACCTTGATTCAATTAGAGCCGTAGATTTCGGGCCGAAGTGGTTGGACCGTTCCGGGAATCGCTTACCTACCTCTCCCGCACCAATCAAATATTCCAGGAAGGCCCTTTGCCCTTTCGAGACGCAGGTGTGTTTCGAATCCCATTTTCATTCATCTGCTTTCTTCATGAATGTTTGAGGTGATCACATATAGATTGGGGTTTGAATGAGAGAGGAATGGATTTACCTGTAATCCTTATCTGTGTTATTTGTTAGACAATCTAGATCAGCGGTTCCCAAATTATATTAGTCCGCTGTGCACTTACAGTTTATTTTCTCCCGGCGCCCTTTTCAAAATTTGTGTACAATGACATAAATCAGGCACAGAAATAAAAACAAATCTTAAGATAAACCTCACAATGTAAAGCTCACATCTATTAAAATTAAACCACAAGAACCATCAAACTAAAGTATGAAAATACAAAAAAATATGAAATAAATGGTGAAAACCTTCAACGACAAGTAAGTTAATGTGACGGATGAGCTTGCCGAACGCCACACATTTTTTCAAAACGCGGAATAAGGTATGACACTGTTACTCTCATTTCTCGCCTCACATCGATTTTTGAGCGATATTTGCTTTTTATTACAGCTACAGCTGAAAATAGCGGACGAAGTACATACACTGCTGCGCACTATACACGACGCAAAATATAATCGCGTTTTAGAAAAGTTCGCGAGTGTGTTAAAGAAAGATTCCCATTTTATCACATTAAAACAAATTTGTGATGGTGCATCGACTAATCCATTAACTGTATTCAAAGAGTGGTTTAATCATGCATGCATTACATCCGTAGATGTCGAACGATCTTTTTCAAAATATAAACACATTTTTACACCACGGCGAACATCGTTCGACGAGACAACTGTGGAAGCGTATCTAATGCTGTCAACTTTTTACGATTCTTATCCAATGGGTGATAATTAAGGTTCGACAAACGAGTGCAAAGTCAGAGGCGTATCGCGCAAAGGTAGGTACGTGAGATACAGTATTATTAAAAAAATAATATATTCTTACCTTTTATACTACTGCCGGGGCAATTCATTAAAATTTGCACTGTCTTTACCCTACCTATTTTTAAACGCTTTCACTAATTTTTAGTAGAATATCTTGTTAGCTTAGTGGATTGCACGATGACAAAGACGAAGAAAAAGTTTTAAGTAATGCGCGCAGTTCTTTCAAGCAGTTACGTTGTCTCCTTTTTTTAGTCTTATAAGAAAAGACCCCAACACAGAAACCAAGTATGTTGTAGAGAAAAACAAGCTCTTTTAAATGGTTGTTAAGTCAAGAAGCTCATAGGTTTTCCAGTTAAGATATAGAGGTTCAAAGATATGCTAAATTTTCATCAAAATTTTTTGGGGTTCATCTTCAAGTATCTCAGAAACTATTTGTCAAAGAAGCTTAAAATTTGAAACGGTTAAAAACAAATATTTTTTCACTAGCTACACAGAAGATGAGCTTTTTGTATTGATTTCCCTGGAATATAGACTTCCCAGAAATAAGAATTTTTTTTGTCGCGACAAAAGCCAAGTTTGAGAACCAAAAGCAAGAGGACCAGTTGACTGTTTTTATTAAAATTTAGAAGTTTGGGACATTGATAACCACTAAGTAAGCACAGTAATTTCCAGGCAAATATCTTTCTTACTTAGAGAATAACAGCTTGACAAAGATGGCAAAAAGTATCGGGGGGCATCCGCGACATTTTATCAGCCATCACTTAGGAGGCCCTTGCGGGTCATGTATTGCATATCAGGAGCTAAGAATTTGGGGAATTATGTACCTTTAGTCAGTTGTGGAACCTACTCGCAAAATTTGAAAAAAATCTGAGATGGTCGAGCGTGGAGAATTGATCACCTGACATGGAATAACCCATATTTCCTTTGTTTTTTTTTTATTCTAAAATTTGTTTCTAGTTTCATTAGTAATTGTTTAACCTATAGGATGGTCAAGTGGAACATTTTGAGAATATCCATGGAAGCACCTGCATGTTTACGACAGTATACCTAGATTAACTTGAGGATTTGTATTGGTAATCGGTGAAAGTTTAGGGGCAGGTCAATGGAAGGCTTATTTATTATATTCTTCATTCTACAGGCTCCGGTTCGTTATTAGCTATACGTACAACATTCTGGTGGAAAGCCTTAACGTTGTACAATCGAAAATTAATCATTTAGATTTAATGGAATGTCCACTTTACCGGCGAGATTATAACTTTCACGTTCTAAGAGATTAATTTATTGTCACTTACTAATTGCTCAAAGTTTAAGACGAATAATATCTCTTCGTCGTCGACAATTGTAAATTTCAGGAGTGATCCATCCAGACTGTGAGCGCAGATGCGTACCTTGAGAAATACGAGATGTATGTAAGTCAGCAGTCGCCTGACGTGTGAATCTAGGTGGGAAGAGGCGAGCTTGTGTTACACGCTTACAACCTTCGCAGATGTTTACCGTGTTGTGTAGTAACCTTCAGATCTTCTGCTACCATATATTATTGTTACCTACATGGGTTTCGTAATCGCTACACGCTAGCGCTGTTCTACTAATTGTCTTAATATACAGTAGCGTGTGGATATTATGGACCATTATTGAAAATAATAAGGAAGATACAATTGGATTTACTTTAAAAGGTCTAACAATAAGTTTTGTTAGCGACGTGATAAACTATTTAAAAAAGAGATCTGTTTGTAAAAGATTTATTCGTCTTTCATTGCTCGAGTACATAGTTGTTAATACAAAAGAATAGCCGCAGTCAGGGGCGGCTGGTGCACGGTAGCTGCGGAGCTGCAGAACACAAAATATTTCTAACAAAAGAATATTTATTTATATATTTATTACATTGTTGAAATTTTCTTTGCAAATAATATATTGCAATGTTACAATTTACTACATCAAAGCAGTTATTAGCGTCACGTATTGAGCGTTTAGCCAACTACCTACACTACCGGTCATAATTATTTGCTCGCTCAAAGAAATACGCAAAAAGAAAAGAAGTGTTAACTTAAAAAGAAATTGTAGTTTTGCATTTTAGAAAATACCCTTAAAACAAAGAAATTGATAATCTTTATTCAATTATAACATTTATTTGACACAAGAAGAATTAAATCTTCATTTTGTCGAAATATTAATAATTGCGGCACACACTCGCGGCATTCTTTCTATCAATTTCGTCAGAGTAGCGGGTTCTATTTTATGCCAGACTTCTTGTAATTGTTTCTAAAACGATTCCTTCTCCAACATATTTTTTGTCCAGATTTTTTGGTAATATCTTAAGCAACTAACGGAGGACTTTCAACTACAATGTTAAGAATTCTTATAAATTTGTTCCTCCGGTCACTTTTCACTAATATACTTATAGAACTAGTTTTAAAATAAATTACAGATAGATGGCCATTGAAAAATAATATAATAATTAAAGCGTGACAAACGGTTGCACCTGCAGAGGCGCCGTGAAAGGAGCTGTGTTTACTATGTACATACAAGGAATCGAGTGGACGTTCGGTTATTATCGGTTGATCGGTGTGCGTGTACTATTCATAATGTTCGAGAAACAAGTGAAACCGTCCGGGGCGTACCCCGTAAAAGTAGACACAGTATTAATAAAAAAATAATAGATTGTTACCTTTTATCGACGTACCGATAACCACTGCGGTAATGTGTGACTGCTATGGTGCGCCGCGTAGTACTGCAACATAAGCAATGCTTCCATTGTCGATTCGATCAAGCCTCGACGACGGTCTGAAGACGTTCTCGTGTACTTTGCAAATGATCGTTCAGCATCTAATGAAGTAAGATTTGCGAAATTAAAATACTCCTGTACCTCTTCTGTGCAGTCTTGAATTCCACATATAGATCGAACCTTCTCTAAATCCGGATTTTTATTTAAAACTGCACGCAACTTTTGCGCAACATCTAGTCCTATAGGATCCGTCAAGTTTTCTAGAGCGGCTGCTAAATTGTTGATGTTATTTAACGAGTCTTGTATAGATAAGTGAGTATTTTCTAACTGCGAAATAGTTTGTGTCGCTATAGAATAGTTTATGGAAATGTCATCTATTTCTTTTTGAACGTCCGAATCGGAAAAAAGTTGCTGACTCTCGCGAACCGCTTGAGAATTAGAAGAATTAAGTTTGAAAATGACATCTTTCACTTGAGAATAATATTTGCGATAGTAAGTCTCGATCCATGTTCCCCGTCGCGTCAATACAGGCTGAGGTGGTAGCGGAATTTGCGGATACAATTGCTTGAATACGCGGATATGTTTGGGAGATTTCACAAACACTTTTTTTGTATCATTCACCCTAGGATACTTGCTTCGAATTGTTTCTGCTACGAGATGATATGCGTGTATGCGTGTATGAGGCATGTTGTGTGATTAGTAATATAGTATAAAATTACTTCCTGGATTCCCATTGTCAACCGTACGACCGAATGATGTGCGAAAAAGATTTTAATTCTAACATATCTTATTCTATCCCCATTCCAAAAGATATATACAAGTACCTACTTTTACCGCCTATATAAAACATGCAAAATATACGAAACTAAAAAGAAAGATTCTTGCCCGTAGCATAAAACGTAAACACGTGTCCGTTTTAAGTTAAGTGGACCTTTTTCCTTGTTTAGTAGATTTTTCGTATAAATGGTTTCGTAAGCGTTCAATTCTCGTGGCGAAGTTATATTCTTAATTAATTTGAGGTTTTCTAATATTATGCCCGGTTTTGTTTATATGTGGTGATAAACTTGACAATTCAATTCTTCCATAGCGGTAATGAGTGATATGTTCTTTGAGTCTGGTGGCTATCGCCCGTTTCATTTGTAGAACATAGGCTTTATTACATGCGGTTTTATAAACTTGCGACCTTTCGTTCGTTCACTCGTTTATATCTTGTCCCCTAAAAATTTTACTAATACCTTTCGATTATTAACTATTTATTCTAAGAATATACCTTTAATTTAATTTCTTAAAAATTGCGATTATTTCTACTTTTCTTGAAATAACGTATATATCACAAGAGCTAGAAACAAGTTCTATTTCGTACAAATTACCACATAAAATATCGAAATCGACGGTAATTTCGGTAAACATTCCATTCCATCGTGCCACTGCCGTTTAGTTCTCCGTATTATCGAGTTTTTACGAACGCACAACCTCGCCTAAATTACACATCGATTGGTTCTTTAGTACCTATATACAAACCGGCAAAAATATCCCCCACAAATACGTACCGAACTATGTAAGCGGTATCGGACAACATTCCAACGGCTATATGTACTTACCTGGTAAGGTAAGCTATAAGTAAAATCGATTGTTGAAATCGTTTTCAGGTCAACTCCTCTTTAGCTTACATTTGTATGGTAACTATCTTGGCTGCTTGAGCGTAAAGTATAGTTAGATTAGGTACTGTATAGATGTGCACAGTTGTTCACAAAAAAGTTGCATTTTTAAGTTGTTATAATCTTTTTTTTTTAACTTCAAGAAGAAGAAAACCTGACATAAGTATGTGTGAAGTAATGTGGTCTATTGCTCCATTTTTTTTTGGTAGATGATATTAAATCATTCACCCTAGGATACTTGCTTCATGTTATGTGAAGAAAAATCGGAAAGCATACTTTTAACATCCTACCAGCTTTCAGCATTGTTGCGGCTCCATCAGAAACTAACATAGTGATTTGGGCTCCTACGATACAAAATTCTCTTAACATATTTTTTATTATGTTTACAACGGTTTCGGCATCAGTTCTTTCAATCCTTTTACTGGCTAACAACAAGGAAACTGCTGGGCCATTACGTTTTAAAGGACGCGCCACAATATGAATCACGCTGTGTTTCTGAGCATCAGTAGTCTCGTCCACAGTGAGCCAGAATTTTTGATTTCTCAACTCGTCTTTTATACAGTCTTTTACTGTACTTTGCACATGTTGTAAATTGTACCGCAATTGTCTTTTTGTTGGTAGCTTCCATGATGGAACATATTTATCCCAAAAAAGGCGAAAGTTTTCATTATCTACTAGGTGTTGGGATGTTGCACGTGCTCAACATGGAAATAAAGTCGTATAAAAATTGCCAGTACGGAATATTGTTTCTTAAATTCAATACATGACGTTTACTTTTAATACGTCTTCTACATTCAAATGTCGTGCGACCTAGCAACCCTATACCGCAAAATTCGCAACAATTGTGCGAACCTGTAAATTCCCAACCAGGGAAACGCCAAATATATTTCTTCACGTGCGATGCAAGAGGTACACCAGGCTTACATCCCATGTTTTCGAAAACACCCAATGAGAATCCGATAAATAACCGAACGGCCGAACTCCTCAATATCTACTGCATTACCGAACTCTGCATCCACATACGTACGTACACCCCCCCGTACAATACGTCTTTGCGAGTGCAACCGTTTGTTACGCTTTGGTTATATCATTGTATGGGTAAGTATGGCATCCGTATTCCGGTTTCTATCGTTGCTATCTAGGACGGCATGACTATATCTCTTGACAGCCAGGAAATATTTCTGTGCTGTTTTTGAAGATTAGTTGCGTAAACTGAGAGATTGTTTCTGTTTGGTGGAGCATGTGTAACACATGAGTCTAACAAAAACTTCGTTAAATGAATTTCTGAAATTCGTCTACTCCGCAAACTTTAGAATTGCATTGGCGGGCTATAATAGACCGTGTTTGTCGATGTAGTAATTGTGACCATTGTAAGTGCAATTATACATGAGAACTTTGTAGATACATCGAAGGTTAGCAAATAAATTAATTCCAAGCAATACGTCATCCATATTTCCGGAGTCAATGTAACGTCACTAACTGCATCCACATGACTTGCTACAGAATTTAGTTGCCGAAGTCTCAGTCTATTACTAACATTTTCCTATAGCACTGCATAAAATGGAATCTTCCATCGCAGTTTAAAACAACCAAAGTAATCACGTTTTGGCCAGAGTACCCGGAGAATATGCATACACATAGCAACCACGGTTGAATCAACTTGTCTAGTTTACCCGACAATAAATTAATCTAACGACCGCTAACGGGCAAACGCCTCAAGTGCTACAACAGTAGACGGTCACGCTTAACCGCTTTGGTCCGTTTCAGAGTACGAAATTTAGAGAAGGCGCACACACTCGCTACAGCCTTTTGGCCAGGAACAATCGGTGTTTACATATACGTATACGTAAGATATAGTTATTAGATGTTATGAGTTAGGGTTAATGAGCTCTTTAAGCCTGAAATATTAACATTTATAATACTCCAATTAGGTACATGCACATATTTTACATATGCAGTGTAATCATAGGCGTTGTAGAGTTGCAATACATAGAACTCTAGTCTTTCGGAGAAAAACAATCGGAAAATTTCAAAGAACTGATTGTGTTACTACTAAAAAAAAATCCAGATGGTCGTAAATGTGTTATAGTTCTAAATAAAACTGAGATTTATTCAAAACTAACACTTACTAGGAATATATACATCTAATCAAATTGTGAAAAAAATGATTATCATACCGTCCTAATTTCCCATTTCTTATCTTTTCCACATGAAAATCTCTACATGTATTATGCCGATAAACAAGTCCTATTCGATGTTTAACGCGAGATTACGTCTTAGATATGTAAATTCACGTAAATACCTTACATGTACAGTACAGTGAGTAAATTATTGGCCAGTAGATTCATCTGGATTCTGCCGCTACCTACGCTATAACAAGGCTCGGCGCTCTTCGATGACGTCAAGCTGGATTCACCATGCACGATATTAACCTAAGCGGTAAAGGAATCGTTTTTTTGGCATTTCTCTCTTCTCTTTTGAAGGGCTTCCGGTTTAAAGAGGATGCCAGTCGTCAATTGAGCGCTTCTTCGCACCTCATTCGATTTTTATGTTGGAAAAACGAAGTTTCAAAGCAAAAACTGAACACGTAACCGAGTACCGTTTTCGTGAAAGATGTATTTGTGGTTGAAATTTAATCGACTAATTACACTGGGGAACAATTTCTAACGCAATTTTTGTTGAGTTTGGTTTTTGAGCTGTTTTATAGTTAATTAGGCATGCTGGTTTCAAAACTGTAGTTAGTTTTCTTCTACCACGTCAAGTTTTATCTCTACACCTTATGAGAATGTGACCACTCTCCACGAAATCGAGCATGGATCATAGGAAGCACTATTGCTCTCCTATTGATTGTCACAAACCTTCTTCGATGGGCGCCGGGTAAATGACGCATAGGAGAACAGCGAGAGGTTTATACTTGTCTGGACTTGTTCAGTTATGCCTGAGATACTGTAGTGAGACGTTGTGTGTCGCTCTGAAACGGTGTAGCCCATTCCGACGTAGTGTCTGAGTTCTTGTTTATATACAAGGTTAGCAGTGTTTAGCGTTTATTTATATATGAACTGAGACTTTTCCTTATGTCTACCTCTGCTAGTTCACGTCGTAAGTGCTTAAACAGCCCCGATTCGTTTTGTTACATATGTGGCAGTTTTACCATTCCCAGTCAAAGGACAAACATCAGTACATTTGTCAGGCAAGTCTATTTTGCCTATTTTAAAGTGAAGATTGGTGATCAAGATAGATCATGGGCCCCTCACAAAGTGTGTAAGCAGCGTATTGAGGGTTTACGGCTGTGGACCAAGAGAATACGCGATAAACTTCCATTTGGTATACCTATGATTTGGCGAGAGCCCAGAGGTCATTCAAGTGATTGTTACTTTTGTATAGTGAAAACGTCAGGATATAAGAAGAAAAACAAATGTAAAATAGAGTATCCTAGTTTACCATCAGCTATACGCCCAGTGCCTCATTCAGCCGAAATCCCAGTGCCAGTTTTCAATGAATTACCCTTTTTGGAAATACGGGAATACGAGTCTGGTAAAGATCAAAGTGATCCCAACGATAAAGATTTTGGAATTAAAGATGATTCCGTTCGTAATAGATTTGACCAGCATGAGTTGAATGATTTGGTACGAGATTTGGGACTTTCCAAAAAAGCTTCAGAACTCTTAGCATCAAGACGGCACGAGAAAAACTTGCTTGAAAAAGGAGTTAAGGCATCCTATTTTAAATCAAGAGAAAGTGCGTTTCTACAATACTTTCGAAGTGATGATGGATTTGTGTATTGCCATAACGTACATGGTTTAATGGAAGAGTTGGGAATTTTAGCCTATAACGCAACTGAATGGCGACTGTTTATCGATAGCTCAAAGCGGAGCTTGAAGTGTGTTCTCCTTCACAATGGAAATTTATTTGGTTCAGTCTCGATAGGCCATTCAGTTCGTTAGAGTGAAGAATATGAAGACATAAAGAGAGTCATTGATTTGTTGCAATATCACATGCACCAATGGATCATTTGTGTTGACCTTAAAATGGTTAGCTTCCTTCTTGGCCAGCAACGCGGATATACCAAGTATCCCTGCTTTTTGTGTATGTGGGACAGCAGAGCTCGTGAGAGGTGCAGTCGAATTGGCTGCCACGATCTGACCTGAAACCTGGTGATCTAAACATTGTACATCAGCCACTTGTCGACAGAAAGAACATTATATTTGCCAATTGAAGGAGACTGTTTCAAGTATCTCAGTTCGGCATTTCCTAGCCTGTCATTTGAAAAGATAAAGGCCGGTGTTTTTGATGGTCCACAGATTCGGCAGCTTGTTAAAGATGAACATTTCATCGGAACAATGTCAGAAATTGAAAAGAATGCTTGGTTGGCATTCAAAAATATTGTTAAAGACTATCTTGGAAATACACGAGCACAGAATTACGCTGAAATTGTCCAGCAACTCTTGGAGAGCTTCAAACTGCTAGGTTGCAACATGAGCACTAAATTGCATTTTTTACATAGCCATCTTGCTAACTTCCCGGAAAATCTTGGTGCAGTCAGTGATGAGCAGGGTGAGCGATTTCACCAGGATTTGAAGGTCATGGAGGCACGGTATCAAGGTAGATGGGATGCATATATGGTGGCTGACTATTGTTGAACCATCAAGCGAGAATGTCCACAGATTAAACATTCTAGAAAAAGCTATAAGCGAAAATTTTTGCCTTAATGTGTAATTACCGTTCGATAAAGAAACAACTATTTGTATGAACACAATTTAACTTGCAGTAACTACTATAGCCTTTGTATGAATAAAATTATTCTTTATAAACAGTATATTTGGTAGGTTTTTATTTTATTTTCCATTATATGACTTTTGAGGGTATGCTCTTGCTTAAAAAGTTGACGTGATTGACAAAAACTGCGATTATTTTTGGATCCAGAAGCAAAAAGTTAATTGAAAACAAGTCACAGATTTAAGACAACGAAATTGCTGTTCCCCAGTGTTATTATTATTTGTAATTGTACATGTATTTGGACTAAACTAAGGTTGAAATGATGCAGTAATTGCCATTTTATTCGAAATTGTGTTCAATTTCACGAGAAACTTTACAGACATGCTATTTAACTAGGATCTTTAACTTCCTACTATGTGGTGTTTTACCTAATCTATCATTGCTTTTCCCACAATCATTTTTAAGTAGGGTATTTGTAGAACAAGTTATTATAACTGTTGCAATAGGTTCACTGCTGTGTAGGTGATATAATTTTAAATATATTGTATTAAAACAGAACGTTTACCACATTTAAAAACATCTCTTCGCGTTTAAAAATAATTTTGTTGAATATAACGTAATATAAAACTATTTGAACAAAAAAACCTTTCACGTTTTTTGTCAAATACAACGGACAGTTAGGGAATTGAGCTGGAATAGCATTTTTTTAAGCCTAGGATTTTTTAAACTTACAGTTATAGTTTCACCGGTCCTTAAATCTGTAGCTGTTGAAAAATAAATAATGTCTTTTTTTTATTTACAAGGTGTAACTCACAAACAAAACATAAAACAACCGACGCCATCTTTGTTTGATTCAAAAACTTTTTTTTTATCGGTGTAAATGCATGGCAAGAATTTCACACTTCGGCTTATATCGATTAGTAAACCGCTTCCCTCAGCTTCTAATTGATATTTATAGCTGACATTGAGCGCGGATCCTTCGAACGTGCTTACCGTACCCCTCCTACATTAATTATTTTTTCATTCAGTTAAGTAACGCTACCCCCACTTATACCTACACTACACGGCGTCCAGCAGCGATAAATTTTAGAAACCCGACGAGGATTTACCTCCACTGTTCCTCGTCCCTTGGTAATATGGGCTTCCCCCGGATAAACGTCGGAAGGATGTCTGCAGGATAGTTGATGGCAGCCGTCGTAAAAGGAAGCAATAAACCGCTTGCATAACTAGTAGTAGGGTTGGTGCCTAACGGAATGTGCTCGTTTTGGATGGAAAGGATACTAATACGGGACGTCTTGCTTGGGGTAAATGGCATGGGAGATGTGTAAAGATAATTCACATCATTTTGCTTTTGTTTCTCGTTTAACTGATGAGAATTCCTGTTGAATTCTTTAGGGGTTTGCAAAGTGGCGAGTAGTACGGTTGGATGTTTAATAATTCGTTGCTACAAAAAGGAGGAAATGGGTTAGAAAAATGCTTTAACTTTGTCTCACAGCGCGAAATTTGCCTGACCTATATACAGTACTGTTCATGGAAGTTCGGGCAAGCTGACAAATTATATTAACTGTTTAGGAAAAAAATTTAAAATTATATAATATACATTTCTGTGAGGAATTATTAAAACTAACCTTTTCTGGAAGCCTTTTACCAATTTCCAGGTAGTATTTGTCTATTATAAGACCGTTATCATAAAATATATAATTATGTTGGAAATCCCCAATAATTACAGTGACTATAAAGCATTATAATAATCCCTAGGAGGGTTAGCTGATTTACTCCTGTTACCTGGAAATATTCGTATACCCTTTATAAAGTATTGTAACATTTGTAAACGCAGTAGTTCTGAAGAGATTGTTATTGTGAAAGTATCTGTGGTTGTGCAAGTGAAAAATAAAATAATTTCGGTTTGACTGCTTAAAATGCCCCATGGACAGCCTCTAGCTGTTTCAAAACGATCTGCTACTATTACCTTGCATCAGGAAGGGTAAGCAGAAAGACGGATTGCGGATAAATTAAAAATAAAAAATCTACAGTACATGATACTCTAGTTCGATTTAAGACAACCGGTGACGTGCAAGATCGTAATCGGCCAGGACCGTCAAGAAAAGCGACTCCTGCGGAAGATTTACGAATAAAAATAATTAGTAAGCGCAATAGAAGACTAACATCATCAGAAATTGCTGCAGAATTCAATAATGAGCGAGATTCCAAAGCTTCTGTGAATATTGTGAAACGTCGGCTGAAAGAGGCTGAGTTTCATGGGCTTGTCGAAAACCGTTACTCCGAAGAGGAAATAGGTTGAAACGACTGAAATGGGCACAAGCTCATAGAGATTGGACAGTGGACGATTTCAAAAACGTTTTGTGGACCGACGAATCCAAGTTTGAGGTTTGAGGTTGGAAATAGACGGAGAGTTTTCGTACGCAGATCAAGAGGAGAAAGAATGTTACGGGAGTGTATAGTTCCTACGGTGAATCATGGAGGCGGATCTGTAATGGTCTGGGGTTGTTTTTCCTTAATCGGAACAGGGGACTTGCTCAAAATTGAGGGCATAATGAAAAAAGAAGAATATCGGAAAATCCTGGAGGAAAATGCCATACCGTCAGGAGTCCGATTAATTGGTCGTGGATTTGAATTTATGCAGGACAATGACCCCAAACATAAATCTTAATTGTGCACAGATTACCTGTAGCAGGAAGAAAATGAAAGAACCCTAAAAATTATGGAATGGCCGCCACAGTCCCCCGATATGAACCCGATAAAGTTGTTATGGAAAAAATTAGACCGATGTGTTAGGAAAAAGTGTCCAAAATCGAAGGAACATTTGTGGATCATTCTCCAGGAGGTATGGACAAACTTGCCCAATGAAACATTAGCAAAATTAGTGAATCGGATGCCGAGAATAGTGGCAGCAGTCCTGAAGGCAAAGATGGATTTTTCGATGAAAATCGGATTTAAATTATTTGTATTACATTAACTTTTCCTTTTTAATAAATTTGTGTTTGAAAATATGTAAAATCATGTAAGAAAGTATTAAATACATGGCCATTTAATATTTCTCTTACTTTCTTTGACTTCCGTACATTTTTTTGCATGCCCGAACTTCCATGAACGGTAGTGTACATATGTAGTTGGCATTAAATTGAAAAATTTGATCAAATGTTTCTGGCAGTACGAAATACTGTTGAAGTGTACAGTATGCAGTATTGAATGAACTGCATTATAATGGTGGATCATTCCATGTCAAATCAACACACTGCTTCAGACTTGATGTCTCAGATTTTCATGATTCTTGGTATGCTGCAATATACCACAGACTTATGAAAAAACACCAATGTGTTGATTTGACATAGAATTACCCTGGTGGCTCTTTTAAAAAACCTCGCTATCTCGCAGATACACAGAGAAAAAAAAGTTCTTGCTACCATATCTATTGCTAGTTTAATGCAATTAAACTTATTTAGGCAAACAAGTGTTACTTACAGGTAGAAGCTGCAATGATGAGTTAAATAATCATTTTATTCATTTGGATGTAGATCCAAACAAAATCATACGTAGTTATACACAAATATTGTTTAGATTTTTACAAATAATGTAGGAAAAGTGTTAATTTTCTCGTTTCTTACTACGAAATTTTACCAGAAGGTCATAACACTCATAACCTTCAATACTTATAACGACATATGTTACTCTGCGATCTTGAATCTTGTCGGAGTCATATGGCATGCGATTCGCTGTGTTTGCCTTGCAAGTTTACAATAACATCGAATGGCGTTCGGTTGTTTGGTCTGGCCGTGCTATTATGTCTCTCTGTATTCTGCATGCGGGCATGTATACTTTGCCGGTCGTCGTCACAGGTGGTACTTGTCAATCGAAATCGAGTCGCATTGTTGTATATCGTTGTTCGACGGCGCTGCTCCCATTTAGACGCATGCATAAGTACGTTTGTTTGAAATTGAAGCGGGGGACTACGTTTTACGTAGGGTTAATCACCTAGACAGCTATTGGACTCGTGCCAATTATTGGACGGTGTGTATTTAAAGAGGAAGATAGTATCGGAGTAGACTATCAGATTAGAACAAAAGGTTTATCGAATTTGTAGTGATATTATCGAAGAATTTAAATGATTTATTCAAAATTGCGCAGAAATAAGATTCCTGAATTGGAATTGAAACAAAATTTAGAAAGCATTGATGACATGGCCTAGAATTTTAGAAAAAAGTTAACGCCAATTGTAAACTTAATTTTGCAAAAAGAATATGCTGATGCTTTCTAGTTATCCCGGAGTTTCCAAGCCAACATAGAGACAGAAGAAATGCAACGTAGATTTAACCAATAGATAATGTGAAACTTATTTAACAAAACAAAAATGTTGTTTGTTCTCATAATACACTAATTTGCTAATTCTGCTAGAATTTAACAAAATGTTACTTAACCCTAAGTCTTGCTACCGTGTAAGGCCTGAGTGGAGATGAACTTATGTTTTACTGCACTTTCCCTTCCATTGCTTTCTGTCTGGTTTTGGGTCTGGTTCTTAATCCCGTCCCATTTCATGCCTCTTCTTTCCGTTGCTTTCCTAGCATCGTCAATCCATGTTTTCCATGGCCTTCCTTTCTTATTCTGTCTCTCCTGCTTTTATTTTCTATTCTTCTTAAAAATCGCATATCCATTGCATTCACGCATGTTTTATGTTTGTCTGTCATTGTCCATGTCTCGCTGCTATACGCTATTGATGACACTTTTTCTATTATTTCAGTTTTGATCTGTTTTGGGATTTCCTTTTTTCCTAGAAACGTTGTTCTCATCGCGCTAAACAATGCTCCCTGCTTTTTTCATTCTTTCATTTATTTCTTGATCTATTCCTCCTTTGCCTTGTATTATTGTTCCTAGATACTTGTAGGTCTCCGTCTGTTCAATTTCTTTTCCTTTTAGGTTTATGTTGTGTGTTTTACCTTCTCCTGAAATTATCATTGTTTTGGTTTTGTCGATGTGTATCTTCATATTTACTTTTGTTATATCTGTGTCCAATACTTCCAAATTCCTTTGCAGATCTTCTGCTGTTTCAGCTAATATAGCGATATCATCCGCAAACGTCGGCTTATTCAAATAGGTCGGTTGCATTCTCCAGTATCCTATTTTCAGTGGTTTCATTCTTCTTTTAACTCCTTTGATGGCTTCGTCTAATACTATTGAGAATGATAGTGGGGTTAGCACACATCCTTGCTTCAAGCCAATCTTTGTTTCAAATTCTTTAGACTCTTCGTTGTTGGTTCTTACTATGTTTGTGTTGTTCCTATATAACACTTTAACTATTTCTATTGTGTTCTTATGTGCTTGTCTTGTTTCTAGAGTTTTCCATATATCTTCTTTTCTTATACGATCAAACGCCTTTTCAAGGTCTATGAAGCATATCTCTTTCATCTTGGCTATAAACTTTTCCCTGGTTTGTCTTATCACAAATATTAGGCCTTGTGTGCTTCTTGTTTTCCTAAACCCACATCGATCTTTTCTCTTATTCTTCGTTCCATGATTCTTGCCAATATTTTTCCTGGAACACTTGACAATGTGATTCCCCTGTACTTTTTTTATATATAGGCAATATTATCCTGAATCTTATTTTTTCTATTCTATTAATTCGTCTTGTTGTATTGGTTCTATATCCTGCATCTCATTCATCTCATCCGCTTCTTCCGCTTCGTCCACACTCACGTCGGTCAGTTCCTGAAAATGTTGCCGCCATCTGTCCATTATTCTATCTTCCTCAGTGATTGATTATGGTTCCATCCCTGTTTTTTATGTTAATCATATTATGCTCTTTCGTTTGTCTTAGCTGTTTTAAGGTGTCACAGAATCATTTTCGGATCTCTCTACAGTTTCTTGTCATCTTTTCCCCAAATTTTATCCACGATTCCTGTTTTGCCTTCTTAATTTTCCTCTTTACTTTTCCGCGCATTTCTTTGTATTCATCATCATCCTCTGACCGTTTTCTATTTATATACTTCTTCCAGCTATATATTTTTTTAAATATTTGTTCTATTTCTGTGGTCCACCATTCTGTTATTTTAATATTTTTGTTTGATACTTTTGTACTTCCACAGCTCTCCTTTGCTGCATCTGACAGGCAGTTTTTGAAATTTTCCTTATTCCCTTTTATTCCATGTCCTTCTGATTCTTCCAATTTTTTACTTAATATCTCTTGGCATTTCTCTCGATACTTTCTTCCTTTAAACTTATGGCTTTTTATTTTATAGTTCATTTTCTGTCTTTTTTTTTTCCTTTTCCTCTGCCTCCCGCTTCATCATATCAATGTAATTTCCTATTTCCGCTTTTCTTGTGACTTTTACATTTTTTACCATTTCCTACTTTCCTTTCTTGATCAGAACATAAGCAATTATCGACCTTTCATTTCTACTAGGCTCCTAGTACAAGGTTTCACAAATATCATTCTTTTAAAATTCAGGTACTGCAAGCATTAAGGCCTACAGATTTTGAACGGAGACTGGGATTCATTGCTGTAATGCAAGTAATCTTAAACGATGATACCATGATTACAATCAAACATTATATGAACTGACGTATTTAACAATCGGTGGTGAATGCCGTAGCATCATTATGGCTCCAGAAAATCTCTAGTTGTGATACATGTGGTCAGTTTCAGTAATATGGCGTGTTCAAACATCTTGTTGCAACTATTTTGAAGACGTTATTTGTCTACATCTTTGAAGACACCTTGAATCAGGAATAGATGGTTATATACATTCCTGAAATAATTACATTCGAGTAGTATGTAAGATTTCCATATTGCAGAGCATTAATCATTTGGGTTAAATGACAACAGGATGGGCGCTGGTCTCCCAAAACTTGCTGTATTTATTGAGTAATTTAATGAGAAGTTAATAGATGGATTTTCGAGGCTCCCTTTTCATCCATATCTCTCCAAATAAGGAAAATATCGCTTGTAATATTTAATCCGGGACGCCCGGAATGTATCTAACGAAATAATTTGCCAAAGTTCTACAATATGGAAGCAATTTGTTCATTTCATGTTCAAACGAGTTGAGTATTCGAATGCGATTTACCCATCACTAGTCAGAATGTAAATACATAATTCCACATAAAATTGTTTTAGTTAATGAGTAACTGTTGGTAGTATGTAAATTGCTTTACAGAACATACCCGTTCAATACTTTTGAAAGTAAACAAAGGCTTCTATTTGTCCTATTCCTTCGATAGAAACATTCTTAAAATTCAGCAAATATAAGAATTGAGTTACATATAAATTCATCAAGAAAGAATTTTTAAATTAATGAATAGTTTAGTTAAGGCATCTCTCCCACTAATCTCCGACGATTTAATACCGAGTGCGGTTTAAATTGACGAAATTTTCGGAAGCTAGGGGCTTTAAGCATTTGAGCAACATCCCAGGGAAACTTCTGTATTTATTTGCGTTAATTTAATCGCGAGAACTTTAGATTTTCCGAGCGATTTTCGCAGGGCCTTTCCCTTCTATTTTTAGCTCGAGGTCGAGGTTCGCAGGTTAAATTTCGACTAAGCTATAGAGAGAGAGAGGATATATCCCGCCAAATTCAGCGTATATAAAAGTAACTTCTAACGTGTAAGTGAATATCACACATACATATCTTTTCGACAATCCTGCGCTGTCAGAGTCCGAACCAGCAACGCTGCCGACAGCTGACAAAGGTTGACGTCGTCGCTATCTAGGAAGGAATACATACATACATCTGAAATTCGTAAAGGTATGAATAAGTGATGGCCTATGGTCGGAAAGATTGCGCCGACGTGACGTGACAGCCGGTGAATGCATAGCACTTACCTTAATGCTGTCGGGTGCAGAGTCTCTAGTTCGGCGCGGAGTTCAGAGAATCCATATTTTAGATTGTGGAGTCGCCTAAAAGATTATTAAATAAGGAACACGTCTTCGCTCGTAAAAATTTATCTGCTCGCAAAGAAATTCACGTGGCGCATTTAAAAAGTTCCGAAACATCGATACATGTTCAAAGAAGTGTATTTCTCTCAACACAACCACGTAAAATCGGGAAAAAAATGCATCGATTTGACAGCCACGTGACCAATTTTCAACTTTTACGAATCAAATCGGCACTTCATGCTCAACTAAGCTGTGAAATCAATTTCGATATGGTCGATGGCTTTATATCAAATCCTAGCTTAGGAATTGTTACCTTGCTTTATACAATAACAGTAATGGCATCTTTATTTCATCTCGCTGATATTCTTTTTGTTTTTTTGTAAGAACAATTTGATAAGAAAGACAAAAATAAATATGAAGTTGGAGGAAAAGAAAAGTCCACTTTCTCACAATAACTCAAAATTTAATAAGAAAGAGCGACCGGTTTCGGGACTAACGTCCTATCTTCAGGCTCGAGTTAAAAGTAGTAGTAAAGAAATTGTCAGAGTAAATGAAGTTTTTTAAAACTTGTAAATTGGGACGTACAGAACATATTAAAAACGGTCAAAGTGAATTGGATCAATTGGATCAACTCAAAAGTAAATAGTTGTAAATCACTTCACTAAAACCCCTACCACAACACTTCACTCGCACTGGACGGACGTTTCAATAGCCATGCTATTATCATCAGCAGTAAAACTAAACTAACAGACTAATCGAAAAACTAACAGCAAACGGATGATGGGAAGACCGTCGCAACATCTGACTGCTGACCTGCTTGAATTAAACAAGATACAGCTTAGAGCAGCAACATGTCTATTAACAGGATATGGCTGTTTGAGAGGCCACTTGCATAAGATGGGGATCTACAAAGATGAGCCCTTATGTAGACTTTGCAATGAGGAGGAGGAAAACAGCCTCTCACATTATTTTCGAATGTGCAGCGTTAGCTCAACGCGGATTCGCTATGCGAAGCACAATTGAACTACCAATGGAGAAAGATTTACTACATAGGCTGTTAAGCCTGATTGCGGGAACTAACCTGTTTAAGTAAAACAAAACCGAAGCAGGAATAATACAATAAGCTACTAAGCTTCAGTGTTAGGGATGTAAAGACCAGCCCTGCTCTGGTAGAAAATCAATCATCAATCAATCAATCGAAAAACTAACCGTACACAGAGAAAAAGGGTTCTTGACTCAAATAAATATATATCTTTGAAATGTTGACACTTTTTCCATGTATACTCTTTCATATGTCGATTGATGCAGTTCCTCGTGAGACACCTGTATAATTATAGAAATAACGAAATAGGTATAATACAGCAATAATTTCTTAAATATACCTTTTCCTTTGCTTGATGTAGCTGTTACCGTTACTTTGATAAATATGTTAGTATGCATAATAACCGGGTATTATACATAATAACCGATAAAGGTGGTTAATGTAATAATATGTATTTATTATTTTAACCGGTTATTTTACATGCAACCCAAACCCTCTTGGCTGAAGTAATAAATTACAATATTTGGGAAGTACGGAATTTCCATCAGTGCTTATGAAATAAAAAGACAATGTTTTATTCAATCAAAAATGTTTTATTTAACATTTAACCTTCTACTTGTTAGAACATGACAAACTGTCATGGCATTTCGAATTACAGAGTAACCTATGCTTCTTGCAGTTACATTTTCTCCTGCGGTTACATCTCTTGAAACCTTGACCACTTGTGATTGAAGATTTCCTGGCACACTCACGAAGAGTCACAATTACATCTGGAACTTCCTCTTCTGAAATGAAATTCTTCTTACAAATGGCAAACTGGTTCCTAATACTTTTGAGCCAATCGTCCTTCCTTAGTGCTAATCTCATACATCTTGCCATCAGTATCCATCTGCAGAATGACCCCAAGAATGTTCCTGGAGTCACTTCTACCCTTGTCGACATCAGGAACCCGTATTTTTACAGTATCTCCAATCTTGCCTCTTGGAAACTTCGATTCAGACGTTAACCTCGTCTCTTTTGTCTGGCACTGCATTGCACTTATGGCATTTTCTCTCTTCTTTTTAATAATGTTGATTTTATCTGAAATCATATTTTCCCCCGAAACGTCCTCTCCATCTTCCTTTTCAGCATTCTCTATTACTTCCCCATCTTCTTCGCCACGATTCTTTGTTGCTTCCCCATCTTCTTCGCCACCATTCTCTGTTTGTCCATCGTCATCTCGAAAAACTAACCTTATAAGGAAAGTTTTTCGCTTAGCTTGTTAGTTCAGTCTTGCTGCTGATGATGATAGCTTGGCTATCGAAACGTGCGTCCAGTACGAATTAAGTGTTGTGGTAAGGGTTTTAGTGAACTGTTTCAGTGTTCCAGTGCCACAGTTTTAGAGTACCCGTTTACTCAAAAAATAGAGCAATATTAAGGAATCGTACATCGTTTCCTTGAATTGAATATTCGATTTTAATATATTTATGTCTCTAAAGCATATATGTCTTCGTCTAGCTTGATTGAAATGAGTAAACTAACTACTGTGCAATCAAATAACTATCCGGACCAAGACTTTGGCAATAGTCGTTCATGAACAAATGTCTTGAAGCTACTAGATCTATCTCCACATCATCAAACGACTTCCGGATGTTATAGACATCCCGCATTTACGCATATAACATCGCCATAAATTATTACACACGCTCAAAGGATCTTATTCGATTCGTATTGACGATTATTCCTTCCGCAATGATGTCCCCGAAATAGACCCGCCCTGGGTTAATGTCAGATCGGCTAACTTGAACTGTGTACGTATAGGAAGCGATTAGTTCTCCTCGTATAAGATGTGTTTATGCGTCGCGACGGCCTGCGCACGCGGAACAGGTCGTTATAGACATTTCGAAAGTTCATCGGACATCATCAGCTGTTCCCTAATAAAAAAAAATAGGGAGATAAATGACGTGGAAATTGCGTAATTTTTATTACAACCGGTTTGCGTTGAAAAAAAAATTATCGTTTAACGTTAACACGATTCAATTTTATATGCGGAGAGATATGCAGATAATGATGCAATGACTTTTTATTGCCGTTTAACTTCCTACTTTATCGGGACGCTAACTAAAAATAGCAGTGGAAAATATTGATACTTGTAATGTGCGCGTGAAGAAACGCACTTAATTGGTGCGTAATCTCGTGTGAGACTTTTATCTATGTGTAAATGGAGCAATATTTATAATTTGTAACAACAATTAGACATCAGCAATAACATCAGCACATTTTTAACAACAAATTGAATTTGTTTGATTGTGCAAACGTTTTTATTTGACATAAATTTATTGAGTCAAACAAATATATGTTAGAATCGTACGCTTCGCGCGTCGTCGGCAATTTCCGTTGCGTGAACGCAGTGCAATCGCAATCAGTAGTCCTAATTTAGGTTATGTGAGATGGTGGTTCGTACGCGATGAAATGTAAATCAAGAAAATAATAGGTAGGTAGGATAATGGATTTACATATTTTTACCATTAGTAACCATCGAGTAGAATAAGCACCTAATAGAAATATAAATGGAGTATAATTTTTTTTTTCCAATTTGGGAATTTTATCCAAACTTTATACTCCTAGTTTACTACCTAAATATATGTCTTGTTCCAAAAAGAGAAAAAAGGGAAACGACATCGTGGAATTCTTTCGCTTTGATGATGAAGTTCTCGCTTTTCGAACAAACGACGTACACGAGCCATCTGTTATTCCCTTGACGCCGGGAATCTGGATTATGTATTCTACGGATTTCCATGGATAGACGGACGGATAGCGAAGAGAAGAAAAAAAAAACGACAGCTTCTACTATAAAGTTATAGCGTAGTGTAAATCTTGACGGTGTGTGCGCTCTCCGTTAAGTAAACGTAAACACTAATTCCAATGCATGTGGTTGCGTGTATTTGTGTACGCGTCTGGTTATAGAAGGGGAAATGAATTCCGCAAAAGAGCGGAGATTAACTGAATAAACAAATATTAAATTCGTGCATGTTTGAAGTATGGATATATTATCGTGTATCTGCGAAGGAATTAAAAATAACCTGACACACTTTCGAACCTCGTATTTTGCTTCCCTTCTCGATACGGATTCGATCGTAAATAAACGGAGGACTAAAACAAAAAATAAAAACAGAAACAATAAACAGCACCAAGAACGAGCTTGTATTACTCACATTCTCACATATAAATCACTTATTTATACCATCGATAAATCATTGCGTTTCTGACAGATCTAGTGTAAATAAATAATTATAAAAGAGGAACGATGAACCATTCGCATCAGCATGGAGTAGTATCGGAGTTAATTGAATCTGAATCTGATCGAGCAGGTCTCGGTACGACAGGATGGATTCAAGTTTCACAAGTTCTGCCGGCGTAGTCGTTTGCTGCTGCTGCTTCTGCTTTTAGCGAATGTTGCTAGTCTGACCTAATAAAGGCCTTGGATGGATCTTGCCCGAAGGGTTTTTTTCCTTTAGAAGAGTTGCATTTTTTTGTTGCTTGGTATACGTCGGCACTATTAAAACCTTTTACGTAATCTCACTATACGAATGAGTAATAAATACTGAGTCATTTCATATACGTATATGTACTACCCTTCAAAACTATAGTATAAATAATTAATAGAGTAACCAAAACTTGGGGACTCGCATAGGCGTCGGTATTACGGGTTAATATAAGAATACGAAAAATTCATAAATAAACTAAACCGGTAGAGAAGCAGGCATGTAGTGTCGACCTTGAATATAAATCATGTTTTGCAGAGATTAGTCGAACGGTTAAGGTTATGTACTTACGTGTCGCTTTTGAAAATGTAGCTGGTGTTTTTTGTGTGTTGTAGTATTATACCGAGTACATAATTAGTGTATCGTTTCATATAGAACTAATATTTACATACCTAAGAAAACAATGCCTCGTAATAGATTTGCTACTAATGTACATAAGTATGTGTCACTTTTTCCCCATTTAAAATCTGACGGTGGTGCAGTTTTTTTGCTTAATATGCAATATTCGTTTGGCTGCATTGGACAGAACTGATTGCCAGAGGCATGTCAATGGTATTAAGCATATGAGAAATGCAAGAACTGAAATACCTTATAACTATTCCCCATACATTTATTAATTATGTTTACCTCTTGTAATCTTCCGTTGTCGTTGGTGAGAAAAGCAGCTTTTAAAACGCTTTGGCGACAATACGTTCCAAAGTACCCATTACCCTCACAAACACAATTACAGAATCATTTGCCGCGAATGAAAGATATGCTAGAAAATCTGTGTAAACGTGATTTGTGTTCCAAAAAAATATGGATTACCGTGGATGAGACGACCGATATAAAGAAAAACAGTATTGTGAATGTAATAGCTCGCGTTTTATCTAGCGAGAACACAGCATCTCGAAATTTGTTAGCTTGCAAACGTGTTCAACAATGTACCGCCGAAAATATAATAATAAAAAGTGATAATGAACGCTTTGAAAAAATTTAAAATTGCCCAAGATCAAGTTGTGATGATTGTGACAGATAGTGCAGCAACGATGTTAAGTGTTGGGCGATCCTTAAAACATATATTTCTTAACTTAATACATATAACCTGCGTGCTGCATGCTTTGCATTTAGTTGGTGAAGTTGTTCGACAACATTACGGAAACGTTGATCGGATGATTGGAAGTACTAAAGCAGTGTTTCGTAAATCTCCTAAACGTTTAAAAGAATTTCGTAAATTTTGTCCAGGTATTCCTTCTATTCTTGGTATATGTAATCCCTTTCTTGGTATGTGTAATCCCTTTTATCTGTGGTCCGGTATTGTATGTCAGCTAAGTCGCCACGATGGAGCCCGTGACGTGAAGTGTGTGTTCCTGTGCATCCTACTCGTTTATCTTGCAAGCCTACACTGGATCGCTTTAACAACGAGCGATTACACGTGGGTATACTGCTATGATCCCGAAAGAAGTTGCCCGTGAAAAAAGCCGAAAGAAAAAGATGGTCACTACATTTTTTGGAATTACAGGATATGTTTCCAGTGTAGCATTGGAGAATCGTCGTATTGTTAATGCTTTATGGACGCAACAATTTGTTTGCCTTAAGTCTTCCAAATGTCGATATTTATTTCGGATTTTAACATAAAATTTATGAACAAAATATTTGCATGAATTTGTGTAGCTAATCGAGCTTCTTCTGCTTATTACTACGCCGCAAGACAGGCCTTAACCTATTCCCCAGGACGAATTCTTATGATTGCAAATACAGTTGGGACAAGCGCTAAGAACCTAAAATTAAAGCATTGTTTTGAGTATTTCGTCCCCTTACAACATTATTTTTAGCTGTTTGTTTTCGTTCGAGTGCAAAAAAACGCGTAGGCGTTTGTTTTGATGGCGAATCCGATAAGAATTAAATCGTAAATATTTTCTGCATGCATAACCTGTTTCACGTGTACACACGGTGCTAGCCGAAAATAGAATAATAGGACTTTAAAATCGATTATGTGGTCCATAAACTATGTATCTTAGGCAACCAATGGATGGTAAATCGCAATGAATGAAAGCCTGCACGTCGAGAAAGAGCTGAAAAGGGAAAAAAAGGGACGAATGCTGGCAAAGATTATATGGCATCGTTAATCTCTGCTATCCGTCCGGAGTAAAAGCAATATTATGTCGTGGCTGATTAAAAACGGATTCCGCCGGTCGAAAGCCTTCGCTTTCGATGTCCATGGTTGCGGTAATCTAGTGAGCTATACGGGATATGATTGCACACAATAGCGACAGCGAAGAACGATTTAATTCCTTAGTGGGGGGTAGAGGATTAACGATTTTACTCGACGAAGCGATCCTAGTTTAATATTGAATGCTATGTTGCTGTACAGAGAAAAAAAGGTCTTAAATCAAAGAAATATATACCTTCGAAATTATTTATTTAAGTCAACAAAGGTTTGTTTGAGTTTAAGCACATTTTTTAAGAACAACAGATTGAATTTGTTTGAATGTACACACGTTTTTATTTGACACAATTTTATTGAGTCAAAGAAATATATGTTAGAATCGTGCACTTCGCGCGTCGTCGGCAATTTCCGTTGCGTGAACTCAGGCAATCGGAATCGTAGTCCTAGTTTATGTTATGTGAGATAGTGGTTCGTAAGCGGTGAGATGTAAATGCAGGAAATAATAGTTAAGTAGGATTAAGTAGGATTTATATATTTCTACCATTAAATAACTATCGTTAAAATTTCTGTATAAAACTAACAGGTTGGTGAATATCAGAAATCCTGTTTGTATTAGGGATTCTCGCCGATATCGTTTTCAAGGCCAGTAACATAAATGTTAGCAGTTTAAACAAATTGCGATTCGATTCACCACACATATAACTAGCCTGGGCAAACAGCGGTAACAGTCAGTGTAGTAGATATGTGGTGCGGCGATTATTTATTTCACGCGTTCACAGCGACAGTACTAAATCGCTGCTGTATGCGAGTAGTTCTATGTATATGTAGGCTGTCGTAACTTATTTCGTAATTGTACGCTTATGTTTGCTTTAAAAATGTCACAGTTAGGTACGTCGCGAAAACGACCAATGGCAGACACAGTTAAAAACTTTATAGTGGACATGCCGGACTTCATTTTTTATGGCGCTAAAATTCAATGTCTAGTTTGTAAAATCCCTTTAATGTGTTGATCCAGAAGCCATTGTCAACGTCTCATCGAAAGCAAACAACATTCTTCTGCAAAAAGTGGTATACGAGACCAAGAAAAATTGACATTTGATTTATGCGTTACTCTTATTTTATGTAATCTATCGTTTCGTTTACTAGACAAAGAAGCATTTGTCTCCTTCTGGAATAAATATGCGGACTGTAAATTACCTAGTCGGACATCGATACGAAATGTAGTGCCATTTGCTCTTGAACATATAGAAAAAAGAATGAAAACGGAATTGAAAGATAAAAAACTGTGGTTGTGTGTGGACGAAACAACAGATCGTCAAAAACATTCTGTGGTTAATGTAATGGTACGTACAATGGAACCACATCGACCGTCATCCTCCTTCTTTCTTGCTTTCAAAAGAGTTATAAATTGTACTGCCGATGAGATTTTAAAGGTGGTGTTGAACTCATTGAACAAATTTGAAGTTTCAACTAAGCAACTTTTAATGTTTATGAGTGATGGTGCCGCAAACATGCGTTCTTTGGGCCGATCTCTTAAAGAACACAGTGGTAACTTGTTACATGTAACGTGTAAAATCCATACTCTAAATCTTGCGGCATGAAGGATTCCTACATGTTTTCCACTAGTAAATGCATTGATTGCTAGTACAAAGGCAGTGTTTCTAAAGTCCCCGAAACGTACCCGACTATATCACAAACGGTGTCCTGATTTACCTGGACCACCACAGCCGATTGTTACACGTTGGGGAACACGGTTGCAGGCTGTTTTACTACAACAAATATTTTGATCAAGTAAAGAAGGTAGTTTTAAAATTCAATCCGACAGAAGCTGCAGCAATCAAGAAAAGATAGTCAGGTTAAAAGAAATTTACAAACTATTCACAACAATTACTTCGGACTAGCGAAGGGAATAGAAAAATTACAAAATGTTTCGATGTCGTTAGTGGATTCTGTTCAAATTGTGAATGTTGTTCACGCTCAGTTATGCGCTGTAGAAGGCGAAACAAATTGGTGTGTAATACGAAAATTTGAAAGTGTTTTAGAGAAAGACTCCGATTTTCTTATATTAAGACAAATTTGTGAAGGTGCGTGTGAAGATGCATTAAGTTGTTTCGAAGATTATTTTAAATATGCAAATATAACATCGCTAGATGTCGATTCCGCACGTCGTACTCACTTGACTGAAACAGCTGTGGAAACATACATATCTAATGATTCACATATTTAACAGATGTTACCTAGTTTGTGATTTCACGGAAGACTTTTAAAACGGTAAGTGTTTCAGCATGTTTTACAATTTATTTCTTATCTTCTATTTTATGTGTAAGCTTTTACGCGCTCGCCACGCCTCTGGCTGTTACCGCATATTTGCCCAGGTTACATATAACAATTTTGTGAAGAAACGACTCCACTTGGGTTTAAATTCGTTGCTAGACAAGGTAATCTTTGTGTGTTGTCTGTAAAAGAATTCATTCGCAAGTAAAGACCGTTTTGTCAATGCATTACTCGTCTGAAACAATCTGGTGAACTTTTTCAATATTCTTACTCAATTTGTCAAATTATCAAGATGTAAAATTGAAACACATTGCGCCAAAGAGAATAATCTTCCATTCCGCTCGACTCCGCAAGGGATACAAATTAATATAATCTAATTGGAATTCTTGAGTATGTACCTAATCCGCAGCAGCAACAGCGGCAAAGAATGCCCGATTCGCAGCAAGCGGAGCGAAACAGAGACAACGTACACGAAAACGAGTGAGACGGTAAGAGAGAAAAGACGAATTCGCGAATTACCTTTCTCTCCGACAGACCGTCGACGACGTGAAGTTCGGGAGAGTTTAATCTACCCCGGGAATCGCGAAAGGTTGTAACCTTTTGACATTTCATGCTCGGCGCGCTGTATATAGCGGAGAGGTACGGCGAATTCTTCTTCTAAAACGAAGGTTTCAATTGGACGGGGACGATACGATACGATGAGAGATGAGAGGATGGAATTTCTAATTAAAAAAAAAAAAGAAAAATTGCGGTCACGGTCTCTCGTATAACATAATTAAACCTTGTTCAATTGATTTTGTTAGGTGGAGTAAGCTTTTACTGCTTGAAATTCAACCGTTAATCTTCTCATATTTTGGCTGGGGTCCAGATGATCGGATTTCTGAACAGACTTTTCTATTTATAGGGAAAATTACCGATTTTGTAGTAGTCTTGTGTTTGTTATTTTTTGTATATGTGAATCACCGTAGCGAAGACTGCAATGTCAGCAGTTCAGCCTTTATTGAAACGAAGATGAAGAATTTCCTTCTACCTATATGCACAGAGAAATAAAAGTCCTTGATCCAAACAAATATGCATTCAGCCAACCAAATCGTAATTTTAAATGGCGGCAAAGATGTATTTTCTTACATTAATTTTTTTGATATCTTTTGTGTCAGACAGAGATTTCATCACAAAAATTCTTTCATTTGCATTAGAATCAAAAATTAAGTCCGGCATGTCAACTATAAAGTTTTTAACTGTGTCTGCCATTGGTCGTTTTCGCGACGTACCTAACTGCGACATTTTTAAAGCAAACATAAGCATACAATTACGAAATAAGTTACGACAGCCTACATATACACAGAACTACTCGCATACAGCATTGATTTAGTACTGACGCTGTGAACGCGTGAAATAAATAATCGCCGACTCCTCACCACATATCTACTACACTGACCGTTACCGCTGTTTGCCCAGACTAGTTATAAGAAAAGTTATCACAAATATTCTGCAGTTTGCAAAAATCAACAAAAAGTAGGGTATTCCATGAAACACAAATGAAGTTGGGTATCGCCACCTAACGGTGACGCATTTAATTAAAAAGAAATTTACAATGAAATGTATGCCCTTAACGGACATTCATAACAAAGTTTTTTAGAATTTTAAAACCTGTATTCGTTCCCGAGATATCGCTCTGACCCATTCTTCGCTAAAGACGCTATAGGCTCTAAGGCGGATGGAAGCTCGAGACGAGTTGGACGCCGCGGACGAAAAGCAAAAAAAATCAAAGTCTACGCGTCGTCGGTCGGCGACGTTGAAGTTATTTTCGAAAATAACTTCTCCGCTCGCCGAAAGGAACGACATTTATTCGAGTTCTTCTCTAGAGTGCACCGTTGAAAATGTGGTACATACGCTGTAATGGGGACTTTAAGAGTTAGGTATATGGTGGGAAGTTATATCTACACATTATATTGGCTGAATCAAAGCACTTTTATTTTGGAGCAACAAGACTAGTTTTACGTTCAGATGCGCTAATTGTTCAAACACTTTCATACCAATAATTTGAATCGTGAATCATAGTTGTTGAATATATTTTATATTTGCCCGGTACCATCTTACGAATAAATTGTGGACGAGCCAAAAAATACAATTGCGAGTCGTAGTTCTTAAAGCATTGTCAATGGGCAAAATAAATTTTAAGAAATTCTATCAATAATTTCATTCTTATTTAAAATCAACACTAACAAGGGAACATCTCGAACCCGAAAATTAAAAAAAAAATTGAAACTTTATGAACAAGTAGTCCATACCCAAGGTTGTTCGAAAGTATTTTCCTTATCGGCCCAATCTCGTTTTAAGAGGGTGAAACCACTCCTAAAAGCTTAGTATATTTTCGGTTTTCTTAAAATAACTAGGCAATGGTTGGAACAAATACTGCTACAACTATATATCAAAATAATCGTCTCATTGAGCTATATTGCATATGTATATGTATGAAAATAGCACCCTAGTTCAATTTAAAGAATTTATGGTGCCCTCCACCACCCCTTGGATAAGGAGCGTATTCAAATCCCATGTTATGTATGTTACGGAGTTCTTCGAACAGTGCATTGTTTATCAATATATTATAATAATTACAATTATTTACTTATACTACTCTTGCAGTAACAGTTATAAGTAGAGTTATTCACTAGCGCCAATGAACAGTGGCGGAGGTTTGATAGAACCCTCAGTATAACTGCGAGTCTCAACCAGATCTGTTGTGTATACATGTACGCTGCCGTAAATACTATTTCGTAGTTCTACGTTTGTTTTAAAAATGTTGCCTACGTCGCGAAAACGACCAATGATGGACGAAGTTACAGAATTTATAGCAGAAATGCCTAACCTAAATTATGATGGTGTTAAAATTCATTGTGTAGTTTGTAATATCCCTTTAATGTGTTGGCCCAAAAGGGATTGTCTACGTTACGTAAATGGTAAACAGCATTCTTAATAAAAAATTGCACACGACATTATGACAAATTTAAATTTAATTTATGTTACCTTTATTGCATGTAATCTACCGTTTAATTTACTAAACAAGGTAGCATATGTCTTCTTTTGGAATAAATATTCGGACTGCAAATTACCAAGTCGGGCAGAATTGTGCCATCTGCTCGTGAACATGTTGAAAAAAGAATTCGAGTTGAAAGATAAAAAACTGTAGTTATGTGTGGACGAAACAACAGATCGTAAAAAACATTCTGTGGTTAATGTAATGGTACGTACAATGGAACCACATCAATCGTCACCTTCAATTCTATTAGCTCCCAGACGAGTACAACAATATACTGCCGAAGTAGTTTCAAAGTTAGTGTTAAATACATTGGAAAAATTTGAACTTTCAACAAACCAACTGTTGATGTTTATGAGTGATGGTGCCGCAAACATGCTTTCTGTAGGTCTCTTAAAAAACATTGTGCTAACTTGTTGCATATTACGTGTAAAATTCATGTGGCAGATAATATTAGAAAATATTATCCTGAGGCAGACGCTTTAATAGCGCATACAAAAGCAGTGTTTGTCAAATCCCCAAAACGTATTCGCAAATTTCACAGACTGTGCCCCCGTATGCCTGAGCCACCAGAACCTATTCTGGTTGGGAACGTTGGGAACATGGTTACAGGCCGCGTTTTATTATCATAAATATTTTGGGAATATTAAGAACGTGGTTTTACAATTCCATCCAAAGGAAGCTGCGGCTATCAAGGAAAGCCAGTCGAAATTTCAAAATAGTCAGGTTAAAACGAATTTAAAAACAATTCAGAACAATTACTTCGGACTAGTGGAGGCAATAGAAAAATTACAAAATCCTTCGGTGTCGTTAGTGGAATCTCTGCAAATAGTGCAACATGTTCACGCAAAGCTATGCGCGGTGGAAGACGCAAAAAATATTTGTGTTCTAGAAAGGTTTGAAAGTGTTTTAGAGAAAGATTCTCATTTTGGCACATTAAAACAAATTTGTGAAGGTGCGTCAACAGAACCGTTAAGTTGTTCCAAAGATTATTTTAGTTACGCAAATATAACGTCACTAGATGTAGAACGTTCGTTTTCTGCATATAAACACACTTTTTCCTCACGCCGCACTCGGTTTGCCGAAACAACTGTGGAAACATATCTAATATTGCAGATATTTAACAGACATTATTCACTTTGTGATTTCACGGACGACTCTTAAGACGGTAAGTGTTTGAGCACGTATTATACTTTATTTCCGACCATTAATTTTATGTAAAATTTTATGTGCCCGCCACTGGCTGTTGGCGCAAATTCAACAACTCTGTTGATTACTTATGAGTACCCCTAATATTTACATCCATCGTTTCAACAAATTTTGTTGCTGATACGCTCTAGTTGTAAATAAGTATAAAATTGTGTCAATGAAAGTTTTTATCAATTTCCCCACAAATATGAGATGCGCAAAGACAAACGCATGTACGAATCATTGCTAAGACTTCAGAAGTACGGAATACGCGAGTATATCGAAGGTTTACGGTCTACATCGTGCAGAATACACAAGTAAACGGTACGTATGCACGATTTAATATCTAAATACATACGTAGCACTTACGTACACATAGACACAGGCACATATTCTTAAGCCATTACCTCATCAAAACGTGCTAGCTGCAACGTCTTGGCGTTTCCATTTCGCGAGGAACGATTGTGTTGCGCTAATATAATGGGCGCAATTTGTCCGTGCAAATAAACCAGGAAATCGTACTGCACATACACAGCGAAAAGGTAGGTTCGTTCGACTGTCCTGCACATAAACGTGTCACGCTGAGGAGACGCTATCGAAATAGCGAAATCGCTGACTTAAGCAGGTTTTATCATCGACTGTAATCGCATATATAAACGTATAGAATTACGGACGATAATATGGGCAATTATTAAGAAATGAGGGGGCATTATTATAAATTACTTGTTATGGTATGCTTACTTTATGATTTTAATGTGCCCCGGTTTCCGGTATAGATTATATATATTTGTGCACAATTAAAAGTAAAATCTATACCGGAAATATATATATAATAATAATAATATATATATATATATATATATACAATTTCCTGTTAACCTTCCTGAACTCGCGTGATTTTTCAGTACAAAATGACTTGCGTCTGTGTCTCGGACTGATGCTACTTAAATGTAGTATAATACTTATTCTGCATAGTTTCACAACATTCATCCTTAATGTTTGATTAAGATTATTCTACAGGCGAAAAGGCATCGAAAGTACTTTGAAATAATGTTTATATTTCCTCTAAGCAGTGTAATAAATAGAGTTTGTTAAAAAGGTGGTACCGGCAGTGGCGCACCGCATAAAAGTACAGTCCCTGGCCATATTACTTGGAACATGTCATAAATCAACCCTTTTACCTGAAAATTCCCATCCTATTATAGTGATATTCTTTTGCTTTGAATCCGATCGTTTATAGGGGGACTAGATTATTGTATCAATAAATAAAAATACCAGAGAAATGATATTTAGAAGAGTAAAGTATGTACATATAAATATTTCAGTTATCAACTTACATTTAGCGAGTTCACAGTTTAGAGAATGCATCGATATTTTTAAAACTATTTCGACATAACCGTATAGAAGCTAAGTTGTGGAGTATCGTTAAGTGTTTTGTGTTGATATATCGTTATTGCAAAGGTAAAATTGTTACTCAATCTCTCTTTTAATAATTAATTATTTGGAATTTGAAAAAAATTGAAATATTTGGGGTTTTTGTAGAAAATGCCCGGGAAAGATTTAACAAGTGAACAAAAAGCCGCTATACAAGCTCTTCTACAATCAAACAAACATTCACAACGAGAAATTGCAAAATTACAGAAAGTGTCTCCTTCTTCTGTGTCGCGTTTAGCTAGAAACTTAAACGAAGGAGCTAGCACATCGACACAAAGACGGGCAAAGTGCGGTCGGAAAAGAAAAACTTCGAACAGATCTGACCGTGAAATTGTTCATCAGGCTTTGAGCAATAGATTTGCTGCAATTAAAATGATTCAAAAAAAATTACAAGAGAGAGGAATAGAGATTTCGAGCAGAACTGTCAGGCGCCGATTGCGCGAAAATCGCCTAATGGGCCGAAGACCTGTAAAAAAGCCGCGTTTAACAGAAAAAAATGAAATCTGCTCGTCTCAACTTTGCAGGAGGATATCGACATTTCACAGACGAGAATTGGAAAAAGGTGAATAACTTAACAACATGATTTTTACTGAATTAATGTTTGCATTATTTACTAGGTTTTCTTTAGTGACGAGTGCTCGCTCTGTGTGTTAGTGCAGCGAGCACAATTTGTTCGTAGACAACCTGGCGAACGTCTCACAGAGTCCACGGTTCTTCGAACTGTAAAACACCCTCCGCAGGTAATGATTTGGGGAGTGATTAGTGGAGACGGACCCGGCCCTTTGTATTTTGTAGAAGGTACAATGCGTCAAGAGCAGTACATAAATGTGTTAAAGAACACGTTATTACCGTATTTTAAGTCAGGACGTCGCATACCAACAGGGCGTATATTTATGTAATATAATGCTCCTTGCCATGTGGCAAAAAAGGTTAAGAAATTATTTGAAGACAATCACATATCTCTTTTACGTTGGCCCGGAAATTCACCGGACCTCAATCCCATCGAAAACGTAAGGAATCGATTAAAAAGTAAGGTATATGAAAGAGAAAACCCTACAAAGGAAATATTAATGAAGGATATAAAGGAAGTATGTTTTAAGGGACGGGCTACAACATGAATGACGCTGTGTTTCTGAGCGTCAGTTGTTTCATCCACACATAGGCAGATTTTCTTATTTCTCAACTCGTCTTTTATACATTCCTTTACTGTATCTTGCACACGTGGCAAATTGTATCGTAATTGCATAGATGTTGGCAGCTTCCAGGAGGGAACGTACTTAGCCCAAAAAAGAGGAAAGTGTTCATTAGATACTAGATGTCGTGGGATGTTGTACACACGTAACATAAAAATAAAATCATATAAAAGTTGCCAGTATGGAATACTGTTTCTTAAATTCAATACATGACGTTTACTTTTACAATGTTTTCTACATTCAAACCTACCGCGACTTAGCAATTCGCTATTGCATATCGTGCAACAAATATGCGGATTTCTATATTCTAATCCAGGGAAATGCTTGAGATATTTATTCACATTCGAAGGGAACGTTACACCCTTTGGGCGTCCCATCTCCGCGTACTTATTTGGCGTGCAGCGTGCAACGTACTGTCGCTTTGAATTCTCTCGCGGTACTGTCGAGATCGACTACCAAAGTCGCTACCGCTATGCTACTGCCATCCGGTACCACTTTTTTAACCAACTCTAATAATTACGACTAACGCCGCGAAGGATTGATGAGAAACTGTTGCAATAAATCAATAATTTCATTCGCTAAAGTAGCCCGTGCCGATTCATCGACATACGATGTTTTAATAATATTCTACAGATGTCGCTACTTTTGAAAGCTACTTACGAGGTTATAAAATGTAACCCGTAATACAATTCGGTCCATTTTCAGACTTGCGAGGTTTTGAAATTAGACCGACAATATCTAATACATGAAGAAAGTAAACCACTCCTTTATACCCCATGATACATCTCAAATTGAAAATATTTTACTTTAAACACGTATATTTTCGAAACAAAATAGTATTACAATCCTCGAAATACATAAACGTCTTACGTTTAATACATTTTTCGCGATTTTACGTTCAGTAAATGTAGGTTAGTACAATCCCCTACGGCGGTAGGTTATTTTGCTCCCAACTTAATTGCAAAGTTGTGTCACAATCGAACCGAAGTATTTTAGTGTGTTTCTAAGAATTAGAGCTCGTCCTGAATTTATCCCGGATTTTATTTTGTTTCGCGCCATAAACAAGAGAACAAACTATATAAACGAAACGTCAAAAGTGTTAGTCTTTATCCTAACTAAATAGCTATAAGAAAAAACAAAGGAAAGAATTCTACAAAGGGAAAACCAAACATACACAGTTTTTACGCGTTTAATTTCTGGAAATTCGTCTATATTCCGGAACTGACTTGGCGAAGACATGCAAACAGCCACGTTTTAATCATAGATAATCACGCAAGAACTCATCAACTATTGCTATGTTTATTTATTCTTTTAGTCCCATGTTTGCGGTATGATGCGCGTATATAGGCGCAATAATTTATTGATTTATTATTGAAAAATTAACGATCATAGGGAATAGTTGTTCGGAATTATTATCTCGAATCGACGAAAGGCAACGACCACATGTATCGCTTTTCCGATGTATTTTATCGAGAATTTATGCGGTTTTCAGAAACAAGCATTAAAGACACGCATATGTTCCGCTCGTTAGAAAAGTATTCAAAGATGTATTCCGAGAAAGCCGTAAAATTTTTATACGCATGCATATTTGTTTATTCGAAAACGCTGTTGGATTTTGAAAACTAACAACGGTTTTCTCGATAAAATTAAGAAATGTTGCTTCGTGGTTTGTTAAAACATTTAATTTCTTGTTTGCTAAACTAAAAGGATCCTCAACACAAATGAAAACAATTACATTTCTGCGGTTTAATCGTAGGATACATGGGTGTTAGGATATACAGATTTCTCGGGTCTCTCAGGCCCGGTTGTTTTTTTACTCTGTTAAAAATATACAAGAACATGAAATATATTTAAATCATTTATTTGTGCGTGTAAAAATCTTAAATAATTAAAGAAAACCTCTAACTAAAAATTACAGCTCTTATAAATGTAAATACTTGTTAAAAAGTAGTAATTTTTACAAATTCTTACACTATGTTCGTTACACACATTATTAGCGACACTTTTCACAAACTAGTTTGTTTTTTTTTGTCTAAACTAGAGGGACACATCATGCATCTCTTCCTTTTATTCGCAAGGGCATCAGTCGCAGATTTTTCAATGTTAATAAATTTGTTCATACAATTTATTCAATTTCTTGGTATTTTCGGATTTTTTGACCTCCTTATCATATGCGGTATTACCGATTGCTCAGCTAGTTCCTTCAAAAAAAGTCGTCTAGCGTGTTACATTCCTATGATAATAAGGTTTCAAGGTGGAAAATATAATAAATGCATTTAGTGCTGCAATATCGATCATATTAGAAAAAAAGCGCCATAGACCAACGCTTCGTTTGCCTTTTGCATGTATAGTTGGACTGTTTTTGATCCATTACGTCGACTCACCCTTTGGTCTTGTTATAATAAAGTATTAATTCCGGTTTCTGCTTAACATTTTCACTTACACACGTGTCATTGTGCATGGTGCTGAGCAAAATAACTGACTTGTTTTTCTTAGGAATGTAGCCAACCATAGTCATTTTGTCATAAAAGCCAAATGTAGAAGAGTAAACCGGTTTGTTCTTTACATCTCTTATTTCATTTGGTATTTCTCTCTTATTTTTTCTTAGTGTTTCAAATACTGTTAGGTTCTTTTCTAATAAACATTTAGCCAATGGAATGCTTGTAAAGAGGTTATCCGTTGTAACATTTAGTCCAGAGAAGTGTATGCTGCGTACTAAAGTTTGCGCTACTTCAGAAGCAAGATTTGTATGGATAGGTTGATTGGGTCGTCGTCTGGTATATACCATTCCATCAATTGCAAATCCTGATTCTGACTCACACATCCGGAAAATCTTGATGCCGTATTTTGACGGTTTATTTGGCATATACTGAATAAATGAACATCTCCCTCTATACGAGAGTAACTGCTCGTCAATGGCAACACTTTCATTTGGCACCAAAGATGACCTGCATTGTTGTAAAAATAAGTTCCATATATACGATATCGGAGCTAATTTATCGGTCTGTAGGCGAAAATCACGAGTTCTTTTGTCACCAAAACGCAGGTACCGTCTAATATCTTCAAACCGATTAATTCCCATAGTAGCTTGATAAATAGGATTACATTTATCAAAAGAAAACAGTTCTCTTATCGGTACGTTCCAGTTTCTTTCCACACCAGCTTGTATCAGCAAACCTAAGAAAGCATTCAGCTCCATCACATCAATATCTACCCATCCTTTGTCTTTTACTGTAGTTACTTTTCGAGCTTCAAGGTTTGTGCACTTGACGACTTCTTCTAAGATCGTTCTTGTAATAAAACATTTGAAAGCATCTTTAGGTGTATCACAGGACACTGCTTTAGTTTTTACACCTGGTGCTAAACGCAGTACGTTACGTTTTGCAGTATTCGTAGAGCTTGGCGGAACTTTATTCCACTGGATGCCGGATGGAGAAGCGAAACAGTTGGGATTATCACTATCGCCCTCCGCTGTAGCTACATCTTCTTCAGACTTAGAATTTGAAGAGTCTGAATTGGCTTCTAATGAATCTTGATCAGGTTCTTCAATTTCAAACGATTCACTCTCTTCCGATAAAACTTCATCACATTCCTCTGCCCACCGCATTAGCGTTTCCTCGTAATTGGGATCTCCATTCCTTACTGTTGCACGTTGCCCGGTCGGTTTTCTTGAACTTGAAGCCGCCATAACGAGCATTCACAATCAAACAACTCAAGCAAATGTTAGCAACTGAAGTCTTTTCTAGCGCAGAAGCATGCCTGTTCCTACATGTTACAACATGTTGCAGCCGATTGTTAATACATTGTATTCCAAATAATATTAATATGCAGTACATTGACGCCAGAAGCAACAAATTATTTAAACAAAAACAGTTTTGGATGTAAATATAAACGATTATCAATCAAAAATAACCCGGGCCTACGAAGCACGAGAAATGTAAATACGCGGTAGAATTCAAATATCTAGAATAGATTTTCTTATAAATGATATAGATCAAACGCCAATTAGAAATAGCAACAGGAAGATCCAGTTGAGGCAAAGACAAGGCCCAGAAGGAAAAAATTTAAAGATAAAGAAGTTATGAAGCTTAGAATACCACGCTGGGCTGTTGTATGGTGTTACTTTGACAAATATATTATTCTGTTGGTATTACTACTCCACTGAAATGGTTAGTACGATATATGCTTTCTTCTTTTTAGAGAAGAAAGCATTTATGAGCACATAGGGTAACAATGTGTTAAAAATACACAATCTTTTGAAAAACTTTATTAACATTGTGGATAAACTACCAAAAATACATAAAGAATAAGTGTAATGCCGAAAATTAATCCCCATTTTGTAGTGACGTGGTGCTTTTATTCTTATCTTTTTGTAAAGAAAATGGTCGATAACATTTGCGCGGTGTTGTATATCGTCTGCACTGGCCGCAAAACAAGAAGACACACGTGATATACGCTGAAGTATCGGTAAGTGTACATACTTAGCGGAGATGAGAAGAACCGTTGTCATTGACCTGCGAAATTAATGTTACATAAATAAAGCGCCGGGCATTGAATAACTCCCTATGTATCTCGGCGACTTTTGACGGAGACGTAGTGATGATATCGTTACCGTGCAATATGCAGTTCTAAATTTACGGAATTAACTTAATATTACTCCGTAGCGTCCGTCGTTGTTACAAATTTATTATCGCTATTAATCTATCTTAAAGGATCTTTATTAATAAATATTGCTATAATTGATGTTACAGCTGTGTATTTATATCTGCGGAAACGTTAAACTTAAACATTTAATGTCTTTATTTGCAGTGTATATGCAGTAATTATTAGACGAGTTAATAGTTGCAATTACGTTATTCCAGTTTCTTCATCGCCGATTGTATTTCGCTCGTTGATAATGAAAGAAGAATGAAGCAAAAAGAAAAAGATATGAGCGGAACTGTAACTAAAAGGCACATCTCGATCAGCTCGTCGCCGTGAAAAGGGTTGTCGTCGCCGCAAAGCACGCGGACGACCTCGAAAAGTCGGCGCGCCAGTGGCACAGTCGCTCCTTTTATAACTTAATGTCGGGCATATTTAAGTCTATCCATTGCGAACGGTTTAATACGGCTGGAGAGGTAATATGTGGCCGTTGGGAATACGTGAACATGTCTTGGCTTTGCGAAAGGAACGTAGCCAGAATCGTAGCGCATGTAGGATTTCTGTTATTAAATAAATCTTGACCGTACAGTGCAGCACTTTAAGTTATTTAGATAGCCGATTAAATTACACCATTTGCTTCCTTTTTTTAATCAAAATACTACCAGTTCTCATTAATTTCAATACAAATTTTAGGCTATATCCTATACAGTGCGGTCCTAAAATATCCTCATGCTATCTTTTGAACGACAGAAGCTAGCTTTTTTTGGTCAAAATAGATCGATTTCTATTTTTTATGAACTAACTTTTGCCGTTATCGGCAGTTCAATTGTATTTCCGGTATCACCGGAAGTGACATCAACTTTCTTATTTTAAATAGAACATCCTGTATATGACGTTATGCAGCAATATAGGTTTTGGTAATCTGTATTTGTTGTTACACAAGGTTGGCTTGGAAAGAGCGCCAAATTGTTCCTTGTGCCGCCAGATTTGCTAAGCAAAATGATCATAACAATTGCGAAACTGTCAAATCTGAATTCTAGGACGGCATGACTATAACTACTGGCACTAGGTGGCGCTAGGAAATATTTCAGTTGCTGTTTTTGAAGATTAATTGCATAAATTGAGAGATGTAAGAGCAATGTGGCTAGGAGCAACAAGTTTTAATACTTTTCTTTTCTCATATTGTTTTTGTCGGTAGTGATTTCATCAGTACCAGGAGCTATTTATTTAGCATTATCTTGGTTATTGTTTCTAAGCACTTTTTCATACGTACCTCTACATTCAATTCACTTTTGATTGAACATCATTCTGTAGATAACCTCCACTTTAGCCTGTTTAAAATTACAAGCAATCTGAATACTTTACTGCATTATGCACGGATATGTCGTACTGTTTTAAACAAGGTAAGCGCAATTAATAATGTGTAAAGCGTGACCAACTGTTGCATCCGCAGAGGCGCCGTGAAAGGAGCTGTGTTTACTATGTACATACAAGGAATCGAGTGGACGTTCGGTTATTATCGGTTGATCGGTGTGCGTGTACTATTTATAACGTTCGAGAAACTAATGGAACCGTCCAAAGGTAGACCCAGTATTAATAAAAAATAATAGATTGTTACCTTTTATTGACGTATCGATGACCACTGCGGTAATGTGCCACTGCCATGGTACGCCGCGTAGTACTACAACATAAGCAATGCTTTGCTAAGTCATACAAAAATTGCTAGTGCGGAATATTGTTTCTTAAATTCAATACATGACGTTTACTTTTAATATGACTTCTACATTCAAATGTCATGCGACCTAGCAACCCTATACCGCAAATACTTTTCTCTTGGTTTCCGGGTTGGAACCGCGTCGTTGTCGTAGCTTTAACCGACGTTTCGTCCACACTCACATGTGACATTTTCAAGGCTGTAACTGCACACTGGCTGGAGACTTATTCATTCCAGAGGGGTTTATATAGGGCTATCATAAATAATCATAGTGTGCCTTGAAAATTTAGATGAATTTCTGAAATTTTGTGTGGAAGTAGACTTTTTAGACCACTACGTGCTAAAAAAAATGGTTTCTTTTTAATGTAAAATATAGGTTCTACAGGGGTGCTTCCATTTCAAATGGATCACACTGTATACTATAGTTATTAAGAACTTCTCTTAAATTAGAAGAATTCTAATGGAAAGAATATTTTTCTAAAAAGAAGTCACTATTCATATGTAGTTAATTTTGTACACGATTGATAGTACATCCACTTAGATTTACTAAAGCAACTTTGACCTCCTAGATTCGCATTTTTGTCCCCACTGTGTGTCTATCTCTTCGCGGCCTATAATACCCGCACAAAGCTGTAAAAACGTATTTGCCCGGACGACCAAAGCGTTCGCCGTCTTGCGAAATATTTATAACATCGTTCGATCTCAACAGAGCTACAAGAGATGAGTCCGGCACGAATCGCTGCGTTCCGTCCGACGTTTTCTTCCTTTTTTAGGTTTATTCGCGGGTACCTATGCATATGTACGGTCTCCGAGAAGCCAGAAGAGAACACACATGTTGCGAACGCCACACAACGAACTACGAGCGGGACAACCGATTGTTAGCCGGTTAGGTTTTTTTCAGCGATCGCGTTGTTCGTTTTTCCATCGCGCTGTACTGGACGAGGTGTACAGGTTGTTGTCGTAGAGCTGAGCCATTAGGAATATTACATAAACTTAGCGTGTTAGATTTTTATCGATAAATATACCATATTATTGATGTTTCCATTTAAGATGACTTAAATAGTGTATTGCAGGACGTTTTAAAGTGAAAACGTATTGCGACGACGAATCATAGATACATTTTTCAATTCTGTACCTTTAAATAAATTAACTTATTTCTATTTCTAGTATTTATTTATTTGTATATCGCTATTTTGAAGAAAATCTTCTTCATTAGATTTAACGTACACAAATTCACCTAAAATACCCGGTGTCCCAGATTCAATGTTACAAACGATATCTTCCTTATTTGTAGAGATATAAGATCCAGCATAGTTTCCAGAATCCTAAGAGACATACCGTTATCGAACATAATTATATATTTTATGATAACGGTCTTATAATAGACAAATACTACCTGGAAATTATTTATTTGACCTAAATTTTAGATTTGTCTATGTGACCTCCTTTACTTGTAATAATTACGTCGCATAAACATTCTTGCAATTAATTTTAATAATGTTTCCGGAGTTATTCGAGCCCATCTTGCCTGTGCTTTGTTCCACATGTCATCCGTTGAAGTTGGAGCAGTTTTTCTTACTTCCCGATCGAGTTCTTCCCATAATAACTCGATGGGATTCAAATCCGAGCTTTAGGGTGGCCATTTCATGATTTTTAAGTGTCCCTTCCTCTTCCAACTGTTCTAAATATTGGTTGCGTAATTTTGAAGTGTGTTTTGGGTCATTGTCTAGTTGGAATACGAAATTCTTACACCAGAGGGTATTACGTTTTCCTCTAAGATGCGTTTGTATTGCTCTTTTTTCAATATGCCTTGAATTTTTACGAGATCACATGCGGATGTAGCACCAGCATAACAACCCTAAATCATTACCGAACCACCGCGTTTGACGATAGAGACTGTACATCTTCAATTTTCTTCAATCTCCTACCGTCCAATTTCGATGTTCACGTGTCCATTGTAACCTCTTTTTCCTTTTTTTTTTATCGAAGCAAAGGCTTTCGTATCACAATTCGTCCGTGAAGACCGGGTTTTTGCAGAAGGCGCTTAATCGCTAATCGACTTCGGAAGTCCAGTATTGCTTTCTGCGGCGATTTCTGGAGCTGTGTTTCTTCTATTTCGCTTGCTGGACAACACGATTGCAATATCTTGAGTTGATGTTGTCGCTCTTGATCTACCACTTCTTACTTTATTTAGAAAACTGCCACTTTCACTGTATTTTTATGTTATAATCAACAGTAGATACAAATAAGGAAAATATCGCTTGTAACATTGAATTTGGGACATTATTTTGGCTTGTTGTTAGACAACATACAAATATTATACTTGATTGCCTTAATAGATTAGATTAGATTGTCTACGCGGGGCATTCTACATGATTATTAATTGTAGATTCATTAAAATTATTGTATTAAATTATGTTTATTTTGTTTCAGATTAAAGCCCCTGTCAACGGCAGATACAACGAAGAAAATAACAGGAATAATGACGTCAACGATACAGCAGTACACAACGAATCTAGTTACGTCCTAAATTTAATTTAAAATATTTAACATCTTAAATTAACAAAGGAAAATATAGATTAGCTGTTAGATCAGTCTCCAAACACCGTAAGGAATTCGAAAAATATCGTACTCATACCCACTTCTGCAAAGACAAAAATGATAATTCTCTAGCGACGAAGGTTTCCCAAAAAAAAAGAAAACACCTAAAAAAAAGTCTGTCAAAAATTTGATGCTCTAAACACCGTAAAATTCAACTCGATCTCATCGGAATGTATACGTCGAAAATATTCGTGATGACAGCTGCAATTCTCATCGCCGAAGCCGTCCTGATTAAGGACGTTAAAACCGACAGCTTCAGCTCGCGATTGCCGAATCGGAAAAGCAAAGTCGGTAGCAGTTCGCCGCTGAGAAAGCCGAACATTATCCTGATACTGACTGACGATCAGGACGTCGAACTCGGCTCGTTAAATTTCATGCCGAAAACGCTGTCGTCGATCCGATCCAAGGGCGCCGAATGCCGTCATGCCTACGTTACGACGCCGATGTGCTGCCCGTCGAGGTCTTCACTGCTAACAGGAATGTATGTCCATAATCATAACGTCTATACGAACAATGACAATTGCTCCAGTACGCAGTGGCAAACCTACTATGAACCGAGATCTTTCGCGACGTATCTGTCCAACGCCGGCTACAGAACTGGTAAGCGATTAATATTAATATTCACCATCGTTTATTGAAATTGCAATACGAAAAAAGTTTGAAAGTATTGAAGTATGCATCATCACTAGAGTTTGTTAAAAAGGTGGTACCGGCAGTGGAGCACCGCATAAAGTAGGCACGTAATATACAATATTAGTGAAAAATAATATCGTTACCTTTTCCTGTCGTCTTGATGTCCGCTGTGACAATTGGCAACCGCCCTGGTAAGCTGCGTAGAATTCCAACATCAGCAACGCATTTGCAAATGTCGGATATTCCTTTTCCTCATCGGGGCACTCTTGATTTTCAGTTATAGACCGAACCTTTTGTAAATCGGGATTTTTCGTTAAAATTGCACCAAATTTTTAAGCAACATCGATTCCTATACTGTTCGTCAAGTTTTCTAGAGCGGCTTGTAAATTGTTTATGCAATTTAATGCGTCTCGTGCAGATAAGTGACTGTTTTCTAATTGCTCAATAGGTTGTGCAACTTCAGAATAGTTCATGGAAATTTCATCTATTTGTTGTTGAATGTCCGAATTGGAAAAAAGTTGCTGACTATCTCGAACTGCTGCAGAATCATTTGAATCAAGTTTCAAGAAGACATTTTTCACTTGTGAAAAATATTTCTGATAGTAAGATACTGCCTGGAGCTATGTTCCCCATCGCGCTATTACAGGCTGAAGTGCTGGTGGAAATTTCGGACACAATTGTTTGAATACACGGATGCGTTTAGAAGATTTGATGAACACTTTTTTGGTAGATGCTATTAACTTATCCACCATCGAATATTTCTTTCGAATGGTTTCTGCTATGAGGTGACATGCGTGTATGAGGCATGTTATGTGAAGAAGAGCCGGAAAGCATATTTTCAACATCCTACCAACTCTCAGCATTGTTGCGGCTTCGTCAGTAACAAACATTGTAATTTGGGTTCCTGTGAAACAAAATTCTCTCAACGAATCTTTTATGATCTTGACAACGATTTCTGCATTACTTTTCTGAATCCTTTTACTGGATAACAACAATGAAGCTGGTGGATCATCACGTTTTAAAGGACGCGCTACAACATGAATGACGCTGTGTTTCTGAGCGTCAGTTGTTTCATCCACACCTAGGCAGATTTTCTTATTTCTCAACTCGTCTTTTATACATTCCTTTACTCTACCTTACACACGTGGCAAATTGTATCGTAATTGCATAGATGTTGGCAGCTTCCATGAGGGAACGTACTTAGCCCAAAAAAGACGAAAGTGTTCATTAGATACTAGGTGTTGTGAGATGTTGCACACACTTAACATAAAAATAAAATCATATAAAAGTTACCAGTATGGAATACTGCTTCTTAACTTCAATACATGACGCTTACTTTTACAATGTTTTCTACATTCAAACCTATCGCGACTTAGCAATCCGCTATTGCATATTGTGCAATAAATATGCGGACTTCTATATTCTAATCCAGGGAAATGCCTGAGATATTTATTCACATTCGAAGGGAACCTTACACCCTTTGGGTATCCTATCTCCGCGTACTTATTTGGCGTGCAGCATGCAACGTGCTGTCGCTTTGAACTCTCTCGCGGTACTGTCGAGATGGACTACGAGTTGAAAATTACCCCTACCCACACCGCTACCGTTACGGTACTGCCATCCGGTACCACCTTTTTAACAAACTCTACTTATAAATTTAATATTTTTCAAGCGGTTCTATTTCCATGGCCAAGGATTTGAAATTTGGCCAATATTTTTTTTGCGAACCCCTAAAGGTTGGCGAACCACAAGTTGAAAACCATTGATCAATATAATATACAGCGTGAGACGGGAGGAACGTGAAACTAATGTAAAAAAATTCTTATCCGATTTTCATTTCTTTTCAAAAGTGTAGAATACATCCCTGGAGTTTGGTCCGTTCATCCCTGTGTAACAATACTATTTTTATCGCAGCTTAAAATAGATACGCTCCAATTAATTATGAAACAGAACATCCAACAAATGGCCACCACGACATTGTTGGCACGCTCTTGTTTCGTTCCTTTGTCATTGGTGAATTTTTCCGCCCAATTTCATTAATCGGAACACCTCTGGACTAAGTGTATAGAGCTACAAGGAGATTATGTCGAGGAATAAATTTACCAAATTCAAAACGATTGCGTTGTCTTCCGTATTTATCATACCATCCTAGGTATTTTCAAGCTGGTAAGCTTTTGTCGTTGCCGAAATATTTAGCATGGGAATTTTAATGAAAACGCTCCGTATACAAAAGAATTTATTACGCCAATAACCTCAACGTATATAAGTGCATATATTCTTACTGGTTACATATTCTGTCACAACGCAGAGTGGTTTGATGGTAATCCAGTATATATTCGAGCGGTACTCAACTCGGTTTACTTGACATATAACCGAAAGCAATCTATTGCCATCTCTCTCCTCCTATTCCATTCTTCCAGCGTATGTACACTACCGCTCATAAGAGTTTGGGCACCCTTGGATTTTAGATTTTTGTATACAAAGAATGTATTTGGGAAATATATTCCAGCATGTTGAATAGTATGCTAATAATCAATAAGATTCACTTAAATTCATCAAAATGCAATACCCTCTGGTAGCCCAACAAGACAATGACCCAAAACACATTCCGAAATTATGCAAGCAATACTTAGAACAATTGGGAGAGGAAGGTATCCTAACAATCATGAAATGACGACCTCAAAGCCCAGACTTGAATCTCATCGAGTTATTCTGGGAAGAACTCGATCGGGAAGTAAGAAAAACTGCTCCAAATTCAGCAGATGACATGTGGAACAAACTACAGGCAGCATGGGCTCGAATAACTCCGGAAACATTCTTAAAATTAATTGCAAGAATGCCCCGATTATGCGACGCAATCATTAAAAGTAAAGGAGGTCACATAGACGAATCTAAAATTTAGGTCAAATAAATAATTTTAATTCTTAAAGTTGTATATTTGTGTAAATTTAAATATTTGCCCTGAAATTTGAGGTGCCCAAATACTTATGAGCGGTAGTGCATATACTACAGAACTACAATTTTCAAGTGCTTGCTCTGGCTGCTGCAATGTCCCGCTTTTGTTTACCTTCATCATCTCAAAAATGTCCGCGTACCGTTTTTCTTTTTCTCCTTCTTGTCCTTCTGCTTCGTACGAAAGTGTATCTATTTATATTCCACGTGCTCGACAGCAGTCTCCTCCTCTCAAAAAAAAAAAAAAAAATGAGAAAAGAAAACTGTAAAAACGGCGTCTAACGTAGACGTAGAAGACGGCATTTATTGGTAGGGTAAAAAATATTAGGCTTTTAGACTAGAGGTTTTTTTACGATGATTCTTTATCGTTCAATTTCCAACTATAATACGTCATAACTTGCTTCAACATTTTATTAGAAAGAACCTACATGCCGTAATTCTAAATACAACAGCTTCTCTCCTTCTTTTCAGGATATTTCGGGAAATACCTCAACAAATACAACGGGTCTTACATTCCTCCGGGCTGGAGAGAATGGGGTGGTCTCATTATGAATTCGAAGTATTATAATTACTCCATCAATATGAATGGAAAGAAGATCAAGCATGGGTTCGATTACCATAAGGTAAGTGCTTCGTATTACTCAAATTCCGTTCTTAAAACGATGACTGTGTTATGGTTACTTTAGTTAATTATTGCCCTCTTAATATTGCCCAATACATTTACTAATTTAGCTAATATTACGAATTTTTTACACCTTAATTACGACAACTTTAGTATACAAACCTATTGGGTTTCAACGTTGCAGCAAAAATTCCAGTTTACTGGCCATTATCGACAAGTATGCTCATGCCATAATCCGTGCATGGAAGAACAGCACATCAGCTGAACACAATTGATGTAAGACGTCACGCAGTCAAGAAGTGATTCGCTACTATAAAGGCTGTTATCTACATATTTGGTGGTTTTGAAGACGGTCGGTCACTACGACGGTTTTAGTCGGTTCGTTACTACTCAACTAGCACAATTTGATGGAAGAACATTTTCTCAATTATTTTATGAATTATTCGGGGCCTCTACGTCTAAAAAGACCAACAAATCTAAAGCTACAATTTCAAATTCGTTTTGACAATCTCGGAAAAGCAATTAGTGTCTCCCGAACTTGAAAGCAATTAAAATACCTCAGACTTGCGTGCCAGACTATCGCTTCTGTATTAAGCGTCTAAACATACCGTAGAAGTAATTATATCCGTAGTAAGTATGTATATATCTTTGTTTAGCTATTGAATGCAGCCAATGCATCAAAGTGTTTAACATTAGGACGTTGATTTCTCTGAATGAGAAATGTTGAGTTGTGGAGGTTAGTAACTGTTGCAAAACGTTGACACCAAAGAAATTTTATGCCCTACGATTGAACGCTAGTATTTCACGCTTGTGGCACTGCAGCTTGATATAAAGCTTTAATTGTGAATATTATTGCTAATAACAACCTGGGCAAATATGCGGTAACAGCCAGAGGCGTGGCGAGCGCATAAAAGTTTACACATAAAATAGAAGTTAAGAAATAAATTATAAAACGGGCTGAAACACTTACCGTTTTAAAAGTCTTCCGTGAATTCACAAACTGGGTAACATCTGTTAAATATTTGAATCATTAGATATGTTTCCACAGCTGTTTCAGTCAAGTGAGTACGACGTGCGAAATGAATGTTTTTTAATGCCGAAAATGACCGTTCGACATCTAGCGATGTTATATTTGCATATTTAAAATAATCTTTGAAACAACTTCATGCATCTTCACACGCACCTTTGTCTTAATATAAGAAAATCGGAGTCTTTCTCTAAAACACTTTCAAATTTTCGTATTACACACCAATTTGTTTCGCCTTCTACAGCGCATAACTGTGCGTGAACATCATTCACAATTTGAACAGAATCCGCTAGCGACATTGAAACATTTTGTAATTTTTTCTATTCCCTCCGCTAGTCCGAAGTAATTGTTGTGAATAGTTTGTAAATCTCTTTTAACCTGACTATCTTGAAATATTTCCTGGCTTTTCTTGATTGCTGCAGCTTCTGTCGAATTGAATTTTAAAACTACCTTCTTTACTTGATCAAAATATTTGTTGTAGTAAAACGCTGCGTGCAACCATGTTCCCCAACGTGGAACAATCGGCTGTGGTGTCGGGTACGTTTCGGGGAGTTTAGAAACACTGCCTTTGTACTAGCAATCAATGCATCCATTTACTAGTGGAAAACATGTAGGAATCGTTTGTGCCGCAAGACTTAGAGTATGGATTTTACACGTTACATGTAAGAAGTTACCACTGTGTTCTTTAAGAGATCGGCCCAAAGAACGCATGTTTGCGGCACCATCACTCATAAACATTAAAAGTTAATTGAAACTTCAAATTTGTTCAATGAGTTCAACACCACCTTTCAAATCTCATCGGCAGTACAATTTATAACTCTTTTGGAAGCAAGTAAGAAGGAGGATGACGGTCGATGTGGTTCCATTGTACGTACCATTACATTAACCACAGAATGTTTTTGACGATCTGTTGTTTCGTCCACACACAACCACAGTTTTTTATTTTTCAATTCCGTTTTCATTCTTTTTTCTATATGTTCACGACCAAATGGCACTACATTTCGTATCGATGTCCGACTAGATAATTTACAATCCGCATATTTATTCCAGAAGGAGACAAATGCTTCTTTGTCTAGTAAACGAAACGATAGATTACATAAAATAAGAGTAACACATAAATCAAATGTACATTTTTCTTGGTCTCGTATGCCACTTTTTGCAGAAGAATGCTGTTTGCTTTCGATGTGACGTTGACAATGGCTTCTGGACCAACACATAAAAGGGATTTTACAAACTAGACATTGAATTTTAGCGCCATCAAAAATTAAGTCCGGCATGTCAACTATAAAGTTTTTAACTGTGTCTGCCATTGGTCGTTTTCGCGACGTACCTAACTGCGACATTTTTAAAGCAAACATAAGCGTACAATTACGAAATAAGTTACGACAGCCTACATATACACAGAACTACTCGCGTACAGCATCGATTTAGTACTGACGCTGTGAACGCGTGAAATAAATAATCGCCGACTCCGCGCCACATATCTACTACACTGACTGTTAGCGCTGTTTGCCCAGACAAGTTATAAGCAACATTTTGGCAGAAGTATAAATAGATTATTTCAGTTGTCACAGGATATTTAAAAGTCGTCTAGTTTCAAAACAAGCATTTTTCTACTGAAGAAACTGATGATCAATATTTCATTGGAAATAGCCTAAAATTATTTGTATAGAACAAAACAATGGCTTCCCTTTCAAAGCAATGCTTCCATTGTATTGAATTTGTTAGACGAAAAATTAATCAAAGTCATAAATCATCCCCTATAGATACGAAGTCGCCCTTCAGTTGGCGTACTGGTTGTCGTATATCAATGCCAAATGCCTGAATTCCCAATACACGGCTTTGCAATCGCCAAAACATTTACCGTTGCTGTTAACGTAAAAAGCTGCAGTTGTCAACGGGAAGGGTAAAACTCGAACGAAGTCCATTACATCCAGTTGAAATTTCAAACGATTTTTCAGGTCGAATTAGGTGCATTCATATACATATATGTATGTACATATATGCTTTTTTTTCTTGAAAGCGGACATGAACAAAAGTTATCGTGACTGAATTGAATATTTGAATGTTGCGAAAAGCCAGTATAGGAAATTTTACGTTCAACATGTTTTTTACTTTTGTAATTGTAGGCTCAATTACAAAAGTTAATATTGAAGTAAAAAAAATGGAACACCGTAAATTCTAATCCAAACAAATTGTTTTATTTCCGTTATAAAGCTGTAGTTGTGCTTAAATCTTCCCCAGTCTCAATTTATTCGTGTTTTATGTACAATTCATAAAAAATACAACTGTTTCTGTTATTTTGCGTTTGTCGACTTGATAAGTAAATGGATCGAAGATATGTTATGTTCCATCATGGAAGCTACCAACAAAAAGACAATTGCGGTACAATTTACCACGTGTACAAAGTACAGTAAAAGAATGTATAAAAGACGAGTTGAGAAGTCAAAAAATCTGGCTCATTGCGGACGAAACTACTGATGCTCAGAAACACAGCGCGATTCATATTGTGGCGCGTCCTTTAAAACGTAATGGTGCAGCAGCTTCCTTGTTGTTAGCCAGCAAAAGAATTGAAAGAACTGATGCCGAAACCGTTGTAAACATAATAAAAAATATGTTAAGAGAATTTTGTGTCGTAGGAGCCCAAATCACCATGTTAGTTTCGGACGGGGCCGCAACAATGCTGAAAGCTGGTAGGATGAGAAAGTATGCTTTCCGACTCTTCTTCACATAACATGCCTCATACACGTATATCATCTCGTAGCAGAAACAAATCGAAGCAAGTATCCTAGGGTGAATGATTTAATATCATCTACCAAAAAAGTCTTTGTGAAATCTCCCAAACATATCCGCGTATTCAAGCAATTGTGTCCGAAAATTCCGCCACCATCTCAGCCTGTATTGACGCGATGGGGAACATGGATCGGGGCAGTATCTTACTATCGCAAATGTTATTCCCAAGTGAAAGGTGTCATTTTCAAACTTAATTCTTCTAATTCTCAAGCTGTACACAAATACTGTTCACAGTATTGTGGTAAGGGTTTTAGTGAACTGTTTCTGTGCACTTGCCTTGTTTAAAACAGTACGACATATCCTTACGTAATACAGTAAATTATTCTCAAAATAATGTTCAAACAATAATCTGCTAACATAACAGGATTCCATTTGCCCTGGTACCGTTTTCCCATTCTCCAAATGTTTTGGTAGAAACGTTTATTCTGCCCATTACTAGAGTTGGAATTTTTTAAATTTCCCGTAGTAAACATATGGACGGAAGAGATAGAGAACATGAGGATGGAGGTGAACACGGAGAAATCAAAAGTAATGATAAGAAATGAAAAACCAACAGAAGAACGAGACACAAATCAAATTAAATGCAAAGGAGTGGTCCTAGAACAAGTAACGACTTATGAATATCTGGGGAACGTGATGACAAGTGATGGAAAGATGGATGCGGAAATAGCGAACAACGCTATAACAGTACGAACAATAACATATGCTTGCGAGAATTGGGTAATAAACAAAAAAACAGGAGGCAAAAATCAGCGCTATTAAAACGAAGCAGACGAATAGCTGGAAAGACCAAATGGGACAGACTAAGAAATGAGCAGATCAGGAAGATGATAGATCAGAAACCGATAATGACAGAGATACGAGAAAAACAAATGAATTGGTATGGACACACGATAAGAATGAACCCGGATAGGCTAGCAAAAAAAGTGATGGAAATCGGAAAATCAAGGAAGACACGAAGAGGTAGACTTAGGAAAACATGGATGAACCAGATAGAGGAAATAGGAAGAGAAAAAGGAAAAACCCTTAACGAAATGAACATTTTGGCAAGAGATAGGAAAGCATGGAAGATATGGGTAAAAGAAGAACCGGAATCCCACTCCGACGCCTAAAAAGGCACAAAGAGAAGAGAAGAAGAAGAAGATTTCCCGGATGATTTGTTGTTAGTAGTTCCATCAATAAAGGACATGTCCTTGGTTGGTACAACTGGTCCTATATCACTCTACAAACCCACAAAGTTTAATTTTTTTCTGAACTTTCGCGTTACCTGTGTTCTCTTATTAGCCAATACTACAATTTTTCGAATAAGATGTACTTCATATATGCTGTCTAATTTTATCAGCTACTTACTGGAGGTAAAAACTTTGCTCCCAGCGTTATCAAAAGATGGTGACTTTGCCTCTCACTATATGAGACTCCATATACTTCATGCAAATATCGTGCCTTCATTAAAAGGATTTCCATTGACGTACATAGTTCGCGGTGGCGACGATATTTAATGAAATTCGCGTGCCGATCGTCTTTTCTATGCCAAAGAGCGGTTCCCTCCTAACTCCTAGCCGAACGCTGCGACACGTTTACCGCATATTAAACGGGCGTTACGGCATTATCAACCTCCTTTCCTACACCCCATACCTACCTCTGTACGCTCTGAAAGATCGATGAGACGGTGGCGGTCCGAGTTATCGCTTTTTCGTAGGGAATGCATCGCACGAACTGGCGGATGACTGGCGTTTAAGATGCAGCGTGCCTGACGTCCATGGAATACGTAATCGGGAAGAAAACTTTTCAAAAGGTATTTATTATGTAAGAGATCGGCAACGTTGAGGAGGGTTAATATCGGAAATAAGGTGATTACGGAACGCGTGGAGTTCTATTGAGATCTTGAAATTCTCCCGTGAAGAGAGGAAATTAAAAATGATTTGGGATAATAGCTCGCTTGTTAAGGGACGGAATTTAGGTTTCTAGGCTCAAGATTCTTAGTTATGTACAAAGCGAGGTAATGTCTGCGCGACATAGGCGTGCGCTTGTTCAGTAAGTAGAAAACCAAAAAATAAGTAATAAATCGAATAAGAACCAATCAAACCAATCAAAAAAAGATGATATCTCAAAATTTGTGAAACACTCACCCTCAGCAGTGTATGTACTTCGTCCACTAGCCGTTCCGATGCTAGGACACCTCAAAGTTTAGAAAAGAAGATTCTTTTTTTTAATTTTGAAGCTCTGCAGCTCCCAAACCAAGAAAGCTAAGAGGCTCTGCTTGGTCGCAATCGATTCAGCGGATAATTTTCTATCGGAGCTCATAACTTGCGAACGGTTGGTGCAATCAAAACAAGTAATTATATCGTTTTGATCTATGTTGAAAGCCGCATCTTTTGGTAGATAACAGAACGCGATTCGGAGCAATTTTTTATGTTGTAGCTGTTTTAAGAACTTCAAAAATGCCATCATTTTGGGTAGAAATTTTTACGGCTCTCTTATATCTCGGCATCTGGATGAGCTAGGAGGCTAGTTTTGGGTCCGTTGGAAAGCCCTCGGCGAGCGCTTTAAGACTGAAAGACGCTCAAATCTTTAGCTCTAGCCGTTCCGATGCTAGGACATCTCAAAGTTTAGAAAAGAAGATTCCTTTTTTTAACTTTGAAGCTCTATAGCTCCCAAACCAAGAAAGCTAATAGGGTCTGCTTGGTCGCAATCGATTCAGGGGATAATTTTCTATTGAGGCCCGTCAAACTCGTCAACTACAAATGCATAGCTAACGAAAAATCAGCCGGAAACTAGAGCGATTTCGATTTCGGACCTCGTTCTGATGCCGTTTTTGGTGGTTCAAGAAACAACAAACGCCCGTAACTTGCGAACGGTTGGAGCAATCAAAACAAGTAATTATATCGTCTTGATCTACGTATACAACAGAACGCGATTCGGAGCAATTTTTTATTTTGCAGCTGGTTTAAGAACTTCAAAAATTCATTTTGGGTAGTTATGTATTATACAAGTACAAAATTGAAAAAAAATTTTCAAGAACATGAGATGTTTTACATATTTTCTTTTAAAATCAATATAAAATAACAATATTTTAGGTCTGTAATGGTATAATACGCCCAGATTGATCAGAAGTGCGAATGGCGCCGAAATTGCAAATTTCAATTTCTTTACAATTAATCGCGTTAGTAATTTTCACTGTTTTTGCGCATATTGCTTGTTGTACTCCCCAATATAAAACGCGGGAATTGACATTTGACTTGCGACTAATATTTCTTCGCACATTTCTCGATCTTTACGCGTTCGGTGAAAACAAGAGGATCGATTTAGTCACACGAGGATGATGATTCGTGAAACGTCGGCAGATAAAACAACTGTCTGTAGACAATCCCACAGCAATTAATAACAATAATCATAATGACAATAAAATGGAAAGGAAAAAGGAAAGAAGTAACTGGTTGTTTTGCTTGTTACGCTCCTTTTCATAGCTCGATTGTCGATAAGTGAAATTACACGCTCGTCGCTTCGACATATCAACTTTCATGTCGCTCTTTCGGCATACTACAGAAGTGTTATTATCTCTCCGGACGAGTTGTATGCGTATGAAAGCAAGCGAGTGTGTAGCAGCGCCCGTTTTGATAATTATTTAAGAGCGGTTCGACTGGTCTCCTCTGCTGCGGTAATAAATTACGTATACATATAGTGTTCTTGTTCTTGTTTTCCTTTTTTGTTCGCTTCTAGACATCGGGTAATTACTCCAGACTTACACTACATACTTTTATCTTATACAGCGTCTGTTCTAATTTAATAAACTTGTAATTTTATACTGTAAACAACTTAGTATCGACAACTACTGTTCAAACTCTTTAATACGAACTAATTAAAACACGGGTTTAAACAGATAACTCTGGATTGCCGATATTTTCGGATTACTGGATAGTAAATACATATTAGGTTTTATGTGTTACTGACAATGAGAAGTAAAAAAAAGCTAACAATAAAACAAACAAGTTATCTTGAAAGATATTTACTAAAAATAAAAAAGAAAAACAAATTAAAAAATACATAAATTAAAATTACATTTCAATGATCAAAAAAGAAATCGGTGATACGTGTTTGTCTTTTGGTAGCAATTTCTTTTTTAATGTTAATACTTATTGAGGAGCTAAATTATTTTCACAAGTCCATCTTAAACTCGTTGCGAAACATTTCACAGCTTCTTCATGCACCACAAGTTTAACTGTTGGCATTTCTTCATCGCTTTCTTGATTATCAACATTCTCTTTATTTTCTAAATCAGAAGCGACTTCATCAATTATTTCTTCTTCAGTGAGAAATGCTCTATCTTCATTTTCCTCTTGTACCCATTCCTGTACATCCTGGTCTGACACAGCTTCGCCAATTTTCCCAAACATGTCTTTGATTTCAGCTAGCTCATTAATTTGAATTTTATTAGATGGAAGGAATGTGCTTAAAGGTAAATCATCTTCATCATTATAGCCTTCTTCAGTCTGGTCATCGTTCATAGCTGAATCGACATCTTTTTGTTCTGTAGTTAAGTTAGGACAAATATTTTTCCGGGAGTTTCTCAACAGCTCAGTTTTTACTCTTTGCCACGCTTCGTCGTGCAAAAATACCACGTCTTTTCTTTAAGATTTATGCGATGTCATCATTAGATTCAACAATTTGTGAGAGAAGTTTCTTGCGATAATTAAGTTTAATAGCCTGAATCACATGTTGAACCGTGGGCTGCAAAATCGGTGTACAATTTGGTGGAAGATACATGACGGAAATTTGTTTATCATCACTCATTAATTCTAAAGCATCGGTATGGCCAGGAGCATTATCTCAAAGTAACACAGCTTTCTTAGGTAATCCCAATTCCTCCATTTCGTTTTCTACCGACGGCACAAAGTGCGAATAAAACCAGTCTTTAAACAGATCCTTTGTCACCCAAGCTTTTTTTGCTCCCTTATAAATCACTGGTAATTGGCAGTTACGAAAAGCACGTGGCGTTTTTGACTTTCCCAAAACGAATAACGGTAGTTTGTGACTTCCTGATCTGTTTGAACATGGCATGAAAGTTATCCTTTCCTTACTTAATTTCTTTCCGGGTGCTGATGCTTCAGATTTATTAACCAATGGCTTTTTGGGCAGCACCTTTCAAAAAAGCCTACTCTCATCCGCGTTGTAAATTTGATCAGAAGTTAGGCGTAATCTCTCAATTGTTTTTAAGAGTTTTAATTTAAAAGGTTCTACTACACTAAAATCACTAGACAGCTTTTCTCCCGAGACACTTAATTGGCGAATTCCATATTTCTTTTTGAACTTCTGCAACCACTACTTTTTGCAATAGCGCAAGAACGATATTTTCGGCTCACAAAAGGGATTTCCCGAAACGGCCGGGGAATTGCCCACATAAAGCTAATCACGCGTTGTTTCTAGCGGTACTTTTATGTTGTCAGCTGACTCTACAATCCGAACAACGTTCGTTAAACCTCTCTTCGTTCGAATTATAGCGTCTTGTTCGGACCATCGATTTGGACTACGTTAGTTCGGGTTACTGGACGTTCGAATTAAGATGAGTTCGGATTAAAGAGTCTGTACTGTAGTTCCCTCACTTATCTTTTATCCTGAATTGCTATCGATGTAAAATTTGCTTTCGTTCTCTTCTACACGTAAATTTTCTTTATTAAAATTGTAGACCAATTGTGTGTGCCTACACACAGCACTTTGGATTGTTTTGATTTGTGACGTCTTAAATTTATAAAACTTAACGACCTTAAACAAACTATATTTCTATCCTTATTTTCACTTTTACATTGTTCTAAACTTACATAAAATGCGCAATTTCTGCCGTATTTTCTCAATTCGCCAATTAAAAACGTTGTTTACGATTTTAGATGTCTTTTGTAAACCTTAAACTAACTGCATTCAAAGAAATGTTACGTAATGCTTTCTTCTTTACTTCCAGGACTATTATCCGGATTTAATCGCCAACGACTCGATAGCCTTCCTCCGACAATCGAAGAAGAACAACGCCAACAAGCCGGTGATGCTCACGATGTCGTTCCCGGCGCCCCACGGTCCAGAAGATTCAGCTCCGCAATATTCTCATCTATTTTTCAACGTGACGACGCATCAGTAAGTAGCAGAACCCAATAAATCAATCGGCTACATCTCGCAATTAGCGGGTTCCGTCTGTGTTTGTTTGCATAATCTAATCGCTCATCTTTAAACGAAGGCATGCGGAAACGTTCTGTTTGCGTAAATTATACCGGTTTCCGTTAAAAAATATAGTTTCTGGTTTTAAATGAGTGATTATTAGAGTTGATCAATTTGCGCCAACAGCCAGTGGCGGGTGCATAAAAGTTTACACAAAATAAATGATCAGAAATAAAATATAATACGTGCTCAAACACTTACCGTCTTAAGAGTCTTCCGTGAAATCACAAGGTGAATAATGTCTGTTAAATATCTGCAACATTAGATATGTTTCCATAGTCGTTTCGACAAACCGAGTGCGGCTTGAGGAAAAAGTGTGTTTATATGCAAAAAACGAACGTTCTACAGCTAGTGACGTTATATTTGCGTAATTAAAATAATCTTTGGGAACAACTTAACGGTTCTGTTGACGCACCTTCACAAATTTGTCTTAATGTGCCAAAATGAGAATCTTTCTCTAAAACACTTTCAAACCTTTCTAGAACACAAACATTTTTTGCGTCTTCTACCGCGCATAGCTGTGCGTGAATATGTTGCACTATTTGCAGAGATTCCACTAACGACACCGAAGGATTTTGTAATTTTTCTATTGCCTCCACTAGTCCGAAGTAATTGTCCTGAATAGTTTTTAAATCCGTTTTAACCTGACTATCTTGAAATTTCGACTGGCTTTCCTTGATAGCCGCAACTTCCTTTGGATCGAATTGTAAAACCACGTTCTTAATATTCTCAAAATATTTATGATAATAAAACGCGGCCTGTAACCAAGTTCCCCAACGTGTAAGAATAGGTTCTGGTGGCTCAGGCATACGGGAGCACAGTTTGCGAAATTTGCGAATACGTTTTGGGGATTTGACAAACACTGCTTTTGTATGCGCTATTAAAGCGTCTGCCTCAGGATAACATTTTCTAATACTATCTGCCACATGACTGAAAGTATGAATTTTACACGTAATATGTAACAATTTAGCACAATGTTTTTTAACATTAACAGTTGGTTTGTTGAAAATTCAAACTTTTCCAATGTATTTAACACTAACTTTGAAATTACTTCGGCAGTACATTGTTGTACTCGTCTGGGGGCTAATAGAATTGAAGGTGACGATTGATGTGGTTTCATTGTAGGTACCATTACATTAACCACAGAATATTTTTTACGATCTGCTGTTTCGTCCACTCATAACCACAGTTTTTTATCTTTCAACTCCGATTTAATTCGCTTTTCAACATGTTCACGAGCAGATGGCATAATTCTTTGTAACGATGCCCGACTTGGTAATTTGCAGTCCGAATATTTATTCCAAAAGAAGTCTAGCAAATTAAACGGTAGATTACATGCAATAAAGGTAATACATAAATTAAATTTAAATTTGTTATAGTGTCGTGTGCAATTTTCTTTTTTGAAGAATGCTGTTTACTATTTACGTGACGTAGACAATGCCAATCAAATATAAGTTCTTTGGAAAGTCTGTTTTTATTCATATTTGCAATGATACTAGCATTATTCTTAGAACCAGCAATTGTTTGTGGCCATAATGTACTATGGTATTACTCAAACAACAATTATGCATTTATAGATTTTCCAAATTAAAATTATATTTAATAAATATTCTTACAGATTTATTATTTTTCAAGAGGTCCTATTTCCATGGCAAAGGACTGCATATTTCTACAGTACACAATAAAATTGCAATATTCTCAGAAACTGTCGATTTTTGTGTTTGAAAAACGTACTATTTTCGAGGAAATTTGAAAAATTGAATTTGTGAAATCTGAATCTGTGTGTGTCCGGAAAAACTTTCTTAAATTTTAATGAAATTTTATATCTGGATAAAGAATTCAGAGCCATTTTGGCCTCGATCAGCCGTCGAGAACAAGGCTGAAAGCGGGTAATAGGACACCTAAAAAAATTACCACCGTTCTTGCACTAGATAGGTCTTATAACCCCACAAAGTTTGATTTAAATCGGCAAGTGTCAATGCCGATGTTCCTTTGTTATTAACCAAAATCAAAAATACGTCCACTTGTAGGTAGTCGTTGCCTAGTAACGAAGATGCGATTATCCAATGAGATTAAATGTGATGAATTTCGATTGGTTGTCGCCTAGTAACGAAGATTCAATCACCAATCAGATTAAACGTTAAAATGTTGACGCCGAATATAATTAATTTCGATTGGTGATTGTTTTATGAAGAACATCGTTCATCCAATGAGATTAAGTTATGGATTTGGCGCGTAATATGAATTTTATACGGCGAAATTTTAATGCTATGATATTTTCGACGTGTAAAATGTATATTTTCGAGCTTGTTCTCGCCTCTTATCAATCCTCATGTTAAATTAGCGTCCTCACTTTGTCCGTATATACGTACGTTAATCAATCTAATGAATTGTGCGTGTTGTGCAGCCTTGATGGGTTGTTTTCTTGGTACGCGCGTCGTTAATAGGCTGGTAATTGTTTCCATCCTGTACGATTACGGCGTTTTCACATCTGCGAGCGCTTTTATTTCGGCTCGGCCGCAATAAAAAGTCGCTTTTAGGAGCGCCCGTAAATCTAAATATTTACCCGGGCGTTCGGTTGTCTGGTATGCTCTCTCTCCGTATAACATTTGTTACCTGTTACCTCCGCGGTCGACGAAAGATAGACTATCCGATCTCCGGGCGAGCTTTTTTACGTTAAAAAAAGATCCACCTATTAGGCGTCGTTCTTCCTTCTTTTTCAAAACGGAAGATAGAGAAAGAAATGGAAAAAAGAAGAAGTATAAAGATTAATTTTAGAGCGTCGCTTGTAAGTTTATAATTTCGAACATTTTTAGCCACTAGAATGATGGAATGGGGAAAGACGTGTGGAGATTGCTCAATCTTCGAAACGACAGCTTTTACGATCCCCCGAAGGAGTACTGTACAATAAAATTAAACTCCTTGCCGTATGATCGCGCTAAATATTTGCGATCTAAAATAAACTAATTCGAGTGTACCAGACGCCTTTTAAAATTAGTCTATACGGCGAAACTCTTCGTTTTTATGTTCTGTATAGGTGCAAAAAACGCCTCAATTAAACACAGACTTTGGTTATTTATATCTTCCTTTTTTTTTTTGAGTGGAGTTAATTAGGGAATGTAGGTTGCACTGACGTACGGTTCTAGGTAGGAGATTTCTTGTAAAATAATTATTTGGAATCTTACATACCGGCTGTCCCAGATTCAATGTTAGAAGCGATATCTTCTTTGAAAATGGTTGGCAATATGCAGTCGAACTTCCATAAATCGAACGGGCAATTCTCAGGAAGAAAATTCGAGATATAGAGACTTCAATTTATAGAGAAAAACAGTTTGAAACGTAACATTTAATTACAGGAAAATTAAATATAATTTAATATTTCTTTGAAGAAATCCGTTGAAAGTAACATAAACCAACAAAGCAAATATTTGTAAAAACTTTTTAAACAAATACACCCAAATCTTATATATTTTTGGTGCTGAAACCGTTTGTATCAGTTTTTTTTTATCACTCACAGTCTCTCACAAATGACATCGATTACATTTTAAACATGGGAAAATTAGATATATAAAAAATAAACAACATTATACTTATACCTACTTTTTTTATGGTACAATTTTTAATCTACACAACATACCATTCAAACAATATGTAGGTGTTTTTTTTTTGTATCCGTTTCCCGTTCTCTGTAATGCTTCTTATTAGTTTTCTACGATGAATGAATTTGTGTTCCTAGGAATGTGGCCAACAATAATCATTATCATGTTGATATTCACCATCCTGATACCGTTTCCATCACCTTATATCCTAATGGAACCGTTCCCTGATCTTTCTGCCAATCGCCAAATTTTCGAAAAAAAGTCAAGATGGTTGTGCAGAATTAGACTTTTAAGCTTCAGAGCCAATTTTTGAACTTGTCAATCAATTGCCACGATATCATAGTTTGGTCTTCACATTGCCCAAAAACTTAGTCACAATTGCTTAAATAAATATCGGGCCCTCACTTTCCTTGTGGTCTTCCTTGCTCAAGTTGGAATCCAAAATCTTTACGAATATCAGGTCCAACGAAAACACATTCTTTCAGTTTGCTTTGATAAATGTGGAATCTTTACACAATATTTAAACATCACACTTTAGCAAGGCTTTTACAATTGTTTCATTAAGACCTAACTTTATATGTAGGGGGTAGAAGAATCTTTTTTCAGTCTACTAAAATTTTTGCAATATGTTCTTCTCCCACGTGTTTTCTTACGGGCCATTGGTTTGTGGACCATGTCATACCTTGCATCGCTGTCCCATCTCCGTATAAACATGAGCTTGTAACCCGTTGTGCCAAGATCATGCAAAAACTTCAAATTTCCACATAGCATCAACGTGAGCCGTAACTTAATTTTTTGTGAAATCATGTCAAGATTATCGTAAGTTTCCATCATATGGATTGAATGAGCAACAGGCAGTGAAGCCGCCTTGTCTGTGAAGGCGTTCTTTGCGAAATCCGGCATCACCGTGTTGAACCACCCACCTGCGACTTTTTTTTATTTCCTACGGTAAAATCGGGGCTTAAGGGGACAAGATTTGACAGTGTGGAAGCAGTGAAAGCGAAAGCGACGAAGGTTCTCAACAAGCTGACAGAAACGGACTTCCAGTACTGCTTTCGACAGTGGAAAATTCGTATGGAGCGTTGTACGGATCGGCAAGGAGGGTACATTGAAGGGGATAAACTTTGTAATGTAATTGGTGATTAATAAAACGTTTTGTAGCACCAGTCCGGTTATTTAATTGACACACGTCGTATGTACATTGGCTTCAGTTGCTACTAATACCGGAGAGGCAATGGCCCCCGTTACTGTTGGAAATTGTCTGAAGGGAAACAATCGTCTATTTTTTTACAAATATGATTTCTTTGATTTGAAAAAATACTTCTTTAATAATGTACAAATATATGCTACATCTCTTGGTTTAAATCTATATTTCTTTGATTCAATGGAATATGTTGACAAATTTAAAATATCTAGTCAGGTGCGCCATTCTTTCGAAGAAAAGCATAAATTGTTTTCCATTAAAGAAATATCCTCAAAAAAATACCTCTTTTTGAAGTGAAAATTCTTTTCTAATATTGTAGGCACTTTTTTTACATTAGCTATTTTTATTATGAAATTAAAAATTTATTCTCAACGGATAAACAACAGTAAACAACAAAGGTTTAATCTTACTGGTTAAACAGTCTTCGTTGCCAAGCAACCGCCAATCATCGTTCGTCATGGAGTAGCCCGAAATTTTGACATTTAAAACTATTGACTTTGGTTGCTAGGCAACGACCAATAGCATAAGCTCGTTACGCTAAACCGTGAACATTTCTTAGGATACTCATTGAGAAAGAAATCTCTAAATAAGTTCGTTAGAAATAAAAACTCGGCAACTACATAAGACCGGATATCGTTTATTGAAGCCAGCGGGACGTCCTCGCACAAAGACACACTATTTATCTTCGCGCGAGACAGCTGCGCGTCTTTGTAGATTGTGGACTTACAATAAGCAAGGAAAGAATCAATAAAAACGTATCAAGTATGAATGGAGCGAAAGATTAGTTGAAGAAGAGAAGACGAAAAAAGAAGGACGACTCTATTTTGTTTTATTAGTTTCACTTTTAGATATGTCATTATTGGGCTTACGATGGGCATGAATCTTCCATATACGAGCTGTTAGAGAGACGTAGTGTCTTACATCATAGGTGGTGTTGGTGATTTAAAAGACTTGTTCCAACACCCTCAGAAAACCGTTAATTTACCGTCCAGTACATGCGCAATATACCTAGTCATGCCATAATTTATATCTCCCATAAAGTGGAGTTAATTTGCCAGAAAAAGAAAAAAAAATTAAACAAAATAATACATTTAATTAAGCTGTGAATATAAATACGAGGCACGTCCAGGAAATAAGTTCCGTTTCCGCAGTTCGGCGCATGCGCAGTACTTGCTCTGAGTTAAGGAGAAGGAAATGATGCCATTTCGAGCTCGCTGTTTGTTGTTTACAGTTTATAGTGCTTCGTTAGAATGGCAAAGTTGATTGAAAATCCCGTCGCTTGTGAGATTAGATCTATAATTCGTTTTCTGAATGCGAAGAACACTAAAGCAGTCGACATTCATCGACAAATTTGCGAGGTTTACGGAGAAAATGCGATGAGTGATTCAATGGTAAGGAGATAGGTCCCAACAGTTCAATGAAGGACGTGATCAAGTGCACGATAAGGAACGAAGTGGGTGTCCAAGTTTGGTTAATGAAGAACTGGTTCGTGCAGTTGAAGAACTCTTAAAGGCAAACCGTAAGATTACAATATCTGATCTTTCTACGAAATTTCAAGAGCACTTCTTCATTAAATAGTTTCTGAAGAACCGAATCTTCGAAAACTGTGTGATCGTTGGATGCCGAAAGCTCTTACAGAGCAACACAAAAAGCAGCATCAGGGCAGTGTACTTGATTTTTTTGACACGTTACAACAAAGATGGTGATGATTTTCTAAGTAAGATAGTGACCGGGGATGAGACCTGGGTCGCTTATGAAACCCCTGAATCGAAACGACAATCAATGGAATGGAGGCACACTTTTGAGGTAGACACGGTATTCTATTGGTGCATTTTTTACCGCGAGATGAAACAATCAATGCATTTACTGTGAGACGCTTAGGAAACTGCGTCGCGCAATACAGAATATGTGCCCGAGGGATGCTCACAAACGGTATTGTTTTGATTTATGACAATGCCCGACCTCACACTGCGAACAAGATATAACTCTTACAGGACTTTGGCTGGACCCAGTTTGACCACCCTCCGTACAGCCCTGACCTCGCCCCTAGGGATTTCCATCTCTTTTTGCACCTGAAAATGTTCCTTGATGGTCAAAAATTCAACAATGATGAAGAGCTCAAAGAACATGGTTGACGACACAAGCGGCAACATTTTATGAGGAAGGCATACAAAAACTTGTGCCACACTATGACAAGTTTTGTAGTTTTTTTTTGCAATAAATAGTTTTTCTGTATCTGTATTCATTTTGTTTTTATTACGAAACGGAACTTAGTTTCTGGACGTGCCTCACATATAAAAAATAAAAACTCAATTCAAAATGTCCACCTCTTGTCTTCACACACTTCTTCAAACGATCTAGTCACTCATCTATCGCCCAACGCACTATTTCGAGAGGTATCGAAACTGTCGCTGCCACTAAATCACCCTTCAAAGCCTCGATATTGCAATAAATTTTAGAGCAGGCGTTTTGCTCTAACACATCCCATAATTGATAGTTCAGGAGGTTAAGGTCGGGGCTTCCAGAGGGGCAATCTTCGGCCGCGATAAACTCTGGGAAATTCGTCTCTAACCAGCGTTGCGTCGTCTTTGCTTTGTGTACGGGTGCTGAGTTCTGTTGAAATACCCAGTGTTTGTCGACAAACAAAGTATCGGTCAAAGGCTTGACAACGTGCTCTAAAATATCTATCTGGTAGTTGGCCACCTTCGTTTTCGCCCCCTGTTTACAAAACTTAAGCTTTATTACCCCTTCGTATGACAATCCCCACCAAACCATGACTGAAGCTGGATGATGGCCTCTTTCCATCCTTGGGATTTTTTCAGAAGCTTATCGAGAGGTATGTACGTACGTAGACTCTGTCATTTTGACGGTTGACAGACAAACAGAATTTGTGGATATCCTCCCCTAGCGTGTTGCTGCCTCAACCTCTTCGCTCTTGTTCTAATGGAATACAGAGCTGCTGTCAAGCGATGACCTGCACTTCGACGATAAGCTCGGAATCTCAAGTCTTGTTTGATAATGCGGGACATGGTTCTAGGTGGGATTTTCATTTCCCTAGCCATGATTTTCTGTTTTCGGAGGGGATTTCGTCGAATTCGCCCAGCCACGGCTTTGATGGCTGATGGTGTGCCCTTGAAACTCGCGTCCGCCCGGTCCTTGGAATGTCATCGACTAAGGACATCTCGGTGTAACGTTTGGCGCTTTGTTACACTTATGCAGCGTTACGACACAAATTTCTTACAAGCCCCGCTCAATGTTCAGCAATAGGTTCTATGGAAACAACGTGAGAATTTTCTGAGACCTATGTCACAAAAACAAATGAAGATCGTTTGACGCTCGATTTTCTGTTATTCTTTTTTTTAAATAGGGGCAGAACTTATGGCTAGACTAGGTAAAAAAGGAGCTACAACTAGCATAATGCGCAGGTACTGGACGGTAAATTTATGGTCTTCTGAAGGTGTTGGGACAACGCTAAAGATGTCGAAGTCTTAAAGGACTCTTAGCATTGAAATAGTTTGTGATGATGAAATTCTTTCAATTTGAATCAAAGTGCATTTTAATATTTAGAAATTATGTAAATATATAATCAATCTTCTTTTTGTTTACCAATTAATGACGCTTCATCCACTAACTTGGAGGACATATGTAGAATGGCGTACCTCCTGGGCATATCAGTATGGTTGCGAATACAGAATTACAGACACTTTAGGACAAGAGAATTCTTTAAAATCATTGAATTGATCATTTCTTTATAAAGCGTGACAAACGGTTACACCCGCTGTACATACAAGGAATCGAGTGGACGTTCGGTTATTATCGGTTGATCGGTACACGCATAGCAAACACAGCGGGTGCAAACGTTTGTCACGCTTTATTTATAACATACTTTTTTCTAACAATTTATGTTTTTATTAGTAGCTATTTGTTGAATGAAATTTTTGTTTATACCATCGTATTCCTAACTTCTAGTACTTCAATCAGCTTGCAGTGACTCCACTAACGACAACGCTCTATTTTGTAATTATTCTATTGGGTTATGTAATCCTTTATAATTGTTACGAATAGTTTGTAACTCTGTTTCAACGGAAATATCTTGAAATTTGGCTTTCCTTAATAGCTACAGCTTCGACAGGATTGAATTGTAGAATAACAGCTTTTGTCGCGGCACCATCGCTCATAAACATCAACACTTGACGTGGTGAGGTTTGAAAGTTTTCTTACGTACTAAGTATTACCACCAGTACACTTTTCCAAAACATACGTGCCGTTTTCATAGTTGGCAACTTCAACTCGGGGTTGTACTTATACCAAAAGTTCTGAAACGATTCTTTTTCGAGTAAGCGAAGTGACAAATTACATCATCATGGCAAGTAAATCGAAAATAAAGGCAGTTCTCGTTGGCACGTCCTTGTTTCTATTTCTGTTCTTCGGCATTTACATGTTTGTTACAGTCCCTCTTGTCCCATCACATCATTTTTCGCACACTTTACAAACTATTCTAGCACCTTCGTAGAACAAATCCGGAAAGTCACAGATGAACTTATTTATTGTGCCAGTAAAGGGTCGTTTTTTGGCCTTGTTCACATTACACAGTCTAAATTAATAATTATATATTTATAACCAATAACACGCAACGTAAAAGATAACGCACGCTCTCGTTTCTTAAACTAAACGAAAAATAAACAAGCGAACGCTGACAAAGCGAGAATCGATTTTCGCACACAGCCCACTACTCCGGTGAAACGCCTATGTATCGCAGAGACGCTTACCTCGCTTTAGCAATCAGCCTTTGTCGCAATTCTCCTTATTAACGTTTTTGCCTGCCAGTCTTAACATCGAAACGTTAATAACGCATCGCTCTATTAAACCTTAATCGTCTTTCGCTGCTATAAACGATTCCGCAGATGACGCGTCTGCGTTGCAAACAAAACGATAAAACCGCCGGATTATTACAGGGCCGCAAAATATCGAGCAACAACCTATGCCATGATGGCATGACCATGCATCGCACGGCACGCATATGCTGTTGCTGTTGCAGAAATGTCTAGACGTCTACGAATTGAATTAGTTAGAGAAGACGGTCGCGTATTGAGTCATCGTAATTTTGTTCTGCATATACGCGATTGCAGTTGCTGCTATTGAGCAAATGATACGGTGGGGAGATGCATCTGGATCTGCATCTGCGTATTTATTTTCAATAATTTATTCCTCACGGAGCGTCGTTGCGCGCTTATTAATTAAATTAAATTGGAATGTTGCACGTGTGCGTTTTACATAGAGGAAGATCGCAGAAGACGGTCATTAAACGATTTATTGGCGTAGGCATTAGTTCTAAGTACATAAATTGCACTCTAGGGAAATCTAGTAGATGAGAAAGAGAACTACGATCGTAGAAACAACAAGGAAGAAGGTTTGGCTCTCTCCCTTTGGCGTTTAATATTATTAATTAATTAATAGAATAGAATGTAATCAATCAATAGTGCCAAATAAATTTTTCTTACAACATGATAAATGATAAATGAAAAAAAAAATCCTCTTCTACATGCAGAGAAACGTTTACTTGTATCAAGGCTGTCCGTCTCAATTCAAGACAATTACTGTTTCAATCATCCACAATACAATAATTGTTTTAAATCAAAAGAAATATTTTCTTATCGTTTCTTACTCCGCTTAGAGAAGTATATACTTGTAATGAAATAATTATATATCTTTATTTAAGACATTTGTTAACTTGATTCAAGAAAATCGTCCAGAAAATTTGAAAAAAGCGATTCTTAGTTATAACACGAAGCAATATTTTCTTAAGAATAGTATATAGTTTTCTTGATTCAAGAAAGCGTTTAGGTATTGTTCATAAATCAATAGTTCAATTGTCTTAAAATATAGCATTTATTTATTTAGAATTCTTGAAATGCAATATTATTTATATCCACATTATTTATTGCGCTTACCTTGTTTAAAACAGTACAACATACCCGTACATAATGCAGTAAATTATCCACATTGCTTGTGATTTTAAAAAGAGTAAAGTAGAGATTATCTACAGATGTAATGTACAAACAAAAGTGAACTTAATGTAGAAGTACATATGAAGAAGATGCCTAAAAACAATAACGAGAGTGTCATTGGAATCACTACCGGCAAAAACAATGTGAGAAGAGAAAGGAACTAACGCTTTTTGCAACTGTCCACGTTACTCTTACATCTCAGTTAATGCCACTAATCTTCAAAAATAGCAACTGAAATATTTCCTGGCGCCACCTAGTGCTAGTAGATACAGCCTGAGCCTGAGGCAAATCGACGACCTCTTAAAGCTTCCTTGAGCGGTCCAAATAGATGAAAGTCTGAGGGAGCGAGATCAGGGCTGTAGGGAAGGTATTCCAGGGTCTCAAAGCCCAACCTGTTGATAGTTTCTATGGTGTTATGGGCCGTGTGCGGACGGGCGTTGTCTTGCAACAACAAAGCTTTCTTTGAGAGTAGACCACGACGTTTGTTTCGAATTGCTGGTTTCAGCTTATTCGCCAACAAATCACTGTACCTCTCTCACTATTTATGGTAGTCCCCCTATCCAAGTAGTCTGGCGTTTCGATTCGGGCTGGTAGTGATGAACCCACGTTTCATCAACGGTCACTATTTGACTTAAAAATGCATCGCTTTCCGCGTTGAAACGATCCAGTAAGCGTTGGCAGATGTCTAAACGTTTGGTTTTCTGCGGTAAGCATTCGTGGTACCCATCGCGCACACACTTTACGAAATTTGAGTTCATCGTGGATAATTTGCTAGGCAGAACCGTGACTGATGTTTAAAGAAGATACAACCTTACCTATGGTAACTTGCCTATTTGCGAGCTTGCTGAATGTTGTCGTCGGTGGTCGAGGTTGACGGCCGTCCAGCTCCCTCTTTTTGTGTAACGCTCGTGCGGCCGCTTTGAAATATTTCGACCCACAAAAAAACGCTTTTACGAGATAAAGCACTGTCCCCGTATTGTGACAAAAGTCTCCGGTGAATTTCAGCATTTTTCACACCCTCTGACCACAAAAATCGGATCACTGCTCGTTGTTCCTCTTTGGTGCAAACTAATAGCGGAGCTGCCATGCTTATGCTGTTGTAGCTAGCAGATAAATGACGCGATCGTGATTAAATTCCGCACACATGACCACAGAGGCGCCAACTCAACGCATGCGCAAGCGGCCGCCACTACGATAACCTTCAAAGCTTGTTATGGCGAAAGTGTAGATAATATTTGGCTCACCCTCGTACATAACCGTTTTCTTCCATCGTTTTGTTGAAATTTCTTTTAAACTCTGTTACAGAAGATTCGTCGGCGGATAACTTTTCACCACAAACTTTTAGCTGTAAAAGTGTCATGTGCTTCTGTAATCGGCAAATCTTCGCTTAAACTTATTACCTTCTGTTGCAGAATTGGACCAGAAACTGGCATTCCACGTTCCATCGTTAAAATTTCAAGAAAATGATTTTCTTATATTATACATTTTTATAGTCTTGATTTCAAAAATATATTCTTGAATAGAGACTGAGTTCTGCAAGAAAATATATTTTCTTAGTGCAAGAAACCATTTCTCTGCGTGTATTCGTCTCCCTCAAGACATTTTTTCAATTTTTGATTGTTGGGAACAATAAAATGACAACTGGAATCTACTGAGTTTGTTTACAAGCTCGCTACCATGGTTACTATAATTATTTCCATCAAACTATTTTGGTAAAACCGTCAATAACTCCGTGTTATTAATAAAATTGATTATTTTTTTTTTTTATTATAATCGTGCAAAATATGTACACTACCGCTCATAAGTATTTGGACACCCTAAATTTATGTATTTGGTATTTATATTTACACAAATATAGAACTTTAACAACTAAAATAATTTATTTGACTTAAATTTTAGATTCGTCTATGTGACCTTTACTTTGAATGATTGCGTCGCATAGTCGGGGCATTCTTGCAATTAATTTTAACAATGTTTCCGGAGTTATTCGAGCCCATGCTGCCTGTAGTTTGTTCTACATGTCATCTGCTGAAGTTGGAGCAGTTTTTCTTACTTCCCAATCGAGTTCTTCCCATAATAACTCGATGGGATTCAAGTCCAGGTTGTGGGGTGGCCATTTCATGATTGTTAGTGTCGCTTCCTCTTCCAACTGTTCTAAGTATTGCTTGCATAATTTTGAAATGTGTTTTGGATCATTGTCTTGTTGGGATACAAAATTTTAACACAAAATTCTTACATCAAATGTTATTGCATTTTCCTTTAAAATGCGTTTGTATTGCTCTTTTCTCATTATGCCTGGAATTTTGATAAGATCACCTGCGGATATACCAACAAAACAACCCTAAAACCATTACCGAAACCCCGCCGTGTTTGACGGTAGAGTCTGTACATTGCTGTAGTGCACGTTCACCTACAAATCTTCTTACAAACACTTGCCTTCGCGAACCGAAAATCTCGAATTTGGATTCGTCGGTCCACAATACCTTCAATCTTCTACCGTCTAATTTCGATGTTCACGTGCTCATTGTAACCTCTTTTTCTTATTAATTTGGCGAAACAAGGGCGTTCGCATCGCAATTCGTTCGCGAAGGCCGGTTTTTCATCTTAAGCATCTATTAAAATTTCAATTTGGTCGCTTCTTAAACGAAAGTAGACACCTACAATCGCGCAATCAACACTTTCAATCGATACGTGTTTTATTTCGAAAACAAACGGACGCATTCTACGAATTTTGCGTCCGCCTTCTCATTTTTTAACAGCTTTGGCAAAACATATCGAATTGTATACACACATAATACAACAGAGAAGGCCTTGAGCTCTCCTCTGCACGCTGTTTATGTACCACGCGGGCGTATTTAAAAAATTATTTGTGCAATTAAGAGAAAACGTAAAAAAAGTTCGATATACACAAATGTATATACGGTTGTTTGTTGAAACGAGAAAATTTCTCGTATATTGCTTATAAATACAGGCAATAACGATGAAAGAGAACAACCATAACATCGTAAGAAGTACATACACGTGCATTGTGTATACAATATTTAAGTCAGAAGTTGTGTTGAGGTTTTAACGAGAATTCATTCCGAATTTCAACCATCCGTTTTGCCTTTTCTTTCTATTAATATTTTGGACGGGAAAGGAAAGGTCTTGCAGGATTTACGATATTAAATAAGTAGCGAAAAAAACAAGGTTATATTTAGCACTGCTTTAACACGCTGAATGCAAGGTTTCCGTGTCAAAATGCAAGGTCGAAATACGCACGGTATTTTAGCAGAAAAACCAGCGAATCCGTCTTGTCATTGAATTGAGATTACTGAGATTGAGGTAAAACAGATGTTACCGGGAAGGACGTGTTTACTGGGAAATTTGGAATACAGGGAATTGTAAACTGTATCAATATTTGGATCTTCGTCTTTGTTTGAATATGTAAAAAAACATTAGACCGTCTTTCAATTTTAAAGTTTTTTTTTCAACGGAATTAATTTTATATGATCTTGAAATCATGTGACTTTTCCTAAATTTAGTCTGGCAATGCTCTCACCAAATTTTGAATATTTTCTAGAACTCTAAGCGATGTTCTGGGAAATTTTACCTTAAGCGGCCGCCCCGGTCAAATTGACCGGTACGTTTAAAAAAATGTTTTGACAAACTATTACTCAATTCTTTTTCTTGGTTGCAACATTTGAAAGAACTAAACATTTAGGCATGTACCGCATGTAAATATATACATAAATTCAAACATTTATTACATATAAAACAAGGCATATAACTGCATCAACCGATTAAAGCTTGCTCCTATTTGTTAGTACTTGTTCGTACTTGTTTCGACATGTCGTTCGAAGTGTTGTGTGACGCAGCTTTGAGAGAACAAAATATGTGATATCTGACAAAGACTGACACAGTAGTGTGATGGTAACCGGTTTGGCAGTGACTACGTGCTAGTTGTCCGAGTGTGATGGAAGGCCGAACGAAATTGAAAACGGTCTGTGTATTGTTGTAAATCTGCATCGCCAGCAAAAGAAACCAACAGAAAAAGGATTTTCCTTCAATCTTGGTGCAGTTTGCAAATCAAAAGACAATTCCCAATCCCAAGTAATTTCTGCGAGTCAGCCTACTGCAGGAAGAAAAACCCAACCCAATATATTCAGCGACAATCCAGGGTCAACAGGCTATACAAAACAAAAAGTAACTGCAGAAAATGTGAATAGTTTCTGGAGATTATTTATCGATGACTCGATGCTGAGACACATAAAACAATGCACCGAGGTTGAAGCTAGAAGACAACTAGACAGTCAAGACTGGCAATTATCTTTAGGAGATCTAGAATCCTTTATTGCCTTTCTATACGCACGTGGTGCTCAGGGTTCCAGGCACTTAGAATTAGATTCCTTGTGGTCTAAAAAGTGGGGAATATCGTTTTTTAGTCAAACGATGTCTAGAAACAAATTTAGAGAAATCATGCGATATCTCAGATTCGATCTCAAGTCTATAAGGAAAGAAAGATTGGAGCATGACAAGTGTGCTTTAGTTTCCGAAATATGGCAAAAATTTGCTTACAATTGAAAACTTTGTTATGTGCCCGGAGAAAACATAACAATAGACGAACAACTTTTTCCTACAAAAGCAAAATGTCGATTTACGCAATATATGTATGTCCAATAAACCGGATAAGTTTGGCATTAAATTTTGGCTTGCTGTTGACACTGAAGCTGAATATGTGTTGAATACCTTCCCATATTTAGAAAAAGATGATTCGAGACCAATAGGACAACCACTTGGTGAATACGTCGTTCTAAAATTATTATAACCTTACACCAAGAAAGGAAGAAATGTAACAACGGACAATTTTTTTACAAGTTTGGAACTTGCAAAGAAATAAGCAAAACTAAACGCCACAATTGTTGGAACTGTGAACAGGTCGAGAAAAGAAATTCCCGAAGTAATCAAAAAAAGCAAAGGCTTTTTATATGAAACCGTTTTATTCACAAGTAAAGAAAATGTTTGCACTTTGACAGTTTATCAAGCCAAAATAAAGAAAAATGTTCTCCCTCTAAGTACGCAACATCCAACAGTTTCGATTGATGCTGGTATAAAGAAAAATCCAGAAACAGTTTTATACTATAATAGCACAAAATATGGCGTTGACGTAGTAGATCAAATAGCCCGAAAATACAGCGTGAATGCACCCTCAAGAAGATGGTCAGACCATGTTTTTTATAATATATTGGATCTTGCTGCAATCAATGCGTTCGCTGTATACAAAGACATCACTGGCAAAAAAAAATAAAACGACGCGACTTCATTCTGCAATTGGCAGAAGAATTCACGCAACAATCCAATAACAACGAAGAAGACCCTCAGAAGGGAACATCGAATCAAAAATGCAACAAGAACTTATAGGCTAGATCAAAGACAGATAAGCAATCTCGCAAAAGACGTACATGTCAAGAAAAGAAATGTAAAAATCAGACTTACGATAGATGTAAGAACTGTAACAAGAAAATATGTGGAAAATGTGGATTTAAGTAGCTTATTGCAAAAATGTAAAATACCAAAGTTAAGTTATTTTTATATTTTGTGAATAGATATACACTTTTATGCAAACAAATTATGTTAATTAATAAAAACAGTCGAAACCAAATTGAGTTTTAATCACAGGTCAATTTGACCGGGGCGGCGGTTCGAGGTATGAGAAATTCTCGGCGGTTCTAGTGACAATACCATAATTAGACTTTGCTTCTTCCTCTTAGAAAAATTTGAAGAATGTACCCCCTATTTATTTCTTTAAATTAAAAAAAATAGATTGAGTGAATGCATATTCGTTTGGGCTAAAAACTTTTTTTGTCTGTCCAACACGGCTGAAATTTTCAAAAGCGAGTTTCACTGTGGCAAATAATGGTGTTTTTCCATCATTTTAAAAGATAAACATATATTTTGACGTATTTTTACTTTAAAATATAAAAAATCGAAATTTTCCTTTTCAAGAACTTTTTTTTCTGAGCAACTACAATAGCATACAAGAATTTCGTTTATTTATCTTTGCTTTAATCCAATATCTAACTGGATATAACATAAGACGTAGATATTTTACCGTGTTGCATGCATATATTACGTATCTCCAAACTGTCGTGGCTAGCACCCGTTTGTTTCGGTTCCCATTATTCTGGCAGCGTGTTTAATTTCGGGCCTTTGCTAGGGAAATTCATTAAACGCGATATCTTAATCAACGTCCATCCGACGTCGGCGGCGACGTCGTCGTCCTCGGGGCCTTGGCGTCGTTCAGCTTTTGTGCACGACAACAACGCGCTGTATTCGCATTCCCTTCGCTCCTCATGGACTTGGCCGCGGCTACCGCAGCGGCTGTTATTCGCGATTTATTAGCTGTCTCGTTGCATCCCGTGACTCCGGGCCCGGAGATCGATAGCCGGTTGTTTATTTGGCGAACGAAAAACGAAAAAACATTCGGGTGCTTTTTCTTAATTAGAGGAAATTTACCTTCGCTTCGAAAATGTCGAAGGTAGTGGATTTATTCAAAAAAGATTTTTTTAGAAGTCTAAATTATGACATTGGCTTTAAGCGCTTTTGGATGTGCCATATACAGACCTGTGACAAATGCCGTTCGAGATTCTTTAAAAAAAAACGAAAAATTCTGATTTTCTTCTTTTACCTCTAGCATCTTTCTTTGATCTCGCATAGAAAAACCAAAAACACACTCTCAACGCCACTTTCGGTCTTTTATCGAATGGTGTAGTCCAGGGGTTCTCAAACATCATCAGCCCGCGACGTACTTACAGGTTTAGTATTTCGTCCCGGCCCCCTTTTCAAAGTATGTGTACAATGACATAGATCAGGCACAGAAATGGAAACAGCTCTTAAGATAAACTTCACAATGTGAAGCTCACATTTATTAAAACTGAATCACAAGAACCATCAAACTTAAATATGAAAATACAAAAAAAAAGTGAAATAAATGGTGAAAACATTCAACGACAAGTAAGCTAATGTGACGGCTGAGCTTGCTGATCGCCATAGATTTTTTCAAAACGCGAAATGCGGTTTGACACTGCCATTCTCATTTCTCGCTCCACATCGATTTTGTTGTCGCAAGAGAGTTCATTTAGACTCTCTTCTTCCTGCGAAGTGAATTTTGATGGAGCTTCGGAATGGAAAGGATCTTGGATCCACGCGAATTTCTCGACATTGTCGTGAGTTTTGAGAGGTCTTCATTGAAAAGGGACAGCAAGTCCTGTGAAGCAACGACTTCATTTGTGCAATTCAAGGAAACAATGTTGGCCGCCATCCTCATTGATTTTCCTTATCCACAACTACAGCTTTTTCCTAAATGCCGCAACCTATAACGTTTAAGTTCTTTCTAGCGAACACTACAACAACTTCCTTATTTCTAATCGGCGCCATACTGAATTGAAACTCACAGACACTACTAAAATGCTGTTTTATGTAAACGTAATGACTCGTCTATGTTAAAAGCGATTGCATTAGTTTTATCAATATTTAAAACAAGCTTATTATCATTAAACCAGTAAATTAGTGTTTGAAAGCATTCCTACAACTCACAAGAAGTATGGATTGTTGGGATTGCCAGTTACAATGACATTAATATCGTTTACGTGTAAGGTCACTAACTTTAGCAACTTTTGTTAGAGTAAAAAGTGAACAAAGTTTGAACATAATACCTTGTGTATTGAATTCTTCATAAAAGAATTTTTATTTTGCACTTTTATAGCACTCCATCGTACGACCACGCTCCAAATCCAGACAAGCAATGGATCCTCCAGATCACCAACAAGATGCAACCCATCCACAAACAATTTACTGATCTCCTAATGACCAAACGTCTTCAGACTCTTCAATCGGTTGATGCGGCCGTTCAAAGGGTAGTGAATGAATTAGAAAAGTTAGGAGAGCTCGACAACTCATACATAGTCTACACCTCAGATCATGGGTACCATCTCGGGCAATTCGGACTTATAAAAGTGAGAATCTTTCATAGATTATTTAAGAGCAAGTTTTTTTCAATATTACATCCTAGGGTAAAAGCTTCCCCTTCGAGTTTGACGTAAGAGTTCCGTTCCTGGTGCGAGGTCCGGGAGTAGAAGCTGGAACCGTAGTGGATGACATCGTTTTAAATATAGACTTAGCGCCTACGTTCTTAGAAATGGCAGGGGTGGATCCTCCAGCCCACATGGATGGGCGTTCAGTTCTTCCGCTATTCTTGAAGAATAGAAGGAGACAGAAGTGGCCCGATACCTTCCTCATTGAAAGGTAATCTACGCCACTTCAAAATTGTACATCTCTTACAGCCAAAACGTGGTGATTTTACAGCTCTGGGCGTCGCGAAAGCGCTGAAACCCGAAACAAGCTCAACAGATACACCGCAGCCGCCAACAGCGACTTTAACCTCAGTACTTCTTTGCCAGATTCTTCCAGTATCTACGATCCCAACTACGCGTTACGTTTGGCCACTTTGGGTGCGGGAATTTCTACAACCACCGCTCCTAAGAAGTATTTTGAGTCTGCTGAGGATACTGCCGATCCTTTCAACTTCCACGACGATGATAACGATGATGAGATTGATGATAATGACGAGAATGATGAGGAGTTGGACGATGATAACGATGATATCGAGGATTTCGAGAAAGATGCTCTTAGGAGTAAGTGAATTTGTTTCTCTCATTAATAACATCTTCAATTTATCAATTAAATTACAGGCGGTGATATCCAGAACATGGACAATCAACTTTCGCCTGAATTACGCTTCCCATCGAACAAATTAGAACGCTTGGCTCGCGAATGCACTCACCAGAATCTAAATCTACCCTGTAAACCGGGCCAGAAGTGGTATTGCCACCAGGAGCACGGCAGATGGCGTAAGCATAAGTGCAAAGTACAACTGACGTCGTCCAAACAGAAAACGTATCGGAAATGTGCGTGTTTCAGCGCAGAAAAGTTAGTCTATAAGAAGTTACCGGTAAGTTCCTTTTTTTTTACGATTTAGAACTTTGAAGGATTTATTTTGATTGGCAGTACGAAAACACTCCGCTTAAAAGAAACCAAAGATTTTTAAGGAAGAAACGAGACTTGCAAAGCGAGAATGCTGAAGAAGATGAAGTAGTGTTATCTAGGTTATCTAGGAGGGAGAAACGGGAATCGCTACAGCATATGGATTCGTTAATGGCGAAAATCGAGAATGATATCACCGGATTTCAGGTAATATCTTTAAAATTTATTTGCAGAAATGTATATTTTGAAATAATAGGCTACCAACAGTTCGATAAACGAAGAACAAATAGTCAAAGCCAACATAGAGACGAACGCCATCATCGATTTTCCGTCCAACTGCGTCGTCCACGCTAACGGAAAGGTGAATTGCCCCGATCAGATCTACCACGACCGCAAGATATGGAAGCAGTCACGCCATCTCATCGATAGCGCTATACAAACGCTAAAAGGACGACTGGAACAGCTGAAAGAGATCCGTCGACACCTCAAAGAAACCAAACCCGCGTTAGAAGAGAAACAAGTCAGAATTGCCAACGTTACGGATAATTCTACCACGTCAACAACCGCAAGCGTAAATCCTATATCAATTTTCGATAGTATACCATCGGTAACGACAGAAAAGGGCCTTTTCGACAATCATACTGAAGAATTTCTGGAAGTTAGCAGCTATAGTGCGATTGGTAATAGAACGTCGAGGAAAAAGAACAAAACCAAAAGGAAATTTCGGTTGGATATCAACGAAACCGGTATTGATTTTGAAAACGCGACCAGAAACGTATTTGAAATGTTTAATTTAACTACTGAAAGCCCTAGGACGGAAACCACTAGCCAGCGGCCAATTCGGTGAGTATTTTTAGTGCTTAACCCTAAATATTTCAAGGTTAGCAACGATACTCGATTTATGTTGGTATCAACTGTATGATTGGCAGTTCTAGTGCCAAGTTCATATTTATTGTCCTATTTAATTTAGAATTTGTAATCTAGGATATGACTCCGAGTGATTATTTATTTTCTCATTTAAAAAAAACCTCAGGGGACGCCCTTTTAGGGACGATAGTGAGTTGCAAGCATCTGTAATACATCACTTTGAAGAAAAAACTTTAGATTATTTTTACAAGGGCATAGAATTGATCGTTGTTTATTTTTTTCTCTAACCGTCAAATAAACAAAATTACTAAACACCAACTATCTAGACATAGCCACACGCATAGACATCGTACCACCACAAAAAGACCAACAACCGAAGCTCCCACGGATAATCCTTTGGATAGATCTCAACCGTACACGACTCAGGGATATCCAGACAATATTAGATCCACATCTAAGGTAAAAATGATGATAAACAATTATAAAACATCGTTCCAATCAAGCGCTTTTTTATAGCCTACTAATGCCGAGCTCGCGGAAGGATTGACGCAACCTCCCGACCAAGAGCATTGCTACTGCGATTCAGACGAAGACGAGAGCGAACGGGAGATGAAACGGAAGACCAAAGAAGAAAGACTGAGCAAGAAACTAAGGAAGATGAAGAAGAAAGCGCAGTTGGAGAAAGAATGCTTATCGGAGAAGATCCACTGTTTCAGGCACGATAATGATCATTGGAAAACGGCACCTTTGTGGTCCGCAGGGCCATTCTGCTTCTGCATGAACGCGAACAATAACACCTACAATTGCTTGAGGACCATCAATTCGACCCATAATCTCTTATATTGCGAATTCGTTACGGGAATGATCACTTACTACAATTTGCGTATAGGTAATTCGTTTTTTGTTCGAAATTCGCTTGATTCAGCAACGAAAATTGATTTAATTTCAGACCCGTTTGAATTGCAAAATCGCGTCTCTCAACTCAAACCGGACGAACGATCTTACCTGCACAACCAGCTAAGGACGTTGATGAAATGCAGAGGACGAACGTCTTGCACGTTGAATACCAACAATTATCACCCGGCCGCCGTGAAGGTGAACACTAGAAAGGTAAACCACCAAACGCCGCTGCATAACTCGAACACTTACAACCACAGGATCAAGAGTAGGAGATACGAGGATTTTGGAAGTGAGTATTTCTTCCGTTTTTATCTAGAATAGAGTTAAATACGAGGCTACGTTTGAAATGTTCTAAGCATTTCAATATTCCCGATTTCCTGAACATTTCAAACTGTCCTTGTATCAAGTAACAAGATAAGTTCGTGTGGTTTTTGATGGTAAAATAAATATTTATTAAGAAACAATAATACGCCATCAATCAACAATTTAAAAAGTATTCGTGGCAATCTGATTTCAAAAACTACAGAAACCCCCTTACCTCCCGTTTTTTTACAAAATGGCTTATTTTATATTTTTAAAAAAATTAACACGACTAAAAAAACCGAAAACAGTATCATTATCCATAGAACGGTGCATATCTCATTTGGAACAATTACTCCCATGTACAATGCTTCTATCATCATTCGTAAAACATGCATGCATGCGTTTCATTTAACCTAAAAAAGAAAAACAAAGCAAGCTCAACATTTATTTAATAAAATTAATGATTATATTGTTATTATTCAGTAGCCAGATCGCTTCCATTATTGCAGTCTGAATATCCTCGCTCAGAGCTCATGCAAAACGCTCATTATAAGGTGCCAAAGTAAGTACATCATTCTATGTCATCCGTGCATGTCGCCTTTTGCTTTTCGATCTCTAACCAATTTCCAGATGCTGCAAATACATCTATTATTATACTACTAATCGATCCGTCAAAACGATCACCTAATCCGCAAGACACTCACCGATTGTTGGCCTCTCGAAATCAAGACGCTAAATGTCTATTGAAAAAGATTACCTGCTCGTTCAATCAGATGTTACGAGAGTAAGTCAAATATTATCTACACTTTCGCCATAACAACCTTTGAAGGTTATCGTAGTGGCGGCCGCTTGCGCATGCGTTGAGTTGGCGCCTCTGTGGTCATGTGTGCCGAATTTAATCGCGATCGCGTCATTTGTCTGCTAGCTACAACAGCGTAAGCATGTCAGCTCCGCTATTAGTTTGCACCAAAGAGGATCAACGAGCAGTGGTGCGATTTTTGCGGTCAGAGGTTGTGAAACGTGCTGAAATTCACCGAAGACTTTTGTCAGAATACGGGGGCAGTGCTTTATCTCGTAAAAGTGTTTTTTTTTGTGGATCGAAATGTTCCGCACGAGCGTAACACAACGGCCGTCAAGCTCGACCACCGACGACAATATTCAGCAAGCTCGAGGGATGGTTACAGCAAATAGGCGAGTTACCATAGGTAAGGTTGCATCTTCTTTAAACATCAGTCACGGTTCTGCCTATCAAATTATCCACGATGAACTCAAATTTCGTAAAGTGTGTGCGCGATGCGTACCACGAATGCTTACCGCAGAAAATAAAACCAAACGTTTGGACATCTGCCAACGCTCACTGGATCGCTTCAACGCGAAAGGCGACGCATTTTTAAGCAGAATAGTGACTGATGTTTAAAAAAGATGCGCCAACTCAACCTTCAAAGCTTGTTATGGCGAACGTGTAGATAATATTTAACTTACCCTCGTATATATTACTTTGTCGTAAAAAAATTATCTTTTTTCCAGACATTTAGCCTAATTTCAACGTAGCAACGTACTTCTTAACCTAATTTATCCGCACGAAGACGCTTCGTAAAAGATTTAACAGCGTTTAAATGCATGTTATCCAAAACAAGCTTAATACACTTATATACCAAAAAACTAGAGATATTTCCAATTTCTCCCCGAACTTCTTTGATCTATCTATTAGTCTTCTCTCACTCCCTATATATTGCCCTTATTTCTATCGATCGATACGCTTAAATAGAAAAGTTCGAGACTCTGGCATGATCTCTTTGCTGAACAAATTTAAAGAATATCGTAAAGCTACGCTGCGAGATGCTCATAATTCAAAATTCAAATTGAATTACTATACTTGCGCCATCTTCCAATAACAACCCAATACTATTGCTATGATATAGTTAACTATATTACCGATCCTTCAAACCGAATAATTTAGAAATTACCTCATAGATGGCGCTCAAATCTATCTGTCAACAAAATATTTTTAAAAAAGAATTTTGGTTAATATATGAATGAAATTCATTTTTCTACGTTGTTTAGGCCGTTTCGAAGGCGCAAACCGTGGATATACGAGTCATATAGGAGGAAGGAGCGTCTAAAGCAGCAAGTACATCATCCGTCCGGGCAAGCCAAGAATAAATGGAATTTGTAAGGCGAAACTCAACGTTCAGCTTTGGTTAGCTGTCAAAAACAGTGTAATAATAATAATAATAATAACAAATTATAACGATCGTAATAATATACATAAGTATGATTAAATGACTTATAGATTATAGTAGTCTGGCTGAAGAATAATCGAGCGAACGTACGGTATTGTGAAGAAATTATGGTTATTTTGTAAGTAAACGATAAGGATCTACCTCTTGTAGATCTTTGGCGTTACCCATATGTTTCTATTTGGAACGTGCTCTAGTTCTTTTTTTTTTTTTCGAGGAGATGTCGATTGTTTATTTGCAAAAACCATGTCGGAATAGTAGAAATTATGTAATATATGACGAAGGTCCCCTTTTCTCAAAAAAAAGCGTAGATAGTCCTATAAATTAAATGTATTGTACGTAATATATATATACATAAAATATACAGCGACATCCAACGATGACTGCCTACTAGATGTACCTTTGAAACGTAATGAAGACATTTGAGCGATCTTTTCATTACTTTCTAAAACGCATACATCTAATAGGGGATCATCATGAATGACCCTGTAATATATAGAAAAATGTGATCTCTAATTTATTATCGAATTATTTCCGAACTGAATGTCAAGGCCTTCTCTCTTTCTATATTATACAATATGTAGATGAAACCGAAAGCTTTATGCTTCGATATAACGTATATTATAAAAAAGAAAATTATTACGATAATATTGAATATGTGTTAAAGTAAGTATATGTAACGTTTAAATAATTGCATTTAAGGGACGACAAAAAGAAGTTGAAACGAGAAAATATTGATGTTTGATATTTTGACCTTCTAGAGAGTAGTTTTAAGTTAGAAAAGGTTAGATTATCAAACGTGTTCACAGTTTTGTTAAGTTTTATTTATTAATTAAGTTAGAAAGATGTTTTTTTTTAATGCAAAATTGTGAATATATTATTTGTTATTTCCCAGCAAAAACATCTTGGGTAATTTCAATTGTAATGTGACGAAATGTATTTATGGTAATATAGTCGATAGATACACCTGTTACGATGAGTGAAAAAAAGCCCATTTGAATGCCCCTGTATGTATAAACAAACGAATAATAAAATTTAAATGAGTATAGTATTTGTAAATATACGTAATACCTATGGAATCATGTATTAAATGTAAACTGTTCTTTTCTTTTTGTATAGTTCTGTATAATCCGTGTGTACTGTATTTAATTGTTTTTTTTTTTAATCAAATAGAAGCTGTGGACGTTTTCGATTTTATTAGTTTTTTTTTTTTTGTAAAATGTGATAAAATCCGTAGATAATAACGATAATATGTATCAGTGATAGTATTTAAAACTATTTAAAGAAAATGAAAATAAAGGCAATAATTTTAATGTCGTCTTTTTTTTTTATTTCGCCCCTTCGAGAAAACCTTAAACTTTTATATAAAAAAAAAAAAAAAAAAAAAAAAAAAAAGGAATTGTGTGAGATTTCATTTAATTCTTTTCCAAAAGATCACTAACAGATACACGTTTAATATTATTAAAAGTAATAATTCGTGGCTAAGTAAAAAGTATACATTTTTCCATCAAAATAAACGCATACGGCGCCGTCCAAATAGAGTAGTAAAATACGATAGACTAGGCAAATACTTAAAAAATACGCAGATTGAACAATATAACGTTCTATTTCGAATAAAACTGTATACGTTTTCTGTCGGCAGTCCAATAACTTTTGGACGACGGCGTATACGCTTAAAAATAAAGCGATGGCACTACTAAAAAATAAAATTTTAAAATATCACATTTTTCCTTAAATAGTAAGAAAGAAATAGATACAAATAAATTAGTATAGACATTACCTAATATGTTTGTATACGCTTTATACGAAATATGAAGCGCACAAGCTTCGATATACACTATTCTCCAAAATTAATCTAATTTTGGCCAATTTGTGTATATGCAGGATGCCCCATGACATGATTGTCACAGCTTTAAGCTTAAGAGATGTTGTTCAAGCAATTTTAAGCCAAAAATATCTAATGAACTCTATTGCTACTGAGCTAGGGTAATTTGAAAATTGAATAAATATCAGGTAAAATCTCATTGAAAATCAGTTAAAAAGTGCTTTATTGCATTAATTGTTTAATATATCCACCGAATTGCTGTATACGCATTCGAGATCTTCTCAGGACGGAAGAGGTAGCTCTGCTAACAGTCTCAGATTCAGCACGAATATTTTCTGCGGTATCCATAAACCCAGCAACAAGTTCTGTGTTTTCAGGATTCTCAGTGTAAAAAAAAACTTCAAATGCTTGTAGCTCAGTTATGATCGAGTTTTGGGCATATGTTCATTAGAGATTTTTTACTTGAAATTACTTAAGCAACATATTCTTAAGCTATGGCAATCATCCCATGGGACACCCAGTATATGTATATACAAGGTGGTCCAGATTTCATCCATAAAAATGTCACCGGTGATTTTTCAAGTGATTTTAAACAAGAAATTTTTAATGAACATATACCATCGGAGCTTTAGTTTTCAAAATACAGGGAATTGAATATTCTCGAAAAAACACATACATGGTAGAATACTCTGAAAACAATGAATGCTACGAAAAAAGTGTAAGGGAGCTTTTTTGGTCCAAAGTGAACAAAGAATCTAACAAAACAACTAAACTTGTATTTTAGTCAGTGGCGTAGAAAATATTTAAAAAAAGCTTAGATCTCTGTGACTAGATGAAATAACTTATCACTAAGGTTCGACAAACGAGTGCAACGTCAGAGGCGTATCGCGCAAAAGTACGTGAGGATACAGTATTATTAAAAAATAATATATTCTTGTCGTCTTGATGGCCACTGCGACAAAATACTACTGACCTGGTAAGTCGCGTAAAACTGCAACATAAGCCACGCTTCCATTGTCGATTCACTTAGCCATCGACGTTGGTCTGAAAACGATATAACTTGTACAACTACAGAATAGTTTATAGAAATTTCATCTATTTGTAATTGAACGACCGAATTGGAAAAAAGTTGCCGACTCTCTCGAATCGCTGCAGATTCATTTGATTTAAATTTTAGAATCACATCCTTCACATTTACAAAATATTTATGATAGTAAAATACTGCCTAGAGCCATGTTCCCCATCGAGTTATTACAGGCTGAGTTGGTAGTGGAAGTTTCGGACACAATTGTTTGAAAACGCGGATATGTTTGGGAGATTTCACAAACGCTTTTTTGGTAGATGCTATTAAATTATTCACCATCGGATACTTCTTTCGAATGGTTTCTGCAATGAGATGATACGCGTGTATGAGACATGTTATGTGAAGAAGAGTCGGAAAGTTATTTTCAACATCCTACCAACTTTCAGCATTGTTGCAGCTCCATCAGTAACTAAGATTGTGACTTGGGCTCCTGTGATACTAAATTCTCTTAATGAATCTTTTATTATCTTCACAACGGTTTCAGCATCACTTTTTTCAATCCTTTTACCGGTTAATAACAAGGAAGCTGCTGGATCATTACGTTTTAAAGGACGCGCTACAACATGAATCACGCTGTTTCTGTGCATAAGTTGTTTCATCCACCATAACGCAAATTTTCTTATTTTTCAACTCGTCTACTATACAAGTTTTTACTGTACCCTGCAAATGTGGTAAATTGTATCGCAATTGTGTATTGGTTGGTAGTTTCCACGAGGGAACATATTTATTCAAAAAAAAAAACGAAAGTGTTCATTGTCTACTAGGTATTGTGGTATGTTGCACACACTTAGCATACAAGCAAAATCTGCTTGCTTAAATTCTGTACAGGACGTTTACTTTTAATATGTCTTCTAGAGTTAAATGTATCGCGACCTATCAACCGTATACTGCAAATTTTGCACTGAATGATAGTACCTGTATATGCCAATTCAGGGAAAAGACTAATATATTTATTCACATGCGATGCTAAAGGCTCGCTTACGACGATTCGTGTTTTAAAAGACGAGGGGCCGTTCACTTCCACGCCTATCGAATGACTAAACTCTAAACCCTCTCGGCGCTTCTGCCGTAGCACGCGTTTGTCGAACCTTACTTATTACTGGACAAGTTTCGACTTATTGTAATTGGCCATTTTTTTAATATTTAAATAACATTATTTTATTCCAAAATATTCAAATTTCCCGCATCTTGAAAACTAAAGCTCCGAAGGTATATGTTCATTAAAATTTTCTTGTCTAAAATTACTTGAAACATCGTTAGTGACATCGTCATAGATACAATCTGGACCAACCTGTATATGCGTAAAAATTTCATATTAGCTGGTTTCGTTAGCATTTTTGGTGGTTTTCTTTGTATGTACAAAACGCATTCATACTAGTTTATGCTAAAACAAAAATTCACACGCGACTCGCAGCACACTTTCACATATCGTTTAGATTTCTATGTATAAAAGACACGATTACAACCTTCCACTAACAAGTATGTACCTAAAAGTTAGATTAAATTAGATGAATTTGAAGCATTTCTGTTTGTCATGTGATATTCTAGTTTTGAACAGGACCGAATCGGCTCGATATTGCGTGTTCAATAAAGGCATGTAACCGAATACCTGAAAAGGAATAGCTTGAGCGAAATCTTCCGGGGAAAAATGTAAAATACCAAACCTGAGCAAAAAAGTTAATGCACTTATGCCTCTCCTCGAAGTGAGTATCGTCCTCGGACAAGCTCTGCGGACATCCCGGGCATCTGAACGTCCAGCGCGAAGTGACCTTAACCGGTGGCTGCCGTGTGATGTGACTGACTAGGAAATTCATCGCTATATCTTCGCAATTCATATACTCGTCCACTTTATCCCGTATCGCCTGCGGTAACCACTTCCAATAAAGATGGAGGTAGTGCCGATGCAAGAAAGCAGCTCCCGTCAACACCATACTCAACTCGCAGCTGTAATTCGAATTGTACAACCAGCTGTTTTGCGTGTTGAGATCCCATGCGTGGTAGCGTCCTGGAAAACCTACAATCCGATCTCTGTGCTCCCGCCATACCCGAAATCCGAACAGAATCTCATCGTGCCTTAAATGGGCGTCGTCGTCGACCGACAAGATGGCTTCCGTGTTCAGATTGTCGAGCGGAAGGAAGCGATTGTTGAGGGAATTACGTGGTCCTTTGATGATGTGGACGGGGACGCCGATATCCGGCCATCTTAGATCGGAAGCCGGTAATTTCGGTGAGTTCCATACTACTACGACCGCGTTTAAATACGGCAGACCTCTGAGACGCGCTACCGAATCGAGAAGCACCTGTTCGCGTTCGTAGGTTAGTAGGAGGATGGTGAACTGTTCTCGCGGGCTGTTGCCTCCAAGCGCCTCTGAGAATTCCTTTCCGGAACCTGCGATAAGATAAGAATGCAAAATAGGGTAGTGTTTGCTTGTAAAGCGAGGAAAGGTACGCAGCATCCTTGATTTTGTAGATTCACATATTTTTTTCGAAAAATGTATACCGGGTGTCCCAGATTCAACGTTACAAGCGATATCTTTCTCATTTGTAGAGATATAAGATTGAACAAGGTGCCGTCGAAAATCGTTTGCAGAATCTTAAAAGTACCCCTACTAAACCACCCTTTAAGAAACCTCCCCAAAGCAATTACACCTCCTATCTTTTTGACTTTATGATTGAGCAATTTTTTATTTAACGGAAGTATGTATCATTGGTCCGTACATCTTTGAAGGAGCTTTGACACGGCAACGTTATTTACATAATGATCTTCCGGAGTTAATGAAAGATATTTCAGTAGCAGAACACAATTTGTGGTAGCAACAGGATGGTGCTACGCCTCATAACTCGCGATGGGTTGTAGAGTATTTAAATAACATATCTTAATAGATTGATTGGTACTAACGGTCCCATTCAATGGTCAGCTAGCTCGCCAGACTTAAGCCCACTGCACTTCTTTTTATGAGGGTGTTTGAAAGAAATTGTCTATTCTACTAACCCTACGAACTTAGGCGATTTTAAACTTAAGATTCAGGGTGCATGTAATTCCGTTACAATGAATATAATCACAACAGCAACTCCCAGGGAATTAATTGTTTGATTTGAAGCGTGTGTTGCGTCAAATGGTGGTCATTTTGAACAATATCTGTGTTATCAATTTTATGAGTATGTAAGAATTTTTGTATTATTTATTATTGATATAATTATTTTGTATTGCAATTTTCGTTTATACCGTTGTATTCCAAACTCTTCCTATATCAGTAATAAAGTCAAAAAGGTGAGAGGTGCAATTTAAAAAAAAAAATGGCGGAGGTTTCTTATAGGGTGGTTTACTAGGGGTAGTTTTAAAAAGTATATCTTTTAGGATTTTGCAAACCATTCTCAACGATACCTTGTTCGATTTTATATCTCTACAAATAAAGAAGATATCGCTTGTAACATTGAATCTGGGACACCCGGTATATATGTAAAATTAAACGTTTTTATTACTAAGGATGGTAGAAAGCTTTTACCTCCTTGACCTCGTCCAATCGGTCGAAATCCTCGACTAGAACCAATAAACTTAGCATCCGACGGCAGTAAAGGATCTGTCGGTAAAGTAGGGTACAAATGAAACGGATCACCGTAATCGTTCCATATTTGATGACTCTGCGTAAGGAACAGACTGAAATTCCTTTTAAATGCGGGACTATTGTAAGGTGGCTCTAAGGGACCTAAACTTTCCTCGGGCTCCGTATCTAAAGTTATGATCGTCTGTATCGGTTGGAAAGTGTCGTTAAATACCGAGATTGCAGGCACTGTCTCAACGGGTAACGGAGGTATATTTAGTCTCTCGCGAAGTACAGCTATTACGGTATCTAGAGTGCTCTGTACGGAGGCCAGGTAACGTTCCCAGATCATGCGACCTTGCCTGCGCATCAAAATAATATCGTTATCGGGAATCGTGCGCAATAAAAAGTGTAATTCGGTGACGCGGGCTCGCGGTAGGAAAATACAAACCCTCTTCCATTGTATCACTTCGTTATAAGCGAGTTGGATTTGATCTCCGCCTAATATCACAGGTATAGCTCCCGCGCGTAACGCTTCGTATATCCTAGCTTGTAATAGGCTGGTTGTCAATAGTTCCGATGATTTCGGCGCGAAAATCAGCGTAAACGTAGATTCTTTGAGGACAGCTTTACGCGAGCTGTCCGTTCCGCAAAGACCCCAATCCAACTCGCCGATATTCATCGTATCGTCACTGGCGGGTACGCATTCGAATTCGAACAAGAACTTATCGTTCGTCGAACCGGTGACTAAGCTCTTCAGATGATCGACGATAAACTTGTCCAGTTCGACGTGTTCGTCAGCATCTTTGGGATCGTACGGATTTTCAACGGTTGAAGGATTCAGATCCTTAGATTTCTTCATCTCGCCCTGGAACGTTAGCAGGTACTGCCTGCGGGCCGGCACCATCGACGGACATTCCTGCCAGACGTCGCCCCCGGGCGGTCCTAACACCGGAGAGACAATCATATCGAATCCGGGCCTGAATAATTGATAAGTGAATGAAGATTGCACTAGAATGGATCGACCTAAAAAAAAAAAAGTATGTCCCACATAGGAATAACACTATTGTACATTGAATATAATTATTGGTGTCCCATTTAAAAACAACACTAGTGTACTACTATACGAGGATAGTCTGAAAAGTAATCGAATAATGGATTCGATCGGGTAAAGAATTCAAATAATGGTCGGGATTCGTTATTTGAATTCTAGGTTTCGGAGGTTTCGGATAGTGGATCCGGATCCGAGATTTTGGATAATGGATTCGGATTATCCGGATGCGGATAACAGTTCCAATTATAATATGGATTAAGCAGATTACAAGGCATTATAAATGAAATAATTGCCTAAATGAAATTGAAATTTTCTAATGATCAGCTGCACGGACACGAATTAAAATTTAATCTAGAATTAAGTTAAACTGACAATTGTGGTCCATCGAGTAGAGAGACTGTCACATTCTGCCTGACATTTTGACTGAATCCGAGCTTAAATTTTAATTCATGTTGGTGCAACTGACTATAAATTGAACAAACTATACATGCGCTTGAAACAACATCTAACTGTTGTGCAAAAAAATCTACAGCTCAACTATTGTGTCACCTAAATACGCTTATTAAAAACTATCGGCGATCAATTTCAGAATAGTACTATTTGCACATAAAAAAATAATATTGGTGTCCCAATCAAGAATAACACTATTGTACATTAGAAACATATTTAGCGTACCATTTAAGACAGATACTATTGTACAACAGAAAGTATTGAGATCCCATTTAAGAATATCACTACGGTACAGCTAGTAATATCAATAAAATATTATTTAAGTTGAATTTCTGATATAATAAGGTATTAGAGATATTTAAAACATTTTTATTATTATTCGTTATTGCCATAAATAAATAAAGAACAGACAAGCTACTTTATCAAATAAAATACCCAATTTTTCACCAAGTTTTGATAAGATGTGCTCAAATATACATGTGTACACAATAAAACTCATCAAAACATAGCTGGTATCAGCTATTGAATTAATATGACAGGATGTAGGATCACAATTATTATCCTTATCAAACAAATTCAGAAAGTACACTTTAAACATAACGAATTAGGTGTTTCTTTTTAATGAATATCAATATACCTGTGTCTAAACTAGAAAATGCATCCCCTAAATTTGTCGACAGATCTCTCCTTGCTAGATTCAATAAAATATGATTCCTCCCATCTCCACCCCAATATGGTAATCGTTTTAAAGCTTTGGAATCCAAGGGTGATACATCCACAGATTTACCAGAGTGGTCACTCATATCATCATTATCTCGCAACGCTTCACCAACAAGCACTAAATATACGCAGGCTTCCCGTGGATTATTCGTAAAATGAGCATTATAACCTAAAGCCTGTTTTATGGTTGTCTTAAGAAATCCATCGATATCCCATCCGTAATGCATAACGGGATACTTATCTGGATCGTAGAGATAAACTGGAAATCCGGAGGTTATTGAACATCTCGAATGGTCGAAACACGAAAACATACGACAGTTTCTTGTTAGCTGCCGAGAAATCGCAGGCAATACTGGAAGTAAATGGTTAGGAACGAACCGCTTCGGAAGTGCTAGTTCCGGAGTATTCTGCTCTAGCGCTTCCCTTTGGGCAACTTGCGCCTGTTCGACGGATATTTTTAATCTAGTAAGCTCTGTTTGTTGGTGTAACAAGTCTATCTTCAATTGTTCAATATTCTTAGTGTACAATTGAATTTCACTTAGCAACCGTTGCCGTTTATGTTCCATCTCCCTAAGTTCGCTTGATACAGATCCTTTTATTCGTAGCAGTTCTTCTATTCTAGTCTGTAAATCGCTCCCTTTCAAAGGGCTGAGATCCTCCGGCAGATCGGCATGTGAATGTGCACTATGTGTTATGTGAATGGAACCTCTCTCTACTGTAGACAGATAGTAGTGGGTTATCCAAGGAACTAAGAATAGAACTAACACTACAACAATGATAATACGCTGCATTTTCATATACCGACAATACTTGCGAACATTCACTACACTACTTGTACCCATATTCCGATGTTTAATTCTCGGCTTTTCCTATATTATCCAACGCCGGCATAATCGTAAATCCGTTCAATTTCTGGCGTCCTAAACGACATGTTTTTTATAAATTACGTTTTCATTAGGAAAAAATAGCGAATAGCCAATAACCTTCCCATTACAAGATTCACAATTCCAAATATCTAAGACTGTTTGCAAAACAAAATATAAATAGCGCCACCTAATTGAGTGACCTTTAACTAACAATCGGCGCATTCAGCGAACGTAACCGTTGTGTTGTGTCCGCCGAATGCGCCCAATATTATCATAGGCAATGTCAATTCAAATTAAATTTATGACTTATAATTGAGTAGAATTTACATTTATGGCATATCGTCACAGTTTTAATTGTATAAAATTAATTCAACTATTCGTGCAAATAATTTCGAACTATCTGAAAACAGGTTGACCAACCCTTTATCAAACTAGTGACAAATAATATTTCGAGGTTGGTGGGAAATATCTAACCTATAATCTATAACCGCTATAACCTATAATTATCTACAACAAACTACAAATAATTGATTAGAAATGGAATTAGAGCAATTAGAAGGTACTTCTTCGAGTAAAAATATTGAAAAGAAACCACCTAAAAGAGGTATAATATATCTATCTTCGATCCCACCCTACATGAATGTTACAAAAATCAGAGAAGTGTTTAGCGAATTTGGAACGGTTGGTAGAGTTTATTTACAACTGGCAGTTAAAGGTAAGTTACTTCTATGTGTTTACGTTAAAATGATTGAGTTTTTGTAATTATAGACCATGACAAGAAATCTAAGAGAAAAAACATCGCGAAAAAGTTTACAGAAGGTTGGGTTGAATTTGAAAGAAAATCAGTTGCTAGAAAAGTGGCACAGATGTTGAACAACCAGCAAGTTAGTAATCGAAAAAAATCAAAACATTACGATTGCATATGGAATATAAAATATCTCTCTGGTTTTAAATGGCTACATCTGAACGAAAGATTGGCCTACGAAAAAGCTGCAAGACGGCAGAAACTACGTGCTGAAATACAGTTAGCTAAGAAGAAAACTAATTTCTTTACTATTAACCTTGGAAAACAAAACAAAAATATAAAAATTGTTAACAAAGCACCTACGAAAACTTCTGAAGAATCAAATCAAACACAATCCATAGAAAGTAGAGATGAATTTATTAAGTCACTATTTAAATAATAAATATATATTTTACGTTTTTGAAGTTGTTTTATTGTAATGCTTATTTCCATCTAAATCTATTGCGAAATTATAGTCTATTGGATTCGCTAAAGCTTGTTCAATAGCTTCATCAATGTTAGCTTCTGTTATAAATGTCTTTGCTGCTTCCTTTTGTTCTGCGACTAATCTTTTAGCTTCCTCTAATTGAAGTTGCTTTAATTCTTCATTCTTTCTCAACGATTCTTGTGCAGAATTAATATAATTTTGGAAGGCATCCTCGAAGAATTTGAGCCTATCAACCTGGACATTGGCATTCCATTCATCGTTAATATTACTGCATCTAGCGAAATCTTCCTCTTTGATTCTGCGAATATCTTCAGGGTCTGTAGTACGAGCAAGAGATGCCGTGGTCTTCTCCACCAAATATTTTCTTATAGATTTCATCTGAGTTCTGTAATTATTGAATAGTCTTTTAATCTCCACAGCTTCATCTTCAGATACTACAGGTCTCTGAGGCACTCTGAACACTTTACTTTTCGCTACTGGTACCCAGCGAGGTTTTCGTCTCCACCTCAATATTTGTAAATTAGTTGCGGGTAGAGTAGATATTTTCGTTATATTATTTAAACTCAACATTGTTATATTATTTATACTCAACATATACTAATTGTGAGCCGTTTGGTATTAACCTGGCCGAAACGTGAAATACGATTGTCAACTTCAGCGATCACTGTTCCAAAGTAACAAGTTAATTTGCCATTGCGGAACACGCAACGCCATTACAATGAGCAAATATGTTGTTTCCTTGTTTGTATATTCTTTAGTATATTCCATTGTGTCAGCATAATATATTAAGGAGAATCTGGGGAGAATATTCTCCCTATACTGTACTGTCAGCGCATTACTTGCTCTTTGTCGAGCGTAACAAACCCTGTTATTTTTATCCAGGCGCAACTGTTGCAACGTTCTACAGGGAAACAAATAACAGATTAACAACCACCCACCATAGCAACACAGACAAAGAATCTTGCTGATCGCATTCTTTATTGAAGCTGATTGAAATTGAATTAAGCAAATTATTAATTATTACCATATGCTAACATATTATAGCAACTAATATCTCACAATTATTTGTAATCAGGTTAAGGTACATACATTTCCACACTTTGCGAAGTGCAGTAGCGGCCTGTCAGGGGCAGCAGGATGGGCAGTGCCCTCCTAGTCAAAATGAAATAAACTACTGTTAAGAACATTGATTTCCTTTGGAATTTTTATAAGTTAAAGAATAGTTAATCATAATTTCTCCAATAAACTAACACAACCACACTACTTATGAAAAGTAAACAAGGATTGGAAGAAATATTAAGAATTGAAAAAAAAATAATTGAAATTAGAAAGTTCAAGTATGTTCTTTATTTCAGAAACAGGGTACATTCCCAATTATCAGTTAATCATTGCTTTGCATGTACAAAGTTTACCTAGCAACACCTTTTCGGTAAATGGATCTTGCAAACTCACAATAGTGTCCGGTGGAAAATTGACTATCAATTTAAAATTACCCCTGCTTAATACGAGCTTTTGGCGGAAATCTTTGCAGCTGTCTATTGTTTTCCCCGCAGATTTTGACTTCTTTTCTTTACGGTTCTTAATTTTCGATGTTTTCGATATATTTTCCGCCGAATTAATCTTGGATTGTTTTTGTAATGACGAAACTAATTTTGGAAGAGGTACTGATTGCGATCTTAGCTTGCCTGTTGGTGGTTTTATTGGCGCCCAAGGAACTCTTTCTTCCGGAATCTATGACAATCTACATTGCAATTATTCTACCTAACGTTCAGCATGTTTCTCACTGTTGGTTTTGGCGGTTGGTATTCTGGACAGCATGCCGAGCATCTTGATTTCTGAGTAAGGATTGTTGGAGGTAGTTGAAGAGTGTCTTCGTCTATTATTTCTAGTTGACCACTTTCATAAATTGGTTCCCTATTTAAAAAACTGAAAATTGATATAATATAGTGAACGTCGCAATAAAAAAATTAAATGTAACGGACTCAGGAGGAGGCGTCGTCCAAAAATGATCAACCCTGCACGTCTTCATAATATGATTCAATTTTTGCAGTAGAATCAAATTCTCCTTTTCTATTTTCTTGACACGCTCCTTCTCCAATTGCTGTTTCTTCAACTTCAATCCAACATGATTATAATATATAGGAGGTTTGTCATCTATTGCGGGAAGGGCTGAACGTACCTTAATTTTTCCAATGTTACGTTTGGCTAATTCAAAAAAATGCGTTTATTTACCTTACGCCTATGATTTTCAAATCTTTTTTGCTCCCAGGGCCTTATTAACAATTTATCACGTCTAGAAAGCATGCTTTTCAATAAGAATTAGAACAATTTTCATCTATAAACCGCATTCTACATTTTTAATTGGGAGTGGTATGTATGTAAATAGTTGCTAGGCAACAATATAACTGCTGCAGATTTTGTATTTTTTCTTATTTTTACAAGAATATCTTTAAAAATGTTGCAAATATGTAGATAGTTGAGATCCTTTTATTATTATATAAAGTAATGAAATTTTTAAGAAGATTTATAAACTAGCGCTTATTATCACCAATCAGACGACAGAGTTTTTGTTTTCCTTTCCTCTCATTGCTGAATTTGATATCTTAATAACTATTATTTATACGTTTAACTAATACATATTTTCGCAAGTGCGATATATTTGGAATTAATTCTAGAATAAGTATTTTATTTTTAACGTTAATTGTAAGAGCAATTTTAGTGCGATATACATATTCTTGCTAAATTCACAGTGTACTCGAAACGTCAATGCCAACTTAATGTCAAATTTAAAAATTGTTTGCTACCCACATACTATTAATTCAAGATCAGCTTCAAATATAAACGTATAATACCTAAAAAAATAACTAATTAACTGATAATGTACAACTAAATAACTTCTTACTAATTAAAAATTGATACACATCTAGAATAATGAACCCTTCACAGGTTGATAGCAGTCCAGCACAGCAAATTCCTTACCTAGTTAATAAGCTTTGCAACCATTTCGCCAAGAAGGATAAAGGTAGTTATTACACTTCCATTTATCGTACGTAATACGTAAGTATGATTTGCAGAATTATCGGCTGAATTCTTTAAGTTAGCGTTTAAACTTCTAACGTCCATACAATCATTGAATCATAATGTATATCATGATGAGCAATTTGTCGTGGCGCAAATTCATAAATTCCTTCAGTCTACGCAGCAAAGTAAGAGTATCCAGAATTTCGAGTTGCTTTATTCGAAATTACAGAAAACGGTAAGCAAATGAAATTGTAGTTTTATGAAAAGGTTGTAATTTTTGTATTTTAGGCAATTTTACAGAATAAATGTTCCTTAATGACGTTTTTCTTAAACTTAGCAAGTAAGCCAGCACCAGAAGAGGTCAGTCCTTTGACACAATGGAGTATATTGCAAGATTTAGGCATGCAATCGAGTACCATAACCTTATCTAGGTCACAAACTACTTTTATACCAGACGATTCGAAAGGGAGTATAAAAAAATTATACTCTGGGAATCTTGTAAAGAATTTTTCCGCATCCAGTAGGACACAGGTTAGTAGAGATGCTATCAATCGATGTAAAATGTAATAAAATGATTGAAGATGGAATATATGTGTTGTAGATGTCCCAGGCGACAACAGCGCCATCGATAATCTGGTCAAATAGCGATCATGACATACGGCTAAGGGATCATAGTTCGTCAGCGGAATCTTCAAGATCTATAAGTAAAAGATCTGTATTTCAGTTTATCGGTTGTGGTTGTAAATTGTTTTTATTTAATTTTAGCGTTCGTTAGCGTTCCTGAAAATCACCTAATACAAGAGGTTATTTATTCCTTCCAAGGTATCGAAGGTAAGATACTAAGAAAAGAGCCTGGCGGTCTCGGATTCACCATTGACCCTAAAAATGGCAAAGGAATAAATGCTATACAACGCGGCCTAATAGAACGCCTTTCTGGTGTGGGATTTTTACATAATCAACTAAAACAACATTGCGATGAAGCTGACAAACAAATCGGTTTAATCGGACAGTCGCTTATTGCCATTCTGAGGGAGGAACTTACGAACTATTATCAACTAGTTGCTCTTTTACAAGCGCAGGTGAGAAATTTGAAAAAAGCAAATGAATATCGTGCAATTTATGTGATCGTTTCCCAGTCTAAGAAGCAAGGATGTATCGATCATTCCGAACTGACTCTCCGTAGAATGGTAGTGTGGGTAGCGGAACCTCAAATGCACTTACAATGGCTTGCTTATATAGCCGAGCAGTGTAGCGACAAGAAAGGTGGTGCCTTAGTCAGTGTAGTACACGGATATTTGCAACACGGTTCGATATGCGCGCAAAAAGTAATTCTATTTGTTAGAATGTTGTCTCGAAAGGCTAAATTTATGTTAATTGTAGGTATCCGAGAAAGTTTTATCCGCAGTTTGCAGACCTTTGTACCTTATGCTATCCAAATGGCTTCTCGATGGAGAAATCAACGATCCATGTTCGGAATTCTTCATAGAAGCTCGGAACGTGAATGTTGCTGAACGTTTGTGGCATGATAAATATTATGTTCGGTAAGAACATTACTAAAGTAATAATTAGAATGACATAGTTGGCTTTGAAATGTCATCTGTCAGTTTTGACGTTTCAAATGTCAAGTCAAAAGATAATTTCTGTCAAAATCTTAGGGTATATGAAAATTAATGTAAAATTCGATTGATCGAAAGTTAAAATAAAATGTATACAGTGCCATTCATAAAGTACGCACCATATTTCGAAAATGCATGAACTTTTACAAAGAATAACTTTTTTTCGACAAACCCATAGTAAAAAGGTTTCCCATATGGTGCGTACTTTATGGGTGACACTGTATAACGAATATACATGGCTGCCGTCGGCGAATACTGAAAAATCGATATTTTCTTGATTTTACCTACGTAACTAAATGTAATTAATGAAATAAAAACCTCAAGACACCGGTAGGATTCGAACCTACGACTCCCGCCGGAGGGGTGCGCTATCAACTACATCGCAGAATCTCTTGTAGGAACGAATCCTTTTAGTATCTAGATGTTGCATGCCCGCAGGTAAATAGGAGGCGTAGGCGCGAGATTTTTATTTCGTTAATTCAAATTAAATCACTTCTACGTTGATTATGTTTGAATTGGTTCCGTTCTAGAAAATCAATGATTCCGTCCTTCATTACCGTCGATCAAGCGAACAAAATCTTAGCGACGGGGAAAAGTATCAACTTCCTGCGGCAGATCTGCAAGGATTCGGAAGAGTTACCTGGACGAGATGCCTTGCAAAAATTATTCGCGACGACCTCCGGTAATCGTCAAAAAAATCATACTCTCGTTTGTTTCTAATCGCTGACGTATGTTCTTCGCATTTTCTAACAGCCGAAGCGTTATTCTCGCCCGAACAGTCCATAGAACTCCATTCGGCGTTAGAAAGCGTATATAGGGAGACGTCTCTGAGGGTACTCGATCTACTCAAGAACAAATTCAGTTTGATGGAGCATTTGCACGCGTTACGGAGGTATCTGCTGTTGGGGCAGGGCGATTTTATAAGACATCTTTTAGAGTTATTGGTGTAAGAGAAATTCTAAACCATTTCCTTGTCTGGATGCTTCAAAATTATCATTTTACAGGCCCGAATTGGGTAAAACAGCGAACGAATTGTACACCCACACATTAAGCGCCATCTTAGAATCGGCTATACGCGTCACGAACGCCCAATTCGAAGACGAGGATATCATCCAGCGATTGAACGTCAACATCATGGACCCATCGCACGGAGACCTCGGCTGGGACGTCTTCACCTTGGTTTATATGGTGGACGGACCCGTGGGAACCATCTTCCAGCATACGATGTCGATCTACAAGTGCCTGTTCGGTGGCCTATGGATGGCGAAGCGAATGGAATACGTCCTGTCGAACATGAGGAAGCAACAGATAACCTGCGCTAAGTTATATAGGAAGTTAACCGGTACGTTTCCGGGATTTCGGTTGTAAAAATGGTTTTTGACCTGTTTTTCTCGCAGTTTTAAACCCAGTCTCTCATCTAATCCACATCCTAGCAAGTAAGATGATCAATCTACTCCACCAGACGCAGTACTATTTTCTATTCGAGGTGTTGGAATGTTCGTGGGCAGAGATGTTGAAACGGGTTAATCAGGCTGAATGTTTAGATGACGTAATTAATGCTCATGCTACGTTCTTAACCTCCGTACAAAATGGCGTCTTATTAGATACGGCCAGTTCGGTAAGTAAAGGATTCCCATTTAAAGAAACTTGTTGCTTTTATAAAGGAAGAGTGGTGATATTTTTAGATGCTCGGCGGTTTTTGTTCGTGTACGAGGACGTACATCGTGCTTTCTAGTCATTAAATCGAAAATTTGAGCTCTAGCTTAAAGATTTACTTTGTGAAAAAGTTTATTATGATTTCTTTGAATATTTTGAAGATAAATTTTTAATTGTTAGATACTGTAATGCTAAATATAAGGCTGGATAAAATCCCCGAAATAGGAAGGGAACATTAAAAGAACAGACTCGGGTATGCGGTGCGTTTGATTCCAAAAATACACCACTATAGTCGAATCGTCGTAAGTTGACGTGGGAGGAGCTTATTATTAGTGACGAGAGTATTACGTCATATTGCTCAACGTTGTCTTTTTATATCAAAACAACCTAACCTATAATTTTGAAGTGACATTTCTAAAATATAACCTAATATTTACATTTAGACGATATAATTAAAATGACCCTATTTTTATAAAATATCTTAAACGAAGAAACCAAACAGTTTGTATGATCTACATTTCATCGATACTATACTATACATGTGAGGTAAATGGAGTACGATGAGAAGGGTTTGGGTATTTGGATAAAAATTATGTAAATAAAACTACATCGATAAAAGCATATTTACTTTATGGTTCGCCTACATCATAATTTAGTTTCTCAATACAGCACGTTACAATATAATGACATAGCAGGTAAATACAGTTGTTTTCTATGCAAAAATAAACGTACAAGTCTAAAAGACAAATAAGTATGATGAATTCATTAAATCTTCAGCTTTAGATGGTGTCACCGTTTGTTTATTGTAAGTATATAAGTGAATGCATAACAGCATCGGTATTTGAAAGAATTCCATATATTGATGTGATACCTCCTAGAAAAATATCTCTTTCTTTCAGTAAAACAAGTAGAGATTGCCGTGTAACGTGTTGTCCTATAAATTAATGTTTCTTTTTATTATTATTATTAAGAAAAATAATATATATACTTACGATTGTGGTACATCTGATCTGCCGGACAACATTGGAGAGAGTAAGATTGTTTTGTACGCCGACGACACTTCGCTTTTAGTAACGGGCAACGATGAAGAAATGAAGTATAGGAGAAAGTCAGCTACTTCATCGACAGAAAAATGGCTTAAGGCCAACAAATTTAAAATAAATGAAAACAAAACACAAACTCTTACCTTCTCTGGTGTTCGCACGGAGGAATCGGTGTGTTTTCTCGGTCTTTTCCTAGACCCGAAACTAGGTTGGAGCTACCATATTGGCAAGCTATGCAATAAATTAAGCTCTGCAATTTATACAATTAGAAGGATTAAGTCAGTCTCAACGTTTAACGCGGCTAAAGCAACCTATTACGCAAACTTCCATAGCATAGCTGCATATGGGATCCTGGTCTGGGGCACGTCGACAGACGCTGAACATGTCTTTCTCCTTCAAAAACGCGCTATCAGAGTGCTGTTTGATCTACAACAGAGAGATAGTTGTCGTGATTCTTTTTTACGCGGGCGCGTACTTACCATCGCGAGTGTATACATCCTAGCATGTGTGAGGTTCACACATAAGAACTTATCAAGTTTCAGTACACACTCAAATTTCCACAACTATCAAACTAGGGGCAAGGACGCTTTAGCGATTCCACTGCACAGACTCTCCGGCACGCAACAATCGCTTGACTACTGGGGTCCAAAATTGTATAACCATCTTCCAGAAAACATCAAGGGAATGAACTTAAAGAAGTTTACCGGCAGTGTAAAAGAACTCTTACACAAAAATGTTTTTTACAATATCGCTGAATTCATGGCCTTTGCCTTTTAAAGAATACAGCGTTTATTTACAATGTTATTTTATCTATATTTTTTATTTATGATTTTATCTATACAACCTGAATGTCTTGTTTGTCGTTAATGTTTTTTTTTCTGTTTGTTGTTTATTTATCACAATTATTTTCTTTATAAAATGTTTTAATATAGGCATACGTACCTACTGTATAGACACACACATACATTTATGTATATAATTAAATTTTTTTTTGACAAACCATGTAAAATTGATGGCGCAATAAACTACTACTACTACTACTACTACATTTCATAGATTACATTGCGTATTGATGTTTTGGAAGCTTCATCTACATTAACAACTGGCTTTATCTTATTCCTCTTCCTTTTGGGTGAAGAAAGTGGTTGGTTCCGTTTTAATTACGATGAAACTCGACTAACTGTTGTTAAACTTATCTTTGTTGCTGCGGCAACACGCTAAAATATTGAAAACATTAGTAATCTACGTCCATGTACACTACTTTGCATAGAAATACTTCTCTAACAGATGTAAGTGGTAATATAGGTCCTCCATTATCACGCTCCTCTTCAAAATAGTCCAATAAAGAAGCTATTATTCTTTTGGATGTTTTGCACAAACCCTTCTGCATTTTGATCGCTATTATAATCAAGTTAGTTCTAAAAAGAACTCTTTTGGGGGGAAGTATAAGGAAATGTACGAAAAAAATCAAAGGCACACAAGAATGAAGTTAAGATAAACGTTTATGATATGCATGTCAACAATACCACAGCGGCAACGTCCGTTATTTTCTAGAACTGCCAACGGTAAAAACATAATAATTGATTTATGATTTTTATATTGATCTTAATAAAGAGATATGTATTATTATATATTTGAACATAAACACTCTTATAAATAAAATATAAGTAACTTTTGGCTTATAACATTAAAAATATTGGATTATTTTTAGGAATAATAAAAGCAAATTTTGGTTTATATGATGCCTATTATGACATCACTTGGACGCAATAGATGACGTTTAAGCTCCTCCCACGTCAACTTACGGCGATCCGACTTTATACACGCTACTCCGGTGAAACGCCTATGTATCGCACTTATTAATTAATTTTTTTTTTTTTTCAATTTAGTAGTTTTATAGGAACATCTTGTAAATATATACTCAGTGACATAGAAATTGCAACAGCTAGAAGGGGTTGGAATTTCCGGATGAAATTCGGTAGGAATATGTAAAAGTAATAAAAATTTGGGAGGAAAATCTTTATTAGTTAAACAAAATTTTATAATAATTGTTAATAATGTGTGGGGCCGCCACTCTGATTTACACATTCATTTACACGCCGTGGCATTGATTGAATAAGGTGGTTTATCTCGTCTTGGGGTATTGCCTCCCATGCAAGTTGCACCTCATGCCTCAAAGCCTTCAAAGTCAAAGGAGGACGCTGCAAGTTTCGCAACCTTCTACCCATTATGTCCCATACATGTTCGATGGGAGAAAGATCTGGAGATCTTGGATGCCAGGGCAAAGGATTAATCTGGGCCTCTTTAAAGAAGTTCAAGGAAAACCTTGTTACATGAGGACGCGTATTATCTTGCTGGAATGATGGATCTTCGAGCACTTGTAAGTATGGCAGAAGATGTGTTCCAACCACCTGCGCAATGTACCGTTGTGCTGTCATATTGCCTCGAATGAACACCAAGGGAGACCTGCTGCCATGAGTAATTGCACCCCAAACCAGAACACCCACAGTGCGGTGTACGTGCCTCCCAATGGTAAATCGAAGATTCCGTCGTTCACCCCGTTTTCTTCTGACTCTCTGACGACCTTCGTGTATGCCTAAACAAAATCTTGACTCGTCACTAAACACAACACGACGCCATTCACGATTCCAATGAGATCTTTCATTGCACCATTGTAACCGTTGCTGATAATGTTCCGCAGTCAAAGAAAGCATAAGTTGCGGACGATATGATGTTAACCCAAAATCTCGGATTCGGCTATAAACTGTTCTAAGGGTTACATGGCGACCTTCTTCACCAAACCATTGGTCACCAATTGCCCGAGTAGAGGAAAATCGGTCTCTAAGTGCCAGTTGTTAGCAATTTCCCCAAATGAAAAACCAGCTTCGCGCAAACCAATAATTCGACCTCTGTCGAATTTGCTTAATTGTCGATACACTGCTCGTCTTCTTACTCTAGGCATAGCTAACACTTAACTGAACCGCAGTTCAATGAGAACAACAACACAAATCGAGAAAGTTATAAAAAACACCGCAAAAAGAAACATTCAATATCAGTGCTGGGAGAGAGGTAAAAACCTCAATAACAACTTTATTGCTTCACTGAGAGGATTCAAATTTCGATCATTTATTACTATTACATAGGTGAATATGCCTACCAAATTTCATTATGGAAATTCCAACTCCTTCCAGCTGTTGCAATTTCTATGTCACTGAGTATATTTATCTTTATTTACAGGAAAAGTACCTCCCTTTAGTTTTTTTTTTTTCGGCTTAAATAAGTAATATTAAAAGATGGAAGTGATGGTTTTATATTCATCTCATTTCCTGTATTCACGCGCAAAACAAAGAAAGTAACCTTAAACAAGCGATGTTTGCAAGACATTAACCTTCTTCTTTCTGCTTATTTATTCCGTTTCAGAGCATACGCGCACAACTAAGGATAATCTTCACGCTAATACTTAACCTTGAAGCGCTACAGGAGGCGTTGTACAGCGCCGCCAAGCGGGAACTCGAAGCGCTGCAGCAGTACGAGAAACGGTGCGAATCCAGCACCGGCTTCAACATCAACACCGAGGTGGAAAAGGACCATCGGACGCGCACGTTGAAATTCAAGCATTTCGTTTCGACGATCAAGTGTCAGGTGAAGCAGCTGTCGAATAAATACAACGAGTTCATCACGCGCTTCTTGAAAGCGCTCTCCACCAGCTCCGATATGAATTTGCAGCTGTTGAGCGTCCGCCTTAACTTCAACGACTTCTACCAGGTCACATGACATGATTTTCGGGATAATAATGACGTCGCCGTTCGGAGTAACGATCGAAATCGACCGGTAGATGTAGTAACAGTCGCGGAGAAGTCTAATCATCCATCTTCTTACCGGTGTAGGATAAGAACGAGAAATCGCGGGAGTGAACCAAGGACAAATAGCCCGGATCTGTTGTATAGTTTCGTCGGTAGCACCAATAATGTTAGCATAGACTCTTCGCGGTCCGATTCCTTAGGAAGGTACAGCAGTTACGGTAGCGTCAATCGATTGTTGAAGAACGAGCGGCGTGGCGACAAGAAGAAAAGGAAGAATATATGATGCTGTATCGGATGAGAGATACGCCCGGTTTCCCTCTCCCAATTTCTATCATACTAACGCGTAAATTGTGATGTTATTCTGAAGAAATAAAAAAAAAATAGTTCCGAAACGTATCTCTCATCCGAAAGCGTTTGTTTTCCATTCTCAAACCTCAATTGTCTCGCATTTTTGGCCGTGTCTATATCTAACCCCATCCATCTTCCTTTGTATACATAATATCATTAATCGTTTTTAATCTAAGCGTCAGCGAATAGCCAAGTCTCTCGAAAATATTTACTAACGTGTAAATGATTTTAACAAAGCCGAATATATATATATTCTTTTCTACTAATTGTTCGCTTCATTTCTAAAATCCTTCCTTAGGAACTTGAGGGCTTCCATAGCAATGCTGTCAATCTTATGAAGTGAGAAATAAATTAAATATTGAAGTATTAGTTAAGAAATTATAATTTCCCGCCCTCTTGGCGATAAGGCAGAGAGCGGGAACTATTTCCCTGTTTTATGGATATGTATTGTACCCTTATGAAAAGAGTGACGCCATTCTCTTATGTTAAATAAATAAATTAAGGGGGTAAATGACAGTTTTTATGAAAAACAACACCGGCTCTTACAATATTTTTCAAATTAAACATAAAGAGTGTTTATAATAACGTTGATCAAAATGTGCAAGTGTGCTTTGCTAAATAGCAATAAAAATGTTTACATACAGAGGCGTATTCAAAAATGCTCTCTAAAAAAATTAGAAGTACGAGGGATGATCGTAAAATAAGGTTCCCAAAGCCCTACAGCAGCAATAAGACGTATTAGGCGAAATCCGACAGCGTTGGCGTGTGCAGCAGCTCTCCCACTCTATATACGTACTATTCCCGTCTCGCTACGCCGCTCAGTGTTGACTAAGCAGCCAGGTGCGAAATTCGCGCTGTGATACGGTTTTTAAACGCGAAAGGGGTTTCACCTGTAGATATTCATCGTCAATTAACCGAAGTTTATGGAGAAAAGTGTATAGCTGTTCAACACGTCCGCAAATGGTGTAGGGAATTCATTGGAGGTCGGGCGGAAATTCACGATGAAGAGCGGAGCGAAAGACCATCAACTTCAGAGGAAATCGTTGAAAAGGCCGAGATCATACTGCTTGAAAGTCGGTGGGGCACCATTCGTCAACTCGCTCTTCGGATTCCTGAGATTTCCAACACCACAGTTGAAAAGATTTTGACTGGCGGCAGAATTTTACGACATGGGGATACAGAAGTTGGAGCACCGTCTGCAAAAATGCTTGGATAGAAATGGCGATTATGTCGAAAAATAGCTTAAATTTTTACCTTTAAAACGATGTGTAATGTTAACGAAATAAAGAATGCTGTCTATTTTAAAAAAATATGGGAACCTTATTTTACGAGCATCCCTCGTAAATCGTACATGCACACAATATTTTTCGGTAACAATTATTTTTTTTTTTAATTAATAGCAATTAGTTCGTATGAATACACATCAGGCCGCACTAGAAAGTACCACAGGAACAAATCAGTAATCTTAATAATGAAATACATTGACAATATTGAAAGATACATTTGCGAAAACAAAATTTAAAAAAATCTGTATTTGAAACAAATTCCCAAATTACCTTTGAATTGTCAATATCAATTTTCAAGTTTTATTTGATTATTTCTTTCATCTTCCCACCTTGAGTCTGTCTATTCACCTTGTCAGATAGATTTCCTTTTTATATTGGTTCCCCTTTAATTCAATCGATGTCGCTATACATATTTTAATTTTGAGAAATTTTTTTGGTTCCCAGATATTTATATAAACTAACAAAGAATATAATTACAAGCACTTCCCGTTTGTGAAATTCTGTGTATTGCCTGTGTCTGTATCTTCAAGGTTTTCGTTTTAAAGATTTTAATTTGTGACCAGAAAAGTTTTTTGGGAGAATTCATTTAGAAGATAAACAATACCGACATTAATCAGCTAGACATTTTGACTTCATTAGCCGTTTGTTTTTTATTCAACTGACCATTTTGTACTGCTAAATTTAATATCATTCGTTTGTAGTGTTATATTCGTATTACATGCTGTTCGTTCCACATCTTTACTAAGACTTACTTATGCAACATAATGCACAATAGTTCCTTAACTAATTATTTCGGCCACATTGTAAAATGATTCCTAATATAGCATGCAGATAACTTCGGCAATTGTCCGTAAGATGGCGCCGCTTACGCATCTTGCAGTTTCAAGTAGATTACTATTCGTTTGTACCACGACAACTAAGACAAAAGTGGTGTTGATTATTCACAAACAGATGCTGCAGCAAAAACTTCAATGTTTTCTAATAATTGATCTGTTTATATATCAATTTGATGATACTACAATCACCGATGCCAGTCGTCAAACGCGGTTATACGATAAACAAGGTAAAACACCTCAAAGTACACAATTTTTTATAATACCCTTTCACCTTAGTGAAGGGGTCGTCGATGCAATAAAGAATGGTTAGAACTTTTTTTTATCCTAATCTTTCTCCGAAGTAAAGTAATGATATTTTGTTATTGAAATTGCACATTAGCATTTTGCAATACGGAGAGTAGGTTCAAAATTTGTCATTCCTTACTCATTACAACATTAGTGCTATAATACTAATACTAAATATTGATTATTAGTTTTAGAGCTAATATCATTGTTGTAAGAATCGATGATAAAAAGAGCGGGCACTTTTTAAATTTCGCAGATCATTTATGTTACGGTAGTTCCGGTATTTCTACGTAATGTATCCCTTATTGCCGGAACTACCAACTTAAATCATCCGCGAAATTTAAAAAGTACCCACTCTAGTGATAAATTATAATCTAGGATGAAATCCATATCTAATTCTCGACATCTCAAAAATAGAAAACCATTTTTAGGAAGCATTTCAGCTAGAGCTATGGTAAAAGTCCTGCGTTTATACACATTATACATTTCCTGTATTCGCAACGTCAATGCAGTGTTGCCGTTGGTAGTGAATTGTCGCGAAAATAGCACTGAAATACTAAAAAAACTACTAAACTGTAGCGACTTCTTTCCTTTATTTTTAATATAAATTTTAAATACTATAAATTTCAATTCAACGATACACAGAATTCTTTATATGTTGTCCTTTTGGTACACTCACGTACCTATGAATACCTGGATTTTATTCATTTATTGCGTGCGGTTAAGAATTTATTCATTGGATCTCCACTTCTTGCATGGGCTGCAAAATAAAACGATATAGAATATTGCCTACTTAAAGCATTAGAATCACTATTATTAATTGAAACGTTTGGGAATTTTAGCGACGTGGCAACACTGCATCAACGTCAGACATGGTCAAACTTTAATTTTTTAAGGTTATGCGCTAGATGGACATGATACAAATGCAAAAACACACATTAGTATAGTTTCTAAAGATTTTAATACTTCCTGACAGTTTGAGCAGCTGCTGATAGACTATTGAAAGAAATCTATAATGTTCTCGAACTGTATTTGTATCAAAATATCGTAAAGTAACCTAAATACAAAGTATTTTCAGTGGAAAATGCAGCACATGCACTCGATGTTGCAGCAAACGATCAAAAAAAAATGTTATTTTTTAATTTGTAATGAGGAATATGATCGAATGCATGTCAACGGCCGAAATGCCCTTCAGGCTGTACCTTCTGCGCAATAATCTTACCGTATCCTCCTCGACCAGCATCGTAATCGGTCCTATATTCATCACGAACCTACGATGACTTGTTATGTGCGTTTACACAGGTATCATACCAAAACACTTACCTGTCCTCCGGTTTTACCCCTTCCGTATTGTCTGCCTTCAATAAACCCGGCATCCCAATCTGTACGGACAATTCTATCATCTAATCTTGTACCGTTAATGTACCTGTAAGTTAAAAAAAAAATGTACGTGTACATATTTTATGGTAATTTCAATAATAATTTCTACCTTAAACAATTTTCTGCATCGGCTCTAGTGTAATATTCGACAAAACAGAATCCGCAGGGTGTTTTCTTATACTTATCTAGTCCCATGATTATCCTTCGTATATCTCCGCATCTTGAGAACAATTCATATATCTGTTCTTCTGTCGTGTAAAACGAAAGATTGCCGACGTATAACGTCGTCGAAAGGCGTAATAATCGATCTTGTTCCGCTCTGGAACCCTGGAAAGTAGATGCTGGCGTTCAACTGAGATCGTGTTTAAAAGAAATAATTGTAGGTTACCTTGAAATGTTGATCTCGATATGAACTAAGGTCTATTGAGGGTGAATTTCCTGTACCACCAAACATATTTCCGTTAACGTAAATTAAACTATCAAATTTACGATTATTTGCTTGTAGTGATTGTTTATGATTCTATATGATTGGCAATAAATTTCTTTTGTAAAGTTGGTGATATTGCAATGTAATTATAGAAATCTTCAAAGTGACTACAATGCCGGTGCAAGAGGCGCCCTCTATACATATAAAATCAGAGTTATCACGGAAAAAACCATTGCGCCATCTTTTATACTTTAATTAAGTTTAGATGTGTGTCCAATTGCGTCGTACATAAACGGCTCTCTGGGGGGCAGAACTCCTCTATCCCTATTTTTAGTTTTCCCTGTTACGTCTTTATTTTTATCCATTCGAATCAAACTTTATTAGATTTGTATTTTATTAAACGAGTCTCGGTACACTCCGTACCACGCAAATTATGATTTAACCCGGAACAGCCGTTTCGAGGACTCGTCGGTACTCATCTTTAGCCACGCGACCGAATGTGAGAAAATATTTTAATTCTAACAAACCCGCTCTAGTCCTGCTCTCAAGAAAAATATAAACAGGTACCTACTTTTGCCGCTTAGGACAAAACTATGCGAAAATAAAGAGAAATAGGCGAAAGAATCTTGTCATCACGAAGTGCAAAACTTGTGGTTTTCCCACACTAATAAAAATAGAGTGAGACAGCGGTTCTTTCCATCCGAAAAATTTGTGTTCCTTCAGCCTATACCTACTATCCCTATAAACTAAAAATTAAAACACACGCGGAATATACAGAAAGATAGTCACTCTTTCGTATATCTTCGTCTTGTTATTGCAGCATGTATAATACACCAAATGACCGTATTAAATCGAAAAGACAGGAGTAATGTAATGGCCCGTTCTCGCTATTGATTAAATTTATGTTTCTTTTAACGTAAATAAGTTCATAAGGGTCTAATTCCTGCGGCGAAGTTACGTTCTTAATCAATTTCAGGTTCTCTAATTTAATATTATGCCCGGTTTCGTTTATGTGTTGTGCTACGCTTGACACTTCTTCCCGTACCTGTAGCGCCGGATGTGTTCATTGAATCTAGTAACTGTCGCTTGTTTCGTTTGATTAATATAGGCTTTATTACAATCATTACATGTAATTTTATAAATTCCCGACCTTTCTTTGATGTCCGGTTTATCTTTCGCATTGCCAAGAAAGTTTTTGAATGTATTTCGCGAACTGAGACATACGTTTAACTTTACTAATACCTTTCGATATTCTGTGGAAGGGAAGTTTCACAAATTTCTTATCGCGGGTTTCTGCTGGGATTAAGGTCGTGGAATTTCTTACATAATGCCTACGTTGGACTTGGGAAAAAAGGAACTTCACCAATCTATTAATTAAGGGACTAATCGCGTTGTTCACAGTGGTTGGAATCGGTTGTAATGTATCTATTAGCGTTTGTTTCCTTTCTATAGATGTCTGTTTCCAGTTTTTTTGTTGTTTTTAATTATTAAACTATCCAGGAACGGGAATTGATTGTTCACTTCTTCTACTGTGAATCTAATAGTTTCGAATTTTGAATTTATTGTCGCGAAGAAATCCTTTACTTAGTACATATGAAAGAGCCCAAAAATATTGTATATGTATACATATCCAAGGAAAATTCTAGGGAAATATACTCAGTGACATAGAAATTGCAACAGCTAGAAGGGGTTGGAATTCCGGATGAAATTTGGTGGGAATATTCACCTATGTAAAAGTAATAAATGATCAAAATTTGGGAGGAAAACCTTTATTAGTTAAACACAATTTTATAATAATTGTTAATATTGTGTAGGGCCGCCTCTCTGATTTACACATTCATTTACACGCCGTGACATTGATTGAATAAGGTGATTTATCTCGTCTTGGGGTATTGCCCCCCATGCAAGTTGCACCTCATATCTCAAAGCCTCCAAAGTCAAAAGAGGACGCTGCAAATTTCGCAACCTTCTACCTATTATCTCCCATACATGTTCGATAGGAGAAAGATCTGGAGATCTTGGAGGCCAGGGCAAAAGATTAATCTGGGCCTGTTCAAAGAAGTTCAAGGAAAACCTTGCTACATGAGAACGTGCATTATCTTGCTGGAATAATGGATCTTCGAGCCCTTGTAAGTATGGCAGAAGATGCGTTCCAACCACCTCCGCAATGTACCGTTGTGCTGTCATATTGTCTCGAATGAACACCAAGGGAGATCTGCTGCCATAAATAATTGCACCCCAAGCCAGAACACCCACAGTGCGGTGCCTCTCAACGATAAATCGAAGATTCCGTCGTTCACTTCGTCTTCTTCCGACTCTCTGACGACCGTGACGAATCTTGATTCGTCACTAAACACAACACGACGCCATTCAAGATTCCAATGAGATCTTTCATTGCACCATTGTAACCGTTGCTGATAATGTTCCGCAGTCAAAGGAAGCACAAGTTGCGGACGATATGATGTTAACCGAAAACTTTGGATTCAGCGATAAACTGTTCTAAGGGTTACATGGCGACCTTCTTCACCAAATCATTGGTTACCAGTTGCCCGAGTAGAGGAAAATCGGTCTCTAAATGCCAGTTGTCTTAAGCGACGATTTTCACGCTCCTTCGTTCTTCTTGAAGCCCCGGTTCCTCTTCTACGTCGTTCCTGGCCATCTTCAAACCATGCACGACACACTCGCATTACAGTAGACCGATTTCGATTTACACGGTTAGCAATTTCCCCAAATGAAAAACCAGCTTCGCGCAAACCGATAATTCGACCTCTGTCGAATTCGCTTAATTGTCGATACACTGCTCGTCTTCTTACTCTAGACATAGCTAACACTTAATTGAACCGCAGTTCAATGAGAACATCAACACAAATCGAGAAAGCTATTACATAGGTGAATATTCCTACCAAATTTCATCCGGAAATTCCAACTCCTTCTAGCTGTTGCAATTTCTACGTCACTGAGTATACTATTATTTTAAATAAACTTGTTTTTATACCAATTCGATTTAGTCAACGTTTCCTAACAACCTGTAGTAACCTCAGAGACCAGCGGCGGTGTGTCCATAAGGCCACAAGATTGCCGTTCGAAATTAATTAACTAATTGTACGGTTTGTAGGCCCGGGAGTGTTCCTAGACGCTCTTTCGGCAAGTCGATAAATGAAACAACAATTTTGTATAAACAACATTTATTGCAATTTATGTATCAATACATTGTTTTTATAGTTTCATACAAAAAATAAAATAATTCTGTCAATTTAAAAAAGGTAAAACTAAAATGGCAGCGGGTTAAAAACTAAAAAAAAAAAACCTAAAAATGAGGTAATGAAATAAATGGAATTATGCACTTCATATGTGTGTGTGTGTGTGTGTGAAACTGTTCATGGAAATGTACCTAACTTATCCGTTTTATTCGATTTGCTTCGCATACGGGATATATGAATTAAAAACATAGAAAGCTCTATACAACGTCTGAAAAAATATTTACATCATACATAATACACAATCTCTAATATAGAATTAATTAATAGAAAATTGCTTTCAACATATATTTCTTTCTCTTCTTTCCTCGTTAAATTAACGTAATAATAACAATAATACGAGTTAAATATAGAATTTCATACTATTTCACAGCCCACACAAAAAATAATGTAATGAAAGTTAGGTAAGAAGGAAAAGAAGTTGATTTAGCTAATACATAGTGTATGCGTACGCACTTTATAGTGTACGTATGTATTTTCTTCCCTTTATCATCCATTTATCATCTTGTCTATTAAATGCCCATCGATCAGTCGTACGTTACTATTCGAAAACGATTACGGTATAAAATTGTTTCCAAACTATCAACCTAATTCCGACCACCAATCACAAAACATATTTCAATTATTCTCAAAGCTTACTGAGTCACAATGCTGTGAATAATTATAGACTCAATTACATTTTATCATTTATTTTTATTATAAACAGTTTAAAACATTTTATCATACACTAAAATTAAGGAACTTGATTTAGATCACAACCAAATATACAACGCGGATGAAACTAGGTTGTATTGAAAGCTTTTACCAGGGAAAACTTATGTGTCTGGTGGAGGAAAAACTGCCCCTGGCAGGAAAACAGCAAAAGACCGTATGACGTTTTTAGCATGCACTAATGCGTCTGGCTTGCATAAACTGAAGATTTTCATATTCCCGTACATTACAGAAATTCGAAATCGGCATAAACGACCTCAAATATTTTCGAGAAATGGTTTAATCGAATGTTTGTTCCTGAGGTAAGCACACTTTTTACTTAAAAAACTTACATTAACAATGACAAAAAATTATAGGTCAGGAGTTCATGGTTAAGTATAAACAGCACAATTTTTGTATTGCTTCTGTCTCTCGTACCACCTACTTACTTATATATTTTTATTTTTGTTTTTGTCTGGATAATATATTCATATGTGCCAATAAAGTTATTAAATATTAACACTGAAACAGTTCACTAAAACCCTTACCACAACACTTAATTCGTACTGGACGCACGTTTCGATAGCCAAGCTATCATCATCAGCAGCAAGACTGAACTAACAAGCTAAGTGAAAAACTAACCTTATAAGGAAAAATAAATTATGCAATATGTAAATCGTAAAATTTAATGAGCCGCTTCATTGCACAGGACTATAAATAGCCTAAAGGTAAATGAGCCGAATGACGTGAGTTAATAAATCCTAGATTACAATGAAGCGGTTCATTGCACATGGTTAAAATTACAACTATAAATGATTAAACATGATGTAACAAAGGATAAAGGCTGGAATTTAGTGGTCCTAAATCTGAATTCATTAAGTGAGTTCTGTTTTTGTAAATTTCCTACAACCTGAAATTTAATAAGCCTCCGGTTGAAGAAATTATAGTTGGCATAGAAAACGCGATCAGTAATTTTGATGATAACACAAAAAATTTTATTCGTACCGCTTGCAAAAGTCAAATTTTGGAAAATATGCAAAGGAATGCACCTGACATTACACGAAAAGATCAAATCATTGCTAGAAGACTAAAAAACAAAAATTGTTTTTATTTAAAATCCGACAAGGGTAACACTGTAGTCATCTTAGACAAAGAAGATTATTTTAGTCGAGTCAACACCACTTTGTCACAAAGTTCTTATTCAAAATTATTAAAAAATCCTTTGTCTAAAATGATTACAGAAACCAAAAAGACCATGTTAGAATGTAAGGCTGTCATTAGCGACAATTTAAGATTTAGACTAACGGTATCAAACCCAGTACTACCTAGGATGTATTGTTTACCTAAAATTCACAAGCCCGGAAAAAGCATGAGACCCATTGTTTCGAATATCAACAGTCCAACTTACTTACTTTCCAGGTGGTTATCTGACAAATTGAACCAATTACCTGTACAATTTCCAGATTTCGCTATTAAAAATTCTTACGAGTTCATTGAAAAAACTAAGGACATTGAGCTTACTGACAAAGAAATTTTAGTTTCGTTTGACGTAAGTTCATTGTTCCCTAGTGTTCCAGTCGATTTAACTTTGGAATATTTAGAAACACTTTTGTTAGATAACCAAATGGATAGAGAGGAAGTTACTAGCTTCATTTCTTTGACAAAACTTTGCATGAAACAAAACTTTTTCCAAATTAACAACACTTTTTATCAACAAACGGAAGGAACAGCAATGGGTAACAGCTTATCTCCGTTTATGGCTAACCTCTTTATGGGTAAATTTGAAACTGACCTGAAGAATACTTTCGCTTATTTCCCTCGGCTTTGGATCAGATACGTCGATGACATTTTTTGCATCTTTGACATCAGTAAATGTTCAATAATGGATTTCATAGAACAACTTAACTCAAAATTTCCCTCTATCAAATTTACCCACGAAGAAGAAAAAGACAACAGGATTCCTTTCCTCGACATGTTAGTAATAAGAAATAGAAATAAGTTAGAAATAGACGTATATAGGAAACCTACTAGTAATAATAGATTCATCTTACAGGATTCTAATCACTCATATGAACACAAACTTTCGGCTATTAACTTTTTGGTGCACCGGTTACTCAATTTTCCTTTAACGAAAGATAGATATCAAAATGAACTAAAAGAAATCATCAATATTTCTAACTTTAACGGATTCTCTGAAGATGTCGTCTATAATACTATTAGGAAACATAAGAATAGATTAAGAATTAGAAATGTAAGCACATTAGAACGCATTGACGGCCGTAATAATAAGAAATATGTTAAATTACCCTTTTATCCATGTTACACCAAGGGTCTTCAAAAATCTTTTCTAAGATTGACCGCAAGATTGTTTTCTCTTCGAGCAATAACCTTAAAAACCTTTTAGGAAATTCCAAAGACCCAGTGGATAACATGGATAAATCAGGAATTTACAAAATTTCATGTAAAGATTGTGATCAAGTGTATATTGGGCAGACAAAAAGATCAATCAAAATTAGGTACAAAGAACATTTGGCTCATCTCAAATTCAGAAGGTTTGATAAATCTAGCGTTGCCCTACATATGCTTGAAAATAACCATAATGTTGATAATATAAAGTTAATTAAAAACGTAAGGAGTACTTCTCAATTAAATTGTTATGAAGGCATGGAAATTTACAAAAACAAAACTCACTTAATGAATTCAGATTTAGGACCACTAAATTCCAGCCTTTATCCTTTGTTACATCATGTTTAATCATTTATAGTTGTAATTTTAACCATGTGCAATGAACCGCTTCATTGTAATCTAGGATTTATTAACTCACGTCATTCGGCTCATTTACCTTTAGGCTATTTATAGTCCTGTGCGATGAAGCGGCTCATTAAATTTTACGATTTACATATTGCATAATTTATTTTTCCTTATAAGGTTAGTTTTTCACTTAGCTTGTTAGTTCAGTCTTGCTGCTGATGATGATAGCTTGGCTATCGAAACGTGCGTCCAGTACGAATTAAGTGTTGTGGTAAGGGTTTTAGTGAACTGTTTCAGTGTTCCAGTGCCACAGTTTTAGAGTATCCGTTTATTACATATTAAGTTTAAAACTAAAAATAGTTTAGTTTATACTTTCTCGCAACTACTGTAGTTACGTCACTGTTTATGGTTTATGATGTTATTAATTTATAACCGATTGTTCTACAAATTATTTTTTTTTTTTTGTAAATATACCGAACATTAATAGATGTTGTTGTTTAATTTCTGGACGTTTACAAAATTCTACTAGAGTCTTTAAAATATTCACAGCATTGTACACGATTTCCATTTTTAGACCTGAGACACACGAGCGTATACAAAGCGTCTGTTGAAACGTTCGTCTAACGTGCGTTATAGCTTTATAACGCTTATTACTTGGATACATCGAATGGTAATAAGCTTTATAGACGTTGCGACGGACGCTCCTGTGTCCAGTACTTACTTCACTTTATGCGTAACGTACGAATGTTACTTTTATTAATAGTTATTTACGTCTTTGTCCTTTAACCGATACATAACTCGTACATATCTTTGGATGTGCAATGGCACAAAAGTAAACCTGTACGAACGCGGGCCATGTTTATTGCTGCCGATATTACCTCGTCGCTTTCCAATCGTTCTTAGTTTACTTTTGTCCCGTCGTACATGATAAAAACTTAACCGATATCGCTCGCGTAATTTCTTTAATAACTTTTATAAACATGTAAAATACATACTACCTAGATATACAATCAATTGTATTGTATTACGAGTACGGAATATCATTAGCAATGCGCCCTTTCCGGTACGCAAAGATGAATATTGTAGTCGGCCGTTGCGATTACGTCCGTTCTCCTTATCAAATCGTATAAAAAAGAGGAGAATGAAAGAGTCGCTTGCAAAAAATTGAGCCCATCCTCTCGCAGTCTTGGATCGTTTTATAAACACACGTATAAAACTATTATCGAAGACTAAGCTCTAAAATTGATATATGTATGCGTTATTCATATTTTCTTTTTTATCTCTCTTTTCGAAGGCAATTGTGTTCCGTGTACAAAAGGTATACGAACCTGAATCGCGTTTAGGGTGGTTTTTTTACCGTGTCATAAAAATAACGCATATAAATTTAAAAGTACCTCTTTTCATATTTGCCTTGTCATATTCTTCTAGTATTTCCATTATTGTAACTTCGTCCATATAACCCATGACGTGATATTGTTGACGAAGGAGTGTTGCCGGCGCTATTTTCTTCGTTTGTTGTGTTTAAAGAATCCGACGTTTCAGCAGACATTCTTTTGCCATCTTCATGGTAGCCCTGATAGGGGTTACTTCTTTCAAAACTAATTGTTTTTCACAAATGTATATATCTTTCCCAATTTTCGTATTGATCGTTCGCGACTAAAGCGATCCTTAAACCAGTGCCTACTAGGAGTTGATTCCGCACTTTCAATCTTGTTAACGATTAAGTTATTTATTAATATTAATTATATGCGCAGTAGCTTGTTTTTCTTGGGCAGGAGCTGCACTGCCAGATTTCTTTAATTGCCATACCATGGTAACCACCACGAGGTAACTAGACAAGACCGATTTTTGATACGAAAACTATGGCAGCCACGAAATATGATATTGTTAATTACCCAAATATAAGAAAAGAATAATTGGGTGTCTTGGTGCTGTGTCCAATTCTAAAATGCACGCACTTACATTATTTAGAGAACACTGCCCTTTCATTTCAGAGTAAAAGATATCATTCCTTTCTCTGCATTTGAAGATTCTAGAAATCAATGTAACGGGATCGTCACATATCAATCCCTAAATGAACAAACGGGAACTTCAATAAAAACTTTAAAGAAGATACCCAAAAGAAACCGATGTTGCGGTGGGCGGAGTTTTTATAGTACCGCGTTCTGCCGTTAGGAGCGTATAGAGCTACCATTCCCGAGTCAGTAGAAAGAAGGTTCCGTTCGGCTTGTGTGCTCGTCGTTTTTGCAATGGCTGATTCCCCTGAACAGCGCGCGGCCGTAAAGTTTTGCTTCTTGCACGGAAAAACTGGCACAGAAACTATTGAAATGTTTAGAACGGCCTACAAGGATGATGCTATTGGGAAAACTCAAGTGTTTAAATGGTTTTCTCGTTTCAAAAGAGGTGAAATGTCAATTGATGACAATCCTCGCGATGAAAAATTCGCGAAATCATCCTGGAAGATCGACAACGGACCATTGAAGAAGTTGTGGGGCTGTCTGGAGTGACCTGGAGTTCGGTTCGTCGAATTTTAACGAAAGATTTGGGGATGAAAAGGGTGGCTGCCAAATTCGTGCCACGACTGCTGACTGCTGAACAAAAACAAGGTCGAGTGGAGGCGATACGATCCAAACTTTTTTTCTAAAGTCATCGCAGGTGACGAATCATGGTGCAACAATCAAGCCAGTGGAAGACTTCAAGTTCGCCTCGCCCCAAAAAAGCTCGTCAAGTGAAATCAAACGTCAAAACAATGCTGATTCGTTTTTTCGATGTGAGCGGAGTCGTCCATTCAGAGTTTGTTCCACAGGGTCAGACAGTTAACCAGACTTTCTACCTCGAAGTTTTGAAAGGATTGCGCAACAGTTTGCGGCGGAAAAGGTCCGCGACTGTTTGTTTCACCGTGATAACGCTCCTGCTCATACAGCCCTCTCTGTGCGACAATTTTTGACCAAAAATGCCATGACTCCTGCGCCTCAACCCCCCTATTCACCCGACCTTGCTGTCTGCGAATTTTCTCGAATCAAAAGAGACGTGAAAGGAAAGCGTTTTGCCGACGTTGCTGACGAAGACAAAAATGATGGGAGGTGCTGTCGGGCATCACAGAAGACGAATTTAAAAAAATGTTTTGAACGATGGAATAAAAGATTGGACAAGTGTATTAGCACCAATGGAGAGTACTTTGAAATGGATCGAAAGATTTTCGTTAAAAAATTAAATATATACTTTTTAATGAGTTTGGTTTCTTTTGGACATCCCCTCGTATATATATTAAAGTCTAGATGGAACAAGAATAAATTACTCACTATAGTATATGGGGTATACCTTTGTGATCGTAACTATTTTTAATATAAATATATTCTCGTGCATATAAGAAAAAAACTAGGAGAATATATATAAACTAGAAACTATGTATGTGGCTAAAACACCAAATGCCATCAGCAATCCTAGCATGAAAATCAAAGAAGCCTGGCTCTGGTTGATTCGCGATAGTATCAAAGACACAACCGCAGCCGCCACAAGGAATAGGACAGATTAATGCAACCATTGCACAGTGAACAGCATGCTCCAATTCCCGCGTAGGAAAAACAAGTTACTGCGTATATAATTGTGGCCTAAATACAAATTATAAACGATAAATTTCTGTCCGCGGTTAACAAGATTGGTAATGAAAGATCAACTCCTAGTGGACACTGGTTCAAACCTTACTCTACACTCACATATAACGTCCTGTATTTTGTTTCGATACTCAATCGTAGTAGAACTTGCAATTATTTCTATAAAAGCATCATTTACGTACAGGTGCGTATATAAATCTTACAAATATGAAAAGAAATACAAAATTTACGCGTTAATTTTTAGGACGCAATGTACAACTTTTAAACGAGAATGATCTATTAAGTTCCAAATTGAAAAATCGATTTTTCTGACATGATTAAATTTAATTCATGAAATGAAATTTTAAGACACTGCTAGGATTCGAACCTACGACTACTATTTGCCGGACGGACGCGGTATCAACTACAACCTAGATTCTAGAAAGGATTCGTTCCTACAGAGACATTGTGGTGTAGTTGGTAGCGCGCCCGTGCGGCAAACGGAAGTCATAGGTTCGAATCCTACCGGAGTCAATGAAAATTTCTGTAAAATCAAGAAAAAATCGATATTTCAGTATTCGCCGATAGAATCCAATATATTCATTGAGTTATAAGTTATTCGAATATCCAATGTAAAAGAGAGCTTGTATCCCGAGTATCTAAATGCTGCTGAGCAATTTAATTTTTAAATTTACGTAAAAAATGTAGAAAAAAATTGAAATATGCAAATATTTGAGTGTACCTGCTTGAGGGGCGAGTATTTAACTTATACACGTAATGCATATGAGATATAATACTGGACTAGGTTACGTGGCGCATCATTAACATCGTTCAATATAGAGTAAATAAGACACAGACTACGATGGAGTATATAAAATCTGGATCATTTCTTTTGCGAGTATCTAACTGTAGGAAAATATTTCGAATCCGTGAGATCCTAACTGTAACAATACAAGTTTTACCTTCTGCATGGAAATACAGTGGACTCCCTCTTAACCGGCCTCTGCTTTAACCGGATGACTCACGGACCTGTCGCGACATATCTCCAACAGCTAACCTATTCAGTTCGGTTGGGCTGCTGATTTACTGTGGCATTGATGTGTTTCTTGCAAATTACTGTGTGACTACTGTAACTGTGTGTGTTGTGTTGAAGAAACGAGCGAGAAAAGGATACGTAAAGTTGTGACAATGGAACAAAAGCTAAATGCTCATGAGCGTTTGGTCAAAGTCAGTCAAACTTATTTGGTAACGAACTAAATGTAGGGAAAAGTACAGTAACCGACTGGCGGAGGAATCGAAAAGCAATTCAGGATTTTTTGCACTCAAATAAGTGGTCCCGTTTTAAAACAGAATGCACTCTTGTTTTATTCGAAAATTGAAGAGCGGCATGGAGTTCATTTTATGGGTGAAAAATCGTCAGCAGATGTACTAGTAGCAAGCGAGTTGCCTACAATATTTCAAGATTATATAATACACCGAGAACAAGCTTACAATACGGACAAAACCGGCCTTAACTTCAAGCTTTTACCACAGAAAACATTCGCTACAAGTCGGGAAAAAATCATCTCCTGGATTTAAGACAAACAAAGAGAGACTAACTGTAAGTGTTTGTACCATCGCCACTGTAAAATACACGATTCCTCTTTTTATAATTGGAAAGTTTAAAAACCCCGTGCTTTTAAAAAGTGTGAACATGTCATCCCCACCTGTACATTATCGTGCGCAGAAATCTGCACGGGTGGACAGTTATTTGTTTACAGAATTGTACGGGACCGAGTTTGTATCTGAAGTAAAAAAGCATCTCACAACACCGAAATTACCGATCAAAGCTATTTCAGTCATTGACAACGATCAAATACATCCGGAGGAGCTCACAGGCGAATGCTAGGGGTCATTGCAAGCTTGAAAATGCGTTATAGACATAAACTCCTTTCTAAAATCCTGTCAGAGTTGAACGATAAAGACACAGGACTAATCGCTGCCATTAAGGATGTGATCTACATGTTGGCTAAGACCTATAAAGAAATATCAAAAAAAAAAGCTCTGGCCAAGTGTTGGAATCTATTGAAAAAAATTATGAAGCTAATCCTACAGCTGTGAAGAATATTAGATAGGCACCTGTACCTGATAATACCAGCCTACTCATTGATTTACTTCCTGAATGCGGTGGTCTTAGAGCAGAAGATGTGAACGAATGGGTTATTGCTGACGAATGTCTTGAAACCGAGTTTATGGGTGACGATAATGATAGTGCAAGGAGTTATTGATGGAGATCAAGATCAAGAAAATGAAGACGAAGAAGTTGTTCAACAGGAGAATGTAGAAAAAGTAAGCATGCATTGAATAGCAAGAGGAGTCCACTCCAGGTGATATAATAGATGGAGTCCACTATATTTAATTATAACGTAATTAATTAATAAAAATACTACAACTTCCATAACTTAACCAAACTCCTACCTCCAGAAATAACGAAGATAGTAATAGTGGACCGATAGCTTTGGACAGGGTGTATATTTTCTTTGATCCCAAGGTTTTTTCAATAAGAAAAAAAAGAAAATGGTTAATAATCTCAATCCTCTTGATGGATGGTGGATTCGAAACGTTTTCCTGCATTGGGATTCTTGTCGTTTACCGATCTTACGCGTTACGCCATTTGCGGCTATTAGCCAATCAATAATTTTAAGGATGCAACGAACAAGATCGAAAGAAGTGAGGTTATAGCCTTTTATATGGTGCGTAACTGCTTACAGTGTGTCCGGAAAGCAATCGCGCGAAACATGTTCTTTTATAAGGCGATTCGATTCCGTTTCACATGTGCAGTGGCGCCTATAATTCAGGAAATTAAGGTGCCGTAATCTCTAATTAATTGACAGTTGAATTGAGAAAGTCCGCCGCAATTTAGCCATTTATATCAAATAATCATCCGATTGATAACGGGACATACTGTACACAATTAGGCTTAAATAAATAGAATACATTAGAAGGAACGTCTTAGACATCGTACAACACGATTAATAATAAAAAACGACCTATCAAAAATAAAGGATAGGAATAGAAAAGAAATGCAACAGCGATCTAATAACAATAGGTAATAATAAGAAAATAAATTAACGCACGCCAACTAGAATAAAAAAAAGTAAAAGTGACTCGCGTTCATATTACGCATGTTAAGTTTCTTCCTTTCAATAAAAGTATCGCCTTTCGATTAGACGGTGCTGGAATTATGCGACGTACCGCTGATGACGCTGAATACGGCTGTGCTGTTCCGCTTGAAGCTGCCGGTCTCATCGTGCGGCCACAGCGACTCGCCGAACAGCGTCGAGAGCGACGCCGAGAGCTTCTTGTAGTTCTGACGCAGCACGTCTTGATACTGCTGCTGTTCCGGCGAGATTATCTTGCTGTTGACCTGCAGCGCCGAGTAGCAGATTTTCATGAATTCCCTGCGAATTATACCATTGTTAACCACACTACAAAAATAGAACTATTCTATGGAATATGGTATACTTCAAGGCTCGCTTTTGGGTCTTTTATTTTTCCTATGTCAGTGGAGCGAACCCAAAAACATTTTACGGTTAGAGCTATGTATGTGTGTCACCTGTAAACATCCTTGAGCTCTTCAACCTTGTCCTCCGGATACGCGTCAACGATAGCCGGGTCTAGGAAGGCGGAGGCGTACGCCAACGGTCCGGCGTTCACCTGCACGCAGACGCTGCCCTGCAATCGCAGCTGCAGCTTCTTCGCGTCCGTCGGTTCTGTGAATACGACCTCTTCCAATTCGGAAACGCGCGTCTGCATTTCATCGATGGCCACCTCGATCGGCGACAGTTCGATCGTCCGCCTGGACACCACGCGGATGCGTTTCTTGACGTACGGGAACGAATAGTCGGCTAGGACGTATAAAAAATGTAGTTATTAGCGAAGAAGAAAGTCAGTTAGGAACGCGGCGTGACTGAGAGTGCCACAGCAATACGTCAGCATTAGTAGGGGCAGAGAGGCGGCATCGATATGCATTGCTAGGTCACGTACATCATTCTATCGTTGTCTTAGATAACAACAGACTGCATATGCGATGCCACCTCTCTGCCCCTTCTTACGCCTCAATCCTAACTGACTTTCGTTTTTGGTTAATAGTGATGGGCAACGATATTAAATAAAAATCATTCAAAATTCAAAATCATTCTTTAAAAAATATCGATCGACGCGCCTAGTTATCACTTTAAAGGCTGTCCTGACCTTAAGTTTATACAGATCAGGAAAGCCATCTCCATGTTTCTACGTACTCGTGATAATCGTCCGCCTTTTCCACTGCTCGTCGGGATTTCCCTGCGCTTTTCCGTCCTTCGTGAACGGCGTCTCAAACATGAAACACGAGATATCGTGGTTCTCCTCGAATTCAGTCTGCCGCTCCTCCAGATCGGACTTCTCGAAGTACGGCGTCACGTGCGTCACCTGGATGTACGCGAATTTCTGATCCAATTC